>CM065897.1:23010000-24295000 GCA_033439115.1 Firmiana major | reverse complement strand
TAGCTCGCACTAGTTTTATTTGATTTACTGACAGTGTTAGAGCACCGCTCGCACTACTTTTCAGAGATCATACGATAAGCCGTGCTTGGAGCATCGGGTAGACTGTGTGTCACCGATTAAATTGGCCCGCACGTGCGTTTTGAGACATGGCATGAGTATAGAGATATTATATGGGTTCACGGAGTACGATGTACTGTGCAAGTAGCATGGAGTACGATGTACCGTGTGGTATCTTCGTGATACGTTGAACTTGTTGACGTTGTTGGACCACCCGTTGTTAGACCACCATCGTTGTGCGTGGGCCCAAGAGGGGTGGCCATGGTCGATCGCAGGGGTTGGTCGGGCAGGGGTTGGCCGTCACAATAAAACGCATCTTCGGATGCATGAGATCGGATAAGACCGACGAGATGGAGTGACCCACCTCCCGGGAGGTTCCCGATCATGGTGAGAACCCGCACACTAGGATCCGTGTAGCTGAGGAACTCCCGAGGACACATATGGCCATAGTCCTGGTTATTGTCGTTATACAGATATTGTCTCGTCTCGCATGTCGACGATTTCGATGATTTAAACTGGGTTTTTAAACTAAATTTGCATGATGGTATTTCCATGCTTTTCAAACCCATGTGTGAATGTAAATTGATTTTTATGGTTTCGTGTGAGTCAGGATCACCCGAAGGAGGGGTCGAGTCCTGACTTTATTGTGAAATTTTTATATGAGAAATATATGATTTTGAATATTATTGCATGTTGATTTTCCGTGCAAATGTGTTTTACATAACATCATAACGCATATCATTGTTTTAAAATGTGTGGAGAAAGGGTGGTTTATGCATGGCACTACGTTCATGTAGGTAGTATGGTTACCTACTTGTTCGTAGGATTGCCTTACTTAGCTTGATGTGCTCACCCCTTTCATTTTCTCCCACAGATAATCTCCAGTTGAAGTTGCGACGACTCAGTACTGCATTCCGGATATCCGCTGCTGCCCATCAACATAAGGTATATACACTTGTACATATTGTATCTACATAAGCATAGCACAGTAACATATTTGTAAGTAACTTTAGGGGATGTATAAATAATGTAAACAATTATAAATGACTGGAGAAGAAAGAAGTTAGATGGTAATTGAATGGTGGGACTGGCATTGACGCACAGCCCAATTATTAGTGGAGTGTTGGTCACGATTCGAGGACAGGTAAGAATTTAAGTAAGAAAATAATAAAACGCGAAAAATTAACTCTGATATTTGGGTAGTTTGGGTCGTGACAAATATTATGGTATCAGAGCAGAGTTGGCCTGATATGAGTCGGTGTTAGTGGTTAAGTAAATTTACATCCCCATGTACTGTGTATTGTTTAGATACAATTGTGTATATCAAGATGGAACTGCAGCTAAGAATTTTGTTTCGAATGCAAAAATATAGTTTTTATAACTGATAGCCGCTATGGTAGAGTGGCGAGTACACATGCTCGAGACCGTAGAGATCGGTCTGAGAATCAAATGAGTCATGATATGAGACTCAAGATGAGATAGTGCACGAGGCAGAGGTCGTAGAGGTAGACCTGAGTCTGCTAAGTCGTGCTGAGTTGACCTGTGAGAATCAGGATGAAATTGAAATGGAGGCTAATGTTGAGCATGCCTCTCAGAGTCCGACAGAGTGATCGGACATTATTGAGACACGCTTCGCGAGATTGGAGCGGAGTGTGAAGATTATTTTGAGGAGCTAATTGCTCAGATTAAGAATGAGATATGAGGGCGCAGCGGAGCTTTGGTGGAAACCCGCTCGACCCATCTTAAGTGTTAAACATCCAGAGCTAAGATGAGAAATATTTTGGATGTATTCCGGTGACAGGATATCCCGGACATGATTTAAAGGAAAAATTTCTTACACTGCCCAGGAATACTAAATTGATTATGAGTATGAAACTCAGTTATATTCTTTGGCAGATATTACCTCGACACTATGAACAGGCGACAGTCGAGATGTCTAAAAGTTCATGAAATGGCTCAACTTTTCAATTTGAGTCCGATTGGCCCGTGAGATATTACCTATATCGAGGCAGTGCGCAAAATACAGTTGCATGAATAATATCATGTGTTGCACGCCTCTGAGATTGGGAAAGGTAGTAAGGGCCGAAATAGAGACGGAAGAGAATAGAGAATGACAGAGATGTCAGAGCGGGAAAAGGATCAGTTGGTAAAAGATTTAATTTGACGAGTTATAAAGTAAGATAATTGGTAAGGCCCCAGTGCATCCAATTTTGGCACTTTGAGGGGCATTGTGATTGGAGGATCCTGACTTACTACGAAGCAATGTAGCAGTGTGAGCACTGTAAGCAGTGTGGGATGTGTGGTGGATACCACGGAAGGAGTGTTTATACCTACACGGTATTGATGAAAATGGCCGTTAAGTGTGGTAAGACGGACCATTTGTTTTGATTGCTCAGAGTTGGGCAAGACTGCCCCACAGAAGGGCAAAGAGACAGAGAAAATCCTATTGGTATCTCCGCACCGAAAAAGGGAAGCCATAGCCGAAAAGAATAAGGAAAGTAGGTTGTTGGACGAAGGCGAGAGGATGTCTTGGACCAGGACACTATTGATGTTTCATGGATGTGGTGTAAGATACCACACTTGTTATGAATAATGAAGTACATATGTTTATTGATCCTGGTGCCACATATTTATTTATACCGCCTTCATTCGCATATAAGTGAGTAAAAAGGCATGAATGCCTACATCATTGGGCATAATACTGATAAATGAGTACCCCAATAGAGGAGGATTAATTAACGGAATATGGATATAGAGATTTTAAGTAATAAAAAGGGGTGCAACGGTTGAAATTACAGGAGTAAAGGATTGTACTCACGAAATGAATAATGAAAGAGTTTTGTCGTGATTGATATACGAAGGAGATAATCTTTAAGATATGTTGATCCCAAATACAAGATGTATTGGAGTAAGAGATATATACTAGGTAAGGAATACCCTTAATATGCGAAATAATTGAGGTTAAGCAATTAGTAGCGAATATAAATTATGACCACATAGACTGAGATATTACGTAGTTGTGGTTAAGTCTAAAGGTTAATAAAGGTATTTCAAAATACCTCCCCGCCTGAAGACTTGACAGCGTCTAAAAGTATATATATAATCTATAACGTGAAATCGATCGTCGTAATAACTACCTTTAGCATTAGGATATTTTTACTAAGACGATAAGAATATTAAAATTCGACAAATCATAAAGGTTAACATAGTAAAATTTAATAAGAGCCGTTAAGATAAGAATAGAAAATGGCGCAGGTTAGTACCTGAAAACGTAAGCGGTTGAGAAGGATCTTATACGCTTATGCGTAAATAAGTCAAGGATTGGATTTGTAATCATCATTATCGATGATATATTGGGTGTAGTTAAAGTCTAGGGCAAATTATACGCAACAATTGGGAAATGACTTTTACAATGGGTTGCTGCGAGTTCTAAAAGGATATACTTGGTTGACACGTTTAATTAAGAAAACGTGATCTTGGAATGAGATGATAAATAAGATGATAGATGTGACATGGATTTCGGTGTAGTGAAGTATGAACTGACCACCGTGATTAATTTCACCATACCCAACAGCTCAAGAGGTTCTCAGTGAGTATAGATACCTCGAAATTATGATGGAGCTGTGTATTGATGTATAATAGGAAGATAGTCAATTATGGAGTCAGACAACTCCTTGATCACAAAATAAACTATCTGACCCATGATTTTAAAGTTGACAACAGTATTTGTACCGAGGATATGGTACTATTATGTACAGGGTGAGAAATTGTGGATATGCACTAATCATAAAGCCTCGAGTATCTATTTTTTTTTTTTACAAAAAGAGGCGAATATGAGAATACATAGTGGATTAGAGCTTCTGAGAGGTTTTGATTGTGAAAATTGTACCACCCAGGAAAGGCTAATGTGATGACTGATGTCTTGAGTAGAAAGAGCCTCGGGATGGTACCACATATGATGGTCAGGGAGCGTGAGCTGTTAGAACAGTTGTGAACCTCGGTAGTAATGTAATCCCTTCTGATGATGACAGTGATTGTGTGACAGCTAGCCTGAGATTAGAACCGGATGAGAGTGCCCGAATTTGACAGGCTTAGCGTGATGATCGGCATGATGTCGATGGTTTGGGTCAGATTCAGAAGGATACAGTGATAGAGTTCACAGAGTATGATAATGATTTACAGAGGTTCAGAGACAGTATGAGTGCTCCCCAGGACCACAGTTGATGAGATAGTAATGTTGTCAGAAGCTCACTTTTCGGGATATACAGTGCATACGGAAAGTAATGATTATATATTGAAATCTCGAAAAGGGTATTGGTGGTCAGATGTGAAAAGAGATATGGTAGAGATTGTAGAAAAGTGCCTAGTATGTCAGCAGGATAAGGTAGAGTATTAAGAGTCTGCAGAGATATTGCAGCCTCTACCTATATCGACACGGCACAAAAATGAGAGCAAGTCTCCATGAATTTTATGATGGGTTACAGAGGACCCAGGTGAATTACGAGGCTATGTGGATGATAGTCGATAGAGTGATTAAGTCTACCTACTTTCTGGTTATGAACTCCCCAGATACTCAGAGTGTGTATGAGGATTTGTGTGTAAGGAAGATTGTGAAGCATTTAGAAGCGTTCCAGTGAGCATGGCATCATATAGGGATTCCCGCTTCACTTCCCACCTCTGAGGATATTTTTAGGAAGCTATGGGAACCCGATTGAGTATTAGCACTAGCTTTCCATCCTCAGACAGATGGTCAGTCAGAGAGGACTGTACAAGTTCTGGAGGATCCGATGAAAGCGTGTGCCATTGATTTTATAAGCTCCTGGAATGATCAGTTGATTTCTAATTGAAGTTGCCAATAACGACAGTTGGCAGTTGAGTATCGGGATAATAAGATATGAAGTAGTGTATGGTTGTAGGGGTTGTACCCCAAATTGGATAAGAAAAGTGGGTGACAGAACAGAATTAATTTCGACTTTGGATAATAAGTCTCTGAGGATGTTTAGTTAAGGATGAGATATTAAGAACACCTAGAGCAGATAGACAAGTATTGAAATTCACCCTTGGTGAATTAGTATGGTTGAAATATTTCTTGTCCTAAGAGAATAGGGACATAACGAACTTTTGGAAGAAGGTAAATTGAGTTGCGCTGGATGGAATATTTTGAGAGATTGGACAAGTGGGAGATAAGACCTGTAGGTTGATGTTATCACTTGAATTAACAGGCACCCACAATGTGTCTCAGCTTTTGATGCTTCGAAAATACTATCCAGATCCAGCATAGGTGATGGGATATGAAATCTAAAAGTTTAGTTTAATGAAAATATGAGTATATTGATAAGTTGATTCGGGCATTAAACAGGAAAGAGAAAGTATTGAGGTTTAAGATGATCTCCCTAATTAAAGTCCTTTGGTAGTGTTACACTCCGAAAAAAGGTCACATGAGAATTTAAGAGTATGATACGATCGATGTACCCGGAGTTGTATATGGACTCATATGACTTGGTTCTAATTTGGAGGACCAAATTCTTTAAGTGGGGGAGAGTTGTAAGACCCGAATTTAATTAAAATACGAAAATTAAATAAGAAAAGATGGGGGAAGTATGAAGGAAGTCGGGTTAAATTAATCCCGAACACGTGTAAGGGCAAAACGGTCAAAAGACCGAAGGTCGGTATAATTTCGATAAGAAAAATTTAATTAAAAATATGGATTTGAGAAATCTTGATCAATAAAGATGAAATAAATTTATTTTGGGTTAAATTGATCAAGATATTAATTTATTGAAATTAATCGGGATTAATTGGAATTTTTAGTTCGGAAAAATAATCCCGAAAATAATAAAAAAATATACCAAAAAGTCACCCGGGATAATATCTCGAAAAATACAGAGAAATTATACCCGAAAAAGAGGTTAAAATATAATAAATAAATTAAATAAAATTAAATTAATTAATTTGGAATAAAATAATAATTTTAAGGGATATTTGGGTATTTTTAAGGTGTTTGAATAATTAAAATAAATAAAAATAATAATAATAAAAAAAAATCAGAAATCTGTAAAACGTCGGGGAGAGAGAAAGAAAAGGGAAACGGAGAGGGGAGACCGCGCGTGGCTCGTCCGACCGACGGCCACCGGGCACCGACGGCCTCCGACGAAGGGCCGAGCAGCAAGAGGAGAGGCCGGCGAAGCCAATGGCACCGGTGACGCGCCGTCAGGAGGCCGGAGATCGCCGAACGGAGGAGGAGAAGACCGCGGGGAAAATGGAGCCGGTGATCCACGGCAGCTAAGGGCGAACGGCGGGTACCGGTGTGATCGGGAAGAGGAGCCGGTTCTTTTGAGACGGGTGTTGGCCGGCGAAACCGTCGGAATCCGCCGGATTGAGAGGTGGCAACCGCGGGGGAGAAGAGGTGATTCACCGGCGATGGCTGCGTTTCGACCCCAGCCGAGGCCCGATTCTGAATGCCCAGGTGTAGCCGAGCCGAACGGCACCGAAATTGCACCGGGAACCGGCCGGACGGCGCCGGAATGAGCAAATGGGGATTGAACCGGTCGAACCGGCCTGAACCGGCCAAAACTGAACCGAACCGGACCGAGCTGAACCGGCGGTCTGAACCGGTCCGAACCGGACTGAACCGGTTCAGCCAAAAAGAGAGGAAAAAAGGAGAAAAAAAGGGAAAAAGAAAAAGAGGAAAAAATTGGGGAAAATTTCTGTGGTCCAATCGAGCTTCGGGTAAGTCGATAAGCGGTCAAATTGACCCGATTTAAATTTGGAATATTTTATTTAATTAATTATCGACTGAAAGTTTACCCGAAAAATATATTTAATTGTGTAGCTCGACGATTGGCATCCACCGAGGGCTCGAGACAGCCTCGATTTACGGACTAGCATGGAATCTCGGGTAAGTGACCCCTATTTACGATAATTACCTCGTTATGCGTGATATTGATTTAATTTCCGCATAAATTGAATTAAATTATGGAAAATTAGTTAAATTGTCGTAAATATTAAATTTAGCTATTCGAGAATTAGAACGAGGCCCAATAAATTATTGTTGGGCCCAATGAGCCCAATAGGCCTCGATAAAGTGAAAATTGAGTGGAAAACGGGCTTAAGGCCGATTTAGGCCCATTAAGGTGCAATCGGGCCCAATAGGGGTAAATGGGCCCAATGATTTAAATTAAGCCCAGGAAGTATTAAATACAATTAAATTGCATAATATCTGACCTGAGGAATATTAATACGCAGTTCCGGACATTTGATTGGGAGCATAACGGACTGCGCGACGAGACAACAGTGGAAAAGAAAAAGGTCAGACTCTACGGAAAAATAAGGTAAGGGAATTCTACGGACTGCTAGAGGTAAACTCTATGAAATTTTAAATTCATATGCAGTCTTTAAAATTTATCTGAAGGGTCTAGAGGTCGAATAATAATTTTAGTGCCCCGTATGGGCAAAATTACTAAAATACCCTTGTTAAGGGTAAAATCTAAAAATTTAGGAAAAATTGGGAGGAGCAAGAACAAAAGGTTCCTGCTCGTTCTGGAGGTATTTCAACATCATGCATGAGTAGGCTGGCTCACTTTTAAAGAAAAATGCATAGCATTGCATATCTTAAACGATGTGATTTCTGTGAAAATTGTTTGGGGATAACTGAGCCGCCTACATGTTTTTATTTACATGTGACGTGCTAGAGCTCAGCTCGCACGATGTTTGATTTGTGTGATGCATGCATTAGTGCTGGAGCGAGAGCTCGCACTAGAGTTTATATGCATAGGTGCTAGAGTATAACTCGCACCAGATTTCATATGCTTTTTCGTGACACAGTGCGAGAGTCTAACTCGCACCAGATTTTACATGATTTTCATGACAGGGTGCTGGAGTATAACTTGCACCATATTTTTATACACGATTTTCTTGACAGAGTGCTTGATCTTAGCTCGCACTAGTTTTATTTGATTTACTGACAGTGTTAGAGCACCGCTCGCACTACTTTTCAGAGATCATACGATAAGCCGTGCTTGGAGCATCGGGTAGACTGTGTGTCACCGATTAAATTGGCCCGCACGTGCGTTTTGAGACATGGCATGAGTATAGAGATATTATATGGGTTCACGGAGTACGATGTACCGTGCAAGTAGCATGGAGTACGATGTACCGTGTGGTATCTTCGTGATACGTTGAACTTGTTGACGTTGTTGGACCACCCGTTGTTAGACCACCATCGTTGTGCGTGGGCCCAAGAGGGGTGGCCATGGTCGATGGCAGGGGTTGGTCGGGCAGGGGTTGGCCGTCACAATAAAACGCATCTTCGGATGCATGAGATCGGATAAGACCGACGAGATGGAGTGACCCACCTCCCGGGAGGTTCCCGATCATGGTGAGAACCCGCACACTAGGATCCGTGTAGCTGAGGAACTCCCGGGGACACATATGGCCATAGTCCTGGTTATTGTCGTTATACAGATATTGTCTCGTCTCGCATGTCGACGATTTCGATGATTTAAACTGGGTTTTTAAACTAAATTTGCATGATGGTATTTCCATGCTTTTCAAACCCATGTGTGAATGTAAATTGATTTTTTATGGTTTCGTGTGAGTCAGGATCACCCGAAGGAGGGGTCGAGTCCTGACTTTATTGTGAAATTTTTATATGAGAAATATATGATTTTGAATATTATTGCATGTTGATTTTCCGTGCAAATGTGTTTTACATAACATCATAACGCATATCATTGTTTTAAAATGTGTGGAGAAAGGGTGGTTTATGCATGGCACTACGTTCATGTAGGTAGTATGGTTACCTACTTGTTCGTAGGATTGCCTTACTTAGCTTGATGTGCTCACCCCTTTCATTTTCTCCCACAGATAATCTCCAGTTGAAGTTGCGACGACTCAGTACTGCATTCCGGATATCCGCTGCTGCCCATCAACATAAGGTATATACACTTGTACATATTGTATCTACATAAGCATAGCACAGTAACATATTTGTAAGTAACTTTAGGGGATGTATAAATAATGTAAACAATTATAAATGACTGGAGAAGAAAGAAGTTAGATGGTAATTGAATGGTGGGACTGGCATTGACGCACAGCCCAATTATTAGTGGAGTGTTGGTCACGATTCGAGGACAGGTAAGAATTTAAGTAAGAAAATAATAAAACGCGAAAAATTAACTCTGATATTTGGGTAGTTTGGGTCGTGACAAATATTATGGTATCAGAGCAGAGTTGGCCTGATATGAGTCGGTGTTAGTGGTTAAGTAAATTTACATCCCCATGTACTGTGTATTGTTTAGATACAATTGTGTATATCAAGATGGAACTGCAGCTAAGAATTTTGTTTCGAATGCAAAAATATAGTTTTTATAACTGATAGCCGCTATGGTAGAGTGGCGAGTACACATGCTCGAGACCGTAGAGATCGGTCAGAGTGATTTAGGCTAGTTGGAGGTATGGAGATCGATCTATATTGCAAGGAGATCGATCTCTCATCCTCATTGCCAGAAAATCTTTGCAAGAAATCATTTAAAATCAATTTGAAACCAAGATTTTTGAAACACAAAAAATCCTAAGGCTTATCCATGAGTCCTAATTCACCTCTAAGGCTCATAAGATCGATCTCCTTACGTCTCTGTTTAAAGGCAGATCGATCTGTCCACACGACAGATCGATCTCTTCAAGCTTCCGCATTCTATAGATCGATCTTTGCATTTGGCAGATCGATCTGCCTAAGCCTCTGTTAAACGACAGATCGATCTGTGTGTAACAGATCGATCTCCTTAAGCCTCTGTTTGCGACCAGATCGATCTGGCCTTACGACAGATCGATCTTTCTTGGCTTTCTGGAAATGACAGATCGATCTGTCGCCTCGACAGATCGATCTCCTGTGCCCTGGAGTATAAATACCCGCGTAAAATTCCCAAATTTCAGAAACTCAATTTTCAAATTCCCAAATCTCCCTCGCATCTTTTCCTCCGATTCCTTCTTAGATCGATCTTTGTACGGTCCTCCTTGCGTCTCGGTGTCAAAATCTGGTATTGTAACCAACATTTCTTACTGTTTTTCTCAAAATCTATCTTCAATTTGTGCTCATTTTGATTCTAGGTCAAACCGAGGTACTGTTTCATTGCTTTTCTCTCTGTTGAATTTGTTTAGGCGAATTTAGAATCTAGAATCATGCCTAGGAAGTCAGTAGCAAACAAACCCCCTAGAACCACAGGAGAGGTAGGTTCCTCATCACAACCCATTCCTCCATCTCCTATCGCTTCCTTCAATCGGTGTTTTAAAACACCAGCAAAAAGAAAGCGGTATGAGGAATATTTTTCAACCATGCCAATCAAGCATTGGCGCACCATCGATTTCTCATTCCTCAATCGCATAGAGTTTCCTTATTTGTCAAAGTTTGAGGAATTTGGTTGGACAAACTTCTTGAGAATCAACACTCCTGTCCCTCCAAATCTCGTTCGCGCATTCTTTTCTAATGCCGAACTCGTTTATGACCCCGATGACACCTGCAAAATCCTAGCCTTCAAAACCTTCGTCATGGGTCAATCCATTATAATTGACTCTGAAGTTTTAGCCAAAGTGTTTGAAATACGCGATGAAGGCTTAACAAATGAGGATGAGGAAGTCCCTTTTGCGTTTGAACTCCCCGGGGACAAGGCGAGTAACCTTCCAATGCACCTTCGGTTACTCCACCTCATAATCTCGTGGAACCTCCGCCCTTTCGGTACTCGTCATTCTACCGTTAGGCGTCTAGATCATTTTTGGCTCCATCACATTCACACCACAAGCCAAAAACCTAACCTTCCTCACTTTATATACGAAGATTGGCTGAAGATTGTGAGTGGCCAAGCTACCACAATAGTTTTTCCACAACCAGCGGCTTATCTTCTCCACCGCCTTGGTATCAACTGCAGCGGCGAAACTGGCGAGCTACCATCTCCCAAAAGCGTGCTTAACATTGGGACCCTACATCATATGGGGTACTACAAAAATTTTCGAGGAGAGTGGACGAAAAAGCAAGAACAGCAACCTGCTGAGGCTGAGGAGGACCTCACTGCTGAACCAGCACACCCATCTGCAGTACCAGCTCCTGAACCGTCATCTTCAACAGCTGCGCAAACTGCACCAACATCATCTCCTGCTGGCTTGGAGATGCTCATGAAGATGATGAGTGATCTCAGTCAGAAGATGGATGAAGGATTTGCGAAACTAAACCAACGAGTGGATAGGATTCAAGAGACTCAAGAGGCGATGTTCGATGAGCTCCAAGTAACACGCACGCATATTGAGAATCTTATGGATCGTGATCCTCCCTCACAATAGGCATTAGGTGCTTAGATTTAGTGTAGTTACAACATTGTTAAGCTACTTGATGTTATCTATGAAAAATTTGCTTGAATGAAATGTGATTTGATTGAATATTTGGTGAGTTAATGAACATGTTGATTTTGAAATGCCATGAATCTTCTCTTTAGTGTGTGATTGATATGACAAAAAGGGGGAGAAGAAACATAAGAAACATGATAAGAAACATGCATGTTGTTGTGTTTGTGTTCATAGTTTAAAAGAATGATTTAATTGAGGGGGAGTTAAGACATGTGTTAAAAGTATTAAATGTTTAAAAGGATGATAGGATGATTTAATTGAGGGGGAGTTAAGAGCTAGAACTAACTAAGGGGGAGTTAAGATTTAACTAAGGCTGAGCTAAGGCTGAGTTAAATCATTAACAAAGTTAAAAGTTCACAAAAAGAGGGAACTTTGCAATTTCACTAAACATGTTTATTAGATGAGTTTTGTCATATCAAAAAGGGGGAGATTGTTGAGTTAATGTATTTTGAAATGACAAAACAAGTTAATACAATAATGTTAAAATGGTATACAAACATGTTTAGAAGATATCAGGATCAGAACTTAGAGTTCTGCTGATGAGAGATCGATCTGGGGTATGAGAGATCGATCTCCTGGGTTTATACTTGATGAGAGATCGATCTCATGATGGAAGAGATCGATCTGGCAAGCCTTAAAACGGTGTAAAGGGTTTAAGGTAAAAAGAGATCGATCTGCCAGGGTTAAGAGATCGATCTCCTCTAAGTCAGAGAACTTAGGAGATCGATCTGGTAAGGAAGAGATCGATCTGCTCAAAGTCAGTGAGCTTAAGAGATCGATCTGGTGTATTGAGAGATCGATCTTGCCTCAAACAGAGAGGATAGGAGATCGATCTGCCTATTCGACAGATCGATCTGCCTCTGCCTATTCAAACTAACAGATCGATCTGGTAATGTATGAGATCGATCTCCCTATGTATTTGTGCTTTGTCATTGCAGGATTTAAAACTAGAAGATCGATCTGGCCAAGATAGGAGATCGATCTGTCTGACCACTGGAGGTTCCCAACGGCTATTTTCTTCAAATCTCAACGGGAAAAACTGCATTTAATGCTCCAACTACCCAACCTTCAGTATATAACCAAGCATTGAAGACAAAGAGAAAACAGAGACACTATTGCTGCATATTCCAAACATTCTCAAGCTTCAATTCTTTCATTCTTTGTGTCCCTATTGCTCATTCATTGAGAATTATTGTAAAAGCTTAAGTGCAAAATAGCTACACTTGTCCTACCACTTTAAAGCATTAAATTGTATTCAGTCTTATCTTAAAAGAGAAGAGGATTGTTCCTCAGTGAGAGTATATTGTAAGAGGCTGAATACTTTTTCTGTATTGCCAAAGGTAGTGAGGTTATTCCTTAACCTGTAAAAGGAAATTTGTAAGCTCTATTGAAAGAGAGAAAGAAAACACTTGACAAGAAGGTCAAGGAGAGAGGACGTAGGCAAGAGTTGGCCGAACCTCTATAAGTGACTGTGTTTGTTTCTCTTCCCTTCTCTCTGCATTAAATTGTTATATTGCACTGTTTTATTCATTATCATTTGTGTTTAAATTGTGATTATTTTAAAATCTGCCATAGTTATTAGAAAACCGATTCACCCCCCCTCTCGGTAGAGCCAACAATATACAGACTATTCAAAGAGTCTAGAAAAAGGCCTAATAAGTACTAATGGACCCAATGAGCCCAATAGGCCTCGATGAAAGAATTAATAAGTGAAAACGGGCTTAAAACGAATTAAGGCCCATTAAGGTGTAATTTGGCCCAATAAGAGAGAAATTGGTCCAATTAGCTAAATCGACCATGATAAATATGAGGAAAATATTTATTGAGTTAAATACGATTAAATCGAGGTTTATACCGATAAAATCGAGCAAAAAGAGTAAAATCGATAAAAGTCAACTTTTTGCCAAAGCTTCAATATAATCACATATTTGGATATGTTGAAATGAATTTAAGCCATATGTGATAAGTTGAACTTGTTTTACAGCAGCTCGGTCTATCGACACGTTTTACGAGGTAAATTCGAGCATCGAGGAAAGTGCTCTACATCAGTCGCTAAGAGGTAAGGGATATAATTTAGAGTAGCGTTAGTGCTCCACCTACCTTACCAATGACTTGATGTATGTTAGTTGAATGGGATTTTATGAAATATGCTGCAATACCTTAGAAACTGAAACTAAACCGTTTCCCGAGTTTTTCAACGTGTTTGCTACATGCATGAGATACATTTTACTTCACATTTTTATGAAAATGTGATTTTTCAATATGAAAAAGAAAACATGGTTTCATTTTATGAAAAGACGGGGAAGATCCCTGAGAATGCTTTACCAAAGCAATGTTTTCATGATACGGGTTAAAGTCTCGAAACAGCTTTTAAGCTATATTTTCACGGTATGGGTATGAGTCCCAAGAATTGATTTTGATAACTATGCTTTCCATATTTACACGGGCTAGAGTCCCGCAATGATTTATGAAAATCATGTTTTCTATGAAAAACGGGTTAGAGGCACGTAACGATTTTAATACACGGGTATGAGACCCGAAGTGATTTTGATAAATTGGGTAAGAGGCCCAAAATGATTTTTATGGGGTAAAAAGGCATGACATGAAGAAAGTCAGAGGATCTGAGATCGATCTCGTATGGAGACGATCGAGGATCTACCTAGCCGACGGCCAGGGAACGGGCAGGCTCTGACTTGATATGAGAAACGTGCGTATAGACCACACTTGGTGATGCACGTGAGTTCGTGCGTATAGTCCCCATTTAGTGGTGCACGAGAGATAGGGCAGCGTACGACCCTGATCCAGTCCTACGACTCCCTTGTGCTATGGCCATGAGTACTATGATTTTTTCCTACGGGACCAGATGTATGATGTCCTTCTGGACTAGTATATGAGACAATTGCCTGACCCTACACGATGAATTGACGGAATAATATATATATATATATGTTTTCGCACATTTCATGCTACCTATTTTATGATTTGCTATTGAGCACATATTTTCTATGATGAGATTTTAAAGGTAGCTATGAGTATGTTTTACGAAATGTGCATATGACAATACAATTTCACTTTAAAGTGATAAGCATGTTATGATTAAGTTTTGAGATGCTTTTTACCTGTTTACACGGTGTGATATGCATATTATATATGAGTTTTATTAAAAAGGATGCATGATGTGTAAACTTATGATTTAAGCATGTTTTTACTGCTTTTATGAAATGTAAGCATCTCTACTCCAGTACATATTTATACTGATTTGTAAAACCATGCGTTTTACCATGTTTTGAGTATTTAAAGCTATTTTAAATGTATCTCTTACCGAGTCTGAAAAACTCACCCCCTCCTCTCCATCTCCCAGATTATCTATAGCGAGTCTACTGCACATATGAGACTGTGGTCGTTGATAAGGTAGTCCGACCTTTCATCAGATACTTTCGTAACCTTGAGGTACAGTCTTACTTATATTCCAGACATGTGATACAGAATAGACACTATTGTATATCATAGTCGGGATGTAATAGTTATAAATGATTTTATATAAACAGAATGTATGTGATGTAATGAGATCCTGGAAAATGAAAAAGATTTTAAATCTAGACATGGACAGGAAAACAACATAGTTAAGGGATAAAAAGTTTTAAATTAGCCCCATTTTTCCGCGCTTCCGGGGCGTGACAGTTTTCTTGCTAGTAATAAGAGTGTATTACATCCCAATGTGTCTATGCATGTCTGGTAATAAAATAAGCTTACCTGTCAAAGTATGACTTAATTTATGGATTATGTGCGAATAGTAGATCGCTAATCATGAGTGGTAGATGGGACCGTTCACAGAGACGAGCTTAAACCGCTCCACCATCTTCCCCTCAACCCGAGAGCCCTACTGATAGAATAAGGAGGCTCGAGGAGATAGTATAGGGTATGAGAGAAAGACTTACAGCTCTTACCACTATGTTTACCCAGCAGTTTGGGGTACGTACACCTGATATGAAGACAGCTACTCTTACGCCTAATCCTCATCCCCCACTAGTTCCTCCAGTAGCCCCAACCCTCAGCCAGCAGTTCCCCAGCATAGGGATGACAGAGAGACTCAAAAGGGTGCGAGATTTTCTTGAGTATGCATCCTTCGGAGTTCACAAGGCTTAAGGACCCGGTTAAGGCTGAGGAGTGAATTGTTGATATTAAGGCGATATTTCAGTTTTGGGGTGTACTGATAGGGAGAGAGTGACTATGACGGGTTAAATGATAAAGGAACAGAATAAGTTCTGGAAGAGATCCACACAGACGATATTAACCGAGGATCCCTTAAAGATCACATGGATTTCTTCTTTAGTAGCATTTCGAGAGCAATATGTACCGATTGCAGCTCGAAAGAAGATGCAAGCAGAGTTGTTAGATTTGTAACAGGGAAGTTCTATAGTAGACAAGTATGAGAATAGATTTACAACCCTGATGAGATACGATCCAGAGACAGTTAGAGATCCCGAGCGCCAGATAGAGAGATTTCTGGCAGGACTGAGATCCGGGATCGGAGATAAGCTGTTGGGTCAGAATATCGTAGATTTCAGGTATGCTTTGAGACGAGCCCAAGAGATAGAGAGGGGCTTGGATATTATTCAAACAAAGCATGATCTCAGGTGATCAGTCAGAGTTAATGAAAAGAGAGCAGTTGCTTCTTGACATGAATTGAGAAGGGGTCAACCCAAGAGACAGAGGTTGGAAGGACCTCAAATAAGGGTTGGTAAACCCAAGACTCTGGTTGGTGCCGCATATATGATTAGAGGCCCTGAGATAAGAGTGCCACGGTGTAGGACATGTGGCAATATTCACACTGGACCTTATCGCACAGGTACATTTACTTGCTGTAGATGCGATGAAGTAGGGCACATAATGAGAGTGTCCACTTATGAGATCTCAAGAATCTCGTGAAGCACCTAGACAGATAGAGAGATCGGCTCAGGCTCCATAGAGGAGAGCTACAGCCACAGGCAAGGGCAAGAAGCCTATCTCCTAAGGCCAAGTGTACGCCCATAACCAAGAGACGGCAGATACATGCTCCAATGTTATTCGAGGTACTCTCCTTGTCTGTAATCATAAAGCACATGTACTGGTGACCGAAGTTCCACACACTCGTTTGTGTCACCATAATTTACGTGTAAGTTTTTCGAAGTATTCCTAGAGGACTTAATGGGATTACCACCCGAGAAAGAAGTTGAGTTTGCCATTGAGCTAGTATCGGATACTCAAACCATCTCCAAGCCACTTTTCCAAATGGCATTGGTAGAGTTGAAAGAATTAAAGAAGCAGTTGTAAGGATTACTCGATAAGGGGTTTATAAGGCCTAGTGTGTCACCATGCGGTACACCAATATTATTTGCCAGAAAGAATGATGGTAGTTTCTGTCTATGCATAAACTACAGGCTTTTAAAGAAAGCAACAGTTGAGAATAAATATCCCCTGTCAAGGACTGACGACTTATTTGATCAGCTGAGAGGGGCTTCAGTGTTTCAAGGATAGATTTGAGATCGGGTTATCATCAGCTAAGGATTAAGGAGGCTGATATACCAAAGACAGCAATTCGAACCCGATATGGGCACTACGAGTTCCTAGTTATGCCCTTTTGAATTGACTAATGCCCCAGTTGCATTCATAAGTCTTATGAACGATGTCTTTCGAGAATACTTAGATAGATTGATGATAGTATTCATCGATGACATCTTGATTTATTCTAGATCTCGAGAAGAGCACAAATAACATTTAAGAACTGTGCTCCAGACTCTCCGTGAGAAGAAGTTATAAGGTAAATTTAATAATTGTACCTTTTGGCTAGATCCGATTGCATTCCTCGAACATGTGGTATTTAAGGACGGGGTGCCAATAGATCCGTCCAAGGTAGATGCAATATTGAGATGGGAAAAGACTGAGGACAGTCACGGAGGTCAGAAGCTTATTGGGATTAGCATGGTATTACCGATAGATTGTCGAAGCGTTTTCACGAATAACAGTTCCATTAACCAGATTGACCCGTAAATAGGTTCAGTTTTATATGGTCTGAATAGTGTGGGCAGAGCTTACAAGAGCTCAAACGTTGATTGAATACGACACCAGTCTTGACCATTCCGAGTGGTCTGGGGGATTTGTGTTATACAATGATGCTTCCTACTAAGGTCTTGACTATGTGATTATGCAGCATGGTAGAGTGGTAGCTTATGGATCCTGTCAGCTAAAGGATCACGAGCGTAATCATTTCACTCACGATTTGGAGTTAGCTGCAGTAGTGATTGCACTCAAGATATGACAGCATTAATTATATGGAGAAAGATTTCAGATTTTCACTGACCATAAGATCTTAAGTACTGGTTTAATTAGAAGGAGCTGAATATTAGAAAGTGGAGATGGATAGAGCTCCTTAAGATTTATAACTAAGAGATTTTATACCATCCTAGTAAGGCGAACGTGGCAGCTGATGCCCTAAGCAAAAAGGGTATGGTGTCCTACATGATGATTAAAGAGTGGGACTTATTGGGACAATTCACCGAACTCAGGATTAGTATGGATGAGATTGAGTATGGATACATGGCTAGCCTACAGATTGAACCAAGTATACTAGACCAGATTAGAGCTGGATAGCGAAACGATCAGAGGTTACTGGATATGGTTAGCTAGGCAGAGGAGAGATCGCAGTCTGAGTTACGGTCAATGATGATGAATTACTGAGGCACCCAGGGCCGTATCTGTGTGTCACATGATGACACCTTGAGACAGAGCGTTCTGAAGGAGTCCCATTATCCTAGATTCACCTTGCTTTCGATTTAATGGAACAGGAAGTTAAGGGTGTTCAGTTCATCCGTGACAGATCGAGGACCACACAGAAAAGTTATGTCGATGTGCGCAGACATCCTCTTGAATTTCAGGATTAGGGACTCTGTAATTGTAAAGGTGTCACTGATGAAGAGTATAGTACACTTCAAAAAAAAAAGAGGAAGTGCTACGATTTAAGATTATTCCACTAGTAAAGGTTCTCTGGTAACACCACAAGACAAAAGAAGTCACTTGGGAACTAGAGAGCCAAATGAAGAAGAAGTACCCTCACGTGGTTGATGGACCAGCTTGAATTCAGAGGACTGAATTCTTAAAAGGTGGGGAGAAATGTGAAACCCGGATTTTTCCCACTATGTTCATTATTTGGACCATAAATTAAATTAAAGGGATTTAAATCGTTGGACGAAAGATACGAAATTTAAATGAGAAAAGATAGTGAGTCCAAGAAGAAAAATCGGTCTAAATTAATCTCGAACGTGTAGAAGGGTAAAATAGTCAAAGATCCAAATTTCGGTGTAAATTCGATAAGAAAATTTCATTAAAAATATGGATTTAGGAAATCTTGATCAATAAAGGAGAAATTATGGAATTTCGAGTCCAACTGGTCAAGATACGAAGATATTACGAATTTTCGTAATTTTCGCCCGGGACATTATCCCGAAAAATACACCGAAATAGTTAAAATTAAATTAAATAAATTAAATTAATTAATTAATAAAATATTTTGAGATATTTTGTACAATTTATTATATTTTATTTGATTAAAATATAATATAATATAATATAATAAATAAATAATTAAAAAAAAAGAAAGAAACTCTGTCGCGCGAACGCGACAGAGAAGAAAACAGACGCAGCAAGGGAGCCGAGCTCCCATCTGTTCACTGACGGTGGCCCAGGCGCGGCCCCGAAGGAGGCCGGGCGATGCAGCATGCCCCACCGGCGACATGGAAGCTGACGAACGGCGACAACGGCGGCGAAAGGAAAACGAAACAGAGCCGAGAGGAAGAAATGGCCATCGCCAATGATCGGCGCCGATTCAGGCCCGACCGACCCCAGCCAAAGCTTCCCCAGGTGCAGGCGACTTGTTTGGTGGCAGTATCGGCCAGTAGAACGGTCGGCAAACGTCGAAAACGGCGGAAAAGGAAACGGTACCGACGGCGAAGAGGAGAACAGCCGGACCGGCCACTTTTCGGCGGCCTTGGACGAAGCCGAGGCCAGATCCGTGCATCGGACGACCCAGCGGAGCTGCTGGTTATGGAAGCCGGCAGAGAATCGACCGGCGAGGCCCTGAACCAGCCGAATCGGGGTAAACCGGCGGTCTGAACCGGTTTGAACCGGACCGAACCGGTTCAGCCGAAAAAGAGAGGGAAAAAGGAGAAAAAGGGAAGGAAAAGAGAAAAAGGAAAAAAGAAAAATTTTTGGGGATACACCGGACTTCGAGTAAGTCGGTAAGTGGTCAAAAGTGACCGATTTAATTTTCGAAAAATTTATTTAAATTATATTTGATCAAAAATTCACCCGAAATTAAATATATAAATTGTGCAGTTCGACGATAAATCGCGTACGTGAGCCCGATCGAACTTCGATTTGCACACTATCGCAAAATCTCGGGTAAGTAAAGCTCATTTACGACAATCTATGTAATTATTGCGCATTAAAAGTTTATTTTACGAGTTACGGATTAAATTGCGCATTTAGTGGATTAAATCAAGATTTTTAATTAAATTGTCGTAAATGATATACAGACTATTCAAAGAGTCTAGAAAAAGGCCTAATAAGTACTAATGGACCCAATGAGCCCAATAGGCCTCGATGAAAGAATTAATAAGTGAAAACGGGCTTAAAACGAATTAAGGCCCATTAAGGTGTAATTTGGCCCAATAAGAGAGAAATTGGTCCAATTAGCTAAATCAACCATAATAAATATGAGGAAAATATTTATTGAGTTAAATACGATTAAATCGAGGTTTATACCGATAAAATCGAGCAAAAAGAGTAAAATCGATAAAAGTCAACTTTTTGCCAAAGCTTCAATATAATCACATATTTGGATATGTTGAAATGAATTTAAGCCATATGTGATAAGTTGAACTTGTTTTGTAGCAGCTCGATCTATCGACACGTTTTACGAGGTAAATTCGAGCATCGAGGAAAGTGCTCTACATCAGTCGCTAAGAGGTAAGGGATATAATTTAGAGTAGCGTTAGTGCTCCACCTACCTTACCAATGACTTGATGTATGTTAGTTGAATGGGATTTTATGAAATATGCTGCAATGCCTTAGAAACTGAAACTAAACCGTTTCCCGAGTTTTTCAACGTGTTTGCTACATGCATGAGATACATTTTACTTCACATGTTTATGAAAATGTGATTTTTCAATATGAAAAAGAAAACATGGTTTCATTTTATGAAAAGACGGGGAAGATCCCTGAGAATGCTTTACCAAAGCAATGTTTTCATGATACGGGTTAAAGTCTCGAAACAGCTTTTAAGCTATATTTTCACGGTATGGGTATGAGTCCCAAGAATTGATTTTGATAACTATGCTTTCCATATTTACACGGGCTAGAGTCCCGCAATGATTTATGAAAATCATGTTTTCTATGAAAAACGGGTTAGAGGCCCGTAACGATTTTAATACACGGGTATAAGACCCAAAGTGATTTTGATAAATTGGGTAAGAGGCCCAAAATGATTTTTATGGGGTAAAAAGGCATGACATGAAGAAAGTCAGAGGATCTGAGATCGATCTCGTATGGAGACGATCGAGGATCTACCTAGCCGATGGCCAGGGAACGGGCAGGCTCTGACTTGATATGAGAAACGTGCGTATAGACCACACTTGGTGATGCACGTGAGTTCGTGCGTATTGTCCCCATTTAGTGGTGCATGAGAGATAGGGCAGCGTACGACCCTGATCCAGTCCTACGACTCCCTTGTGCTATGGCCATGAGTACTATGATTTTGTCCTACGGGACCAGATGTATGATGTCCTTCGGGACTAGTATATGAGACAATTGCCTGACCCTACACGATGAATTGACGGAATAATATATATATATGTTTTCGCACATTTCATGCTACCTATTTTATGATTTGCTATTGAGCACATATTTTCTATGATGAGATTTTAAAGGTAGCTATGAGTATGTTTTACGAAATGTGCATATGACAATACAATTTCACTTTAAAGTGATAAGCATGTTATGATTAAGTTTTGAGATGCTTTTTACCTGTTTACACGGTGTGATATGCATATTATATATGAGTTTGATTAAAAAGGATGCATGATGTGTAAACTTATGATTTAAGCATGTTTTTACTGCTTTTATGAAATGTAAGCATCTCTACTCCAGTACATATTTATGCTGATTTGTAAAACCATGCGTTTTACCATGTTTTGAGTATTTAAAGCTATTTTAAATGTATCTCTTACTGAGTCTGAAAAACTCACCCCCTCCTCTCCATCTCCCAGATTATCTATAGCGAGTCTACTGCACATATGATACTGTGGTCGTTGACAAGGTAGTCCGACCTTTCATCAGATACTTTCGTAACCTTGAGGTACAGTCTTACTTATATTCCAGACATGTGATACAGAATAGACACTATTGTATATCATAGTCGGGATGTAATAGTTATAAATGATTTTATATAAACAGAATGTATGTGATGTAATGAGATCCTGGAAAATGAAAAAGATTTTAAATCTAGACATGGACAGGAAAACAACATAGTTAAGGGATAAAAAGTTTTAAATTAGCCCCATTTTTTCGCGCTTCCGGGGCATGACAACTCTGACCTCATAACATCAATACTTCGTGCCATAGTCTCAAAACATTAAGCATGTTTTTCATAAACACATATATCTCGAGTATATATGTACTCCATATAATGAAAACATAGTTTCGTAAAACATTCCTAGGACTTTAACCCGTAAACTCATGGAAAACATACTATGCTTTCATTTCATAAGTGAAAATCACTTTTATATACATAAACATATATACTAAAATGTATCTCATGCAAATAAAGTCATTTTGAAAAGCTTGGATAAGTTTATTTCGGTTTTGAGTGAATAATACTCTTTTCAACTTTCGAGAAAGCTCTTTTTCATGGAAACTCAACTAACTATCCTCATAAACATTTGGTAGGGTTGAGGAGTACTAATGCTACTCTAAATTATATCCCTTACCTCTTAACGTCGAAGGTAGTGCACGTTCCTCGATTTTTGAGCTCACCTCAAAATGCGTGTCGATAACTCGAGCTGTCACATACCAAGTTATCTCATCACATATAGCTCAAATTCTTGTTAATATGTAAGATCCCGAATTTAATTAAAATACGGAAATTAAATAAGAAAAGATGGGGAAAGTATGAAGGAAGTCGGGTTAAATTAATCCCGAACACGTGTAAGGGCAAAATGGTCAAAAGACCAAAGGTCGGTATAATTTCGATAAGAAAATTTAATTAAAATATGGATTTAAGAAATCTTGGTCAATAAAAGTGAAATAAATTTATTTTGGGTTAAATTGATCGAGATATTAGTTTATGGGAATTAGTCGGGATTTTTAGTTAAGAAAAATAATCCCGAAAATAATCGAAAAATATATCGAAAAGTCATTCGGGACAATATCCCAAAAATACGGAGACATTATACCCGAAAAAGAGGTTAAAATATAATAAATAAATTAAATAAAAATTAAAATAATTGAATAAGAATAAAATAATAATTTTAAGAGATATTTTGGGTATTTATAGTATTTTAATGAATAGTAAAATAATTAAAATAAATAAAAATAATAATAATAAAAATAATAAAACAAAAAAAAAGAATCTGAAACAAAAAAAAAGAAGGAAGAGAGAGAGAATGGGTCGGGGAGAGAGAAAGAGAAACGGAGCCGGAAAGGGGGAGAAGATCCGGCGATCCTTGATCGCCGACGACCACCGAGAAATGGAGAGGAGAGGCCGGCGACCTCACTGGTACCGGCAGCATGCCCAACCGACGCCGGAGGAAGCCGATCGGAGGAGAGAAAGGCCGACGGGATTGAGGGGCTTGGTCCCGGCGAACGGCGGCGATCCGGGCAAAATCGAGGCCCGATTTCGAAAGCCCAGGCGATGGCGGTCCTTTCTGCACCAGTATCAACCGACGAAACGGCGGGAAACGCCGGCGACGACGAAGAGAAAGAAGTGGGTCCGACGGCCGGGGAGAAGAGGCCGAACCGGCGGCGTTCCGGCGACCCCGATGGAAGTCGAGGCCAGATTCGAGATGCGGACAACCTCACGGAGCTGCTGGCGGTGGAAGCCGACAGAGAACCGGCCGGCAAGGTGGTGAACCTGCGGTGAACCGGTCGAACCGGAGAGAACCGACGGTCTGAATCGGTCCGAACCGGACTGAATCGGTTCAGCCAAAAAGAGAGGAAAAAGGGATAAAAAGGGAAGAAGAAAAAGAGAAAAAAATTGGAGAAAATTCCTGTGATGCAATCGAGTTTCGGGTAAGTCAGTAGTGGTCGAAATTGACCCGATTTAAATTTCGGAGTATTTAATTTAATTAATTTTGGGCTGAAAACTTACCCGAAAAATTGTGGAATTGTGTAGCTCGACGATTGGCATCCACCGAGAGCTCGTGACAGCCTCGAATTTCGTACTAGCATGGAATCTCGGGTAAGTAACCCTTATTTACGATAATTACCTCGTTATGCGTGATATTGATTTAATTTTCGCATAAATTGAATTAAATTATGGAAATTTAGATAAATTGTCGTAAATAATCGATTTAGCTATTCGAGAATTAGAACGAGGCCCAATAAATTATTGGTGGGCCCAATGAGCCCAATAGGCCTCGATAAAGTGAAAATTAGTGAAAAACGGGCTTAAGGCCGATTAAGGCCCATTAAGGTGCAATCGGGCCCAATAGGGGTAAACGGGCCCAATGATTTAAATTAAGCCCAGAAAATATTAAATACAATTAAATTGTATAATATCTGACCTGAGGAATATTAATACGCAGTTCCGGACATTTGATTGGGAGCATATCGGACTGCGCGATGAGACAACAGAGGAAAAGAAAAGGTCAGACTCGACAGGAAAATAAGGTAAGGGAATTCTACGGACTGCTAGAGGTAACTTTACGCAATTTTAAGTTCATTTGCAGTCTTTAAAAATTACCTGAAGGGTCTAGAGGTCAACTAATAATTTTAGGGCCCCGGATGGGCAAATTACCAAAATACCCTTGTTAAGGGTAAAATTTACAAAGTTAGGAAAAATTGGGAGGAGCAAGAACAAAAGGGTTCTGCTCATTCTAGAGGTGTTTTGATGCATGCATGAGTAGGCTGGCTCACCTTGAAAGAAAATGCACAGCATTGCATACTTTCAACATGATATTGTTTTGAAAACTGTTTTGAGGAAACAGAGCCGCCTACGTATTTTTATTGACATGTGACGTGCTAGAGCTCAGCTCGCACGATGTTGTCGATTTGTGTGATGCACGCATTAGTGCTAGAGCGAGAGCTCGCACTAGAGTTTTACATGCATAGGTGCTAGAGTACAACTCGCGCCAGATTTCATATGCTTTTTCGAGACAGGGTGCTAGAGTTTAACTCGCACCAGATTTTATAAGATTTTCATGTGATTTATATACAGAGTGCTGAGCTTAGCTCGCACTAGTTTTACCGGATTTGTGGAGTAGCGCTGTCTGCCCTTGGAGTCAGCCAAAAGGCCCAACAGGCTCAAGAGACCTCTTAGGTGGGGTGAGAGTGAGGGATGAGGTTGGCGTCCTTGTGGGGATGTAAAGCGGGCTCTGCCAGTTTCATTTGAGTTGATGAGAGTGCTGAGCATCGCTCGCACTGATTTTATGAGAACATGCGATGAGCCGTGCTTGGAGCATCGGGTAGACTGTGTGTCACCGATTTAATAGGCTCGCACGTGCGTTTTGAGACATGGCATGAGTATTGAGAAACAAACCTCTGTGGGAAGCAGGCCAATTGGGCTGGAGTACCTAGAGATATTATATGGGTTCACGGAGTACGATGTACCATGCAAGTAGCATGGAGTACGATGTACCGTGTGGTATCTTCGGATACGGCATCTCCGGATGCAGCATCTTCAGATGCCTGGGATCGGATAAGACTGACGGGATGGATTGACCCACCTCTTGGGCGGTTCCCGATCATGGTGAGAACCCGTACACTAGGATCCGTGTAGCTGAGGAACTCCCGAGGACACATATGGCCATAGTCCTGGTTATTGCCGATATACAGATGTTGCCTAGTCTCGCATGTCGACGATTTTGATGATTTAAACTGGGTTTTTAAACTAAATTTGCATGATGGTATTTCCATGCTTTTCAAACCCACGTGTGATGTAAACCGTTTTCATGGTTTTGTGTGAGTCAGGATGTCACGACCCGAATTACCTTAAAAATCAGAGTAAATTTTTCGCTTTTTCATTTATTATTTAATTCTTACCTTTCTCTCATCGTGACAATCCTACAACACAGTTGGGCTATGATTCGGTGTTAGTCACCTCTCACTATTACCAATTCATTTCCATAATTTCATTCAATATCAGAGTTTACTATCTTGTGACTTTAACTGAATACATACATAATGGTATTCATAACACTACATCCCCGACATGATATCCATTTACAATACTGTGCATTACATATTTAGATACAAAACCATACAAATGTGTATACCTGTCTCTTGATGGGAAGCAGCAAGCAGCGGATATTAAGCATGCAAGTCCTCAGCCGCTCAATAATTATTACAAGTGCTCTGAAAAGATGGGAAAATAAGGGGGTGAGCAAACCATACGCTCAGTAAGGCAATTATGCAAGTAAGTAGATAGCTCCACTATCTACATGCTCATAATGCCATGCCCTTAAATCCATTTCTTTTCATTTAAAATTACACGCACAAAGTCATGCATATTCAATGCCATAGTTTATCCAAAACTATTTGTGCATATATAAGTCATGTAACTCATGCATTCAAAGCATTTTATGTGACATCATTAAATCATATTAAGCATGAATTAGATCAAGATCATGCAGTCTTTTATGCCATGTAAGACAAAACATGGATTTCAAATGAAAGCATGGAAAACTTCACATGCTACTGCATTTAAATCAAAACATTAAAACTGCAGTTAAAACTAACCCTTCCGGGTCCATCTCATAAAACAATTCAATAAAATTCATTATAAAACTCCGGTTATAAAACCACCCTTCTTTCAAGGACACATATCATAAAATCATATAAAATCATAAATTCATCAAATCGGGGGCCTGACCCCTCCTTCGGGTCTACCCTGGTCTAACAGACCACAAGTTATATCATGTGAGACAATCAGGTAATTAACAGTAACATCGAGGACTATGGCCATATCCTAGTGATCCTTGGCAACACGGTACCTAGTGTGCGGGGTATCACACCTGAAATGGGAGGTGGGTCGTCCTACCCGCCAGAACAGCATAACACCAGGATTGTGAGGGCAAGGCTTGCTGCCTCGTGGCTAATGCCACTCCACTCCAATAATCCCCACGGTACAGCGTACTCCGTGTGATATACACGGTACAACGTACTCCGTGAACCCAAGCTCAATCAGGGGTGCCTGTAATAGGTCTTATCCACCCATAACATCTCTGTCTCAGAATGCACGTGTGAGCATATCATCTCACTGTGACACACAGTCTACAGGAGGCTCCAACACGGCTATATGCATGTAATATAAATCCCTGTGCGAGCGAAGCTCAAGCACGGCTCCATGCATATTCATGATATCTGAAAACCTCGTGTGAGCGAAGCTCTAGCACGGTTTCATAGAAATCAATGAAATCTGCGTACGAGCAGCGCTCCAGTACGACTTAAACTGATTATAATTTCAATTAAAATCCACGTACGAGCAATGCTCTAGTACGGATATGCATAACAACTCAGTGAAAATCTCGTACGGAAAAACTCCAGTACGACATTCAAATGAATTATGAAAACCATATAAAACTTTGTGCGAGCAAGCTCCAGCACAAATGAATGCTCAAGTAAATCAATTCTCGTGCGAGTTACACTCCAGCACGGCCTTATGCATAATTAAATCAAATCTCGTGCGAGTTACACTCCAGCACGGCTTCATGCATAATTAAATCAAAACAGGATGCGAGCTAAGCTCCAGCATCTCTCATGCATGTCAAATCATTAAAACTAGTGCGAGCAATCGCTCCAGCACCATTTTATGCATATCACATCAAAACAAATCAAAACATGTCAAAACATGTCAAAACAGAGTGCGAGCTAGGCTCCAGCAGCTCTCATTTCACAATAATAAAAATCAGTGCGAGCACCATGCTCTAGCACATTTCATGCATATGATGTCACAAGTCGGTGCGAGCAAGCGCTCAAGCACATCTATGCACATTCACAAACGCAAATATAGTGCGAACTACGTGTCGGCACTATCTGTTTCCATATAAACTTGATAGTTGGCCGTTTTCCAAAGAAATTTCCATTTAATTATTAATAACACCTACGTAGTGTTATTTTGTGAAATTAAACAATTTCTGGCCAATCTATCGCTTTGCTTTGATTAAAACCAATAAAATTCCTTAATCATCAGAAATCCTTAAATCATGCATTTCATGCATGTCATGCTTTCACCATCCTTAGGTGAACTTCCCTCAATAGGGGTAAAATAGACATTTCACCTATTTCGATCCTTAAAATCATTCAAACCATTTTTAGGATCATTATACAATATCCATGTATACATACATACTCAGTGTACAGAAAAACTATTAAAATATGCGTAGCTACCTCTAGCTACTCACACAATTCCCTTACCTCATTTTTTGTACAGTCTGACCTTTCCCACTGATGTCTCGTTACGCAGTCCGATTTGCTCCGAATCCAAATCAAATCTCCGGCACTGCGGATACACATTCATCAGGTCAAATACAATACAATTAATTGTATTTCACAATTTTTTGGGCTTAATTTAAATCATTGGGCCTGTTTACCCATATTGGGCCCGATTGCACCTTAATGGGCCTTAATCGGCCTTAAGCCCATTTACCACACTTTATCGAGGCCTATTGGGCTCATTGGACCCATCAATATTTATTTAGCCTCGTTCTAAATTTTTGGATATCTCAATTTAATATTTACGACAATTTATCCAATTTTTCAGAATTTAATTCATTTATGTCGAAATTAAATCCGTAATTCATCAACACGCATAACGATGTAAAATTGTCGTAAATATGGGTTACTTACCCGTGATTCCATGATCGTACACAAATCGAGGCTGTCTAGAGCTCTCGTGGATGCCAATTGTCGAGCTACACAATTAAATATATTTTCGGGTAAACTTTCAGTCGATTATTTATCAAATTAAATATTTTAAAAATTAAATCGGTCAATTTGACCGCTTACCGACTTACCCGAAGCTCGATTGCATCACAGGAATTTTCTCCAATTTTTTCTCTTTTTCTTTTTCCCTTTTTCTTCCTTTTTTTCCCTCTATTTTTGGCTGAACCGGTCCAGTCCGGTTCAACCCGGTTCGGACCTTCGGTTCAGCTCGGGTCCGATTCGGTTCAACTTGGTCGGTTCAGTCCGGTTCGGCCGGTCCAGGAAATAATTAGTCGTGCCGGCGCCGTCCGGCCGATTCCCGGTGCCTCACCACCGCCGTTCGACGCGTCTTCGCATGGGCTCCCTAGATCGGGCCTCGGTTTGGCTCGAATCGGCACCATCGTCGGCGAATCGAAGCTTTTCTCCCGCGGGTTCCTCCTCCGTTTCAGGCGATTTTCGTCGTTCTCGGCGCGCGTCTGGGCTGCTGGAGGTTCGCCCGGTGCTGGGCTACGTTCGTCGGTCCTCGCCGGCCCCTCAGCTCCGCCGGTGGTCGTCGGATCGGACGATCTCCTCGGTTTCGCCTTTCGCGTTTCTTCTTCTCCGTTTCTGTTTCAGACTTTCGTTTCGTTTCTTTTTTTTAATTATTATTTATTTATTTATAATTAACTTTTAATATTATTTTATTCAATAAAATAATATTAAAATGCATAAATATCCTTAAAAAAATATATTTAATTCATTTAATCTGTAAATAATTTTCTCAGTCCGATTTTACCTTTTCGATATATTTTTCGATTATTTTCGGGATTATTTTTCGATACAAAAATCTCGGTTTATTCCAATAAATTCATATCTTGATCAATTTAACCCAAAATTTAATTATTTCTTCGTCATTGATCAAGATTTCTCATTTTCATATTTTTAATTAAATTTTCTTGTCCCGATTAATACCGAATTTTGGTCTTTTGACCATTTTGCCCTTGCACGTATTCGGGAATGTCATTTAAGTCCTTTTGCATTTTTAAATGCACTCGAAAATATCGGGTCTTACAATCTCCCCCACTTAAGAAATTTGGTCCTCCAAATTAGAACCAAGTAATATGAGTCCATAACAACTCCGGGTATGTCTATCGCATCATATACTGTCATCCTAAAGTGACCTTCTCCGGAGTGTAATACTACCATCATACTTAACTAGGGAGATCATCTCAAACCTCAACACTTTCTCCTTCCGTCTAATACCCGAATCGATGTCCAATCATATGTTATACTTTCATTGAGCTGAGCCGTTGAAGCTCATATCTGATCACATATACTGGGTCCGGATATTCTTTCTGAAACATCATAAGATAGGACACATAGTGGATGCCTGCTAATTCAAGTGGTAATGTCAACCTACAGGTCTTATCTTCCACTTTGTCCAATATCTCTATCTGAATCTCGTTACGTCCTTAGGACAAGTAACTGTCAATAATAATGATTCACCCTCGGTGAATTTCCAATGATTTCCTGTCTCTTGTCAGCATAGCTTTTCTGTCTGCTCTGAGGTGTTCTTAATATCTCACAAATCCACTGAACATCCTCAGAGGTTTGTCTTACCAATTCGGGAACAATTCTCTATTTGTCACCCACTTTTCTTATCCAAGTCAGGGAACAACTCCCTACTGTCATACAATGCCACATATAATCTCATCCCGATACTCAAGTGACAACTGTCATCACTGGCGAATTTGATTAGTAGCAACTGATCATCCCAGGAGCTCATAAAATCAATTGCACACGCTCTCATCACATCCTCCAGAACCTGTACAGTCCTCTCTGACTGACCATCTGTATGAGGATGGAAGCTGTGCTAACACACAATCAGGGTCCCATAGCTTCCTGAAAAACATTCCCCCAAGTGGGAAGTGAAGCGGGAATCCCTATCTGATATCATGCTCCCTGGAACACTACATATTGTTCCATAATTTTTCCTGTACACATACATCCGCCTACGCACTTCGAGTATCTGGGGATTTTCATAGCCAGAAGGTGGGTAAACTAAATCAATATATCGACTATCACCCAGATAGCCTCGTGATTCATTAGGGTCCTCTGTAACCCATCACGCAATTCATGGTAACTTATTCCCATTATCCGTGTTACTATAGGTAGAGGCTGCAATAACCCTGCAACTTCTTGTACTCTACCTTAATCCGCTGACATACGAGACACTTATCCACAACTCTACAATATTTCTTTCCCTATCTGACCACCAATACCCTTTTCAAGGATTTCAAATATATTTATTATTTCTCGGATGCACTGTATATCCCGAAGAGTGAGCTTCTGACAATAATACTATATCATCAACTGTGGTCCTGGGGAGCACTTATACTATCTCTGAACCTCTGTCAGTCATCATCACTCTCTGTGAACTCTGTCACTATACCCTTCTGAATCTGACCCATACCATCGACACATTGCCGATCATCATGCTAAGCCTGGCAAATCCGGTCACACAAGTCCGGTTCTAACCTCAGGCTAGCTGTCACAAAATCACCGTCATCATCAGAAGGGATCCACATCACTACTGAGGTTCACAACTGCTCTAGCAGATCACGCTCCCTGACCATCATATGTGATACCATCCCAAGGCTCTTTCTGCTCAAGGCATCAGCCATTTCATTAGCCTTTCTTGGGTGGTACAATATTCACACTCATAATCCTTAGAAGCTCTAACCTTCATGGTTATTTCATATTCTACTCTTTCTGCCAAAACAGATACTCGGGGCTTTTACGATCAGTGCATACCCAAAATTTCTTACCATTTAAGTGGTGAAGCCATACCTTTTAGTGTAATCACTAAGGCTACCAACTCTAAATCATGGGTCGGATAGTTTCTCTCATGATCCTTGAATTGTCTGGATCCATAAACGACTATCTTCCCATTTTACATCAATACACAGCTCACTCATAATTTTGAGGTATCCTTACACACTGAAACCTCTTGAGCTGTTAGTTATAGTAAGAATACTTACGGTGGTCAGTTCATTACTCCAATATACCAAAACTCATTGAAGCCATTTTCATACTTATTATACCACTCGTATGAAATCTTTTTCCAAACGAGATGTGTCAACTGAGCAACTCATTTCTAGAAACTCTCAACACCTCGTCTGTAAGACAGTTTCCTGTTGCTACTCATACTCTTCCCTGGACTTCAAATACATCATAATATCATCACTAAAGATGATAACCAATCGGTCCAGGTAAGGTTTAAATACCTTATCATAGTTGAGTTCCACTTAATAATTCAATCACTCTTGTCCTTGACCTATGTACGTATAAACGCCCAATGTCATTTCGAAATCGTTTATGGTCAAGCTACTAACCCACGTCGTTTCCTTCCTCTTATATTAACGGCTTTTATAAAATTTTAATTTTTAAACTTTCATGATTAATGAATTTCTATATCTTTTTATCATACCAATAAAGGTACCCAAATTTTAATTGCATATATATCCCAATTGTCGATTTCAATTTATAGCTTATGCGTGCGCTTCCAGACGCTGTCAAATCTTCAGGCAGGGAAGTATTTTGAAATACCTTTATTAACCCTCAGATTTAACCACATCGACTAGGTGTAGATATATCTACCCCTTATCTTGGTTGCAATCCATATACACTACATATTGCTTAATCCAAATTACTTTGCATATCAATGATATCCTTACCTTGCATACATCTCTTATTCTAATATATTTCGTATGCAGGATCTATCACATCTCCAAGCTCATCTCCTTTCATATATCACTTATGACCAACTCTTTCCTTACTTGTCAAACTTATAATTCACATTTCAGTGTTGTTTTCACCACTATTTTCAGTTAGTGAAAATCAGCTAACCACCATCCTCATGCCTAAGGGTATAGGCTTCACATTTTTCACTAACTTGTAAGTAATTGAAGGCGGTATAAATAAATGCGTGGCACCAGGATCAATTTAAAATAATTACTTCATTATTCACAACCAATGTGGTATCTTTCACCACATCATATTAATCATCAATGGTGTCCTGGTCCAAGGCATACACTCACCCTCATCCAACATCTGATTTCCGTGGTAACTATCACACATCTTACACTGTTCACACTGCTACTCTGTTATACTGTTACGTAGCAGGTCGGGGTCCTCGAATCACAATACCCCTCAATAGTGTTGAAATTAAATACACTGGGGCCTCCAATCATCTTACCCCGTGACTCATCAACTCTAAGCTTTTACCAAACTACCTTTTTCCCGTTCTGACATTCTTGTCATCCTCTATTCTCTTTTGTCTCTATTTTGGCCCTTACTACCTTTCTCAATCTCAGAGGCGTGCAACTCTTGATCTTATTTACACAACTATAGTCTGTGCACTGCCTCGGCATATGTAGTGATATCAAACGGGCTAATCGGACTCTAATTGACAATCTGAGTCCTTCCATGAACTTTCAGACATCTTGACTCTCACTGTTCATCATGTCCGAGTCACATCTGCCCAGGAATATAAACTGAGTATCATACTCGTTAATCAACATGTTCCTCTGGGTCAGAGTAAAGAATGTCATCTGTAATTTCCTTTAAAACAATATCCGGGATATTCTGTCACTGGAATACATATAGAATTTTTTTCCATGTCCATTCTGGACGTCTAACTCTTCAAATGGGTCGAGCGAACTTCAATTAATGTTTCGACTCGCCCTCTAATCTCATATATACCTTGAGCAAATAGCTCACAAAATATTCCCTACACTCCGCTCCAACCTCGCGAAGCGTATCTCAATACTGTCTGATCTCTCTGTTAGACTCTGTCCGATCTCTCTGTCAGACTCTGTGGGGCATGCTCAACATCAGCCTCCACGTTAATCTCATCATGAGTCTCATGTGGCGACTCAGTACAACTCTCGAGCCTACCTCAACGGCCTCGAGCTCGTGTACTCGCCTCTCAACCATAGCGACTATCAGTCAATGAGTCTATTCTTGCATTTAAAATCAAATTCTTAACTGCACTTCCATCTCGATATACACAATTGTATCTAAGCAATGCACAGTACATGGGGATGAAAATTCCTTAACCACTAACATCGACTCATATCAAGCCAACTCAAGCTCTGATACCATTAAACCTGTCACGACCCGAATTACCTTAAAAATCAGAGTAAATTTTTCACTTTTTCATTTATTATTTAATTCTTACCTTTCTCTCGTCGTGACCATCCTACAACACAGTTGGGCTATGATTCGGTATTAGTCACCTCTCACTATTACCAATTCATTTCCATAATTTCATTCAATATCAGAGTTTACTATCTTATGACTTTAACTGAATACATACATAATGGTATTCATAACACTACATCCCCGACATGATATCCATTTACAATACTGTGCATTACATATTTAGATACAAAACCATGCAAATGTGTATACCTGTCTCTCGATGGGAAGCAGCAAGCAGCGGATATTAAGCATGCAAGTCCTCAACCGCTCAATAATTATTACAAGTGCTCTGAAAAGATGGAAAAATAAGGGGGGTGAGCAAACCACACGCTCAGTAAGGCAATTATGCAAGTAAGTAGATAGCTCCACTATCTACATGCTCATAATGCCATGCCCTTAAATCCATTTCTTTTCATTTAAAATTACACGCACAAAGTCATGCATATTCAATGCCATAGTTTATCCAAAACTATTTGTGCATATATAAGTCATGTAACTCATGCATTCAAAGCATTTTATGTGACATCATTAAATCATATTAAGCATGAATTAGATCAAGATCATGCAGTCTTTTATGCCATGTAAGACAAAACATGGATTTCAAATGAAAGCATGGAAAACTTCACATGCTACTGCATTTAAATCAAAACATTAAAACTGCAGTTAAAACCAACCCTTCCGGGTCCATCTCATAAAACAATTCAATAAAATTCATTATAAAACTCCGGTTATAAAACCACCCTTCTTTCAGGGTCACATATCATAAAATCATATGAAATCATAAATTCATCAAATCGGGGGCCTGACCCCTCCTTCGGGTCTACCCTGGTCTAACAGACCACAAGTTATATCATGTGAGACAATCAGGTAATTAACAGTAACATCGAGGACTATGGCCATATCCTAGTGATCCCTGGCAACACGGTAACTAGTGTGCGGGGTATCACACCTGAAACGGGAGGTGGGTTGTCCTACCCGCCAGAACAGCATAACACCAGGATTGTGAGGGCAAGGCTTGCTGCCTCGTGGCTAATGCCACTCCACTCCAACAATCCTCACGGTACAGCGTACTCCGTGTGATATACACGGTACAACGTACTCTGTGAACCCAAGCTCAATCAGGGGTGCCTGTAATAGGTCTTATCCACCCATAACATCTCTGTCTCAGAATGCACGTGTGAGCATATCATCTCACTGTGACACACAGTCTACAGGAGGCTCCAACACGGCTATATGCATGTAATATAAATCCCTGTGCGAGCGAAGCTCAAGCACGGCTCCATGCATATTCATGATATCTGAAAACCTCGTGTGAGCGAAGCTCTAGCACGGTTTCATAGAAATCAATGAAATCTGCGTACGAGCAGCGCTCCAGTACGACTTAAACTGATTATAATTTCAATTAAAATCCACGTACGAGCAATGCTCTAGTACGAATATGCATAACAACTCAGTGAAAATCTCGTACGAGAAAAACTCCAGTACGACATTCAAATGAATTATGAAAACCATATAAAACTTTGTGCGAGCAAGCTCCAGCACAAATGAATGCTCAAGTAAATCAATTCTCGTGCGAGCTACACTCCAGCACGGCCTTATGCATAATTAAATCAAATCTCGTGCGAGTTACACTCCAGCACGGCTTCATGCATAATTAAATCAAAACAGGATGCGAGCTAAGCTCCAGCATCTCTCATGCATGTCAAATCATTAAAACTAGTGCGAGCAATCGCTCCAGCACCATTTTATGCATATCACATCAAAACAAATCAAAACATGTCAAAACAGAGTGCGAGCTAGGCTCCAGCAGCTCTCATTTCACAATAATAAAAATCAGTGCGAGCACCATGCTCTAGCACATTTCATGCATATGATGTCACAAGTCGGTGCGAGCAAGCGCTCAAGCACATTTATGCACATTCACAAACGCAGATATAGTGCAAACTACGTGTCGGCACTATCTGTTTCCATATAAACTTGATAGTTGGCCGTTTTCCAAAGAAATTTCCATTTAATTATTAATAACATCTACGTAGTGTTATTTTGTGAAATTAAACAATTTCTGGCCAATCTATCTCTTTGCTTTGATTAAAACCAATAAAATTCCTTAATCATCAAAAATCCTTAAATCATGCATTTCATACATGTCATGCTTTCACCATCCTTAGGTGAACTTCCCTCAATAGGGGTAAAATAGACATTTCACCTATTTCGATCCTTAAAATCATTCAAACCATTTTTAGGATCATTATACAATATCCATGTATACATACATACTCAGTGTATAGAAAAACTATTAAAATATGCGTAGCTACCTCTAGCTACTCACACAATTCCCTTACCTCATTTTCTGTACAGTCTGACCTTTCCCACTGATATCTCGTTACGCAGTCCGATTTGCTCCGAATCCAAATCAAATCTCCGGCACTGCGGATACACATTCATCAGGTCAAATACAATACAATTAATTATATTTCACAATTTTTTGGGCTTAATTTAAATCATTGGGCCCGTTTACCCATATTGGGCCCGATTGCACCTTAATGGGCCTTAATCGGCGTTAAGCCCATTTACCACACTTTATCGAGGCCTATTGGGCTCATTGGACCCATCAATATTTATTTAGCCTCGTTCTAAATTTTCGGATATCTCAATTTAATATTTACGACAATTTATCCAATTTTTCAGAATTTAATTCATTTATGTCGAAATTAAATCCGTAATTCATCAACACGCATAACGATGCAAAATTGTCGTAAATATGGGTTACTTACCCGTGATTCCATGATCGTACACAAATCGAGGCTGTCTAGAGCTCTCGTGGATGCCAATTGTCGAGCTACACAATTAAATATATTTTCGGGTAAACTTTCAGTCGATTATTTATCAAATTAAATATTCTAAAAATTAAATCGGTCAATTTGACCGCTTACCGACTTACCCGAAGCTCGATTGCATCACAGGAATTTTCTCCAATTTTTTCTCTTTTTTTTCCCTTTTTCTTCCTTTTTTTCCCTCTCTTTTTGGCTGAACCGGTCCGGTCCGATTCAACCCGGTTCGGACCGTCGGTTCAGCTCGGGTCCTGTTCAGTTCAACTTGGCCAGTTCAGTCCGGTTCGGCCGGTCCAGGAAACAATTGGTCGTGCCGGCGCCGTCCGGCCGGTTCCCGGTGCCTCACCACCGCCGTTCGACGCGTCTTCGCATGGACTCCCTAGATCGGGCCTCGGTTTGGCTCGAATCTGCGCCATCGCCGGTGAATCGAAGCTTTTCTACCGCGGGTTCCTCCTCCATTTTCGACGATTTCCGCCGTTCTCGGCGCGCGTCTGGGCTGCTGGAGGTTCGCCCGGTGCTGGGCTACGTTCGTTGGTCCTCGCCGGCCCCTCAGCTCCGCCGGTGGTCGTCGGATCGGACGATCTCCTCGGTTTCGCCTTTCGCGTTTCTTCTTCTCTGTTTCTGTTTCAGACTTTCGTTTCGTTTCTTTTTTTTTAATTATTATTTATTTATTTATAATTAACTTTTAATATTATTTTATTCAATAAAATAATATTAAAATGCATAAATATCCTTAAAAAAATTATATTTAATTCATTTAATATGTAAATAATTTTCTCAGTCCGATTTTACTTTTTCGGTATATTTTTCGATTATTTTCGGGATTATTTTTTGATACGAAAATCCCGGTTTATTCCAATAAATTCATATCTTGATCAATTTAACCCGAAATTTAATTATTTCTTCGTCATTGATCAAGATTTCTCATTTTCATATTTTTAATTAAATTTTCTTGTCCCGATTAATACCAAATTTTGGTCTTTTGACCATTTTGCCCTTGCACGTATTCGGGAATGTCATTTAAGTCCTTTTGCATTTTTAAATGCACTCGAAAATATCGGGTTTTACACAGGATCACCCGCAGGAGGGGTCGAGTCCTGACTTTATTGTGAAAATTTTAATTGAGAAAGAAATGATTTGTAATAATTGCATGTTGATTTTCCGTGCAAATGTGTTTTACATAACATCATAACGCATATCATTGTTTTAAAATGTGTGGAGAAAGGGTGGTTTATACATGGCACCACGTTCATGTAGGTAGTATGGTTACCTACTTGTTCGTAGGATTGCCTTACTGAGCTTGATGTGCTCACCCCTTTCATTTTCTCCCACAGATAATCTCCAGTTGAAGTTGCGACGACTCAGTACTGCATTCTGGATATCCGCTGCTGCCCATCAACATAAGGTATATACACTTGTACATATTGTATCTATATAAGCATAGCACAGTAACATGTTTGTAAGTAACTTTAGGGGATGTATAAATAATGTAAACAATTATAAATGACTGGAGAAGAAATAAGTTAGATGGTAATTGTATGGTGGGACTGACATTGACGCACAACCCAATTATTAGTGGAGTGTGGTCACGATTCGAGGACAGGTAAGAATTTAAGTAAGAAAATAACAAAATGCGAAAAATTAACTCTGATTTTTGGTAGTTTGGGTCGTGACAATATATTCAATATGTGATTACATCTAAAATGTTGACCAAAAGTTGACTTTTTACTTCTATGCTCATTTTGCTCGGTTTTATCGGTTTAAGCCTCGGTTTTAAACTTTCTTAACATATTCGACACCTTTAAATTTATTTTCAATACCTCTACATCATGCCTTACCTTCCAGCAACTCATTCCACTTCAAACAAGACCTTAAACTATCGATTCTTGCATTATTTCGATAATTCACCTAGTTAAACGCTAAACCGAACCTTTACAGTATAATTTTAACTGTAAATTCATTTTAATTGCATCCAAATTCATCATTCCAGTAGCTAAATCATGCTGGCAGTAATTAAACTTAATCATATAAATTAATTCATCAAGTTCCTTTAACTAAAAATCATCCACAATCACTAAATAACAACCTATCTCATAGTCATCACTATACCTCAACTTCTTCACTCCTTTGACCAAGTTTGACTTCGGTTTTAGGTCTCCAAATTGCCACTCAGCTGTAACACAACATGTATAGATCTTAGTAGTGTTCAGAATCATCCAAGAACCTCATCAAATTCATCCAAAAATCAAATTTTTGCTTACCTCGGAACAGGGCAGTTTTCTGTCCTGTTCGTCTCTCTAGCTTTTCAGGGGATAAAAGACTTCGTTTAGGTCTGAATGTTTTATATGTGCTATATGGGAGGAAGAGGAAGATTTCATATTAAGGGAACGTTGCCTGAAAATGGCCGGAAGTTGGCCGAAAAATTCACGCCAGTCTGGAACAGGGGTAACGTCTGCGGCAGAATAGGTGAGGCATAACTCTCGGGTTTGGCAAGGGTTCGGGATGGTTCTTAGCTTTTTAGAAAGGTTATCCAGTTTACTTTTAATCTGGAAAATATCAGAGTGAAAGAGAATCAGGAAAGTCATCAAATGGGATTGTTTTCATTGGCTGACAGTTTACTAAGTGCAGGGGAAATGACTATTCTGTTTTGTAAAATTTACCAAAATTAATCCTGATCAGATTTCTTCAAAATTCCACCTCTAACTTGTTATAATATGTCTATATTATGTCCCATAAAAATTTTGGGGTCACTTGTTTAAGAAAAATTTCACGAACGAGCTCATTTTGCCCGATTTGGCCAATACCGAGCAAAATGAAAATAAGTTTTCGGTTAGCTTTAAAAATTTATTTGAACCCCTAAATCTCCATATTTCTTCATGATTTTTATTTCCCTTGTCAATTTCACCTTATAATAATTTTCTATGGCCTCAGAATAATTTTCACGAATTTTTAAAATTTTATTCGGATTTATTTCTCTTATTAGGTCCGTTTTCTCGATTTAATTTAAAGCCCGAGTTTAACTAACTTTTTCATTTCCAATCACTTAGTTTTCTCTTCTACACATCATTCCATGCATGAACATGACATTTTTAAGAAAATCTCGGGTCTAGGACCTTACCCCGATTTGTGTGCCATTAGGTCCCACGCTACAACCGAGTGCTTTAATCGTCTACGGACCTGTAAAACATTACATTGAGCTATAATTTACTTCTCGTAAGCATCACAATATGGAAAAATATCGGGTTCCACAAAATCTACCCTGTTTCGGGTAAGAGAGAAAACTTAAATTTGAAAGTTTTTGGTTTGTTTTTTTAGGTTGTTTTTAATGATTCTAAGTTGTATACTTGTTGGTCTACAGCCAAGAATCCTTGCTGGAGCAAAAAGGAGTGGTCAAAGTTGGTCAACTAAGATAAGAAGTTGATGAAAGATGATGATCTTGATTTATGTTGTTGTTGGATGATTTTTGGTTTAGTAGAATTTGAAGAAAAAATTTCTAGGAGCATGTATAGGTTCAGCCAGCACATGTATGTCAGGGTTGGGATGAAATTTGGTTGAGTTTGATGTTGTAGATTGTTAAATTACTATCGAAAAAGTCTGATTTATAGCCCAGTTTAGTAGAAAACTGAAAAGTGGAAGAATTGGTAAATTTGGTATGTTAACAAGTGTGAAATGGGGACTTGAATAAGTGTTTAGGTTGTTAAGTTATGAATTTGAAGTTAAAAGAAAACAATTACCGAAATTAGCTTAAATTGACATTTTAATCTATAAAACCGAGAAAGTAGGAAAAATAGCCTAAAAAGGGTCTGATTGACCCCGTTTAAGTTTTAGATGTATGAGCATATGAAATAAAGATGATTTGAATACTAATGGATTTGTTTGTGGAAGATCGAGGTATCAGCATCTAAAACGAGGTAAACATAAGACCCAACAAAATGGTGCTGCCCTCGCCCCGATTAGGTAAGGGATGCTATTTAAAGTATTGATGACTTCCTATACCTATTTACATCGCATGAAATGATTTAATAAATGTATGAAGAACTTTCAAAGGAAAACCCGAGCCATTCCAATAGGAATTTTTGAAAACAATAACCTCGATTTAATCCTGAAACCGAGCTTTTTATCCATGATAAATAAGTTTTGATATATTAATATTTTATAGTAGAAACTATATGATTTTATGATTTAAGCTTCAATATGATTTAAGTAAATATTGTAACTCCCCAGAAATGTGGAATTTATGGCTAATTTAAATTTTTATCTTATAATTCACTTATTACTTAAGGTGTATTCTTGTTCAATGTCAGTTCACATCTTATCTTTTCATTATTAAACTCTTCATATCCGATTATACTTATATCATTTTCAACGAAAATTCGGCAGCATAACCTTTTATATAAATATATACCCATCCTCCTGAAAATTTTTCAAAGCAAACATAAATATCCACAACCAGTTGATTTTACTTTCATTTTATTACCGAGACATTCAAGAGCTCTCAAACATTAGCATTCGAATTTATTATATCACATAGTATCGAAACAACTCACTTTTCCCAAGTTACATATACATATATACAACCCTGATTACATCCCAAATGTTTACTTATATACAAGCATCTGTACTACATATATTGTCTGGATACAAAATGAATTATACCTTACACGTGTATAAGAAATAGCCTGGGGAGAGTCTCGTCCACCAGCTTATGTCACGTACGCAGTACGCACTGGCAATTACTGTAAGTAATCTGAGAGGAGGGAAATGAGGGTGAGCTTCGACTAGCCCAGTAAGGAGTGCATTTAAAATAAGAAACAAAGAATCAAATCATTAGAAAAATAATGTTACAATTCACATCTCAAACTATGTGATAAAAATCATCCGAGTATATATACTCAAAAATCAACTCATTATCATATTAAATCATATCTCATAATAATATGGAGGCTAGGCATTTAGTATTCCTATCATGAAAGAAATCGCCACTACATCCTTAAAAGAGGGCATCCTTCGAAGAGGGAATCAAGTTATCCTCGAAAGAGAACATCCTCCGAAGAGGGAATCAAGTACCTATGGCCATGATAAGGTTGTAAACTGGATCACGGTCATACAACATCATCTCAACGCCACCGGACGATATCTCATATAATTAAGGGAAAGCATCATGTTAGAAACATAGAATATGCATAACATGGTCAAGGTCTAGCCCGATCCCAGGCCGTTGGCTAGAATACCCTTGGATCTCACTCAATAGACCCAGGATTCTCTGACTCGCATGCTATTCAGCCTACAGTCTCAAAACGTACCATTATTATACTAAAAATAGTTTTGCGTTCATCATAGAGCTCATAATAGTTTTGATTCATAAATCTCATACATATATATATACTTTGTCCACAAAACTTTAAAATCATGCAATCTCGCTCAAATACAGCAAAACATGCACTCGTGTAAGAAAACTTGGGTTATAAGTCTTTCTCGGTGTTTGTTCTTATTTCATAAAACATTTCCATTCTACTATTGCTTATTTGTAGGTAAAGAATACTTGTGTTTAAAACCGGTTGCATGCCAAGGTAGCCTTGACTCATCGGGTGTCGGGTTTACCTCGTTTAACGTGCCAACTTCTCGAGCTGTCCAAAATAATTTCAAAACCATCAATTGATTCTCAATTCAATTTTTACTTCATATTTATATTCGTTTGAAACTCAAACGGGGTTAATCTGACCTTTTTTCGATCATTTTGCCTATTTTCTCGGTTTTATCGATAAAGTCTCGGTTTAAGCTATTTCATTAGTTTCTTTCCATCAAATTTATAACTTATCAACCTAATAGCTTAAACATTTATTTCAAATTCCATTTAATCATTCACAACACCCCAATTGTCAAATTTTCACACTTTTACAATTTTCTACTTAACCAAGCTATAAGTAGTGTTTTTCAGTATAAATTTAACTATCTATAACATCCAACACAATCAAATTTCATCACTTCCTCCACAGAAATATGCTGGACAAAATTACACCTATCTCTAGAAATCATTTCAACAATTCTTTCTTAACTAAAAGCTATCCTACATCATCAAACAATCACATATATGAACATCATCATCTTCTAACAATTTCTTGGCAACTTTGACCAATTTGACAAGCCATTTTTGCACCAATAAGAATTCTAAGCTATCAATCAAGATGTAAGCATCTTAAAATTATCTAAAACAATAAGAAAAACCAACCAAAAACTTTTAAAAATAAAGCTTTCTCTTATGTCGGAACAGGGCAGTTTTTTGCTCATGTTCTTCTCACTAGATTTTCACCTAGCAAATGACCTCATTCGGGGATGAAGTTTTTATATGATATAGAGGTTAAGGAGGAAGATTTGATCCTTCTTGACAGTAGACACCATGAAATTCCTATATTTAGTTAGACTATATCAAAATAAAAATAATATGTTTTAATGGAAGTGTGAATATTCGTTGTAGGGCTCGAGGAGTATGGGAGCCGAGATGGCTGTGAACGACAGAGAGCACGAAATACAGGAAGTGATGAAGCAAATGCAAGCATGAAGGGATTGAAAAATTTTGGTTCCTTAGTTGAAAGTTTTGATGTAAAACTTAAATTGAGAATTTATGAGGAATGATGAAATCCCAAGAATATTTCATTGTTAAAATAAAGAAAATTTCATATAAGACATGAATATTATGTCATTGGATAATTTTATAAAAGAAAATGTATATATATACACTAGACAAATTTTAAATAGATAGATAATATATATATATATATATAACAAATATATGTTATGAAATATAGGTTATTAATAAAATAGAACAAAACAAACTAAATAAAACAAATAAATGGTAATATATATATATATATATATATATATATATAACAAATACATGTGATTAAACAAATGTGTTAATAAAGAGAACAAAAAAATGAATGAAATAGATAAAATAAATAAATAAATAAATAAATATTATATAATATATATATATTATTTGTTTGTGGTGTACGGAATTGGCTTCAAAAAGAAGCCAATTCCCACACCTGGAAATGCTTCAAAAAAAAGTGAGGAAATTAAAATAGGGGCGTCCCTGTTGCTGGAGCAGGAAAAGAAGAAAGAAAGGGAGAAGAGGAGGCTGGGTCGGCCAAGAAAGAAAGAAAGAAAGAAAGAAAGAAGAAAGAAGGAAAGGGAGAAAGGGAAGGAAGAAAGGAAAGGGAGAAGAAGACTGAGGAAGCCGAAGCTAAAGCTAGAAGCAAGGCCACGAGGCAAGGGAGAAGAAGAAGAAGATCGAGGAGAGAGGGAAGTTGAGTGAGAACTGAAGCAGGAAATATAGGAGCATCAAAGAGGTTGTGACGTGAACAGTGGGAACAAGGAAAAGAAAGCAGGACAAAGCAAACCGAGTCTGGAGCCGACCCGAGGGGAAAGGAAATTGAAGCAGACCGGAGCTGGGGATCGAAGCAAACTGAAGCTGGGAACCAAAGCAGAACCGAGAGCCACTGACTGAAAACAGAACCGAGGAAGAGAGGGGAGAAAATCGAGAGTGAGGGAGAGCAGATCGAGAGCTGAAGGGAAGCAAACCGAGAGTGAAGAAGCAGGATCAGAGAGCTGAAACTGAAACAGGGAATTGGGAAAGAAAAAAAGGTGATCGAATGAGGATGATGATGATGGAAGGCTGGAATAGAGGCAGTCATAGTAGCTGAAGAAAGAACAGAACAGTGAGCAATAGCAGAGGAAGAAGGAAGGAAAAAGGAAAAAGAAAGAAGAAAAAAAAAGGGAAGAAGCTGGAAATTAGAAAAAAAAAGTAGGTAAAATTTATATATGTGTATATTTAATGTACATGTATATATATATATATGTTGGGATATAAGCATCTTAGTGTAAATTAAACCAGATGTGAAATAAAAATGGGAAAGATGAGAAGTAGACAAATATATATATATATATATGATAATGAATAATGAAAACAAATAATAATATATATATATATGTGTATATACATATAGGTGTATATAATAAATGTGTATGTAGTATATGTGTATACAAAAAAAATATAGTAATAAAAATATATAAACACACGAGTTGGCCTAGGTATGTACAATTATACATACACACGAAGTAGTAAGGAATAGGTTGCAATTTTTATGCAATTCGGACAATTTATACGAATAGGATACTAAGTATACAAATGTCGGTGTAGGAGAATCGTAGAAGGAGTTAGGGGAAATACTTGGAGGCGTCATTACTCGAACTCGGAATATCTGATAAATCAAGGTAAGGGGTACCATTTAACTTAGTTCTGATAATACATTCTTGTTCATTGATAAAAGATTTTATGAAGCAGCATTATATTTTGAAATGATTTATAACTGCTTTTATTCTTGTGGAACTGTTTACAAAGCATGTTTTAGTTTTAAGAAATATTCCCCAAGTACTTTCATGTTTATGAAATGATCTTTCCCTAAGGTATAAAACGTATGGAAGCTTTACATTGATTTAAGATTCTATATCCATATTTTTAAAGAAACTTTTGACAATTTCAAAAGCATAGAAAAAAAGGGAAAAGGGGAAAAGAAGTTTTTGAGACTATAGGCTTCATGCATGGTTACTTCTTGTGGTGTTCCGGCTCCAGCACTTGGGTGCCGGTACGTAGGGCCCTTGTAGCACTTAACTCAACCTGTGTGGAAGATGTCTTGCTACTGGTGGTTTATGATGATGATGATGTTTCGGTAGTATCTCGTGCCCGCGCAGCATGCATTTATGTTTCCCACACGGAGAGTGCCTTTGGTGCCCGTGTCCTAGCTAGGTGCTAGAGAAAGTAAGAAAGATAGATACTACCCATATTTAATGAAAGTGCTATACGACCTTGATCCAATATACAGCCCCTTTACCATGGCCATAGGTATGATGACTCTCTACGGAGAATGACACGTATCGCATGACTTAGTTATAGCCCAGTCTCCTCGATTTGATTATGAATGATTATGTGCTTTTATGATATTCATGATAATTGGTTATGAAATGTTTACAAATAGAGATGATTTTAAGAACTCATCCATGAATAAGGAAAAGTTTGTAAAATATAGTGAAGCATGTTATTTGTTTTAAAGAAACTCATGCTTTATGATTTTTATGATGACTACGCATGAAGACAATTTACATATTATGTTAAAGATTGGTTTTATGAACGATTTTACATGCTATTACATATCGGAACTGCTTTAAACGTATTATCTTATTGGGCTTTTCCCCAAAAGCTCACCCCTCAACCTTTCAGACTATTTACAGTGATCTATAGGCGTTACCTGCCGCGTACACGACGCAGGCTAGTGGGAAAGAGCTACCCTAGGCTACTTTTCTTACATGCAGAAAAGGTATACAATTACATTCCTTTACTAGACATATTTATATGCACAGACATATATTGGAAGTATTTTGTTATGATGTAATTTGTAAGGAAAATAAATGTAAAGAATATTACTTTTGGGATTATGTTTTAAGATGATTGGTCTTAAATCGAAATGGATGTATTGGGTTGTGAATATGGATTTGGAAAGTATGTTTGGTAGTTGTGGATATCTAGAATTGTTAAAACCATTGATTTGCAGGTGGGTAGGCTCATATATAAGTCGTTATGCTATCGAAATTTCTATCGGTCATATATGTCAAAACATAGAATTTAAATATAATTACGGATAAAGAATTAGGAAAGTGAATTGACACTGAACAGGAATACAACCTAAGTGAATAAGGGAATTAGTGGGAATTTTAGTTCCAAAAAAAATCCCCCAATTTTCAAGGGTCAAGGGTCATTACAGTTAAATGTGGTATCAAAGCGAAGGTTATCTAATACTGTCAGTGTCGAAAATAAGGATAAAATTACATCCTAAATGTATGTGCTTGTCTGGACGTAGGTAATGTATACCTAATGAATTTAAGATTTGATCTTTGGAATTACGTGCAGGTATTAGATCACTTACATGATGAGTGAAAGACGAGGATGCACTCGGAGGCAGGCTCAGCCACCTCTACCCCCTTCACCGCAGCCAGAGAGTTCTAATACTCGTATGGCACGGTTCGAGTAGCATTTGGAGTAGCGCCTCGAGCGAGGCTTGGAATCGATAGCTGCCATGGTTGCCCAACACCTAGGGGCAAATGTTTCTGATTCGGTTGGCACGACACCAATTCCTACTTGGGTGTCGACTCCTCCAAAAGCACCACCTCCACCTCCTCCTCCACAAGTTCCTCTAGTACCTATGGCGCCTCAGATTCCTATAAAGACCCGGAGGGAGGAGAGGAATATTGGTAGGATGAGGGATTTTCTGAAGATGAAGCCTCCAACATTTAAGGGAATTAAGAATCCAGTAAAGGCTGAAGAGTGGCTAGTAGACCTCGAAAAGATCTTCGATTATCTGAGGTGTTCTGATGTAGAGAAGATTTCTATGGCCACGTACATGCTGAAGGGCCAAGCAGAGTATTGGTGGGGATCCACAAAGGTCTTTCTGACTGCTCAGCATCCGGTGATTAGTTGGGATGCATTCTCTACAGCCTTTAGAGATCAGTATGTTCCACGAGCAACCGAGTAGAAGTTGAGGACGAACTTTTTGAATTTAGTACAGGGTAGTGTGACCGTGGATCTAGCCGGGTTGAGGCCAGCTATCCGAGATCGACTTTTGGGGTTATGGATTACAGAGTTCAAGGATGCCCTGGGTAAAGCGCAGATGGTTGAGAGGGGTCTAAATATTACACAGATAGAGTATAGCTTTAAGGGAAATAACAAGGAAAAGAGTAAGCGGATGGAGTTTATGAGATAGGATTTTCGGAGGGGCCAGCCCAAGAGGCAGAGGATAGCTGAGTTTTGGCCTAAGGTTGATAGACCCATAGTTCTAGTACTTGCCCCTCAGATTGCTAGAGGTCTGCTACAGTATAGGCAGTTGTGCAAAGAGTGTGGGAAACTCCATGGAGGTGTGTGTCGTTTGGCCACAGGGAACTGCTTTGTGTGTAGACAGAAGGGACACATAATGAGGGATTGCCCACAGAACCAAGTTTCCACAACCCCCAGAGCAACCACAGCAACCTGAGAGATAAGCTCCCTAGAGATAAAACCCACAGAGATAGGCTACCGCAGTAGAGAAGGGCAAGAAGCCTGTCACGACCCAAATTACCTAAAAATCAGAGTAAATTTTTTGCTTTTTCATTTATTATTTAATTCTTACCTTTCTCTCATCGTGACCATCCTACAACACAGTTGGGCTATGATTCGGTGTTAGTAATCTCTCACCTATTTACCATTCCATTTTCATAATCACATTCACATATCCGAGTTTACTATCTTTTGACTTTAACTGAATACATACACAATGGTATTTATAACTCTACATCCCTGACATCATATCCGTTTATAGTACTGTACATTACATATTTAGATACAAAACTATACAAATGTGTATACCTGTCTCTCGATGGGAAACAGCAGATACCCAGAATGCAAGTCTTCAGCCGCTTACTAACTACTGTGAGTGCTCTGAAAAGATGAGAAAATAAAGGGGTGAGCAAACCACACGCTTAGTAAGGTAATTATGCAAGTAAGTAGATAGCTCCACTATCTACATGCTCATAATGTCATGCCCTTAAAATCCATTTCTTTTCATTAAAGTCTCAAGCACAAAATCATGTATGTCATCAATGACTCCGTTTATAAAACTATTCATGCATATATAAATCATACTACTTATGCATCAATGGCATTTTATGTGACATCAGTAAATCATACTTAACATGAATTAAATCAAAATAATGCATTATTTCATGCAATATAAAATAAATCATGAGATACAATCTCTTCATGAATTTATCATTAAAGCATGGAAAACTCATCATGCTACTGCATTTAAATCATTTCATTAAAATTGCAGTATAAACTAACCCTTCCGGGTCAATCATCTCATAAAACAATTCATTAAAATTCATTATAAAACTTCGGTTATAAACCACCCTTCTTTCAGGGTCACATATCATAAAATCATAAAATCGTAAAATTGGGGGCCTAACCCCTCCTCGGGTCTACCCTAGTCTATCAGACCACAAGTTATATCATGTGAGATAAGTAGGTGACTATCAGTAATAACATAGGACTATGACCATAACCTCGTGATCCCTAGCAACACGGTACTTAGTGTGCGGGGTATCACACCTGAAACAGGAGGTGGGTCGTCCTACCCTCCAGAACAGCATAACACCAGGATTACGAGGGCAAGGCTTGCTGCCTCGTGGCTAATGCCACTCCACTCCAACAATCCCCACGGAACAGTGTACTCCGCGTGACATACACGGTACAACGTACTCCGTGAACCCAAGCTCAGTCAGGGGTGCCTGCAATAGGTCTTATCCACCCATATCATCTCTGTCTCAGTATGCACGTGTGAGCATATCATCTCACTGTGACACACAGTCTATAGGAGGCTCCAACATGGCTATATGCATGTCATATAAATCCCTGTGCGAGCGAAGCTCTAGCACAGCTCCATGTTGATAATTTTATATTTTTAGAATTATTTGTGCTGAATTTCCTAATTAATTATTTAAATCCCCAATTTATTTTGTTAATTATCTCCTTTATTTAATTAAAATTCTCATGTTTACAGATAAATTAAATCCGGATGAATTTTGAATATTTCAGTAGAAAATGAACCGAAATTGGGCTAAAATCGAGATTGGACCATGCGGACAACACGAGCCTAGCACATCCAATTGGACAAAAAGACAGATGACATGGAAATATTATTTTTCAAGGAGCCAATGGTGTGAAGACAAGTGGCCAAACAATATCAACTCATCTAGGATGGAAATATTACAATTGTACCCCTAAGTGTGTGTATAAATAGAAAAAGATGTCAATTGAAAAAAGGGTAGCTTGTAGTTTTTAGTTTCTTTTTTAAGTTAAACATTTATTTTAGGTTTTATTTTTCTTTAAGCTTTTTATGTTTTTCGACTGGTGACAGCAGCCACCATTGTCTATTTTCTTCTAGGATTTATTCAGTTTCCATTCATTGTTATTTTACTGTTTTAAGTTTTAATTTACAGCTTTTATTTCCATTTAGATAGCTCTCGGTTTCTTCTCCATTACATGCTCTCGGTTTGCTCTTTTGTGTAATCGGTACCTTCACTTTTCCTTCATCTCTGCCTTTCAGTTTTGGTATGTTGATAAGGGCTGATGCTGGGCATTACTCCTCATCAATAGCTATGTGGAACCATGGCAGTAAGAGTTGGAATGAGATCAGTCCGATGATGATGAATGTCCTTATTATCATTATTCACGAAGGGTTGTTATTTATTTTTTTTCTTTCAGTTCTAGATGCCTAGTCATTTCTCTTGGATGTTGTTTTTAAATACTGCATTAACTGGTTGTTTGTTTTCATTTTCTAGTGTTTATTTCAGTTCCTTTAGTTTATGTTCCATGGTGTCATATAGATTCTGCATTTAGAGTTACTCTGCTAGCCTCTGTTTCATTGTCTACTGCTGTTCACCGATGATGTTCTGAATTTAGTTGTTTGGTGGTTCATTGCTTCATGCTGTAATGCTCGGGTGATTGAAGAATGTATGTTAGATGGTCATCTAAGTAGAAGTTATTAATTGATACTACTAGGATTGGTTTCACTAGTTGCTAAGCTTATTTGTTTACTGCATTGTATCATACCGATTTTATAGTGTTGATATTGCTGCATTCATGTTGTTAGCTCATTGAATCATGTTATAATTTTCTATTTGGGTGTTATTCGGTATTGAATATCTCTTGAGCATAGGACAGTAGTGGTAATAGATGTACAATAGCCTGGAGTAGCAAGACTTGTGCATTGAACCGAACCAGCACCTGGAACCGAGAGCAGTTTCCTAGACCATGATCGGGACAGTATGTGCCAGATTTGCAGTAGAGGACAGACATTGAGGTAGCATCTGAAACGGACCAGGGACAAGCAGCTGGATAGAGGCTCGCGGACAGCACTTGGGAAAAGAAGCAGGGCAGCAGATAGCCAGAGCAGATAACTGCATTGCTGAGGACGTGTGTTGCTGGAGTTTAGTTGTCTGTTTCTGCAGGTATTAGTTGAAGACTGTAGCAGCAGGTTGCAGTAAGGCTAGTAGAGGCAGTCCGATGAATGTGCAGCAAAGGCAGACTGGACTGTACCTGGAGCAGAAACGGACAGCAGGACGCAGCAGACAACAGAGGACAACAAGCCGAGCCTTTACTTGAAATGAAAAGCAAAAATGACAAAGGAACAGTAAAGGGAGGGAATGGTTTAAAATGTTAAAGGTTGTTTGGCTAGTTCATTTTAGTGATTAATCCATTTTCATGCATTGTTAGTTTAGTTTAATTTCAATCTAATTTGTTAAGCTTAGTTTAAAGTCTTTAATTAAATTGCATGTTAGTATTCTTGCATATTAGTATAAAACTTAGGTTTAATTAGGATGATAGTTAATTAAGTGTTCATTTAGAATTAGATTAGGGGTAAATTTATTTTCATTAAGTTTTAGTTTAGTTTTAATTGCATTTTGATTAAGTAGTTTAATTGCATTTTAGGTTTGTTAAATTTAGTTTAATTTATCTTGCTTTGTTATTTTCATAATTGCATTTTATTTTAATTGCGTTAATTAGTTTTAACTGTTTTAATTTCTTTTGTAGGGTTTTTATTTTAATTGCGTTGAGCACTGTAAGTAATTTTGCTCGATTTTATTTTCTTTATGTTATAGTTTTATTACTTTATTGCTTTCAGTATTTTTAGTTCGAGCTATGCAGATCACTCCATTTAATTTCATAATTTGCTAGGATATACTTAGGGTAAGATTAACCGGTAGTTAATTAGGCTAGTCAACTTCTCTGTGGGACGATAACTCGGGACTCAAATCACATTATTACTTGTATGACCCGTGCACTTGTGGTAACACCCTTAGGGCCTATCACATGCATATTCATGATATCAAAAAATCTCGTGCGAGCGAAGCTCTAGCATGGTTTCATAAAAATTAGTAAAATCTGCGTACAAGTCGCACTCCAGTACGACTTAAAAATGAATGAGTTATAAATTCATATAAAATCACGTGCGAGCGAGCTCCAGCATGGTGTTATACATCAATAAATCAAATCTTGTGCGAGTTACACTCTAGCACAGCTTTATGCATAAATAAATCAAATCTCGTACGAGTTACACTCCAGCACGGCTTTTATGCAATATCATATCAAAACAGGATGCGAGCTAAGCTCCAGCATCTCTCATGCATGTCAAATCATTAAAACTAGTGCGAGCAATCGCTTCAGCACCTTTTTATGCATATCAAGTCAAAACAAATCAGAACAGTCAAAACATGTCAAAACAGAGTGCGAGCTAGGCTCCAGCAGCTCTCATGCATACCAAATCATAAAATCAGTGCGAGCAACTGCTCTAGCACATTTTATGCATATGATGTCACACAAATCGATGTGAGCAACCGCTCAAGTACATTTATGCACATTCACAAGCGCAGATATAATGCGAGCTATATGGCAACACTATCTGTTTCCATATAAACTTGATAGTTGGCTTGTTTTCCAAAGAATTTCATTTAAATACAAATAACACCTACGTAGTGTTATCTTGTGAAATTTATACAATTATTGGCCAATCTATTGATTTGCTTTGATTAAAACCAATAAAATTCTTTAATTCAAAAAATTTCTTAAATCATGCATTTCATGCATGTCATGCTTTCACCATCCTTAGGTGAACTTCCCTCGATAGGGGTAAAATAGACTTTTACCTATTCCGAGTCCTTCAAATCTTTAAACCATTTTTAGGACCTTTATACATAATCAGGGTATACATACATATTCAGTGTATAGAAAAGCTATTAAAATACGCGTAGCTACCTCTAGCTACTCACACAATTCCCTTACCTCATTTTCTATACAGTCTGACCTTTCCACTGATGACTCATCGTGCAGTCCGATTTGCTTCCAATCTAATCTCTGAAACTGCGGATAAATATTCATCAGGTCAAATACAATACAATTAATTGTATTTCATATTTTCTGGGGCTTAATTCAAATCATTGGGCCCGTTTACCCATATTGGGCTCGATTACACCATAATGGGCCTTAATCAGCCTTACGCCCGTTTTTCACTTACTATTCATATTATCGAGGCCTATTAGGCTCAATGGGCCTATCAGTATTTATTGAGCCTCGTTCTAAACTCTCGGATAACTCAATTTTGTATTTACGACAATTTATTCCAATTTTCAAAATTTAATTCATTTATGCGGAAATTAAATCCGTAATTTATCTAACATGCATAACGATGCAAAATTGTCGCAAATAAGGGTTACTTACCCAAGATCCCATGATAGTACGTAAATCGAGGCTGTCTTGAGCTCTCGGTTGATGCTAATTGTCGAGCTACACAATTAAATATTTTTCGGGTAAACTTTCAGTCGGATATTAATCAAATTAAATATTCTAAAATTTAAATCGATCAATTCGACCGCTTACCAACTTACCCGTAGCTCGATTGGATCACTGAAATTTTCTCCAATTTTTTTTTCTCTTCTTCTTTTTCCCTTTTTTCTTCTTTTTTCCTTTTCTTTTTGGCTGAACCGGTTCAGTCCGGTTCGGCTGGTTCAGTGCCTTGCCGACCAGTTCTTCATCGATTTCAACCTCCAGTGGCTTCGCGGGGTTGTCCACAGCTTGGATCTGGTCTTAGTTTTGACCAAGGTCGCCGAAAAGTGGTCGGTCCGGCCCTTCTCCCCTTGCCTCAGTACCGCTTCTGTTTCTTACCATTTTTTGGCGTTAGCCACCTCCCCACCGACCGATTAAGCCGCTGATCGATCGACCTTGGCATGGGCTACCTTCGGGTGGTGGTGGCCGGGCCCGAATCGACGTCGGTCACCGATTTCTCCTTTCTCCCTCTCTCGATTTCCTTACGCCAGCGTTTCTGTCGCCGCCGATCATACTCTATCACCGGACTCTGCTTGTGTCACGACCCAATTCCATTCTCTTTAATCGAAAATCACTGAAAATTTTTCGCGTTTTACTGTTACCTTACCCGGTCGTGAACTAAACTCACCACACACTGTTAGGCTGTGAGCCAATAATAAATACCATATCTCATTCATTCTCAATTAATTAAAACGATGTCATACATGTGCAATTAATCGTGTACTTATACGAATACATGTTTTACTGACATCTACATCCCCCATAAGTACAACTCAAAAGAATACTGTGCTTTTACATTGTTTAGATACAAAAAGAATCACTGTGTATATACCTCTTAGCGATGGAGATGCAGTGGAGTCCAAAATAATGCGCCTCAGTCCTCACTGGGCTACTATGTACGCTCTGTAGAGGGGAAAATAGAGTGGGATGAGCAACCACACGCTCAGTAAGGCAATAATGCAAGCATGGTAGATAACTACTCTATCTACATGCTGATAGTGTTATGCATAAATCATTTATAGTAGGAGCATGAGGAATAAAACTATGCCATATGAGTATACATATATATCATGTATCAAGGTCATGTAAAATTGGCATATAAAACATGGTAAAACATCATGTATAAATCATCTCATGCTCGATCTCATTTAAATTCATAAAAAGGGCAATTCATTAAGAAACCTCCTTTTTAAACCCACGTCATAAATCTCTTTCTCATCACATACAATCACATCACATTAATTCACAATCACAACCACGTTTTCATTTCACAATTCAAATCCACAAGGCTCGACCCCTCCTTTGGGTCTACCTTAAACAATCACAATCACACTTAGAGATTTAAAATCATGTGGTAGTAAGTAAATTAAGCAAGGAGACAGGTTACTATATCTCAAGTGACTACATTGGCCAATCGTCACATATCATCCCAGACCACACGGATTCCGGTGTGCGGGGTATCATGCTGGCATGAAGGTGGGTTAGTTCTCCGCCAGACTTTCTCAATCAAGTAACCACCACGCGGTACATCGTACTCCATGTGATATACACGGTACATCGTACTCCGCGGACCCATAACATGGTTGGGGGTGCCTGCCATAGGTCTTATCTACCCCATGTCAACTGTAACCTTTATAGTCTCAAGAGCGCGTGGGAGTAACCGCAATACCAGGTCCTAGCCCCTCATGGCCTTGCTCGCCCCTGTTGGGTTCCCTGATCCAGGTCCTAGCCCCTCACCCTCACCCCACCTAAGAGGTCTGTCAGGCCTGTTGGGTTCCCTGGATGGATTAAGTCAGGTCCTAGCCCCTCACCCTCACCTCACCTAAGAGGTCTGTCAGGCCTGTTGGGTTCCCTGAGTTAATCCGTATCTCTCACCACGGCCTCATACATACCACAGTGTGAAAACCAGCGCGAGCTACGCTCTAGCGCGAATTCATGCATCGAAACCAATCACTTCGTACTAGCAACGCTCTAGTACGGCATTTATGCATAAAAATATGAAGAAACCATGTACGAGCATAGCTCCAGTACGGTTATATGCATAAGAAAAACCACTCAAATCCACGTACGAGCGTAAGCTCCAGTACGGTTTATAACATCATCACAATTCAAATTCAAAGTGCGAGCTAAGCTCAAGCACGTTTCACGCAAGTGAAAACATAGAAATCTAGCGCGAGCGAGGCTCTAACGCGAATTATATCACATACACGCGATAGGTGGCTCACATGAATTCAAAACATCTCATAATATGCTTAGTGCCTCATATGGGCTATTTCACAACATCATTCAAGTACTAGCCAGCCTATCCTTTTATTTGCTCAAATCAAAGCATTGTGTTTTGTAAAAGCATTCAAAACACATGATTTATGCAATTATTAGCCTTACTATCCCTTTTTCAATAACCATTACAAATAACCAAATCTCATACAAATACTCATACACCCTCAAAACACATTTCCATAAGTCCATGCACATTTCCAAAGCCCTATATATACCCACGAGTTCAAAATACGAGCAGCTACCTCTATATACTTACAACATTCCCTTACCTGGAATCGCGATGCGTGATTCCACCTCCTTAAGCTGCTTACTCGTATGGTTCGGTTCGCCTTTAACGAACTCTTCGGGACTGCACAAAATCGTATCCCGCATTATATTCGATCCATATATTGTAATCCTTGTGCTTGCTATAGTCACTTTAACCTATAGCCTCTATTAACGCTTATTTGGCCTCGTTTCATTACTTTACCCATAGCTCGAGTCTATGAATCTTCTTAGGCCTATTATCTTATTCAAAAATCGATATCAAATCGATATTAAGCTTATAGTGTTCATGCTTCATGAATTCCCTCACTATGGCATTTATCAAGCATATTCATACCCATTTCTACAATTCCTCCAAACTCACAATGTAATCTCATTTAACCATTTAAAATCATAAACATTACCCCAATGACAACTTTAGCATGCCATAAACCATAAGTTCATTCAATCCCACATATCCTCACATTATACCCATTTTAGGTTTCTAGGTCACACCAACTTCACAACATTCCTAAGTAGTTTATCCATCAATACTCCTATCAATCAACTCCAAAATCAATTTAAATAGCTAATACATTTGGATTGGAGGGTTAGAATCTTACCAATGTGATTTCGCTCCTTGCTCCAATTGGTAATGCCCTTAACTCCTTCAACTCCAAGAATAGGAAGATGCCCTCTCACTATGTTGTTCTTCTCTTTGATAGGAACAACTTTGCCTCTAATGATCTCTCTCCAAATCTCGCTGAAAATGGCTGATTTTAGAGAGGGAAAGTTAGGTTTTTGGGTTGAAATGGTAAGGTTTGGTGTTTTTTCGAGATTTCCAGATTTTCAGCTCTCCTTATATAGAAATGACTTGAGGAGATCGATCTGGTCCAAGAGGAGATCGATCTGGTCCCTTAAAATCCCTCTTTTTCACGGCATTTTTATGCCTGAGATTGATCTGTCGAGCAATGAGATCGATCTGTTAAAGCATGAGATCGATCTGTCGAAGCAATCAGATCGATCTGGTCCCAAACAGAGAGCTAAGGAGATCGATCTGGGTGCTTGGGGATCGATCTTTCCACTACAGAATGCTTGAGAGATCGATCTGGCTCCATTGGAGATCGATCTGCTCAATTCTTTCGCCCAAATAAGAGCATTCTGGCTCTCCCAGATCGATCTCTCATCCTAGGAGATCGATCTGGACCTCATGTTTTCCAGATTTCCTGCAGTTTCATTGCTGCAACTCATACCAACACACCCTCAATCTATTGCCATGGCCATTTCCTCATCCATCCACCTTTATAACTTGAAAATGGCATCCATTCATACCTTATGCACATTGAAACTTGTGTGCATTCATTGTATATTCAAAGGTATGCAACATAAAAACCAAATGGGAGCATAACTCCATTCCATTTTACCACACTACTCATCTTGAGTCTCAATCACATCCATCACTTGGTAGAACACATTTCTCCGTATTCATACTCAATGAAACTTGTATGTACGTTACAATTTATATTACACATACATACATTGAATCCATGGACTTACATCAATCATATTTTACAGTACAAGTCCAATCATATTATTTGATCCAATTACACACATTACCCTTATACATATACGGGGTCTTACATTCTCCCCTCCTTCAAGGAATTTGGTCCTCCAAATTAGAACCAAGTTACTCTTCAAAAAGTTGGGGGTACTTCTCCCGTATCAAGTTCTCCAATTCCCACGTGGCCTCTTCCACCGTGTGGTGTTGCCAAAGCACTTTCACCAAGGGAATTGTCTTATTCCGCAACACTTTCTCTTTCCTGTCCAATATCCGTACCGGCTTCTCAACATACGTCATACTCTCATGGAGCTCCAATGGCTCATATTTTATCACGTGTGCCGGGTCCGGGTGATACTTCTGAAGCATCGAGACGTGGAAGACGTTGTGGACATTCGCCAAGTCCGGTGGCAATGCCAACCTATACGCCTTATCTCCCACTCTCTCCAAAATCTCGAAGGGTCCGATATATCTAGGGCTCAGCTTGCCCTTCTTACCGAATCTCATAATACCCTTCGATGGTGATACCCTCAGAAATACCGACTCACCCTCATCAAACTCCAGTGGTCTTCGTCTCTTGTCAGCATAACTCTTTTGCAGGCTCTGAGCTGTCCGTAATCTCTCACATATCAACTGGACGTCCTCAGATGCCTGCTGCACTAAGTCCGGAGCAAAAATTTGTCTGTCACCAACCTCTTCCTATCCAATAGGGGAACGGCATCTACGCCCGTATAATGCCTCATAGGGTGCCATCCCGATACTAGCATGATAGCTATTATTATACGCGAACTCGGCTAACTGCAGGTGGTCATCCCAGGAGCCTCTATAATCCAGCACACACGCTCTCAACATATCCTCGAGGGTCTGTATAGTCCTCTCTGACTGCCCATCTGTCTGAGGATGAAAAGCGGTGCTAAAACTCAGTCGGGTCCCCAGCGCTTCCTGAAAGTGTTCCCAGAAATGGGAAGTGAAGCGGGCATCCCTATCAGAAACAACGCTCACTGGTACACCATGTAGCCGTACTATCTCTCGAATATACAGGTTCGCCAACTGACTCAGTGTATCGGTAGCTCTCATAGCCAAGAAATGGGCGGACTAAGTCAATCGGTCAACAATAACCCATATGGCATCATGACCTCTACGGGTCCTCGGCAACCCCATCACAAAATCCATGGTGACATGCTCCCATTTCCAAGTCGGTATCGGTAGAGGCTGCAATAATCCTGCAGGCTTCTGATGCTCTACCTTCACTTGCTGACAAACGAGACACTTAGCAACATATTCAGCAATGTCTCTCTTCATTCCAGACCACCAATAAACCTTTCGAAGGTTTTGATACATCTTGGTACTCCCCGGATGTATCGTATACTTCGATGAGTGAGCCTCTGATAAAATCGTCCTCCTGATCTCAGGATCCCTGGGAACGCATACTCTGCCTCTGAACCTCAATAAGCCATTAGGACTCTGCTCAAAATCAATACCCACACCTGTCTGTATCTGCCTCAGCCAATCGATACACCGTCGATCGCTCTGCTGGGCTTGCCGAATACGGCCAATCAACTCTGGCTCTAGCCTCAAACTAGCCATGATCTCAAGTCTCTCAGATCCAGGTGGGGTCACATCCAAACTGAGGTTCGCAAAGTGTTCTAACAACTCATGTTCCCGTACCATCATATAAGACACCAACCCAAGGTTCTTTCTACTCAAAGCATCGGCAACTACATTTGCCTTACCCGGGTGGTACATGATTTCACAGTCATAGTCTTTCAAGAGTTCGAGCCATCTCCTCTGTCTCATATTCAGCTCTTTCTGCGAGAACAGGTATTTAAGGCTCTTATGATCTGTGAACACCTGAAATTTCTCACCATAAAGATAGTGGCGCCATATTTTCAAAGCAAATACTACAGCCGCCAACTCCAAATCATGTGTCGGGTAGTTCCTCTCATGATCTTTCAACTGTCTAGATCCATAGGCAACTACCTTCCCATCCTGCATAAGCACACAGCCCAGTCCCTGGTGTGATGCATCCGTATACACCGAGAATCCTCCTGAGCTGGTAGGAATGGTGAGAACTGGAGCGGTCGTCAATCGACGCTTGAGCTCCTCAAAACTCCTCTCACATGCCTCATCCCACACAAACTTAACATCTTTACGCGTGAGGCGTGTCAACGGAGCAGCTAGTCTGGAGAAACCCTCTACAAATCTCTGATAATATCCTGCCAATCCCAGGAAACTCCTGATTTCAGTTACTGTCTTGGGCTGTTCCCACTGCACAACTGCCTCTATCTTGGATGGATCCACTGATACCCCATCCTTTGACACAACATGCCCCAGAAATGAGATCTGTTCCAACCAAAAGTTACACTTGCTGAGTTTGGCATACAATTCTCTCTCTCGGAGGGTCTGCAGAACTATCCTCAAGTGCTCCTCATGATCTTCCCTGGACTTGGAATACACCAAAATGTCATCTATGAAAACAATCACAAACTTGTCCAGGTATGGCTTGAATATATCATTCATCAATGCCATAAATGCTGCGGGAGCATTCGTCAATCCGAATGGCATCACCAAAAACTCGTAGTGACCATAACGGGTACGAAATGCTGTCTTGGGTACATCTCCACTCCTGATCCTCAACTGATGGTACCCTGACCGCAGATCTATCTTAGAAAATACTTCGGCTCCCCGGAGCTGATCCAATAAATCATCGATTCTTGGAAGGGGGTACTTGTTCTTAATGGTGGCCTTATTCAACAACCGGTAATCTATACACAATCGGAGGCTTCCATCCTTCTTCCTTACAAATAGAACCGGTGCTCCCCAAGGTGAGACACTCGGTCTAATAAACCCCTTCTCCAACAACCTTGCAGCTGTTTCTTCAGCTCTTCCAATTCTATCGGAGCCATTCTATAGGGTGGTTTCGATATCGGCTCTGTACCAGGCACTAACTCAATGCAAAATTCCATTTCCCTTTCAGGTGGTAGTCCTGGTAATTCATCCGGAAAGACATCTGGGTAGTCCGTAATTACGGGTATGTCCTTCAATTCTGGGTGTGCCTCATCTATATCGACCACATAGGCAATGAACCCTTCACAATATCCTCTCCATCGTTAGTAACATAAACCATCACTCCATATTCAACATTTATCATAAATAATAAATTTATCTCTCAAGCAATATGAATTTAAAATCATACTCCTTTATTTACAACAAACATGCTATTTTCATATCATTTCTTTTCATCAAAGTTTACAATAAGATTGTCTAATCATGAAAACATCAATGTTTTGGCATGACAATCCATCACAACACGATTGGTAGCCAACCAATCCATTCCCAAAATTACATCAAAATCATTCATATTTAATAAAATCAGATTGGCTATCATTTCCTTCCCCTCTATCTTTAACTTACAATCCCTACATACATGCTCAGTCAATTGACTATCATTCATGGGTGTGGAAATCATCAACATTTCATCCAACAATGTTGGCTTCACATATTTCAACAATTTATGTGCAAAGGAAGGTGATATAAAAGAATGCGTGGCACCAGGATCAAATAATACCAATGCTTCTAAATCAAAGATTCGGATGGTACCTTTAATCACATCCGTCGATGCGTCTGCAGTGTCCTGGTCTAGTGCGTGTACCCTTCCTCTGCTCACACCCGCAGTCTGTTTCCCCTTCTCTTCAGCTGTAGCCCTCCTCCTCGGGGCTGCTGTCTCAACTGGAGCTCCCTCAGGCTCCTTGCCCTTCTGTGGGGCAACCTCAGTCATCTCAGTGCAGTACCTCGATATATGCCATGGCCTCCCACACCTAAAACACGAAACAGGGGGCGCCTGACATGGCCTAGTCCCATGGTATCTCCCACATCTCCTACACTGATCCGTGGTAGGTCGTGGTCCTCCAATAGTTATACCCCTCGGCCATGTCAAGGCTGGGTATACAGGGGGTCTGGCAGCTCTCTCCTGCACCTCCTCAATCTTAGGCCTCTTCTCGAAAAACCTTTGGCCACCTCTCTTGGCCACTCTTCCAAACCCGGATCTCTTCCGGTCTCTATCCTTCCTGACACTAATCCTTCCAAGCTCGGAGGCATTTCGCTCAAAATCTTGCTCACATAACTGAGCCTTATGTACAGCCTCCTCATAAGTCACAATGTCGAAGGGAGCTAGCTTAGTCCGGATGGCCAATCTCAATCCATCCATGAACTTTTGAATCTTCCGGGTCTCACTACCCATCGTGTCAGGGTCATATCTCCCCAAGGACATAAACTTGGACTCATACTCGTCCACAGTACGGTTCCCTTGAACCAAATTCATAAATTCCATCCGCAATTTCCTCTGTGCAGTAGCTGGAATATACTGCCTCCTGAAGGCCTCTAGAAATATCTCCCATGAGATCTCAGAGTGTCTGGCCCTCAAAATACTCTCGGTGGACCTCCACCAATGCTCGGCCTCGCCTTTCAGCATAAACACGGCAAAGGCAACCTTCTCACTTGAAGTGCATCGGAAAAACCTATATAGTTTCTCCATCTCATACACCCAATCCTCCGTAATCACTGGGTCCTTCACCCCTCTAAACACTGGGGGTTTCAGCGCTTGAAACTCTCGCAACCTGCTCAAGTCGCAGTCATAACCCACATCGCTACCGGTCTGCTGTGGAGCGATAGGAGAATCTGTATCCTGGGCTGGAGGTGGTGTAATTGTAACTGTCTCAGCAGTCTGAGGTCTCTCCGCCTCTGCAGCTGCCTGTTCCGTAGTAGGCTGTGCTGCCGGACCTCGTCTGTCACCGGCACCCAATGCCTGCGTGACTATCTCCACCAAACTCTCAATACTCCGCTCTAATCTAGCGAAGCGAGCCTCAGTGTCACCTGCTCTCTCGGCAGGGTTCTGTGGAGCCTGCTCCGTCTGTGGCCCCGCACGGCTCTCAGGCCTACCTCTTCGGCCTCTAGCATGTGCTCTCGCCCCTCTACCTTTGCGTGTAACTGGCATAATGCCTAACTCCCTGTATTATAATAATTCATTAAGCTCAATCCATCACAGTATACACAGTTATATCTAAACAAAGCACAGTACTATAGGGATGTACTTTCCTACGTTTTATTAATGACTCACATCAGGCCAACACAGCTCTGATACCAATCTCTGTCACGACCCAATTCCATTCTCTTTAATCGAAAATCACTGAAAATTTTTCGCGTTTTACTGTTACCTTACCCGGTCGTGAACTAAACTCACCACACACTGTTGGGCTGTGAGCCAATAATAAATACCATATCTCATTCATTCTCAATTAATTAAAACGATGTCATACATGTGCAATTAATCGTGTACTTATACGAATACATGTTTTACTGACATCTACATCCCCCATAAGTACAACTCAAAAGAATACTGTGCTTTTACATTGTTTAGATAAAAAAAGAATCACTGTGTATATACCTCTTAGCGATGGAGATGCAGTGGAGTCCAAAATAATACGCCTCAGTCCTCACTGGGCTACTATGCACGCTCTGTAGGGGGGAAAATAGAGTGGGATGAGCAACCACACGCTCAGTAAGGCAATAATGCAAGCATGGTAGATAACTACTCTATCTACATGCTGATAGTGTTATGCATAAATCATTTATAGTAGGAGCATGAGGAATAAAACTATGCCATATGAGTATACATATATATCATGTATCAAGGTCATGTAAAATTGGCATATAAAACATGGTAAAACATCATGTATAAATCATCTCATGCTCGATCTCATTTAAATTCATAAAAAGGGCAATTCATTAAGAAACCTCCTTTTTAAACCCACGTCATAAATCTCTTTCTCATCACATACAATCACATCACATTAATTCACAATCACAACCACGTTTTCATTTCACAATTCAAATCCACGAGGCTCGACCCCTCCTTTGGGTCTACCTTAAACAATCACAATCACACTTAGAGATTTAAAATCATGTGGTAGTAAGTAAATTAAGCAAGGAGACAGGTTACTATATCTCAAGTGACTACATTGGCCAATCGTCACATATCATCCCAGACCACACGGATTCCGGTGTGCGGGGTATCATGCTGGTATGAAGGTGGGTTAGTTCTCCGCCAGACTTTCTCAATCAAGTAACCACCACGCGGTACATCGTACTCTATGTGATATACACGGTACATCGTACTCCGCGGACCCATAACATGGTTGGGGGTGCCTGCCATAGGTCTTATCTACCCCATGTCAACTGTAACCTTTATAGTCTCAAGAGCGCGTGGGAGTAACCGCAATACCAGGTCCTAGCCCCTCATGGCCTTGCTCGCCCCTGTTGGGTTCCCTGATCCAGGTCCTAGCCCCTCACCCTCACCCCACCTAAGAGGTCTGTCAGGCCTGTTGGGTTCCCTAGATGGATTAAGTCAGGTCCTAGCCCCTCACCCTCACCTCACCTAAGAGGTCTGTCAGGCCTGTTGGGTTCCCTGAGTTAATCCGTATCTCTCACCACGGCCTCATACATACCACAGTGTGAAAACCAGCGCGAGCTACGCTCTAGCGCGAATTCATGCATCGAAACCAATCACTTCGTACTAGCAACGCTCTAGTACGGCATTTATGCATAAAAATATGAAGAAACCATGTACGAGCATAGCTCCAGTACGGTTATATGCATAAGAAAAACCACTCAAATCCACGTACGAGCGTAAGCTCCAGTACGGTTTATAACATCATCACAATTCAAATTCAAAGTGCGAGCTAAGCTCAAGCACGTTTCACGCAAGTGAAAACATAGAAATCTCGCGCGAGCGAGGCTCTAACGCGAATTATATCACATACACGCGATAGGCGGCTCACATGAATTCAAAACATCTCATAATATGCTTAGTGCCTCATATGGGCTATTTCACAACATCATTCAAGTACTAGCCAGCCTATCCTTTTATTTGCTCAAATCAAAGCATTGTGTTTTGTAAAAGCATTCAAAACACATGATTTATGCAATTATTAGCCTTACTATCCCTTTTTCAATAACCATTACAAACAACCAAATCTCATACAAATACTCATACACCCTCAAAACACATTTCCATAAGTCCATGCACATTTCCAAAGCCCTATATATACCCACGAGTTCAAAATACGAGCAGCTACCTCTATATACTTACAACATTCCCTTACCTGGAATCGCGATATGTGATTCCACCTCCTTAAGCTGCTTACTCGTACGGTTCGGTTCGCCTTCAACGAACTCTTCGGGACTGCACAAAATCGTATCCCGCATTATATTCGATCCATATATTGTAATCCTTGTGCTTGCTATAGTCACTTTAACCTATAGCCTCTATTAACGCTTATTTGGCCTCGTTTCATTACTTTACCCATAGCTCGAGTCTATGAATCTTCTTAGGCCTATTATCTTATTCAAAAATCGATATCAAATCGATATTAAGCTCATAGTGTTCATGCTTCATGAATTCCCTCACTATGGCATTTATCAAGCATATTCATACCCATTTCTACAATTCCTCCAAACTCACAATGTAATCTCATTTAACCATTTAAAATCATAAACATTACCCCAATGACAACTTTAGCATGCCATAAACCATAAGTTCATTCAATCCCACATATCCTCACATTATACCCATTTTAGGTTTCTAGGTCACACCAACTTCACAACATTCCTAAGTAGTTTATCCATCAATACTCCTATCAATCAACTCCAAAATCAATTTAAATAGCTAATACATTTGGATTGGAGGGTTAGAATCTTACCAATGTGATTTCGCTCCTTGCTCCAATTGGTAATGCCCTTAACTCCTTCAACTCCAAGAATAGGAAGATGCCCTCTCACTATGTTGTTCTTCTCTTTGATAGGAACAACTTTGCCTCTAATGATCTCTCTCCAAATCTCGCTGAAAATGGCTGATTTTAGAGAGGGAAAGTTAGGTTTTTGGGTTGAAATGGTAAGGTTTGGTGTTTTTCCGAGATTTCCAGATTTTCAGCTCTCCTTATATAGAAATGACTTGAGGAGATCGATCTGGTCCAAGAGGAGATCGATCTGGTCCCTTAAAATCCCTCTTTTTCACGGTATTTTTAAGCCTGAGATCGATCTGTCGAGCAATGAGATCGATCTGTTAAAGCATGAGATCGATCTGTCGAAGCAATCAGATCGATCTGGTCCCAAACAGAGAGCTAAGGAGATCGATCTGGGTGCTTGGGGATCGATCTTTCCACTACAGAATGCTTGAGAGATCGATCTGGCTCCATTGGAGATCGATCTGCTCAATTCTTTCGCCCAAATAAGAGCATTCTGGCTCTCCCAGATCGATCTCTCATCCTAGGAGATCGATCTGGACCTCATGTTTTCCAGATTTCCTGCAGTTTCATTGCTGCAACTCATACCAACACACCCTCAATCTATTGCCATGGCCATTTCCTCATCCATCCACCTTTATAACTTGAAAATGGCATCCATTCATACCTTATGCACATTGAAACTTGTGTGCATTCATTGTATATTCAAAGGTATGCAACATAAAAACCAAATGGGAGCATAACTCTATTCCATTTTACCACACTACTCATCTTGAGTCTCAATCACATCCATCACTTGGTAGAACACATTTCTCCGTATTCATACTCAATGAAACTTGTATGTACGTTACAATTTATATTACACATACATACATTGAATCCATGGACTTACATCAATCATATTTTACAGTACAAGTCCAATCATATTATTTGATCCAATTACACACATTACCCTTATACCTATACGGGGTCTTACAGCTTGGGTCGGTGTCGGCTACCTCGCCTGGTGGGTGCGCCACAGGCCACTCCGTCCGGTGAGGGAGGATCAACTCCCTCGGTCCTTGCTTCATTTTCGCGTTTGCAGAAATGGCGTTTCGCAATTTCTGCTGCTTTTTTTAATTTTTATTTATTATTTATTTTTAATATTATTTTAATCCTGAAAATAATATTAAAATCTCAAAATATCTAAAAAATTATTATTTTATTCATTTATTCCGTAAATGAATTTATCAGTATTATTTCGTCTTTCGAGAAAAAATTTCGAATACTTTCGGGATTATTTTTCGAAGTAAAATTTTTGGTTAATTCCAATAAATTCATATCTTGATGAATTTAACCCGAAATTTAATTATTTCTTCGTTATTGATCAAGATTTCTCAATCTCATATTTTTAATTAACTTTTCTTGTCCCGATTAATACCTAATTTTGGTCTTTTGACCGTTTTACCCTTGCACGTGTTCGGGAATACCATTTCAATCCTTTTTGCATTTTTAAATGCACTCAAAAATTTCTATTCATTCTCTTTTTGCTCTTACGATAAAATCGAGTCTTACAAAGCCTATCACGCATGGGAGAGTCTTTGCTTTGGACAGAGAGACTACTGATGCCTCCACTGAGACCATTCGGGGTAAGCTTTTAATTTGCAATCATGAGGCACATGTATTGTTTGATTCAGGTTCCACCCACTCTTTAATATCACCCTATTTCCCACGTAATTTGCATATTAAGCCTGAATCTCTAGATTTTACGTTACATGTTAGTACACCCATGTATAAATCACAAAAGACTGATATGGTGTGTAGAAATTGTGAAATCAAGGTAGGAGATAGGATCATGTTAGCATCTAATCTTGTTGAACATGTATGGCTTTGATGTAATTTTGGGTATGGATTGGCTAGCCACCAATCGTGTAAATTTATATTGCTACGCTAAGACTGTAACCTTCTCCTTACCTAGTAAGTTTTATGTATGCTTTGCAGTTAAGGAATAAATTTTATGATTTTGACTATTGATGAAAATTTTGTATGAACGTGTTAATTTTAAGGTTATGTTGCATTCATCTTCGATACTAGTCGAGAATGTTCAAGTATTCAGGACATATCAGTGGTATGCGAGTTCCCGGATGTGTTTCCTGATGAACTACCCGGACTACCACTAGAGAGAGAGTTAGAATTCACTATAGATTTGGCACCTGAGACTCAGCCAATCTCAAAGTCTCCTTACCGGATGGCCCTTGTTGAACTTGTGGAACTAAAAAAGTAGTTGCAAGACTTGCTAGACAAAGGGTTCATTAGGCCAAGCGTATCCCCGCAGGGAGCTCTGGTATTATTTGTGCGGAAGAAGGATGGTAGCCTCAGGTTATGTATAGACTACAGGCTGCTGATCAAGGCCACAATCAAGAACAAGTATCCCTTGCCTAGAATAGATGATCTATTTAACCAGCTAAGAGGGGCTACGGTGTTCTCGAAAATTGACCTGAGATCGGGCTATCACCAATTGAGGATTAGGAAGGAGGATGTTTCGAAAATGGCCTTTAAAACAAGATATGGCCACTATGAGTTCCTCGTGATGCCCTTTGGTCTAACTAATACCCCAGCTGCATTCATGAAACTGATGAATGAGGTGTTCTGGGAGTATCTAGATCGGTTCATCATAGTTTTTATCGATAATATTCTGATCTACTCAAAGTCCCGAGAGGAGCATGAGCAGCATTTGAGAGTAGTGCTCCAAACTCTCGGAGAGAAGCAGTTGTATGGGAAGTTGGATAAGTGTGGGTTTTGGTTGGAGCAAATAGCATTTCTGGGCCATATTATTTCTAAGGACAGGGTGTCAGTGGATCCGTCTAAGGTTGAGGCAGTACTCAATTGGGAGAGGCCGAGTAACGTTATAGAAATTCAGAGTTTTCTGGGACTAGCTGGATACTACAGGAGGTTTGTAGAAGGTTTCTCCAATATTGCCGCTCCACTAACTAAGTTGATACGCAATGTCACGCCCCGAAAGCGCGAAAAAATGGGGCTAATTTAAACCTTTTTTTTTATCCATTAACTATGTTGTTTTCCTGTCCATGTCTAGATTTAAAACCTCTTTTATTTTAAAAATTTCGGCAGCATAACGGCTGCGTTATGACTTAACTCAACCTGCAGAGTTTGAAACGCAGTTTATATTATTCAACCCACATCCTCTATACTTTTCATTCATATATTAGAATCATATAACAACTAAATATGTTCATTCATTTATATTGCGTAACTAAGACTCTGTATACAATCATTTACATCTATTACATCCCAAAAGTTATATACAATAGTGTCCACGCATTACATCATGTCTGGAATACAAAGTAAGACAATACCTCTTAACTACAAAATGTACTGTGGAAGGGCCAGACTTCTCCGTCTACGATCCCAGTCTCGTATGTGCAGTAGACTCGCTATAGATAATTTGGGAGATGGAGAGGAGGGGGTGAGTTTTTCAGACTCAGTAAGAGATACATTTAAAATAGCTTTAAATACTCAAAACATGGTAAAACTCATGGTTTTACAAATCAGCATAAACATGTACTGGAGTAGAGATGCTTACATTTCATAAAAGCAGTAAAAACATGCTCAAATTATAAGTTTACACATCATGCATCTTTTTGGTAAAACTCATATATAATATGCAGATCACGTTGTGTAAACAAGTAAAAAGCATCTCAAAACTTAATCATGCATATCATAACATGCTTATCACTTTGAAAATGAAATCGTACTATCATATGCACATTTCATAAAACATAATTCATGGCTACCTTTAACATCTCATCATAGAAATTATGTGCTCAATAGCAAATCATAAAATAGGTAGCATGAAATGTGTGAAAACATATATATATCATTCCGTCAATTCATCATGTAGGGTCAGGCAATCGTCTCATATACTAGTCCCGAAGGACATCATACATCTGGTCCCGTAAGACGTTCATCGTAAGTACATATGGCCATTGTACAGGGGAGCCGTAGGACTGGATCAGGGTCGTACGCTGCCCTATCTCTCGTGCACCACTAAATGGGGACTATACGCATGAACTCTCGTGCATCACCAAGTGTGGACTATGCGCACATTTCTCATATCAAGTCAGAGCCTGCCCGTTCTCTGGCCGTCGGCTAGGTAGATCCTCAATTGTCTCCATACGATATCGACCCCATATCATGCCTTTTTACCCCACAAAAATTATTTTGGGCCTCTTACCCAATTTATTAAAATCATTTCGGGCCTCATACCCATGTATTAAAAATCATTACAGGACTCTAACCCGTTTTTCATAAATCATTACGAGACTTTAGCCCGTTTCTCATAGAAAACATGATTTTCATAAATCATTGCGAGACTCTAGCCCGTGTAAATATGGAAAGCATAGTTATAATAGCTATTTCTTGAGACTCATACCCGTACTATGAAATTATAGCTTAAAAGTTGTTTCGGGGCTTTAACCCGTATCATGAAAACATGGTTTCGTAAAACATATTGGGACTTTAACCCGTAATCTCACATGAAAACACTATGCTTTCATTTCATAAGTGAGAATCACTTTTATATGCATAAACATAAATACTAAAATGTATCTCATGAAATAAAAGTCATTTTCAAGGGTTAGGATAAGTTTATTCCGGTTTTGAGTGAATAGTATTCTTTCCAATTTTCGAGAAAGCCAATTTTTTTTTGAAAATAAACTAACTATCCACATAAACATTTGGTAAGGACATAGGAGTACTAACGCTACTCTAAATCATATCCCTTACCTCTTAGCGACTGATGTAGAGTACTTTCCTCGATGCTCGAATTTACCTCGTAAAACATGTCGATAGACCGAGTTGCTGTAAAACAAGTTCAACTTATCACATATGGCTTAATTTCATTTCAACATATCCAAATATGTGATTATATTGAAGCTTTGACCAAAAGTTGACTTTTATCGATTTTACTTTTTTTTTGCTCGATTTTATTGGTATAAACCTCGTTTTAATCGTATTTAACTCAATAACTATTTTCTCATATTTAATACTGTCGAGTTAGATAATTGGGCCAATTTCTCTCTTATTGGGCCCGATTGCACCTTAATGGGCCTTAATTCGTTTTAAGCTCGTTTCCACTTATTAATTCTTTCATCGAGGCCTATTGGACTCACTGGGCCCATCAGTACTTATTGAGCCTTTTTCTAGACTCTTTGAATAGCTCGTATATCATTTATGACAATTTAATTAAAAATCTCAATTTAATCCACTAAATGCGCAATTTAATCTGTAACTCGTAAAGTAAACTTTTAATGCGCGATAATTACATAGATTGTCGTAAATGAGCTTTACTTACACAAGATTTTGTGATAGTGCGTAATTCAAAGTTCGATCGGGCTCACGTACGCGATTTATCGTCGAACTGCATAATTATATCTATTTAATTTCGGGTAAATTTTCGATCAATTATAATTTAAAAAAATTTCTCGAAAATTAAATCGATCACTTTTGACCTCTTACCGACTTACCCGAAGTCCGGTGTATCCTCGAAAATTTTTCCTTTTTCTCTTTTTCTTTCCTTTTTCTCCTTCTTTCTTGGCTGAACCGGTTCGATCCTGTTCAGATCTGTCCGGTTCAGTCTGGTTTAGTTTGGTTCGGTCGATTCGGTGCTTCGTCGATCGGTTCCTTACCGGCTTCCATCGCCAACAGCTCCACGGGACCTCGTGAAGCTCGGATCTGGCCTCGATTTCTCCATGGCTGGCCGGAAAGTGGCCGGTCCGGCCTCTTCTCGCTCGGCGCCGGTGGTGTCTTTCGTTTTCGTCGTTTTCAGCCGTTTTCGACGTCGATAGTGGCAGATCGGACCTCCTCCTGGCTGGTGGCGAGATCCTCTCTCTTCCTCCAGCCTCTGTCCGTCGCCGTTCTCTCTCTTTCTCCCTCTTTCTCTCGGTTTCTCCCTTTCTCACTCGTCCTCTCGTCGGTCACCATTTCTTCCTCCTCTACCGGTGCCGACGGGATCGGGTTGCTCAGCTGGACTCGTCGGGTCACTCCTCCGGTGGCGTCCTAGTCGGAGGGGGAAGAATTTGGGAGGATCGGGTTCTCGATCCTCCATTGCTCCTTTGTTTTCTTCTCTGTCGCGCGACTCTATTTCGTGCGACAGAGTTCTTTATTTTTTTATTATTATTATTATATTATATTTTATTATATTTTATTTTATTCAATAAAATATTATATACTACCACAAATATCTTTCTAAAGCCATATTTTATTTTATTAATTAATTTAATTAATTAATTAATTTTATTTTAACTATTTCGGTGTATTTTTCGCATATTTTTTGGATAATGTTTCGGGCGAAAATTATAAAAATTCGTAATATCTTCATATCTTGACCAATTGGACTCGGAATTCCATAATTTCTTCTTTATTGATCAAGATTTCGTAAATCCATATTTTTAATGAAATTTCCTTATCGAATTTACACTGAAATTAAGATCTTTTGACCATTTTACCCTTCTACACGTTTGGGATTAATTTAGATCGATTTTCCTTCTCGGACTCACTATCTTTTCTCATTTAGATTTCGTATTTTTTTATCCAACGATTTAAATCCCTTTAAAAAATTTGGGTTTCACACGCAAGGATGTTCCATTCGAGTGGACTGATTAGTGCGAGCAGAGTTTTGAAGAACTTAAGAAGAGGTTGACTACTGCCCCAATCTTAACCATTCCTTGTGGGTCTGGAGGCTATGCGATATACAGTGATGCATCATACCAGGGCTTGGGGTGTGTACTTATGCAACATGGGAGAGTGGTCGTATATGGTTCTCGCCAGCTTATGAACCATGAAAGGAATTCCCCACCCATGACTTAGAGCTAGTCGCAGTTATTTTTGCTTTGAAGATATGGCGGCATTATCTGTATGGAGAAAAATTTCAGGTTTTTACTGACTATAAGAGCTTAAAGTACATTTTTTACCAAAAGGAGTTGAATATGAGACAGAGACAGTGGATAGAGCTCCTCAAGGATTATGATTGTGAGATTTTGTATCACCCAAGCAAAGCAAACGTAGTGACAGATGCTTTAAGTAAAAAGGGGATGGTTTCTTTTATGATGGTCAGAGAATGGGAGTTGTTAGAGCAGTTTGCCAAACTCAGTGTTAGTGTGGAAACAATAGATGTTGGGTTCATAGCTAGTTTGCAGATTGAACCTAGTCTACTAGATCAAATCAGAACTGGATAGAGGGGTGATCAGAAATTATTGGACGTGGTCAGTTAGGCAAAATAGGACGTATAGTCAGACTTTGTGGTCAGTGAGGACGGGTTGATGAGATTTAGGGGCCATAAGTGTGTCCCAAATGATGGTGCCCTATGACAAAGGATCTTAAAGGAGTCTCATTATTCTCGGTACACCATGCACCCAGGAAGCACTAAAATGTACCACGATTTACGGGAGGTGTATTGGTGGGTCGGTATGAAAAGAGATGTAGCTAAGTTTGTGGCCAAGTGTCTGATTTGTCAACAGATTAAGATCAAAAACCAAAGGCCAGCGGGATTACTTAAGTCTCTTCCGGTTCCTACTTGGAAATGGGAGCACATTACTATGGATTTCATTATGGGTTTACCAAGGACCCAAAAGGGGCATAATGCAATCTGGGTGATCGTAGATAGATTGACTAAGAGTGCCCACTTCCTAGCCATCAAAAGTACAGACTCCTTAAGTGCTTTAGCAGAGTTGTATGTGAAGGAGATAGCTCGGTTGCATGGGGCTCCCATGAGCATTACATCAGATAGAGATTCTCGATTCACCTCTAGATTTTAGGCTCATTTTTAAGAAGCCATGGGATCTCAGCTTAATCTAAGCACAGCCTATCACCCTCAGACCGATGGTCAGTCCGAGAGGACCATTCAGACCTTAGAGGATATGCTGAGGGCGTACGTTTTAGAGTTTAAGGGCTCATGGGATGATCATCTGCCTCTCGCAGAGTTTGCTTATAAGAACAGCTATCATGCTAGCATCGGGATTGCACCATATGAGGCCCTGTATGGTAGAAGATGTAGGTTTCCAGTGGCTTGGGAAGAAGTGGGTGACAGAGGATCTTGGCTCCCGAGTTGGTGGAACAGTTAGCAGAAGGTGTTCGGATAATCTATGATGGACTTAAGACTGCACAAAGTAGGTAGAAGAGTTATGCGGTTAAGCATAGGCAACCACTTGAGTTTCAGATTGGGGACTCCGTGTTTCTAAAGGTATCTTTGAGCAAGGGTATCATGCAGTTTGAGAAGAAGGGGAAATTGAGTCCTCGCTTCATTGGTCCTTTTGAGATCCTAGAGAGAGTGGGAGACATAGCCTACAGACTTGCCTTACCACCGTAGCTTTTTGGGGTATATAATGTCTTCCACGTCTCGATGTTAAGGAAGTATAATCTAGATCCCTCACACATCATTGAGTATGAGCCCTTGAGCAATCAAGAGGATATGAGCTACGTTGAGCGACCTATCTGGATTTTGGACAGAAAGGAAAAGGTACTTCGATTAAAGATGATACCTCTAGTAAAGGTTCTCTGGAAACACCATTCGATTGAAGAAGCTAAATGGGAGTTAGAGAGCCTCATGAAGGAGAAGTACCCACATGTATTCTGATGGACCCGAATGAATTTGGAGGATCAAATTCTTTTAAGGTGGGGAGAATGTAAACACCACGAAATTCCTATATTTAGTTAGACTATATGAAAATAAAAATAATATGTTTTAATGGAAGTACGAATATTCGTTGTAGGGCTCGAGGAGTATGGGAGCCGAGATGCCCGTGAACGACAGAGAGCCCGAAATACAGGAAGTGATGAAGCAAATGCAAGCATGGAGGGATTCAAAAATTTTGGTTCATTAGTTGAAAATTTTGATGTAAAACTTATATTGGGAATTTATGAGGAATGATGAAATCCCAAGAATATTTCATTTTTGAAATAATGAAAATTTCATGGAAGACATGAATATTGTGTCATTAGATAATTTTATAAAAGAAAATATGTTTATATATATATATATATATATATATATACACATACTAGACAAATTTAAAATAGGTAGATAATATATATATATATATATATATAACAAATATATGTTATGAAATATAGGTTATTAATAAAATAGAACAAAACAAACTAAATAAAATAAATAAATGGTAATATATATATATATATATATATATATATATAACAAATACATGTGATTAAACAAGTGTGTTAATAAAGAGAACAAAAAAAATGAATGAAATAGATAAAATAAATAAATAAATAAATATTATATAATATATATATATTATTTGTTTGTGGTGTACGGAATTGGCTTCAAAAAGAAGCCAATTCCCGCACCTGGAAATACTTAAAAAAAAAAGAGGAAATTGAAACAGGGGCATCCCTGTTGCTGGAGCGAGAAAAGAAGAAAGAAAGGGAGAAGAGGAGGCTGGGTCGATTGAGAAACAAAGAAAGAAAGAAGAAAGAAGGAAAGGGAGAAAGGAAAGGAAGAAGAAGACCAAGGAAGCCGAAGCTAAAGCTAGAAATGAGGATGGGAGGTAAGGGAGAAGAAGAAAAAGACCGAGGAGAGAGGGAAGTTGAGAGAGAACTGAAGCAGGAAATATAGGAGCATCAAAGAGGTTGTTGCGTGAAGGGTGGGAACAAGGAAAAGAGAGCAGGACAAAGCAAACCGAGGCTGGAGCCGACCCGAGGGGAAAGGAAATTAAAGTAGATCGGAGCTGGGGATCGAAGCAAACTAAAGCTGGGAACCGAAGCAGAACCGAGAGCCACTACTGAAAATAGAACCGAGGAAGAGAGGGGCTGAAGGAAAGCAAACCAAGAGTGAGGGAGAGCAGACTGAGAGCTGAAGGGAAGCAAACCGAGAGTGAGGAAGCAGGATCCGAGAGCTGAAGCTGAAACAGGGAATTAGGGAAGCAAAAAGGCTGATTGAATGAGGATGATGATGATGGAAGGCTGGAACAGAGGCAGTCACGGTAGCTGAAGAAAGAATAGAACAGTGCGTAATAGCCGAGGAAGAAGGAAGGAAAAAGGGAAAAAAAAGGAAGAAGCTGAAAATTGGAAAAAAAAAAGGTAAAATTTATATATATGTATATTTAATGTACATGTATATATATATATATGTTGGGATATAAGCATGTTAGTGTAAATTAAAGTAGATGTGAAATAAAAATGGGAAAGATGAGAAGTAGACAAAAATATATATAGATATGTGATAATGAATAATGAAAACAAATAATAATATATATGTGTGTATATACTTATGTGTATATACATATAGGTGTATATAATAAATGTGTATGTAGTATATGTACATACAAAAAAAAAATATAGTAACAAAAATATATAAACACACGAGTTGGCCTAGGTATGTACAATTATACGCACACACGAAGTAGTAATGAATAGGTTGCAATTTTGATGCAATTCAGACAATTTGTATGAATAGGATACTAAGTATACAAATGCCGGTGTAGGAGAATTGTAGAAGGAGTTATGGGAGACACTTGGAGGCCTCATTACTCGAACTCAGAATATTCGATAAATCGAGGTAAGGGGTACTATTTAACTTAGTTCTGATCATGCATTCTTGTTTATTGATAAAAGCTTTTAAGAAGCAGCATTATATTTTGAAATGATTTATAAATGCTTTTATTCTTGTGGAATTGTTTACGAAGCATGTTTTAGTTTTAAGAAATATTCCCCGAGTACTTCCATGTTTATGAAATGATCTTTTCCTAAGGTATAAAACGTATGGAAGCTTTACATTTATTTATGATTCTATATCCATATTTTTAAAGAAACTTTTAACAATTTCAAAAGCATAGAAAAAAAGGGAAAAGGGGAAAAGAAGTTTTTGAGACTATAGGCTTCATGCATGGTTACGTCTTGTGGTGTTTTGGCTCCACCACTTGGGTGCCGATACATAGGGCCCCTGTAGCACTTGACTCAACCTGTGTGGAAGATGTCTTGCTACTGGTGGTTTATGATGATGATGTCTCAGTAGTATCTCGTGCCCGCCAGTACACATTTATGTTTCCCACACGGAGAGTGCCTTTAGTACCCGTGTCCTAGCTAGGTGCTAGAGAAAGTAAGAAGATAGATACTACCCATATCTTATGAAAGTGCTGTACGACCTTGATCCAATCTACAGCCCCCTTACCATGGCCATAGGTATGATTACTCTCTATGGAGAATGACACGTATCGCATGACTTAGTTATAGCTCAGTCTCCTCAATTTGATTATGAATGATTATGTGCTTTTATGATCTTCATGATAATTGGTTATGAAATGTTTACGAATATAGATGATTTTAAGAACTCATCCAAGAATAATGAAAAGTTTGTAAAATAGTTAAGCATGTTATTTGTTTTAAAGAAACTCATGCTTTATGCTTTTTATGATGACTACGCATGAAATGACAATTTACATATTCTGTTAAAGATTGGTTTTATAAACGGTTTTACATGCTTTTACATATCAGAATTGCTTTAAATGTATTATCTTACTGGGCTTTTCCCCAAAAGCTCACGCCTCTACCTTTCAGACTATTTGCAGTGATCAATAGGCATTACCTGCCGCATACATGACGTAAGCTGGTGGGAAAGAGCTACGCTAGGCTACCTTTTGTACACGTAGAAAAGGTATACAATTACATTCTTTTACCAGACATATTTGTATGCACAAACATATATTGAAAATATTTTGTTGGGATGTAATTTGTAAGGGAAACAAATTTAAAGAATATTACTTTTGGGATTATGTTTTAAGATGATTGATCTTAAATTGAAATGGATGTATTGGGTTGTGAATGTGGATTTAGAAAGTATGTTTGGTAGTTGTGGATATCTAGGATTGTTAAAACCATTGATTTGCAGGTGGGTAGGCTCATATATAAGTCGTTATGCTGCCAAAATTTCTATCGACCTTATATGTTAAAACATGGAATTTAAATATAATTACGGATAAAGAATTAGGAAAGTGAATTGACACTGAACAGGAATACAACCTAAGTGGATAAGGGAATAAGTGGGAATTTTAGTTCAAAAAAAATCCCCCAATTTTCAAGGGTCAAGGGTCGTTACATTGACCATCACCTGAAAATGGCCGAAAGATGGCCGAAAAATTCACGTACTCTTGTTTCCTCAAGGACACCTGCGGCATATTGATGGTTCTGGTTCTCTCAATTGGTAAGTCTGTTCTAAGAGTTTAAATAGGTTGTGGAAAGCATAATGAGTGTAGTTTAATTTTGGAGAGGCTCATATTTTTCCAACTTTCGGATGGACTTCATATTTGGCGAGCTCTGATGGGTATACAGGTTACTTGGCCAGGGCATCCCACCACCTTGTCTTAGAAAATCCACCAAAAATATTCTCAGCCTATTTCTTCCAATTTTCCACTTCTCAAGTGTTCTACTATGTCCCTAGTATCTCCTATAAAGATTTTGGGCCCAATTGTTTAAGAAACATTTCCCGATTGAGCCCATTTTACGTGATTTGGTCAATACCGATCAAAATCGCTTAAAATTTTTTATTTATTTTAAAAATTAATTCTAAAATCGAAACCTCATTATTTCAACTCCATCTTCATTCCCCATGTAAATTTTGCCCTATGTGAATTTCCTATGGTCTCAAAATAATTTTCATGAATTCCTATAATTTATTCTGAATTTATTCCTTTTACTAGGCTCATTTGCTTGGTTTAGTGTAAACCCGAGTTTCACCAACTTTTTTACTTCTAACACCTCAATTTCACTTTCTAATCATCAAAACATGTTTTAAATCATACTTTTTGAAAAATACCTAAACTTGGGTTCTTACCTCGAAATGCGTGCCTCAAGCTCCATGCCACTATCTCGGGCTTTGTACCATTATCTCGGGCTTCTCGAGCATTCTGGGCCCTACATGAACATTGACATGAGTCTTAGACTTCTCGATTTATCTTAACATACATGTAGTATAAAAATATTTAGGTTTCACATTCCTCCCCACCTTTTAGGAATTTGGTCCTCCAAATTCAATCTTGTTCGTCAAATAAATAAGGGTACTTCTCTTTCATCAGGCTTTCTAGTTCCCAAGTTGCTTCTTCTATCGAGTGATGCTTCCCGAGAACCTTTATCAGCAAAATTCTCTTTATCTGAAGTACCTTCCCTTTCTTATAGAGGATGTGGATCGGTTCTTCTACATAGCTCATGTCTCCCTGAATGTCAAAGTTTCATACTCGATAACGTGGGAGGGATTCGGATTATACTTCTTCAACATGGAGACGTGGAAGACATTGCGAATCCCAGAAAGATGTTAGGGTAAAGATAATCGGTAGGCGACATCTCCTACTCTCTCTAATACCTTAAACAGACCAATAAAATGAAAACTCAACTTCCCCTTTTTCCCGAAGCACATAATACCCTTACTTGGAGACACCTTAAGAAATACAGAATCTCTAGCCTGAAACTCAAGTGGTTGTCTACGCACATCGATGTAACTCTTCTGTCGACTCTGAGCAGCTCGTAATCTGTCACAAATAATCTCTACGCCATTAACTGCCTGCTCAACAAGATCGGGAGCAAATACTTTCCTCTCACCCATTTCTTCCCAAGCTATCAGTGATATACACCTTTTGCCATATAGAGCCTCACAAGGTGCCATACTGATATTGGCATGATAACTATTATTATAGGCAAACTCGGCAATGGGCAGGTGATCATCCCATGAACCCTTAAAGTCTAATGTACACGTCTTTAACATATCCTCCAAGGTCTGAATAGTCCACTCGGACTGACCGTCAGTCTGAGGATGATAAGTGATACTGAAATTAAACTGAGATCCCATGGATTCCTAAAAATGGGTCTAAAATTTGGAGGTGAACATGGAATCTCTGTCAAGACATGATACTCATAGGGCCCCATGCAAATGACCTACCTCTCTTACATATAACTCTGCTAAGGCACTCAAGGAATCCGTGTTCTTGATGGCAAGGAAGTGGGTATTCTTCGTCAATCTGTCCACTATCACCCAGATTGCATCGTGACCTCCTTGGGTCTTCGGTAATCACATGATAAAGGCTATGGTGATATGCTCCCATTTCCATGTAGGCACAGGCAAGGACTTAAGTAATCCTTTGGGCTTCTGATGCTCAGCTTTCACCTGCTCACACACTAAACATTTGGCCATAAATTCTACCACATCCCATTTCATACCACTCCACCAATACACCTTATGCAGGTCTTAGTACATCTTGGTACTGCTTAGGTGCATGGTGTAACGAGAACAATGAGACTCCCTTAAAATCTGCTGCTTCAAGGTATCATCACTCGGAACACAAATATGACCCTTAAACCTCAGTAACCCATTATCACTGACCACAAAATCTGACTGCGATGTCTGCTCAACTTGGCTAACCATGTCCAATAACTTCTGATCGTTTCTCTGTCCTGCTCTGACCTAAACTAAAACACTAGGCTCTATTTGTAGGCTAGCTATAAATCTGACCTTTGCTTCCTCAACCCTTATCTGGAGTCCAGCGAACTGTTCCAATAAATCCCATCCCCTGATCATCATAGCAGAAACCATGCTCTTCCTACTCAGGGCAACAACAACTACGTTCGTCTTCCCCGAATGATACAGAATCTCACAATCATAGTCCTTAAAGAGCTTCATCCATCGTCTCTGTCTCATATTAATCTTCTTCTGGTCGAAGATATACTTCAGACTCTTATGGTCAGTGAAGATCTACAACTTTTCCCCAAACAGATAATGCCACCATATCTTCAAAGAAAATACCACAGTGGCTAATTCCAAATCATGCGTGGGGTAGTTCCACTCATGGTCCTAATACTGGCATGAACCATAAGCGACTACTCTCTCGTACTGCATGCGTACATACCCCAAACCCTGATAGGAAGCATCAGTATACAATGCGAAGCCTCCAGACCCACTTGAGATAGTCAAAACGAGTGTTGTAGTCAATATCCGTTTAAGCTCCTGGAAACTTTGCTCACACTGCTCAAACCATGCAAACGGGACGTCTTTATGTGTAAGCTTAGTCAAAGGAGCTACAATTCTGGAGAATCCCTCAACAAACCTCCTATAATACCCTGCCAGTCCCAAAAAACTCTAAATCTTTGTAATTATCCCCGATCTCTTCCACCGAAATACAGCCTCTACCTTGGACGGATCAACTAATACCTCGCCCTTAGATACAATGTGACTGAGGAGAGCTATCTGATCTAGCCAAGACTCGGATTTACTGAACTTTCAATACAACTGCTTATCTCGAAGTATCTAGAGCACAATCCTCAAATGCCATGCGTACTCCTCTCGGGACTGAGAATAAATGAGAATGTCATCGATGAAGACTATCACAAATTGATCTAGATAGTCCTGGAATACCTCATTCATCAGACTCATGAAAGCAGCAGGGGCATTCATCAAACCAAAGGGAATCACTAAGAATTCATAGCGGCTATATCAAGTTTTGAAGGCCACTTTCGGAACATCCTCACTCTTGATTCTCAACTGGTGATAACCTGCTCTTAAATCAATCTTAGAAAATACAGAAGCCCCTTTCAGCTGACCAAACAAATCATCTATTCTTGCTATGGGGTATTTGTTGCCTTGTTCAGTAGTCTGTAATCTATACACAATCTGAGACTACCATATTTCTTCTTAACAAATAAAATCGGAGCTCCCAGGGTAACACATTGGGTCTAATAAAACCCTTGTCGAACAACTCTTGCAACTGTTTCTTTAGCTCTTCCAATTCAAACAATGCCATCTTATAGGGAGGTTTAGAGATCGGTTGGGTATCTGGCACTAAATCGATAGTGAACTCCAGCTCTCTCTCCGGTGGTAAGCCTAGCAACTCATCTGGGAACACATCCAGAAACTCACATACCACTGGTATATCCTCTATCCTCAGATGTTCTTGACTGATATTAGAGATGAGTGCGATATAATCTTCACATCAATAATTTAATCAGTAATTTCAAGAAATCATGATTATATCATAAAATTCCTTACACTGGAGGTCATACATTTCATTCCTTAACGGTCAAACGTACCCTAAATTTTTTCAGGTAGAGAGAAAGTTACAATCTTAGTATAGCAGTCTAGACTCAAACGATTGGCAGCTAGCAAATCCATGCCTAGTATTACATCAAAGCCATTTATATTTAGCAAAACTAGATCTGCTAAAATTACTCTGTCTCCCACCTTAATTTCACACTTTCTACATACCATATCAGTCTTTTGAGACTCACGCATAGGTGTACATACATGTAAGATATGATCTAGAGGTTCAAGCTATAAGTGTAGTTTACATGCAAAGTGTGGCGAAATAAAAGAATGTGTACATCCAGGGTCAAATAATACATGAGCCTCATAATTACAAATAAGAAGTGTACCTCGAATAGCCTCGGACAAAGTGTTTCCAGTCTCCTTATCAATACCGAATACACGTCCCTCCGTGATAGGCTTCTTACCCTTATCAGTGGCAATGGCCCATCTCTGGGGAATCGCTTTCTGAGGCTGTTGTCGAGGAGGCTCTTGTGGGTGTGGCCTCTGAGGTTGTGGGCAATCCTTAACCTTACGACCCATGTCTCCACATCTAAAACATCCCCGTAGCATATAGTAACAAGTACCCTCATGCACTTGACCATAGTCTCTACAGATCTTGGAATCTGATTTAACGCCTCGAGGGGTCTCCGCAGTACTGAGAGGAATCCTGGGCCTATCAGTCCTCACCCTAAACTCATCAATCCTCCACCTCTTGAATAGACCCCTCCTGAAATATGATCAAGATGCTTTGAGCCTCTTGCCCTTATCTCTGGCCCTCACTCAGGAACCATACTCGGATTGTGTCAAATCTAATCCCCTCTCTATTTCCTACGCACGATGCATAGCATCCTTAAATTCAGTAATACAGAGCCCCAACAATATGTCTAGGATGTCTGTCTCAGTTCGTATATGAATGGCTCTATACGGCGTTCTTCGTCCTTGACAGTCTCTGGATCGTATCTTAGTAGAGTAAACAACCGGTTCTCGTACTCGTCGACTGTCATACTGTCCTGAACTAAATTCAAAAATCTACTTGCATCTTCCTTTGGGAAGTGCAAGGGACATACTGGTTCCAAAAGCAGACTAAAAAGTATCTCAGCTGATCATCGAGTGGCTGGAAGTTAGTAGGCTCTGAGTGGGACTCCACCAGTATCAGGCTTATCCTTTAAGCATATACACACTCATACTGACCCTCCCTGCATCAGTGTACCTCAAAAAATTAAAGATAATCCCAATCTCTGCTAACCACTCCTTTGCCTCAATGGGGTCCTTCACCCCATTAAATGATGGCAGATTCATCTTAAAAAAATATCAAAATCGGCCTATGTCCCTATCATCGAGCTTAGTCTATGCCGGAGGCTGAGTGGCAGGTGGCATTGAATCAGTCTGTAGAGGAGGCGGATCCTGTGGTGGTGTGGGTGTAGGGGTCGGGATAGGTGTGGTGTTGAGGCATTATCCTCAAAATACTGAGTGAACAATGCCAACATCGGCTCAAACCCCTGTCTGACATCCTACTTCAATCGGTTTATCCGAGAGTTAGGACTCTCTGACCGTGGGGTAGGTGGTGGAGGTGGCTATGAAATTAAAGTGGGTGATCTACTAAGGCTAATTAAAAAAAATACTGGAAAGCAATAAAATAATAAGAACTAAAGAAAATGAATCCGAGCAAAATTTACTTACAATACTCCGAGCAATTAAAAGCAAATAACCTACAAAAGAAAATTAAAACAGTTAAAATGAATTAACGCAATTAAAATACGAATATAAAAATAAAGGAATAAAATTAATTAAACTAAAATTTAAACAAACTTAAAATGAAATGTGCATGCAAATTAATCTAATTAATAAAAATTGCAATTTTAACTAACCTAGGATCTAATAAAATAAAATTCTAGAAAATTAAGAAAAATAATCATAAATCTAAATATCTAAACTAATGAATCTAAAATTACTCCTAAATATATATAAATACTAACTTAACACTAAAATCTAATTAATGCATGAAACACATTTCTGGAATTTTCACTAAAACTTAAAATGCATAAAATGAGTTTATCTAAATTAATTTTAAGCACATCCCCTAATGCTAGAATAAAAATTACTTAGTAACCAAATTAAATCTAAGTTAAACTAATGCAACAAAGAAACTATGACTAACATGCAAATTAGAAATCAACTAACTAAATTAACTAATAAACTTAAACTTAATCTATCTAAAAATGCATGCAAAATGAATTAACAATTACAATGGGCTAGCCAAACGTGGCCTTAGACAATTGTAAAACCACCAAAGTGGTCCCGATTTTACACTGGTACTGTGCACTCATCATGTCCAGGTGCTGCCCGACTATCTGCTGCAACTTCAGGCATTGTCCAGCTGCTTCTGCATCACACGACCTCATCTGCTAACAGCAGAATGCTCCAGCCTTGCTGCAAACTCCTGCCACTGTCTTCAGCTAGTACCCGCAGAAACAGACAATTAGACTCCACCAACACACGTCTTGTAGCTGCTTCGTTATATCGTTCTGCAATTTAGTTTCATTCTCTGTTGTTCTGCAACAATGCACTTCCTTGCCCAGTTACAGGCTGCATCAACTGGGCACCAGAATCCTCACCCAGCTGCTTCTTGTCTACTGTGCTGGTTCTGCTTGTCCATCACCTGCTTCACGCACCACTTCAGTCTAGTAGCAAACAGCAGCTAACGGAAACAAGGGCTAGAGCCAAACTGTGTCACACAACTTCTGCACCCATAACTACTCCAGCTGCAACCTGCCATTATGTGAACAACGTCCTTCATAGCAACTCGATGATGGTGAAAAATGACACCAACGAACATCTATAGTTATCAAATACTTGGTTAGTGCAGAATGAAAGTGTAGACTGAACATGAACAGTACGAATAAATGAAAACAGAGCTGAAAAGAGTGGAAGTTAATCATCGATTTGATGCCATGGTGAACTCATTCTATGTTCTACAATGAATGCTGACAGTAGGTAACAAAAAGCAAGGTGGAAATACTTAACTAAATAAAAGAAAGACAGGAAGTGCAGTGATGAACAAATGCAAAATCAAGAGGCATAAATATATTCAGTAGAAAATAACAGAGGTTAGCATTAATATGCAGTAAAAGGGCAGCATGTGTGTAGTTCAATCAATGAAGCAAAAACCAAACCTTTCAAGGATACCAACAATAAACCAAATAGGAAGAAGCAATATTTAACAACAGAACATTAAAATGAGATTGTAAATAATTGAATAGCAAAGTAACGTGAAACCAGTAGCTCGGATTGCTTCATTCCTTTCTCCAACCAAGGTTCCATATTGCCATTGATAAGAATAAATGCTAAGCATCAACCCACATCAAAGCATCAAAACCAAAAGGCAAGAACAAGGGAAAAAGGTGTTACCTGAATGCATCAAGGGAGCTCAAACCGAGAGCTAAAAAAAAAAATAATAAAGATTGCTTCAACTAAAAACATAAACAAAGTATGAAACCGAGAACAAATCAACTAGACAATAAGCTATGAAAATAGAACTTCACAATACAAGAATTGATTTTTATCAAACAGAGAACTTGAAATGAAATTGATTTTCATTGAAAAATAAATCCAAGACTAATGAAGAATATAAAGAAAATGGAATGAACAGTAAACAACTTGTAAAAAAAAAAAACTAAGCAAAAATTCTAAGGAAAACTTTTAAAATTAATCTAAAAGCTATTCTACTTATACACACACTTAGGGGTACTGTACTTATACACACACTTTTAAAATTAACCTACCTCTATTCTAACCTAGGCTACCCTTTTTTCAATTGACATCTTTTTCTATTTATACACACACTTAGGGGTACAATTGTAATATTTCCATCCTAGATGAGTTGACATTGTTTGGCCACTTGTCTTCACACCATTGGCTCCTTGAAAAATAATATTTCCATGTCATTTGTCTTTTTGTCCAATTGGATATGCTAGGCTCGTGTTGTCCGCGTGGTCCAATCTCGAATTTAGCCCAATTTCGGTCCATTTTCTATCGAAATATTCAAAATTCATTCGGATTTAATTTATCTGCAAACATGAGAATTTTAATTAAATAAAGGGGATAATTAACAAAATAAATTGGGGATTTAAATAATTAATTAGGAAATTAAGCACAAATAATTCTAAAAATATAGAATTATCACCTACACGTACACATCAAACTTGATCATAATTTTAATTGATATATTCAATTCATAACTAGACAAATACAGATACTTGAGATGTAATCTATTTCCAACTGATCGACATTGATGTACTAGACACATTCGCTTTGATACCACTAAAGTTGTAACGCCCCGAAAATGTGAAATTTAGGGCTGATTTAAAATTTTATCTTATAGTTCACTTCTTACTTAAAGTGTACTCATGTTCAGTGTCAATTCACATCTTATCTTTCCATTATTAAACTCTTCATATCCGATTATACCTATATCAATTTCAACGTAAATCCGACAGCATAATCTCTTCTATGTATACCTATCCTCCGCCAAATTTTTCAATGCAAACAAAAATATCCCAACCAGTTGATTTTACTTCCATTTTATTATTGAGACATTCATGAGACTCCCAAACATCAGCATTCAAATTTATTATATCACATAGTATCGAAACGACTCACTTTTCCCAAGTTACATATGAATACAACCCTGATTATATCTCAAATGTTTACTTATATACAAGCATTTGTACTACATAAGTTGTCTAGATACAAAATGAATTGTACCTTACACGTGTACAAGAAATAGCTTGGGGAGAGTCTCGTCCACCAGCCTATGTCACGTACACAGTAGGCACTAGCAATTACTATAAGTAATCTGAGAGGAAGGGAAAAGGGGGGTGAGCTTCAACTAGCCTAGTAAAGAGAGCATTTAAAATAAGAAATAATAAATCAAATCTTTCATAAAATAATGGTACAATTAACATCTTAGACTACATGATAAAAATCATTCGAGTATATATAATCGAAACATCAACTCATTGTCATATTAAATCATATCTCATAATAATATGGAGACTAGGCATTTACTATTCCTGTTATGAAAGAAATCACCACTCCATCCTTAAAAGAGGGCATCCTCTGAAGAGGGAATCAAGTCATCCTCGAAAGAGGGCATCCTCCGAAAAGGGAATCAAGTACCTATGGCCATGATATAGCTGTAGACTGGATCAGGGTCATACAGCATCATCTTAACACCCCCCCAGGCAATATCTCATAAAAATAAGGGAAAGCATCGTGACAGACACATAGAACATGCATAACATGGCCAAGTTCTAGCCCAATCCTAGGTCATCGGCTAGAATTCCCTTGGGTATCACTCAATCGACCCCTAGGTTTCCCTAACTCGAATGTTATTGAGCCTACAATCTCAAAATGTACCATTATTATACAGAAAATAGTTTTGCGTTCATCATAGAGCTTATAATAGTTTTGCTTCATAAATCTCATACACACACACATATATATATTGTCCATAAAACTTTAAAATCACGCAATCGAGCTCAAATACAGTAAAACATGCACTCGGGTAAGAAAACTCGGGCTATAGGTCTTCCTCGGGGTTTATGCTTATTTCATAAAACATTTTCATGCTACTATTTCTCATTTGTAGATAAAAAATACTCTTGTTTAAAATCGGTTGCATCCCTTACCTAAATGATATCAAGGCAGCCATGACCCATCGGGTGTCGAGTTTGCCTCGTTTTGCATGCCAACATCTCGAGTTGTCCAAAACAATTTCAAAACCATCAATTGATGCTCAATTTCATCTTTACTTATATTCGTTTGAAACTCAAACGGGGTTAATCGAACCCTTTTTTCGGTCATTTTCTCAATTTTCTCGATTTTATCGATAAAGTCTCGATTTAAGCTATATCATTAGTTTCTTTCCATCAAATTTATAACTTATCAACCTAATAGCTTAAACATTTATTTCAATTTCCATTTAATCATTCATAGCATCCCAAATGTCAAATATTCACACTTTTACGATTTTTTACTTAACCGAGCTATAAACCAAGTTTTTCGATATAAATATAACTGTCTATAACATCCACCACAGTCAAATTTCATCACTTCCTCTAGTAAAATATGCTGTCCAAAATTACACCTATCTCTAGAAATCATTTCAACAATTCTTGCTTAACTAAAAATTATCCTACAACATCAAACAATCACATTTATGAACATCATCACCTTCCAACAATTTCTTGGCAACTTTAAGTAACTTTGACCAACCATTTTTACACCAGTAAGAATTCTAAGCTATCAATAAAATTTTAAACATTTTAAAATCATCCAAAACAACAAGAAAAACTAACCAAAAACTTTTAAAATTAAAGTTTTCACTCACCTCAGAACAAAGCAGTTTCTGCCCTTGTTCTTCTCACTTGATTTTCACCTAGTAAATGACCTCCTTCTCAGGCTGAATTTTTTTATATGTTATAGAGGGGTTAAGGATAAATATTTGATCCTTCTTGACTGTTGCCTGAAAATCGATGGAAGATGGCCGAAAAATTCCTGAACTCTTACTTCCTTAAGGACGTCTGTGGCAGATTGATGGTTCTAGTTTTCTCAATTGGTAAGTTGGTTCAAGAGTTTAAATAGGCTATGGAAAGCTTAATAAGTGTAGTTTAATTCTCAAGAGTCTCAGATTTTATTGACTTTTGGATGGGCTTCAAATTGGGCCAACTCTGATGTGTATACAAGTTTTTGGGCCAGGGTAACCTATTGCCCTATTTTAGAAAATCCACCAAAAATATTTTCCAGCCTATTTCTTCAAATTTTCCACTTCCCAAGTGTTCTAATATATCCCTAGTATCTCTCATAAAGATTTGGGGCCTACTTGTTAAGAAAAGTTTCATGATTGAGCCCATTTTGCACGATTTGGTCAATACCGATCAAAATCGCTTAAGGTTTTTAGTTTACTTTAAAAATTAATTCTAACACCGAAACCTTATTATTTTCACTTGGTCTTCATTACCCCATGTAAATTATGCCTTATGTGAATTTCCTACGGTATCAAAATAATTTTCATGAATTCCTAGAATTTATTTCGAATTTATTCCTCTTACTAGGCCTATTTGCTCGGTTTAGTGTAAACCAGAGTTTCACTAACTTTTTCACTTCTAACACCTTATTTTCACTTTCTAATCATCAGAACATGATTTAAATCGCACTTTTTGAAAAATACTTAAACTCAGGTTTTTATCTCGAAGTGCATGCCTTGAGCTTCGTGCCACTATCCCGAGCTTCTCGAGCATTCTGGGCCCTACATAAACATTGACATGAGTCTTAAACTTCTCGGTTTATCTTAACATACATAGTAGTATGAAGAAATTCAGGTTACATAAGTATGAAAATAAGTAAGAAAGTAAGATTTTCTGAGACTAGAGGTTATCCCAATAGTGTATGTTGTGTGCATATCATGCCCGCTATTTATGGTGTTTGGCTCCGCCACTCGTAGTGTCAATTTGAATTCACTTGTGTAGTGTCTGTTTTCACCTTGGTGGCATTTGTCTTCGCTACATGTGGTGTCTATTTCTGTAAGACCCGAATTTAATTAAAATACGAAATGAGTGAGTATTCGTGAAGGAAAGTCGGGTTAAATTAATCCCAAACACGTGTAAGGGCAAAACGGTCAAAAGATCGAAAGCCAAAATAAATTCGATAAGAAAATTTAATTAAAAATAATGGATTTGAGAATCTTGATCAATAATGAAGAAATAATACAATTTCGAGTTCAATTGATCAAGATCCGAAAATTTTAAAAATATCGAAAAAATTACCCAAAATAATATCTTGAAAAGTACGAAGGAATAATATCGAAAATTGGAGAAAAATGTAATTAATAAATTAAATTAAAGTAAATAGATTAAATTTGGAATAAAATAATATAAGTTGTAGATATTTTGGATTTTTATAGAGTATTTTAATGAATAGTGTAATAATTAAAATAAATAATAATAATAATAAAAGAAAAGTGAATCTGAAAATAAAAAAAAGAGGAGAGAGAAAAAGCTCGGGAGAACCCGAGAAAGAGAAACTGAAAGACGACCCATGACCTTCACCGCCGATTCCAGCACACCGACGACTGATAGGCTCTGACGAAGCTACCAGGAGGAAGAGGAGAGACCGACGAGCACGTGGGCACCGGAATCACGTAGTCAGGTGGCCGGAGCAAGCCGATCAGAGCAAAGGAAAATCGAGGGAGAAACGGGCTGATTTTCGACGAACCACCACGTCTGGGCTGAAGCGGAGGCCACCGATGCACTTAGGGGAAGAAGCCGGTTCTTTTGAGATCGGTCTTGGCCGATGAGACTGTCGAAAACGTCGACGACGGCAATTGGCAGGAAACGGCACCGTTTAGCCGAAAGGAAAGGGAAGGAAAAGGAGGGAAAAGGAAGGAAAGAGGAAAGAAAAGAAAGGAAAAGGAAGGAAAAAAGGAAAGAAAAGAAAGGAAAAAGGAGAAAAATGGAAAAAGAAAAAGAGGAAAAATTAGGAAAAATTTCAGTGATGCAATCGAGCTTCGGGTAAGTCGATAAGCGGTCGAATTGACCGATTTAAATTTTGGAATATTTTATTTAATTAATTTTCGACCGGAAAGTTTACCCGAAAATACATTTAATTGTGTAGCTCAACAATTGGCATCCAACGAGAGCTCGAGATAGCCTCGAATTTCATACGATCATGGAATCTCCGGTAAGTGACCCTTATTTACGACAATTTACATCGTTATGCGTGTTTCAGATTTAATTATCGCATAAAATAAATTAAATTATGAAAATTTAGATAAATTATCGTAAATAATAAATTAAACTATTCGAGAGTTAGAACGAGGCCCAATAAATTGTTGGTGGGCCCAATGAGCCCAATAGGCCTCGATTATGTGAAAATTAAGTGAAAAACGGGCTTAAGGCCGATTAAGGCCCATTAAGGTGCAATCGGACCCAATAGGGGTAAACGGGCTCAATGATTTAAATTAAGCCCAGAAAATAGGAAATACAATTAAATTGTATGTTATCTGACCCGAGGAATATTTATACGCAGTTCCGGAGGTTTGATTAGGAGCATATCGGACTGCGCGACGAGACAACAGTGGAAAAGGAAAGGTCAGACTCGACAGGAAAATAAGGTAAGGGAATTCTACGGACTGCTAGAGGTAAACTTTATGAAATTTCAAGTTCATATGCAGTCTTTAAAAATTATCTAAAAGGTCTAGAGGTCAAATAATACTTTTAGTGCCCGAATGGGCAAATTACCAAAATACCCTTGTTAAGGGTAAAATTTACAAATTTAGGAAAAATTTGGGAAGAGAAAGAACAAGAGGTTTCTGCAGAACAAGAGGTTTCTGCTCGTTCTGGAGACATTTTAATGCATGCATGAGTAGGCTGGCTAACCTTGAAAAAAAATGCACAGCATTGCATACTTTCAACGATATAATTGTTTTGAAAAAACTGTTTTGAGGAAACAGAGCCGCCTACGTGTTTTTATTGACACGTGACGTGCTAGAGCTCAACTCGCACGATATTTTGATTTGTGTGATGCATGCATTAGTGCTGGAGCGAGAGCTCGCACTAGAGTTTTACATGCATAGGTGCTGGAGTCCAACTCGCACCAGATTTTATATATATATATATGATTTTCGTGACAGGGTGCTAGAGTCTAACTCACACCATATTTTTATATGATTTTTGAGACAGAATGCTAGAGCCTAGCTCGCACTAGTTTTACTTGATTTGATGAGAGTGCTGAGCATTGCTCGCACTGATTTTATGAGAACATGCGATGAGCCGTGCTTAGAGCATCGGGTAGACTGTGTGTCACCGATTAAATAGGCTCGCACGTGCGTTTTGAGACATGGCAATACGGTTTAATGTTAAAACAACCTGATGAGCCCGAAAGAGGGATAAGGGTTGGAGGTCCAGCTGATGAGCCCGAAAGAGGGATAAGGCTGGGGGTCCACAGAGTACGATGTATCGTGTGGTATCTTTGTGATACGTTATATCTTTGTGATACGTTAGCATCTTCGGATGCATGAGATCGGATAAGACCGACGAGATGGAGTGACCCACCTCCCAGACGGTTCCCGATCATGGTGAGAACCCGCACACTAGGATCCGTGTAGCAGAGGAACTCCCGAGGACACACATGGCCATAGTCCTGGTTATTGTCGATATACAGATGTTGCCTAGTCTTGCATGTCGACGATTTTGATGAGATCGAACTGGGTTTTAAATTAAATGTGCATGATGCTATTTCCATACTTTTTAAATCCATGTGTGATGTAAACCCATTTTCATGGTTTTGTGGGAGTCAGGATCACCCGAAGGAGGGGTCGAGTCCTGACTTTATTGTGAAATTTTTAAATGAGAAAGAAATGATTTGAAATAATTGCATGTTGAATTTTTCGTGCAAACTTGATTTACATAACATCATAACTCATATCATCTGTTTTAAAATGTGTGGAGAAAGGGTGGTTTATGCATGGCACCACGTTCATGTAGGTAGTATGGTTACCTACTTGTTCGTAGGATTGCCTTACTGAGCTTGATGTGCTCACCCCTTTCATTTTCTCCCACAGATAATCTCCAGTAGACATTGAGACGACTCAGTACTGCATTCCGGATATCTGCTGCTACCCATCAACATAAGGTATATACACTTGTACATATTGTATCTACATAAGCATAGCACAGTAACATGTTTGTAAGTAACTTTAGGGGATGTATAAATAATGTAAACAATTATAAATGACTGGAGAAGAAATAAGTTAGATGGTAATTGAATGGTGGGACTGGCATTGATGCACAGCCCAATTATTAGTGGAGTGTGGTCACGATTCGAGGACAGGTAAGAATTTAAGTAAATAAACAAAACGCGAAAAATTAACTCTGATTTTTGGGTAGTTTGGGTCGTGATAGATTTTATGGTATCAGAGCGTAATTGGTCTGATGTGTGTCAGTGTCAGTAATTAGGAAATTACATCCCCGTGTTACTGTGCTTGGTTAGATACAATAGTGTATATCGAGATGGGTTTTGACTAAGAAATGGTTGAGAATGCAGGAATGCCTAATATGAGTCGCGTTAGATAAGATAGTGCACGAGGCAGAGGTCGTAGAGATAGACCTGAGTTTGCAAGTCGTGCTGAGTTGACCTGTGAGAATCAGGATGAGATTGAAATGGAGGCTAATGTTGAATATGCCCACTGAGTCCGACAGAGAGATCGGACAGTATTGAGACACGCTTCGCGAGGTTGGAGCGGAGTGTGGAGATTATTTTAGGGAGCTAATTGCTCAGAGTATGCAAGGGATTTGAGGGCGAGACGGAGCATTGGTGGAAACCCGCTCGACCCATCTTAAGTGTTAAACATCCAGAACTAAGATGAGAAATGTTTATGAATGTATTCCGGTGATAGAATATCATGGACATTGTTTAAAAGAAATGATAGATAAAAGTCCTTACTCTGACCCAGAGGATTTGATTTATTTATGAGTATGAAACTCGATTATATTCTTGGGCAGATATTACCTCGACACTATGAACAAGTGACAGTCGAGATGTATAAAAGTTCATGAAATGGCTTGACTTTTCAATTATAGTCCGATTGGCTCGTGAGATATTACCTATAATGAGGCAGTACGCAGATTTACAGTTGGGTAAATAAGAACATGAATTGCACGCCTCTGAGATTAGAAAAGGTAGTGAGGGCTGAAATAGAGATAGAAAAGAGAATCGAGAAATGACAAAGATGTTAAAATGGAAAAATGGTAATTGGTAAAAGATTTAATTTGATGAGTCATAGAGTAAGATAATTGGTAAGGCCCCAGTGCATCCAATTTTGACACTCTTGAGGGGCATTGTAATTGGAGGACCCCGACCTGCTACGAAGTAGTGTAGCAGTGTAAGCACTGGAAGCAGTGTGGGATGTGTGGTAGATACCACGGAAGGAGGGTCTGTACTTACACTGTATTGATGAAAATGGTCGTTAAGTGTGGTAAGACGGACCATTGATTTTGATTGCACAGGGTTGGGCGAGATCGCCCCACAAAAAAGTAAAGAGACAGAGAAAAACTTTGTTGGTATAGCTGCAACGAAAAGGGTGGCCATAGCCGAAAAGAAAAAGGAAAGTAGGTTGTTGGATGAAGGCGAGAGGATGTCTTGGACCAGGACACTATTGATGTTTCATGCATGTGGTGTAAGATACCACACTTGTTATGAATAATGAAGTACATATGTTCATTGATCCTGGTGCCACACATTTATTCATACCATCTTCATTCGCATATAAGTGAGTAAAAGGCATGAATGCCTACATCATTGGGCACAATACTGATAAATGAGTACCCCAATAGAGGAGGATTAATTAACGGAATATGGATATAGAGGTTTTAAGTTGAAAAAAAGAGGTGCAACAGTTGAAATTAAAGGAGTAAAGGATTATACTCACGGAATGAATAATGAAAGAGTTTTGTCATGATTAATATACGAAGGAGATAATCTTCGAGATATGCTTGATCCTAGATAAAAGATGTACTGGAGTAAGAGGCGTTTGTAAGGTACGAACATCTTTACGATATGAAGTAATTAGGATTAAAACAATTAGTAGCGAATACAAATTGTGACCACATGGACTGGTATATAAAGTAAATGTGGTTAAGTCTGAAGGTTAATGAAGGTATTTCAAAATACCTCCCCGCCTGAAGACTTGACAGCGTCTAAAAGTATATATATATAAAACCTATAACGTGAAATCGATCATCGTAATAAATACCTTTAGCATTAGGATACCTTTACTAAGACGATAAGAATATTACAAATTCGACAAATCATAAAGGTTAACATAGTAAAATTTAATAAGAGCTGTTAAGATAAGAAAAGGAAATGACGCAGGTTAGTACCTGAAAACGTAAGCGATTTTGAAGTGATATTATACGCTTATGAGTAAATAAGTCAAGGATTGGACCGATTCGTAATCATCATTATTGATGATATGATGGGTGTAGTTAAAGTCCAGGGTAAATTATAAGCAACAATTGGAAAATTGCTTTTACAAATGGGTTGTTGCAAGTTCTCAATATGGTCTACTTGGTTGACACGTTTAACTAAGAAAACGTGGTCATTGAATGAGATGATAAATAAGATGATAGATGTGACATGAATTTCGGTGTAGTGAAGTATGAACTGACCACTGTGATTATTTTCACCATACCCAACAGCTCAAGAGGTTCTCAGTGAGTATGGATACCTCAAAATAATGAATGAGCTGTGTATTGATGTATAATGGGAAGATAGACAATTATGGAGTCAAACAACTCCTTGATCATGAAATAAACTATCTGAACCATGATTTAAAGTTGGCAACAGTATTTGTACCGAGGATATGGTACTATTATGTACATGGTGAGAAATTTTGGATATGCACTGATCATAAAGCCTCGAGTATCTGTTTTCACAGAAAGAGGCGAATATGAGAATACATAGTGGGCTAGAGCTTCTGAGAGATTTTGATTGTGAAAATTATACCACCCAGGAAAAGCTAACGTAATGGCTGATGCCTCGAGCAGAAAGAGCCTCGGGATGGTATTACGTATGATGGTCAGGGAGCGTGAGCTGCTTGAGCAGTTGTGATCCTCAGTATTGATGTGATCCCTTCTGATGATGACAGTGATTGTGTGACAGCTAGCCTGAGACTAGAACCGGATGAGAGTGCCCGAATTTGACAGGCTTAGTGTGATGATCGGCATGATGTCGATAGTTTGGGTTAGATTCAGAAGGGTACAGTGACAAAGTTCACAGAGTGTGATGATGATTTATAGAGAGGTTCAGAGACAGTATAATAATATAAGTGCTCCCCAGGACCATAGTTGATGAGATAGTGATATTGTCAGAAGCTTACTCTTTGGGATATACAGTGCATACAGAAAGTAAAGAATATATTGAAATCTCAAAAAGGGTATGGGTGGTCAGATGTGAAAAGAGATATTGTAGAGGTTGTGAAAAAGTGCCTAGTATGTCAGCAGAATATGGTAGAGTATTAAAAGTCAGCAGAGTTATTGCAGCACCTACCTATATCGACACGGCACAAAAAATGAGAGCAAGTCTCCATAAATGTCGTGATGGGTTACAGAGGACCTAGGGGAATTACGAGGCTATTTGGATGATAGTCGATAGAGTGACTAAGTCTACCCACCTTCTGGTTATGAAATCCCCAAATACTCAGAGTGTATATGAGGATTTATGTGTAAAGAAGATTGTGGAACATTAAGTAGCGTTCCAGTGAGCATGGTATCATATAGGGATTCCCGCTTCACTTCTTACTTCAGAGGATATTTTGAAGAAGCTATGGGAACCCGACTGAGTATTAGCACAGCTTCCCATCCTCAGACAGATGGTCAGTCAGAGAGGACTGCACAGGTTCTAGAGGATCCGATGAAAGCGTGTGCTATTGATTTTATAAGCTCCTGGAATGATCAGTTGTTACAAATTGAAGTCGCCAATAACGACAGTTGGCACTTGAGTATCGGGATAAGAAGATATGAGGCAGTGTATGGCTGTAAGGTTTGTTCCCCAAATTGGATAAGAAAAAGTGAGTGACAGATAGAATTATTTTTAATTTTGGATAATAAGTCTCTGAGGATGTCTAGTTAAGGATGAGAGATTAAAAACACCTCAGAGCAGATAGAAAAGTATTGGAATTCACCGAGGGTGAATTAGTATGGTTGAAATGTTTCTTGTCCTAAGGGAATAAGGACATAGCGAACTTTTGGAAGAAGGTAAATTGAGTTTCGCTGGATTGAACCTTTTGAGAGATTGGACAAGTGGAAGATAAGACCTGTAGGTTAGTGTTATCACTTGAATAAGCAGGCACCCACAATGTGTCCCATCTTTTGATGCTTCGGCAATACTATCCATATCCAGCATAGGTGATCGAATATGAACTCCAAAAGTTCAGTTTAATGAAAATATAAGTATATTGATAAGTTGATTCGGGCATTAAACAGGAAAGAGAAAGTATTGAGGTTTAAGATGATCTCCCTAATTAAAGTCCTTTGGTAGTAATACACTCCGGAGAAGGTCACATTAGAATTTAAGAGTATGATACGATCGATGTACCTGGAGTTGTATATGGACTCATATGACTTGGTTCTAATTTGGATGACCAAATTCCTTAAGTGGGGGAGATTTGTAAGACCCGAATTTAATTAAAATACGAAATGAGTGAGTATTCGTGAAGGAAAGTCGGGTTAAATTAATCCCGAACACGTGTAAGGGTAAAACGGTCAAAAGACCGAAAGTCGAAATAAATTCGATAAGAAAATTTAATTAAAAATAATGGATTTGAGAATCTTGATCAATAATGAAGAAATAATACAATTTCGAGTTCAATTGATCAAGATCCGAAAATTTTAAAAATACCGAAAAAATTATCCGGAACAATATCTCGAAAAGTACGAAGGAATAATATCAAAAATTGGAGAAAAATGTAATTAATAAATTAAACTAAAGTAAATAGATTAAATTTGGAATAAAATAATATAAGTTGTAGATATTTTGGATTTTTATAGAGTATTTTAATGAATAGTGTAATAATTAAAATAAATAATAATAATAATAATAATAATAATAAGAAAAGTGAATCTGAAAACAAAAAAAAGGAGAGAGAAAAAGCTTGGGAGAACCCGAGAAAGAGAAATCGAAAGACGACCCGCGACCCTCACCGCCGATTCCAGCACACCGGCGACCGACAGGCTCCGATGAAGCTACCAGGAGGAAGAGGAGAGACCGGCGAGCACGTGGGCACCGGAATCACGCCGTCAGGTGGCCGGAGCAAGCTGATCAGAGCAAAAGAAAATCGAGGGAGAAACGAGCTGATTTTCGACGAACCACCGCGTCTGGGCTGAAACGGAGGCCACCGACGCACTCAGGGGAAGAAGCCGCTTCTTTTGAGACCAGTCTTGGCCGGTGAGACCGCCGAAAACGCCGGTGACGGCAATTGGCAGGAAACGGCACCGTTTGGCCGAAAGGAAAGGGAAGGAAAAGGAGGGAAAAGGAAGGAAAGAGGAAAGAAAAGAAAGGAAAAGGAAGGAAAAAAGGAAAGAAAAGAAAGGAAAAATGAGAAAAAGGGAAAAAGAAAAAGAGGAAAAATTGGGGAAAATTTCAGTGATGCAATCGAGCTTCGGGTAAGTCGATAAGCGGTCGAATTGACCGATTTAAATTTTGGAATATTTTATTTAATTAATTTTTGACCTGGAAGTTTACCCGAAAATACATTTAATTGTGTAGCTCGACAATTGGCATCCAACGAGAGCTCGAGACAGCCTCGAATTTCATACTATCATGGAATCTCGGGTAAGTGACCCTTATTTACGACAATTTACATCGTTATGCGTGTTTCGAATTTAATTATCGCATAAAATAAATTAAATTATGGAAATTTAGATAAATTGTCATAAATAATAAATTGAACTATTCGAGAGTTAGAACGAGGCCCAATAAATTGTTGGTGGGCCCAATGAGCCCAATAAGCCTCGATTATGTGAAAATTAAGTGAAAAACGGGCTTAAGGCCGATTAAGGCCCATTAAGGTGCAATCAGGCCCAATAGGGGTAAACGGGCCCAATGATTTAAATTAAGCCCAGAAAATAGGAAATACAATTAAATTGTATGTTATTTGACCTGAGAAATATTTATATGCAGTTCCGGAGGTTTGATTGGGAGCATATCGGACTGCGCGACGAGACAACAGTGGAAAAGGAAAGGTTAGACTCGACAGGAAAATAAGGTAAGGGAATTCTACGGACTGCTAGAGGTAAACTTTATGAAATTTCAAGTTCATATGCAGTCTTTAAAAATTTCAAGTTCATACTTTTAGTGCCCGAATGGGTAAATTACCAAAATACCCTTGTTAAGGGTAAAATTTACAAATTTAAGAAAAATTTGGGCGGAGCAAGAACAAGAGGTTTCTGCTCGTTCTGGAGACATTTTAATGCATGCATTAGTAGGCTGGCTAACCTTGAAAGAAAATGCATAGTATTGCATACTTTCAACGATATAATTGTTTTGAAAAAACTGTTTTGGGGAAACAGAGCCGTCTACGTGTTTTTATTGACATGTGACGTGCTAGAGCTCAGCTCGCACGATATTGTGATTTGTGTGATGCATGCATTAGTGCTGGGGCGAGAGCTCACACTAGAGTTTTACATGCATAGGTGCTGGAGTCCAACTCGCACCAGATTTTATATATATATATATATGATTTTCGTGACAGGGTGCTAGAGTCTAACTCACACCATATTTTTATATGATTTTTGAGACAGAGTGCTAGAGCCTAGCTCGCACTAGTTTTACTTGATTTGATGAGAGTGCTGAGCATTGCTCGCACTGATTTTATGAGAACATGCGATGAACCGTGCTTGGAGCATCTGGTAGACTGTGTGTCACCGATTAAATAGGCTCGCACGTTCGTTTTGAGACATGGCAATACGGTTTAATGTTAAAATAACCTGATGAGCCCGAAAGAGGGATAAGGGTTGGAGGTCCAACTGATGAGCCTGAAAAAGGGATAAGGTTGGGGGTCCACGGAGTACGATGTACCGTGCAAGTAACATGGAGTACGATGTACCGTGTGGCATCTTTGTGATACGTTGTATCTTTGTGATACGTTGGCATCTTCGGATGCATGGGATCGGACAAGACCGACGAGATGGAGTGACCCACCTCCCAGACGGTTCTCGATCATGGTGAGAACCCGCACACTAGGATCCGTGTAGCAGAGGAACTCCCGAGGACACACATGGCCATAGTCCTGGTTATTGCCGATATACAGATGTTGCCTAGTCTCGCATGTCGACGATTTTGATGAGATCGAACTGGGTTTTAAATTAAATGTGCATGATGTTATTTCCATGCTTTTTAAACCCATGTGTGATGTAAACCCATTTTCATGGTTTTGTGGGAGTCAGGATCACCCGAAGGAGGGGTCGAGTCCTGACTTTATTATGAAATTTTTAAATGAGAAAGAAATGATTTGAAATAATTGCATGTTGAATTTTTCGTGCAAACTTGATTTACATAACATCATAACTCATATCATCTGTTTAAAATGTGTGGAGAAAGGGTGGTTTATGCATGGCACCATGTTCATGTAGGTAGTATGGTTACCTACTTGTTCGTAGGATTGCCTTACTGAGCTTGATGTGCTCACCCCTTTCATTTTCTCCCATAGATAATCTCCAGTAGACGTTGAGATGACTCAGTACTGCATTCCGGATATCCGCTGCTACCCATCAACATAAGGTATATACACTTGTGCATATTGTATCTACATAAGCATAGCACAGTAACATGTTTGTAAGTAACTTTAGGGGATGTATAAATAATGTAAACAATTATAAATGACTGGAGAAGAAATAAGTTAGATGGTAATTGAATGGTGGGACTGGCATTGACGCACAGCCCAATTATTAGTGGAGTGTGGTCACGATTCGAGGACATGTAAGAATTTAAGTAAATAAACAAAACGTGAAAAATTAACTCTGATTTTTGGGTAGTTTGGGTCGTGACAATTTCATAGTATCTTGTACCTACACAGTGAGCGCCACTGGTGCCCTAGCTATGTCAGAATTATTGTACAGCCCTGATCCAGTCTACAGCCCCTACCCTAGTTATGTTTGCATGATAGCTATACAGACTTACCCTAGTCTCCACATTTTAATGTACGAATGTTTTGAGTTATGAAAGTAAGCAAGTAAGTTTTATTAAAGGAAGTAAGTATGTGAAATTTAACTGCATAAGTATGTAAGTTAGTATGTTTTATTGCAAATTAAATAAGTATGTAAATTTGATTATGTATGTATGTATGTATATATGTATGTATGTATGTATGTATGTTTTATTGCTAAGTAAGTAAGATTATGTATTTTGATTTACGTAAGTATGTAAGTTTTGAAAAGCATGTTAAACCTGAAATTCTACATATTTTTAGGATTGTCAGGATTATTTTAAATGTCTTCCTTATTGAGCATTCTCAGAAACTCACCCCTTTTTTCCTCATTTCAGATTACTTGCAATAGAAGTGTTCAGCTGCTTGCGGGATACTCTAGTAGGCTGGCGAATTTAGAGCCTCTCAGACTACTTTCAGTACACGCTCTTGTATATCCCCTGATGTTTATTTCCAGACATTGGTAATGTATAGATACAGAGTTGTAAATACTTTTGGGATGTAATATATTTTACATATTGGTATATAAATGGTTCTAGAAGTAAAGAAATGCTGATGATTTAGTTGTGAAGTATATGGAGTTGGAGAATAATAAGTTTAAGAAAAAAACTAACTGCTTGCCATTATAAATTGTAATTGCGTTTATTGCAGGGAGGTAAGTTAAGATATAAGAGGTTATGCTGCCAAAATTAAGACAAACTCTAAACGATTAAAAGAATAAGTAAAGGAAGAAATTAAGTAACCTACACTATACAGGAATGCAACCTAAGTAAGAAAATAAGAATTAAAGGAAAAAGTTAGCCCCTATTTCCACACTTTCTGGGCGTTACACTTCTCAACTAACCAAGTTGTTTCCATACTTAATATTATCAAAATATTTCATTTTCTTCCAAAACCATTTATATACAAATCAATAACAATAGATTACATCCTAAAAGTGTTTACAAACTAGTATCTGTACAATACAAAGTCTAGAAATAAGCATTAGATGATATACCTTAATGTGTACCAAAGGTAGCCTGGGGAGGCTCAAAATCCACCAGTCTAACTCGAGTACTCCACGAATAGCTGAAACGATATCACTGCAAGTAATTTTGAATGGAGAAAGAGGGGGATGAGCTTTTGAAAAGGCCAAGTAAGGAAAGCATTTAAAATAATCATGACAACCTCAAAACATATTGAAAATCATGATTATCATGCGTTCAAAAGTTTCCATACTTTATCCAAATTATATATGCTTACTCACGTACTTTAGAAAAATCAATATTTACTTACTTTAAAATAAAACATACATACTTACGTACTTTAACAAAGTATACATACTTACTTACTCACTTTAACAAAGCTTACTTACTTATTTTTCATAATTAAAAACATTCATAGATGAAAAACACGAAGACTGGGCTGGGTCAATATGGCTATCATGCAAAACAGAGATTTCACACTCCATAGAGGAAATAAAACAATGATGGCCATGTTAGGGGCTGTAGACTGGATCATGCATTCAAAAGTTTACATACTTTATCCAAATTATATATGCTTACTCACTTACTTTAGCAAAATCAATATTTACTTACTTTGAAATAAAACATACATACTTACGTACTTTAACAAAGTATACATACTTACTCACTTTAACAAAGCTTACTTACTTACTTATTTTTCATAATTAAAAACATTCATAGATGAAAAACACGAAGACTGTGCTAGGTCCATATGGCTATCATGCAAAACAGAGATATCACACTTCGTAGAGGAAATAAAACACCGATGGCCATGGTAGGGGCTATAGACTAGATCATGCATTCAAAAGTTTCCATATTTTATCCAAATTATATATGCTTACTCACTTACTTTAGCAAAATCAATATTTACTTACTTTGAAATAAAACATACATACTTACGTACTTTAACAAAGTATACATACTTACTTACTCACTTTAACAAAGCTTACTTACTTATTTTTCATAATTAAAAACATACATAGATGAAAAAAACGAAGACTGGGCTGGGTCTATATGGCTATCATGCAAAACAGAGATATCACACTCCGCAGAGGAAATAAAACACCAATGGCCATGGTAGGGGCTGTAGACTGGATCAGGGTCGTACATACTTACTTACTCACTTACTTTATCTAAATCATAAATGCTTAGTGTGAAACCCAATTTTTTTGTACTAATGTTTATTTAAAAGTTAAGATGAGAAGTTCAACAACTTACCTAAATGTTCATGTAGGGCTCGAAGTAACCGAGACGCCTAAAATAATGGCATGAAGCTCGAGGCACGAACTTCGAGGTAAGAGTTTAAATTGAAGTATTCTTCAAGAAAGTATGTTTATGAGTATGTCTTGGTGGTTAGAAAGTGAAACTAAGGTTTCGAAAGTGAAAAAGTTAGTAAAACTCAGGTTAGCGCTAAACTGAGCAATTGGACTTAGAAATATAAATAAATCGGAATAAATTCTAGAAATTAGTAAAAATTATTAATATAAGGTGTATTTGACTTGGGGAATTAAAATTGAGTGGAAATCTTGAGGTTTCAGTGACCAAATTAAATTTTAAAGTAAACCAAAAACCTTAAGCAATTTCGATCAGTAATGACTAAATCAAGCAAAATAGGCTCAAACGGGAAACGTTTCTTAAACAAGAGGGGCCTAAATTTTTATAGGACATACTAGAAATTGAAAAATTCCTAGGGCTGCAGGTGGCCCAAAAATCTGCTGACCCATCAGAAATTTTCCAAAATAAAATAAACTCAATACACTTTTTGGAATAGTAAAGAACACCCAAAACTGACCTTGGACGAGAGAGAACCAACCCATCCTTGTTGTCACAGACGCCCTTCCTGGCTCAGACTTATGCGATTTTTTTGGCCACCTTTCGACCACTTTTAGACTTCAATCAAAAGGATAAAATCTTCACTCTTAATTTCTCTATAACATATAAGAAATCCAGCCTTAAAGGAGCCATTTTTCTAGGTGAAATATTAGTGAGAAGAACAATGGTAGAATTTGCCCTATTTCAGGTAAGAGAGAAAAATTAAATTTAAAAGTTTTTAGTTGGTTTTTGAGGTTGTTTTTTATTATTATAAGTTGTATACATGTTGATCTACAGCTGACAATAATTGATGGGGCAAAATTAAGTGGTTAAAGTTGATCAACCTAGGTAAGAAATTGTTAGAAGATGATGATGTTGAGATATGTTGTTGTTGGTTGACTTTGAATAACTTTTGCTTAAATGAAATTTGAAGAAAATTTCCTAGAGTGATATGTAGTTCGACCAGCACTTCTATGATATGGTAGGGATGAAATTTGGTTGAGTTTGATGTTGTAGACTGTTTAAATAATACCAAAAAAAGTTTGATTTATAGCCCAGTTCAGTGGAAAACAAAAAAGTGTAAGAATCGGTAAATTGAACATGTTGACAAGTGTGAATTGGAGAATTTAATAAGAGTTTAGGTTGTTGTGTTTATGAATTTGAAGTTAGAAGAACAAAATTATCGAAATTAGCTTAAATCGACACTTTAATTGGTAAAACTGAAGAAATAGAGAAAATGGCCAAAAAAGGGGTCTGATTGACCCTGTTTAAGTCATAGATGTATGAGGGTATGAAATAAGGATGATTTGGATACTAATTGGGTTGTTTTTGGCAACTTGAGGTATCAACATGCAAAATGAGGTAAACTCGGGACCCAGAGATTTAGTGTTGCCCAAGCCCCGTTTAGGTAAGAGATGCAATTTAAAGTAGTGATGACTTCTTGTACCTGTTTACATCGCATGAAATGATTTAATAAATATATGAAGAACCTTCGAGGGAAAACCTGAGCTATTTCAATAGAAATTTCCCGAAAGCCATAACTCTGATTTAATCCTTAAACCCAGTTTTTTATCCATGATATATAAGTTTTGATATATTAATATTTTATAGTCGAAACTATATGATTTTATGATTTATGTTTCAGTATGATTTTAAGTAAGTATGAAAATAGTGTATTTTGTGTGCATATCATGCCTGCTACTTGTGGCGCCTGACTCCTCCACTCGTAGTGTCAATTCAGATTCACCCATGTAGTGTCTGTTTCTGCTTTTGTGGGGTCTGTCTTCATTACACGTGTTGTCTATTTCATAGTATCTCGTACCCGTACGGTGAGTGCCACTGGTACCTGTGCCCTAGCTGTGTGCTAGTTTATTCAGATACTATGTCAGAATTGCTATACACCCTGATCTAGTCTGCAGCCCCTACCTTGGCCATTGGTACTTTATTCCCTCTACGGAGGACGATATCTATGTTTGCATGATAACTATACGGATTTAACCTAGTCTTCATGTTTTACTATATGAGTGATTTGAATTATGGAAGTAAGTAAGGTTTATTAAAGTAAGTAAGTACGTAAGTACGTATGTATGTATGTTTTATTTTAAAGTAAGTAAGTATGCAAGCTTGATAAAGTAAGCATGCATGTAAGTATGTTTTATTTCCAAGCAAGTAAGTACGTATGTAAATCTGATTTCATAAGTATGTATGTAATTATGTAGCGTTGAATTTCTACGTATTTCTAGGGTTGTCAGGATTATTTTAAATGCCCTTCTTACTGAGCTTTATCATAAGCTTACCCTCTTTTTCCTTATTTCAGATTACCTGCAATAGAAGTGCTCAGCTACTTGCAGGGTACTCAAGTAGGCTGGTGAATTTAGAGCCTCCCAGACTACTTTCAGTACACGCTCAGGTATATTTCCTAATGTTTATTTCTAGACACCGATAATGTATAGATACTGAGTCGTAAATACTTTTGGGATGTAATATATTTTACGGGTTGGATATAAATGGTTCTAGAAATAACAAATGCTAATTATATAGTTGTGAAGTATGTGGAGTTAGAAAATAATAAGTTTAAAAAATAAAATCAACTGCTTGCGATTATAAATTGTTGTTATTGCAGAAGGGTAGGCTAAGATATGAGAGGTTATGCTGCAGAAATTTCTTTTAAATCTTATACAATTAAAGGATTAAGTAATGGAAGAAATTAAGTAACCTACACTATACGGGAATGCAACCTAAGTAAGAGAATAAGATTAAAGGAAAATGTTAGCCCATATTTCCGCACTTCCAGGGTGTTACACTTACTCACTTACTTTAGCAAAATCAATACTTACTTACTTTGAAATAAAACATACATACTTACTTTGACAAAAGTATACATTTTGAAATAAAACATACATACTTGCTTTAACAAAGTATACATACTTACTTACTCACTTTAAAAAAGCTTACTTACTTACTTATTTTTCATATTTCAAAACATTCATACTTGAAAAACATGAAGACTGGGCTGGGTCTGTATAACTATCATGCAAAACAGAGATATCATACTCTGTAGAGGGAATAAAACATCGATGGCCACGGCAGGGGCTGTGAACTGGATCAGGGTTGTACAACAAAATAGGCATAGTATCTAAATAAACTAGCACACTGATCGGGCATGGGCACTAGTGGCACTCACCATGCAGGTCACATGTGATAACCCAAAATTTCCCTCCTCTAAAATATGGAAAAATATTTCCAGGAAAATAAAAATAAAGAATAATGTCTATATATATATATATATATATATATATATATATATATATATATATATATATATAGAAATAAATTAAAATAATATATTATATATGTAAGACCCGATTTTATTTAAAACACGAAATGAAAAATGCAAAAAGATTGAAATGGTATTCCCAAACACGTGCAAGGGTAAAACGATCAAAAGATCGAAAGTCGGTATAAATTCGAGAAGAAAATTTAATTAAAAATAGGGATTTGAGAAATCTTGATCAATAACGAAGAAATAATTAAATTTCGGATTAAATTGACCAAGATATGAATTTATTGGAATAAACCGAAATTTTAGCCTCGAAAAATAATCCCAAAAATAATCAAAAAATATATCGAAAAGTCGAAATAAGACCGAGAAATTCATTTATTGAATAAATGAATTAAATATAATTTTTTAGATATTTTGGATATTTAATAATATTTTAATTGAATGAAATAATAATAAAAATAAATAATAAATAAAAAAATCGAAATCGCGTTTCGCGATTTCTGAGGAAAAAACGAAGCCGAGGAGTCGAGCCCCTTTTGCCGACCACCAACGACGGCTCAGGTGAGTGGCCGACGAGGGGGAAGGCAGCCGACGCCGACCCCAAGCGAAATCCGGTGATGGAAGTACAAACGGTGGGAGAAACGCCGGCAAAAGAGAGAGGAAAAGTCGAGAGAGGAGAAAGAGGGAGAAATCCGACGATCGACGCCGATCTGGGCCCGACCACCACTAGCCGAGCGTCCCTCAGGCGTAGGCAACGTGATTGGTGGTAACACCGACGGGTAAGACGACGGCCAGCGCCGAAAATAGAGGAAGAAAAGAAACGGTACCGCTGGCGGAGGAGAGAAGAGCCGAACCGCCACTTTCTGGTGACCTTGGATGAAACCGAGACTAGATCCGTGCATCAGACGACCCCGCGGAGCCACTGGCGGTAAAACCCGATAGGGAACTGGCATGTGAGCCACTGAACCAGCCGAACCGGACTGAACCACTGGATCGAACCGGATTGAACCAACGGTCTGAACTGGGTGAACTGGACCAAACCGGTTCAGCCAAAAAGAAAAGGAAGAAAAGGAAGAAAAAGAGGAAAAATTTCAGTGATGCAATCGAGCTACAGGTAAGTCGGTAAGCGGTCGAATTGACCGATTTAAATTTCGAAATATTTAATTTGATTAATATTCGACTGGAAATTTACCCGAAAAAATATTTAAATTGTGTAGCTCGACGATTGGCATCAACCGAGAGCTCGAGATAGCCTCAATTTGTGTACGATCATGGAATCTCGAGTAAGTAACCCTTATTTACAACAATTTGAATCGTTATGCGTGTTAGATAAATTACAGATTTAAGCATAAAATGAATTATATTCTGGAAATTTAGATAAATTATCGTAAATAATTCATTGAGATATCTGAGAATTTAGAATGAGGCTCAATAAATATTGATAGGCTCAATGAGCCCAATAGGCCTCGATAATGTGAATAATAAGTGAAAAACGGGCTTAAGGCTGATTAAGGCCCATTATGGTGCAATCGGGCCCGATATGGGTAAACGGGCCCAATGATTTACAATTAAGCCCAGAAAATATGAAATACAATGAATTGTATTGTATTTGACCTGATGTATGGAGATTTGATTGAGAGCAAACCGGACAGCATGACGAGACATTAGTGGAAAGGTCAGACTGTACAAAAAAATGAGATAAGGGAATTATGTGAGTAGCTAGAGGTAGCTACGCGTATTTTAATAGCTTTTCTGTACACTGAATATGTATGTATACCCTGATTATGTATAAAGGTCCTAAAAATGGTTTAAAGATTTTAAGGACTTCAAATAGGTAAAAGTCTATTTTACCCCTATTGAGGGAAATTCACCTAAGGATGGTGAAAGCATGACATGCATGAAATGCATGATTTAAGTAATTTCTGAATTAAGGAATTTTATTGGTTTTTAAGCAAAGTAAATTGATAAATTGGCCAGTAATTGCATAAATTTCACAAGATAACACTACGTAAGTGTTATTTATATTTAAATGGAATTTCTTTAGAAAACGGGCCAACTATCAAGTTTATATGGAAACAGATAGTGCTGGCACATAGCTCACGTTATATCTGCATTTGTGAGTGTGCATAAATGTGCTTTAGCGGTTGCTCGCACCAAATTGTGTGACATCATATGCAAGAAATGTGCTAGAGCGGTTGCTCGCACTGATTTTTATTATTGAGAAATGCATGCGAAGTGCTAGAGCCTAGCTCGCACTCTGTTTTGACTATTTTGATGGTTTTGACTATTTTGACCTGATATGCATAAAAAGGTGCTGGCGCGATTGCTCGCACTAGTTTTTATGATTTGACATGCATGAGAGATGCCGAAGCTTAGCTCGCATCCAATTTTGATATTAAATTGCATAAAGCCGTACTGGAGCTTTGCTCGTACGTGATTTAATCGATTTAATTGCATGAAGCCGTGCTGAAGTGTAACTCACACGAGAGTCGATTTATTTATGCATAAAGCCGTGCTGGAGTGTAACTCGCACGAGATTTGATTTATTTATGCATAAAGCCGTACTGGAGTGTAACTCGCACGAGATTTGATTTATTTGAGCATTCATTCGTGCTGGAGCATTGCTCGTACATGATTTTATATGGTTTTATAACTCATTTTAAAGTCGTACTGGAGTTTTTCTCGTACGGGATTTTCACTGAGTTTTTATACATATTCGTAATAGAGCATTGCTCGTACGTGGATTTTACTTGAATTTAAAATTATTTTAAGTCGTATTGGAGCGCTACTCGTACGCAGATTTCATTGATTTCTATTAAATCCTGCTAGAACTTCGCCCGCATGAGGTTTTCAAATATCATGAATATGCATGGAGCCGTGCTAGAGATTCGCTCGCACAAGGATTTATATTACATGCATATAGCCGTGTTGGAGCCTCTTGTAGACTGTGTGTCACAGTGAGATGATATGCTCACACGTGCATTCTGAGACAGAGATGATATGGGTGGATAAGACCTATTGCAGGCACCCCTACTGAGCTTAGGTTCACGGAGTACATTGTACCGTGTATGTCATGCGGAGTATGCTGTACCATGGGGATTGTTGGAGTGGAGTGGCATTAGCCACGAGGCTGACATTATACTGTTCTGGCGGGTAGGACCGACCCACCTCCCGTTTCAGGTGTGATACCCCGCACACTAGGTACCGTGTTGTCAGGGATCACGAGATTATGGACATAGTCCTATGTTGTTACTGATAGTCACCTACTTGTCTCACATGATATAACTATTGGTCGATAGACCAGGGTAGACCCGAGGGAGGGGTCAGGCCCTCAATTTTATGATTTTATGATATGTAACCCTGAGAGAAGGGTGATTTTATAACTGATGTTTTATAATGAATTTTAATGAATTGTTTTATGATTTTGGAATTGAATTATGAGATGCTTAACCTATTTTATACTGCGTTTTAAATGAAATGATTTAAATGCGATAGCATGATGAGTTTTCCATGCTTTAATGATAAATTCATGAAATGATTGTATCTCATGATTTGTTTTATGCCACATGAAATAATGCATGATTTTGATTTAATTCATGTTAAGTATGATTTACTGATGTCACATAAAATGCTATTGACGCATAAGTAGTATGATTTATATATGCACGAACAATTTCACGAACAATTTTATAAACTAAGTCGTGATGAAATACATGATTTTGTGCTTGAGATTTTAATGAAAAGAAATGGATTTTAAGGGCATGGCATTATGAGCATGTAGATAGTGGAGCTATCTACTTACTTGCATAATTGCCTTACTGAGCATGTGGTTTGCTCACCCCCTTATTTTTCCATCTTTTCAGAGAACTCACAGTAATTAGTAAGCGGCTGAGGACTTGCATGCTTGGTATCCACTGCTTCCCATCGAGAGACAGGTATACACATTTGTATAGTTTGTATCTAAATATGTAATGCACAGTACTGTAAACAGATATGATGTCGGGGATGTAGAGTTATAAATACCATTGGGTATGTATTCAGTTAAAGTCAAAAGATAGTAAACTCTAATATGTGAATGTGATTATGGAAATGGAATGGTAAATAGGTGAGAGGTGACTAACACTGAATCATAGCCCAACTGTTTGGTAAGATGGTCACGATGAGAGAATGGTAAGAATTAAATAATAATCGAAAAATGAAAAATTTACTCTGATTTTTAGGTTATTTGGGTCGTGACAGGTTTAATGATATCAGAGCTTGAGTTGGCCTGATATGAGTCGGTGTTAGTGGTTAAGGAAGTTACATCCTCATGTACTGTGCATTGTTTAGATACAATTGTGTATATCGAGATGGAAGTGTAGCTAAGAATTTTGTTTCGAATGCAAGAATAGACTCATTAACTGATAGTCGCTATGGTAGAAGGGCGAGTACACGAGCTCGAGGTCGTAGAGGTAGGTCCGAGAGTCGTACTGAGTCACCACATGAGACTCAAGATGAGATTGAAGTGGAGGCTGATGTTGAGCATGCCCCACAGAGTCCGACAGAGAGATTAGACAGTATTGAGACACGCTTCGTGAGGTTGGAACAGAGTGTGGAGAATATTATGGAACTAATTGCTCATAGTATGCATGAGATTTGAGGGAGAGTCGGAGCATTGGTGGAAGTCCGCTCGACCTACCTTAAGAGTTAGACATCTAAATTGGATATGGGAAATAATTCTAGATGTATTCCAATGACAGAATATCCCAGAAACTGCTTGAAGGAAATTACAGATAAAATTATTTACTCTGACCCAGAGGAACATGTTGATTGACGAGTATGAAACGCAGTTTATATTCCTGGGCAAATATGACTCTGACACTATGAACAGTGAGAGTCGAAATGTCTGAAAGTTCATGGAAGGGCTCAGATTGTCAATTAGAGTCCGATTGGGCCATTAGATATCACTACCTATGCTGAGGCAGTGTGCAAACTACAGTTGTGTGAATAAGATCATGAGTTGCATGCCTCTGAGATTGGGAAAGGAAGTAAGGGCTGAAATAGAGACAAAAGAGAATAGAGAATGACTGAGATGTCAGAACGGGAAAGAAAAGTAGTTTGCTAAAAGCTTAGAGCTGTTGAGTCACGGGGTAAGATGATTGGCAAGGCCCTAGTGTATCCAAATACAACACTTTTGAGGGGTATTATGATTTCAGGACCCCGACCTGCTGCATAGCAGTGAGAGCAGTGTAGCAGTGTAAACAGTGTAGAATATGTGGTAGTTACCACAGAAATAAAATGTTAGACGAGGGCGAGTGTATGCCTTGGACCAGGACACTACTGATGTTTCATCTGATGTGGTGGAAGATACCACACTGGTTGTGAATAATGAAGTAATTATTTTAATTAATCTTGGTGCCATGCATTTATTCATACCGCCTTTAGTTGCTTATAAGCTAGTGAAAGATGTAAAGCCTGTACCCTTAGGCAAGATGATGATAGTTAGCTGATTATCAATAATTGAATATGGGTCTAGTGATTGTAAGTTGAAAACAAGGGAAAAATGATACGTCAGCCGATTTTATTCAATGGAATATGAATTGTGGCCAATGATAAAGGGTGGATATATTCATAACCAGTCTATGTGGTCAAGTCTGAGGGATTATAAAGGTATTTCAAAATACCTCCCCACCTGAAGACTTGACAGCGTCTAGAAGCGCACACATAACCTATAAATTGAAATCGATAGTCGTAATATATACATTTAAAATTTGGGTACCTTTACTGGTACAATAAAGAAATATAGAATTCGATTAATCATGAAGGTTTAAAAATTAAAATTTTATAAAAGCCATTAATATAAGAAAAAAGGAAATGACGTGGGTTAGTATCTTGAACGGAAGCAATTCTAAAATGACATTTTACGTTTATACGTACTTAGGTCAAGGATATGGGTGATTGAAATATTTAGTGGAACTCAACTACGATGAGGTATTTAAACCTTGCCTGGACCGAGTGGTTGTCATCTTGAGCGATGATATTTTGATGTATTCGAAGTCCAGGGAAGAGCATGAGTAGCAATAGGAAACTGTCTTATAGACGAGGTGTTGTGAGTTTCTTGAAATGGGCTGCTCAGTTGACACATCTTGTTCGAAAAAGATTGTATGTCAGTAGGATGATAAGTATGAAAATGGCTTTGGTGAGTCTTAGTATATTGAAGTAATAAACTGACCACCGTAATTATTCTTACCATAACCAACAGCTCAAGAGGTTTTAGTGTGTATGGATACCTCAAAATAAGAATTGGGTTGTGTATTGATGTAAAATGGGAAGATCATCAATTATGGATCCAGATAGTTCAAGGACCATGAGAGAAACTATCCGACCCATGATTTAGAGTTAGCAGCCGTAGTGTTTACACTGAAAGTATGGCGCCACCACTTAAATGGTAAAAAATTTCGGGTATGCACTGATCGTAAAAGCCTCGAGTATCTGTTTTCACAGAAAGAGTAGAATATGAGATAACTAAGAGGGTTAGAGCTTTTGAAGGATTATGATTTTGAAAATTGTACCACCCAGGAAAAGGTAATATAATAGCTGATGCCTTGAGCAAAAAGAGCCTCGGGATGGATCACATATAATGGTCAGGGAGCGTGAGTTGTTAGAGCAGCTGTGAGCCTTAGTAGTGATGTGATCCCTTCTGATGATGATGGTGATTTTGTGACAGCTAGCCTGAGGTTAGAACCGGATTTGAGTGACCGAATTTGCCAGGCTTAGCGAGATGATCGACATGGTTTCGATACTATGGGTCAGATTCAGATGGGTACAGTGATAGAGTTCACAGTGAGTGATGATGACTTATAGAGGTTCAGAGATAGTATAAGTGCTCCTCAGGACCACAGTTGATGAGATAATGCTATTGACAGAAGCTCACTCTTCGGGATATGCAGTGCATCCGAGAAATAATAAATATATCGAAATCTTAGAAAAGGGTATTGGTGGTCAGGTTTGAAAAGTGATATTATAGAGTTGTAGTAAAGTGTCTCGTATGTCAGCAGATTAAGGTAGAGTACTAAAAGTCTGCAGGGTTATTGCAGCATCTACCTATATGGACACGAAAAAGGGAACAAGTTGCCATGAATTTAGTGATGGGTTATAGAGGACAGAGGCTATCTAGGTGATAGTCGATAGATTGACTAAGTCTACCCACCTTCTGACTATGAAAATCCCCAGATACTCTGAGTGTGTAGGCAGAACTATGTGTATGGAAAAATTATGAAACATTATGTAGCGTTCCAATGAGCATGATATTAGATAGGGATTTTCACTTCACTTTCCACTTCTGGGAATATTGTTTTGGAAGCTATGGGAACCCGATTGAGTGTTAGCATAGCTTTCCGTCCTCAGACAGATGGTCAGTCAAAGAGGACTGTACAGGTTCGGATATGGTGAGAGCGTGTGCCATTGATTTTATAAGCTCCTGGGATGATCAGTTGCTACTAATCGAATTCGCCAATAATGACTATTATCACTCGAGTATCGAGATGACTTTATATGAGGCATTGTATGGCCGTAGGGAGTTATTCCCCGACTTAGATAAGAAGAAGTGGGTGACAGATAGAGAATTATTTTGGAATTGGTAAGACAAACCTCTGAGGATGTTCAGTTAGATTGTGAGAGATTAAGAACACCTCAGAGCAGACAGAAAAGCTATGCTGACAAGAGATAGAAACCATTGGAATTCACCGAGGGTGAATCAGTATTGTGGCAGTTACATGTCCTAAGAGCATAACAAGATTCGAAAAGAAGGCAAATAGAATTTCATTAGATTGAATCCTTTGAGCGATTGAACAAAGTGGGAGATAAGGCCATAGGTTGGCGTTACCACTTGAATAAACAGGCATCCATAATGTGTCCCATCTATTGATGCTACGGACCCAGCATATGTGATCAGATATGAGCTCCAACAGCTTAGCTCAATGAAAGTATAACGTATGATTAGAAAATCGATTCAGGTATTAGACGAAAGGAGAAAGTGTTGAGGTTTGAGATGATCTCCCTAGTAAAGTCCCTTGGTAGTATTACACTCCGAAAAAAGTCACATGAGAATTAAAGAGTATGATGTGATAGACGTACCCGGAGTTGTGTACGGACCCATTTGACTTGGTTCTAATTTGGAGGACCAAATTTCTTAAGTGGGGGAGATTGTAAGACCCGATTTTATTTAAAACATGAAATGTAAAATGCAAAAGGATTGAAATGGTATTCCCAAACAAGTGCAAGGGTAAAACGGTCAAAAGATCAAAAGTCGATATAAATTCGAGAAGAAAATTAAATTAAAAATTGGGATTTGAGAAATCTTGATGAATAACGAAGAAATAATTAAATTTCGGATTAAATTGATCAAGATATGAATTTATTGGAATAAGCCGAAATTTTCGCCTCGAAAAATAATCCCAAAAATAATCGAAAAATATATCAAAAAGCCGAAATAAGATCGAGAAATTCATTTATTGAATAAATGAATTAAATATAATTTTTTTAGATATTTTGCATATTTAATAATATTTTAATTGAATAAAATAATAATAAAAATAAATAATAAATAAAAATAAAAAAAAAATCGAAATCACGTTTCGTGATTTTTGAGGAAAAAAAATGAAGCCGAGGAGTCGAGCCCCTTTTGTCGACCACCGGTGACAGCTTAGGCAAGCGGCCAACAAGGGGGAAGGCAGCCGACGCCTACCCTAGGCAGAATCCGACGATGGAAGCACGAACGGTAGGAGAAACGCCGACGAAAGAGAGAGGAAAAGCCGAGAGAGGAGAAAGAGGGAGAAATCTGGCGACCGGTGTCGATCTGGGCCCGACCACCACTAGCCGAGTGTCCCCCAGGCGTAGGCGACCCGATTGGTGGCAACATCGACCGGTAAGACAACTTCCAGCACCGAAAACGGAGGAAGAAAATAAACAATATCGCCAACGGAGGAGAGAAGAGTCGAACCGGCCACTTTCTGGCGACCTTGGACGAAACTAAGACCAGATCCGTGTATCAGACGACCCCGCAGAGCCACTGGCAACTGAAACCGATGGAGAACCGACTGGCGAGCCACTGACCCAGCCGAACCGGACTGAACCGCTGGATCGAACCGGACTGAACCAGTGGTCTGAACCGAACCGAACCAGTTCAGCCAAAAAGAAAAGGAAAAAAGGAAGAAAAAGAGGAAAAATTGGAAAAAATTTCAGTGATGCAATCGAGCTACGGGTAAGTCGGTAAGCGGTCAAATTGATCGATTTAAATTTTGAAATATTTAATTTGATTAATATCCGATTGGAAATTTACCCGAAAAAATATTTAAATTGTGTAGCTCGACGATTGGCATCAACCGAGAGCTCGAGACAGCCTCGATTTGTGTACGATCATGGAATCTCAGGTAAGTAACCCTTATTTACGACAATTTGCATCGTTATGCGTGTTAGATAAATTACGGATTTAATTTTTGCATAAAATGAATTATATTCTGGAAATTTAAATAAATTGTTGTAAATAATTCATTGAGATATCTGAGAATTTAGAACGAGACTCAATAAATATTGATGGGCCCAATGAGCCCAATGGGCCTCGATAATGTGAATAATAAGTGGAAAATGGGCTTAAGGCCGATTAAGGCCCATTATGGTGCAATCGAGCCCAATATGGGTAAACGGGCCTAATGATTTACAATTAAGCCCAGAAAATATGAAATACAATGAATTGTATTGTATTTGACCTGATGTATATTTATACGCAGTTCCAGAGATTTGATTGAGAGCAAATCGGACTGCATGACAAGACATCAGTGAAAAGATCAGACTGTACTGAAAAATGAGGTAAGGGAATTGTGTGAGTAGCTAGAGGTAGCTACGTTTATTTTAATAGCTTTTCTGTATACTAAATATGTATGTATACCCTGATTATGTATAAAGGTCCTAAAAATGGTTTAAAGATTTTAAGGACTCGGAATAGGTAAAAGTCTATTTTACCTCTATGGAGGGAAATTCACCTAAGGATGGTGAAAGCATGACATGCATGAAATGCATGATTTAAGTAATTTCTGAATTAAGGAATTTTATTGGTTTTTAAGCAAAGTAAATCGATAAATTGGCCAGTAATTGCATAAATTTCACAAGATAACACTACGTAAGTGTTATTTATATTTAAATGGAATTTCTTTGGAAAACGGGCCAACTATCAAGTTTATATGGAAACAGATAGTGCTGGCACATAGCTCACGCTATATCTGCGTTTGTGAGTGTGCATAAATGTGCTTGAGCGGTTGCTCGCACCAACTTGTGTGACATCATATGCATGAAATGTGCTAAAGCGGTTGCTCGCACTGATTTTTATTATTGAGAAATACATGAGAAGTGCTAGAGCCTAGCTCGCACTCTGTTTTGACTGTTTTGACGGTTTTGACTATTTTGACTTGATATGCATAAAAAGGTGCTGGAGTGATTGCTCGCACTAGTTTGTATGATTTGACATGCATGAGAGATGATGGAGCTTAACTCGTATCCAGTTTTGATATTAAATTGCATAAAGCCATACTAGAGCCTTGCTCGTATGTGATTTAATCGATTTAATTGCATCAAGCCGAGTTGGAGTGTAACTCGCACGAGATTTGATTTATTTATGCATAAAATCGTGCTGGAGTGTAACTCGCACGAGATTTGATTTATTTGAGCATTCATTCATGTTGGAGCATTGCTCGCACATGATTTTATATGGTTTTATAACTCATTTTAAAGCCGTACAGGATTTTTTCTTGTACGAGGTTTTTAATGAGTTTTTATACATATCCGTACTAGAGCATTGCTCGTACGTGGATTTTACTTGAATTTATAATTATTTTAAGTCGTACTGGAGTGCTGCTCGTACGTAGATTTCCTTGATTTCTATTAAACTGTGCTAGAGCTTAGCCCGCACGAGGTTTTCAGATATCATGAATATGCATGGAGCAGTGCTAGAGCTTCGCTCGCATAGAGATTTATATTACATGCATATAGTCGTGTTTGAGCCTCCTGTAGACTATGTGTCATAGTGAGATGATATGCTCACACGTGCATTCTGAGACAGAGATGATATGGGTGGATAAGACCTATTGCAGGCACCCCTGACTGAGCTTGGGTTCACAGAGTACATTGTACCGTGTATGTCACGCGAAGTACGCTGTACCGTGGGGATTGTTGGAGTGGAGTGGCATTAGCCACGAGGCAACAAGCCTTGCCCTCGCAATCCTGATGTTATTCTATTCTGGCGGGTAGGACCGACCCACCTTCAGTTTCAGGTGTGATACCCCGCACACTAGGTACCATGTTGCCAGGGATCACGAGATTATGGCCATAGTCCTATGTTGTTACTGATAGTCACCTACCTATCTCACATGATATAACTATTGGTCGATAGATCAGGGTAACCCAAGGGAGGGGTGAGGCCCCCGATTTTATGATTTTATGATATGTGACCCTGAGAGAATGGTGGTTTTATAAGCCATGTTTTATAATGAATTTTAATGAATTGTTTTATGAGTTTGGAATTGAATTATGAGATGCTTAACCCCTTTGGGTTATTTTATACTTCGTTTTAAATGAAATGATTTAAATGCAATGGCATGATGAGTTTTCCATGCTTTGATGATAAATTCATGAAATGATTGTATCTCCTAATTTGTTTTATATCACATGAAATAATGCATGATTTTGATTTAATTCATGCTAAATATGATTTACTGATGTCACATAAAATGCTATTGACGCATAAGTAGTATGATTTATATATGCACGAACAGTTTTATAAACTAAGTCATGATGAAATACATGATTTTGTGCTTGAGATTTTAATGAAAAGAAATGGATTTTAAGGGCATGGCATTATGAGCATGTAAATAGTGGAGCTATCTACTTACTTGTATAATTGCCTTACTGAGCGTGTGGTTTGCTCACCCCCTTATTTTTCCATCGTTTTAGAGCACTCACAGTAATTAGTAAGCGGCTGAGGACTTGCATGCTTGGTATCCGCTGCTTCCCATCGAGAGATAGGTATACACATTTGTATAGTTTATATCTAAATATATAATGCACAGTACTGTAAATAGATATGATGTCGGGGATGTAGAGTTATAAATACCACTGGGTATGTATTCAGTTAAAGTCAAAAGATAGTAAACTCTGATATGTGAATGTGATTATGAAAATAGAATGGTAAATATGTGAGAGGTAACTAACACTGAATCATAGCCCAACTGTTTGGTAAGATGGTCACGATGAGAGAAAGGTAAGAATTAAATAATAATCGAAAAGTGAAAAATTTACTCTGATTTTTAGGTAATTTGGGTTGTGACAATATATATATATATATATACATACATATTTAAAGGGGGAAAAAAAGAAAGTATCGGGCAAGCTTGATCCATCTCACTCTATTCTCCTATGAAAACACATGAGAAGAAAATGAAGAAGATAAAGTGAAGACGAATGGTGCGAAGGATAGCAACTGGAGGGTCAGGGAACTGACGGAAGGAAGACCGAGACCGAGGGAGTGCCCTCGCGCCGCCACGTGCCTTGGTTCGTCAGAAAACATCAGGATTGGAGAGGGAGAGTCGTGAGAGAGAAAAGGAGAATATGGTGGAACTGTCGCCGATCTACCCCAGGCGAAGCTAACCGAAGCTTCCTCTCAATTGTGCGACATCACTGGCAAAAAACGACTCCGAGAACCGATCGAAAAAGCCTCTGAACGGCAAGATGGCCCCTGAATCGGTTCAGCCAGGAAAAAAAGAGAGAAAATTTGGTGATGCCTCGGGTCTAAGGATAAGCCTGTAAGCGGTCAGGTTTGATCGTTTCAATATTTTGAAAATTTATTTAATTTTATATATGACTGAATTTGACCCGATTTAAATATATAAATGTGTAGCACAGCAATAGGCGACGAACAAGAGTTCGATTCAGCCTCAATTTGGTACTAGCACAGAATCTCTGGTAAGTGAACCCCACTTTCTACCACCTTTTGAATCCTGTAGGAATAAAGTGCCACACGGGCGTTACAACATAAAATGTTTACCATGCAGAAAATACCAAGCTTTTGGAATGTAGTAAAAATCAATGTCGAAAATACGATAACTATATCAGTCTTTAGTAGAGCAAACATTATGCTATTCATCTTAAGTTCTAAAAGCTTTACACAATAGGATATAATAGTTTCCTTGCAATAATATAATTTATTCATTCAGATTAATAAAATAAATAGACGGACAAAGAAGTACATGCTATAGATAGAATAACAATTGGCTAATGTCGGTGACTCCGAGCATCATTGATCGGGTGTGCTGGGATGTCAATCGTACTCCATGGACCATAGAACAGTAACAGTAATAGTGTAACATGTCTTAATTAAATCCATTGTGTCTAGTAAGTACGAACTAGGCAGTGCAACACGTAGTCGGCACGCGGATCAATCACCTTTATTCGATACAGATTGATAAACGGCTCATTTTTATTAAAACAGTTAAAACTAGTGATTTTCAATTTAAAACAATATTTAGGTCGTATCGATGTCTATGTAAATAAATTAATTTTATCGGTAAGATTAGGCCATTTAACTAAGGCAAAAATTCTATAATTTCCATAGCTATAAAATCGACCTAATATATATATATATATATATATATCTACAATTCAATGGAAAATACGTGTATATATCTCTAGCAGTTTACAAAAATTTCCTTATCTCAGTGGCAGATAGTAGTTTCGTTATGCTGGAGTACATGAGTCAATTATCCATTCTTGTGAGTTCGTTTCCTCTGGAGCTGTAGTTGTAAGACCCGATATTTTTAACGTAAGAGCAAAAGGGAATAAATAAAAATTTTCAAGTGCATTTAAAAATGCAAAAGCACTGAAATGGTATTCCCGAACAAGTGCAATGGTAAAACTGTCAAAAAACCAAAATTCGGTATTAATCGGGATAAGAAAATTTAATTAAAAATAATGGTTTGAAAAGTCTTGATCAATAACGAAGAAATAATTAAATTTTGGGTTAAATTGATCAAAATATGAATTTATAGGAATAAACCGAAATTTTCGTATCGAAAAATAATCCCAAAAATAATCGAAAAAAATTTACCGGAAAGGTAAAATCGGACTGAGAAATTTATTTACAGATTAAATGAATAAAATATAATTTTTTTAAGATATTTGTGGATTTTAATATTATTTTAATGAATAAAATAATATTAAAAATAAATTATAAATAAATAAATAAAATGTAAAAAAAAAAAAAGGAAATCTGAATTGAAAAACGCAAGGAGATAGAAACCCGCAGAAGGCAAAACGCGAAGGCAGACCGAGGAAGAGAGATTCGTCAGACGAGCCACCACCGGTGACCGAGGAGGCCCGACGTCCACCGAGAAAGGAAGCCTGGCACCGTGCACCCTCCCTGCCACCAGGACGCGCTCCACCGACGCCGAAATCTGACGAATCGAAGGGAGGAAGTCGCTGAGGAAAAGAGGGCATTCGGCGGCCACCGGCTGGAGTAGGCTCCGATCGAGGCCAGCCGAGAGCTCCCCTGCCCAAGACACGTCGAACGGCGGTGGTGAGACGCCGGGAATCGGTCGGACGGCGTCGGCATGACCAAATGTTGCCTGAATCGATCGAACCGGACTGAACCGACCGAACCGAACTGAGCTGAACCGACGGTCTGAACCGGGTTGACCGGACCGAACCAGTTCAGCCAAAAAGGAAAGGAAAAAAGGAAAAAAAAGGGAAAAAAAAGAGAAAAAAATTGGGGAAAATTCCAGTGATGCAATCGAGCTTCGGGTAAGTCGGTAAGCAGTCAAATTGATCGATTTAATTTTTGAAATATTTAATTTGATAAATAATCGACTTAAAGTTTACCCGAAAATAAATTTAATTGTGTAGCTCGACAATTGGCATCAACCGAGAGCTCGAGATAGCCTCGATTTGTGTACGTTCATGGAATAACGGGTAAGTGACCCTTATTTACGACAATTTTGCATCATTATGCGTGATTGATATTTAACGCATAAATTACGGATTTAATTTCCGCATAAATGAATTAAATTCTGAAAAATTGGATAAATTGTCGTAAATACTAAATTGAGATATCTGAGAATTTAGAACGAGGCTAAATAAATTACTGATGGGCCCAATGAGCCCAATAGGCCTCGATAAAGTGTACTAAACGGGCTTAAGGCCGATTAAGGTCCATTATGGTACAATCGGGCCCAATATGGGTAAACGGACCCAATGATTTAAATTAAACCCAGAAAATATGAAATACATTAAATTGTATTGTATTTGACCGGATGAATGTGTATCCGCTGTTCTGGAGATTGGATTCGGAGTAAATCGGACTGCGTGACGAGACATCAATGGAAAGGTCAGATTGTACAAAAAAAAATGAGGTAAGGGAATTGTGTGAGTAGCTAGAGGTAGCTACGTGTAACAACCTTTGACCCTTAAAAATCGGGAGAAATTTTTTTTTTTTTTTACTTCGGCTTACAACTTAATCCTTGATTTACTTAGGTTGTATTCCTGTGCAGTGTCAAAACATTTTCCTAATTTTTTTCTCGTAATTTATAATTAATTTTCATATTTTAACTTATATGGCCGATAGAAATTTCGGCAACACAACGGCTTATATATAAGCCTACCCACCTGCAAATCAGTTGTATTCAACAATCTTAGATATCCACAACTACCAAGCATACTTTCCAAATCCATCTTTACCACACAATGCATCTATTTCGATTAAATACTATTCATCTCAAAATATAATCTCAAAATATTATCTCAAAGTAGTAATGTTTACATCGTTCCTTACAAAATTACATCCCAACTAATAATTCCAATATATGTCTGTGCGTACAATTATGTCTGGTACGGAAATGTAAATGTATACCTTTCACGTGTACAAAAGTAGCTTAGGGTAGCTCTTTCCACCAGCTTACGTCGTGTACGCAGCAGGTAGCGTCTATAGATTCACTGCAAATGATCTGAAGGTAGAGAGGTGAGCTTTTGGGGAAATACCCAGTAAGATAGTACTATTAAAACAGTTCTGACATATAAAAGTATTTGAAATTGTGCACGGAACGAAACTTAATGAAATACATAAATTTTCATTTCATGCATAAATGTCGTAAGGTATGCGTGTCAATAAAACCATTAACATGCTTAACCATTTTCATGAACATTTCATAATCATTTCATAAACATCTCATGCATATTTCATAATCATTTCATAAACATATCATGCATATTTCATAATCATTTCATAAACATCTCATCATAGTCGATTTTATCGTTAAAATCGAGGAGACTAGGCTATAACTAAGTCATTCGATACGTGTCATTCTCCGTAGAGAGTCATCATACCTATGACCATGGTAAGTGGGCTGTAGACTGGATCAGGGTCTTACAGGCCTTTCGTAAAATATGAGTAGTATCCATCTTACTTACTTTCACTAGCACCTAGCTAGGACACGGGCACCAAAGGCACTCTCCGTGTGGACAACATAATTGCGTGCTACGCGGGCACGAGATACTACCGAAACATTATCATAAACCACTAGTAGCACGACATCTTCCACACAGGTCGAGTCAAGTGCTAAAGGGGCCTACGTACCGGCACCCAACTGGTGGAGCCGGAACACCACAAGAAGTAACCATGCATGAAGCCTATAGTCTCAAAACATCTTTTCTCTTTTCGTAAATGCTTTTGAAAACGTCAAATGTTCCATTTCAAAGCATAAATATGGATTTTCGAGCCATCATAAAACTTTCATGCATTTTTATAATTTGAAAGTTTATTTCATAAACATAGATGTTCTAGCGAACATTTTGTAAAACGAAATCATGTTTTGTAAGCAGTTTCGCAAGTATGGAAGTATTGATAATTCATTTCAAATCATGTGCTCTTTCATAAAATCATTTATCAGAGAAACATGAATGCAATATCAGAACTAAATTAAGTAATACCCCTTACCTCGATTTATCGGGTATCTCGAATTCGAACGGTGACGTCTCCTAGTACCTCCTTTAATCCTTTCTACGATTCACCTACACCGAAATCGTTTACTTAGCATCTTATTCATACGAATTGTCCGAATTGCGTTAAAATCGTAACCTAGCGTCACTACTGCGTGTGTACGTATTATTGTACATCCTTAGGCCGACACGCACATTTATATATTTCTTCACTATTTATATATTTGCTCATACAAGTATTAACATATACCTTTATTATATACATCCACATGTATACACGCATAAATATATATTTATAAATATATACACTCCTATATGTATATATATATACTTTTATTGTTTTCATGTTTCCTATCTCATATATATGCATTCTTTGTATATACATATACTTGCACACATTCACCTTTTGTACCCCCCACATGTATATGCACCTAAATATATATATATATATATATTATCATTGTTTTCCATTTTTCCTTATCACATATGCATACATATATTTTTTTTTATACAAATACTAGCATACTCAATTCGTTATATACACCTATTTGTACATGTACCTAAATAAATAAATATACATATGTATATATATATTTCTACTTCTCATCTTTCTAATTTTTTTGCCAAATTAATCTACACTAAACATGCTTGTATTTCAATTAATTCCTGCAACATCATGCTTCCATAATACAATTATACATACATTAAACTAAATAAAATTTGAGTTTTTACCTAGGGATCAACTGGTACAGGGATGGGGAAATAGGAATTGGGAATTTATCTGTGTTTTTTTTTTGTATTTATTTTTTTCTGGTAAACTGCCACTGTAGATGTACTGTGGCATCGGAACAGAGTGGCCGGACGGGGTAGGACAGGCAATGGGAGGTTACCGGGGCTCGAGTTCGGAGGAAGGCCGACGTCTTCTCCGTTTGTCGCAGAACGCGAAACAGAGGAAAAATTCCTCTGTTTCCGTTTTGTTTCCAGGCGAGGAAGAGGGAAAAAGGGAGGGGATGGTCAGTCCACGTCCAGGTGAGGAGAGTCGTCGGTCCCAGTGAACTCCCGGTGTTGGTGTGGCCGTCGGATGTGAATCGAAAGACAGCAGGCAAAAATGGCGAGAGGTTTTCGGGTTTCTCGGGTTTTCCAGTGAGGAAAGAGGGCGGATGCGGTTTTCGGTCGGGATGGGGTTGTCGGTCCGGTCGTCGTTGAGGGAAAAGGGGGAATCGGCAGGCGATCGGTTGGGGAGAGCTTGCCGGCGGTAGGAATTTCAGAAGAAGAACCAAAGGGGGGGTTTTCTATTTTGTCGCGCGATCCCTCTTTTTTTTTTTAGTCTTTCTTTTTCTCTTTTTTTTTTATTTTTATTTTTATTATATATATATTATTTATATATATATATCTATTTATGTTTATATATATATATATTTATATTTAATATTATATATGTTATATTTGTATTTTTATTTATATATATATATATGTATATTTTTTTTAATTATAATTTCATTCTTGGACAATTAATTGTATATATTTATTGTAATTATTTTTATCCTTCATTTTTTTTCCAACTTAACAAATATATATATATATATATATATATATTCACATATTTCCCTATAACATATTTCTATTTATTATATATATATATATATTTTTTTGTTTAATCTAAATACAAAAAATTTGCGGTGTTTATATTCTCCCCACCTTTAAAGAATTTGGTCCTCCAAATTCATCTTAGTCCTTCAGAATAGATGAGGGTACTTTTCCCTCATGAGGCTCTCTAACTTCCATGTAGCTTCTTCAATTGAATGGTGTTGCCAGAGAACTTTTACCAGAGGAATCGTCTTCGATCGAAGTACCTTTTCTTTTTTGTCCAAAATCCGGATAGGTCGCTCAATGTAGCTCATGTCTTCTTGAATGCTCAAAGGCTCATACTCAATGATATGTGAGGGATCCGGATTATACTTCCTTAACATCGAGACGTGGAAGACATTATGTACCCCTGAGAGCTGCGGGGGTAGGGCAAGTCTGTAGGCTACGTCTCCCACTCTCTCTAGAATCTTAAAAGGACCAATGAAGCGAGGACTCAGTTTCCCCTTCTTTCCAAAGCGCATAATACCCTTACTCGGGGATACTTTCAGAAACACGGAGTCCCCAATCTGAAACTCAAGTGGCCGTCTATGCCGATCCGCATAACTCTTCTGCCTGCTTTGTGCGGTCTTAAGTCTATCACAGATTATCCGAACACCTTCTGCTGCCTGTTCTACCAACTCAGGAGCCAAGATCTTTCTATCACCCACTTCTTCCCAAGCCACTGGAGACCTACATCTCCTACCATACAAGGCCTCATAAGGTGCCATCCCGATGCTAGCATGATAGCTGTTGTTATAAGCAAACTCTGCAAGAGGCAAGTGATCATCCCATGAGCCCTTGAACTCCAAAACGCACGCCTTCAGCATATCCTCTAAGGTCTGAATGGTCCTCTCGGACTGACCATCGGTCTGAGGATGATAGGCTGTGCTCAAGTTAAGCTGAGATCCCATGGCTTCTTGAAAATGAGCCCAAAATCTAGAAGTGAATCGGGAATCTCTATCTGATGTAATACTCACAGGTACCCCATGCAGTCGAGCTATCTCTCTCACATACAACTCTGCTAAAGCACTCAAGGAGTCTGTATTTTTGATAGCTAGGAAGTGAGCACTCTTAGTTAATCTATCTACGATTACCCAGATTGCATCACGCCCCTTTCGGGTCCTTGGTAAACCCATAATAAAATCCATAGTAATGTGCTCCCATTTCCAAGTAGGCACTGGAAGAGACTTAAGTAGTCTTGCTGGTCTTTGGTGTTCGATCTTAATCTGTTGGCAAATCAGACACTTGGCCACAAACTCAACTACATCTCTTTTCATACCAACCCACCAATACACCTTCCGTAAAATCCTGGTACATCTTAGTGCTTCTCGGGTGCATGGTGTACCGAGAACAATGAGACTCCTTTAAGATCCTTTACCATAGGGCATCATCGTTTGGGACACATATACGGCCCCTAAATCTCATCAATCCATCCTCACTGACCACAAAGTCTGACTGTACGTCCTGTCCTGCCTGACTGACCATATCTAATAATTCTGATCACTCCTCTGTCCAGTTCTGATTTGATCAAGTATACTAGGTTCAATCTGTAAACTAGCTATGAACCCGACATCTGTTGTTTCGACACTAACACTAAGCTCGGCAAACTGCTCTAGTAACTCCCATTCTCTAACCATTATAAAAGAAATCATTCCCTTCCTGCTTAAAGCATCTGCCACTACGTTTGCCTTGCCAAGGTGATACAGAATCTCGCAATCATAATCCTTGAGGAGCTCTATCCACCGTCTCTGTCTCATATTTAGCTCCTTCTGATCAAATAAATACTTCAAGCTCTTATGGTCAGTAAAAATCTGAAATCTCTCTCCATACAGATAATGCCGCCATATCTTTAAAGCAAAAACAACCGCGGCTAACTCCAAGTCATGGGTGGGGTAATTCTTTTCATGGTTCTTAAGCTGTCGAGAACCATATGCAACCACTCTTCCATGCTGCATAAGTACACACCCCAAACCCTGGTATGATGCATCACTGTATACTGCATAGCCTCCAGACCCATTAGGAATGGTTAAGACTGGGGCGGTAGTCAACCTCTTCTTGAGTTCTTCAAAACTCTGCTCACACTGATTAGTCCACTCATATGGAACATCCTTACGTATCAACTTAGTCAGTGGAGTGGCAATCTTAGAGAAACTTTCCATAAACCTCCTGTAGTATCCAGCTAGTCCCAAAAAACTTCGGATTTCCGTAACAGTTTTCGGTCTCTCCTAATTGAGTACTACCTCAATCTTAGACGGATCCACCGACACCCCGTCTTTAGAAATAACATGGCCCAGAAATGCTATCTGCTCCAACCAGAACTCACACTTATCCAACTTCCCATACAATTGCTTCTCTCTGAGAGTTCGGAGCACTACTCTCAAATGCTGCTCATGCTCCTCTCGGGACTTTGAGTAGATCAGAATATCATCGATGAAAACAATGACGAACTGATCTAGATACTCCCAAAACACCTCATTCATTAAGCTCATGAATGCAGCTGGGGCATTAGTTAGACCAAAGGGCATCACACGGAACTCATAGTGGCCATATCTCGTTCTGAAAGCCGTCTTCGGAACATCCTCATTCCTAATCCTCAATTGATGATAGCTCGATTTCAGGTCAATTTTTGAGAACACTGTAGCCCCTCTTAGCTGGTCAAATAGATCATCTATTCTGGGCAAAGGATACTTGTTCTTAATGGTGGCTTTGTTTAACAGCCTGTAGTCTATACATAACCTAAGACTACCATCCTTCTTCGGCACAAACAATACCAAAGCTCCCCACTGGGAGACACTTGGCCTAATGAACCCTTTGTCTAGCAAGTCTTGCAACTGCTTCTTCGATTCCTCAAGTTTAACAATGGCCATCCGGTAAGGAGACTTTGAGATTGGTTAAGTCTCTGGTGCCAAATCTATCATGAATTCTAACTCTCTCTCTGGTGGTAATCCCGGTAGTTCATCAGGAAATACATCTAGGAACTCGCATACCACTGGTATGTCCTGAATACATGGACATTCCCGACTAGTATCGAGGATGAATGCAACATAACCTTCACATTAACACATTCATCAAAATTTTTCATCAATTGTCAAAATCATAAAGTTTATTCCTTCATTGCAAAGCATACACTAAACTTACTAGGTAAGGAGAAGGTTACAGTCTTAGAGTAGCAGTCTAAACTTACACGGTTGGTGGCTAGCCAATCCATACCTAAAATTACATCAAAACCATACATGCTCAACAAGATTAGATCTGCTAATATGATCCTATCTCCTACCTTGATTTCACAATTTCTACACACCATATCAATCTTTTGTGATTTATACATGGGTGTGCTAACGCGTAATGTAAAGTCTAGAGATTCAGGCTTAACATGCAATTGACGTGCAAAATGTGGTGATATAAAAGAGTGGGTGGAACCTGAATCAAACAATACTTGTGCCTCATTATTACAAATTAAAAGCTTACCATGAATGGTCTCAGTGGAGGTATCTGCAGTCTCTTTATCCAAGGCAAAGACCCTCCCATGCGTGACAGGCTTCTTACCCTTCTCTGCTATGGTAGCCCGTCTCTGTGGGTTCTGTCTTTGAGGATCTTGCCTCTCAGGTTGCCGTGGTGACTCTGGGCGTTGTGAAAACTGGTTCTGTGGGCAATCTCTCATTATATGTCCCTTTTGCCCACACACAAAATAGCTCCTGGTGGTCAAAAGGCACACACCTCCATGAAGCTTTCGACACTGTTTGCACACTAACCTATACTGTTGCGGACCTCTAGCAATCTGAGGAGTAGGTCTTGGAATGATGGGTCTATCAAGTCTAGGTTGAAACTCATCCATCCTCTGCCTTTTGGGCTGACCCCTCCTGAAATCCTATCTCACTAACTCTGTCTGCTTACCCTTATCCCTGCTCTTTCCCTTAAGGCCATACTCCGCCTGTGTGACATTTAGGCCTCTCTCGACCATCTGTGATCTACCCAAAGCATCCTGAAATTCCGTAATCCATAACCCCAGAAGACGATCTCTGATAGCTGGCCTTAATCCTGCTAAGAACCTCTCAGTCTGACGTTCTTCATTCTGAAACATCTCCGGATCATACCTCATCAGCATGGTGAACTTACGTTCGTACTCATCCACAGTCATACTGCCCTGTACCAAACTCAAAAAGTCCATCCTCAACTTCTGCTGGGCAGCTAGTGGAACATACTGCTTCTTAAAAGCTGTGGAGAATGCACCCCAACTAATCACCGGATGCTGTGCAGTCAAAAGGACCTTGGTGGATCCCTACCAATACTCTGCTTGGCCCTGTAGCATGTAGGTGGCCATGGAAACCTTCTCAACATCAGAACACCCCAGAAAATCAAAGATCTTCCCGAGGCTCACCAGCCATTCTTCAGCCTCTATTGGGTTCTTAATTCCCTTAAATGCTTGAGGCTTCATCTTCAGAAAATCTCTCATCCCACTAAATCTCTCTCCTCCCTCGGGGCCTGTACAGGAGGCTGAGGCGCCATAAGTACTGGAGGAACTTGTGGAGGAGGAGGTGGTGGTGCTTGTGGAGGAGTTGGCACCGGATTAGGAGTTGGTGCCGTGCCAGCTGAATCAGAAACGTTTGCCTCTAGGTGTTGGGCAACCATGGCAGCAATCGACTCCAAACCTCGCTCGAGGCGCTGCTCTAAACGCTGCTCGAGCTGAGCCATACGAGTATTAGGACTCTCTGGCTCCGGTGGAGGAGATGGAGGTGGCTGAGCCTGCCTCCTAGGATGTCCGCGTCTTTCTCTCATCGTGCAGTGATCTACTACCTACGCGTAATTTCAAAGATCAAACCTTAAAGTTATTAGGTATACATGACCTACAACCAGAAAAGCACAGACATTGGGATGTAATTTAATCTTTATTTTTGACACTGACAGTACTAGACAACTTTCGCTCTGATACCACCTTAAACTGTAACGACCTTTGACCCTTAAAAATCGGGAGAAATTTTGTTTTGTTTTTTTAAAACTTCGGCTTACAACTTAATCCTTGATTTACTTAGGTTGTGTTCCTGTGCAGTGTTAAAACATTTTCCTAATTCTTTTCTCGTAATTTATAATTAATTTTCATATTTTAACTTATATGGCCGATAGAAATTTCGGCAACACAACAGCTTATATATAAGCCTACCCACCTGCAAATCAGTTGTATTCAACAATCTTAGATATCCACAACTACCAAGCATACTTTCCAAATCCATCTTTACCACACAATGCATCTATTTCGATTAAATACTATTCATCTCAAAATATAATCTCAAAATATTATCCCAAAGTAGTAATGTTTACATCGTTCCTTACAAAATTACATCCCAACTGATAATTCCAACATATGTCTGTGCGTACAATTATGTCTGGTACGAAAATGTAAATGTATACCTTTCACGTGTACAAAAGTAGCTTATGGTAGCTCTTTCCACCAGCTTACGTTATGTACGCAGCAGGTAGCGTCTATAGATTCACTGCAAATGATCTGAAGGTAGATGGGTGAGCTTTTGGGGAAAAGCCCAGTAAGATAGTACTATTAAAATAGTTCTGACATATAAAAGTATTTGAAATTATGCACGGAACGAAACTTAATGAAATACAGAAATTTTCATTTCATGCATATATGTCGTAAGGTATGCGTGTCAATAAAACCATTACCATGCTTAACCATTTTCATGAACATTTTATAATCATTTCATAAACATCTCATGCATATTTCATAATCATTTCATAAACATATCATGCATATTTCATAATCATTTCATAAACATCTCATCATAGTCGATTTTATCGTTAAAATTGAGGAGACTAGGCTATAACTAAGTTATTCGATACGTGTCATTCTCCGTAGAGAGTCATCATACCTATGGCCATGATAAGTGGGCTATAGACAGGATCACGGTCTTACAGCCCTTTCGTAAAATATGGGTAGTATCCATCTTACTTACTTTCACTAGCACCTAGCTAGGACACGGGCACCAAAGGCACTCTCCGTGTGGACAACATAATTGCTTGCTGCGCGGGCACGAGATACTACCGAAAGGGCTATGGTGGAGCCGGAACACCACAAGAAGTAACCATGCATGAAGCCTATAGTCTCAAAACATCTTTTCTCTTTTCGTAAATGCTTTTGAAAACGTCAAATGTTCCATTTCAAAGCATAAATATGGATTTTCGAGCCATCATAAAACTTTCATGCATTTTCATAATTTGAAAGTTTATTTCATAAACATAGATGTTCTAGCGAACATTTTGTAAAACGAAATCATGTTTTGTAAGCAGTTTCGCAAGTATGGAAGCATTGATAATTCATTTCAAATCATGTGCTCTTTCATAAAATCATTTATCAGAGAAACATGAATGCAATATCAGAACTAAATTAAGTAATACCCCTTACCTCAATTTATCGGGTATCTCGAATTCGAACGGTGACGTCTCCTAGTACCTCCTTTAATCCTTTCTACGATTCACCTACACCGAAATCGTTTACTTAGCATCTTATTCATACGAATTGTCCGGATTGCGTTAAAATCGTAACCTAGCATCACTACTGCGTGTGTACGTATTATTGTACATCCTTAGGCCGACACGCACGTTTATATATTTCTTCACTATTTATATATTTGCTCATACAAGTATTAACATATACCTTTATTATATACATCCACATGTATACACGCATAAATATATATTTATAAATATATACACTACTATATGTATATATATATACTTTTATTGTTTTCATGTTTCCTATCTCATATATATGCATTCTTTGTATATACATATACTTGCACACATTCACCTTTCGTACCCCCCACATGTATATGCACCTAAATATATATATATATATATATATATATTATCATTGTTTTTCATTTTTCCTTATCACATATGCATACATATATTTTTTTTTTGTACAAATACTAGCATACTCAATTCGTTATATACACCTATTTGTACATGTACCTAAATAAATAAATATACATATATATATATATATATTTCTACTTCTCATCTTTCTAATTTTTTTGCCATATTAATCTACACTAAACATGCTTGTATTTCAATTAATTCCTACAACATCATGCTTCCATAATACAATTATACATACATTAAACTAAATAAAATTTGGGTTTTTACCTAGGGATCAACTGGTACAGGGATGGGGAAACAAGAATTGGGAATTTATCTGTGTTTTTTTTTTGTATTTATTTTTTTTTCTGGTAAACTGCCACTGTAGATGTACTGTGGCGTCGGAACAGAGTGGCCGGATGGGGTAGGACAGGCAATGGGAGGTTACCGGGGCTCGGGTTCTGAGGAAGGTCGACTTCTTCTCCGTTTGTCGCAGAACGCGAAACAGAGGAAAAATCCCTCTGTTCCGTTTTGTTTCCAGGTGAGGAAGAGGGAAAAAGGGAGGGGATGGTCAGTCCACGTCCAGATGAGGAGAGTCATCGGTCCCAGTGAACTCCCGGTGCTGGTGTAGCTGTCAGATGTGAATCGGAAGACAGCAGGCAAAAATGGCGAGAGGTTTTCGGGTTTCTCGGGTTTTCCATTGAGGAAGTGGGCGGATGCGATTTTCGATCGGGATGGGGTTATCGGTCCGATCGCCGGTGAGGGAAAAGGGGGAATCGATAGGCGATCGGTCGGGGATAGCTTGCCGGCCGTAGGAATTTCAGAAGAGGAACCAAAGGGGAGTTTTCTATTTGGGATCGCGCGACAATCGCGCAATCCCCTTTTTTTTAGTCTTTCTTTTTCTCTTTTTTTTTATTTTAATTTTAATTTTAATTTTATTATATATATTATTTATATATATAAATCTATTTATGTTTATATATATATATATATATATATATTTATATTTAATATTATATATGTTACATTTGTATTTATATATATATATATGTATATTTTTTTTAATTATAATTTCATTCTTGGACAATTACTTGTATATATTTATTGTAATTATTTTTATCCTTCATTTTTTTTTCCAACTTAACAAATATATATATATATATATATATATATATATATATATATTCACATATTTCCCTATAACATATTTCTATTTATTATATATATATATTTTTTTTGTTTAATCTAAATACAGAAAATTTGCGGTGTTTATATGCGTATTTTAATAGTTTTTGTATACACTAATTTTATATGTATACACTATTATTGTATAATGATCCTAAAAGTGGTTTAAATGATTTTAAGGATCGAAATAGGTGAAAAGTCTATTTTACCCCTATTGAGGGAAGTTCACCTAAGGATGGTGAAAGCATGACTTGCATGAAATGCATGATTTAAGGAAATTTATGGTTTAAGGATTTTATTGGTTTTAATCAAAGCAAATCGATAGATTGGCCAGTAATTGCATGAATTTCACATGATAACACTACGTAAGTGTTATTTGTATTTAAATGGAAATTTCTTTGGAAAATAGGCCAACTATCAAGTATCTATGGAAACAGATAGTGCCGACACGTAGTTCGCACTATATCTGCATTTGTGAATATGCATAAATGTGCTTGAGCGGTTGCTCGCACCGACTTGTGACATCATATGCATGACATGTGCTAGAGCGGTTGCTCGCACTGATTTTTATTCCTATGAAATGCATGAGAAGTGCTGGAGCCTAGCTCGCACTCTGTTTTGACATATTTTGACATGTTTTGATTTGTTTTGACGTGGTATGCATAAAATGGTGCTAGAGCGATTGCTCGCACTAGTTTTAATGATTTGACATGCATGAAAGATGTTGGAGCTTAGCTCGCATCCTGTTTTGATTTGATATAGCATAAAGCCGTGCTGGAGTGTAACTCGCACGAGATTTGATTTAATTATGCATAAAGTCGTGCTGGAGTGTAACTCACACGCGATTTGATTTATTTGAGCATTCATTTGTGCTGGAGCATTGCTCGCACAAAGTTTTATATGGTTTTCATAATTCATATGAATGTCGTACTGGAGTTTTTCTCGTACGAGGTTTTCACTGAGTTTTATACATATCCGTACTAGAGCATTGCTCGTACATGCATTTTACTTGAAATTATAATCAGTTTAAGTCGTACTGGAGCGCTGCTCGTACGCAGATTTTTTTGATTTTTATGAAACCGTACTAGAGCTTCGCTCGCACGAGGTTTTCTGATATCATGAATATGCATGGAGCCGTGCTAGAGCTTCGCTCGTACAGAGATTTATATTACATGCATATAGCAGTGTTGGAGCCTCCTGTAGACTGTGTGTCACAGTGAGATGATATGCTCACACGTGCATATATGAGACAGAGATGATATGGGTCGATAAGACATATTACAGGCACCCCTGATTGAGCTTGGGTTCACGGAGTACGTTATACTGTGTATGTCATGCGGAGTACGCTGTACCGTGGGTATTGTTGGAGTGGAATGGCATTAGCCACGAGGCAGCAAGCCTTGCCCTCGCAATCCTAGTATTATGCTATTCTGGCGTGTAGGATGACCCACCTCCTCTTTCAGGTGTGATACCCCGCACACTAGGTACCGTGTTGCCAGGGATCACTAGGATATGGCCATAGTCCTCGATGTTACTGATATAATCACTTGCTTGTCTCACATGATATAACTATTGGTCGATAGACCAGGGTAGACCCGAAGGAGGGGTCAGACCCCCGATTTTATGATTTTATACTGTGATTGCTAGATTTCAGATGATTTTATGATATGTGACCCTGAAAGAAGGGTGGTATTATAACCGAAGTTTTATAATGAATTTTAACGAATTGTTTTATGAGTTTGAAATGGAATTATGAGATTGTTTTATGAGTTGATTGACCCGGAAGGATTAGTTTTTACTGCAGTTTTAATGAATTGATTTAAATGCAGTAGCATGTGAAGTTTTCCATGCTTTCATTTGAAATCCATAATTTGTCTTACATGGCATGAAAGACAGCATGATCTTGATTTAATTCATGTTTATTATGATTTAATGATGTCACATAAAATGCTATGATGCATAAGTAGTATGATTTATATATGCACGAACAGTTTTATAAACTAAGTCATTGATGGTTGCATGACTTTGTGCTTGATGATTTTAATGAAAAGAAATGGATTTAAGGGCATGGCATTATGAGCATGTAGATAGTGGAGCTATCTACTTACTTGCATAATTGCCTTACTGAGCGTGTGGTTTGCTCACCCCATTATTTTTCCATCTTTTCAGAGTACTTGCAATAGTTATTGAGTGGCTGAGGACTTGCATTCTGGATATTTGCTGCTTCCTATCGAGAGACAGGTATACACATTTGTATAGTTTTGTATCTAAACATGTAATGCACAGTACTGTAAATGGATATGAAGTCGGGGATGTAGGATTATAAATACCATTGTGTATGTATCATATTAAAATCAAAAGATAGTAAACTCTGATATATGAATGTGATTATTGAAATGAAATGGTAAATAGTATAAAGTGACTAACACCGAATCATAATCCAACTGTGTTGTAGGATGGTCACGATGAGAGAAAGGTAAAAGTTAATAAATGAAAAAACGAAAAATTTACTCTGATTTTTAGGTAATTTGGATCGTGACAGTAGTAAATTATAAATCAACTGTGTTAGTCCTAACAAGCTCAAAACTTCTTCGGTGTGTCACTTTTAAGTTTTTAGCTCAGATTAAGCCATTTACCACAAATTAAGCCAAATATTTCTTTAATTTCATTATTCTTTATTTCCATTATTTTATTCAGTCCTATTTTCTTTTTCATACAGTCTTTCTTTCTCTTCTACCTTTCTATGTTCCTCCCCTTTTTGATGAACTCAACGTGTTCTACTTGGTTTAGCAAATCCAAGGGTGTAGCTAGACAACCAAAAGCGATATTGGTTCATAGTCACCTTTTCTCCTTATGTACAGTTCCTTTTTATCAGGTTGTTTCTCCAACCTTATCCTGTTTACCATTTTCCTACAGAGATTAATGGCCTTAATCTAGCTTCATCAACCACTAAACAATGCCAACTCCTAGCTTTCCCAACTGTGGCCCTCGTTCCTGTCTCCAATCACACCGAACACCCCTTGAAAACCAGCAGCTAACTTAACTTCCTTGTTCCCTATTCCTCTCTCGGTTCAGCACACCCCATTCCTGTTTCAATTCTGTTTTGATTTGCTCTTCCACGTCTGCTGCTCTGCTTCTTGTTCCTGCTCCTTTCAATGCATATCAACCTTACCTCGTTGCTCTCGGTTGGATCATTTTCCAGCTTGATAACACCAACCAGCAAGCTCTCTCCCCTCCTACTCCCCTGCCTCGGGTTTCTTTTCTTCTTCTTCCAGCAGGACAAATTTTCTTCCTCAACCTCTCGGTCCATAGCACTCTCGCTTTTCTATTTCTGTTTCTTCCCTCATTTACTCTCGGCTTAGTTTCATTTCCAACAGAAAACTACACAGTTTCCATGTTAGTTCCCAACTTCTCCCACTCTTCTTTCTTGTTTTGTTTTCCTTTACAGCAGCTTCTGTATTTCTTGAATACATATATAAATATATCCACTTTTCTTCTTGTTTTACTGCTTCGATCTCCTACTTCTTTCATTCTTTCCTTCATTTATTTCCACCCACCTACTCACACTTGCTGCTCTCGTTTCTGTTTGTTTCCAGGTTTCTCTCTCACGTTTCCTGCCTCTTATCTTTCCATTTCAGTCTCACCCCTGCTCCCTACTATTTTTTGCTGCATTTTACACATCTACACGTTTCCTCGCTCACTAACTCCCTTCCATGCTAGTTCAGACCATCACATGCTACTGTCATCCTTTCCCTTCAGTTTGCTTCAGTTTTTGCCTTATAATTGGTCTCAGCTTGATTCCCTTGCTTTCGGCAGCAATACATGCATCCTGTCCTCTTTTTCTGTTCGCTACTGCAATTTTCAGTAGGCCTACACATATAGGTTCTATTTTGTTTCAGATTTGCAGCCACCCACTAAGCCTTCACGTGCTTTGTTTCTTCTCTTCCTTTACACCGAGAACCATCCCATCATCTCACTTCCTCACATTTTTCTATTGTAGTTCAGTATTTATACAAATATTTATATTATTTCCTTTACCGTGTCAGCCTTAGAGTCAGGCTTTCTATCCTCCTATCACCGTCTGCTACCGTCCACTCTTCCCCTTTTGTTGTTCTAGTCTGTTGCCTTTCCTTACCATAGCAACAACACTTCAATCCCTCCATTAAATTTGTTTCGGCATTCCCATACTCCTTTACTTGATTGGACACCACTTGCATGTTAACTTCATTGTTTTCCTTTCACTACCGAACACCATCTCAATTTCATCTCTTCATAACGTTTCTTGCTTCTCTTTTCATATCATGCCCTTCATTAAGTTTTATGTACATATACATATGCCACTGATGGGAACCTCTCAAGATTGGCTTCATTTTTGGAAGCCAATCCACAAGCTCATGGGTGCTATGTATACAAATATATATGTGTATACATTTGTACACACACACATATATATATATATATACACTTAGCTTGACGAATAAATAAAGTATTACATACATATATATATGTATATATATGTCTATGTACTGAATTAAATTTTCCATATAGGATAAAAATAAAGTTAATTTAATAGTTGTACTTAAATTTATTCACTTAAGTTTTTCATGTCAAAAATACAAATTTAATCTCATAATCACATATTTAATCCCAATTGTTTACTTTAAACCGAATACAAAGAAATTTCGCAGGGTTTACATTTCCCCACCTTAGGAAATTTGGTCCCAAATTTAAAATTATATTAGTTCTCAAACAAATATGGGTACTTCTCCCGCATTAAGCTTTCCGATTCCCTCCAATTCCCACGTGGCCTCCTCCAAAGTGTGGTATTACCACAGATCCTTGACCAGATGAATTGTCTTAGATCACAATGCTTTCTGTGACACCCCAGAAACATGAAAATATGAGTTAATTTTAACTTTCTAAATCCTTTACCTAAGTTGTATTCCTATCAATGCCAATTTCTTAACCCTTTTATTTCATAAAAATTTCGCCAACATAACGGCGCATTTTTATCTTAACCCTGCTACAAGGTACAAAACGCAGTTTATAATCGGAACAATTGATTTTAATTTCTTTTCTTACTCAACATTACGTTTATGCTCATTTCCACACTTTAACATTTTGGAATATACAATATTATGCAAACTACGTAATTGCAACTTTATTTACATCCATATATACTTAGTTTACATCCCAAAAGTTCATTTACAATAACTGTCTATGCTTTACAGGGTGTCTGGATAGTAAAGTAACATTATACCTTGCTTGTACAAAAGTAGCTGCAAAAAAGGGGTCGGGTCCAGTCGTCCACGACCACTATATGGCAAGTAGAGCTGGTAAATCACTTAAGGTAATCTGGGAGATAAAAAGGAAAGGGGTGAGCTCTTTAAGCCCAGTAAGACGTGCGTTTAAAGCAGTCTTAGTAAACAAATGTGTAAAAGCAAAGCATTGTAACATGTAACCTATAAAATCACATAACTCATTTGTTTTCAAATATCTTATAAACCATGTAGCATGTAATTCACGTAGCATATAAATCTCGTAGCAAATATCGCGTAGGTCTACATTTCGTGTAACATATATCGCGTAGTTCATTTAAAAAATCAAGTCAAAACATGTAACATATGAAACACGTAGCTTACTACTCATTCTTTAAAATCATATTGAATAATTTCATGGAGACTAGGCAAAGACACATAGTAATAAAAGTCATGTTTGCGTAGATATTTCATGTAGGTAGTTCGCGTAGATAGTTCACATAGACAGAGTACCTATGGCTATGGCAAGGGAATTGTAGACTGGATCAAGGTCATACAACACCCTATGCCACTTAAACAAATGGCAGAAATAAGGCACCGAGTAGCACAAATACTTAACGTGGTTATGCATACGCCATAAGGGACTGAACGTACAACAAGTGGCATACGGCTCGCACCACGAAGGTTTAAAGTCCACACGGGCCATACATGACAAATCGTGTGGACTACATATCAACTTAGTCTCAAAACAAAATTTTTTAAATCATTTTCGGGTCTATTAGCCTATAATCTCATAGAAACAATATTTTTTTCATTTCAGAAACATATGCATCATTTATAAATTTTCATTTTCGCGTAGCAAACCATATTTCAAAACAAGTCATAGGTACTAAAAGTATAGTTCAAGAGCTTAGAAAATAGGGCTTGTTGTTTGGTTTTGTGAGATCTGAGAATTTCAGACATATTTTAATGATGTAATAAGAATTTGAAGTGTAATTTATTGAGCTAAGTGAATTGTGGGAATTATAATTGGAGATTGATATGTTACGTGTGTAAAATAAATGTGAAACTATGAGGACAGATCGATCTGGGAGAAGGAGAGATCGATCTGATGAGCTATAAACGACAAGGAATGAGGAATTTAAGGAGCAGATCGATCTCCAATGGAAGAGGATCGATCTCCTTATGAATCTGTTTGAGAGAAGATCGATCTCATGAGGAAGAGATCGATCTCCAAATGATTCTGTTTGGGAGAAGATCGATCTCCTTAGGAGCAGATCGATCTCATAAAGCCATAAAGAGATCGATCTCACCCCTCGACAGATCGATCTCCTAGGCATAAAATTGCCCAGATCGTTCCCAAAATTCAAACGCAGATCGATCTCATCAAGAGGCAGATCGATCTCCTACCTCCAGTCTATATAAGGGACCCGTGTTTTCTCCTGCAATTTCACTTTCTCTCTCTTCCAACCCCCATTTTTTCAAAAACCTAACTTTCTCACTCATCCAAATCCCCCATTTCCGGCCGAATCAGCTGTTGTGGCAAGAAGAAAAGTTGTTCCTCATCAAAGGGAGAACAACATACTTGGAAATCGAAAGACGGATCGGATCGAGGCAAGAGATAAGCTCTCCACAAGCTTTGGGTAATTTCTAAACCTCGATCTTGATATTTGAGATGATTTTGATGTTATTGGTGGTTGTCATTGCGTTGAAATAGTTGAGAAAGGATTAGGGATTGATGAAATTGCAATGTAATTGGAGTAATGTAGATATTTGGTAATTTTGAGAGTTTGTGCTATAAATTGAAATTTAGACAATGTGATGAATTAGCATAGATAATTGGCATGAGAAATATAGGACGTTGAGCTATTGTGAATGAGGTTGTAGTTTAGGGTTGAGTTACGAGAATAAAGAGATTTGAGGAGTTATGAGCAATTATGCTCGATTTTGAGAATTGAGATTGATGAGATAATTGAGTATTGATGTTTTAACATCGTTTGGACAGCTCGGGAGTTCCAGAGTGGAATGCGAGGCTAGTCCGTGATACGGGGGAAATGATTGTACTATACAAGGTGCAAAGAGGTAAGGGAAATCTAAACCATTTGTGTATGTGGATTGTAAACTATTTTAGCATGAATTGTGGTTTATAAAACAAGCATGTTGAGTTTTGTGTTGAGATTTAATTGCACACGATTTTATAGCCGGTTGGAGCCCAATGTTTTTATGAGTTTATAACTGGGCTCTACGTTAAGGCAATATTGAGATTTGAGAAATGTGTGCGTGTGCTTTGCAGGTTGGAACTCGGTTTTATTACGTTTTGTGTTGAGTACAAAACGATTTTCAAATGAGTTTTATGAGAGAAAAACCATTACGAGTTCTACGTGAAGGCAAACCAGTCTTATGTGATAAGACTTAGGTGTGTAGTTGTGAGTACACACCGGGCATTGCTCTGGTAGCATGTAAGCCCGATTTCTTCTCCGTTCTGGTAACGTGAGAACAGCCCATTGGTGGCTGTGCCACGTTGAGAAACCCCATTGGTGGCTGTGCCACGTTATACCCCATTGGTGGTTGTGCCACGTTGAGAAACCCCATTGGTGGCTGTGCCACGTTATACCCCATTAGTGGCTGTGCCACGTTATACCCCAAATTGATGGCTGTGCCACGTTGAGAAACCCCATTGGTGGCTGTGCCACGTTGAGAAACCCCATTGGTGGCTGTGCCACGTTATACCCCATTAGTGGCTGTGCCACGTTATACCCCAAATTGGTGGCTGCGCCACGTTGAGAAACCCTATTCTATGGCTATGCCACGCGAGAAATTAAATCAGTGGCTATGCCACGTGTGTTTAGTGGCTATGCCACGAGTGATTTTAAAACAGTGGCTTTGCCACGTGTGTTTTGCGGCTATGCCACGTGAGAATTTAAATCAGTGGCTACGCCACGTGTGTTTAGTGGCTGTGCCACGTGCATTATTTTTACTGTGATTTTATCACGTTATTTGAGAAAGCGTTTAACGCGTCATTTTCACATGCTTTGTTATTGCTCTAGAGTGAGCCTTTTACTTCATGTTTTCACATGATTTGAGATATGAGAATATCGTTTTGAGTACTTTCATGCTATGGCTTTCAAATGAGTTTCACATACAAATAAACATTTTGTGATGTGCATTTTGGTTTATGAAATGAGTTCCCTACCCCCCTTACTGAGCGATTTAGAAGCTCACCCTGTTTTCCTTTCCCCCCAAAGTTCTTCAAGTGAAAAAGGATCTCCCTGCGACGTACGGACTAGTGGCTAGTGGAGGATTCGAGCTCCAGGCCATATATATTGTATCTTGAGGTATATTTTATCTTTTCATGTACCCAGACTATTATCGTAATTGTAGACACTTGATGTATAACATTTTATGGGATGTATTAGGATTAATTAACTTGAGATGGATTAATGTATTTGGTATGATATATAAATCCTATTGATGAGATCCTGAGGTATGATAATTATGATGATGTATGACACTGCACAGGAATGCACCTTTAATTGTGAATTAACAAGTAAAAAGTTTTAAATTTGCCCTATTTTCCGCATATTCGGGGCGTGACAGAGTTTTCTTGGTATCAGAGCTTAGGGTGTCTAGTACTGTCAGTGTCGGTTAAGTGAAATAGAATACATCCTAAGTGTCTGTAATAGTCTGGTCATGAACTGAAATTGAGGATTGAGATTTCAACCAATTTTGATATGTACGCGCAGGAGACGAGTTGAGATAGAGAATGAGTAAATGACGAGGTCGTTCGAGGAGGCAGGCAGAGTCCCCTCCGCCACCTGTCCCACAACCAGAGAGTCCTAACTCTCGATTTAATCGGATTGAGACCGATGTGAGGCAAGGTTTTGAGAAGATGGCAGCGTTATTCGCGCAACACTTTGGAGTTAATGCCTCGGATACTACCCCTACACCACCACAAGGACCTCTCATACCCCCAGTGCCTCCCGTCACCCAACCTGAGGATAGAAGTATGGTCTGACTAAAGGATTTTCTGAAGATGAATCCACCCGCATTTAGGGGAAAGAAGGATCCTACAGAGGCTGAGGAGTGGTTGACGGAATTGAGAGTTATATTTGATTTTTTGGGGTGCACCGATGCTGAGAGGGTCAGTATGAGTGCCTATATACTGAAGGGGAGAGCTCGAGATTGGTGGGGTACTACCCAGGGTATTCTGATGTCCCGCCAGGATGTGATTGGTTGGGAAGAGTTCCAGACAGCCTTTAGGACCCAATATGTACCACGAGCCTCCCAGAGAAAGAAACAAGTTGAGTTTTTGAGTTTGGTACAGGGTGACATGTCTGTGGATGACTATGAGAGCCAATTCACAGCGCTATTGAGATATGACCCAGAGACCTTCAAGAGTGAAGAGCTCCGCACAGAGAAGTTTGTGTATGGGTTGAAGCCCATCATCAGAGTTTGGTTGATAGGGCTATGTATTACGGAGTTTGGAGATGCTCTGAGACGAGTACAAGAGATTGAAAGAGGGATTGAGATGGTACAATCCCAGAATGAGCTCAGAGCAGTGAATAGAGATAAGGGCAAGAGACCAGCACTTTTCCAAGCAGAGACTCAGAGAGGTTCCTTCAGAAGAGGAAGGATTGAGGTACAGAAGGACAGATTGGAGAGACCCAGAGCCTATCCTATTATCAGGGAGACCCCACGATATGTCAGGCCGGAGATAAGGGTTTGTGGAGACTGTGGCCGATCGCATGAGGGAAGTTGTACTGGGTCGATCCGTGGATGTTTTAGATGTGGTGACATGGGTCACAGAGTGAAAGATTGTCCCCAACCTCAGATACCACATGCTCCAGAGCCCACTAGACAACAGCCTCAGAGAGTGGATCCCCGGAGACGGGCCACTGCGGCAGAGAAAGGGAAGAAACCTGTGGCACAGGGACGTGTGTTTGCCCTGGATAAGGAGACCGCAGACACTTCGGCAGAAACTATAAGAGGTACACTCTCTGTCTGTAATCATAAGGCTCATGTGTTGATTGATTCAGGATCCACGCATTCGTTTATTTCTTAGCATTTTGCATGTAGATTAAACTTGAAGTTTGAACCTCTAGAATATATACTACATGTAAATACCCCTATGAGTGAATCCCAGAGAACTGAGTTAATCTGTAGAGGATGTGAAATAAAGGTGGGAGATAGAGTGATGTTAGCAGATCTAATCATGTTGAATATACATGGGTTTGATGTAATTCTGGGGATGGATTGGTTGGCAACCAATCGAGTGAGTTTAGACTGCTACACTAAGATTGTAACTTTCTCCCTACCTGAACCTCACAGTGTACGATTGAGATATTGAGAAAATGATTATGTGGATTTCTAGTAAGTAAATTGAGAATTTAATATTATTTTGGAGAATATTAAATATGATTGTTCATGTGAAGGTTATGAGACACTCATCTCAGACGATGAGCGGGAACATCCGAGGATTGAGGATATACCTGTGGTGTGTGAATTTCTGGATGTTTTTCCATATGAATTGCCAGGTTTACCACCAGAGAGAGAGCTGGAGTTTACCATTGATTTGGTACTAGATACTCAGCCAATCTCTAAACCTCCCTACAGAATGGCATTAGTGGAACTTGAGGAATTGAAGAGACAACTACAGGAGTTATTGGATCAAGGGTTTATTAGACCCAGTATTTCACCGTGGGGAGCACCAGTACTATTTTTTAAGAAGAATGATGGTAGTCGCAGATTATGTGTAGACTACCGGTTGTTGAATAAAGCCACGGTGAAGAATAAATACCCACTACCCAGGATTGATGATCTACTTGATCAGCTGAGAGGGGCATCAGTCTTTTCTAAGATTGATTTGAGATCGGGCTATCACCAATTGAGGATCAAGGAAGAAGATATTCCAAAGACGGCCTTCAGGACAAGGTATGGCCATTACGAATTTCTGGTGATGTCCTTTGGATTAACAAACGCCCCTGCAGCATTTATGAGGTTGATGAACGAGGTGTTCAGAGACTATCTAGATAAATTTGTGATAGTCTTTATTGATGATATCCTGGTATACTCTCGGTCGTATGAGGAGCATGCACAGCATTTGTGGTTAGTACTTCAGATACTCCGAGATAAGCAATTATACGGAAAGCTTAGTAAGTGTGAGTTTTGACTGAACCGGATAGCTTTCCTTGGTCATATAGTCTCAGAGGAAGGAGTATCAGTGGACCCAAGCAAGGTGGAGGCTGTGCTTAATTGGGAGAGACCGAAGACAGTTACTGAGGTACGAAGCTTCCTTGGTTTGGCAGGGTATTACAGAAGATTTGTGGAAGGATTTTCAAGGATTGCCGCCCCTTTGACTAAGCTCACGCGCAAAGAGACTCCATTTATATGGACTGATCAATGTGAGCTCAGTTTTCAAGAATTAAAAAGGAGATTGACAGCGGCACCTGTGTTAACTATTCCTGAGGGATCAGGAAGATTTTCGGTGTATAGCGATGCATCTCACCAAGGATTGGGGTGTGTGCTGATGCAGCACGGAAGAGTGGTCGCATATGGATCGCGACAGCTGAAAGACCATGAGCGAAATTACCCCACGCATGATTTGGAGTTAGCCGCTGTGGTATTTGCTTTGAAGATCTGGCGACACTACTTGTATGGGGAAAGATTCCAGATTTTCACTGATCACAAGAGTTTGAGATATCTCTGTGATCAGAAAGAGTTAAACATGAGACAAAGGAGATGGATGGAACTCCTTAAGGATTATGACTGCGAGATTTTATATCATCCGGGTAAGGCGAATGTGGTTGCTGATGCCCTGAGCAGGAAGAGTATGATATCTGCTATGATGATCAGGGAATGGGATTTGTTAGAGCAGTTCGTCGAACTTCGGATCAGAGTTAAAGAGGTAGAGACTGGATTTTTGGCTAGCCTGCGGATAGAGCCCAGGATCATGGATCAGATTAGAACTGGGCAGCGCAGTGATCAGAGATTGATAGATATGGTTAGCCAAGCTGAGCAGAGTTCGCAGTCGGATCTCACCATCAGTGAGGATGGATTATTGAGGTTCAGAGGACGGATTTGTGTACCGGGCGATGATACCCTAAAGAGACAGATACTGAGAGAATCCCACTGCTCGCGATACACCATGCACCCAGGGAGTACTAAGATGTACCGAGACTTGAGAAAGGTGTATTGGTGGAGTGGTATGAAGCGAGACATGGCAGAGTATGTGGCCAGGTGTTTAGTATGCCAGCAAGTGAAAGCTGAGCATCGAAAGCCCGAAGGACTACTACAGCCTTTACCTGTACCTACATGGAAATGGGAGCATGTCACTATGGACTTTATTATGGGTTTACCGAGGACCCGAAGAGGTCGTGACGCGATATGGGTCATTGTGGATAGATTGACCAAGAGTGCCCACTTCCTTGCCATCAAGAGCACAGATACTGTGGATGCCTTAGCTGAACTGTATGTCAGCGAGATAGCTAGATTACATGGGGCTCCAGTGAGTATTACTTCTGATAGAGATTCCCGATTTACTTCTAGATTTTGGACCCAGTTTTAGGAGTCCATGGGATCTCGATTGAGTTTCAGTACCGCCTATCATCCTCAGACAGATGGTCAGTCAGAGAGGACTATTCAGACCCTGGAGGATATGTTGAGGGCGTGTACGATGGATTTTAAGGGATCATGGGATGATCACCTGCCCCTAGCAGAGTTTACATACAATAACAGCTATCATGCGAGTATTGGAATGGCACCTTTTGAGGCTCTATATGGTAGGAGGTGTAGATCCCCTGTAGCTTGGGAAGAAGTCGGTGACAGAAAGATAAATGCTCCCGAGCTTGTTGAGCAAGCCGTACAGAGTGTGAAACTCATATGTGAAAGGTTATGGGCTGCACAAAGTAGACAGAAAAGCTACGCGGATGTGCGTAGACGGCCACTCGAGTTTGAGGTTGGTGATGTAGTATTTCTAAAAATATCACCGAGTAAGGGTATCATGCGATTTGGGAAGAAAGGGAAATTGAGTCCTCGATACATAGGACCATTCGAGATTCTTGAGAGAGTGGGAGAGGTAGCTTACAGATTAGCATTACCCCCACAGATGTCCGGAATACACAATGTTTTTCATGTGTCTATGTTGAGGAAGTACCACCCGGACCCTTCTCATGTCATAGAGTATGACGAGATGGACATTCAAGAGGATATGAGCTATACTGAGGAACCCGTCCGGATTCTCGATAGAAAGGAGAAGGTACTGAGAACCAAGAGCATCCCATTAGTGAAAGTTTTGTGGAAACATCACTCAATGGAAGAGGCAACGTGGGAACTAGAGAGTCTCATGAAGGAGAAATATCCCCATCTATTTGACTAGTTGAGTTGAATTTGGAGGACCAAATTCTTTTTAGGGTGGGGAGGATGTGAGATCTGAGAATTTCAGACATATTTTAATGATGTAATAAGAATTTGAAGTGTAATTTATTGAGCTAAGTGAATTGTGGGAATTATAATTGGAGATTGATATGTTAAGTGTGTAAAATAAATGTGAAACTATGAGGACAGATCGATCTGGGAGAAGGAGAGATCGATCTGGTGAGCTATAAACGACAAGGAATGAGGAATTTAAGGAGCAGATCGATCTCCAATGGAAGAGGATCGATCTCCTTATGAATCTGTTTGAGAGAAGATCGATCTCATGAGGAAGAGATCGATCTCCAAATGATTCTGTTTGGGAGAAGATCAATCTCCTTAGGAGCAGATCGATCTCATAAAGCCATAAAGAGATCAATCTCACCCCTCGACAGATCGATCTCCTAGGCATAAAATTGCCCAGATCGTTCCCAAAATTCAAACGCAGATCGATCTCATCAAGAGGCAGATCGATCTCCTACCTCCAGTCTATATAAGGGACCCGTGTTTTCTCCTGCAATTTCACTTTCTCTCTCTTCCAACCCCATTTTTCTGAAAACCTAACTTTCTCACTCATCCAAATCTCCCATTTTCGGCCGAATCAGCTGTTGTGGCAAGAAGGAAAGTTGTTCCTCATCAAAGGGAGAACAACATACTTGGAAATCGAAAGACGGATCAGATCGAGGCAAGAGATAAGCTCTCCACAAGCTTTGGGTAATTTCTAAACCTCGATCTTGATATTTGAGATGATTTTGATGTTATTGGTGGTTGTCATTGCGTTGAAATAGTTGAGAAAGGATTAGGGATTGATGAAATTGCAATGTAGTTGGAGTAATGTAGATATTTGGTAATTTTGAGAGTTTGTGCTATAAATGGAAATATAGACAATGTGATGAATTAGCATAGATAATTGGCATGAGAAATATAGGACGTTGAGCTATTGTGAATGAGGTTGTAGTTTAGGGTTGAGTTACGAGAATAAAGAGATTTGAGGAGTTATGAGCAATTATGCTCGATTTTGAGAATTGAGATTGATGAGATAATTGAGTATTGATGTTTTAACATCGTTTGGACAGCTCGGGAGTTCCAGAGTGGAATACGAGGCTAGTCCGTGATACGGGGGAAACGATTGCACTATACAAGGTGCAAAGAGGTAAGGGAAATCTAAACCATTTGTGTATGTGGATTGTAAACTATTTTAGCATGAATTGTGGTTTATAAAACAAGCATGTTGAGTTTTGTGTTGAGATTTAATTGCACACGATTTTATAGCCGGTTGGAGCCCAATGTTTTTATGAGTTTATAACTAGGCTCTACATTAAGGCAATATTGAGATTTGAGAAATGTGTGCGTGTGCTTTGCCGGTTGGAACTCGATTTTATTACGTTTTGTGTTGAGTACAAAACGATTTTCAAATGAGTTTTATGAGAGAAAAACCATTACGAGTTCTACGTGAAGGCAAACCAGTCTTATGTGATAAGACTTAGGTGTGTAGTTGTGAGTACACACTGGGCATTGCTCTGGTAGCATGTAAGCCCGATTTCTTCTCTGTTCTGGTAACGTGAGAACAACCCATTGGTGGCTGTGCCACGTTGAGAAACCCCATTGGTGGCTGTGCCACGTTATACCCCATTGGTGGCTGTGCCACGTTATACCCCATTAGTGGCTGTGCCACGTTGAGAAACCCCATTGGTGGCTGTGCCACGTTATACCCCATTGGTGGCTGTGCCACGTTATACCCCAAATTGGTGGCTGTGCCACGTTGAGAAACCCCATTGGTGGTTGTGCCACGTTGAGAAACCCCATTGGTGGCTGTGCCACGTTGAGAAACCCCATTGGTGGCTGTGCCACGTTATACCCCATTGGTGGCTGTGCCACGTTATACCCCATTGGTGGCACAGCTACGCCACGTTGAGAAACCCTATTCTGTGGCTATGCCACGCGAGAAATTAAATCAGTGGCTATGCCACGTGTGTTTAGTGGCTATGCCACGAGTGATTTTAAAACAGTGGCTTTGCCACGTGTGTTTTGTGGCTATGCCACTTGAGAATTTAAATCAGTGTCTACGCCACATGTGTTTAGTGGCTATGCCACGTGCATTATTTTTACTGTGATTTTATCACGTTATTTGAGAAAGCGTTTAACGCGTCATTTTCACATGCTTTGTTATTGCTCTAGAGTGAGCCTTTTACTTCATGTTTTCACATGATTTGAGATATGAGAATATCGTTTTGAGTACTTTCATGCTATAGTTTTCAAATGAGTTTCACATACAAATAAACATTTTGTGATGTGCATTTTGGTTTATGAAATGAGTTCCCTACCCCCCTTACTGAGCGATTTAGAAGCTCACCCTGTTTTCCTTTCCCCCCAGAGTTCTTCAAGTGAAAAAGGATCTCCCTGCGACGTACGGAGTAGTGGCTAGTGGAGGATTCGAGCTCCAGGCCATATATATTGTATCTTGAGGTATATTTTATCTTTTCATGTACCCAGACTATTATCGTAATTGCAGACACTTGATGTATAACATTTTATGGGATGTATTAGGATTAATTAACTTGAGATGGATTAATGTATTTGGTATGATATATAAATCCTATTGATGAGATCCTGAGGCATGATAATTATGATGATGTATGACACTGCACAGGAATGCACCTTTAATTGTGAATTAACGAGTAAAAAGTTTTAAATTTGCCTTATTTTCCGCATATTCGGGGCGTGACAGGTTTTCCCAGTTTAATGTGAATAGTAACTTTTTGGGTTTGAGAATACATTTTTATAAATACGAGCATACTTTATAAGTTCATATAACAAAGTAAGGTATTGGAATACTAATACTATTTTAAAACACATCCCTTACCTCTTGACCTTGGGGCAGTGTAAAATTATCGGGTTTTAAGATTGTCTCGATTTGCGTGTCATTTCCCAAGCTGCCCAAAATGATACCAAATCATCAAATTATGCTTAATAGCATCTCAACATATTCAAACATATGTTTAGTTTCATAAATGTTGACCAATTTTGACTTTTTATCAACTTTTTCTATTTTCACGGTTTTACTGATTTGAGTGTCGGTTTAAACTATTTTAGCCAATTTTGTTTTTCTAACTTCACCTGCATTATCTTAATAGCCTATGTACTCCTTCACATCCATAGTTCCTACTTGTTATCATTCTAATTTTACCAATTTTCACACCTTTCGACTTTTCACTAAACTAAGCTATAAACCAAACTTTTTCAATATAATTTTAACTGTTAATAACACCAAATTCATCCAAATTTCTCCACAACTACAATAAACCTAGGCTGGCCGAATTCACACACTCCCATAGAAATTATTTCTTTCAATTCCACTTTACTAAAAATCATTCAAAAACATTAAATAACAACATATCTCAATTTTATCATCATTCATTAAGTTTAACTTTGACCAAGGTTGACCACATTTTTGATCCTCCAAATTGACCCTCAACTGTAATTCAAAATATATATATAGCTTAGAATCATAAAAAACTACAAGAAAAACTAACCAAAATCTTCCAAAAATTCAACTTTCTCTCACCTCGAAACAGGGCAGATTCTGCCCCTGTTCTTCTTTCTAGTTTTTCACATAGAAAATGGACTTATTTGTGGCTCATTTTTTATATGTTATAGATGACTAAAGGGGGAAGATTTCATCCTTTGATCCTTACCTGAAAGTGGTCGGAAGGCCGCCAAGAAATTTGTATAAATCAAGTTATAAGATAACGTCAGCGGCAACTTGGGAGGGCTAGTGTATTTCGAGTTTAAGTCAGTTTGGGGTGATTTTGTAACGACCCTTGACCCTTGAAAATCGGGGGAAATTTTTTTGAATTTAATTTACCCATTTATTCCCTTATTCACTTAGGTTGTATTCCTGTGCAGTGTCAAAACACTTTTCCTAATTCTTTATCCGTAATTATATTTAATTTCCATACTTTAACTTATATGGCCGGTAAAATTTCGACAACATAATGGCTTATATGTGAGCCTACCCACCTGCAATTCAGTTGTTTTCGACAATCCAACATATCCACAACTACCAAGCATGCTTTCGAACAATCCTAGATATCCACAACTACCAAGCATACTTCTCAAATCTACCTTTACAACTCAATACATCTATTTCGATTTAACACTAGCCATCTCAAAATATAATCCCAAAATAATGTTGTTTACATCGTTTTCCTTACAAATTACATCCCAACAAAAATATTCCCAATATACGTGTCTGTGCTTACAGATATGTCTGGTATAGGAATGTAAATGTATACCTTTCTGCGTGTACAAAAAGTAGCCTAGGGTAACTCTCCCCACCAGCCTATGTCGTGTACGCGGCAGGTAGTGCCAACAGATCACTGCAATTAATCTGAGAGGTAGAAGGGTGAGCTTTCGGGAAAAAGCCCAGTAAGAAGATGTATTTAAAACGATCCCAGCAATTCAAATATGTAGAAAACATAATAGTGCGTATAATGATACTTTCTGAAAACTAATATAAATGACATTCAAAGGTTAAGGAAAATCAGAAACATCGAGATTCAAAACGTAATTCTTTAAGTACGTGAAACTTAACAGATATTATGTAAAACTGGTTGTACATTCAGAATTCCAAACAGGAATACATATCAAATCACATACTACAAAATCCGTTTCTGAAATCAGAGTTTAATTTTCAAAATGAGACTACATCGGCCCACATAATTATCACGCGGCAATAACAAATTCGTTACACGGCAAATAACCAAGTCATCCTCCATAGAGGGAATTCAAAACTCGAAGGTAATTTCAGACGCCACAAAGGCGAAATATAGGCGCCACGAAGGTGAAATACAGGCGCCACGAAGGCGAAATACAGGTGCCACGAGGGCGAAATACAGGCGCCATGAAGGCGAAATACAGGCGCCACACAGGTGAAATATAGGCGCCACACATGCGAAATACAGGCGCCACACAGGCGAAATACAGGCGTCACGAAGGTGAAATACAGGCGCCACGAAGGCAAAATACAGGCACCACGAAGGCGAAATACAGGCGCCACGAAGGCAAAATACAGGCGCCACATAGGTGAAATTCAGACGCCACACAGACGAAGTTGACATGCGTTAGCATACAACATAAATGGCCCTTAGTCTCAAAACATACTATATTTCTCATATGCGAAAACATCGAATTAAAAGTCATCTTGTTCGAATGATCATTTCAGAAGACATGCTCTTATCCAGAAGTCAAATTCAGCTATATGCAATTATTCAAAAACAAAAATACAGAGAGCATAGTCTTGATCAGAAATATAATTTAGAAACATGCATGAAAATCATACTTCATGTTTTTATAAGCTTTCTTTAATCAAGGTTTAGAAAGTAACTATTACCGTTTTAAATTATATCCCCTTACCTCGATCTATCGAAATCTTCGTGCTCGAGTGGTGACGCCTCTTAGTACCTCCCTTAATTCCTTCTACGATTACCTACACCAAAATCGTATATTTAGCACCATATTCGTGTGAATTGTCCGAATTGCGTTAAAATCGTAACCTATTCTTTACTACTGTGTGTGTACGTATTATTGTACGTACCTAAGTCAACATGCACGTTTATATATTTTCTCTTACCACGTTATTTTGTATGTACAATTATTGACATACACCTTATTATATACCTCTACATGTATGTACACATAAATATATATATATATTTTTTATTTGTTTTCATTCTTTTCCTATCTCATATATACATTTTTTGCATGTACATAAACTAGCACACATTCATCTTATATACACCCATATGCATATACACCTAAATATATACATATATATATATATATCTATATATGTATATACACACATATATATATATATACATATATTATTATTAGTTTCCATTATTCAATATCACAAACATATCCATATATATATATATATGTTTGCCTACTCCTCATCATTCCCATTTTTATCTACTTTAAACCTACACTAACATGCTTATATCTACCACTCATTTATCTACCTGTACATTGAATATACATACATGTATATACATATATATACTTTACCTTATCATACTTATACACAATCACATATATATATACATGTACAATTAAATATACATATATACATTAGATTTTTACCTCTTCTCTCTCCCTTTTTTTCTTTTTTTTCTTTCATTCCCGGGTTTCATGTTTTCCAGCCCTATTTCTGTTTCCCCCCCTCGGTTGCTTCTGTTCAACCTCAATTTAGTACCACTTCCTTTTCTCCCTCAACTCTCAGTTTTCAGCTTGCCTCTCGATATTCTCCTTCTTCCTCAACCTCTCGGTTTCCAGCTTGCCTCTCGATTTTCTCCTTCTTCCTCAACCTCTCAGTTCCCTGCTTCACTGCCTCACTGATCACTTCTCTCTTTCACTGGACCCTGTTTCCCCTTTAGCCCTCGGGTCCTACTCTTTTCACTCAGCCTCCCCTCCCTCGATCTGCTTCCTTCAGTCTCGGTTTGCTGCAACTTCTTCCATTTTTTGGTTCACTTCTGTATCGACTCCAAACCACCCGAAAGGATAGTCCTCACCCAGCTCAAAACATCACGAGGATGAGCCACTTCACGCCTCTGTTTCCAGCATCCGGTTGCACTTCTTCCCTCCCGTTTCACCTTCTGTCTTCCTTAACCTTCATGCTTCAGTTTCCTTACTTTCCTCTCAGCTCCCCTCTGCTGTTCACGTGGATGAAACCTCCCTCGCTCACTCTGTTCAACCTTGATCATCCCCTGTTACAGCTTCAATTTCCTTCTTGCTTGCGCGCCTCTCTTTCCGTTAGGCCCTCTGTAGATTACAAAATGATGACCCAAAATACCGAGAACCCCCTATCTTCAGCCTTGGTCTGCTTCTCTTCTTCTTCTCCTTCCCTTCTCCCTCTCCCAGCCAATCGGCCCTTCTCCTCTTCCTCTCTTTTCCTGGTTTTGTTTTCCCGCCCCTGCTAGCTCCTCTCTGTTTCTTTTTTCCAATTTCGAAAGGGATGGCAGACGGAATTGGCTTTTCAAAGCCAATTCCGTACAATGCTATATATTTATATATTATATTAATATATATATATATTAGGTTAATATATATTATTTGTTTTATTATTTTTTTGTATTATTATGTTATTTTTTTATTTAATTGTTTTGTGTCCATTTACAAAATTATTATCTCAAGTTTATTTATTATTTATTAATATTTATATATTAAATAATATACATTACATAATATATATTTATATATATATTTGTTATATATATATATTATTACCTATCTATTTAAATGTCATGTATATTTATACATACATGTACGCCTATGTATATATATCTATATATACACATTTTCTTGTAAAATTATCCAATGACATAATATCCATGCCTTCCATGAAACTCTTATTATTTCGAAAAATGAAATATTATCGGGATTCCATCACTCCTCGCGAATTCTCGATACACGTTTTTACATCAACAGTTTTCAAGTAATAATTTAAAATTTTTCAATCCCTCCGTACTTGCATTTGTTTTATCACTTCTTATATCTTTGGGTTCCCGATCATTCATGGGTTTCTCGGCTCCTATATTCCTCGAGCCTTACAACGAACATTCACACTTCCATTAAAATATAATATTTTCATTTTTATATAATCTAATTAAACGTAGGAAATTTGTGGGGTTTACAGATATTTACTTCTCCAGAAAACTTATTAAGCTGAATTTACATCTGGAAAATTTGGGACTCAAAAGGTTTCCAGTAGGTCTCCAAATTTAAGGATTTCTATTGGCCGATCAGTTTCCTGAAGTAGGGGAAATTCATGTTCTTCTTTGAAAAATTCATAAAAATTATTTCTAGTCTAATTTCCTCCCAATTTTCACTTCCAAGTGTTATACTATGTCGCTTGAATGTCTTATAAAAATTTAGGGGTCACTTGTTTAAGAAACGTTCCCCGATTGAGCTCATTTTGTGCGATTTGGTCATTACCAAGCAAAATGGCTTAAGGTTTTCGGTTGACTTTAAAAATTAATTCAATCCCCGAAACCTTCATATTTCCACTTGATTTTCTTTCCTAATGTCAATTTACTCTTATAATAATTTCCTATGGTTTCAAAATAATTTTTGGGAATTTTTAAAATTTATTCCAAATTTATTTCTCTTACTAGACTATTTTTCTTGGTTTAGCGTAAACCCGAGTTTTACTAACTTTTTCACTTCCAATACCTTAGTTTTCACTTCTCAACATCATTTCATGCTTATACATGTAATTTTTAAGTAATTCTCAGGCTTAGAGCCTTATCTTGGCTTTCGTGTCGTCAGGCCCCATGCCATTAACTCGAGTACTTCGGTGGTTTCGGGCTTGCATAACATTATTCTGAGTTCTTAATTACTTCTTAGTTTTTCCAATAAGAAATAAAGTGGGAAAAATTTGGGTTTCACATTTCTCCCTAGCTTTTAGGAATTTGGTCCTCCAAATTCAGACTAGTCCGTCGAATAGCTACGGGTACTTCTTTCATGTGGCTCTTTTAGGAATTCGGTCCTCCAAATTCAGACTAGTCCCACGTAGGTTCTTTTATCGAGTGGTGTCGTCAGAGAATCTTTACCAACGAAATCGTCTTAGATTGAAATACCTTCTCTTTTCTGTCGAGGATTTGGATAGGTTGTTAAATATAACTCATGTCTTCATGAATCTCCAAAGACTTATACTCAATGGGTTCAGATAATATTTTCTCAACATGGAAACGTGGAAGACATCATGTATTCCTGACAGCTGTGAAGATAGTGCGAGTCGGTAGGCAACGTCTTCCACTTTCTCCAATATTTCAAATAGACCAATGAAGTGAGGACTAAGCTTCCTTTTCTTTCTGAAACGTGTGACACCCTTCATCGGAGATGCCTTTATAAATACAGAGTCCCCAACTTGAAATTCCAGAGGACGTCTCCGTACATCTGTATAACTTTTCTGTCTACTCTATGTCGTCCTCAATCTCTCACAGATTAGCTGAATACCTCTAGTTGCCTGTTCGACCAGTTCAAGTGCAAGTATTTTAATGTCACCCACTTCTTCCCACGCTATAGAAGATCTACATCATTTACCATATAGAGCTTCATAAGGAGCCATCCCAATGCTAGCATGATAACTGTTATTATAGGCAATTTTGCGAGAGGCAAATGATCATCCCATGAGCCCTTAAAGTCCAATGCATATGCCCTTAACATATCCTCTAAGGTCTGAATAGTCCGTTCGGATTTACCATCGGTCTGAGGATATTAGGCAGTACTCAAATTCAGCTGAGATCCCATGACTTCCTGAAAACGAGTCCAAAACGTCGAAATGAATCGGGAATCTCTGTTGGAAGTAATGATCACGGGAGCCTCATGTAACCGTACTATTTCTCTGACATGCAAGTCTGCTAGCTTATCTAGCGAATCAGTGCTCTCAATGGTAAGGAAGTGGGCACTCTTTGTTAGTCTGTCCACAATCACCCAGACTGCATCATGACACCTTTGGGTCTTTGGTAACCCCATAATAAAATCCATAATAATATGCTCTAATTTCAAGGTAGGCACCTGTAATGACTTAAGCAGTCCTAAGGGCTTCTAGTGCTCAACCTTAATCTGTTGGCAGACTAAACATCTAGCCACGAAGTCTGTCACATCTCTCTTTATCCCTGTCCACTAATACACCTTACGAAGATCATGGTACATTTTAGTACTACCTGGGTGCATGGTAAACCGAGAATAATGTAACTCTTTCAAAATATTTTGTTTCAAGGTGTCATCATGTAGCACACAAAACGACCCCAAAATCTCAACAACTCATCATCACTTACCGAGAAGTCTGTCTGCGATCTCTTCTCAGCCTGGTTAACCATGTCCAGTAGCTTATGACAATTCCTATACCCTGCACTGATTTGATCCAATATACTGGGCTCCAATTGTAGGATAGCCATAAGCCCATCCTCAACCTCATCAACACTGATTCTGAGCTCGACGAACTGTCCCTACAATTCTGATTCTCTGATCATCATATAGGACACAATACCCTTTCTACTAAGGGCATCTGCTACCACATTCGCCTTACTCGGATGGTACAAAATCTCGTAGTCATAAGCTTTAAGGAGCTCTATCCATCATTACTGTCTCATATTAAGCTCCTTCTGTTCAAAGATATACTTGAGACTCTTATGGTCAGTGAAAATTTGGAATCTCTCACCATATAAGTAATACCACCATATCTTCAATGCAAAAATTACAAAAGCCAATTCCAAGTCATGAGTCGGATAGTTATGCTCATGGTCCTTAAGCTGACGAGAGCCATAAGCAACCACTCTACCATTCTGCATCAGTACACAGCCTAAACCCTAGTAGGAGGCATCACTGTAAACTGCAAATCCTCCTGAACCACTCAGAATGGTCAAGATTGGTGTTATGGTCAAACAACGTTTGAGCTCTTGGAAGCTTTGCTCACACTGCTCAGACCACTCAAATGGGGTATCCTTATGGGTCAGTCTAGTCAGTGCAGCTGCAATCTGGGAAAATACTTCCACAAATCTCCAGTAATACCCTGCCAATCCCAAGAAACTCCTAATCTCCGTTACTATTCTTGGTCTCTCCCATTTCAGCACTGCATGCACCTTAGACGGATCAACAGACACCCCATCCTTAGATACAATGTGTCCGAGGAAGGCAATCTGTTCCAACTAGAATACATTTTCTAAATTTCCCATGCAGTTTCTTCTCATTGAGGGTCTGGATCACAGTTCTCAAATGCTCCTCGTGCTCCTCTCGGGACTTAAAATAGATCAGTATATCATCAATGATCATAATCACAAACCTATCCGAAAACTCCCAAAAAATATCATTCATTAAATTCATTAAGGTAGCAAAGGCGTTAGTCAGTCCAAAATGCATCACAAAAAATTCATAGTGCTCGTATCAGGTTCAAAAATCTGTCTTCGGTACATCAGCCTCCTTAATTCTCAACTGATGATAACTTGATCTCAAGTCTACTTTAGAGAACACTGAAGCCCCACTTAACTGATCAAATAAATCATCTATTCATGGCATAGGGTACTTGTTCTTTATCGTTGCCTTATTCAATAGTCTATAGTCAATACACAGATGGAGACTGCCATCTTTCTTTCTGACAAGCAGTACTGGAGCGCCCCATAGAGACACACTTGGCCTAATAAATCCCTTATCGAGCAATTCTTACGACTGCTTTTTTAGTTCCTCTAATTCAACCAATGTCATTCGACAAAGTGGCTTGGAGATAGGCTTAGTGTCGGGCACCAGGTCAATTGCAACTCAACTTCCCGCTCCGTTGGTAGCCCCGATAAATCATCCAGAAAGACATCGGGAAACTCACATAGAATCGAAACCTTATGGATACTTGGTGGTTCCCAACTATTGTATGAAATAAAGGCAATATAGCCTTCACAAAAATTTATACTGTTAGTAATTTTCAATTAATTCAATACCTGATATCTTCATAAAATTTGACACCATGCACTTTATTTCTTATTAATAAAACATATATCAAACTTTTCAAGTAAGAAGAAGGTTAGGGTCTTAGTGTAAAAGTTTAGACTTACATGATTGGAGCTAGCCAATCCATGCCTAAGATTACATTAAAACCTGACATATTCAACAAAATTAGATTTGCTAACAATTTCCTATCTCCTACCTTAATCTCACAATTTTTACATATCATATCAGTCTATTGTGATTCGTGCATAGGTGTACTTATGTGTAACATGTAATATAAGGACTCAGGTTCCAAGTGCAACTTACATGCAAATTGTGGTGAGATAAAAGAGTGTGTGGAACCTAGGTCAAATTGTAAGACCCGAAATTAAATCGTAAATTTTATGAGGTAGAAAAATGTTCACAAATTTAAAGGAATGGGATTCGGACTGAAAATAAGGATTCAAATCATAAAATGAATGAGTGTTCGTGAAGGAAAGTTTGACTGAATTAATCCCGAACAAGTGTAGGGGTAAAACGGTCAAAAGATCAAAATTCGGGATAAATTCGATAAGAAAAATTTAATTTAAAATAAGGATTTAGAATATCTTGATCAATAATGAGGAAATTATATAATCTTAAGTCCAATTGATCAAGATCCGAAATTTTTAGAAATACCGAAAAGTCATCTGGGACAATATCTCGAAAATACGGAGAAAATATACTGGAAAAATGATTAAAAATATAATAAACAAATTAAATTAAACTAAATTTATTTATTTGGAATAAATAATAATATTGTAGATATTTTCAGATTTTTTAGACTATATTAATGAATATTTTAATAATAAAACAAATGTTAAATAATAATAACAATAATAAAATAAAAAAATAAAAAAAAAGAGAGAAGCCTGAAAATCGGGAGAACCCGAGAAACAAAACCCGAAAGACGACCCGTGAGAACCGACCGTCGATTCCAGCACACCGGCGACCGACAGCGTCCGACGAAGTTACCAGGAGGAAGAGGAGAGACCGGCGAGCACGTGGGCACCGGAATCACGCCGTCAGGTGGCCGGAGCAAGCCGATCGGAGCAAAGGAAAACCAAGGGAGAAACGGGCTGATTTTCGGTGAACCACCGCGACTGGGCCGGAATGGAGGCTACCGACGCACTCAGGGGAAGAAGTCGGTTCTTTTGAGACTGGTCTTGGCCGATGAGACCGTCGAAAACGTCGGCGACGGCCAGTGGCAGTAAAACGGCACCGTTTGGCCGAAAGGAAAGGGAAGGAAAAGGAGGGAAAAGGAAGGAAAGAGGAAAGAAAAGAAAGGAAAAGGAAGGAAAAGGAAAGAAAAGAAAGGAAAAAGGGGAAAAAAGGAAAGAAATTTACCGGGGACGACTCGAGGTTCGGGCAAGTTGACCGAGGGTCGAAATTGACCTACGGGTAAATTCCAGAAATTTAATTTAATATTATTTTAATGGAAAATAATCCGGATTTACCTAATTGTGCAGCTTCATGACAGAGACCGAATGAGAGCCGATCGAGCTCTGATTCTCGTACCCCGCATCGTATCGGGTAAGTAGAGTTTAATTTCGGTAATCAGAGTTCTTTAAATATTGAGTTTTAATTAATTTACGAAATTATGGATTAATTTTGCATAGAAAGGAATATTAATTCGGAGTTGTAATAAATTATCGTAAATAGTATACGGGCTATCCAATGAATTGGATCGAAGCCCGATAATTATTAGTAAGCTGCATAAGCCCGGTATACCTAAAGAAAGGAATTAATAAATATAAAAAGGGCTGCAATGGGCCGAGACCAAATAAGGTAGATAGGGCCCAATACCTTAAAGTTGGTCAGTAAATGCGATATACTGATCAAGATAATTGAATTAACCTCAACTGTATGGTTATATGCAGTTACGTACCTTTGGTTGGCGCACATTTGGGCTGAGAGATCGGTATCATCGAGACAGGTTAAGTCTGCACGCGATTCCAGGTAAGGGAATTTTGTAGGTGCATAGAGGTAATTATACGTATTTTGAGGGGGTTTATCGGGTCTAGAATTTCATAAACTATATAGAAACGGAATAATGATTTTGCGAAAATTGGGGCATAAGTGAATAAAGGAAAAAAGACGATCTTGCCCCCTGAGAGTAAAATTTACAAAAGGGTGGTAAGGCATATAAATTATTTGATTTTCATGCTTTGATATTTTATATGAATGTATTGCTTGGGTTTAAGCAAATTTACATATAGGTTGGCTGTTGATTTTATGAATTATACGAAAGGGTACTGGTTTGTATCGGTTATGATTTTAAAAGATGTTTTATTAAGATCGAGCCACCTATCGTATTTACACGAATAAAAAGAGTGCTAGAGTCTATCTTGCACTAAAGTTTACTGATTTATTCTTATGAAAAGTCGTACTGGAGCATTGCTCATACGAGAAATTTGTGTGTGCACAAAATCGTGCTGGAGCTTCGCTCGTACGAGATTTTAGATATCATGATATGCATAGCATGGTGCTGGAGCTTCGCTCGCACTAGACGTGAGTTGACATGCATATAGTCGTGCGGAAGCCTCCTGTAGACTGTGTGTCACAGAGAGTTGAGATACTCGCACGCATACTTTGAGACATGGGTTGGTTATCGACATAGTATTGGGGTGGATAAGACCTACGACAGCCACCCCCAGACTATGATATAGGTCCACGGAGTACGATGTACCGTGTATGTCACACAGAGTACGCTGTATCGTGCAGTCATGATGACTCTATGATGTTACTTGATATTCTGGCGGGTAGGACTTGACCCCACCTCCCGTTGCAGTTGTGATACCCCGCACACCGGGATCCGTGTAGCCTGGGATCACAGGGACATAGTATGGCCATAGTCCTCGATTTTTCATACAGTAACCTACATGCCTCACATGATATCATACGGTCTGGATAGACCAGGACAAACCCGATGGAGGTGTAGTCCCGATTTATGTTTTTAAAAGAGATGTGATTTAATGAATCAAGGTATTCCCGAGAGATGGGTTTGACCTTGTTAAAGTTGTTTTATGATGAAACAAATGATTTTTAAAGTGATGAGTTTTGTGATTAAACGAATAAGTTTTAAAGTGAAGAGTTTATGATGAAACTAATAAGTTTTTAATGTGACGAGCATGAGATGTCATACATGATGATTTTTCCATGTGTGCTTTATATGCCGATTTCATGAGTTCTCTTATATGATATATACATACATGTGGCATCGTTTTAGTCATACCTCATGCTCCAAATGTAAACAATTTTTATATCATGACATTATCAGCACGTAGATAGTATAGTTATCTACCTGCTTACATTATTGCCTTACTAAGCACGTTTTGCTCACCCTTTCATTTTCCACCCCACAGGATATATTCAGTAGAAGAGAGCGACAATAGTCTCGCATCTCGGTTATCTGCTGCTTCTTATTAAGATCAGGTATACACATTCGTATAATTTTGTATCTGAACATATAGATGCACAGTACTGTATATGGATGTAATGTTGGGGATGTATTTAGTTTAAATAAATTGATATGTAAATGAAATATCAAAATTGAATAGTAAATAGGTGAGAGGTGACTAACACCGAATCATAGCCCAACTGGTTAGTAGTGTAACTGTTCACGACGGGTAAGGAAATGAAAAAGCGAAAAAGCGAAAAAATTTGTAGTGATTTTAAGAAATTTGGGTCGTGACAAATTTAATGGTATCAGAGCAGAGTTGGCCTGATATGAGTCGGTGTTAGTGGTTAAGTAAATTTACATCCCCATGTACTATGCATTATTTAGATACAATTGTGTATATCAAGATGGAATTGCAGCTAAGAATTTTGTTTCGAATGCAAGAATATAGTTTTTATAACTGATAGCCGCTATGGTAGAGTGGCGAGTACACATGCTCGAGACCGTAGAGATCGGTCTGAGAATCAAATGAGTCATGATATGAGACTCAAGATGAGATAGTACACGAGGCAGAGGTCATAGAGGTAGACCTGAGTCTGCTAAGTCGTGCTGAGTTGACCCATGAGAATCGGGATGAGATTGAAATAGAGGCTGATGTTGAGCATACTCCACAGGGTCCTACAAAGAGACCAAACAATATTGAGACACACTCCAAGAGGATGGAGTGGAGTGTAGAAAATATTTCAGAGTTGTTTACTCAACCTATGCGTGTAGTTGAGAATAGGCAGGGTAAAGCCTAAACAGATGCCTCAGACTATAGATATTTGCATACCCCTCCGGTATATAGCGAAGTAAAGAAACCAATACTTGTTGAGGACTGGGTGAATGAGATTGCGAAGTTGTATGGATTTTTCGGTGTATGTCGACTAAGAAAGTGATTTTTAAAATACATTTATGTTGGAGGGCGAGGCGGAGCATTGATGGGAGTTCGCCCAACCTATCTGAAGAGTTAGACGTCCAGAGCCGACATGAGAAATATTTCTGGATGTATTCCGGTGACAGAATATCCCGAACATTACTTAAAGAAAAATTACAGATAAAGTTTTTTTCACTGCCCATAGTCATTGGTTGATTGATGAGTATGAATCTCAAATTACATCCCTGGGCAAGCATGAACCCGATATTGTGGACAGTGAGAGTCGGAAAGCCCAAAAGTTCATGAAAGGGCTCAAATTATCGATTAGAGTCTGATTGGCTCACTACTTATGTCGAGGCAGTGCGCAAAATACAGTTGCATGAATAATATCATGTGTTGCACGCCTCTGAGATTGAAAAAGGTAGTAAGGGCCGAAATAGTGATAGAAGAGAATAGAGAATGACAGAGATGTCAGAGCGGGAAAGAGACCAATTGGTAAGAGATTAGAGTTGATGAGCTACAGGGTAAGATGATTGGTAAAGCCCCAGTATATCCAATTTTAGTACTTTTAAAGGATATTGTAAATTGAGAACCCCGACTTGCTACGAAGCAGTTTAGCAGCGTAGTAGTGTAAGCACTGTAAGCAGTGTGAGATGTGTGGTGGATACCACGGAAGGAGGGTTTATACCTACACTGTATTGATGAAAATGGCCGTTAAGTGTGGCACGGACCATTGATTTTGATTGCACAGAGTTGGCGAGATCTCCCAATAGAAAAGTAAAGAGACAGAGAAAAACTTCGTTGGTATAGCTGCAACGAAAAGGGAGGCTATAGTCGAAAAGAAAAAGGAAAGTAGGCTGTTGGACGAAGGCGAGAGGATGTCTTGAACCAGGACACTATTGATGTTTCATGGATGTGGTGTAAGATACCACGCTTGTTATGAATAATGAAGTACATATGTTCATTGATCCTGGTGCCACACATTTATTCATACCGTCTTCATTCGCATATAAGTCAGTAAAAGGCATGAATGCCTACATCATTGGGCACAATACTGATAAATGAGTACCCCAATAGAGAAGGATTAATTAACGAAATATGGATATACAGATTTTAAGTTGAAAACAGGGGTGAAAAACATCACTGAAAAGTATACTGTAAGTGTTGACAAGTGATAAAAAGGGGTGCAACAGTTGAAATTAAAGGAGTAAAGGATTGTTCGCACAAAATGAATAATGACAAGAGTTTCGTTATAATTGATACACTAAGGAGATAATCTTCGAGATATGCTTGATTCTGAATACAAAATGTATTAGAGTAAGAGGCGTATGCTAGGTAAGAACATCCTTACGATATGAAGTCATTAGGATTAAAGCAATTAGTAGCGAATATAAATTGTAACCACATGGACTGATATGTAAAGTAATTGTGGTTAAGTCTAAAGGTTAATAAAGGTTCAAAATACCTCCCGGCCTGAAGACTTGACAGCGTCTAAAAGTATATATATATATAACCTATAACGTGAAATCGATCGTCGTAATAAATACCTTTAGCATTAGGATACCTTTACTAAAACGATAAGAATATTAAAATTCGACAAATCATAAAGGTTAACATAGTAAAAAATTTAATAAGAGCCGTTAAGATAAGAAAAGGAAATGACGCAGGTTAGTACCTGAAAACGTAAGCGATTTTGAAGGATCTTATACACTTATGCGTAAATAAGTCAAGGATTAGACCGATTTGTAATCATCATTATCGCTAATATGTTGGGTGTAGTTAAAGTCTAGGGCAAAATTGTAAGCAATAATTGAAAAATTGCTTTTATAAATGGGTTGTTGCGAGTTCTCAATATGGTCTACTTGGTTGACACGTTTAACTAAGAAAACGTGATCTTTGAATGAGATGATAAATAAGATGATAGATGTGACATGAATTTCGGTGTAGTGAAATATGAACTGACCCCCGTGATTAATTTCACCATACCCAACAGCTCAAGAGGTTCTCAGTGAGTATGGATACCTCAAAATAATGAAGGAGCTGTGTATTGATGTATAATGGGAAGATAGTCAATTATGGAGTCAGACAACTCCTTGATCATGAAATAAACTATCTGACTCATGATTTTAAGTTGGCAGCGATAGTACTTGTACTGAGGATATGGTACTACTAGGTACATGATGAGAAATTTTGAGTATGCACTGATCATAAAGCCCCGAGTATCTGTTTTTCACAAAAAGAGGCGAATATGAGAGTACATAGTGGGTTAGAGCTTCTGAGAGATTTTGATTGTGGAAAAAAATTGTACCACCCAGGAAAGGCTAATGTGATGGTTGATGCCTTGAGCAGAAAGAGCCTCAGGATGGTATTACATATGATGGTCAGGGAGCGTGAGCTGCTAGAGCAGTTGTGAGCCTCAGTATTGATGTGATCCCTTCTGATGATGACAATGATTGTGTGACAGCTAGCCTGATGATTAGAACTGGATGAGAGTGCCGGGATTTGCCAGGCTTAGCATGATGATCGGCATGGTGTCGATAGTTTGGGTCAGATTCAGAAGGGTACAGTGATAGAGTTCACAGAGTATGATAATGATTTACAGAGGTTCAGAGACAGTATAAGTGCTCCCCAGGACCACAGTTGATGAGATAATACTATTGTCAGAAGCTCACTCTTCGGGATATACAGTGCATACGGAAAGTAAAGAATATATGAAATCTTTGAAAAGGGTATTGGTAGTCAGATGTGAAAAGAGACAAGGTAGAGATTGTGGAAAAGTGACTAGTATGTCAGCAGAATAAGGTAGAGTATTAAAAGTCTGCAGAGCTATTGCAGCACCTACCTATATCGACACAGCACGGAAATGAGAGCAAGTCTCCATGAATTTTATGATGGGTTACAGAGAACCCAGGTGAATTACGAGGCTATTTAGATGATAGTCGATAGAGTGACTAAGTCTACCCACATTCTGGTTATGAAATCTCCAAATACTCAGAGTGTATATGAGGATTTATGTGTAAGGAAGATTGTGGAACATTAAGTAGCATTCAAGTGAGCATGATATCATATAGGGATTCTCGCTTCACTTCCCACCTCTGAGGATATTTTTAGGAAGCTATGGGAACCCGACTGAGTATTAGCACAGCTTTTCATCCTCAGACAGATGGTCAGTCAGAGAGGACTGTACAGGTTTTGAAGGATCCAATGAAAGCGTGTGCCTTTGATTTTTTATGCTCCTGGGATGATCAGTTATTACAAATCGAATTTGTCAATAGTGACAGTTCCTACTTGAGTATCGGGATAACAAGATAGGAGGCAGTGTATGGCTGTAGGGGTTGTTCCCCAAATTGGATAAGAAAAAGTGGGTGACAGATATAATTATTTTCGACTTTGGATAATAAGTCTCTGAGGATGTTTAGTTAAGGATGAGAGATTAAGAACACCTCAGAGCAGATAGAAAAGTATTGAAATTCACCGAGGGTGAATTAGTATGGTTGAAATGTTTCTTGTCCTAAGAGAATAAGGACATAGCGAACTTTTGGAAGAAGGTAAATTGAGTTTCGCTGGATTGAATCTTTTGAGAGATTGGACAAGTGGAAGATAAGACTTGTAGGTGGCATTTCCACTTGAAATAAGCAGGCACCCACAATGTGTCCCAGCTTTTGATGCTTCAGAAATATTATCCAGATCCAGCATAGGTGATAGGATATGAGATCCAACAGTTCAGCTTAATGCAAATATAAGTATATTAAAAGGTTGATTCGGGCATTAAATAGGAAAGAGAAAGTAATGAGGTTAAGATGATCTCCCTAATTAAAGTCCTTTGGTAGTAATACACTCCGGAGAAGGTCACATAAGAATTTAAGAGCATGATACGATCAATGTACCCGGAGTTGTATATGCACTCATATGACTTGGTTCTAATTTGGAGGACCAAATTTCTTAAGTGGGGGAGATTTGTAAGACCCGAAATTAAATCGTAAATTTTATGAGGTAGAAAAATGTTCACAAATTTAAAGGAATGGGATTCGGACTGAAAATAAGGATTCAAATCATAAAATGAATGAGTGTTCGTGAAGGAAAGTTTGACTGAATTAATCCCGAACAAGTGTAGGGGTAAAACGGTCAAAAGATCGAAATTCGGGATAAATTCGATAAGAAAAATTTAATTTAAAATAAGGATTTAGAATATCTTGATCAATAATGAGGAAATTATATAATCTTAAGTCCAATTGATCAAGATCCAGAATTTTTAGAAATACCGAAAAGTCATCTGGGACAATATCTCGAAAATATGGAGAAATTATACTGGAAAAATGATTAAAAATATAATAAACAAATTAAATTAAACTAAATTTATTTATTTGGAATAAATAATAATATTGTAGATATTTTCAATTTTTTAGACTATTTTAATGAATATTTTAATAATAAAACAAATGTTAAATAATAATAACAATAATAAAATAAAAAAAATAAAAAAAAGAGAGAAGCCTGAAAATCGGGAAAACCCGAGAAACAAAACCCGAAAGACGACCCGTGAGAATCGACCGCCGATTCCAGCACACCGGCCATCGACAGCGTCCGACGAAGCTACCAGGAGGAAGAGGAGAGACCGGCGAGCACGTGGGCACCGGAATCACGCCGTCAGGTGGCCGGAGCAAGCCGATCGGAGCAAAGGAAAATCAAGGGAGAAACGGGCTGATTTCCGGTGAACCACCGCGACTGGGCTGGAATGGAGGCTACCGACGCACTCAGGGGAAAAAGTCAGTTCTTTTGAGACCGGTCTTAGCCGGTGAGACCACCGGAAACGTCGGCGACGGCAAGTGGCAGTAAAACGGCACCGTTTGGCCGAAAGGAAAGGGAAGGAAAAGGAGGGAAAAGGAAGGAAAGAGGAAAGAAAAGAAAGGAAAAGGAAGGAAAAGGAAAGAAAAGAAAGGAAAAAGGGGAAAAAGGAAAGAAATTTACCGGAGACGACTCGAGGTTCGGGTAAGTTGACCGAGGGTCGAAATTGACCTACGGGTAAATTTTGAAAATTTAATTTAATATTATTTTAATGGAAAATAATCCAGATTTACCTAATTGTGCAGCTTCACGACAGAGACCGAACGAGAGCCGATCGAGCTCTGATTCTCGTACCCCGCATCGTATCGAGTAAGTACAATTTAATTTCGGCAATCAGAGTTCTTTAAATATCGAGTTTTAATTAATTTACGGAATTATGGATTAATTTCGCATAGAAAGGAATATTAATTCGGAGTTGTAATAAATTGCCGTAAATGGTATACGAGCTATCCAATGAATTGGATCGAAGCCCGATAATTATTAGTAAGCTGCATAAGCCCGGTATACCCGAAGAAGGGAATTAATAAATATAAAAAGGGCTGCAATGGGCCGAGACCAAATAAGGTAGATAGGGCCCAATACCTTAAAGTTGATCAGTAAATGCGATATACTGATCAAGATAATTGAATTGACCTCAACTGTATGGTTATATGCAGTTACGTACCTTTGGTTGGTGCACATTTGGGCTGAGAGATTCGGTATCATCGAGACAGGTTAAGTCTGCACGCGATTCCAGGTAAGGGAATTTTGTAGGTGCATAGAGGTAATTATAGGTATTTTGAGGGGGTTTACCAGGTCTAGAATTTCATAAACTATATAGAAACGGAATAATGATTTTACGAAAATCGGGGCATAAGTGAATAAAGGAAAAAAGACGATTTTGCCCCCTGAGAGTAAAATTTACAAAAAGGGTGGTAAGGCATATAAATTATTTGATTTTCATGCTTTGATATTTTATATGAATGTATTGCTTGGGTTTAAGCAAATTTACATATAGGTTGGCTGTTGATTTTATGAATTATACGAAAGGGTACTGGTTTGTACCGGTTATGATTTTAAAAGATGTTTTATTAAGATCGAGCCACCTATCGTATTTACACGAATAAAAAGAGTGCTAGAGTCTATCTCGCACTAAAGTTTACTGATTTATTCTTATGAAAAGCCATACTGGAGCATTGCTCGTACGAGAAATTTGTGTGTGCACAAAATCATGCTGGAGCTTCGCTCGCACGAGATTTTAGATATCATGATATGCATAGCGTGGTGCTGGAGCTTCGCTCGCACTAGACGTGAGTTGACATGCATATAGTCGTGCGGAAGCCTCCTGTAGACTGTGTGTCACAGAGAGTTGAGATACTCCCATGCATACTTGAGACATGGGTTGGTTATCGACATAGTATTGGGGTGGATAAGACCTATGGCAGGCACCCCCAGACTATGATATGGGTCCACGGAGTACGATGTACCGTGTATGTCACACGGAGTACGCTGTACCGTGCAGTCATGATGACTCTATGATGTTACTTGATATTCTGGAAGGTAGGACTTGACCCCACCTCCCGTTGCAGTTGTGATACCCCGCACACGGGATCCGTGTAGCCTGGGATCACAGGGACATAGTATGGCCATAGTCCTCGATTTTTCATACAGTAACCTACATGCCTCACATGATATCATACGGTCTGGATAGACCAGGACAAACCCGATGGAGGGGTAGTCCCGATTTATGTTTTTAAAAGAGATGTGATTTAATGAATCAAGGTATTCCCGAGAGATGGGTTTGACCTTGTTGAAGTTGTTTTATGATGAAACAAATGAGTTTTAAAGTGATGAGTTTTGTGATTAAACGAATAAGTTTTAAAGTGAAGAGTTTATGATGAAACTAATAAGTTTTTAATGTGACGAGCATGAGATGTCATACATGATGATTTTTCCATGTGTGCTTTATATGCCGATTTCATGAGTTCTCTTATATGATATATACATACATGTGGCATCGTTTTAGTCATACCTCATGCTCCAAATGTAAACGATTTTTATATCATGACATTATCAGCACGTAGATAGTATAGTTATCTACCTGCTTACATTATTGCCTTACTGAGCACGTTTCGCTCACCCTTTCATTTTCCACCCCATAGGGTATATTCAGTAGAAGAGGGCGACAATAGTCTCGCATCTCGGTTATCCGCTGCTTCTTATCAAGATCAGGTATACACATTCGTATAATTTTGTATCTGAACATATAGATGCACAGTAATGTATATGGATGTAATGTTGGGGATATATTTAGTTTAAATAAATTGATATGTAAATGAAATATGAAAATTGAATGGTAAATAGGTGAGAGGTGACTAACACCGAATCATAGCCCAACTGGTTAGTAGTGTAACTGTTCACGACGGGTAAGGAAATGAAAAAGCGAAAAAGCGAAAAAATTTGTAGTGATTTTAAGAAATTTGGGTCGTGACACAAATAAAACATGTGCTTCATGATCATAGATGAGAAGTGTACCTTGAATAGCCTCAGAGGAGGTATCAGCTGTCTCCTTATCGATGGCGTACACATACCCCTGCAAGACAGGCTTCTTACCCTTATCTGCTGTTGTGGCTTTTCTCTACGGGGTCTGTCTTGAGGGAATCTGTACCTACCTCTTAGTCTATCTTGGCTACTCCCGAGGCTCCTAAGGTTTCATCAATGGACAATCCCTAGTCAGGTGTTTTACCTCACCGCATCTGTGACAGACACCCATAGTCGCGTAGCATGGTCCATAATGTAGCTTGTCATAGTTTTTGCATCGCAGTACTTCAATCCCAAGGCCTCGGGCAGTTGCAGCATTATCCATGGGGGTCTTGGGCCTCTTATGTTGACCCCATCTCAATTCAAATCGGGATGTTTATATTCTTTTTCCCTTATCACAGCCTTTACCTCTATACCTATGCGACTTGTGTCACATCTAGGCCCCTTTCAACTTCTTGAGCTGGTCTCAGGGCATCCTTGAAATTCGTGAACTGAAATCCCAGTAATCTATCTCAGATTCCTAATCTCAAACCTACCAAGAATCTCTTAGTCGAGAGTGTAGGATCCTTAACGGTTTTTGGATCATATCTAAACAGGGTAATGAACCAATTCTCATACTCATCTACGGTAAAACTTCCCTGAACCAATCTCAAAAACCCCCTGCATCTTCTTCCATGCTATGAACGAAATGTACTGGGCTAAGAATGCATCAAACAATGTAATCTCTATTGGATTCTCAGCTAAGGCTGTCTGTGTGGCCCTCCACCAAAACTTAGCTTGACCTCTAAGCATGTAAATGGCCATGATCATTTTCTCCGGATCAGTGCACCAAAGGTACTGAAATACTTTATCGAGGTCTAATAACCATTCTTCGACCTTGGCATCACGCGTGTCCAGATGATTGGTGACTTAGTCTGCGAATCGAAAGTGGTCCAGTCTCCTTTAGCCCGTTTTTAGCCCATTTTTGACTGAAACGACTGAGTTTTATCCGGATTTATTTTACCTGCACATTAAAGAATTTTAATTAAATAAAGGGGATAATTAATAAAATAATATGGGGATTAAAATAATTAATTATGAAATTAAGCACAAATAATTCTATTTTAATAGAATTATCACACCTCCAAACTTGAGCTTTTGCTTGTCCTCAAGCAAAACAAAATAAATGTAGGAATGAAAAGTACCAACATAATAACTTCCCCAATATTATCCTCAAAGAAAAAGTACCAACTCTGATATCAAAGATTCATAATTACAAGTCCAACACTCAGAATCATCCAATCATAAGTCCTTACCCAAATTGGACTCCTCGTGTGTGTGTGAAAATGTCAAAGCCACTTCACAGTACATTACTCGGATCAAATTATGCAAACACAGTGAATGCAAAGTCAATGAAAAGTGATCATTCCCATAAGTTTGCTTTCACTTCTCTCTCCACTAATGTAGTAACAGTTAACCAAAGATCAATAGGGCTTCATTTAACTTGTAATGTACAGCTAGGGCTAAGGTATGATAAAGTCGATTTAGGTTCAATTACCCCTCAACATGCATTACTTCTAGGATCTTTAATGTAAGAGCTCATATTTATTCCCCCAAACTTATTTCTTTTGCTAAACATTTTATTTTATTTTTGTATTTTTCTTCTTTTTTTTTTTAAACTTTCACTATCACCTAATACCCATATGTACAAAGCTCATAATATATCCCTTTAACTTTTCATGCTTTTGGGGTAAGGGATAGGAACAGAGTATTTAAGCTAAGGAAATTTATGCAGGTGTATTTACAGAGAAAAACTGATTTGGGCCAGATGGATGAATATGGGTAAAATATATACAGGGATGGCTAAAAAGGCTCAAACGATCCAAATATGGCTTAAATCATCTCCCTAATTAAGTGTGATCTAATATTTCACTTCGAGATCAGATCAAACAAATTCTAGAATATGATGCACAAAGTCAACTGAACAAATGCAATTCTATGTCCACATAAGCTTTCTCTAAATAAATATACAGATTCATGACATGATATGTGCATAAGATTAGGAAATCACAATCCTAATCAAGATCAATTCAAGAATTCAACTTCATGTTTTTCCTATAATCATGCTTCTCATTCAATCACAGTCAGATTAATCATGGGGTTATATCATCAAAATATGGGAAAACTACATACTAAGTACTAAATCATCCTAAAATCAAACAATGAAAGCTCATATTTTTGAAAACTTTTGAAATTGTTTCTTTCAATTTTGCCAAAAAGTTCTCAAGTGATATCCCCACCCCCAAACTTAAAGTGCACAGTATCCTTAGTGTACAGATAATATAAGAATTTAAGCTCAAGAATAGAGTACTCCCCTTTCTGATGATGATGAAGAACAACTGAAACTTGATTGAAAACATAATACTAAAAAAGCAATCTGCAAAAGAAACAAAGGAAGAAACAACGGAAAAGAAAAAGAACTATACAAAAAGTGAAAAGAAAAATAAAGTTACTTCAAATGCAGCTGAAGAAAACGACACTCAGTAGCAGGGCGAGAAGTAGGAGGGTCAGCCAAAGTGGTGATAGAATGTCGACAGTCAAATCCTCCTGAGCTCTATCTACTTCCTTGTTTCTCTCAGATTTCTTATGTAATACCCCTAATTTCCCATGTAATTGTTTTATGAAGATATAATGTATATGTACGTTTGTTACAAATGTATAAAGGATAGGATGATGTAATGGTTTTGGAAATTTAATGAAACATCCATGATTTTAAGTTGTGTGCACAAGTTTCATTATGTATGAATATGAAGAAATGGACTTTTATATGTGATGAATGTGAGTGCAATGAAAAATGAGTAGTGTGGTAAAATGGAATGAAGTTGCATAAGTGGAGTAAATCTTGGTACTTCTATTTAGTTATGTATTATATACCTTTGGTTATACAATGATTGCACATAAGTTTTAATGTGTATAAAGTATGAATGAAAGTCATTTTCAAATCTCAAAGGTGGTTGGATGAGAAAATGACTATGGCAGCAAATTGAGGATGTGTGTGTGAGAGTTTCTGCAGAAAACTGCAACAAAATCTGGAAAATATGAATGCCAGATCGATCTCATAGGATGGGAGATTGATCTGGAAGAGCCAAAATGCTCTTATTCGAGCAATGGAGCATGGTAGATCGATCTCTAATGGGGCCAGATCGATCTGGTAAACATTCTGTAATGAGAAGATTGATTCTTAAGGCAAGTAGATCGATCACCTTAACTCTCTGCCTGAGACAGATCGATCTCAAGCCTCGATAGATCGATCTCCTTAAGGTTCTGTAAAGAGAAGATAGATCTTCTACAAGAGGCAAATCGATCTCCAAGAAGAAATTTGCTTGCAAACAGATTGATCTCATCATGGAAGAAAATTAATCTGATAGTGGTTACGTTTGGTGAAAAAGAATACCAAACCTTGCAGAGATTGATCTCCACAAGGACTAGATTGATCTCATGTCTTTGCATCTATAAAAAGGGGCACGAGATTGGACTGAAAGTCAGATTTTCCCTCCACCAAACCCACACCTGCCATTTTCTCTGAAAAATCCAAGCTTTCTCACTCTAAAAAGCACTACTTTCTAGTCAGAATCTGAAGAAGTTCAAGAAGGGAAAGTTGTTCCTTAAGGCAAAGAGAACAACATACCCAAAAATCACACATTAGTATGACCAAGAGAAGGAGTTTTGGCTACCACAAGTTTGGCTAAGTAAAAAGGTAAGCTCTTCAACCTTCAAGCTTTAAATATGAGTTTTAGATATTTGTGAGTTGGATAATATGTGGAATATAGATAGATATGATGAATGTAGTGATGGATGAGTAATATTAAGAGAGATTTGTAAAGAGGAAATCCATGGAAAGCTTAAGAGATGATAAAAAGGGTATTAGTGGAAGAGTGAAATGTGATTTTAAGATTGGGAAGCATAAATAGCTAATTTGGGTGACAATATGCATGTTAGAAGAAGGAAAAGAAAATAACTCAATGATTTATATGTTTAGATTAAAATACGTGTAATACGATTGACTCGAATCGCGAGCAGAGCAAACAAGATGAAGGAAATACGAGCGCGATTCGAGGTAAGGGATTGTATGTTAGCGATAGAGATATTCGTATGTATTTTATTGTAAGACCCGAATTTAATTAAAATACGGAAATTAAATAAGAAAAGATAGGGGACGTATGAAGGAAGTCGGGTTAAATTAATCCCGAACACGTGTAAGGGTAAAATGGTCAAAAGATCGAAAGCCGGTATAATTTCGATAAAGAAATTTAATTAAAAACATGGATTTAAGAAATCTTGGTCAATAAAAGTGAAATAAATTTATTTCGGGTTAAGTTGATCAAGATATTAATTTATTGGAATTAATCGGGATTAATTGGAATTTTTAGTTCAGAAAAATAATCCCGAAAATAATCGAAAAATATACCGAAAAGTCACCCGGGATAATATCCCGAAAATACGGAGAAAATATACCCGAAAAAGGGTTAAAACAAATTAAAATAAAATAAAATAAATTAAATTAATTAATTAAGAATAAAATAATAATTTTAAGAGATAGTTGGGTAATTTTAATGTATTTTAAGGAATAGTGTAATAATTAAAATAAATAATAATAATATTAATAAAACAAAAGAAAAAAAAAGTCTGAAAAACTGGAAAGGGTTCGGGGAGAGAGAAAGAGGCAGAGAAACGGAAACGAAGCTAACGGAAGCAACCGACCGAGCCCCTGCCGGCGGCCAGGCGACCAGGCGAGGGCCGGCGAAGACGCCCCGACCTCAGGCAATCTATCAGCGGCGACGACGCGTCATGGGAACGCCGAAATCCGACGGAAAACGGAGGAGAAGGTCGCGGGAAAGAGAAGGCCACCGGCGGCGAACGGCGACGATCTGGCCTGAACCAAGGGCCGATTTCGAGAGCCCAGACCCAGACGGTGCTATTGGTGGCAGCCCCGATCGGTGAAGCTGCCGAAAAACGCCGAAAACGGTGGGAGAAGGAAATGGGTCCGACGGCGAAGAGGAGAACAGCCGGACCGGCGGCGTTCCGGCGAGCTTGACCCAAACCGAGGGCAGATCTGAGACGCGGACAGCCTTACGGAGCCACTGGCGGTGGAAGCCGACGGAGAACCGGCCGGCAAGGCAGTGAACCGACGGTGAACCGGCCGAACCGGAGAAAATCGGCGGTCTGAACCGGTCCGAACCGGACTGAACCGGTTCAGCCAAAAAGAGGAGAAAAAAGGGAGAAAAAGGAAAAAGGAAAAAGAGAAAAAATTGGGGAAAATTCCTATGATGCAATCGAGCTTCGGGTAAGTCGATAAGCGGTCAAATTGACCCGATTTAAATTTGGAACATTTTATTTAATTTAATTTCGACCGAAAAGTTTACCCGAAAATGTAATTAATTGTGTAGCTCGACGATTGGCATCCACCGAGGGCTCGAGACAGCCTCGATTTACGGACTAGCATGGAATCTCGGGTAAGTGACCCCTATTTACGACAATTACCTCGTTATGCGTGATATTGATTTAATTTACGCATGAATTGAATTAATTTATGAAAATTTAGATAAATTGTCGTAAATAGTGAATTTAGCTATTCGAGAATTAGAACGAGGCCCGATAAATTATTGGTGGGCCCAGTGAGCCCAATAGGCCTCGATAAAGTGAGAATTAAGTTGAAAACGGGCTTAAGGCCGATTAAGGCCCATTAAGGTGCAATCGGGCCCAATAGGGGTAAATGGGCCCAGCGATTTAAATTAAGCCCAGAAAAGATTAAGTACAATTAAATTATATGTTATCTGACCTGAGGAATGTTAATAGCAGTTCCGGGCATTGGATTGGAAACATATCGGACTGCGCGACGGGACTACATTGGAAAAGAAAAGGTCAGACTCTACGGGAAAATAAGGTAAGGGAATTCTGCGGACTGCTAGAGGTAACTTTACGCAATTTTAAATTCATATGCAGTCCTTTAAAATTTATCTGAAGGGTCTAGAGGTCGAATAATAATTTTAGTGCCCCGAATGGGCAAATTACTAAAATACCCTTGTTAAGGGTAAAATCTAAAAATTTAGGAAAAATTGGGAGGAGCAAGAACAAAAGGTTTCTGCTCATTCTGGAGGTGTTTTGATGCATGCATGAGTAGGCTGGCTCACCTTGAAAGAAAATGCACAGCATTGCATACTTTCAACGTGATATTGTTTTGTGAAAACTGTTTTGAGGAAACAGAGCCGCCTACGTGTTTTTATTTACATGTGACGTGCTAGAGCTTAGCTCGCACGATGTTTGATTTGTGTGATGCATGCATTAGTGCTAGAGCGAGAGCTCGCACTAGAGTTTTACATGCATAGGTGCTGGAGTCCAACTCGCACCAGATTTGTATACATATATATATGATTTTCGTGACAGGGTGCTAGAGTCTAACTCGCACCATATTTTTATATGATTTTGAGACAGGGTGTTAGAGCTTCGCTCGTACCAGATTTTTATACGATTTGCATACAGAGTGCTAGAGCTTAGCTCGCACTAGATTTACTTGATTTGATGAGAGTGCTGAGCATTGCTCGCACTGATTTTTATGAGAACATGCGATGAGCCGTGCTTGGAGCATCGGGTAGACTGTGTGTCACCGATTAAATAGGCTCGCACGTGCGTTTTGAGACATGGCATGAGTATTGAGAAACAAACCTCTGTGGGAAGCAGGCCAATTGGGCTGGAGTACCTAGAGATATTATATGGGTTCACGGAGCACGATGTACCGTGCAAGTAGCATGGAGTACGATGTACCGTGTGGTATCTTCGGATACGGCATCTCCGGATGCAGCATCTTCAGATGCCGGGGATCGAATAAGACTGACGGGATGGACTGACCCACCTCCCGGGCGGTTCCCGATCATGGTGAGAACCCGCACACTAGGATCCGTGTGGCTGAGGAACTCACGAGGACAAATGTGGCCATAGTCCTAGTTATTTGCCTATATACAGACGTTGCCTAGTCTCGCATGTTGATGATTTTTACGATGATTTAAACTGGGTTTTAAAACTAAATTGCATGATGGTATTTCCATGCTTTTCGAAACCCACATGTGATGTAAACCGTTTTCATGGTTTTGTGTGAGTCAGGATCACCCGCAGGAGGGGTCGAGTCCTGACTTTATTGTGAAAATTTTAATTGAGAAAGAAATGATTTGTAATAATTGCATGTTGATTTTTCGTGCAAATATGTTTTACATAACATCATAATTCATAGCATCTATTTTAAAATGTGTGGAGAAAGGGTGGTTTATGCATGACACCACGTTCATGTAGGTAGTATGGTTACCTACTTGTTCGTAAGATTGCCTTACTGAGCTTGATGTGCTCACCCCTTTCATTTTCTCCCACAGATGATCTCCAGTTGAAGTTGCGACGACTCAGTACTGCATTCTGGATATCCGCTGCTGCCCATCAACATAAGGTATATATATACACTTGTACATATTGTATCTACATAAGCATAGCACAGTAACATGTTTGTAAGTAACTTTAGGGGATGTATAAATAATATAACAATTATAAATGACTGGAGAAGAAATAAGTTAGATGGTAATGGTATGGTGGGACTGGCATTGACGCACAGCCCAATTTTTAGTGGAGTGTTAGTCACGATTCGAGAACAGGTAAGAATTTAAGTAAGGAAATAAATAAAACGCGAAAAATTCACTCTGATTTTTGGGTAGTTTGGGTCGTGACATTTATCGCGATTCGGGAATATGACGTTAGAAATATTATGCTTAGATATTGAACAACATGTGAATGGAAATGTATTATGATATATATATATATTGTGAAAATGGGATGTGGGAAGGAATTAGCCTGACAAGCATGTTTTAATGTTTTTACAGCTATATGTTATTTGTGATTGAGAAATGATGATGGATAGGTTAGCTATTTTTACATGTTTAGCATGGGACGACATGCAATGTAAATAAACATGTTTTGAGTTTTTATAAGAGAAAATAGCCACCTATCGAATTGAGGTGTGAAATAGTGCAGGGGCTTTAGCTCACACTCGTTTTTTATGAATTAGACTATGCTGGATTTTCACTCGCATGTATCTACATGTTTTTGATAAACCATACTGGAGCATGACTCGCACGTGGTTTTATAATGAAAATGTGCTAGAGTTTTAGCTCGCATATGTTTTTATGTATTCGATGTGCCGTCTGTATACCCCAGTTATGAGAATTGTAATTTGGTGTATGTAATTATGATATGTTAATATACACGCAAGTTTTAAATATGATGAAGTATAAGAAGATGAGGTTTTTAAGTCTTAAATGTGTATGGATTGAATTATGGACTATGGGGTAGATTTTGGGAAGTTTTACATTGAGTTTTCTGCAAATTAATGTAGCAGTAGTACCATCTGTGAAGGCCAGATCAATATCCAAGGATGAGAGATATATCTCATAACTTTAGAATATAGGAAATGCACAAGAATTGATAAACATATCGATCTCGTAAGCAAACGGATCAATCTCCAAATGTTTCTGTAAAGAGTAGATCGATCTTGATAATTCTATATTTTTAGAATTATTTGTGTTTAATTTCCTGAATAATTATTTAAATCCCCAATTTATTTTGTTAATTATCCCCTTTATTTAATTAAAATTCTCATTTTTGCAGATAAATCAAATCCGGATGAGTTTTGAATATTTCGATAGAAAACGGACCGGAATTGGGCTAAAATCGAGATTGAGCCACGCGGACAACACGAGTCATGTCACCTAGCACAACCAATTGGACAAGAAGACCGATGACATGGAAATATCTTTTCAAGGAGCCAATGGTGTGAAGACAAGTGGCCAAAAAAAAAGGCCAACTCATCAAGGATGTGAAAATTACCATTTTACCCCTAGTGTGCTTATAAATAGGAAGATGACAATTGAAAAAGGGATGTAATTTCTTAGAGTAGAATAGTTTTCTAAGGTAGCTTTAGATTTATTGCTTTTGTTTTTAGGCTTTCCCGAGAGGTTTTTAGTTTTCTTAGCATCATTTTACTATTCATGCACTATTCACTTAATGAAATTTTTTTGCTTCCATTTTCTGAATCTTCTCGGTTTCCTTTAGCAAGGTTGTTTCACCTTATTTTTCTTTTCGGTTTGCAAACGCATCCATTTATATATGTTCCTTGTTTACTTAGTTATAGATAAAAGTTAATGACAAATGATTTAAGTCTCCATTTTCTACCTCTCGGTTTCAAAGATTTGTGTTTTTTTTTTTTTAGCTTTCGGTTGCAATGGTTTTACCGCTTTAAGTCATTTGATCACTTGGGTATTTGTTCTGCTTTCATTCTTCTTCATTTCGGTTATGGTACCTTGATGTGGATGGATGTTGAACATTGTTCCACATCAAGAGCAATGTGGAATCATGTTGGAAAAGAAGTTGATGCAACCCGAGGGTGATGGTTCACGGTTCGTGTACATTCGGCATTTGTAGTTTGGTTAATTATTTTTCAGTATCAATCTTCATTTAGTTCTTTTAGTTGTTGAAACTTTCATCTAGTAATGGATTGTTGTTGATTTCCCTTGTGTCATTTAATGTTTTGTGCAGTACACAGGAGTCATTATTTTCTGCATATTCATGCTCGCTTCCGCTTCTGTTTACTGCACTCTTCCTTCTCGGTTTTGTGTTTGTGCATCACTGCATTCCCTGTTCTTTTTCCTTTAGTTAGTTAGCCATTTACAACTTACTCATTGTTACTTAATGTCCCCATGCATCACAGAGCAGGGACTGAAAGCATCATGGCAGTGATCGGGAAACCACAATGCATTCTGTTATGCTCTGTTTCGTGTTTCTATTCCTGTTCACTTTCACTTTTCTGTCATTGATGTTTTGTTTCATTGAGACAACTCAGTTCTGCTATAGCATTGGATCTACGAACTAAAGCTGGTACACAGCAGTAGCAAGACACCGAGGAACAGCAGCTGAACGGGTGTCAAGAGCAGTGGGATACATGCCTGAACCGAGACGAGCAACAGTAGATTCTGAAGCAGAAGCAAGCAGTAGGCGTGCACTGATCTGGAGCTGAGGTTTGTAGGACAAGCAGCAACAGTAGAAGCTACCCTCGCCTGGACAGCACTCGATGATAGCAGCTGGACATATGCGTGAACCGAGAGCAAATCGAGGCAACCAGCAGATTTCACCTGGAATCGAGAGCAGCCCGAGAGCAGTTGCTTACCTGCAGCTGAATGGAAACGTGTAGATCATGCCTGGCAACCAGAAGCATGGGCAGAGAAGAAGGAGGTGCATGAAACCGAGGCAGAGTTGGTGAGAGTCAGAACCGAGAGGCATGGCAGCAGCTAGACACGCCTAAGCTACCAACCCGACAGCACCTGAAAAATGAAAATGTGAAATTCATGAATAGTATTTTGGAGGGAGTTGTTGGATGGTTTAAAATCCTAAGGCCTTGTTTGGCATTCATATAGTTAATTAATCCATTTCCATGCATGTATTAGTTGTTAGTTATTTAGTTAAATCAATTGCAATGCTAGGTTAGTTTAAACCTTTTTGTATGTTAATTTAATTTGTAGTGTTAATGTTTAGTTAGTAGTTAATTAAATTTTTTAGGATTTTAATTTAGTTTAGTGCTTTATAAGTGGCATTTAGAATTAATATAGATTAAATGTTTTTCATGCAATTTTAATTAGATTTTAGGATTAGTTCAATTTGTAACTTTTATTAGTTTAATTACATGCATTTCTAGGATAGTTTAATTGTAGTTTAATTTTATTGCGTTGTTTTCATAATTGCATTTTATTGCATTAATTAGTTTTAACTATTTTAATTTCTTTTGTAGGTTTTTGATTTTAATTGCGTGGAGCACTGTAAGTAAATTTTGCTCGGTTTTATTTAGTTCTTTTTATTTTATCACTTTCCGGTATTTTCAATTCTAGACTTGGTAGATCACCCACTCAATTTCATAATTTGCTAGAATATACATAGGGTAAAAGTAACCGATACTTAATTAGGCTAGTCAACTTCTCTGTGGGACGATAACTCGGGACTCAAAATCCCATTATTACTTGTACGACCCGTGCGCTTGCGGTATTACCCTTAGGGCTCGTCAAGTTTTTGGCGCCGTTGCCGGGGAGGTTTAATTAGTCCTTAGTTAATATCGGTGAAATTATACTTAAGTGTAATTCTAGCATGTAAATATTTAGGTTGTAAATATTTAGATTAGTTAATTTTCTCATCATTAATTAAAAAATTCAAAAAAATTGAAAAATTGAAAAAACTTAAAAATTTCTTCTAAGGACTTGTTGATGTCTGCATGCGTAGAGCCCAGAGCTTTGATTGCCTTCCTCTAGATCCTGAAATTGAACGAACTCTTAGGAGAATACGAAAGGAATCTAGAAAATCCATAGCTCCGCTGCAACACACAATGGCAGATAATAGGGAAATCAGGACAGTTGGGGATTATGCGATGCCGACGATCGAAGGATACTACACTGGCATTAGGCCACCAGCAGTCCCTGCTAACAATTTTGAAATTAAGCCGTCCATCCTTCAAATGATCCAAACCTCTTTGCAGTTTAGTGGGCTTCCACATGATAACCCACATGCTCATCTTGGGCAGTTCTTGGACTTATGCAATACTTTCAAGCACAATGGATTATCGGACGATGCATTACGGCTTAGACTATTCCCTTTTTCACTCAGGGATAGGGCAAGACACTGGTTGACCTCGCTGCCCCCAGGATCCATTTCCACATGGGATGAGTTAGCCCATCAATTTCTAGCCAAATTCTTTCCACCCTCCAAAATGGCCCGACTTCGTAGCGATATATCCTCCTTTGCCCAATACGACTCTGAATCTCTCTATGAAGCATGGGAGCGATACAAGGAGCTTCTTAGGAAGTGTCCTCACCACGGCCTACCTCTATGGCTGCAAGTCCAAACTTTCTACAATGGGCTTACAAGCCAGAATAGGACGATAGTGGACGCTGCTTCGGGCGGAGCATTGATGTGTAAAACAGAGGAAGAGGCTTATGAGCTACTAGATAGGATGGCAGCTAATAATTATCAATGGTCCTCGGAAAGGCAGCTGCCAAAGAAATCGGCGGGGATATATAAGCTTGACATGCTGTCCACCTTGACTTCTCAGATAGCCAATCTTACAAAGAAGGTGGAGTCGCTCACTACCCAACCTAATCCCTCTAACAATCCTAATCCCGTGTTTTCTGTCCAAAGTCCATTTCTTTCTTGTGATCTGTGCAGTGGTACCCACACCGTGGATAGGTGTCCACTTAAACTCGAGTCGGTTCAGTACGTTGCCCCTAAGCAACAGAACAACCCTTATTCGAACACCTATAATCCCGGGTGGAGGAACCATCCAAACTTTTCATGGAGCCAAAATCAAGGGCAAGCTTCAAATTCTAGACCAGTAGGACCCCCAGGTTTTCAAGCTCCACAGGTTCAGTTACCACCACAGCATCACTTTCCTCACCACCCACCACCTCCATATCCACATCATCCACAGAATCAATCTCATTCACCCCATTTCCATCAACCACCACCACCACCACAACCCCAGCATTCATCTGCAGTTGATAAGAAACCCTCTCTCGAGGAGATGTTTACGACAATCTTACAAAACCAAGCAGCTTCAATCAAGAACCTAGTGGTTCAGGTAGGACAGATAGCAAACGCTCTTAGTCAACGTCCTCAGGGAACCCTCCCTAGTAACACAGAAGCCAACCCTGTTAGGCAGAGGGAAGGGAAGGAATATGTAAAAGCTATCACCCTTAGGAGTGGCAAAGAGTTAGTAGCTACCCCTGTTGAGTCCAGACCTGATCAGCCCTCAGTTGTAGAACCCATAGGTTCTAGTGAAGTAGCTCAGATGGAGCAAGAATCAAATGATCAAGCTGCAAAGGAAACAAAGCTAGGCATTTCTTCACCTTTACCTGTTTCCTTGTCACAACCATCTTTATCCTCTGATGCTATAAAAGTCTCCACTACATATCCTCTTGTTAGGCCACCAGTCCCTTTTCCACATAGATTTCACAATCAAAAACTGGACCATCAATTTGTAAAATTCCTTGAGGTTTTTAAGAAACTTCACATTAATATTCCATTCGCAGATGCCTTAGAGCAAATGCCAAGCTATGTGAAGTTTATGAAAGATATCCTCTGTAGGAAAAGACGATTGGAAGACTACGAAACGGTGGCTCTAACTGAGGAGTGTAGTGCCATCATCCAAAGAAGGTTACCCCCTAAGCTCAAGGATCCTGGAAGCTTTACCATACCATGCACCATTGGGAATTTATTCTTTGGTAGAGCTCTGTACGATCTAGGAGCTAGTATAAACTTGATGCCATTGTCCATCTATCAGAAGTTAGGGATAGGGGATGCCAAGCCCACCACTGTGACCCTCCAGTTGGCCGATCGATCAATTAAATATCCAAAAGGGGTCATTGAGGATGTATTAGTGAAAGTGGACAAGTTTATCTTCCCGGCAGACTTTATCGTGTTGGACATGGAGGAAGATAGAGAAGTCCCAATCATACTAGGCAGACCATTCCTCGCAACTGGTAGAACTTTAATAGATGTACAGAAGGGGGAGTTAACTATGAGAGTCCTCGATCAGGAAGTAAAATTTAATGTTTTCAAACCTTTAAAGTTCCCTGATGACTCTCAAAACTGTTTTAGGATAGAGGACATAAAGCTTGACCATATAAAATTTGAGAGAGAGGAGGAAGTAGATAGGGCTCACGAGGATTTAACTGTTAATATTTTGTCACCATTTTGGCTAATCCTCCTGCTCTTCACCCTGCTGCTGAAGGTTGTCTTCTTCAGCTGCATTTGAGGTGGTTGTGTTTCCCTTTTCACTTTGTATATAGTTCTTTTTATTTTTCTTTTCTGTTGCTTCTTTCTTTCTTTATTTTGCAGGTTCATTTTCTAGTTTTTACGCTTTCAATAAAAGTTTCGGTGGTCATCATCATCATCAGAAGGGGGAGTACTCTGTCTTGAACTTTAATTGTTATATTATCTGCACACTGAGGACACTGTGCACGTTAAGTTTGGGGGAGGGGATATCACTTGAGCAATTTTTTGAAAAATTGGAAAAATTTTTAAAATTTTTTCGAAAATCTGAGAAGGAATTTTCAAAATTTTTTCGATAAAATGAGCTTAAATTGCTTGATTTTGGGATGATTGAGTGCTTAGCATGTAGTTTTCCCATATTCCGATGATATGACCCCATGAATTAGTATGACTTTGATTGACTTAGAAGCATGATTATAGGAAAAGCATGTGAGTTCTTGAATTTCTCTTAATTCTTATTGTGATTTCCTCATCTTATGCACATGTCATGTCATGAATCAGTATATTGATTTAGAGAAAGCTTATGTGTACATAGGATTGCATTTGTTCAGTTGATTTTGTGCATCATATTCTAGAATTTGTTTGATCTAATCTCGAGGCGAAATATTAGATCACACTTGATTAGGGAGATGATTTAGGCCATCTTTGGATCGTTTGAGCCTTTCTAGCCTTCCTTGTACATATTCTACCCCTAGTCACCCGTCTGGGCCAAATAAGCTTTTCTTTGTAAATACATTTGCGTTATTTTCCTTAGCCTAAAGTATTCTTTTCCTATCCCTTTCCCCGAGAGCATGGAAATTTATTGAGATATATTGTGAGCTCTGTACATATGGGTACTAAGCGATATGGAAGGAGTATTAGTTTAAAAATAATAATAATAATAATAATAAAAAGAATGAAGAAAGAAAAAAGAAAAAGAAAAAGAAAGAAGAAGAAAAATACAAAAATAGAATAAAATGTTTAGTGAAATAAAATAAGTTTGGGGGAATAAATTAGAGCTCTTACATTAAAGATCCTAGAAGGTAATGCATGTTAAGGGGTAACTAAACCTAAATCGACTTTATCATACCTTAACCCCAGCCTGACATAACAAGCTTAATGAAGTCCTATTGATCCTTGATTGAGTGTGACTATATTAGTGGAGAGATTAGTGAAAAGCAAACTTATGGGAATGATCACTTGTCATTGAATTTGCATTCACTGTGTTGCATAATCTGATCTGGATAATGTACTGAGAAGTGACTTAGACATTTTTCACACACTCACGAGGAGTCCAATTTGGGTTAGGACTTATGATTGAATAATTCTAAGTGCTGGACTTGTAATTGTAATGCTTTGATTTCATAGTCTGTACTTTTTCTTTGAGGATAATATTGGGAAAATTATTGTGTTTAGTACTTGTCATTCTCACAATCATTTTGTTTTGCTTGAGGACAAGCAAAAGCTCAAGTTTGGGGGTGTGATAATTCTATATTTTTAGAATTATTTGTGTTTAATTTCCTGAATAATTATTTAAATCCCCAATTTATTTTGTTAATTATCCCCTTTATTTAATTAAAATTCTCATTTTTGCAGATAAATCAAATCCGGATGAGTTTTGAATATTTCGGTAGAAAACGGACCGGAATTGGGCTAAAATCGAGATTGAGCCACGCGGACAACACGAGTCATGTCACCTAGCACAACCAATTGGACAAGAAGACCGATGACATGGAAATATCTTTTCAAGGAGCCAATGGTGTGAAGACAAGTGGCCAAAAAAAAAAATGCCAACTCATCAAGGATGTGAAAATTACCATTTTACCCCTAGTGTGCTTATAAATAGGAAGATGACAATTGAAAAAGGGATGTAATTTCTTAGAGTAGAATAGTTTTCTAAGGTAGCTTTAGATTTATTGCTTTTGTTTTTAGGCTTTCCCGAGAGGTTTTTAGTTTTCTTAGCATCATTTTACTATTCATGCACTATTCACTTAATGAAATTTTTTTGCTTCCATTTTCTGAATCTTCTCGGTTTCCTTTAGCAAGGTTGTTTCACCTTATTTTTCTTTTCGGTTTGCAAAAGCATCCATTTATATATGTTCCTTGTTTACTTAGTTATAGATAAAAGTTAATGACAAATGATTTAAGTCTCCATTTTCTACCTCTCGGTTTCAAAGATTTGTGTTTTTTTTTTTTTTTTAGCTTTCGGTTGCAATGGTTTTACCGCTTTAAGTCATTTGATCACTTGGGTATTTGTTCTGCTTTCATTCTTCTTCATTTCGGTTCTGGTACCTTGATGTGGATGGATGTTGAACATTGTTCCACATCAAGAGCAATGTGGAATCATGTTGGAAAAGAAGTTGATGCAACCCGAGGGTGATGGTTCACGGTTCATGTACATTCGGCATTTGTAGTTTGGTTAATTATTTTTCAGTATCAATCTTCATTTAGTTCTTTTAGTTGTTGAAACTTTCATGTAGTAATGGATTGTTGTTGATTTCCCTTGTGTCATTTAATGTTTTGTGCAGTACACAGGAGTCATTATTTTCTGCATATTCATGCTCGCTTCCGCTTCTGTTTACTGCACTCTTCCTTCTCGGTTTTGTGTTTGTGCATCACTGCATTCCCTGTTCTTTTTCCTTTAGTTAGTTAGCCATTTACAACTTACTCATTGTTACTTAATGTCCCCATGCATCACAGAGCAGGGACTGAAAGCATCATGGCAGTGATCGGGAAACCACAATGCACTCTGTTATGCTCTGTTTCGTGTTTCTATTCCTGTTCACTTTCACTTTTCTGTCATTGATGTTTTGTTTCATTGAGACAACTCAGTTCTGCTATAGCATTGGATCTACGAACTAAAGCTGGTACACAGCAGTAGCAAGACACCGAGGAACAGCAGCTGAACGGGTGTCAAGAGCAGCGGGATACATGCCTGAACCGAGACGAGCAACAGCAGATTCTGAAGCAGAAGCAAGCAGCAGGCGTGCACTGATCTGGAGCTGAGGTTTGCAGGACAAGCAGCAACAGCAGAAGCTACCCTCGCCTGGACAGCACTCGATGATAGCAGCTGGGCATATGCGTGAACCGAGAGCAAATCGAGGCAACCAGCAGATTTCACCTGGAATCGAGAGCAGCCCGAGAGCAGTTGCTTACCTGCAGCTGAATGGAAACGTGTAGATCATGCCTGGCAACCAGAAGCATGGGCAGAGAAGAAGGAGGTGCTTGAAACCGAGGCAGAGTTGGTGAGAGTCAGAACCGAGAGGCATGGCAGCAGCTAGACACGCCTAAGCTACCAACCCGACAGCACCTGAAAAATGAAAATGTGAAATTCATGAATAGTATTTTGGAGGGAGTTGTTGGATGGTTTAAAATCCTAAGGCCTTGTTTGGCATTCATATAGTTAATTAATCCATTTCCATGCATGTATTAGTTGTTAGTTATTTAGTTAAATCAATTGCAATGCTAGGTTAGTTTAAACCTTTTTGTATGTTAATTTAATTTGTAGTGTTAATGTTTAGTTAGTAGTTAATTAAATGTTTTAGGATTTTAATTTAGTTTAGTGCTTTATAAGTGGCATTTAGAATTAATCTAGATTAAATGTTTTTCATGCAATTTTAATTAGATTTTAGGATTAGTTCAATTTGTAACTTTTATTAGTTTAATTACATGCATTTCTAGGATAGTTTAATTGTAGTTTAATTTTATTGCGTTGTTTTCATAATTGCATTTTATTGCATTAATTAGTTTTAACTATTTTAATTTCTTTTGTAGGTTTTTGATTTTAATTGCGTGGAGCACTGTAAGTAAATTTTGCTCGGTTTTATTTAGTTCTTTTTATTTTATCGCTTTCCGGTATTTTCAATTCTAGACTTGGTAGATCACCCACTCAATTTCATAATTTGCTAGAATATACATAGGGTAAAAGTAACCGATACTTAATTAGGCTAGTCAACTTCTCTGTGGGACGATAACTCGGGACTCAAAATCCCATTATTACTTGTACGACCCGTGCGCTTGCGGTATTACCCTTAGGGCTCGTCAGATCTCCTATAGGAGCAGATCGATCTCAAAATGTTTCTGTAAATAGTAGATCGATCTCCTCACAATGAGCAGATCGATCTCCTCACAATGAGCAGATCGATCTCCTCAAGATTATGAGATTAATCTTACCCCCTCAACAGATCGATCTAGTAGGCATAAAAAATGCCCAGAATGTTCCCAAATTCAAATGCAGATCGATCTCATTAAGGACCCAATAGATCTCCTACCTTCAGCCTATATAAGGACCCCTTTGTTTTTTTTCTAGAAATCGATCTCTCTTTCTCCCTACCATTTTCGAAACCCTAGCTTTCTCTCTCCTTTAAAACCCTAATTTTTATCTAAATCTCGGGCAAATGCAAGAAGGAAAGTTGTTCCTCATCCAAAGGAGAACAACATACTTGGAAATCGAAGGACGAATTGAATCGAGGTGTAAATAGAGCTCTCCATAAGTTTTGGGTAAATTTCTAAGCTTTAATCTTTGATATTGAGGTGATTTTGGTGATTGTGACTATGGGTGTTGTGATAAAATAGCTAGGAAATTATTAGAATTGATGAATTGCAATTTTATTTGAGTGATGGTGATATTATACAATTTGTGGTAATTTTGGGATTTTTGCTATAAATTAGAATCGAGGCAATGAGGTGATTTTAGCATGGATATTACGCATGAAAAATATAGGATTTGAAATGTAGTGGATGAGAATGTGGATTATCATAGGAATATAAAAAAATGAGGTTTGTAGTATTTAACGAGAATATGAGCAAATATGTGCTCGATTATGTGATTGAGATGAATTATTAATGTTTTAGCATCGTTTGGATAGCCCGAGAGTTCCAGAGAGGAATGCAAGGCTAGTCCATCGTTTGGGGTAACGATTGCACTATACGAGGTACAACGAGGTAAGGGAAACTTAAACTATTTGTGTATGCGATTTTGTGATGATATTGTGGCATGAAATGTGATTTGAGAAAACAAGCATGTTTTTATGAGTTGTGAATAAGTTATTGCACACGGTTTTATAGCCGGTTGGGGCCCAATTTTTATGAGTTGTAAACTAAATGTGAAAGTGTTTTACAACCGTTTTGAGTTTAAAAAGTGAAAAGTGATTTGGGCTCTACATTAAGGCGTACTAAGATTTGAGAAATGTGTGCGTGGTTTTGTCAGTTTTAGCTCGGTTTTGACATGTCTTGTGTTGAGTACAAAATGGATCTAAAATCACTTTTATATGTGTTGAATGTAAGTGGAATGAAAAATGAGTAGTGTGGTAAAATGGAATGAAATTTCATAAGTGGAGTAAATCTTGGTACTTCCATTTAGTTATGTATTGTATACCTTTGGTTATACAATGATTGCACACAAGTTTTAATGTGTATAAAGTATGAATGAAAGTCATTTTCAAGTCTCAAAGGTGGTTGGATGAGAAAATGACTATGGCAGCAAATTGAGGATGTGTGTGTAAGAGTTTTTTGCAAAAAACTGCACCAAAATCTGAAAAATATGAATGCCAGATTGATCTCATAGGATGGGAGATTGATCTGGAAGAGCCAAAATGCTCTTATTCGAGCAATGGAGCATGGTAGATCGATCTCTAATGGGGCCAGATCGATCTGGTAAACATTCTGTAATGAGAAGATCAATTCTTAAGGCAAGTAGATCGATCTCCTTAACTCTCTGCCTGAGACAGATCGATCTCAAGTCTCGACAGATCGATCTCCTTAAGGTTTTGTAAAGAGAAGATAGATCTTCTACAAGAGGCAGATCGATCTCAAAGAAGAAATTTGTTTGCAAACAGATTGATCTCATCATGGAAGAAGATCGATCTGGTAGTGGTTGCGTTTGGTGAAAAGGACTACCAAACCTTAGAGAGATCGATCTCCACAAGGACCAGATAGATCTCATGTCTTTGCATCTATAAAAAGGGGCACGAAATTGGATTGAAAGTCAGCTTTTCCCTCCCACCAAACCCACACCTACCATTTTCTCTCAAAAACCCAAGCTTTCTCACTCTAAAAAGCACCACATTCTAGCCAGAATCTGAAGAAGCTCAAGAAGGGAAAGTTATTCCTTGAGGCAAGGAGAACAACATACCCAAAAATCACACATTGGTATGACCAAGAGAAGGAGTTTTAGCTGCCACAAGTTTGGCTAAGTAAAAGGGTAAGCTCTTCAACCTTCAAGCTTTAAATATGGGTTTTTAGATATTTATGAGTTGGATAATATGTGGAATATGGATAGATATGATTAATGTAGTGATGGGTGAGTAATATTAAGAGAGATTTGTAAAGAGGAAATCCATGGAAAGCTTAAGAGATGATAAAAAGGGTATTAGTGGAAGAGTGAAATGTGATTTTAAGATTGGGAAGCATAAATAGCTAATTTGGGTGACAATGTGTATGTTAGAAGAAGGAAAAGAAAATAACTCAACGATTTATATGTGTAGATTGAAATACGTGTAATACGATTGACCCAGATCGCGAACGGAGCAAACAAGACGAAGGAAATACGAGCGCAATTCGAGTTAAGGGATTGTATGTTAGCGATAGAGATATTCGTACGTATTTTACCGCGATTTCGGGAATTTGACGCTAGAAATATTATGCTTAGCTATTGAGCAACATGTGAATGGAAATGTATTATGATATATATATATATTGTGAAAATGGGATGTGGGAAGGAATTAGCATGACATGCATGTTTTAACATTTTTACAACTATATGTTGTTTGTGATTGAGAAATGATGATGGATAGGTTGGCTAGTTTTACATGTTTAGCATGGGACGACATGCAACGTAAATAAACATGTTTTGAATTTTTATAAGAGAAAAAGCCACCTATCGAATTTGAGATGTGAAATGGTGCTGGGGCTTTAGCTCACACCCGTTTTTGATGAATTAGACTATGCTGATTTTCACTCGCATGTATCTACATGTTTTCGACAAATCGTGTTGGAGCATGACTCGCACGTGGTTTTATAATGACAATGTGCTAGAGTTTTAGCTCGCACATGTTTCTATGTATTCGATGTGCTGTGCTGGAGTTTAACTATGAGAACTGAGAGTTCTGTATACCCCAGTTATGAGAATTGTAATTTGGTGTATGTAATTATGATATGTTAATATACACGCAAGTTTTAAATATGATGAAGTATAAGAAGATGAGGTTTTTAAGTCTTGAATGTGTATGGATTGAATTATGGACTATGGGGTAGATTTTGGGAAGTTTTACATTGAGTTTTCTGCAAATTAATGCAGCAGCAGTACCATCTGTGAAGGCCAGATCAATCTCTAAGGATGAGAGATCGATCTCATAACTCTAGAATGCAGGAAATGCACAAGAATTGATAGACATATCGATCTCCTAAGCAAACGGATCAATCTCCAAATGTTTCTGTAAAGAGTAGATCGATCTCCTATAGGAGCAGATCGATCTCAAAATGTTTCTGTAAATAGCAGATCGATCTCCTCAAGATTATGAGATCGATCTTACCCCCTCGACAGATCGATCTAGTAGGCATAAAAAGTGCCAAGAACATTTCCAAATTCAAATACAGATCGATCTCATCATGGACCAGATAGATCTCCTACCTTCAGCCTATATAAGGACCCCTTTATTTTTTTTTCTAGAAATCGATCTCTCTCTCTCTCCCCAAATCACCATTTTCGAAACCCTAGCTTTCTCTCTCCTCTAAAACCCTCATTTTCATCTAAATCTCGGGCAAAGGCAAGAAGGAAAGTTGTTCCTCATCTAAAGGAGAACAACATACTTGGAAATCAAAGGACGAATTGAATCGAGGTGTAAATAGAGCTCTCCATAAGTTTTGGGTAAATTTCTAAGCCTTAATCTTTGATATTGAGGTGATTTTGGTAATTGTGACTATGGATGTTGTGATAAAATAGCTAGAAAATGATTAGAGTTGATGAAATTGCGATTTTGTTGGAGTGATGATGATATTATACAATTTGTGGTAATTTTGGGATTTTGGCTATAAATTGGAATCGAGGAAATGAGGTGATTTTGGCATGGATATTATGCATGAAAAATGTAGTACTTGAAATGTAGTGGATGAGAATGTGGATTATCATAGGAATATGAGAAAAATGAGGTTTGTAGTATTTAACGAGAATATGAGTAAATATGTGCTTGATGATGTGATTGAGATGAATTATTAATATTTTAGCATCGTTTGGACAGCCCGAGAGTTCCAGAGAGGAATGCAAGGATAGTCCATCGTTTGGGGGAACAATTGCACTATACGAGGTGCAACGAGGTAAGGGAAACTTAAACTCATTTGTGTATGCGATTTTGTGATGATATTGTAGCACGAAATGTGATTTGAGAAAACAAACATGTTTTTATGAGTTGTGAATGAGTTATTGCACACTGTTTTATAGCCGGTTGAGGCCCTCAAAATGACCATACCGGGTGCAAAAAGTTGTCTTGGGTGCATCTCCATCCCGAATTCTCAACTGATGGTACCCAGATCTCAGATCTATCTTAGAAAAGCCCTGTGCTCCCCGAAGCTTATCTAAGAAGTCATCGATGCGTGAAAGGGGGTACTTATTCTTGATGGTCGCCTTTTTCAATAACCTATAGTCAATACACAGTCGGAGGCTCTCATCCTTCTTCTTTACAAAAAAAACCAGTGCTCCCCAAGGCGATACAGTCGGTTTGATGAACCCCTTATCCAATAACTCCTGTAACTGCTTCTTCAGTTCCTCCAACTCAATTTGAGCCATTCTGTATAGTGGCTTGGATATCGGCTCTGTACCAGGTGCCAAATCTATACAAAACTCCATCTCTCTATCTGATGGTAACCCTGGTAAATCATCCGAAAAGACATTTGGAAATTCCCTGACCACTGGGATGTCTCTCAATTCCAGGCGTGCCTTATCTGACTCAACCACGTACGCAATATAACCTTTCAAAACATTAGTCATTTAGTCAGCATAGAAATGCATCTATTTCGCTTACAACAATTACTATTTTCAGTACTTTTCAAGGAAACTTTACATTAAATTTTTCGGGGAAACTTAAGATAACACTATCTATCCCTAAAAAAGTTACCGTCTTAGAAAAACAATCTACCACAAAACGGTTTGCAGCCAACCAATCCATTCCTAGGATTACATCAAAGTCTTTCATATACATTAAAATGAGGTCAGCTGACATTTCTTTTTCCCCTACTTTCAACTTACAATCCCTAAACACATACTCGACTAGCTGATTATTGTTCATGGGAGTGCTTGTCAGCATCCTCCTACTTAATGGGGTAAGCTTCACATATTTAAACAATTTGTATACAAATGAAGGCGATACAAATTAATGCATGGCACCAGGATCTATCAAAACATAAGCTTTAAGATCAAAATCAAGATGGTACCTTTCACCACATCAAACAAAAGATCTGCGGTGTCCTGGTCTAGTGCATGCACTCGCCTTTTGCCAACTACCTGCTTCCCCTTCTCTTCAGCTGTCGCCCTTCTTCTCGGAGTAGGAGTATCGGCAGAAACTCTCTCCAGCTCTTTGCCTTTATGTGGGGCACTCTCAGTAATCTCTAGGCAATTCGGGATTACATGCCCTCGTTTCCCACATCGAAAACATACTGCAGGAGGTCCATAACACTGTTCTGCTGTAGGCCGTGGCCTTCCAATCACTATACCCTTTGCCGGAGCTATGGCCGGATACACAGGAGGCTTAACTGTCCTCTCCCGGATCTCCTCAATCTTCAGCCTCTTCCCAAAAAATCTCCTGTTTCTTTTATAACTGAAGCCTTTATCCACTGTCGGCTCTCCCTATCTCTGTCCCTCACTCTACCAACCTTCCCAAACTCTGAGGCAACTCGCTCAATATCTTGTTCACACAACTGCGCCCTATGCACTGCCTCCTCATAGGTCGGTATGTCAAAGGGAACCAATCGGGACCTGATGGCTGGTCTCAGTCCATCCACAAACTTTTGAACCTTCTTGACCTTAATGTCCATCGTGCCAGGATCTTACCTGCTTAGGGAGATAAATTTTGTCTCATACTCATCGATCGATTTGCTCCCCTGGGTAAATCTAAAAAATTCCATCTGCAGCTTCCGCTACGTAGTATCCAGAACATATTTCCTCTGGAAGGCCTCCAAAAATATATCCCATGTGATCTCTGTATGTCGGGCTCTCAGAATGGGTCTGGTGGACTTCAACCAATGTTCTGTCGATCCTTTCAACATGAATACAACAAAAGCAACCATCTCCGTAGTAGTGTACTCGAAGAACCCATATAATTTCTCAATCTCATTAATCCAATCCTCTATAGCTACTGGGTCCTTAATCCCACTAAAAGACGACAGTTTAAATTTTTGGAATTACCGTAATCTATCCAGGTCACATCCATAACCCCAATCTCTACTACCCTATGGTGGAGCAACAGTAGAAGGTGTATCCTGTACTAGTGGGGGTGTGGGCGTATCTGTAGTCTGAGGCCTCTAGGCTGGCTGTGCAGGCATCTCATATCACACCCCGACTCCGGGTGCTTTTCATCCATACATATACCACATACGGTTGGGCTGTGAGCCGATGTAACTACTAATTCCATACATTTATAGTGGAAATATTTGAAAATTTTAATTCACGCACACCTAGGCATGTGTGTAGATATACAAAAATCTATTTTAGAAATGAAATATCCTTAGATAACATCCCTGTTGGCTCTACCGAGAGGGGGTGAATCGGTTTTCTAACAATTATGGCAGATTTTAAATTAATCGCAATTTAAACACAAATGATAATGAATAAAACAGTGCAATATAACAATTTAATGCAAAGAGAGGGAAAGAGAAACAAACACAGCGACTTATAGAGGTTCGGCCAACTCTTGCCTACGTCCTCTCTCCTTGACCTTCTTGTCAAGTGGTTTCTTTCTCTCTTTCAATAGAGTTTACAAAGTTCCTTTTACAGGTTAAGGAATAACCTCTCTACCCTTAGCAATACAGAAAATGTATTCACCCTTTTACAATAACACTCACTGAGGAACAATCCTCTTTTCTTTTAAGGTGTGGATGAATACAGAATAAGGTTTTTCAGTGGGTAGGACTAACAAAGCTTGTAGTACTTAAGCTTGTACAATAAATCTCAATTAATGAGCAATAGGGATACAAGGAATGAAAGAATTAAAGCTTGAGAATGTTTGGAATGTTCAGTGATAGTCTCTCTTTTCTCTTTGTCTTCAATGCTTGGTTATATACTGAAGGTTGGGTAGTTGGAGCATTAAATGCAGTTTTTCCCGTTGAGATTTGAAGAAAATAGCCGTTGGGAACCTCCAGTGGTCAGACAGATCGATCTCTTATCTTGGCCAGATCGATCTCTCAGTTTTGAATCCTGCAAGATCAAAGCATAAACACACAGGGAGATCGATCTCATAGGTTACCAGATCGATCTCTCAGTTAGAGTATGAGAAGGCAGATCGATCTGTCGAATATCCAGATCGATCTCCTATCCTCTCTGTTTGAGGAAAGATCGATCTCTCAATACACCAGATCGATCTCTTAAGCTCTCTGACTTTGAGCAGATCGATCTCTTCCTTACCAGATCGATCTCCTAAGTTCTCTGACTTAGAGCAGATCGATCTCTTAACCCTGGCAGATCGATCTCTTTTTACCTTAAACCCTTTACACCGTTTTAAGGCTTGCCAGATCGATCTCTTCCATCATGAGATCGATCTCTCATCAAGTATAAACCCAGGAGATCGATCTCTCACACCTCAGATCGATCTCTCATCAGCAGAACTCTAAGTTCTGGTCCTGATATCTTCTAAACATGTTTGTATACCATCTTAACATTATTGTATTAACTTGTTTTGTCATTTCAAAATACATTAACTCAACAATCTCCCCCTTTTTGATATGACAAAACTCATCCAATAAACATGTTTAGTGAATTTGCAAAATTCCCCCTTTTTGTGAACTTTTGACTTTGTTAAAGATTTAACTCATCCTTAGTTAAATCTTAACTCCCCCTTAGTTAGCTCTAGCTCTTAGCTCCCCCTCAATTAAATCATCCTGACTCCCCCTCAATCCTATCATCCTTTTAAGCTATGAACACAAACACAACAACATGCATGTTTCTTATCATGTTTCTTATGTGTCTTCTCCCCCTTTTTGTCATATCAATCACACATGGTCATTAACTCACAAAATGGAACATTGTCAAAACCATGGCAGTTCAAAATCAATATTGACTCACAAAATGCCACATTTTCATAAACAATCAATTTATATTGCATTCAAGCAAATTCAGTACAAGGAGCAGTGCGGAATGATATAACGAAACTAAACCATACACCTAAAGCCTAAGATGATGGAGGATCACGGTCCAAAAGATTCTCAACGTGTGTGCGCGTCACTTGAAGTTCATCGAACATTGCCTCTTGAGTTTCTTGAAATTTATCGAACATCGCCTTTTGAGTGTCTTGAATCCTATCCACTCGTTGAGTTAAGTCCTCGATCATACGCCGCTGAGTGGTATGTCCTTCATCGATCCTCTGACTGAGGTCGCTTATCATCTTCACGAGCAGCTCCAAGTCAGCAGGAGACGATGTTTGTGCAGTTGGCGGAGCCGATGGTTCCAGAGCTGGTGCTGCAGGTGGATGCACTGGATCAGCAGTGGGGTCCTCCTCCATAGCCTCTGCAAGTTGCTGATCCCTCTTTTTCGTCCAATTGCCTCGGATATCTTTGTAGTATCCCATGTGATGTAGGGTCCCAATATTGAGGACGCTCTTGGGAGAAGGGAGTTCGCTAGATTCACCGCTGCAGTTGATACCAAGGCGGTGGAGAAGATAGGCTACCGGTTGTGGAAAAACGATCGTGGTAGCTTGTCCACGCACAATCTTCAGCCAGTCTTCGTATATGAAGTGAGGGAGGTTAGGCTTTTGGCTTGTGGTGTGAATGTGATGAAGCCAGAACCGATCTAGACGCCTGACGGTTGAGTGACGGGTACCGTAAGGGCGGAGATTCCACGAGATTATGAGGTGGAGTAACCGAAGGTGCATTGGAAGGTTACTCGCCTTGTCCCCGGGGAGTTCAACGCAAAGGGGACTTCCTCATCCTCATTAGTTAAGCCTTCATCGCGTATATCAAATACTTTGGCTATAACTTCAGAATCAATTAAAATGGATTGACCCATGACGAAGGTTTTGAAAGCAAGGATTTTGCAGGTGTCATCGGGGTCATAAACGAGTTCGGCATTTGAAAAGAATGCACGAACGAGATTTGGAGGGACAGGAGTGTTGATTTTCAAGAATTTCGCCCAACCAAATTCCTCAAATTTTGACAGGTATGGAAAGTCTATGTGATTGAGGAAGGAAAAATCAATGGTGCGCCAATGCTTGATTGGCATTGTTGAAAAATATTCCTCATACCGCTTTCTTTTTGCTGGTGTTTTAAAGCACCGATTGAAGGAAGCGACAGGAGGTGGAGGAATAGGTTGTGATGAGGAACCTGCCTCTCCTGTGGTTCTAGGGGGTTTGTTTGCTACTGACTTCCTAGGCATGATTCTAAACTATAGATTTGCGCTAAACAGATGCAACAGTGAGAAAAGCAATGAAACAGGACCTAGGTTTGCCCTAGAATGAAAAGCAACGCAAAGGAGAGAAAAGTTTTGAGAAATTAGTGAGAAATGTAGGTTACTATACCGGAATTTGACACCGAGACGCAAGGAAGACCGTACGAGGATCGATCTGAGGAGGAATTGAAGAAGAGGATGCGAGGGAATTGGAGAATTTGAAAGTTAGGTTTTGTGAGAATTGGGGATTTTTTTGCGATATATTTATACTGCAGGACACAGGAGATCGATCTGTCGAGGCAACAGATCGATCTGGTACTTCCAGAAGCGAAGAGAGATCGATCTATCGTAGGGACAGATCGATCTGGTCGTAAACAGAGGCTTAAGGAGATCGATCTGGTACATGCACAGATCGATCTGTAGAATGCGGAAGCTTGATGAGATCGATCTGTCGTGTGGACAGATCGATCTGCCTTTAGACCGAGACGTAAGGAGATCGATCTTATGGTTAGAAGATCGATCTTCTTAGATTAACCTTGACGATTTAGGCTTGATAGAAGCATGGAGATCGATCTATATCACAAGGAGATCGATCTCTCATCCTCTTTGCCAGAAAATTTTTGCAAAAACTCTTTAAAAATCAACTTGAAATCAAGATTTTTACAACATGAAAGTCCTAAGGCATATTCATGAGTCCTAATTCACCTCTAAGGATACAGAACCTATCTCTATCAAGGGGTTTGGTGAATATATCAGCTATTTGATGTGTAGTATCAATATACTCTAAGATTATATCCCCTTTTTGTACATGGTCTCTAAGAAAGTGATGTCTAATTTCTATGTGCTTGGTTCTGGAGTGTTGAATAGGATTCTTAGACAGATTAATGGCACTGGTATTATCACATTTAATTGAGACTTGCTTCATGTCAATACCATAATCTCTCATTTGTTGTTTAATCCACAACACTTGAGCACTACAACTACCAGCTGCTATATACTCAGCTTCAGTTGTGGACTGAGCTACACTGTTTTGCTTCTTGGAGAACCAAGAAATTAACCTATTTCCTAAGAATTGGCAAGTACCTGAAGTACTTTTCCTATCTATTTTGCTTCCTCCAAAATCAGCATCTGAAAATGCATGAAGGGCAAAAGTGGAGTCTTTGGGATACCAAAGTCCTAGTGAGGGAGTATCTTTGAGGTATCTAAAGATTCTCTTAGTTGCCAATAGATGTGATTCCCTAGGGGATGATTGAAATCTAGCACAAAGGCACACACTAAACAATATATCTGGTCTACTAGCAGTTAAATAAAGCAAAGAACCAATCATAGACCTATAGAGTTTAGTGTCTACTCACTTACCACTTTCATCTTTGTCAAGCTTGATGTTGGTTCCCATTGGAGTGGTTTGAGGTTTGCAATTGTCCATCCCAAATCTCTTGAGCAAGTCCTTAGTGTACTTTGCTTGATTGATGAATGTTCCATCCTTTGTTTGCTTCACTTGAAGTCCCAAGAAGAATGTGAGTTCTCCCATCATGCTCATCTCAAATTCTCCTTGCATGATCTTAGCAAACTCTTGACATAAAGACTCATTAGTTGAACCAAAAATTATATCATCTACATATACTTGTACAACTAGTAAGTCCTTATTTTTATTTTTGATGAATAATGTGGTGTCTACCTTTCCTCTTGAGAATCCTTTTTCTATTAAGAACTTTGACAACCTTTCATACCAAGCTCTAGGAGCTTGTTTTAACCCATAAAGTGCCTTAGACAATTTGAAAACATGTTCAGGAAATTCATGATTTTCAAATCCGGGAGGTTGCTCTACATAGACTTCTTCATTAATGAAACCATTCAAGAATGCACTCTTTACATCCATTTGATATAATTTGAAATCTTTATAACATGCAAAGGCAAGTAACATTCTTATTGCCTCTAATCTAGCTACCGGTGCATATGTTTCATCATAGTCTATGCCTTCCTCTTGTCTATAGCCTTGAGCAACTAGCCTAGCCTTATTCCTTATGATCACACTATTTTCATCCATTTTGTTCTTGAATATCCATTTAGTTCCAATTATAGAGTGATCACTAGGCCTTGGAACTAGTTTCCATACTTTGCTTCTCTCAAATTGATTTAACTCTTCTTGCATTGCTAGGAACCAATTATTATCCTCTAAGGCTTCATTGACATTCCTAGGCTCTATTTGAGATACAAAGGCTATATATTGACACATATTCCTTAAGGATGACCTAGTTCTAACTCCAAGAGTTGGATCTCCTACTATTTCACAATCTTTTACATATCCTAACTCTCTTGGTGCTCTAGGTTCTCTTTCTAAAACTTCTATTTCTTCTTCATCTTCTTTATTCAAATCAAGCTTTTCTAGAAAGTCATCTTCTAAGCCTTCATCAAATATCTCAACATTTTCATCATTGTTGGTTGAATCTTTAGATATATTATTTGATTCATCAAATACAACATGAATAGATTCTTCAACCATTAATGTTCTTTTGTTATAAATTCTATAAGCCTTTGAATTCAATGAATATCCTAGAAATATTCCCTCATCACTTTTGGCATCAAATTTTCCTAAATTATCTTTTCCATTATTTAGAACAAAGCATTTGCAGCCAAAAGGATGGAAGTAACTAATATTAGGCTTCTTACCTTTGTAGAGCTCATAAGGAGTTTTCTTTAGCATGGGTCTTATCATAGCTCTATTAATTATATAACATGATGTGTTTATAGCTTCAGCCCAAAAGTACTTTGGCAAGTTATTTTCACATAACATGGTCCTAGCCATCTCTTCCAAAGTTCTATTTCTTCTCTCAACTACACCATTTTGTTGCGGTGTCCTAGGGGCTGAAAAATTATGGCTAATTCCTTGATCATTGCAATACTCATCAAATCCTATATTTTCAAATTCTTTGCCATGATCACTTCTAATGCTTGTTATTGTATATCCTTTTTCATTTTGAGTCACCTTTGAGTAAGTTATGAATTTCTCTAAGGCTTCATTTTTTACTCTCAAAAAGAACACCCAAGTGTACCTAGTGTAATCATCAACTATTACAAAACCATAGTGTTTCCCACCTAGGCTAGTGGTTCTAGTTGGTCCAAATAAGTCTAAATGCAGTAATTGAAGAGGCCTAGTGGTGGATACACTATTCTTAGGCTTAAAAGTTGTTCTCTTGTGTTTTCCTTTAACACAAGCTTCACATATTTCTTCATGATCAAAGGATATTTTGGGTAAGCCTATAACTAGATCCTTTCTAGCTAATTTGGATAGCACACGCATGCTAGCATGACCTAGTCTTCTATGCCATAACCAAGATTCCTTTTTGTTATCTACCATTAAGCATATGTTTTCGTTTTTGAGTTCATTAAGGTAGACTATATATATGTTACCTTGCCTATGACCTAGAAGAAGAATTTTATTTGACTTAGGATCTATAACATTACATTTCATGCAATCAAAAATTACTTTGTAACCTTTGTCACAAAGTTGACTAATGCTTAGTAAGTTATGCTTTAGACCCCTAACAAGTAATACTTTATCTAAAGAGAAATGATCATTACCTATTGAGCCACTCCCTTCCACTTGGCCTTTGGAGTTGTCCCCAAAAGTGACTTCTCCACCAATTTTCGATTTGAAGGAATTGAAATGGCTTTTATCACCCGTCATGTGCCTTGAGCATCCACTATCTAAGTACCAAGCTTCTTTTGTTTTAGCTTTGTGGCTATGCTCAATCACCTATAACAAAAAAAATAAACACACTCAAGTCTTAGGTACCCAAATTCTCTTGGGTCCTTGGAGGTTAGTAAATGAAATTCTTGATCCCATTGGGATCCATTTTGCTAATGCATTGCAGTCCTTGGAATGAATTACCTCTTTTGGAATCCATATCCTTTTTACAATTTTTCCTTTAAGATTCCTCATCTTTATAGTGCAATAATGTGACTTATGTCCCTTCTTATTACAATATGAACAAGTAATTGCAGGTTTATTCATGCTCTTCCTAGCAATGAAACTTTTAAGATGGGTCTCCCTACTTTGTGCATTATACCCTAAGCCATTTTTGTCAAAAAATGCCCTTTGGGTTTCTAACATGCTATCTAGCTTTTGTTGCCCCATGTGAAACCTATTAAAGGAGTTATGTAAATTGCTATTTTTCTCCTTAAGGTCACAAATTTCTAGATTTGCAATCTCTAGTTTCTTCTCACATTTCAATTTATCTTGTAGCATTATCTCATTTTCCCTTTTTAATTTAGATATTAACTTTTTATACTTCATGCTCATAGATTCATACTCTAATGCTAAATCATCAAATGCATCTTGCAGTTCATCAAAAGAGTATTCATTGATATTAGAAGTTACCTTTTCATCATCATCAATAGCCATGAAGCATAGGTTGGCAATGTCCTCATTTGATTCATCATCGGAGCAGTCACTGTCACTCCATGTTGCTACCATTGCCTTCTTTTTATGAAACCTATCATTAGATCTTTTGAGAAGAGGGCAGTTAAACTTTATGTGTCCAGGTTTTTTACATTCATAACACACAATAGAGTCTTTTCTACCTACTTCCTCTTGTTCTCTCCTATTGTTTCTCCTATTGCTATTACCAGCTCTCATCCTCATGAATTTATTAAATCTTTTGGCAAACATTGCCATCTCAATATCCTCCTCACTGCCACTCTCATTTTTAATTTCCTTTTCAGCAGTGGATTTTAGAGCAACACCCACTTTCTTGGGTGGCTCTTCATTTCTTTTAAGCTTCATCTCATAAGTTAGCAAGGAACCTATTAATTCATCTAAGGACAATGCGTGTGGATCCTTAGATTCCTCTATTGCTGTTACCTTAGCTTCCCATGACTTAGGTAAGCTATTTAAAATTTTCTTTACCATTTCAATATTAGAATATATTTTTCCTAAAGATTTTAATCCATTAATTATATCGGTAAACCTAGTGAACATATCACTAATGGATTCTTCTTCCTTCATCCTAAAGAGCTCATAATCATGTGTGAGCATACCTACTTTTGTCTCCTTCACTTGGGTTGTACCCTCATGAGTTATTGCCAATTTATCCCATATTTGCTTGGCATTATCACACCCGGAGACTCTATTATATTCATTAGGACCTAAAGCACAAAATAATGTGTGCATAGCTTTAGCATTTACCTGTGCACATTTAATGTCATTAGAATCCCATTCATCTTCTTCTTTGGGAATATCTCTTCCCTCTATTTTCTTCGTAGGGATTTGAGGTCCCTTAACTATAATTCTCCATACTTCATAATCGTTTGCTTGAATAAATAGCATCATCCTAGTCCTCCAATATGAATAATGTTCACCATTGAACATGGGAGGTCTAACCGTGGAGTGCCCCTCTCCTATCAAACTAGTTGCAACATTGTTAAGAGCCATTTGATCGTTTTCTAACTCTTAGGAAGTTGTTCCTACGTGATTAAAGAGTCCTAGCTCTGATACCAATTGTTGGCTCTACCGAGAGGGGGGGTGAATCGGTTTTCTAACAATTATGGCAGATTTTAAATTAATCGCAATTTAAACACAAATGATAATGAATAAAACAGTGCAATATAACAATTTAATGCAAAGAGAGGGAAAGAGAAACAAACACAGCGACTTATAGAGGTTCGGCCAACTCTTGCCTACGTCCTCTCTCCTTGACCTTCTTGTCAAGTGGTTTCTTTCTCTCTTTCAATAGAGTTTACAAAGTTCCTTTTACAGGTTAAGGAATAACCTCTCTACCCTTAGCAATACAGAAAATGTATTCACCCTTTTACAATAACACTCACTGAGGAACAATCCTCTTTTCTTTTAAGGTGTGGATGAATACAGAATAAGGCTTTTCAGTGGGTAGGACTAACAAAGCTTGTAGTACTTAAGCTTGTACAATAAATCTCAATTAATGAGCAATAGGGATACAAGGAATGAAAGAATTAAAGCTTGAGAATGTTTGGAATGTTCAGTGATAGTCTCTCTTTTCTCTTTGTCTTCAATGCTTGGTTATATACTGAAGGTTGGGTAGTTGGAGCATTAAATGCAGTTTTTCCCGTTGAGATTTGAAGAAAATAGCCGTTGGGAACCTCCAGTGGTCAGACAGATCGATCTCTTATCTTGGCCAGATCGATCTCTCAGTTTTGAATCCTGCAAGATCAAAGCATAAACACACAGGGAGATCGATCTCATAGGTTACCAGATCGATCTCTCAGTTAGAGTATGAGAAGGCAGATCGATCTGTCGAATATCCAGATCGATCTCCTATCCTCTCTGTTTGAGGAAAGATCGATCTCTCAATACACCAGATCGATCTCTTAAGCTCTCTGACTTTGAGCAGATCGATCTCTTCCTTACCAGATCGATCTCCTAAGTTCTCTGACTTAGAGCAGATCGATCTCTTAACCCTGGCAGATCGATCTCTTTTTACCTTAAACCCTTTACACCGTTTTAAGGCTTGCCAGATCGATCTCTTCCATCATGAGATCGATCTCTCATCAAGTATAAACCCAGGAGATCGATCTCTCACACCTCAGATCGATCTCTCATCAGCAGAACTCTAAGTTCTGGTCCTGATATCTTCTAAACATGTTTGTATACCATCTTAACATTATTGTATTAACTTGTTTTGTCATTTCAAAATACATTAACTCAACAATCCCCATACAAAATCCTCATTTTCATTGTATAACTGTGTGATACAATACGATAGATAAAAAATGTTTTTGTATATACATTTCTTATACCTTAGCCACTGGTAGGAGCTGACCAACACAAAAGCCAATCTAGAGACCACCGCAATGTTCTGCTTCTCAGTATGTGGAGGGGGAAAATAGTGGGATGAGCAAACAACAGCTCTGTAAGGAAAATGATGCTAACAGGTATATATTGTACTATCTAGGTAGCCCATGCATGATTAACAAAATCATCATTCATTATGAATGAAAATATCAATGGAAAATGCATTTAAACATTCTTCTCTCATAGGCATTTTCATAAAAACCAATGTGCAATACTTCTATTTGAAAACATATCATAAAACAGTGCTATCACAGTACAAGCATTCAAATCAGGATATTTATCAAATCATAATATCTCTTTTCTTTTCACAAACCATTTCATTTCATCAAATTTCTCTTATCTCTGAGATAGGTATGGAGTTTTAGGCAAACAAATATCCACAACATATGGCCATAGTCAGTGATCCCAGGCCTCACTGATCAGGTGTGCACAAGGCATCACTTGCCTGAAGGGGGATAGGTCAGTCCTACCCTTTGGCACATCTCAATCATCATCATCATCTTCCTCAGTATATCACATATACTCACGGTACAACGTACTCCATGTGTCATCTATGTGATACTCGTACCCCCATGCACCCAGCACGGTACATAGTATTCCCCGGACAACTACACGGTACAATGTACGCCCGTGGACCTAGTCCATCCACCCTACACTGATGGACTCATCATCCTAAACCATGTCTCATATACCAGGCGAGCAAAATCAGAATGTGACACAGTCTCCGCAAGGCTCTAGCGTGGTATCTCTTAGTGCGAACAATCGCTTCTAGCACTGTATCATCTCAAAATTGTTGTGCGAGCTAGGCTCCAACACATTATCATCATCATAAAATCACGTGCGACCTACATTCCAGCACGATTTGTCAAATTAAGAAAACATATGTGAGTAAAACTCCAACATAGTAAAAAATCATCAAAGCAGGTGTGAGCTAAGACTCTAACACCAATTCACATCTCAAATCTGATAGGTGGCTATTTTTCTCTTTTAAAGACTCAAATCATGTTTATTAACGTAGCATGTCATTCCATGCAAAACATGTAAAACTAGCCAGTCTATCCATCATCATTTCTCAATCACAAAAACCACATATAGTTGTAAAAATATTAAAAACATGTATGTTAAGTTGTTTTCCTTCCCATATCCCATTTTAACAATTCATACCATAATACATTTCAATTCACTTATGGCTCAATGGCTAAACATAATATTTCTAGTGCCATAACTACTAACATCGTTGTAAAATACGCACGAATATCTTTATCGCTAACATACAATCCCTGACCTCGAATCGTACTTGTATTTCCTTCGTCTCGTTTGCTCCGTTCGTGATCCGGGTTAATCGAGTCTCAACGTATTCCAATCTACAAGCATAAATCATTAAGTCATTTTCCTCTTCTTCTTCTAAACATCCACATTGTCATTTACTCACTTACTCATGCCTTCACAAACCTTTTACCATATTACACCTTAGTGCTTTTTTGTAAATTCATCTAAAATCATTTACTCAACACCACTAATATCATAGTGTTCCAATATCATCACCATAGCAAACTCAATCTATTACTCTTCTAATATCATTTCTATCAAGATTTCACATACCATCCAACCCATACAATGTCTAGAAACTCATATTTAAAGCTTAAGGGTTGAAGGACTTACCTAGCTTAGCTTTTCCCATAGTCAAACTTGTGTTAGTCTACTCTCCTCCTATTAATCAAACCAATATGTGATTTTTAGGTATGTTGTTCTCCTTACTTCATGGAACAACTTTCCCTTCTTGAGCTCCTTCCAAATCTGGCTGGAATGTAGTGATATTTAGAGTGAGAAAGCTTGATTCCTTGAAAGAAAAGGATAGGTGCGGGTTTGGTAGGAAAGAAAGTCTGATTTTCAGTCCAATCCCATGTTTTTTTTACAGATGCAGAGACATGAGATCGATCTGGTCCCTTGTGGAGGTCGATCTCTGCATGGTTTGGTAGTCCTTTTTTCGAACATAACTTCTAGCAGATCGATCTGCTCTTCATGATGAGATCGATCTGTTGCAAGCAAAATTCTTTGGATGATCGATCTATTAATAAAAATGAGATCGATCTGTTTCAACCCGAGACATTTGGAGATCTATCTTTTCCTTGTGAGTGATTGATTTCTTCTAGACAGAGACTTAATGAGATCGATCTGCCTTGTTAGTTTTCTGCAGATTTCCAATGTATAATTCATCCTTAATTGCTTAGTACCTCATTTTACATTCCGTACACAACCAACGTAAAATAGTATCCATTCCATATAATTCATAGGCAATAAAACTTGTGCACACAACTTAAGATCATGGATTGTACATTAAACTTCATAATCCCTACATCCTTTATTGTTTATACACATATAACATTGTACACATACATCATAGCTTCATAAGAAGTACATGTGAAACTACAGGCATTACATTTCTCCCCTCCTTAAAAAATTTTGTCCTCCAAATTTAATCAAGTTCATTCCTAAAAAAGTTAGGGATATTTCTCCCTCATTAGCTCCTCTAACTCCTAGGTGGCTTCCTATGATGTATGATGTTGCCACAGGACCTTAACCAATGAAATTGACTTGTTCCGCAACACCTTCTCTTTTCTATCCAGTATCTGGATCGATTTCTCTATATATGACATATCCTCCTTGAGCTCCAATGGCTCATAGCTAATTTCATGTGTAGGATCCGAATGGTACTTCTGGAGGATGGAGACATGAAAGACATTGTGTACCTCTGGTAGCTCTGGTGTTAAGACTAGTCTATATACTCTATCTCCCACTCTATCAAATATCTCGAAGGGACCGATGTAACGAGGACATAGTTTTCCTATCTTCTCAAACCTCGTTATTCCCTTAGAAGGAGATACCCTAAAAATATAGACTCACCCACAGTGAACTCAAGTGGCCTCCGTCTCCTGTCAACATAGCTCTTTTGTCGACTTTGAGCCGTTCGCAGCCTCTCACATATTATCCAAACATCCTCTAAGGCTTGTCTAACCAAATCGGGAGCGAGCAACTGTCTGTCACCAACCTCTTCCCAACCAATAGGTGATTGGCATCTACGACCATATAGTGCCTCATAGGGGGCCGTACCAATACTTGAGTGATAACTGTTTTTGTAGGCGAACTCAATCAATGGCAAGTGATCTTCCCATGAGCCTCTAAAATCCAGCACATACGCTCTCAACATATCCTCCAGGGTCTGTATAGTTCTCTTTGACAGACCATCTATCTGAGGATGGAAAGCGGTGCTAAAGTTCAATTGGGTCCCTATCACTTCCTGAAAATGTCCTCAAAAGTGGAAAGTGAAGCAGGCATCCCTATCGGAAACAACACTTACTGGGACTCCATGTAGTCTCACTATTTCTTGTACATACAAGTTCGCCAATGCACTCAAAGTATCTGTTGATCTCATAGCTAAAAAGTGAGCTAATTTCATTAACCGATCTACTATAACCCAAATAGCATCATGGTTCTTACGGGTTCTCAGTAATCCCATCATAAAATCCATGGTGACGTGCTCCCACTTTCATGTCAGTATCGGTAGAGGTCGCAATAATCCTTCAGGTTTCTGATGCTCTACCTTAACCTGCTGACAGATGAGACATCTAGCAACATACTCAGCTATATCTCTTTTCATTCTGGACTACCTATATACTTCCAAAAGATTTTGATACATTTTACTGCTCCTTGGGTGTATTGTGTGTCTCAATGAGTGAGCCTCTAATAAATCAACTTCCTAAGCTCTGAATCCTTAGGGACACATATTTTATCTCTGAACCTTAATATCCCATCTGAACTCAATATAAAATCAGTACCCTTACCTTTCTGAATTTGGCTAGTTACATTAATATACCATTGATCATTCTACTGAGCTTGTCGAATTCTCTCAATCAACTCCGGCTCTGACCTCAAGCTGGCTAAAATCCCATGACTGCCAATCTCAGGTGGGGTCACATCCAAACTAAGGTTCGAGAATTGTTCCAATAACTCATGCTTCCTAACCATTATATATGATACCAACCCGAGACTCTTTCTACTCAATGCATCGGCAACCACATTCGCCTTCCTCGGGTGGTACAAAATTTCAAAATCATAGTCTTTGAGAAGTTCTAACCACCTTTTCTTACTCATATTTAACTCCCTCTGTGAAAACAGATACTTAAGACTCTTGTGATCTGTAAAGATCTGGAATCTCTCACCATACAAATAGTGGCGCCATATCTTCAATACAAAAACTACGACTGCTAACTCTAAATCGTGAGTAGGATAATTATTCTCATGATTTTTCAGCTGTCTGGATCCATAAGCAACGACCCTTCCGTTCTGCATCAAAACATAGCCCAGTCCTTGGTACGAAGCATCTGTGTAAACAAAATAGTTTTTCGAGCTGTTAAGAATGGTGAGAACTGGTGTGGTGGTTAATCTGTGTTTAAGTTCCTGAAAACTCCTCTTACACGCTTCATCCCATGTCAACTCCATATTCTTCCTCGTAAGACGTGTCAATGGAGCAGCCAATCTAGAGAAACCCTTTACAAATCTCTGTATTATCCTGCCAAACCCAGAAAACTGATCTCTCTGACTGTCTTAGGCTATTCCCACTGAATAATAGTCTCAATCTTAGATGGATCTACTGACACCCCATCATTCGATACAACGTGGCCCAGCAAGGAAATCTATTCTAGCCAAAAGTCACATTTACTAAGTTTGGCATACAACTTTCTCTCTTAAAGGGTTTACAAAACAATCATTAAGTGCTGCTCGTGATCTTCCCTAGATCTGGAATACACCAATATATCATCGATGACTATTATAACAAATTGATCTAGGTATGGCTTGAATACCTCATTCATCAGAGCCATAATAGCTGCTGGCGCATTTGTCAACTCGAAAGGCATCACCAGGAATTCATAACGACCATAGCGGGTGCAAAAAGCTATCTTGGGCACATCTTCCTTTCGAATCTTCAGTTGATAGTACCAAGACCTCAGATATATCTTGGAAAAGATCTGTGCTCCCCGAAGCTGATCCAATAAATCATCAATGCGTGGCAGTGGGTACTTATTCTTGATGGTAGCCTTGTTCAACATCCGATAATCAATACACAACCTAAGGCTTCCATCTCTTTTCTTCACAAATAATACCGAGGCTCCCTATGGTGAGACGTTTGGTCTTATAAACCCCTTATCTAGCATATCTTGCAACTGTTTCCTTAATTCATCTAGCTCGATTGTAGCCATCCTATATGGTGGTTTGGATATTGGCTCTGTTCCAGGTGTCAAATCTATACCAAATTCCATTTCTCTATCCGATGGCAATCCCGATAGGTCATCTTGAAAGATATTAGGGAATTCTCTAACCACTGGAATGTCATCCATATCCGGATGTGTTTTGTTCAAGTCCACCACATAAGCAATAAAACCTTCGAAACAACATTTATGCCATTTAGGTACTAATGCACTTTACTTGCCACAAAATCAGGATTTTATTACTTCTAATAAAATTTTACAACAAATTTCTCGAGTAAAGAAAATGTAATAAACTTAGAGTGACAGTCGAAGATAGCATGATTGGTATGTCACGACCCAATTCCATTCTCTTTAACGGAAAATCACTGAAAATTTTTCGCGTTTTACTGTTACCTTACCCGATCGTGAACTAAACTCACCACACACTGTTGGGTTGTGAGCCAATAATAAACACCACATCTCATTCATTCTCAATTAATTAAAACGATGTCATACATGTGCATTTAGTCGTGTACTTATACGAATACATGTTTTACTGACATCTATATCCCCCATAAGTACAACTCAAAAGAATACTGTGCTTTTACATTGTTTAGATACAAAAAGAATCACTGTGTATATACCTTTTAGCGATGGAGATGCAGCGGAGTCCAAAATATTACGCCTCAGTCCTCACTGGGCTACTATGCACGCTCTGTAGGGGGAAATAGAGAGGGATGAGCAACCACACGCTCAGTAAGGCAATAATGCAAGCATGGTAGATAACTACTCTATCTACATGCTGATAGTGTTATGATAAATTCTTTATGTTAGGAGCATGAGGAATAAAACTATGCCATATGAGTATACATATATATCATGTATCAAAGTCATGTAAAATTGGCATATAAAACATGGTAAAACATCATTTATAAATCATCTCATGCTCGATCTCTTTTAAATTCATAAAAAGGGCAATTCATTAAGAAACCTCCTTTTTTTTTTAAACCCATGTCATAAAACTCTTTCTCATCACATACAATCACATCACATCAACTCACAATCACAACCTCATTTCCGTTTCACAAATTAAATCCACGAGGCTCGACCCCTCCTTCGGGCCTACCTTAAACAATCACAAATCACACTTAGAGATTTAAAATCATGTGGTAGTAAGTAAATCAAGCAAGGAGATAGGTTACTATATCTCAAGTGACTACGTTGGCCAATCGTCACATATCATCCCAGACCACACGGATTCCGGTGTGCGGGGTATCATACTAGCACGAAGGTGGGTTAGTTCTCCGCCAGACTTTCTCAAATCAAGTAACCACCACGCGGTACATCGTACTCCATGTGATATACACGGTACATCGTACTCCACGGACCTATAACATGGTTGGGGGTGCCTGCCATAGGTCTTATCTACCCCATACCAAGTGTAACCTTTATAGTCTCGAAAGCGCGTGGGAGTAACCTCAATACCAGGTCCTAGCCCCTCATGGCCTTGCTTGCCCCTGTTGGGTTCCCTGATCCAGGTCCTAGCCCCTCACCCTCACCCCACCTAAGAGGTCTGTCAGGCCTGTTGGGTTCCCTGGATGGATTATGTCAGGTCCTAGCCCCTCACCCTCACCCCACCTAAGAGGTCTGTCAGGCCTGTTGGGTTCCCTGAGTTAATCCGTATCTCTCACCACGGCCTCATACATACCACAGTGTGAAAACCAGCGCGAGCTACGCTCTAGCGCGAATTCATGCATCAAAACCAAACACTTCGTACGAGCAACGCTCTGGTACGGCATTTATGCATAAAATATGAAGAAACCATGTACGAGCATAGCTCCAGTACAGTTATATGCATAAGAAAAACCACTCAAATCCACGTACGAGCGTAAGCTCCAGTACGGTTTATAAACATCATCACAATTTAAGTTCAAAGCGAGAGCTAAGCTCAAGCACGTTTCACACAAGTGAAAACATAGAAATCCAGCGCGAGCGAAGCTTTAGCGCGATTTATGTCATACAAATGTGATAGGCGGCTCATATACAATTTATCAATCCCGACAATTCGGGTTTAGTACTCACAAATGCTTTTCCACAACAACAATACAATACTAGCCGACCTATCTACAAGTTTGCTTAAAACCAAGCAAATTCGTTTTGAAAAGCATCAAAACATTAGATTTATGCAATTATTAGCCTTACTATCCCATTTCATAAAATCCACTTCAAATCCAAAACCACGCATATACTCATCATCATTCACGAATACCACCAACATTTATTTGAGCAATCATGCATATCATAAAAACACCCGATATTCACCCATAAGTTCAAAGTACGAGCAGCTACCTCTATATACTCACAAAATTCCCTTACCTGGAATCGCGATGCGTGATTCCACTTCCTTAAGCTGCTTACTCGTACGGTTCGGTTCGCCTTCAACGAACTCTTCGGGACTGCACAAAATCGTATCCCGCATTATATTCGATCCATATATTGCAACCCTTGTGCTTGCTATAGTCAATTTAGTCTATAGCCTCTATTAAAGCTTATTTGGCCTTGTTTCATTACTTTATCCATAACTCGAGTCTATGGATCTTCTTAGGCCTATTAACTTATTCAAAATCGATATTAAATCGACATTAAGCTCATAGTGTTCATATTCCATGAATCCCCTCACTATGGCATTTTTCAATCATATACATACCCATTTCCACAATTCCTCCAAACTCACAATGTAATCTCATTTAACCATTTAAAATCATAAATATTACCCCAATAACAACTTTAGCATGCCATAAATCATAGGCTCATTCAATCCCACATATCCTCACATTATACCCATTTTAGATTTCTAGGTTACACCAATTCCACTACATTCCTAGGTAGTTTATCCATCAATACTCATATAACTCAACTCCAAAATCAATTAAATAGCTAATGCATTTGGATTAGAGTGTTAGAATCTTACCAATATAATTTCTCTTCTTGCTCCAAATGGTAATGCCCTTAACTCCTTCAATTCCAAAGATGGGAAGATGCCCTCTCACTATGTTGTTCTTCTCTTTGATAGGAACAACTTTGCCTCTAATGATCTCTCTCCAAATCTCACTGAAAATGGCTGATTTTAGAGAGGGAAAGTTAGGTTTTTGGGTTGAAAATGGGAGGTTAATATGTTTTTTTTGAGATTTCCAGATTTTCAGCTCTCCTTATATAGAAATAGCTTAAGGAGATCGATCTGGTCCAAGAGGAGATCGATCTGGTCCCTTAAAATCCCTCTTTTTCACGGCATTTTTAAGCCTGAGATCGATCTGTCGAAGCAATGAGATCGATCTGTTGAAGCATGAGATCGATCTGTCGAAGCATGAGATCGATCTGGTCCCAAACAGAGAGCTAAGGAGATCGATCTGGGTGCTTGAGGATCGATCTTTTCACTACAGAATGCTTGGCAGATCGATCTGGCTCCATTGGAGATCGATCTGCTCTATTCTTTCGCCCAAATAAGAGCATTCTGGCTCTTCCAGATCGATCTCTTATCCTATGAGATCGATCTGGACCTCATGTTTTCCAGATTTCCTGCAGTTTCATTGCTGCAACTCATACCAACACATCCTTAATCTATTGCCATGGCCATTTTCTCATCCATCCACCTTTATAACTTGAAAATGGCATCCATTCATACCTTATGCACATTGAAACTTGTGTGCATTCATTGTATGTTCAAAGGTATGCTACATAAAACCAAATGGAAGCATAATTCCATTCCATTTTACCACACTACTCATCTTGAGTCTCAATCACAACCATCACGTGCTAGAACTCATTTCTTCGTATTCATACTCAATGAAACTTGTATGTACGTTACAATTTGTATTACACATACATACATTGAATCCATGGACTTACATCAATCATACTTTACATTACAAGTCCATTCATATTATTTGATCCAATTACACACATTACCCTTATACATATACGGGGTCTTACATTCTCCCATCCTTCAAGGAATTTGGTCCTCCAAATTAGAACCAAGTCACTCTTCAAATAGTTGGGGGTACTTCTCCCGTATCAAGTTCTCCAATTCCCACGTGGCCTCTTCCGCCGTGTGGTGTTGCCAAAGCACTTTCACCAAGGGAATTGTCTTATTCCGCAACACTTTCTCTTTTCTATCCAATATCCGAACCGGCTTCTCAACATACGTCATACTCTCATGGAGCTCCAACGGCTCATATCTTATCACGTGTGCCGGGTCCGGGTGATACTTCCGAAGCATCAAGACTTGGAAGACGTTGTGGACATTTGCCAAGTCCGGTGGCAATGCCAATCTATATGCCTTATCTCCCACTCTCTCCAAAATCTCGAAGGGTCTGATATATCTAGGGCTCAGCTTGCCCTTCTTACCAAACCTCATAATACCCTTCGATGGTGATACCCTCAGAAACACCGACTCACTCTCATCAAACTCCAGTGGTCTTCGTCTCTTGTCAGCATAACTCTTTTGCCGGCTCTGAGCTGTCCGTAATCTCTCACATATCAACTGGACGTCCTCAGATGCCTGCTGTACTAAGTCTGGAGCAAAAATCTGTCTGTCACCAACCTCTTCCCATCCAATAGGGGAACGGCATCAACGCCCGTATAATGCCTCATAGGGTGCCATTTCGATACTAGCATGATAGCTATTATTATAAGCGAACTCGGCTAACTGCAGGTGGTCATCCCAGGAGCCTCTAAAATCCAGTACACACGCTCTCAACATATCCTCGAGGGTCTGTATAGTCCTCTCTGACTGCCCATCTGTCTGAAGATGAAAAGCGGTGCTAAAACTCAGTCGGGTCCCCAGCGCTTCCTGAAAATGTTCCCAAAAATGGGAAGTGAAGCGGGCATCCCTATCAGAAACAACGCTCACTGGTACACCATGTAGCCGTACTATCTCTTGAATATACAGGTTCGCCAACTGACTCAGTGTATCGGTAGCTCTCGTAGCCAAGAAATGGGCGGACTTAGTAAATCGGTCCACAATAACCCATATGGCATCATGACCTCTACGGGTCCTCGGCAACCCCATCACAAAATCCATGGTGACATGCTCCCACTTCCATGTTGGTATCGGTAGAGGCTGCAATAATCCTGCAGGCTTCTGATGCTCTACCTTCACTTGCTGACAAACGAGACACTTAGCGACATATTTAGCAATGTCTCTCTTCATTCCAGACCACCAATAAACCTTCCGAAGGTTTTGATACATCTTGGTACTTCCCGGATGTATCGTATACTTCGATGAGTGAGCCTCTGATAAAATCATTCTCCTGATCTCAGGATCCCTGGGAACGCATACTCTGCCTCTGAACCTCAATAAGCCATCAGCACTCTGCTCAAAATCAATACCCACACCTGTCTGTACCTACCTCAGCCAATCGATGCACCATCGATCACTCTGTTGGGCTTACCGAATACGGCCAATCAATTCTGGCTCCAGTCTTAAACTAGCCATGATCCCAAGTCTCTCAGATCCAGGTGGGATTACATCCAAACTGAGGTTCGCAAAGTGTTCTAACAATTCATGTTCCCATACCATCATATATGACATCAACCCAAGGTTCTTTCTACTCAAAGCATCGGCAACTACATTTGCCTTACCCGGGTGGTACATGATTTCACAATCATAGTCTTTCAGGAGTTCGAGCCATCTCCTTTGTCTCATATTCAGCTCTTTCTGTGAGAACAAGTACTTAAGGCTCTTATGATCTGTGAACACCTGAAATTTCTCACCATAGAGATAGTGGCGCCATATTTTCAATGCAAATACTACAGCCGCCAACTCCAAATCATGTGTCGGGTGGTTCCTCTCATGATCTTTCAACTGTCTAGATCCATAGGCAACTACCTTCCCATCCTGCATAAGCACACAGCCCAGTCCCTGGTGTGATGCATCCGTATACACCGAGAATCCTCCTAAGCTGGTAGGAATGGTGAGAACTGGAGCAGTCGTCAATCGACACTTAAGCTCCTCAAAACTCCTCTCACATGCCTCATCCCATGTAAACTTAACATCCTTACGCGTGAGGCGTGTCAACGGAGCAGCTAGTCTGGAGAAACCCTCTACAAATCTCCGATAATATCCTGCCAATCCCATGAAACTTCTGATCTCAGTAACTGTCTTGGGCTGTTCCCACTGCACAACTGCCTCTATCTTGGATGGATCCACTGATACCCCATCCTTTGACACGACATGCCCCAGAAATGAGATCTGTTCCACCCAAAAGTTACACTTGCTGAGTTTGGCATACAATTCTTTCTCTCGGAGGGTCTGCAGAACTATCCTCAAGTGCTCCTCATGATCTTCCCTGGACTTGGAATACACCAAAATATCATCAATGAATACTATTACAAACTTGTCCAGGTATGGCTTGAATATGTCATTCATCAATGCCATAAATGCTGCGGGAGCATTCGTCAATCCGAATGGCATCACCAAAAACTCGTAGTGGCCATAACGGGTACGAAATGCTGTCTTGGGTACATCTCCACTCCTGATCCTCAACTGATGGTACCCTGACCACAGATCTATCTTAGAAAATACTTCGGCTCCCTGGAGCTGATCCAACAAATCATCGATTCTTGGAAGGGGGTACTTGTTCTTAATGGTGGCCTTATTCAACAACCGGTAATCTATACACAGTCGGAGGCTTCCATCCTTCTTCCTTACAAATAGAACTGGTGCTCCCCAAGGTGAGACACTCGGTCTAATAAACCCCTTCTCCAGCAGCTCTTGCAGCTGTTTCTTCAGCTCTTCCAATTCTATCGGAGCCATTCTATAGGGTGGTTTCGATATCGGCTCTATACCAGGCACTAACTCAATGCAAAATTCCATTTCCCTTTCAGGTGGTAGTCCTGGTAATTCATCCGAAAAGACATCAGGGTAATCCGTAATTACAGGTATGTCCTTCAATTCCGGGTGTGCCTCATCTATATCGACCACATAGGCAATGAACCCTTCACAATATCCTCTCCATCGTTAGTAACATAAACCATCACTCCACATTCAATATTTATCTCTCAAGCAATATGAATTTAAAATCATACTCCTTTTTATTTACAACAAACATGCCAAAACATCAATGTTTTGGCATGACAATCCATCACAACACGATTGGTAGCCAACCAATCCATTCCCAAAATTACATCAAAATCATTCATATTCAATAAAATCAGATTGGCTATCATTTCCTTCCCCTCTATCTTTATCTTACAATCTCTACATACATGCTCAGTCAATTGACTATCATTCATGGGTGTGGAAATCATCAACATTTTATCCAACAATGTTGGTTTCACATATTTCAACAATTTATGTGCAAAGGTAGGTGATAGGAAAGAATACATGGCACCAGGATCAAATAATACCAATGCTTCTAAATCAAAGATTCGGATGGTACCTTTAATCACATCTGTCGAAGCATCTGCGGTGTCTTGATCCAATGCATGTACTCTTCCTCTGCTCACACCCACAGCTTGTTTCCCTTTCTCCTCAGCTGTAGCCCTCCTCCTCGGGGCTGCTGTCTCAACTGGAGCTCCCTCTAGCTCCTTGCCCTTCTGCGGGGCAACCTCAATCATCTCAGTGCAGAACCTCGATATATGTCCTGGCCTCCCACACCTAAAATAAGAAACAGGGGGCACCTGACATGGCCTAGTCCCATGATATCTCCCACATCTCCTACACTGATCCTTGGTAGGTCGTGGTCCTCTAATAGTTATACCCCTCGGTGCAGTCAAAGTTGGGTATACGGGAGGTCTAGCAGCTCTCTCTTGCACCTCCTCGATCTTAGGCCTCTTCTCGAAAAACCTTTGGCCACCTCTCTTGGCCACTCTTCCAAACCCGGATCTCTTCCGATCTCTGTCCTTCCTAACACTGACTCTCCCAAGCTCGGAGGCATTTCGCTCAAAGTCTTGCTCACACAACTGAGCCTTATGTACAGCCTCCTCATAAGTCACAATGTCGAAGGGAGCTAGCTTAGTCCGGATGGCCAATCTCAATCCATCCATGAACTTTTGTATCTTTCGGGTCTCACTACCCATCGTGTCCGGGTCATATCTCCCCAAGGACATAAACTTGGACTCATACTCGTCCACAGTCCGGTTCCCCTGAACCAAATTCATAAATTCCATCCGCAATTTTCTCTGGGCGATAGCTGGAACATACTGTCTCCTGAAGGCCTCTAGAAATATCTCCCACGAGATCTCAGAGTGTCTGGCTCTCAAAATAACCTCGGTGGACCTCCACCAGTGCTCTGCCTCGCCTTTCAACATGAACACGGCAAAGGCTACCTTCTCAGCTGAAGTGCATCGGAAAAACCTATACAGTTTCTCCATCTCATACACCCAATCCTCCGTAACCACTGGGTCCTTCACCCCTCTAAACACTGGGGGTTTCAGCGCTTGAAACTCTCGCAACCTGCTCAAGTCGCAGTCATAACCCACATCACTACCGCTCTGCTGTCGAGCAATAGGAGAAGCTGTATCCGGGGCTGGAGGTGGTGTAACTATAGCTGTCTCAGCAGCATGAGGTCTCTCCGCCTCTGCAGCTGCCTGTTCAGTAGTAGGCTGTGCTGCGGGACCTCGTCTATCACCGGCACCCAATGCCTGCGTGACTATCTCCACCAAACTCTCGATACTCCGCTCTAACCTAGCGAAGCGAGCCTCGGTATCCTCTGCTCTCTTAGCAGGGTTCTGTGGAGCCTGCTCAGTCTGTGGCTCCGCACGGCTCTCAGGCCTACCTCTACGGCCTCTAGCACGTGCTCTCGCCCCTCTACCTTTACGTGTAACTGGCATAGTGCCTAACTTCCTGTATTATAATAATTTATTAAGCTCTATCCATCACAGTATACATAGTTATATCTAAACAAAAGCACAGTACTATGGGGATGTACTTTCCTACGTTTTATTAATGACTCACATCAGGCCAACGCAGCTCTGATACCAATCTCTGTCACGACCCAATTCCATTCTCTTTAACCGAAAATCACTGAAAATTTTTCGCGTTTTACTGTTACCTTACCCGATCGTGAACTAAACTCACCACACACTGTTGGGCTGTGAGCCAATAATAAACACCACATCTCATTCATTCTCAATTAATTAAAACGATGTCATACATGTGCATTTAGTCGTGTACTTATACGAATACATGTTTTACTGACATCTACATCCCCCATAAGTACAACTCAAAATAATACTGTGCTTTTACATTGTTTAGATACAAAAAGAATCACTGTGTATATACCTTTTAGCGATGGAGATGCAGCGGAGTCCAAAATATTACGCCTCAGTCCTCACTGGGCTACTATGCATGCTCTGTAGGGGGAAAATAAAGAGGGATGAGCAACCACACGCTCAGTAAGGCAATAATGCAGGCATGGTAGATAACTACTCTATCTACATGCTGATAGTGTTATGCATAAATTCTTTATGTTAGGAGCATGAGGAATAAAACTATGCCATATGAGTATACATATATATCATGTATCAAAGTCATGTAAAATTGGCATATAAAACATGGTAAAACATCATGTATAAATCATCTCATGCTCGATCTCTTTTAAATTCATAAAAAGGGCAATTCATTAAGAAACCTCCTTTTTTTTTTAAACCCACGTCATAAAACTCTTTCTCATCACATACAATCACATCACATCAACTCACAATCACAACCTCATTTTCGTTTCACAAATTAAATCCATGAGGCTCGACCCCTATTTCGGGCCTACCTTAAACAATCACAAATCACAATTAGAGATTTAAAATCATGTGGTAGTAAGTAAATCAAGTAAGGAGACAGGTTACTATATCTCAAGTGACTACGTTGGCCAATCGTCACATATCATCCCAGACCACACGGATTCCGGTGTGCGGGGTATCATGCTGGCACGAAGGTGGGTTAGGTCTCCGCCAGACTTTCTCAAATCAAGTAACCACCACGCGGTACATCGTACTCCATGTGATATACACGGGACATCGTACTCCGCAGACCCATAACATGGTTGGGGGTGCCTGCCATAGGTCTTATCTACCCCATACCAAGTGTAACCTTTATAGTCTCGAAAGCGCGTGGGAGTAACCTCAATACCAGGTCCTAGCCCCTCATGGCCTTGCTCGCCCCTGTTGGGTTCCCTGATCCAGGTCCTAGCCCCTCACCCTCACCCCACCTAAGAGGTCTGTCAGGCCTGTTGGGTTCCCTGGATGGATTATGTCAGGTCCTAGCCCCTCACCCTCACCCCACCTATGAGGTCTGTCAGGCCTGTTGGGTTCCCTGAGTTAATCCGTATCTCTCACCATGGCCTCATACATACCACAGTGTGAAAACCAGTGCGAGCTACGCTCTAGCACGAATTCATGCATCAAAACCAAACACTTCGTACGAGCAACGCTCTGGTACGACATTTATGCATAAAATATGAAGAAACCATGTACGAGCATAGCTCCAGTACAGTTATATGCATAAGAAAAACCACTCAAATCCACGTACGAGCGTAAGCTCCAGTACGGTTTATAAACATCATCACAATTTAAGTTCAAAGCAAGAGCTAAGCTCAAGCACGTTTCACACAAGTGAAAACATAGAAATCCAGCGCAAGCGAAGCTCTAGCGCGATTTATGTCATACAAATGTGATAGGCGGCTCATATACAATTTATCAATCCCGGTAATTCGGGTTTAGCGCTGACAAATGCTTTTCCACAACAACAATACAATACTAGCCGACCTATCTACAAGTTTGCTTAAAACCAAGCAAATTCGTTTTGAAAAGCATCAAAACATTAGATTTATGCAATTATTAGCCTTACTATCCCATTTCATAAAATCCACTTCAAATCCAAAACCACGCATATACTCATCATCATTCACGAATACCACCAACATTTATTTGAGCAATCATGCATATCATAAAAACACCCGATATTCACCCACAAGTTCAAAGTACGAGCAGCTACCTCTATATACTCACAAAATTCCCTTACTTGGAATCGCGATGCGTGATTCCACTTCCTTAAGCTGCTTACTCGTACGGTTCAGTTCGCCTTCAACGAACTCTTCGGGACTGCACAAAATCGTATCCTGCATTATATTCGATCCATATATTGCAACCCTTGTGCTTGCTATAGCCAATTTAGTCTATAGCCTCTATTAAAGCTTATTTGGCCTCGTTTCATTACTTTATCCATAACTCGAGTCTATGGATCTTCTTAGGCCTATTAACTTATTCAAAATCGATATTAAATCGACATTAAGCTCATAGTGTTCATATTCCATGAATCCCCTCACTATGGCATTTTTCAATCATATACATACCCATTTCCACAATTCCTCCAAACTCACAATGTAATCTCATTTAACCATTTAAAATCATAAATATTACCCCAATAACAACTTTAGCATGCCATAAATCATAGGCTCATTCAATCCCACATATCCTCACATTATACCCATTTTAGATTTCTAGGTTACACCAATTCCACTACATTCCTAGGCAATTTATCCATCAATACTCATATAACTCAACTCCAAAATCAATTAAATAGCTAATGCATTTGGATTGGAGTGTTAGAATCTTACCAATATGATTTCTCTTCTTGCTCCAAATGGTAATGCCCTTAACTTCTTCAATTCCAAAGATGGGAAGATGCCCTCTCACTATGTTGTTCTTCTCTTTGATAGGAACAACTTTGCCTCTAATGATCTCTCTCCAAATCTCACTGAAAATGGCTGATTTTAGAGAGGAAAAGTTAGGTTTTTGGGTTGAAAATGGGAGGTTAATATGTTTTTTTTGAGATTTCCAGATTTTCAGCTCTCCTTATATAGAAATAGCTTGAGGAGATCGATCTGGTCCAAGAGGAGATCGATCTGGTCCCTTAAAATCCCTCTTTTTCACGGCATTTTTAAGCATGAGATCGATCTGTCGAAGCAATGAGATCGATCTGTTGAAGCATGAGATCGATCTGTCGAAGCATGAGATCGATCTGGTCCCAAACAGAGAGCTAAGGAGATCGATCTGGGTGCTTGAGGATCGATCTTTTCACTACAGAATGCTTGGCAGATCGATCTGGCTGCATTAGAGATCGATCTGCTCTATTCTTTCGCCCAAATAAGAGCATTCTGGCTCTTCCAGATCGATCTCTCATCCTATGAGATCGATCTGGACCTCATGTTTTCCAGATTTCCTGCAGTTTCATTGCTGCAACTCATACCAACACATCCTTAATCTATTGCCATGGCCATTTTCTCATCCATCCACCTTTATAACTTGAAAATGGCATCCATTCATACCTTATGCACGTTGAAACTTGTGTGCATTCATTGTATGTTCAAAGGTATGCTACATAAAACCAAATGGAAGCATAATTCCATTCCATTTTACCACACTACTCATCTTGAGTCTCAATCACAACCATCACTTGCTAGAACTCATTTCTTCGTATTCATACTCAATGAAACTTGTATGTACGTTACAATTTGTATTACACATACATACATTGAATCCATGGACTTACATCAATCATACTTTACATTACAAGTCCATTCATATTATTTGATCCAATTACACACATTACCCTTATACATATACGGGGTCTTACATGGTAGCTAACAAATCCATGCCCAAGATTACATCAAGGTCATACATATTCAACAAAATCAGATTAGTTGTCGTACACTTATCTCTTACTCTCACTTTACAATATTTATATACTTGTTTAGCTAATTGACTAACTCTCATTGGAGTACTTATTAATAAAGTCCTGTTCAAATATGTGGGTTTTAAAAACTTGTTAACTTTGATGCACATGCAGGTGATATAAAGGAATGCGTAGCACCAGAATCAAAAAAAGCTATAGCTTCCAAATCTAAAATCAGAATTGTTCCTTTTATCACCTCAGAAGAGGTATCTGCTGATGCCTGGTCTATCGCATATATCGTACCTTGACCCACAACTTGCTTCCCTTTTTCTTCAGTTGTGGCTCTCTTCCTTGCAGGAGGTGTAACTGTAGGAAGTTTCTCTGGCTCCTTACCTATCTGTGGGACTACCTCAACTACTTCTGGAAAATCCTTTACATAGTGCCTAAGCGTACCACATCTGAAGCATCGTGTACCCTGAAAATGACAGGGCCTACTACCATGATATCGACCACATACTCCGCACTGATCAGTAGTCGATCGAGGTCCACCAATCACTATACGCCTGGCTGGGGTTGGGGTCGAATGCATGAAAGGTCTAGAAACCTTCTTCTGTGACTCATCTACCTCTCTCCGACGATTACCAGCACCTCTCTGACCAAACCTGACACTCTTGCCATCTCCCAATGTTCTCGAACCCTTGTCCTTACCCCAACTAAACTCTGAAATATGCAGGTCATAGTCCTACTCATACAACTGGGCTCATCGTACTACTTCTCTATATGTAGCAACATCAAATGGGGTAAATTTAGCTCTACTCGAAGGCCTTAGTCCATCAACAAATCTGCAGACCCTAATAGCTTCACTCCTGATAGAGTTGGGACCATACTGACCCAATGATGTAAATCATGACTCGTACTCATCCACAGTTCGGTTCCCTTGAGTCAGATTAAAAAATTGCATTTGTAACCTATGTCAAGTAGTATCTGGGATATATTTTTCTCTAAAAGCACCCAAAAACATATGCTACGTGATCGCTATGCCCTGAGCTCTCAACATAGGCCTGGTGGACTTCCCCCAGTGCTCTGCTTTGCCTCTCAATACAAAGGCCGTAAGCGTTACTCTTTCCATAGCCGAACATCTACAAAAATCAAACAGCTTTTCCATTTGACTTATCTAATCCTCAGCCACTGCAAGATCTTTTACCCCACTAAAAGAAATAGGTTTAAAGTCCATAAAATGCCTCAACCTCTCCATATCACAATCATAACCATGCCCCAAATCATCATCATCATACTGCTGCAGGGCCACTGGAGGAGGAACTGGCCGAATAGGGGGACCTCGTGGTCTATCCGGTTTGGGTTATGCAGGTGCAGCATTCTCAGGTTCAGGTGCAGCTACTGGGGGATTTGGTGCAGCCTGTCCTGGTATACTGGGTATACCCTCTAATCTAGACATAATCTGACCCATCATGGTCATCATCGTATGCATATCTTCCTCTAATTTGGCTAACCAAGGATTGGGAGTCTCTATCTGATCATAGGGTTCATGACTAGAGGACGATCTACTATGCCTCTCAGTCCTATCATTTCGCCCCTGAGCTTGTGAGCTCTCTCCCTTCTTGTGGTGTCTCTCAAGCATAGTTCACAAGCATGTTGACTTTTCTACATTTATAACAAACTCTTAGATCACTACCAGTTTCGTATACACATTTGTATCTAAATATCGCACAGTAACTTAGGGATGTACATTTTCTTAGTCCTAAATATCGACTCACATCAAACCAACCTTGTTCTGATACCAATTTTTATCACACCCCGACTCCAGGTGCTCTTCATCCATTCATATACCACATACGGTTGGGCCTTGAGCCGATGTAACTACTAATTCCATACATTTATAGTGGAAATATTTGAAAATTTTAATTCACACACTTCTAGGCATCTGTCTATATATAGAAAAATCTATTTTATAAATGAAATATCTTTACATAACATCCCCATACAAAATCCTCATTTTCACTGTATAACTGTGCGATACAATATGATAGATATAAAATGTTTTTGTATATACATTTATTATTGTCACGCCCCGGAAGCGCGGAAAATAGGGCTAATTTAATCAATTCACAATTAAGGGTGTATTCATGTGCAGTGTCATGCATCATCATATTTACCATACCTCAGGATCTCATCACTAGATAACATGTATCGTATCATATACATTACTCAATATTAAGTTAATTAATCCTAATACATCCCATACAATGTTATACATCAAGTGTCTGCAATTACAATAATTGTTTGGGTACACGAAAAGATAAAAGATACCTCAAAATACAATATATATGGCCTGGAGCTCAAGTCCTCCACTAGCCACTACTCCATACGTCGCAGGGAAACCCTTTTTCACTTGAAGAAATCTGGGGGAAAGAAAACAGGGTGAGCTTCTAAATTGCTCAGTAAGGGGGTAAGGGACTCATTTCATAAACCAAAATGCACATCACAAAATATTTATTTGTATGTGAAACTCATTATACTTATTTGAAAACCATAGAATGAAAGTACTCAAAACGACATTCTCATATCTCAAATCATGTGAAAACATGAAGTAAAATGCTCAGTATAGAGCAATAACAAAGCATGTGAAAATAAAGCGATAATCGCTTTCTCAATAAACGTGATAAAATCACTGTAATAGTAATGCACGTGGCGCAGCCACTAAACACATGTGGCATAGCCACTGATTTAAATTCACACGTGGCACAACCACTAAACACACGTGGCATAGCCACTGATTTAAATTCACACGTGGCACAGCCACTAAACACACGTGGCGGCATAGCCACTGATTTAAATTCACACGTGCCACAGCCGCAGGATAGGGTTCTCATATGGCAATGGCCACCAAATATACATGGCATAGCCACCAATTAGGGTTCTCACGTGGCAACGGCCACCAAATAGGGTTCTTACGTGGCAACGGCCACCAAATAGGGTTCTCACGTGGCAACGGCCACTAAATAGGGTTCTCACATGGCAACGGTCACCAAATATACGTGGCATAGCCACAGAATGGGGGATCTCACATTATCAGAACGGAGAAGGATCGAGCTTACAAGCTACCAGAGCAATGCCGGTGTGTACTCAAAATTACACACCTAAGTCTTTATCACATAAGACTGGTTTGCCTTCACGTAGAACTCATAGTGGTTTTTCTCTCATAAACCTTATTTGAAAACCGTTTTGTACTCAACACAAAACATATTAAAATCGAGTTCCAACCGGCAAAACACACACACATTTCTTAAATCTCGATATTGCCTTAACGTAGAGCCCAATTATAAACTCATAAAAACATTGGGCTCGATCCGGCTATAAAAATCATGTGCATTCTCATCAAAACACAACACATCAAACATGCTTGTTTTATAAATCACAAATCATGCTATATAGTTCAAAATCACATACACAATTGGTTTAGTTTCCCTTACCTCTTTGCACCTCGTATAGTGCAATTGTTTCCCCCTTGTCACGGACTAGTCTCGCATTCCACTCTGGAACTCCCGAGCTGTCCAAACGATGTTAAAACATCAATATTCATTATCACAGTACCTCAATTCTCTAAAATCGAGCATAATTGCTCATAACACCTCCAATCTCTTAATTCTCGTAACTCTACCCCAAACTACAATCTCATTCACAACACCTCCACATTCTACATTTCCCATGTCTTAATATCTATGCTAATTCACCACATTGTCTAAATTTCCATTTCTAGCTCAAAATTCCCAAAATTACCAAAATTGCTAAATATCACTATCACTCCAACTACATTGTAATTTCATCAATCCCTAATCATTTTCCAACTATTTCAACATAATGCCAATAGCCATCATTACCAAAATCATCTCAAATATCAAGATCGAGGTTTAGAAATTACTCAAAACTTGTGGAGAGCTTATCTCTTGCCTCGATTCAATCCGTCTTACGATTTCTAAGTATGTTGTTCTCCCTTTGATGAGGACCAACTTTCCTTCTTGCCACAGCCTCTGATTTGGACGAAAATGGGTGCTTTGGATGAGTGAGAAAGCTAGGGCTCGGTGAAAATGGGGGTTAGAAGAGAGAGAAAATGAAATTACAGGAGAAAGTAGGGGTTCTTTATATAGACTGAGGGTAGGAGATCGATCTGGCTCTTGATGAGATCGATCTACATTTGAATTTGGGGACGATTTGGGGTAATTTTATGCCTAGGAGATCGATCTGTCGAGGGGTGAGATCAATCTCTTTATGGCTTTATGAGATCGATCTGCTCCATGAGGGGATCGATCTTCTCCCAAACAAAAACGTTTGGAGATCGATCCCTTCCTCATGAGATCGATCTTCTCTCAAACAGAATCATAAGGAGATCGATCCTCTTCCATTAGAGATCGATCTGCTCCTTAAATTCCTCCTTCCTTATCATTTTTAACTCACCACATCGATCTCTCCTTCCCCAAGATCGATCTGACCTCTTAGTTTCACACTTATGTTAAACACTTACACATAAATCTCCAAATATAATTTCCACAATTCACTTAGCTCAATAAATTACACTTCAAGTTCTTATTACATCATTAAAATATATCTAAAATTCTCAGATCTCACATCCTCCCCACCTTAAAAAGAATTTGATCCTCCAAATTCAACTCAACTAGTCAAATAGATGGGGTATTTCTCCTTCATGAGATTCTCTAGTTCCCACGTCGCCTCTTCCATTGAGTGATGTTTCCATAAAACTTTCACTAATGAGATGCTCTTAGTTCTTAGTACCTTCTCCTTTCTATCGAGAATCCGGACGGGTTCCTCAGTATAGCTCATATCCTCTTGAATGTCCATCTTGTCATACTCTATGACATGAGAAGGGTCCGGGTGGTACTTCCTCAACATAGACACATGAAAAACATTGTGTATTCTGGACATCTGTGGGGGTAATGCTAATCTGTAAGCTACCTCTCCCACTCTCTCAAGAATCTCGAATAGTCCTATGTATCGAGGACTCAATTTCCCTTTCTTCCCAAATCGCATGATACCCTTACTCGGTGATATTTTCAGAAATACTGCATCACCAACCTCAAACTCGAGTGGCCGTCTACGCACATCCACGTAGCTTTTCTGTCTACTCTGTGCAGCCCGTAACCTCTCACATATGAGTTTTACACTATGTACAGCTTGCTCAACAAGCTCGGGAGCATTTATCTTTCTGTCACCGACTTCTTCCCAAGCTACAGGGGATCTACACCTCCTACCATATAGAGCCTCAAAAGGTGCCATTCCAATACTCGCATGATAGCTGTTATTGTACCCAAACTCTGCTAGGGGCAGGTGATCATCCCATGATCCCTTAAAATCCATCGTTCACGCCCTCAACATATCCTCCAGGGTTTGAATAGTCCTCTCTGACTGACCATCTGTCTGAGGATGATAGGCGGTACTAAAACTCAATCGAGATCTCATGGACTCCTGAAACTGGGTCCAAAATCTAGAAGTAAATCGAGAATCTCTATCAGAAGTAATACTCACTGGAGCCCCATGTAATCTAGCTATCTCGCTGACATACAGCTCAGCTAAGGCATCCACAGTATCTGTGCTCTTGATGGCAAGGAAGTGGGCACTCTTGGTCAATCTATCCACTATAACCCATATAGCGTCACGACCTCTTCGGGTCCTCGGTAAACCCATAATAAAGTCCATAGTGACATGCTCCCATTTCCATGTAGGTACCGGTAAGGGCTGTAGTAGTCTTCCGGGCTTCCGATGCTCAGCTTTCACTTACTGGCATACTAAACATCTGGTTACGTATTCCGCCACGTCTCGCTTCATACCACTCCACCAGTACACCTTTCTCAAATCTCGGTACATCTTAGTACTCCCGGGGTGTATGGTGCATCACGAGCAGTGGGATTCTCTTAGCATCTGTCTCTTCAGGGTATCATCATTCGGTACACAAATCCGTCCTCTGAACCTCAATAATCCATCCTCACTGATGGTGAGATCCGACTGCAAGGTTTGTTCGGCTTGGCTAACCATATTTATCAACTTCTGATCACTGCGCTGCCCAGTTCTAATCTGATCCATGATCTTGGGCTCTATTCGCAAGCTAGCCAAAAATCCAGTCTCTACCTCTTTAACTCTGATCTGGAGTTCGGCAAACTGCTCCAGTAAATCCCATTCCCTGATCATCATAACAGATATCATACTCTTCTTGCTCAGGGCATCAACAACTACATTTGACTTACCCGGATGATATAGAATCTCGCAGTCATAATCCTTAAGGAGTTCCATCCATCTCCTTTGTCTCATGTTTAACTCTTTCTGATCAAAGAGATATCTCAAACTCTTGTGATCAGTGAAGATCTGAAATCTTTCCCCATATAAGTAGTGTCGCCAGATCTTCAAGGCAAGTACCACAGCGGCTAACTCCAAATCATGTGTGGGGTAATTCCGCTCATGGTCTTTCAACTGTCGCGATCCATATGCGACCACTCTTCCATGCTGCATAAGCACACACCCCAATCCTTGATGAGATGTATCACTATACACCGAAAATCCTCCTGATCCCTCAGGGATAGTTAACATAGGTGCCGCTGTTAATCTCCTCTTTAATTCCTGAAAACTGAGCTCACATTGATCAGTCCATATAAACGGAGTTTCCTTATGCGTGAGCTTAGTCAAAGGAGCGACGATCCTGAAAAATCCTTCCACAAATCTTCTGTAATACCCTGCCAAAGCAAGGAAGCTTCGTACCTCAGTAACTGTCCTCGGTCTCTCCCAATTAAGCACAGCCTCCACTTTACTTGGATCCACTGATACTCCTTCCTCTGAGACTATATGACCAAGGAAAGCTATCCGATCCAGCCAAAATTCACACTTACTAAGCTTTCCATATAATTGCTTATCTCGGAGTATCTGAAGTACTAACCACAAATGCTGTGCATGCTCCTCATACGACTGTGAGTATACCAGGATATCATCAATAAAGACTATCACAAATTTATCCAGATAGTCTCTGAACACCTCATTCATCAATCTCATAAATGCTGCAGGGGCGTTCGTCAATCCAAAGGACATCACCAGAAATTCATAATGGCCATACCTCGTCCTGAAGGCCGTCTTTGGAATACCTTCTTCCTTGATCCTCAATTGGTGATAGCCCGATCTCAAATCAACCTTAGAAAAGACTGATGCCCCTCTCAGCTGATCAAGTAGATCATCAATCCTGGGTAATGGATATTTATTCTTCACCGTGGCTTTATTCAACAACCGATAGTCTACACATAATCTGATACTACCATCATTCTTCTTAACAAATAATATTGGTGCTCCCCACAGCGAAACACTGGGTCTAATAAACCCTTGATCCAATAACTCCTGTAGTTGTTTCTTCAATTCTTCAAGTTCCACTAATGCCATCTTGTAGGGAGGTTTAGAGATCGGCTGAGTATCTGGTACCAAATCAATGGTAAACTCTAGCTCTCTCTCTGGTGGTAAACCTGGCAACTCATCTGGGAAAACATCCAAAAATTCACACACCACAGGTATATCCTTAATCCTCGGATGTTCCTGATCATCATCCGATATGAGTGTTTCATAACCTTCACATGAACAATCATATTTAATACTCTCCAAAATAATATTAAAATTCTCAAATTGTTTATAAAACTCCATGCGTCTATTTACTCAATGTTTTAAACGTACACTGTAAGGTTCAGGTAAGGAGAAAGTTACAATCTTAGTGTAGCAGTCTAAACTCGCTCGATTGGTTGCCACCAATCCATCCCCAAAATTACATCAAACCCATGTATATTCAACATGATTAGATCTGCTAACATCACTCTATCTCCCACCTTTATCTCACATCCTTTACAAATTAACTCAGTTCTCCGAGATTCACGCATAGGGGTATTTACATGTAGTATATACTTTAGGGTTTCAAACTTCAAGTTTAATCTACATGCAAAATGCTCAGAAATGAACGAATACGTGGATCGTGGATCTATCAACACATGAGCCTTATAATTACAGACAGAGAGTGTACCTCTTATAGTTTCTACAGAAGTGTCTGCGGTCTCCTTATCTAGGGCAAACACACGTCCCTGTGTAACAGGTCTCTTTCCTTTCTCTGCAGCAGTGGCCCGTCTCTGGGGATTCACTCCCTGAGGCTGTTGTCTAGTGGGCTCCAAGACATGTGGTTTCTGAGGTTGAGGGCAATCCTTCACCATGTGACCCATGTCTCCACATCTAAAACATCCATGGATCGACCCAGTATAACTTCCCTCATGTATTCGACCACAATTTCTACAAAACCTTATCTTAGGCCTGACATCTTGAAGGGTCTCTCTAATGTTAGGGTAACCTCTGGGTCTCTCTAATCTGCCCTTCTGTACCTCAATCCTTCCTCTTCTAAAGGAACCTCTCCGAGCCTCTGTTTGGAAAATCGCTGGCCTCTTGTCCTTATCTCTATTCACCGCTCTGAGCTCATTCTTGGATTGTACCATTTCAATTCCTCTTTCAATCTCTTGTGCTCGTCTTAGAGCATCTCCAAACTCAGTAATACATAGCCCTATCAATCTATCTCTGATGACGGGCTTCAATCCATACATAAACTTCTCTGTGCGGAGCTCTTCATTCTTGAAGGTCTCTGGGTCATATCTCAATAGCGCGGTGAATTGGCTCTCATAGTCATCCACAGACATGTCACCCTGTACCAAACTCAAAAACTCGGCCTGTTTCTTTCTCTGGGCGGCTCGTGGTACATATTGGGTCCTAAAGGCTATCTGAAACTCTTCCCAACCAATCACATCTTGACGGGACATCAGAATACCCTGGGTAGTACCCCACCAATCTCGAGCTCTCTCCTTCAACATATAGATACTCATACTGACCCTCTCAGCATCGGTGCATCCCAGATAATCAAATATAATTCTCAACTTCGTTAACCACTCCTCAGCCTCTGTAGGATCCTTCTTTCCCCTAAATACGGGTGGATTCATCTTTAAAAAATCCTTCAATTGGACCATACTTCTGTCCTCAGGCTGAGTGACGAGAGGCACTGGGGGTATGGGAGGTCCTTGTGGTGGTGTAGGAGTAGTACCCGAGGCATTAACTCCAAAGTGTTGCGCGAATAACGCTGCCATCTGCTCAAAACCTTGCCTCACATCGGTCTCAATCCGATTGAATCGAGAGTTAGGACTCTCTGGTTGTGGGGCAGGTGGTGGAGGGGACTCTGCCTGCTTCCTCGAACGACCTCGTCGTCCACTCATTCTCTATCTCAACTCGTCTCCTGCGCGTACATATCAAAATCGATTGAAATCTCAATCCTCAGATTCAATTCATGACCAGACTATTACAGACACTTAGGATGTATTCTATTTCACTTAACCGATACTGACAGTACTAGACATCCTAAGCTCTGATACCAAGAAAGCTCTGTCACGCCCCGAAAGCGCTGAAAATAGGGCTAATTTAAAACTTTTTACTCATCAATTCACAATTAAGGGTGTATTCCTGTGCAGTGTCATGCATCATCATCTTTATCATACCTCAGGATCTCATCACTAGATAACATGTATCATAGCATATACATTACTCAATATTAAGTTAATTAATCCTAATACATCCCATACAATGTTATACATCAAGTGTCTGCAATTACAATAATTGTCTGGGTACACGAAAAGATAAAAGATACCTCAAAATACAATATATATGGCCTGGAGCTCAAGTCCTCCACTATCCACTACTCCGTACGTCGCAGGGAAACCCTTTTTCACTTGAAGAAATCTGGGGGGAAAGAAAACAGGGTGAGCTTCTAAATCGCTCAGTAAGGGGGTAAGGGACTCATTTCATAAACCAAAATGCGCATCACAAAATATTTATTTGTATGTGAAACTCATTATACTTATTTGAAAACCATAGCATGAAAGTACTCAAAACAACATTCTCATATCTCAAATCATGTGAAAACATGAAGTAAAATGCTCAGTATAGAGCAGTAACAAAGCATGTGAAAATAATGTGATAATCGCTTTCTCAATAAACGTGATAAAATCACTGTAATAGTAATGCACATGGCGCAGCCACTAAACACACGTGGCATAGCCACTGATTTAAATTCACACGTGGCACAGCTACTAAACGCACGTGGCATAGCCACTGATTTAAATTCACACGTGGCACAGCCACTAAACACACGTGGCATAGCCACTGATTTAAATTCACACGTGGCACAGCCACAGGATAGGGTTTCACGTGGCAACGGCCACCAAATATACGTGGCATAGCCACAGAATGGGGGATCTCACGTTATCAGAACGGAGAAGGATCGGGCTTACATGCTACCAGAGCAATGCCCGGTGTGTGCTCAAAATTACACACCTAAGTCTTATCACATAAGACTGGTTTGCCTTCACGTAGAACTCATAGTGGTTTTTCTCTCATAAAACTCATTTGAAAACCGTTTGGTACTCAACATAAAACATATTAAAATCGAGTTCCAACCGGCAAAGCACGCACACACACATTTCTCAAATCTCGATATTGCCTTAACGTAGAGCCCAATTATAAACTCATAAAAACATTGGGCTCCAATCGGCTATAAAAATCGTGTGCATTCTCATCAAAACACAACACATCAAACATGCTTGTTTTATAAATCACAAATCATGCTATATAGTTCAAAATCACATACACAATTGGTTTAGTTTCCCTTACCTCTTTGCACCTCGTATAGTGTAATTGTTTCCCCCTTGTCACGGACTAGTCTCGCATTCCACTCTGAAACTCCCGAGCTGTCCAAACGATGTTAAAACATCAATATTCATTATCACAGTACCTCAATTCTCTAAAATCAAGCATAATTGCTCATAACACCTCCAATCTCTTGATTCTCGTAACTCTACCCCAAACTACAATCTCATTCAGAACACCTCCACATTCTATATTTCCCATATCTTAATATCTATGCTAATTCACCACATTGTCTAAATTTCAATTTATAGCTCAAAATTCTCAAAATTACCAAAATTGCTAAATATCACTATCACTCCAACTACATTGTAATTTCATCAATCCCTAATCATTTTCCAACTATTTCAACACAATGCCAATAGCTATCATTACCAAAATCATCTCAAATATCAAGATCGAGGTTTAGAAATTACCCAAAACTTATGGAGAGCTTATCTCTTACCTCGATTCAATCCGTCTTACGATTTCCAAGTATGTTGTTCTCCCTTTGATGAGGAACAACTTTCCTTCTTGCCACAGCCTCTGATTTGGACGGAAATGGGTGCTTTAGATGAGTGAGAAAGCTAGGGCTCCGTGAAAATGGGGGTTAAAAGAGAGAGAAAATGAAATTACAGGAGAAAGCAGGGGTTCCTTATATAGACTGAGGGTAGGAGATCGATCTGGCTCTTGATGAGATCGATCTGCATTTGAATTTGGGGACGATTTGGGGTAATTTTATGCCTAGGAGATCGATCTGTCGAGGGGTGAGATCGATCTCTTTATGGCTTTATGAGATCGATCTGCTCCTTGAGGAGATCGATCTTCTCCCAAACAGAAACATTTAGAGATCGATCCCTTCCTCATGAGATCGATCTTCTCTCAAACAGAATCATAAGGAGATCGATCCTCTTCCATTGGAGATCGATCTGCTCCTTAAATTCCTCCTTCCTTGTCATTTTTAACTCACCAAATCGATCTCTCCTTCCCCAAGATCGATCTGACCTCTTAGTTTCACACTTATGTTAAACACTTACACATAAATCTCCAAATATAATTTTCACAATTCACTTAGCTCAATAAATTACACTTCAAGTTCTTATTACATCATTAAAATATATCTAAAATTCTCAGATCCCATAATTATACCTTAGCCACTGGTAGGAGCTAGCTAACACAAAAGCCAATCTGGAGACCACCGTAATGTTCTATTTCTCAGTATCTGGACGGGGAAAATAGTGGGATAAGCAAACCATAACTCAGTAAGGAAAAGGATGCTAATAGGTGGATACTGTACGATCTACGTAGCCCATGCATGATTAACAAAATCATCATTCATTATGAATGAAAATATCAATGGAAAATGCATTTAAACATTCTTCTCTCATAGGCATTTTCATATACTTCGGTTTGAAAACATTTCATAAAATAGTGCTATCACAGCATAAGCATTCAAATCAGGATATTTATCAAATCATAATATCTCTTTTCTTTTCACAAACCATTTCATTTCATCAAATTTCTCTCATCTCTGAGACATGTAGGGAGTTTTAGGCAAACAAATATCCACGACATATGGCCATAGTCAGTGAGCCCAGGCCTCACTGATCAGGTGTACGTAGGGCATCACTCACCTAAAAAGGATGGGTCAGTCCTACCCTTCGACTCATCTCAATCATCATCATCATCTTCCTCATTATATCACATATACTCATGGTACAATGTACTCCAGTGTCATCTACGCGACACTCATACCAGTGTGCATACTGCACGGTACATAGTATTCCCCGGACAACTACAACTACACCGTACAACGTACGCCCATAGACCCAATCCATCCACCCTACACTGATGGACTCTTCATCCTAAACCATGTCTCATAAACCAGGAGAGCATAATCAGTGTGATACATAGTCTCCGCAAGGCTCTAGCGTGGTATCTCTTAGTGCGAGCAACCACTTCTAGCACTGCATCATCTCAAAATCGTTGTGCGAGCTAGGCTTCAGCACATTATCATCATTATAAAACCACGTGCGAGCTATGCTCCAACACAGTTAGTCAAATCAAGAAAACATATGCGAGTAAAACTCCAGCATAGTCAAAAATCATCAAAGCAGGTGTGAGCTAAGACTTTGACACCAATTCACATTTCAAATATGATAGGTGGCTATTTTTCTCTTTTAAAGACTCAAATCATGTTTATTAACGTAGCATGTCATTCCATGTTAAACATGTAAAACTAGCCAGCCTATCCATCATCATTTCTCAGTCACAAAAACCACATATAGTTGTAAAAATATTAAAAACATACATGTCAAGTTGTTTTCCTTGCCACATCCCATTTTCGCAATTCATACAATAATACATTTCAATTCACTTATGGCTCAATAGCTAAACATAATATTACTAGCGTCATAACTACTAAAATCGCTATAAAATACGTATGAAATTCTCTATCGCTAACATACAATCCCTGACCTCAAGTCGTACTTGTATTTCCTTCATCTTGCTTGCTCCGTTCGCTATCCGGGTTAATCGAGTCTCAACGTATTCCAATCTACATGTATAAATCATTAAGTCATTTTCCTCTGCTTCTTCTAAACATCCACATTGTCATTTACTCACTTACTCATGCCTTCACAAACCTTTTACCATATTACACCTTAGTATTTCTTTGTAAATTCATCTAAAATCATTTACTCAACACCACTAATATCATAGTGTTCCGATATCATCACCATAGCAAACTCAATCTATTACTCTTCTAATATCATTTCTATCAAGATTTCACATACTATCCAACCCACACAATGTCTAGAAACTTATATGTAAAGCTTAAGGGTTGAAGGACTTACCTAGCTTAACTTTTCCCTTAGTCAAACTTGTGTTAGTCTACTCTTCTCCTCTTAATCAAACCAATAGGTGATTTTTGGGTGTTGTTCTCCTTACTTCAATAAATAACTTCCCCTTCTTGAGCTCTTTCTAAATCTGGCTGGAATGTAGTGATATTTAGAGTGAGAAAGCTTGATGCCTTGAAAGAAAAGTATAGGTGCGGGTTTGGTAGGAAAGAAAGTTTGATTTTCAGTCCAATCCCATTCTTTTTTTATAGACGCAAAGACATGAGATTGATCTGGCCCCTTGTGGAGATCGATCTTTGCATGGTTTGGTACTCATTTTTCTGAACATAACTACTATCAGATCGATCTGCTCTTCATGATGAGATCGATCTATTGCAAACAAAATTCTTTGAAGGATCGATCTATTGGTAAAGGGGAGATCGATCTGTTTCAACCCGAGACATTTGGACATCGATCTATTCCTTGTGAGAGATCGATTTCTTCCGGACAGAGACTTAAGGAGATCGATCTGCCTTGTTATGAGATCAATCTGCTCTGTTCCAGAATTGATACTTGACATTTTGAGAGAGGGGATCGATCTCTTCCTCATGGGAGATCAATCTGCTCTTCCCTGGCACCCTCATTACTGCAGTTTTCTGCAGATTTCCAATGTATAATTCATCTTTAATTGCCTAATACCTCATTTTATATTCTGTACACAACCAACGTAAAATAGTATCTATTCCATATAATTCATAGGCAATAAAACTTGTGCACACAACTTAAGATCATGGATTGTACATTAAGCTTCATAATCCGTATATCCTTTATTGTCTATACATATTTAACATTGTGCACATACATCATAGCTTCATAAGAAGTACATGTGAAACTACAGGCATTAAATCTTAGGAGCAGCTACTTGTTCAGCATCACCTTGTGTACTTGGCCATTGAAAGTGCTCTTAATCAAAAACTCAAATCCTCAGTCGCTCTTAATCCTACTGAAAGTGCTCTGTAGAGGGGAAAATAAGGGGGTGAGCAAACCACGCACTCAGTAAGGCAATCATGAGAGCAAGTAGATAATTGTACTATCTACGTGATCTTGATGTCATGCATAAAACCAAGCATTTACTTGTCATACCCCAAAACATCGGTTCATGCACGTGTTTATGATATATAAAGCAATTCATGCTATTCAAATTAGTGAACAATTCTTAAACAAAGCATGGAAAATCATTATGCACAAGTCATAATTAAAGCATGGAAAATCTTCATGCAAGGTGCACTTAAAAGTATTTCATACTCAACACTAATCAGTACAAAATCTCCATTCGTTAAGACTCAGCCCCTCCCTTGGACTGTCTTGACCCACAAAACAATTTAAAACATGGATTCATCATAAAACAAGTGACATGTGAGATAGGCAATTAATAATAATAATAATAATAATAATAAGGGTAATAACTAGGACTATGGCCATATCCGCTGTGATCCCAGGCTACATGGATCCTAGTGTTCAGGGTATCACCTCTATCTGCTGTCGCACGGGAGGTGGGTCACGTCCAATCTGTCGATCCATAGCAGATCTAACCTTCGTCTGAAGACGGTATATATATCATCTCCATACATGATACAGCATACTCCATGCTATATGCACGATACAACATACTCCGTGGACCCATATCATCATATCATATTGTGCCATATCTCAATACGCACGTGTGAGCCTATTTAATCAGTGTAACACATAGTTTACCCGAAGCTCCTAGCACAACTCTCAACATGTCATAAAAATCATGTGCAAGTAATCTCTAGCACGACAATAAGTATATAGTGGACATCTAATGCGAGCAACGCTCCAGCACAATATCAAAAATCTATGTGAAAACTAGTGCGAGCTAGGCTCTAGCACAATGTCATAAAATCCATGTGAAAACTAGTGCGAGCTAAGTTCTAGCACTCATGCATATAAAACTCTAGTGCGAGCTAAGCTCTAACACTCATGCATATAAAACTCTAATACGAGCATCGCTCCAGCACTAATGCATGTGTAAACACGTCAAACCTCGTGCGAGCAACGCTCTAACACACTTTATTTCAACAAAATTCATGTAGGTGGCTCATTTGTATGCAAAGATTGGTTATTAAATCAAATCAATGCTATTTTCTTGCAAAGAATTTAAATACTAGCCAGCCTACCAATTCACATGCTAAAAACATTAAAAAAACCCAAGAACATCCTGTTCTTACTTTTCATGAACTTTTTTAAAATCTCAATTTTCTTTACCGTTCAAACATCTATTTCTTTTCCTATGACCCACAAACATTCTAGAAAACCATAATGCGCCCAAAAACACGTACAAATACCTCTAGGGGCCAACACAATTCCCTTACTCAATTCTCTGTGAAGCAACTCCTTCTTCCTTTCTCGCTTTTCGTGATTGGGCTCAATTTGCTCCAGATATATCCTCGGGAGCTACAAACATTCATTTATCACATGCGTTAATTACAAATAACTCATATTCTATCTTGATCCTAGTCAACATATCTTATTGACCCTAATTCTCTTCTTCAATCGATTTTAATTACACTGATCATTTGACCTAGGCCCATTGGGCTCCTTAGGCTCATTGTCACTCGTTGGACCAAATTCTAGGTCCATCAACCTTGTCGATTCAATTGAATTCAAGTTTGGCCTATGACACATTCGGCCATGGCATGGTGGATGAACACCCATCCAGCCATTCCTAACTAATTCGGCTAACAACTCACTTAGTTTTCTTATCAAGCACTTGGCTTGCATGCTCTAACCTTAGCTCTTCTATTCATTCATGCATTTTTACAAACACCAAATATGCACATTTTATCACTTTAACCAATCCCATGAATTGATTTCACATAACCATCTTAAAATAATGCATATAACATTATTAACACCTTGGTATAATCCATTTATCATTAAATCCACCATATCTCATTTTTCTCACACTAAACCCATTTTAGGTCATGGTTGATTTATCATATTCTAGGTAGTTTCAACCAACAATACATACACCAATCAACTCATAACAACATCTAGATAAACATACTTAGAATTGGTGTATTAGAAACTCACCTAGCTTAACTTTTCTCTTGTCCGAAATTGGAGGACGCTTTTGCTTCTTCAATTCAACAATTTGAATGTTGAGTCCAAACTATGTTGTTCTCCTCGTCACAATGAACAACTTTGCTCAAATAGCTTTTTTCTCAAATCTTTTTGGAAGAGGGTGGTATTCTACAGTGAGAAAGCTTGCTCTTTTTGGGTAAAAATGGAAGGATGTTTTGATTTTATGAAGAAGAAGGTTTGGTCGTCAGGTTTTTATAGAATAAGGGTGGTGAGATCGATCTCCTAGGGTAAGAGATCGATCTTCCCTTAGTTTGAGCTATCGAAATATTCAGGTATGTTTGTGAGAGATCGATCTTTGCTAGAGAGAAACAACTGGAGATCGATCTGCTCATGGGGAGGGATCGATATGCTCCTGACAGAATCAAATGGAGATCGATCTGCACTTAGAAAGGGATTGATCTTTTCAGGATAGAGCCAAACTGAGATCGATCTGCTTTGAACAAGAGATCGATCTGCTTTGAATAGGGGATCGATCTGGCCTTCAACTAAAGGTTTCCAACTGTAGATTTTTCCCAAAATTTAAAGGAAAACTTGCCTTTGATTGCTTCAATAGTCATTTTGCATTCTATTCACGCTTAGAGCATGAAAAGGTTTGTTTCTTATGATTCACATCTTGTGTGACTTGTGTTTACTGCTTGGAATCATAAAAGATACTTAGAATTCACGTTTGAGTCCTTATATTCAATTTATGGCCACTTTAGCCCTTATTTAACCTTTGCATGGATTCATGGATGTTCATTCATTGTCTTTGCAACTTTATTCAAGCCAAAAGCTCTTCTTATGATTCATTTAACATATGGGAATGTGTTACATCATATGAATCATAAGTAATACATCACTAAAAGTGGGTCTTATATTTCAAATATCTTATAAACCATGTAGCATGTTATTCACGTAGCATGTAAATCATGTACTAACATGTAACATATAAAATCACGTAGCTCACTTGTTTTCAGATATCTTATAAATCGTGTAACATGTTATTCACATAGCATGTAAATCACCTAGTATGGAAATCACGTAGTTTAGTTCAGTTTCAAATATCATATAACTTATAAACCACGTAGCATATAACGCGTAGCATATAAATCTCGTAGCAAATATCACATAGTTTATAAATCACGTAGCAAATATCACGTAGTTCATTTCAAAAATTAAGTCAAAACATGTAACATATGAACACGTAGCTTAATATTCATTCTTTAAAATAGTATTAAATAATTTCATGGAGACTAGGTAAAGATACATAGTAATAAAAGTCATGTTCGCGTAGATATTTCACGTAGGTAGTTCACTTAGATAATTCACATAGGAATTTCACGTAGATAGTTCACGTAGACAGTATACCTATAGCCATGGCAAGGGAACTGTAGACTAGATCAAGGTCATACAGCTCCCTACGCCACTTAAACAAATAGCAGAAATAAGGCACCGAGTGGCACAAATACCCAACGCGGTTCTGCATACGCCACAAGGGACTGTACGTACACCGAGTGGCATATGACACGCACCATGAAAGTTTAGAGTCCACATGGGCCACACATGACAAATCGCATAGACTACATCTGGCCTTGTCTCAAAATAGTACTTTTAAAGCATATTTCAAGTCTATTAACCTGTAAACTCGTAGAAATGATATTTTTATTTCATTTCAGAAACATATGCATCATTTATAAAATTTCATTTCCATGTAGCAAATCGTATTTCAAAACATGTTATAGGTACTAAAATGTACGGTTGAAGAGCTCAAAAAATAGGGCTTGTTCTTTGGTTTCCCGATTTAATGTAAATAGTAACTTTTAGGTTCGAAATACATTTTTTGAAATACGAGCATACTTTATGAATTCATATATCAAAGTAAGGTATTAGGATACCAATACTACTTCAAAACACATCTCTTACCTCTTAGACCTTGGGGCAGCGCAAAGTTACCAGATCTCAGGATTACCTCGATATGCATGTTGATTTCCTGAGCTGCCCAAAACAATACCAAATCATCACATAATGCTTAATGGCATCTTAACATATTCAAACACATATTTTATTTCATAAATGTTAACCAATTTTGACCTTTTTGTCAACTTTTTCTATTTTCTCGGTTTTACCGATTTAAGTACTAGTTTAAGCTAAATTGGCCAATTTGGTTCTCTTAACTTCAAATTCATTACTTCATTTACCTCAATACTCATTCACGCTCATAAATCATACTTGTCAATATGCCAAATTGCCAATTCTTACACTTTTCGATTTTTTTCACTACACTAAGCTATAAATCGGACTTTTTCGGTGTAATTTTAATTGTTAAATTCATCCAAATTTCACCACAATCACTCTAATCCTATGCTAGTCGAAACTATTCTCATCCATAGAAATTAATTCTTTCAATTCCACTTAACTAAAAATCATTCAAAAACACCAAATAACAACATATCTCAAGTTCATCATCATTCATCAAGTTTACCTCAACTTTGACCAAGGTTAACCATGTTTTTTATCCTCCAAATTGATCCTCAATTGCAATTCAACATATATATAGCTTAGAATCATAAAAAAGTACCCAAAAATCTAACCAAAACTTTCAAAAATGGAACTTTCTCTCACCTTGGAACAAGGCAGATTCTACCCCTGTTCTTCTTTCTAGTTTTTCACCTAGCAAATGGACTCCTTTATGGCTTAATTTTTTATATGTTATAGAGGACTTGAAGGGGAAGATTAGATCCTTTTTATTGTTGCCTGAAAGAAACCAAAAGGCTGCCAGAAAAATCGTGCAACCTTACCCCAAGAGTGATACGTATGACAACTTAGGGAGGAAGGAGTTTTATGGTCTTGGCTTGTTTTGGGGGTTTCTTTGGCGTTTCATAATGGGTATTAAGTTTACTTTATATCTAGAAAATTTGGGGTAAAACAACTTCTACAAGGGTCTTCAAATTTAACCATTTCTATTGGTTAGTCAAAATCGTAAAGCGGGACAATTTCGGGTTTTGTTTTGTAAAATTCATAAAAAATATTTCTAGCTCAAAAGTGGTATGATATGTCTCTAGTATGTCTCATAAAAATTTGGGGGTCACTTGTTTAAGAAACGTTCCCCGATTGAGCTCATGTTACGTGATTTAGTCATTACCGAGCAAAATGGTTTAAGGTTTTCGGTTGACTTTAAAAATTAATTTAATCCTCCAAACCTCCATATTTCCATTTGATTTTTATTCGCCGTGTTAAATATTCCTTATAATAATTTCTATGGTTTCAAAATAATTTTTGAAAATTTCTAGGATTTATTCCGAATTTATTTCTCTTACTAGACCATTTTTCTCAGTTTAGTGTAAACCCGAGTTTTACTAACTTTTTCACTACCAATACCTTAGTTTCCACTTCTACACACCATTTCATGCTTATACATATAATTCTTCAATAATTCTCAGGCTTAGAACCTTACCTTGGCTTACGTGTCGTTAGGCCTCATGCCACTAACCCCAGTGCTTCGGTGGTTTCAAGCCTGCATAACATTATTCCAAGTTCTCTATTACTTCTTAGTTTTCCAAATAAGAAATAAAGTGGGAAAATTTGGGTTTCACATTAGTTAATTCCAATAAGTTCTGTAATTAATCCTTAACTACTTAAAGTACCTAGAAAAAACTTGCTAGATATATTCATGTAGAGATAATAAAATCTTTGAAACATATAGATTGAAATTAAGTATCAAAAGCAAGAACTTGAATTGTTTAACTTAAATTTAGATTTTCCTTTATCTCTAATTGACTTTAGACATGAAGCAATTACAAACTTAAGTTTTCAATCTAGCAGAAGATTATTAAATTTAACTAAATAGTTCGCGACCTATTAAATTAAACTAACAATCATAAAAAGATGCTATGAAAAATCTTAGATACTTATTTAATGATATATATTAATTTTATGATTCTCATAACAAAAAATAATTCAAGATTAGTCACAGATACATACTAATCGAATTAAGAAATTATTCACTAGACATTATTGAAGAAAATAACAATATCATGAAAAATATAAAGAAATCGTGATTTCAATGGAAATAAAAAGAAATAAAAATTTTCAATATAAAAATGAAATTTCGATAACTAAATAAAAGTAAAGAAAATTTGGCAAGGTATGAATTATAAAGAATAAGAAATTTGGCAATTGAAATATTAAAGACTTAAGAAATTGAAAATATTAAAAGAAAAGATAAGCAATCGACAACCAAGATTTTTAATATAAAAAGAGACTTTGTAAAATAGCAAAATAGTTTTAGAAATTCATAAAACCAAAGCTAGGTTAATTGATATTTTTATTAGCCCCCCTAAGGTCTCTTTTTATAGTGAGGGAATGATAGAAATCCAACTCATAATCAAACTCTAATTACAATTTCTATTATTTATCCAAGAATAACCTTCAATTTCTCTTGAGGTATGGCATAGCTTTTCCAACTCTTCTAGGATCTTTTTTCTCCTTGTATTTATCTCCTCCAAAAGGTTTTACTTTAAATAATTCAATTATCCTTGTGGCAATTCCACTCCTATCAGGATTAGGATTCCTAGTTTTTAGTGCTAACTTTGCAAAGACTTTTGACCTATCAAAAGAACTCCAATTTAGATGATCCTAGACATTTTGAAAAGCTTGAGAAGTCCTCTACAGCTTTCGTGCAAATCACTTTTTCCCCAAAAATTTGGATAGAGGTAAAATTACCAAAATACCCTTATTGGTCAAAAATTGTAATCTCATTTTTCTTGCATGAGCTTATTTTTTTCACGCAAAATATTAAATGAACATTAAAAATTACTTTTAAGCACTACATATATCAAGAAGAACATCATTAGATAATATTAATATATCAATATTAAGAACTTATCAGCTACGAAGAAGGGAATTTTGATGAAGAAGTTCATCACTTAATTAAGTGTGGTTCCAAGCATCGGTAGTCCAGTTGCACTTTATTGTGACAATAATGAAGCCATTACACAAGCAAAGGAACCAAGGTATCATCAACAATCGAATCATGTACTTAGACATTATCACCTGATTAGGGAAATCTTTGCGAGAGGTGATATTAATATAGAGTGGGTATCCAATATAGAGAATCTTATTGATCCTCTCATTAATGAACTATCTTAGTAGAAACATGATGGGCACTTAGATGGATATGGTCTTAGACACATTGGTGATTAACTTTAGTACTAATGAGAGATTACTAATTTAAGCCCTGCAAGTCGATCATGACATGTTATGGATGTAAACATTTTATGGGTATTATTTATGTCATTTTTATACATATGGCTTATCACTTTGAGATTTGATAATTATAATAAAGTATTTCTTTATTCGTAAGTATCAAGAATAATTGTTATTATTATACTTATGAGATAAAGCTTGTGGAACATAATAGCCTTGTAAGTGAATTGTAATGTGTTACAATTATTAGATCACTATGCATCAAAGCTTTGTTTTTAAACTTATTCTTAGTCATTGTACTAAAAAGAATGGGCATTAATAATGGTTAATGATCACTACAAGCTAAGCCACGTACTTGTGAAGTATGCAACTGACCCAATAGTTTAAATTATGGAGATATTTGAAGATAACATGTGGGTGCTAATTAGAGAATAAGTTCACTAAACATGACCCACTACGACAGTTCCATTTGGTAGTGTCACTTGAATGTCTATGGAATATACTCTCATGTGACAACTGTGTAAGTAATCCTTAGACTTAAGATGCCAGATCATTTTATATGTAGATCGATCTACTTTCATTTCATCTTTACGGGTTTGAAAAAACTAAATACCTAAAACAAATTTTTTAGGAATGTCCCAAAGTATATGAAGGTGGATGAGTAGTTAAGATGAGGATTCATCATCCTTAGTGACTTATGGGAATAATACTTCACTTATCCTATCTTACATTAACTCTAAAGTCCTTCGCCAAGGAAAAATGAGAGTTAGAGTTAATAGTGGTAGCTTAAGGATAAGAATTGAAATATGCATAAAGCAGACGTGGAGTTAATGTAAACTCCACGAATTTTCTTGTATTCGGATACAATTATGATCAGCAAAGTAAACAAGGGGATTGAAAATGTTCATGTTGGTGGAATTTGTGAAATGCGGTGTTCCAATTCAGGCGCAAGGCTACGTTAGAATAATAATAAACGATATAAATAAAAAATGATTTGAATTTACATTTAACACATGAGATTTAAAGAAATTTAATTAAATAAAATATTTTACCATAAGGGATAGACGAGTATAAAATTGACATAATACCAGAGTGAATTAAATAAATGAAATGAGTATAAATATTAGACTAAAGAATTGTGAAAATAATACATGACAAAAATTATTAAGCAACTACATAATAAAATAAATCAATAAATAAACAAATTAAAAAAATTAATTAATAAAAAATATATAATATATAATAAATAAAAATAATAATAAAATAAAAAAACGTGATCATGATGATGAAAGGAAATGATGGAAAAAGAAAAGAAAAGAAAAGAAAGGACGTGATGGTAGTGAAATGATGGCAATTGAAAAAAGAAATGAAAAAGGAAATGAAATATGAATGGTGACCCTACGTTGGAATGGAAAAGTCAAAAAATGAAATGAAGATCATGATTTCGGTGAAAAGAATGGGAAATTTGGTGAGGATTGAAAATGAAATAAGAAGACGTACGAGAGAAAGAAATGGGAAAGTCTGAAACCCGACGTGAAGAGAAGAAAATGATATTGTAGCGTTTTGGTGTATAGTCTACTGAAGAAGAAACTGACCGGTTAGGTATGGAGAGAAGTGAGAAAGTCTGAAGCTTTACAGTGACAAGGAGCCAACCAAGACAAAACCAAGTCGCTGCAGTATTATTTTATTGAAGCGAAAAAAAAAAAGAGAGGTGATGGTGGTCGTGTCACCAGAATCCACATGTACAACTATTCGCCAACCAGAGAGTGCCACGTGTCAGAACAAGAATAAGCCACGTGGCTGATGTGGCGACAGTGTGGTCACGCGACACAGTTGCTTTGTTGAGCGACAGATGTTCGAAGCGACAGGGATTCCGTCGCCTGGTATGTGTGCTGCACAGTTGGCGCGACAGACCTCCATCGCCCCTATTGCGACATAGGTCTCCCGCATTGCCCCCGCGGTAGAGGTCTCCCGCATTGCCCCCACTGTAGAGGTCTCCTGCACAGCCTGCGGTAGAAGTCTCCAGGACAGCCTGCGACAGAGGTCTTTCGCATAGTCTGCGGTAGAGGTCCATGGGTACTCTGCCACCTATCGATTCCCCCGCAAGCTACTTAACCAGAAGCGCGACAGAGTGCTCCATGACTCTGTCGCGGCCCAGACACGCGCCTGGGCCTCAGCTCGAACCGACTTAGAAGAAACCTATAAATATAACGAGGAGCTCTCAGAAAAAGAGGACGAAAAAAATGAACAAAAAAAAGGGAGAAATACTTCAACTCTTTGAATTAAGAAACACATTCTCTTCTTCTTACATACACAACTCCCGATTACTTACTTAATCATCGGAGTGCGCGTGCAGGGACAGATCCCTGCGCCCTCTGATTCCTGTTGTTTTTGCAGAACATACGAAGAACACGTGGAACAAATCGCACCGACGTCACTTCTTTGTCGTTAGTGCAATCAGACTACGTGGAAGGTAAATTCCTGTTGCTGTTCGTTCAGGCAACATCAATTGGCGCCGTCTGTGGGAAGCTGACAAAAAGTCAGGTTCTTTATCCAAATGGTGAGGAGACGCTCTACAGCAGAGTTGACAGGAGGGCAGAATTCCGTGAGTCCCCCTGTCAGATCAGAACAGAGACGGAGACATAGTGAAAGGCGTGACAGAGAAGCCTTGGTTTCTCTAGAAGAATTTGAGACCCTGAAACGCCAAAATGAAGAGACTACGACAGCATTAAAAGCTATGGTGAGCTTCTTCAGAGACGCTCTCCCCCAATTCAGCTTGCCCCATGAAGTGTAACAGTTAGTGGGGGAAAGCACGTCGAGGCAGACCTATGAGAGAGGTCAGCCCTCTACCCTGGTAAACGCTGGACAAGAGGCAGGAACACGAAATAATGCCACTGCAGATCCAGCAAGACAGAGTTCGCCCACAGCACCTGTGCAGCAAAGCTCACCTGCAGACCTCGTGCGGCAGAGGTCTCCCCCAGCGGATAGGCGGCAGAGCTCAACCCGGACCGTAGGCGACAGAGTTCGCCCACAACACCTGTGAGGCAGAGCTCACCCACAGACCTAGCGAGGCTGAGGTCTCACCCAGCAGATAGACCACAGAGCTCACCCCTAGACTTCAGGCGACAGCGTTCTCTTGCGGAACCCGTACGGCAGAGCTCTCCCACGGACTACATGCGGTAGAGCTATCCCGCAACACATACGCGACGGTGCTCTCCCGCCGCTGATAGGCGACAGAGTTCTCCTCTGCCCGGCAGGCGGCAGACTTCTCCTCTAGCCGATAGGCGGCAGTGTTCCCCCACATGCCGTAGCTCATCTCCCGTGGAGTTGGAACATGATTTAAGAGAACATAGGGCTGGGGAGCGACGGAGACAGAGAGGTCCAGACCCACGAGAAGGTCTCGAAATCTCAAGTCCCGGAATGGGAGGTGCTGGAAGGGGTGCTTATCAGTCAGACTCTTCCAGACCCGAAGGGACATGGCCACACTCAATTCGAGGGTTGGAGAACGTGGAGAAGGTCGTCCAACGGATCCTTGAGAAGAAAAAACTGGTGTCTCCGGATGAAGGCCAAAAGAGGAGGATTCCATTCAGTCCGGAGATCATGAACAAACCTTTGCCGAAGAAGTTTAAAATGCCTTCCATGGCTACTTACACCGGCAAAGCAGACCCCTATGATCACATACAGAGTTATGAATCCCTCATGCTGCTGCATGGATAGGAGGACGAAATTATGTGCAGAGCTTTTTCTCTCACATTGTCTGGGCACGCTCTGAAGTGGTTCAACGGGTTGAACGAAGGTTCGATCTCTTCTTTCGATCAATTGAGGAATGAATTCCTCAAAGTCTTCATGATCCACAGCCAGAGAAAGAAAGACACTACTTACCTACTCACGCTTAAGCAAGGGAATAAAGAATCCTTGAAGAGCTTTGTAGACCGCTTCCGAGATGCAACCTTGGAAGTGGAAGATCTACCGGTAGGGGTAGCCATGGCTGCAATCCTACAAGGGACAAGCTTCGAAAAGCTGCAAGAATCCCTCTCTCTTGATCAATCGATGACAGTCTCCGATCTCTTTGCTAGGGCCAATAAGTATGTGGCCCAAGAAGAGGTGATGAAGATGATACAGCCCAGGGAGGCAAAAGAAGGAAAGAAGAGAGAGAGAGACGCGCCCGAGAGAAGCTCTCCAAGACCCGTGAGAGTAGACAAAGCCCCTAGGCTCAGGTATGAAGGTTATACTAGGTAGAACGAGCCTCGCACTGCGATATTGGCAGCAATCGAAGGGGCGGGATTGTTGGAATTCCCCAACAAGAAAATTGAAGACGTAGGACGAAACTCTGAAGCCTACTGTGAATTCCATTGCGCTCACAGTCACCCAACAGAGAGGTGCAGAGATTTAATGGAACAGTTGGAAAGACAGGCCAGAGAGGGGAAGATCAACCGCTTCCTGTGGAGGAGCGAGAGACCCCGTTACCCTCCGCATGACCAAAGGAATGACCGTCCGCGGACCGGACCGAATGATGATAACAGAAGGAATAGGCCCAGGAATGAAGCAATCAGGCCCATCCCCCGAGCCAATCCGCCAAACAACGAACCTACAGCCCCCGCAATAAATGTTATTGCAGGCGGGGAATCAATGGCGAGAAGCTCCTCTACTTCCCGCAAAAGCTACGCAAGGCAAGCGTACCAGGTTAACGTTGTGATGGAAGAACAAGAGGATGAAGAACCCATCATGTTCACTCCGGCTGATAAAGGTGATATTGTCACGCCTCATGACGACCCCATGGTGATATCCACGGTAGTGGCCAAACACCGGTGAGCAGAGTCCTGATCGATAACGGGAGCTCAGTGAACCTAATCTATTGGAACTGCTTCGAAAAGATGAGCATATCCGAAGATAGGTTGAAACCCGTTATGATGCCACTATACGGATTCACGGGCGAGCGAGTGAAGGTGGCAGGGTCCATAGAGTTGCCTGTGACTCTCGGAGAGCACCCGAAGGACGTGACCCGGCAAGTATTGTTCATGGTAGTCAGGTCAACCTCCGCTGCCTACAACATGATCTTAGGTAGACCTGTGCTGAACGATATGAGGGTGGTGATATCCTCTTACTATCTATTAATGAAGTTCTCCACTCCCAACGGAGTCGGGCAAGTACGAGGAAACCAAAGGAGTGCCCGTACTTGTTATCTCGCTTCCACCGCCAACAAGATAACACAGAGGAAAGAAACCTTATGTATAGATGATCCGCCCAAGCCTCAGCCTGTAGAAGAAACAGAGGCCATTGAGCTAACAGAAGGGGATGAGGGAAAAAAAGGCATTCATAGGGACCCAACTGGGCGGACAACTAAAGAATGAGATAGTCGAGTGCCTGAGAAGAAACTCGAATGTCTTCGCCTGGAGTTCGGCGGACATGCCCGAAATCAGTCCCGAGGTAATCTACCATGAGCTTAATGTCATACCCGGGCACAGACCTGTCAAACAGAAGAAGATGAGTTTCACCCCGGAACGACAAAAAGCAATCATTGAAGAAGTGAGTAAACTCCTGGGCGCCGGATTCATCCGAGAGGTATACTACCCTGAGTGGTTGGCCAACGTAGTGATGGTAAAGAAATCTAGCGGGAAGTGGTGAATGTGTGTGGATTTCACTGATCTGAACAAAGCTTGCCCTAAAGATTCATACCCCCTACCTCGGATAGACAGACTAGTAGACGAAACATCCGGTTACGAATTCCTCAGTTTCTTGGATGCTTTCTTCGGGTATCACCAAATCATGCTTCACCCAGAAGACGAAGAAAAGACTTCCTTTATAACCGACAACGGAACCTATTGCTACCGGGTAATGCCATTCGGTTTAAAGAACGCGGGAGCCACCTATCAACGAATGGTGAGCAAAGTGTTCAAAGATCTTCTGGGAAATACCATGGAAGCCTATGTGGACGATATGATCATCAAGAGCCGCGTAGGAGAGTCTCACACTGATCAAATGTCCAGGGTATTCGAAGTATTGAGGAGATTCAACATGAAGCGAAACCCTAAAAAGTGCTCATTCGGGGTACGATCAGGGAAGTTTTTAGGCTTCATGATCACTAAAAGGGGCATTGAGGTAAATCCCGAAAAGGTGCAGGCGGTCATTGACATGAAACCCCCAACAACCGTATGAGAGGTCCAGAGATTGACAGGCAGAATAGCAGCTCTGAATCGCTTCTTGTCGAAGTCAGCAGAAAGGAGCTTGCCGTTCTTCAAAACTCTACGGGGGGGGAGGAACTTCAAATGGACGAAAGATTGTCAAAAGGCCTTTGAGGACCTCAAGGAATACTTAAAACAGTTGCCGTTATTAACAAGGCCCCTGGAAGGAGAACAGCTCTACATGTACTTGGGAGTCGGTGATTTTGCCGTCAGTGCGGTGCTACTGAAGAAAGATGAAATGGTGCACCGTCCCATCTACTACGTGAGTAAAGTGTTATTAGATCCAAAGACCCGCTACCCGCTAGCCGAAAAGCTAGCATTAGCCCTTGTGATGGCCTCGCTAAAGTTACGCCCTTATTTCCAAGCACACCCCATCACCGTCTTAACAGATCAACCGTTAAGACAAATCCTTCAGAAACCTGAACACTCAGGAAGGTTAGTGAAATGGGCAGTGGAGCTTGGGGGATATGATATTACTTTTCAACCTCGGCAGGCTATTAAGGGTCAAGCTCTGGCGGACTTTATAGTAGAATGCACTATCCCGAGCGACAGCAATGAGGGGGAGGCTCACCCATGGTTACTGCATGTCGACGGGGCATCAAGTGCCAACGGAAGTGGAGCGGGTATAGTCCTGGTATCACCAGAAGGGAAATCCCTGGAATACTCCCTACGGTTCGGATTCCCCAGTTCGAACAACATAGCGGAGTATGAAGCTCTGATAGCAGGGATGATATTGGCATAAAAGCTGCAGGTTCACCACTTGGTAGCACACAGTGATTCTCAATTGGTGGTGAACCAATTCAGTGGAAAGTATGAGGTACGGGAATCGATGCTGGTCCCTTACTTGAAGAAAGTCCAACTTCTGGCTCAGACTTTCAAAAGCTTTCAATTGATACAAATCAACCGGTCCGAACACACACATGCTGATTCATTGTCTAAGTTAGCCTCTTCCACTGAAACACGAGGAAGGATAGTGAAGGTGGAGAGGCTCGAACGACCTAGTATTGAAGAGGTCGAAGTGTGTGACATTCACGTTGGAGACGACTGGAGATCCCCATTCAAACAGTATCTCACCGAAGGTACACTCCCCCAAGATAAAGACGAGGCTCGTCGCTTGAAAGTACAAGGGGCGAAGTTCACACTCATCAACGAAGAACTGTACAAAAGGGGATATTCATCACCATTATTGAAATGTCTGGGACCGGAACAAGCAAGCTATGCCCTAGCAGAAGTACGTGAAGGAATTTATGGCGAACACTTAGGAGCAAGAGCCCTTGCTGCTAAAGTACTGCGATCGGGATTCTACTGGCCAACGTTGAAGAAAGACGCGATGGACCAAACCTGCAAGTGTGACAAATGTCAGAGGTTTGCGCCTATCACAACAGCCCCAGTGACTCCCTCTCAAGGCACAGTACAGCCAATTCCTTTTGCACAATGGGGATTGGACATCTTTGGACCTTTCCCATTAGCCACGGGCCAAAGAAAGTTCCTGTTAGTGGCTACCGATTACTTTACAAAGTGGATTGAAGCAGAGCCTTTAGCCACAATCACGGAAAAGAAAGTGGAGGCAATGGTGTGGAAAGACATTATCTGTCGATTCGGAATTCCCCGCATCCTAAATGCCGACCATGGAAAGCAATTTGATTGTAACGCCTTCCGTGAATTTTGTAAGCACCTCAACATTCAGCTAAGGATTTCTTCAGTGTCATATCCTCAAGCTAATGGACAGGCCGAGGTCAGTAATCGGACTATCCTTCATGGGCTGAAGACCAGGCTAGACAAAGCAAAAGGGGCATAGGTGGACGAATTACCTAGTGTCTTATGGGCATATCGTACCACCAGTCGTGTGTCGACTAAGGAAATGCCGTTCAGCCTAGTATACGGCGCAGAAGCATTGATCCCCATGGAAATTGGAGCGTTATCACCAAGAGTGGTACCCTTAGTAGAAGGAGAAAATTCACAAGCTCTAAGGGAAGGCTTGGACCTACTCGATGAACATAGAGAAGCCGCGGCTATTCGATTGGCATCCTATAATCAGAGGGTGGCCAACTACTATAATAGCCGGGTGAGAGACAGGCCAATGTCTGAGGGAGATCTAGTGCTCAGAAAGTCGCAGATCACGAATGCCCTCAAGGAGGATGGGAAATTCAGAGCCAATTGGGAAGGTCCATACAGAATCAGTGTCACGACCCAAATTACCTAAAAATCCCTACAAATTTTTCGCTTTTTCATTTCCTTATCCATCGTGAACAGTTACACTACTAAACAGTTGGGTTATGATTCGGTGTTAGTACCTCTCACCTATTTACCATTCCATTTTCATATTTCATTTACATATCAATTTATTTAAACTAAATACATCCCCAATATTACATCCATATACAATACTGTGCATCTATATGTTCAGATACAAAAATTATGTAAATGTGTATACCTGGTCTTGCTAAGAAGCAGCGGATAACCGAAATGCGAAACTATTGTCGCTCTCTTCTACTGAATATACCCTGTGGGGTGGAAAATGAAAGGGTGAGCGAAACGTGCTCAGTAAGGCAATAATGTAAGCAGGTAGATAACTATACTATCTACATGCTTGTAATGTCATGATATAAAAATCGTTTACATTTGGAGCATGAGGTATGACTAAAACGATGCCACATGTATGTATATATCATATACAAGAAATCATGAAATCGACATATAAAGCACACATGGAAAATATCATGTATGACATCTCATGCTCGTCACATTAAAACTCATTTATTTCATCGTAAACTCTTCACTTTAAAACTCATTTGTTTAATCACAAAACTCATCACTTTGAAACTTATTTGTTTCATCATAAATTCATCACATTTAAAACTCAATTGTTTCATTATAAAACAACTTCATCAAGGTCAATCCCATCTCTCGGGAATACCTTGATTCATCAAATCACATCTCTTTTAAAAACACAAATCGAAACTACCCCTCCATCGGGTTTGTCCTGGTCTATCCAGACCGTATGATATCATATGAGGCATGTAGGTTACTGTATGAAAAATCGAGGACTATGGCCATACTATGTCCCTGTGATCCCATGCTACACGGATCCCGGTGTGCGGTGTATCACAACTGCAACGGGAGGTGGGGTCAAGTCCTACCCGCCAGAATATCAAGTAACATCATAGAGTCATCATGACTGCACGGTACAGTGTACTCCGTGTGACATACACGGTACATCGTACTCCGTGGACCCATATCATAGTCTGGGGGTGCCTGCCGTAGGTCTTATCCACCCCAATACTATGTCGATAACCAACCCATGTCTCAAAGTATATGTGCGAGCATCTCAACTCTCTGTGACACACAGTCTACAGGAGGCTTCCGCAGGACTATATGCATGTCAACTCGCATCTAGTGCGAGCGAAGCTCAGCACCACGCTATGCATATCATGATATCTAAAATCTCGTGCGAGCGAAGCTCCAGCACGGTTTTGTGCACACACAAATTTCTCGTACGAGCAATGCTCCAGTACGGCTTTTTATGAGAAATAAATCAGTAAACTTAAGTACGAGAAAGACTCTAGCACTCTTTTTATTCATGTAAATACAATAGGTGGCTCGATTTTAATAAAACATCTTTTAAGATCGTAACCGGTACAAATCGGTTCCCTTTCGTAAAATTCACGAAATCAACAGCCCACCTATGTGCATATTTGCTTAAATCAAAGCAATATATTCGTATAAAGTATTAAAAACATGAAATCATGCAATTTACCTGCCTTACTACCCTTTTTTTAAATTTTACTCCTAGGGGCAAAATCGTCTTTTTCCTTTATTTATCTAAGCCCCGATTTTCGTAAAAATTATTACTTCATTTCTAGATGCTTTAATAAATTTCTAAGCCTTGTAATTACCCTCAAAATACGTATAGAAATCTCTATACGCCTACAAAATTCCCTTACCTTATTTTTCTGTAGAATCTGACCTTTTCTCTGATGTCACGTCGTGCAATCCGATCTGCTCTCAATCCAATGTCCGAAACTGCGTATTAATATTTCTTAGGTCAGATAACATACAATTTAATTGTATTTCCTATTTTCTGGGCTTAATTTAAATCATTGGGCCCGTTTACCCTTATTGGGCCCGATTACACCTTAATGGGCCTCGACCCATTTTCAGCCTGTTTTTACTTATTAAATACCTTCCTCGGGTTTACTGGGCTCATACAGCTTACCAATAATTATCGGGCTTCGTTCCAAACTCATTGGATAGCCCGTAAACCATTTACGATAATTACGTTGTAAATCCGATTAATATCCCTCTTTATACAGCATTAATTCGTAAATTCTGTAAAATAATCGAAACTCTGTATTAAAGGACTCTAATTGCCGAAATTAAACTGTACTTACCCGATACGATGCGGGATACAAAAATTGGAGCTCAATCGGCTCTCGTTCGGGCTTTATCGTACAACTGCACAATTATTATATTTAATCCCGGATTAATTTCCGATCAAATATTATTTAAATAAATTTTTCGAAATTCAAATTGGTCACTTTTGACCTCTTACCGACTTACCCGAAGTCCGGTGTATCCCCAAAAATTCTTTCTCTTTTTCCTTTTTCTCTTTTTCTCCCTTTTTCCTCTCTTTTTGGCTGAACCGGTTCAGTCCGGTTCGGACCGGTTCAGACCGCCGGTTCACTCCGGTTCGGCCGGTTCACCGCCGGTTCACTGCCTTGCCGACCGGTTCTCCGCCGACTTCCACCGCCAGTGGCTCCCAAGGTTGTCCGCACCTCGAATCTGGCCTCGGCTTCGTCCAAGGCCGCCGGAAAGTTGTCGGTCCGACTGTTCTCCTCTTCGCCGTCGGTGGTTCCCCCTTTTTTCGTCGATTCTGGCGCCGTCCGTCGGTTTCGCCAGCTGTGGCCACCACCGATCGCATCGTTTGGGCCTAGGGAGTCCTCGGCTGGGGGTGGGGTCGGCCAGATCGGCGCCGTTCACCGCCGATCGGAGCTCTTTCTCCCGCGGCTTCTCTCCCCCGATCTACCGGATTTCGGCGTCGGTAGGCTGCACCGCCGGTACCATCTTTCTTGCCGGGCGTCGCTCTACGTTTTTCGACCTTCGCCTGGGCTCAACGGTCGCCGGTGGCTCGCCGATCTCCCTCCCCGTTTTTGGCTTCCGTTTTCGTTTTCTCTCTCCCCGATTTTCGTTTTCTGACCTTTTTTTTTTCTTCTTTTTTTTTCAATTATTATTTTATTTTACAATTTATTTTATTATTAAAATATTCATTAAAATAGTCTAAAAAAATCTAAAAATATCTACAATTCTATTAATTTATTCCAAATAAATCAATTTAATTTAATTTGATTTATTGTATTTTTAATCATTTTTCGGTATAATTTCTTTGTATTTTTGAGATATTGTCCCAGATGACTTTTCGGTATTTCTAAAAATTTCGGATCGTGATCAATTGGACTCGAAATTGTATAATTCCTCATTATTGATCAAGATATCCTAAATCCTTATTTTTAATTAAATTTTTTCTTATCGAATTTATCCCGAATTTTGATCTTTTGACCGTTTTACCCGTACACTTGTTTGGGATTAATTCAGTCAAACTTTCCTTCACGAACACTCATTCATTTTATGATTTGAATCCTTATTTTCAGTCCGAATCCCTTTCCTTTAAATTTGTGAACATTTTTCTACCTCATAAAATTTACGATTTAATTTCAGGTCTTACAAATCTCCCCCACTTAAGAAATTTGGTCATCCAAATTAGAACCAAGTCATATGAGTCCATATACAACTCTGGGTACATCGATCGTATCATACTCTTAAATTCTTATGTGACCTTCTCCGGAGTGTATTACTACCAAAGGACTTTAATTAGGGAGATCATCTTAACCTCATTACTTTCTCTTTCCTGTTTAATGCCCGAATCAACCTTTCAATATACTTATATTTGCATGAAACTGAACTTTTGGAGCTCATATTCGATCACCTATGCTGGATCCGGATAGTATTTTCGAAGCATTAAAAGCTGGGACACATTGTGGGTGCCTGTTAATTCAGGTGATAACGCCAACCTACAGGTCTTATCTCCCACTTGTCCAATCTCTCAAAATATTCAATCCAGCGAAACTCAACTTACCTTCTTCCAAAAGCTCGCTATGTCCTTATTCTCTTAGAACAAGAAACATTTCAACCATACTAATTCACCAAGGGTGAATTCCAATACTTGTCTATCTGCTCTGAGGTGTTTTTAATCTCTCTTAACTAAACATCCTCAAAGACTTATTATCCAAAGTCGAAAATAATTCTATCTGTCACCCACCTATTTTATCCAATTTGGGGAAACAACCCCTACGACCATACACTGTCTCATATTTGTTATCCCGATACTCAAGTGGCAACTGTCACTATTAGCGAATTCGATTTGTAATAACTGATCATCCCAGGAGCATAAAAAATCAAAGGCACACGCTTTCATCGGATCCTCCAGAACCTGTACAGTCCTCTCTGACTGACCATCTGTCTGAGGATGAAAAGTTATGCTAATACTCAGTCGGGTTCCCATAGCTTCCTAAAAATATCCTCAGAGGTGAGAAGTGAAGCGGGAATCCCTATATGATACCATGCTCACTGGAACGCTACTTAATGTTCCACAATCTTCCTTATACATAAATCCTCATATACACTCTGAGTATTTGGGGATTTCATAACCAAAAGGTGGGTAGACTTAGTCAACTTAGCGACTATCATCCAAATAGCCTCGTAATTCACTTGGGTTCTCTGTAACCCATCATAAAATTCATGGAGACTTGCTCCCATTTTCGTGTCGTGTCGATATAGGTAGAGGCTGCAATAACCCTGCAGACTTTTAATACTCTACCTTATTCTGCTTACATACTAGGCACTTTTCCACAATCTCTACCATATCTCTTTTCCACATCTGACCACCAATACCCTTTTCGAGATTTCAATATATTCTTTACTTCCGTATGCACTGTATATCCCGAAGAGTGAGCTTCTAACAATATTACTATCCCATCAACTGTGGTCCTGGGGAGTACTCATATTGTCTCTGAACCTCTCTGTAAATCATCAACATCGCTGTGAACTCTGTCACTGTACCCTTCTGAATCTGACCCAAACTATCGACATCATGCCGATCATCACGCTAAGCTTGGCAAATTCGAGCACTCTCATCCGGTTCTAATCTCAGGCTAGCTGTCACACAATCATTGTCATCATCAAAAGGGATCACATCAATACTGATGTTCACAACTGCTCTAGCAGCTCACGTTCCCTGACCATCATATGTAATACCATCCCGAGGTTCTTTCTGCTCAAGGCATCAGTCGTCACATTAGCCTTTCTCGGGTGGTGCAATTTTCACAATTAAAATCTCTCAGAAGCTCTAATCCACTATGTATTCTTATATTTGCCTCTTTCTATGAAAAATAGATACTCGGGGCTTTATGATCAGTGCATACCCAAAATTTCTCACCGTGTACATAATAGTACCATATCCTCGGTACAAATACTGTTGCCAACTTTAAATCATGTGTCAGATAGTTTATTTCATGATCAAGGAGTTGTCTGACTCTATACTTGACTATCTTCCCATTTTACATCAATACACAGCTCCTTCATAATTTTGAGGTATCCATACTCACTGAGAACCTCTTGAGCTGTTGGGTATAGTGAAATTAATCACGGGGGTCAGTTCATACTTCACTACATCGAAATTCATGTCACATCTATCATCTTATTTATCATCTCATTCAAAGACCACGTTTTCTTAGTTAAACGTGTCAACAAGGTATACTATTTTTGAGAATTCACAACAACCCAATTGTAAGAGCAATTTCCAATTATTGCTTACAATTTTCCCTGGACTTAACTACGCCCAACATATCATCGATAATGATGATTACAATTCGGTCCAATCCTTGACTTATCTACGCATAAGCGTATAATATCCTTCAAAATCGCTTACGTTTTCAGGTACTAACCTGCGTCATTTCCTTTTCTTATCTTAATGACTTTGATTAAATTTTTACTATGATAACCTTTATGATTCGTCGAATTTTAATATTCTTATCGTCTTAGTAAAGGTATCCTAACGCTAAAGGTATTTATTATGACGATCAATTTCACGTTATAGGTTATATATATATATACTTTTAGACGCTGTCAAGTCTTCAGGCGGGGAGGTATTTTGAAATACCTTTATTAACCCTTAGACTTAACCACAATTACTTTATATGTCAATCCATGTGGTCACAATTTATATTCGCTACTAACTGCTTCAATCCTAATTACTTCATATCGTAAAGATGTTCTTACCTAGCATACGCCTCTTACTCCGATACATCTTGTATTTAGGATCAAGCATCTCTCAGAGATTATCTCCTTAGTGTATCAATTATAACGAAACTCTTGTCATTATTCGTTCCATGAGTACAATCCTTTACTCTTTTAATTTCAACTGTTACACCCCTTTTTGTCACTTAAAATCTCTATATCCATATTTCGTTAATTAATCCTCCTCTATTGGGGTACTCATTTATCAGTATTGTGCCCAATGACGTAGGCATTAATGCCTTTTACTCACTTATATGCGAATGAAGGCGGTATGAATAAATGTGTGGCACCAGGATCAATGAACATATGTACTTCATTATTCATAACAAGCGTGGTATCTTACACCACATCCATGGAACATCAATAGTGTCCTGGTCCCAGACATCCTCTCGCCTTCGTCCAACAGCCTACTTTCCTATTTCTTTTCGGCTATGGCCTCCCTTTTCGTTGTTGCTATACCAACGAAGTTTTTCTCTGTCTCTTTACCTTTCTGTAAGGCGATCTCGCCCAACTCTGTGCAATCAAAATCAATAGTCCGTCTTACCACACTTAACGGCCATTTTCATCAATACAGTGTAGGTATAGACCCTCCTTGCGTGGTATCTACCACACATCCTACACTGCTACACTGCTTCGTAGCAGGTCGAGGTCCTCCAATCACAATGCCCTTCAAGAGTGCCAAAATTGGATGCACTGGGGCCTTACCAATTATCTTACCCCGTGACTCATCAACTCTAATCCCTTATCAACTGGTCTCTTTTTCCTGCTCTAACATCTCTGTCAGTCTCTATTCTTTTGTCTCTATTTCGGCCCTTACTACCTTTCCCAATCTCAGAGGTGTTAAACACTCGATCTTATTCACGCAACTGTATTTTGCGCACTGCCTCGACATAGGTAGTGAGCCAATCGGACTCTAATCAACAATTTGAGCATTCCATGAACTTTTGGGCTTTCCGACTCTCACTGCCTATAATATCGAGTTCATACTTGCACAGTGATATAATCTGAGATTCATACTCATCAATCAACCAATACCTCTGGGTCAGTGTAAAAAAATTTTACTTGTAATTTTTCTTAAATAGTGTCCGGGATATTCTGTCACCGGAATACATCCATAATTATTCTTCACGTCGACTCTGGACGTCTAACTATTCAGATAGGTCGAGCGGACTTTCACCAATATTTCACCTCGACTCTTTAACATAAACGTATTCAAAAGTCACTTTCTCGGTCGACATACACCGAAAAATCCATAGCACTTCGCTATCTCATACACCCAGTCCTCAACAACTATAAGTTTCGTTACTTCGCTATTTATCGAAGGGATGTGAAAATCTCTATAGTCTGAGGCATCTGTTTAGGCTTCACCCTGCCTATCCTCAACTACTTGCAATAGACTGAGTAAACAAGTCTGAAATATTTTCTACACTCCACTCCATCCACTTGGAGCGTGTCTCAATACTGTCTGATCACTCTGTCGGACTCTGAGAGGTATGCTCAACATTAACCTCTATTTCAATCTCATCCCGATTCTCATGGGTCAACTCAGCATGACTTAGCAGACTCAGGTCTACCTCTACGACCTCTGCCTCGTGCACTATCTCATCTTGAGTCTCATATCATGACTCATTTGATTCTCAGATCGATCTCTACGGTCTCGAGCATGTGTACTCGCCACCCTACCATAGCGGCTATCAGTTATAAAAACTATATTTTTGCATTCGAAACAAAATTCTTAGCTGCAGTTCCATCTTGATATACACAATTGTATCTAAACAATGCACAGTACATGGGGATGTAAATTTACTTAACCACTAACACTGACTCATATCAGGCCAACTCTGCTCTGATACCATTAAATTTGTCACGACCCAAATTACCTAAAAATCCCTACAAATTTTTCGCTTTTTCATTTCCTTATCCATCGTGAACAGTTACACTACTAAACAGTTGGGCTATGATTCGGTGTTAGTACCTCTCACCTATTTACCATTCCATTTTCATATTTAATTTACATATCAATTTATTTAAACTAAATACATCCCCAATATTACATCCATATATAGTACTGTGCATCTATATGTTCTGATACAAAAATTATGTAAATGTGTATACCTGGTCTTGCTAAGAAGCAGCGGATAACCGAAATGCGAAATTATTGTCACTCTCTTCTACTGAATATACCCTGTGGGGTGGAAAATGAAAGGGTGAGCGAAACGTGCTCAGTAAGGCAATAATGTAAGCAGGTAGATAACTATACTATCTACGTGCTGGTAATGTCATGATATAAAAATCGTTTACATTTGGAGTATGAGGTATGACTAAAACGATGCCACATGTATGTATATATCATATACAAGAAATCATGAAATCGACATATAAAGCACACATGAAAAATCATCATGTATGACATCTCATGCTCGTCACATTAAAACTCATTTATTTCATCGTAAACTCTTCACTTTAAAACTCATTTGTTTAATCACAAGACTCATCACTTTGAAACTTATTTGTTTCATCATAAATTCATCACATTTAAAACTCAATTGTTTCATTATAAAACAACTTCATCAAGGTCAAACCCACCTCTCGGGAATACCTTGATTCATCAAATCACATCTCTTTTAAAAACACAAATCGGAACTACCCCTCCATCGGGTTTGTCCTGGTCTATCCAGACCGTATGATATCATGTGAGGCATGTAGGTTACTGTATGAAAAATTGAGGACTATGGCCATACTATGTCCCTGTGATCCCATGCTACACGGATCCCGGTGTGCGGGGTATCACAACTGCAACGGGAGGTGGGGTCAAGTCCTACCCGCCAGAATATCAAGTAACATCATAGAGTCATCATGACTGCACGGTACAGCGTACTCCGTGTGACATACACGGTACATCATACTCCGTGGACCCATATCATAGTCTGGGGGTGCCTGCCGTAGGTCTTATCCGCCCCAATACTATGTCGATAACCAACCCATGTCTCAAAGTATATGTGCGAGCATCTCAACTCTCTATGACACACAGTCTACAGGAGGCTTTCGCACGACTATATGCATGTCAACTCGCGTCTAGTGCGAGCGAAGCTCCAGCACCACGCTATGCATATCATGATATCTAAAATCTCGTGCGAGCGAAGCTCCAGCACGGTTTTGTGCACACACAAATTTCTCGTACGAGCAATGCTCCAGTACGGCTTTTTATGAGAAATAAATCAGTAAACTTGAGTGCGAGAAAGACTCTAGCACTCTTTTTATTCATGTAAATACAATAGGTGGCTCGATTTTAATAAAACATCTTTTAAGATCGTAACCGGTACAAACCGGTTCCCTTTCGTAAAATTCACGAAATCAACAGCCCACCTATATGCATATTTGCTTAAATCAAAGCAATATATTCATATAAAGTATTAAAAACATGAAATCATGCAATTTACCTGCCTTACTACCCTTTTTTTAAATTTTACTCCTAGGGGCAAAATCATCTTTTTCCTTTATTTATCTAAGCCCCGATTTTCGTAAAAATTATTACTTCATTTCTAGATGCTTTAATAAATTTCTAAGCCCTTTAATTACCCTTAAAATACGTATAGAAATCTCTATACGCCTACAAAATTCCCTTACCTTATTTTTCTGTAGAATCTGACCTTTTCTCTGATGTCACGTCGCGCAGTCCGATCTGCTCTCAATCCAATGTCCGAAACTGCATATTAATATTTCTTAGGTCAGATAACATACAATTTAATTGTATTTCCTATTTTCTGGGCTTAATTTAAATCATTGGGCCCGTTTACCCCTATTGGGCTCGATTGCACCTTAATGGGCCTCGACCCATTTTCAGCCCGTTTTTACTTATTAAATACCTTCCTCGGGTTTACTGTACAGCTTACCAATAATTATCGGGCTTCGTTCCAAACTCATTGGATAGCCCGTAAACCATTTACGATAATTACGTTGTAAATCCGATTAATATCCCTCTTTATACAACATTAATTCATAAATTCTGTAAAATAATCGAAACTCTGTATTAAAGGACTCTAATTGCCGGAATTAATCTGTACTTACCCGATACGATGCGGGATACAAAAATTGGAGCTCAATCGGCTCTCGTTTGGGCTTTATCGTACAACTGCACAATTATTATATTTAATCCCGGGTTAATTTTCGATCAAATATTATTTAAATAAATTTTTTGAAATTCAAATTGGTCACTTTTGACCTCTTACCGACTTACCCGAAGTCCGGTGTATCCCTGAAAATTCTTTCTCTTTTTCCTTTTTCTCTTTTTCTCCCTTTTTCCTCTCTTTTTGGCTGAACCGGTTCAGTCCGGTTCGGACCGGTTCAGACCGCCGGTTCACTCCGGTTCGGCCGGTTCACCATCGGTTCACTGCCTTGCCGGTCGGTTCTCCGCCGGCTTCCACCGCCAGTGGCTCCGCAAGGTTGTCCGCACCTCGAATCTGGCCTCGGCTTCGTCCAAGGCCGCTGGAAAGTTGTCGGTCCGGCTGTTCTCCTCTTCGCCGTCGGTGGTTCCCCCTTTTTTCGTCGATTCCGGCGCCGTCCGTCGGTTTCGCCAGTCGTGGCCACCACCGATCGCATCGTCTGGGCCTGGGGAGTCCTCGGCTGGGGGTGGGGTTGGCCAGATCGGCGCCGTTCGCCGCCGATGGGAGCTCTTTCTCCCGCGACTTCTCTCCTCCGATCCGCCGGATTTCGGCGTCGGTAGGCTGCACCGCCGGTACCATCTTGCTCGTCGGGCGTCGCTCTACGTTTTTCGACCTTCGCCTAGGCTCAACGGTCGCCGGTGGCTTGCCTGTCTCCCTCCCCGTTTTTTGCTTCCGTTTTCATTTTCTCTCTCCCCGATTTTCGTTTTCTGACCTTTTTTTTTCTTTTTTTTTTCAATTATTATTTTATTTAACAATTTATTTTATTATTAAAATATTCATTAAAATAGTCTAAAAAAATCTGAAAATATCTACAATTCTATTAATTTATTCCAAATAAATCAATTTAATTTAATTTAATTTATTGTATTTTTAATCATTTTTCGGTATAATTTCTTTGTATTTTCGAGATATTGTCCCAGATGACTTTTCGGTATTTCTAAAAATTTCGGATCTTGATCAATTGGACTCGAAATTGTATAATTCCTCATTATTGATCAAGATATCCTAAATCCTTATTTTTAATTAAATTTTTTCTTATCGAATTTATCCCGAATTTCGATCTTTTGACCGTTTTACCCATACACTTGTTCGGGATTAATTCAGTCAAACTTTCCTTCACGAACACTCATTCAGTTTATGATTTGAATCCTTATTTTCAGTACGAATCCCATTCCTTTAAATTTGTGAACATTTTTCTACCTCATAAAATTTACGATTTAATTTCGGGTCTTACAATCAGATACAAGATTGGACCTAACACCTGTGTCCTGGAAACTCTACAAGGGAAGAAGATAAGGAAAACCTGGAATTCAAATCACCTAAAGCTGTATTTGAATTAAGCACCATATTTTCTTTCCCAAACATTATTATCATTTATTTATACTATCACAAGATATTGTTATCAAATCATCACGCAGAATGTCATTTTATTATACATCTGCAACTTCTATGCATCTAAATCTTGTGACAGGATATCAGAAGAGCCGTAAGAGCCTGAGGCGCTATGCGTCACTGTGGCCAGGCGTATATTCAGAAGAGCCGTAAGAGCCTGATGCGCTATGCGTCACTGTGGCCAGGCGTATATTCAGAAGAGCCGTAAGAGCCTGAGGCGCTATGCGTCACTGTGGCCAGGCGTATATTCAGAAGAGCCGTAAGAGCTTGAGGCGCTATGCGTCACTGTGGCCAGGCGTATATTCAGAAGAGCCGTAAAAGCCTGAGGCGCTATGCGTCACTGTGGCCAGGCGTATATTCAGAAGAGCCGTAAGAGCCTGAGGCGCTATGCGTCACTGTGGCCAGGCGTATATTCAGCCGAGCCATAAGAGCCTGAGGTGCTATGCGTCACTGTGGCCAGGCGTATATTCAGCCGAGCCGTAAGAGCCTGAGGCGCTATGCGTCACTGTGGCCAGGCGTATATTCAGCCGAGCCGTAAGAGCCTGAGGCGCTATGCGTCACTGTGGCCAGGCGTATATTCAGCCGAGCCATAAGAGCCTGAGGCGCTATGCGTCACTGTGGCCAGGCGTACATTCAGTCGAGCCGTAAGAGCCTGTGCCGCTATGCGTCACTGTGGCCAGGCGTACATTCAGACGAGCCGTAAGAGCCTGAGGCGCTATGCGTCACTGTGGCCAGGCGTACATACTGCCGAGCCGTAAGAGCCTGAGGCGCTATGCGTCACTGTGGCCAGGCGTACACTCTACCGAGCCGTAAGAGCCTGAGACGCTATGCGTCACTGTGGCAAGGCAATAAAAACATCAAGGCTATAAAAACTAAAGACGCATCCACGTCATAGTAATCAAGCCTTAAACAGTTATGCGTCATAGTAATCAAAAAATTATTTCTGAAAGTATACATTTCTATCAAGAATTGGGGAGCATACACTAATACATTCAAATACATTCAAAGCGAGTATATACAAGCAAAATAAACAAACAGACAAAGAATGATAAATAGAGAAGTAATGCGATACGAAGCATGAACAAAAATCTCGATTTCATTTCATTTAAAAGCTATTATAAATAGATCTTTAGTAGATCTTTACAATTACATTCAACAAAAGTACTTGAAAAGAAAAACAAAAAACAGAAATATCTATCTAATCTTCGGGAGAAAGCTGGGGATCAGCTACAGACGGACCTCCACTACCCAGGGACTGCTGCTGACCTTCCTCGCCGTCCAAATCAAGAAGAGCGTCAATAGGCTCGGGAGCACCGCCCAAATCCGCTGGCTCCCAAGGACCGGTGAGGTTGGCAAGGTCATCTTAAGAGGTCCTCTCAAATAGTTAGTCCGCGGGTTCAGCCCCAGGTTCATACTTGGTCCAGTCGGGGGCCTCGAATAGCATTACCTCGTTCGTATATTGAAGCTCGGGGAATTCCTCGCCATCCCTATGCTTCTCTAACCATGATCGGGCAAGATAGAACCCGTACTTTACATAGGGATTCGAGAAATCCTCCTTCCGCCTCAAGCAGTCTTTGGAAAGGCGGTACTCCTTTACGGCTTCCGCCCGGATGCTATCGATCTCTACTCGGGTCAAAGTAGGAGCGGCTTGACTTTCTAAATCGACAACGCGTTGCTCAAGCTCCTAATTCCGAGTGAGTAAGGACCCGTAGTTGGACTGCATACGATCCAACTAGGCATGGGCCTCCTGAAGATCCTCGTGGAATTTGCCAGATCGGGCTATCTCGACAGTGAGATCCCCCTTTGCCTGATTCAGGTCCTGGTGAATTTTTGTGAGCTGCTCCTCCAAGCTTCGAACCAAATCCGAAAGTTTGGACAAGTTATTGACAGTGTTGGATAACTCCATAACCTTGTCCTTCAGCTCTTGGATTTCTTTATCGGCCCGCTCCCGATAGGCCCAGTGCTGGGCATTGTTGGCCACGGTTCTCTGAGCCAGCTGCAAAGAAATGCAAAAAGTTAGATTCAAAGAATGTAGCAAAAGGGAATCAAACGAAGAGGAGTATGAAACTTACCCTCAATGCCTCCATGTCGGCTAAGTCCTCCCCCTCCGGATAATTCCAGAATATTCTCACCTCGTCCCGAGGAAGGATGGAAGACCAACTTATCCGGGAAGCCACCCCGGTAGTATCCAAAGAATCATTATCGCGGACCCCGGGGTAAACTCGAAATTTGGCCCCTCTCATAATAAACCCCCATCCACGGGGTAGGACCTCTCATCAGCAGGGCCTATCCTCGGAAGTATTGGTCTATTTCCCATCGAACCCTCGATGTATAAGTGCCTTCGATTCTTTCACTGCGATGGAATGATATTGCACTCCGCACGCTCCTCGGAGCGAGATCACCCGGATGACCCGAAAGCCCCCCGTGAAGATGAGGTAACTCTCCCCCTATCCCGAGAGGGATCCCTCTGCTCCGAAGGAGGGGGAGGCATCGCCTGCCTAGAAACAGGGGGGGTCCGAGCACGAGGTAGCTGAGAGGGAACCGATGCCTCGCTTGGGACATCGTCGGCTAAACGACGCCTTTTCCTGGTAGGAGCACTGGAAGGATCAGCCTCTGAGACCTGGCGACCCAATGATTACCGGAAGTGATTCATTTCTGCAAAAAAGGAAAAGAAAACAAATCAGTGGTCAAAAACTGATCAAAAACAGCACGTAGTAAAAAGAATTAAAAGTTACCGTCAGGAGAATCGAGATGCTCCTGAAGGGACTCTATATTTATTGCGTCGTCATCAGGGAGCACCATGAAAGTGGAGCAGAACCCTTCCCAGCCAGTCAGGTCGGCTAAGGGTTCGTTGCCAGAACTAGACTCCACGTTGGTACTCCCTATATCCTCCTATGGCCTTACAGGTTCAGGATTTAACTCAGGGGAAGCCGAAGGCGGAGGATTAGACGAGGGAACAGAAGGCCCAACAACAGGGACCGGACTCACACCCCAGCCAGCTGATATCAAATTTTCATTTGATATAAGGCTGTCAAGGCTAATGGGATGATTGACCAACAGTTTGTTGACGTCTGATAATAACTGCTCCCTAAGTGTGGAAATCCTGGGGCCCTTGGGGATTTCTCGCCTAGTCTCCCAACGAGTGGGGAAATCCAGGCCCTCGGGCACTTCCACAACAAGCCACTCCGTCTCAAAACCATGAAGCTTGTTAGCAGGTTTCTCGAATAACCTGTTCTCAAAACCGGGCTGATAAACCCGCTGAAGCGATTAAGGCACTAAGCCGGGGCTCCCTCGAAACCTAAAAAATACATCTAAGAGAGGAAGGGACGGAGGGACGCCCCTTAAATGGCAGTGCACGGTGAACCCTACTAATTGTATCCATGCATGAGGATGCAGTTGTCCCGGGGATACCCTGTGTGTCCTAAGGAAGGAAGCCCCAAAATCGGACAATGGGAAGCGGAGTCCTAACTCTAAGGCCGCCCTAAAAACGACTACCCCATCGGACACGCGACGTATGTCACTCTCCTGAGGGGTTGGGAGTCTATAAGAATATCCCTTAGGTAAAGGAAACCTAGATACTAGGTCTCGGACGTCGGCTTCCTTTAAAGTCGACCTAACGCCTAGGTCTATTTGTTTTCCTACACCATGGCTAGCCACTTTAGGAGTTCAAAAACCAAAAAGTGGGATTACGGACTACTAAATCACCTAAAATGAAGGTGAGGAGAACTGGCGACAGAGTCTCAAGAAGCCGCGACAGACTTGCGACACAGTGATGTGTACGCGGCAGAGTTGCGACAGAGTAGCGATGGAGTTGCGACAGAGTCATGAGAGAGGGTCCTGAGAGTCACAGCAGAGTGTCTTTGCGAGAGAACTGAATAGCGACAAGGACAGCAGGGGCCCCGTATATATAGCGGCTCGCCTGCATCGCCACACGCGCGAAAATCCGACCCGACCCGAGAAAAATTCGGACCTAGATCCTCTTTCGCAGGAAAAATTCCTACCAAATAGTGGGGAGCAATTGATGGTGGTCGTGTCACCAGAATCCACGTGTACAACTATTTGCCAACTAGAGAGTGCCACGTGTCAGAATAAGAATAAGCCACGTGGCTGATGTGGCGACAGTGTGGTCACGCAACACAGTTGCTTTGTTGAGCGACAGATGTTCGAAGCGACAGGGATTCCGTCGCCTGGTATGTGTGCTGCACAGTTGGCGCGACAGACCTCCATCGCCCCTATTGCCACATAGGTCTCCCGCATTACCCCCGCGGTAGAGGTCTCCCGCATTGCCCCCACTGTAGAGGTCTCCCCCACAGCCTGCGGTAGAGGTCTCCCGCACAGCCTGCGACAGAGGTCTTTCGCATAGTCTGCGGAAGAGGTCCATGGGTACTCTGTCGCCTACCGATTCTCCCGTAAGCTACTTAACCCGAAGCACGACAGAGTGCTCCATGACTCTGTCGCGGCCCAGACACGCGCCTGGGCCTCAGCTCGAACCGACTTAGAAGAAACCTATAAATATGCCGAGGAGCTCTCAGAAAAAGAGGACGAAAAAAATGAACAAAAAAACAGGGAGAAATACTTCAACTCTTTGAATTAAGAAACACATTCTCTTCTTCTTACATACACAACTCCCGATTACTTACTTAATCATCAGAGTGCGCGTGCAGGGACAGATCCCTGTACCATCTGATTCCTGTTGTTTTTGCAGAACATACGAAGAACATGTGGAACAAATCGCACCGACGTCACTTCTTTGTCGTTAGTGCAATCAGACTACGTGGAAGGTAAATTCCTGTTGCTGTTCGTTCAGGCAACATCAAGAGGAAATCGGAACACCATAGGCTAAAATACTATATACACATATACATTGTGTAAGGATAGATAAACAGGAGGGCTCGGTTAAGGAAAAGAGAAAAGAAAGAAAAGGTGAAAGTCTAAGGCTTGAAAAAAAAAATAATAGAAACGAAATGGTTTAGCTGATGCAAAACGAAAGAGAAATAGAGGAAAGTGGCGTGGAAAGGTTAAGGCTGATCGAAGCAGGTGGTGCCAGTAGAAGATTGCAGCAGGAAGGACGCAGGAATAGAAATGAATGTATTGCTACAGGCGATCTACAACAGTTCAGTGAGACGAAAATAGAAATAGATATGGAAGAGAGCTAGCTGACCAAAACAAGAATTGGCTGGAAGAAAATGATTGAGGTTTGAATGGCTGAATTTCAACGTGAATGAGATTACCGAATCGAGACCTACACTTCATTGTCAAACTAAAAAACCTATGTTTTATGCTGGGTAGAGACAGTCCCACAACTGTCTCGTTAGAGGAGCGAAACGAGGCTAAATAAAGTACGCCTTGAGGATGAAAACAACTAGAATCGAGGCCTGGTGTGAACAGAGGAAGGAAGAAAGTGAAATAAGAAATGGATTTAAGCTGAAACAGTCGGCAAAGGGAAGCAGAACTGAAGCCATCGTTCTCTGGTACAGAACTGAGCAAGCTTCAACTTGGAAGTGCAGGGCAGAATCGAAAGGCAACAAAATTCTTTGCTTCTAAATGATGAAGAAGGTAGGAAGAAAGCCATAGGGAAAACAAGGTTGGTGAAACCATTTCAGCAACAATTCTCTACTTCCTGGCGATTGTTGTTGTCCTTGTACCCTTTTTATAATTCAGCAGCAAAGCACATCCCTGCACCCGAATTTCGTTTATGCTAAAACCCTCATTACTGCTATTTCACCTCTAGTCAGTACCACCACCTTCTCCTAGATATTGTTGGGAGTAGCTGCTGCTGCTGCCTCATTCTCGGTTGACGCTTGGTGAGAAGAGAAAACGAGGATGATAGTGATTGCCTGGCAGAGATTGAAAAATGGAGATAAGTTAAATTCTAGGTGGCTAAAACAAGACAAAGAAGGTTAGTGTGAACCAAGAAAGACAAAGGAAATATTCAAGGTAACATGACAAATAGTAAACTGGTACAAAATCCTAAGGACTATGCAATAAAGAAATTTGGGAAAAAAATGTCTAGCATATTTCATAGTAAAATAACTGATTATCGATTTATAATTTATTTCAGCTCCGGAAGACACAACAGAAATAAAACGAACCAAGTAACTCGCCAATTAAAGCGTAAAAGAGATGTGGACTACCACTAAAGTTAATTTTATGTGCTGTTAGAAATAAATTCATGGCATTTTCTGTGGATTTTTTGTAACGCTCCAGAAGCACGAAAAATATGGTAAATTTTTTTTTTATCTCTACTAAGGTTGTATTCCTGTACGTAGGCTACTTCTTTATTTATTTATTTATCTTCTAGTTTCCATACATCCCAACCACCTCATGCATTAAATAGTAAGTAGTATCTACTTATTAATTGTTTCTTGGACGTTTACATACAATTTCATAAAAATAGTTATTACATCCCATAGTAATTATACAACCACGTATCTGTACTTTATACATGTCTAGAAATAAACATCTGTTATTATACCTGAACAATACTTCGTAGATAGCTGCGTAACACTTACTGCAGGAAATCTGAAATGGAGAAAAAGGGGGTGAGCTTCTGGGGAAAAGCTCCGTAAGGAATACATAAAACATGTTTTCTTTCACTAAATCATCATGTAAATCTTTATCTGAAAGCATAAATCATATTTTCTTTCATGAAAACATCATCATGCATAGTTTTCTGTCATGAAATATTCATCATACATAATTCATTTTGTAAAATCATTATATAGATCTTTTCATATGAAAATGTAAAACATGTTTTCTTTCATGAGAACATCCTCATTCTTTCTTTCATAAGAACATCATCATCAAAACATGGAGACTAGGTTATATCTGAGTCATGCAATATACGTCATCCTCCGTAGAGGGTCATAATCATACCGATGGCCATGGTGGGGGTTGTAGACTGGATCAGGGTCATACAACAAATCATAATTCTAAACATGGGTAGTATCTTCTTATTCTTTCTTATCATACACTAGCACATAGCTAGGGCACGGGCACTGATGGCACTCGCCGTGCGAGAAACATTCTGGCGTGCTGCGCGGGCACGAGATACTACCAAAAATCATCATAATAGACCACGAGTAGCGAATCAACCACCACACATGTGAAGACAAGCGCTATAAGGGTCCTACGTATCGGCATCTCAAGTGATGGAGCCACAGCGCCATGAGTAGTTGCCATGCATATAAATAGCCTTTTAGTCTCAAAATCTCTTTTTCTTTTCTTAAATACTTTCGAAAAACATCAAAGTTTCTGTTGAAATATGAATATAATGTCATATAGAAAACTATAAAATATTCATGTGTTTCATACTCTATAAATCATTTCATAAAACGAAACATACTTCATCAAATCGTTTCATGTGCATAAATATGCTTTGTAAATCATTTCATAAATATAATTATGCTTTATAAATCACTGCATGAACATAATTATATTTTATAAATCATTTCATGAATGTAAATAGGTCAGAATTAAGCTACATTACACCCCTTACCTTGTAGACCTTGGGGCGGTGCAAAATCATCGGGTCTCGGGATTACCTCGATTTGCGTGCTAAATTCTCGAGCTGTCCAAAACGATACCAATTCATCATGTATTGATCAATTTCATCTTAACATACTCAATTTTAATTTATCTTCTTGAAGTTTGACCAATTTTGACTTTTCGGTCAACTTTTTCAGTTTTCTCGGTTTTACTGATTTAAGTCCCATTTTTGGCCAATTTCGTTATTTTAATTTCTCATTTCATTACTTCATTAACCTTATGACTCATTCAAGTCCATAAATCATGTTGGTCACTTTGCCAAATTTTCAATTCTTTCACTTTTCGATTTTACACTGAGTTAAGCTATAAACCGGGCTTTCTCGGTATAAATTTAACCGTTAACAACCTTAGATCCATCAAAATTTCACCACAAACACATCAACACTATGCTTTCCAGATCTCAAATCCTTCATAAAAATTAAATCATCCAATTCCACTTAACTAAAAACCTTCCAAAAACATCAAATAACAACATATATGAATTTTATCATCATCCATCAATTTTACCTCGGGTTTGACCAAGGTTGACCACATTTTTCTTCCACAAACTTGATCCTCAAATGAAATTCAACATGTATATAGCTCAAAACCATGAAAAACTAGCCCAAAAACTGATCAAAGAATGAAAATTCTTAAATTCCTACTTACCAAAAATAGTGCAGATTCGTCGACCGTTTTTCTATTGAGTTTTTCACCTAGAAAATGAACTTATTTATGGCTTAATTGTTTATATATTATAGCTAACTAGATGAGGAAGATTTCATCCTTCTTGGTCGACACATGAATCTGGCCGGAAGGTGGCCTGAAAAATCACACAAGGAGAGGATGAGAATGATGCTTGGGGCAACTTGGAGGATTGATTGCTCTCGGCCTAGAAGTCTGATGGGGTTGATTTTGGTGTCTCTAGAAAGGTTATAAAGTCTAGTTTCATATTGGAAAATTTAGGGTCAATTGTATTCCCTTAAAGTCCCCAAATTTGACAAAATATGGGAGTTGGTCAGAAATCTGAAGGAGGACAGATTTCTATCCTATTTTAGAAAATCCAACAAAATAGTTTGAGTCCAATTTTCTCCAAATTTCAACTTCTCAAGTGTTATATTATGTCTCTAGTATGTTTCATAAAAATTTAGGGGTCACTTGTTTAAGAAAAAGTCCCTGATTGAGCCCATTTTGTGCAATTTGGTCAATACCGAGCAAAATGGCTTAAAGTTTTCAATTTACCTTAAAAATTAATTTGATCCCCGAAACCTCCATATTTCCAATTGATTTTGTTTTCTCAAGTCAATTTAACCTTATATTAATTTTTATGGCCTCAAAATTTTTTTATTTGTGAATTTTATGAATTTAATATGAATTTATTTTCTATTTTCAAGCCTATTTGCTCGGTTTAGTGTAAAACCCAAACCTTACTAACTTTTTCTCTTCCAATACCTTAGTTTTCATTTCTAAACATCATTTCATGACCATACATAAAATTCTTAAGAAATTCTCAGGTTTCACATTTTCAGATATGAATCTTAGGCCACTTATACCGATATCGAAAATTTAGAAGGCATTAGACCGCTTTTATAATACCAAAAATTATAAAAAAAAAAATTTGGTCTCGATTTTGTTAGCCTTTTTATATTGCTATAAGGTTAAATTAATTTTAATAAACTTCGATATAATTTTAATTATTGATTTTAGATTGAAAACCCCTAGATTTGATTTCTCTATACCGAGTACTGGAATTTTTCATCGAAAAACGACTAGTCAGCCTCCTTTGAATTGTTTTGTGAAACAAACTAAATTTATATGTGATTTAAGGAAAAATGATTTGTTTATAAGAAATATTGAAGGGATGCGCTTGAGAGCTTGCAGACTGTATGAGACCTCATGCATGTATGACCTTACTATATGTTAATGGAATTATAAGATAAATGATTTGTGGATCATATAAATGCGAGTGGATTGTAAATGAGAATGGATGAGTATCATGGATGCATGTAGAGGCTAAATAAGGGCTGATGTTGCCATAAACTAAACGAATAGAACTTAAAGCATCCAGACTCGAAATAAGGATTTAAAACATGAAATAATAAGGCATGGATTGTGAATTCTGTGTATCCTTTCTAATTTCAAGCAATACACACAAGTTCCATAACATGAAAATCATAAGGAATGAACCTTTCCATGCTCAAAGTGTGATTAGATTTCAAAATGACTAGTGAAGCAATCAAACACAAATTTTTCCCTTGAAAAACTGGAAAATTTGTAGCAGGAAGCCTACAGATGAAGGCCAGATCGATCTCCCATTCAAAGCAGATCGATCCCTTATTCAAGCAGAATAATTCCAAGTGAATCTACCAAGGCTATATCGATCTCCCTAATGAGCAGATCGATATGCATTTGCCTCTGCCTAGCAGAGATCGATCCCTTCCTAAGTGCAGATCGATCTCCATTCAATTCTGTCAAGAGCAGATTGATCTATTCCCCTGAGCAGATCGATCTCTCCCCAATAAGCAGATCGATCTCTCCCATTGCAAACCTGAAAATTCGATGGCTAAAACCAAGGAAAGATCGATCTCTTCACCCTAGAAAATCAATCTCATCACCCTTACTCTATAAAAACCCTACGGTAAAACCTCCTTCAACAAATCAACACACCCCTTCCATTTTTACCAAAAATACCAAGATTTCTCTCTCTAGAATACACCCCCTTCCATAAAGATTTGGGAAAAAGCTATTAGAGAAAAGTTGTTCATTGTAAGGAGAAGAACAACATAGCTTGGAGCCAATAATTCATTTGTTGGATTGAAGAAGCAAAGGAGTCTTCAAATCTGGAAAAGAAGAAAGTCAAGCTACATGAGTTTCTAATACACAAACTCTAAGTATATTCATCTAGATGTTGTCGTGAGTATAATGGTGTATGTATTGTTTGTAGAAACTACCTAGAATGTCATGAATTAAGCATAACCTAGAATGGGTTTAATGTGAGAAAATATGTTATGGTTGAGTTGATGATAAATGGATTATACTAAGGTGTTAGTGAGGTGATATGCATGATTTTGAGATGATTGGATGAAGCCACATTGTGAGATTAGTAAAGTGATAAAAATGTGCATAAATGATGTTGTAGAAAATGCATAAACGAATGGAAGATTATGGATAAACATTTATGCCATGTGATTGATAAGCTACTAGGTGAGTTGCTAGCTAAATTGACTAGAAATGGCATAATGATGGCCAAATGAGATGATAGGCCAAAATTTATGAAATAGGCTCGATGAGATATATTTACTAGTTGAAGTCAGAATATGAGTTATCAGTATTAACTCATACAATTGATGAATATTTGCAGCTCCCGAGGATATATTCGGAGTAAGTTGAGCCTAATCACGAAAAACGAGAAAGGAAGGAAGAGTTACTTCACCGAGAATTGAGGTAAGGGAATTTGTGTTAGCCCTAGAGATATTTGTACGCCTTTTCGGGTGCATGGGTGATTTTCTTAATGTATCTGAGGGTCTTAGAATGAAATGGATGTTTGAAGGTTAAGAAATCAGGGAATTTTGAGAAAAGTTCATGAAAAACAAGAATCATGATGTTTTGAATCTTTTTACTGCTTTTAGCATGTGAATTGGTAGGTTGGCTAGTATTTTAAGTGATTTGCATGAAAATAGCTCAATTCAGTTTTTATAACCATGCTTTGCAAAAGAATGAGCCACCTATATGAGTATTGTGGAAATGAAACGTGCTAGAGCGTTACTCGCACGAGATTTGACATGTTTATATGTGCATTACTGCTGGAGCCTAGCTCACATTGATTTTTGTACTGGTTTCGACATTGTATTGGAGCATTGCTCGAACTAGATGTCTATTATATTTGTTGTCATGCTTGAGACTACTCGCACGAGATTTTATGACATGTTGGGAACCATGCTGGGAGCTTCGGGTAGGTTGTGTGCCACACCGATTAAATAGGCTTGCACGTGAGTACTGAGATGTGGCAATGTATGATGTGATGATATGGGTCCCCGGAGTACGTTATACCAAGCAAGTAGCATGGAATATGTTGTACCGTGTATGGATATGATATATATACCGTCTTCAGACGATGAGTATTCTGCTATGGACCGACGGGTTGGACTTGACCCACCTTCCATGCGAAAGTAGATAGAGGTGATACCCTACACACTAGGATCCGTGTAACCTGGGATCACAGAGCATATGGCCATAGTCCTAATTATTTCCTTTATTTATATTATATACCTATCTCACATGTCTATTTTTTAATGAGGAATCCATGTTTTGAAATGTGTTTATGGGTCAGGATAGTCCCTGAGAGGGGCTGAGTCCTGACGAATGGTGGTTTTGTATCAGTTTGTGTTGAGATCTGAAATGCTTTTAAGTGCACTTTGCATGATGATTTACCATGTTTTGAATTCGACTTATGCATGATGATTTTTCATGCTATGTTTTAAGAATTTTGCACTGATTTAAATAGCATGAACTGCTTTGCATATCATGAACACGAGCATGAACTGATATTGATAATTCTATTTTTAATAGAATTATTTATACTTAATTTCCTAATTATTTATTTAATCCCCATATTATTTTATTAATAATCCCCTTTATTTAATTAAAATTCTTTAATGTGCAGATAAATTAAATCCGGATGAAACTCAGTCGTTTCAGTCAAAATTGGGCTGAAAACGGGCTAAAGGAGACTGGACCACTTCCAATTTGCAGACCGAGTCACCAGTTATCTGGACACGCGTGATGCCAAGTGTCTGTATTTTATTCACTCTGAAACGATAAGATCGACAGACATCGTGCAAACCTTCTGGAAGACACACGTCGGACCACATCGCACAACCAATTGGACAAAAAGATGGGTAACGTGGAAATATCTGCTCTGTTACAAATTAAATGAAGACAAGTGGCCAAACAATGCATAAGTCGGGTAGGAATGTGGAACCTTGGTTAGAGAAAGGAATGATCAACATGCAGTAGAAAATAATGGAAGCTAGTATCAACATGCAGTAAAGAGTAGAATCTGTGTGCAGATAATGAAACAGAAACAAATATTTGCAAGGATAGAAGCATAAAACCAAAAAGAAAAAAGCAACATTAACAACAGAACATTAAAATAAGATTTAAAATTTGTACAGCAAATTAACGTGAATCCAGTAGCTCGGGTTGCTTCATTCCTTTCTCTAACCAAGGTTCCACATTGCCATTGATGTGGATAAATGCTAAGCATCAACCCACATCAAATTATCAAAACCAAAAGGCATAAATGAAGGAAGAAGTTGTTACCCGAATGCACCAAGAGAGTAAACCGAGAGCAAGAAAAAAAATAATCAAAAAAAAGATTGATCAAAACAAAAACATAATCAATTTAGGAAAACCGAGAGTTAGAAAAAGAGAGGCAAATACTTCCCATTAACTTTCATTGAATCAATTGCAAAGGAAATAATCTTTGATAATGTGAAATACAAATAAACGAGCAAGGAAATGAAAAACTTCATAAAAACATTAAGAAAATTACCATGAATAGTGAAATAAGAAAATGCTTGTTGGAAGAAAACTATTCGGAAATTTAAAACAAGGAAAGCTTAAATTAATCTAAAAGCTACTCTACTCCTAAATTACTCTACACTACTCCTAACCTAGCTACTTCCTAATTCCTAATTAATTTTCCAATTGCCATCATGTTCTATTTATACAGATACTTAGGGGTACAATGGTAATTGTTCCATCCTAGATGTCGCACAAACAATGCATTTATCCACATCAATGGCAATGTGGAACCTTGGTTGGAGAAAGGAATGATCAACATTCAGTAGAAAATAATGGAAGCTAGTATTAACATGCAGTAAAGAGTAGAATCTGTGTAGTGCAGACAATGAAACAGAAACAAAACTTTGCAAGGATATAAGCATAAAACCGAAAAGAAAGAAGCAACATTAACAAAAGAACATTAAAATAAGATTCAAAATTTTGTACAGCAAATTAACGTGAATCCAGTAGCTCGAGTTGCTTCATTCCTTTCTCCAACCAAGGTTCCACATTGCCATTGATGTGGATAAATGCTAAGCATCAACCCACATCAAAGCATCAAAACCAAAAGGCATAAATGAAGGAAGAAGTTGTTACCCGAATGCACTAAGAGAGTAAACCGAGAGCAAGAAAAAAAATAATGATTGATCAAAACAAAAACATAATCAGTTTAGGAAAATCGAGAGTTAGAAAAAGAGAGGCAAATACTTCCCATTAACTTTTAGTGAATCAATTGCAAAGGAAATAATCTTTAATAATGTGAAATACAAATAAACGAGCAAGGAAATGAAAAACTTCATAAAAACATTAAGAAAATTGCCATGAACAGTGAAATAAGAAAATGCTTGTTGGAAGAAAACTATTCGGAAATTTAAAACAAGGAAAGCTTAAATTAATCTAAAAGCTACTCTACTCCTAAATTACTCTACACTACTCCTAACCTAGCTACTTCCTAATTCCTAATTAATTTTTCAATTGCCATCATGTTCTATTTATTCACACACTTAGGGGTACAATGGTAATTTTTCCATCCTAGATGAGTTGGCATTGTTTGGCCACTTGTTTTCATTTGATTTGCTGCAGAGTAGATATTTCCACGTCACCCGTCTTTTTGTCCAATTGGTTGTGCGATGTGGCCCGGCGTGTGTCTTGGAGAAGGTTTGCACGGGGTCCGTCGATCTTATAGTTTCGGAGCAAATAAAATACAGACACCTGGCATCACGCGTGTCCAGACGACTGGTGACTCGGTTTGTAAATTAGAAGTGGCCTAATCTCCTTTAGCCCATTTTCAGCCCAATTTTGACTAAAACGACTGAGTTTCATCCAGATTTAATTTATCTGCATATTAAGGAATTTCAATTAAATAAAGGGGATTATTAATAAAATAATATGAGGATTAAATAAATAATTAGAAAATTAAGCACAAATAATTCTATTAAAAATAGAATTATTAGATATGTTTTGAGTATGACAAATAACTGTGTGGTTTTAGCATTGCATCACGATCACGTAGACAGTGTAGTTATCTACCTGCTCGCATGATTGCCTAACTGAGCGAGTGGTTTGCTCACCCCCTTATTTTTCCCCCTCTACAGAGCACTTTCAGTAGATAGAGAGCGACTGAGGATTGGATTTTGGTGTCTGTTGCATCCCATCACATTGTATAGTTCTTGTATCTAGACATGTCCAAGCACAGTAATATCTTTAAATGTAATTTTTGGGGATGTAAAGGATTGTAAACACATGTAAACAACAACTATAATTTAGAAATACAAGTGTTTTAAATGAATTGTAAACTAAAATACTTTGATTGGATGAGATTGACACCGATACACAGCCCAACTGTTGGTAACGTAGTTGTGCACGATCAAGTGAGGTAAAGGTATAGAACAAATAATAAGAAATGAAGTAACTAAAAAATGAAAAATGAAAATTTTGTAGGGGATTTTCGATGGATTAAGGGTCGTGAAAATTTATTTGGTATCAGAACGGAGTTAGTCTGATGTGTGTTGGTGTAAAAAAATTTAGGAAAATTACATCCCCATGTTATTGTGCTTATCTAGATATAACTGTTTATATCAAGATGAGTTTGACTAAGAAATGGTTGTGAATGTAAGAATCTTGGCATAATGCCTAACACCAGTCGCGGTAGAGGGGCGAGAGCATGAGCTAGAGGCCGTAGGGGTAGGCCTGGGGGCCGTGCTGAGCCAATACCACATGAGGCTCATGAGGAAGTAGAGGTGGAAGTTATTGTTAAGCATGCTCCACAGGGTCCGGTAGAGAGATCGAAGAGTACTGAGGCACGCTTCGCAAGGATAGAGCAGAGCTTAGAGGTAATTTTAGAGTTGATTGCCCAATCGTTGCCTGAAACTGGGGGTAGGCAGGGGCCAGCTACACAAGGTGATGCTGACACCAGTGGCTGCTCCTGAGATGCCTGCACAGCCAGCCCAATACCTCAGACTACAGATACTCCTACACCCCCACCAGTACAGGAAACACCTTATACTATTGCTCCACCACAGGGTAGAGGAGATTGGGGTTATGGATGTGACCTAGATAGGTTAAGACAGTTTTAAAAATTTAACCCACTATCTTTCAGTGGAGTTAAGGACCCAGTAGTTGTGGAGGACTAGGTAAATGAGATTGAGAAACTATATGGGTTTTTCGAGTGCACTACTATCGAGATGGTAACGTTTACTGCATTCATGCTAAAAGGATCAGCAGAGCATTGGTAGAAGTCTACCGACCCGTTCTGAGAGCTCAGCATGCAGAGATCAACTAGGATGTATTTTTAAAGGCCTTTCGGAGGTAATATGTTCCGGATACTGCATAGTGAGTAGATTGGTGGATGAGTATGAGACAAAATTTATCTCCCTAGGTAGATACGATCCTGATACGATAGATAGTGAGGTCAAAAAGGTCTAAAAGTTTGTGGATAGACTGAGACCATCCATGAGGTCCCGATTGGTTCCCTTTGACATACCGACCTATGAGGATGCAGTGCACAGGGCACAGTTATGTGAACAAGACATCGAGCGGGTTGCCTCAGAGTTTGGAAAGTTAATAGAGTAAGGGACAAAGATAGAAAGAGATCGACGGTAGATAGAGGCTTCAGTTATAGAGGAAGCAAGAGATTTTCTGGGAAGAGGTCAAAGATTGAGGAAAATTGAGAGAGGATAATTAAGCCTCTCGTGTATCCGACCATAGCTCCAGCAAAGGGTATAGTGATTGGAGGGCCACGACCTATGACAGAATAGTGTAGTAAGTGTGGTAGGTACCATGAAACTCAGTCGTGTTATAGGTCTCCTGTAGTATGTTTTTGATGTAGGAAACCAGGGCATGTGATCTGAAATTACCCAGAGATGACTGAAAGTGCCCTACAGAATGGCAAGGATCCAGAGAAAGCTCCAGCTAATATTCCTACTCCGAGACAGAAAGTGACAGTTGAAGAGAAGAGGAAGCAGGTGGTTGGCAGAGGGCGAGTACACGCCTTGGACCAAGATACTGCAGATCAATCATCAGATGTGGTGAAAGGTACCATCTTGATCTTTGATCTTGAAGCATATGTTTTGGTAGATCCTGGTGCCACGCATTCATTTGTATCACCTGCATTTGCCTGTAAATTGTTTAAGCATATGAAGCTTACACCTTAAGTAAGAGAATGTTGATAAGCACTCCAATGAACAATAGTCAGCTAGTTGAACATGAGTTTAAGGATTGTAAGTTGAAAGTGAGGGAAAAAGAAATGTCAGTCGATCTTATTTTAATTTATAAGAAAGACTTTGATGTAATCCTAGGGCTGGATTGGTTGGCTGCACACCGTGCTATGGTAGACTTTTTCTAAGATGGTAACTTTTCCAGGGATAGATAGCATTATTGTAAGTTTCCCCAATTAACGTAATGTAAATCCCTCTAAAAAGTAATGAAAGCAGAAATTGTATAAGTGAAATAGATACATTTCTATGCTGACTAAATGATTGATGTTTTGAAAGGTTACATTGCGTACGTGGTTGAGACGAATAAGGCATGTCCAAAATTGAGAGACATCTCAGTGGTTAGGGAATTCCCAGATGTCTTTCCGAATGATTTACCAGGGTTACCACCGGATAGAGAGATAGAGTTTTGTATAGATTTAACACCTGGTACAAAGTCGATATCTAAGCCATCGTACAGAATAACTCCGATTGAGTTGGAGGAGCTAAAGAAGCAGTTACAGGAGTTGTTGCATAAGGGGTTCATCAGAACAAGTGTATCGCCTTGGGGAGCACCAGTCCTGTCTGTGAAGAAGAAGGATGGGAGCCTCCAATTGTGTATTGATTATCGATTGTTAAATAAGGCGACTATAAAAAATAAGTACCCCATTCCACGTATTGATGACTTATTGGATCAGCTTCGGACAATACAAGTCTTTCTAAGATAAATCTGAGATCTGGGTACCATCAGTGGAGAATTCGAGATGGAGATGTACCCAAGATAGCTTTTCACACCCGGTATAGTCACTTTGAGTTTATGGTTATGCCATTCGGGTTGATGAATGCTCCTACAGCTTTTATGTCATTAATGGATGAGGTGTTGCACCAGTATTTTGGATCGGTTCGTTATCGTATTCATTAATAATATTCTGGTGTATTCGAGGTCTAGAGAGGAGCATGAACAGCACCTAAGAATAGTGCTACAAACCCTCCGAGAGAAGAAGTTATACGCTAAACTCAGTAAGTGTGATTTTTGGCTAGAACAGATCTCTTTTTTGGGTATATTGTATCAAAGGATAGTGTGTCAGTGGATCCATCCAAGATTGAAGTAGTGGTTCAATGGCAAAGACCCCAGACAGTTATGGAGATCAGAAGTTTCTTGGGTTTAGCTGGATATTATCGATGGTTTGTGAAGGGATTCTCAAAATTAGTTACTCCATTGACACGTCTCATGAGAAAGAATGTTGAATTTGAGAGGGATGATAAATGTGAGAAGCGTTTTCAGAAGCTGAAGAAGAGATTAACCACAGATCCGATTCTCACCATTCCTACCAGCTCAGGAGGCTTTTCTGTATATACAGATGCTTCTTACCAAGGATTAGGCTATGTACTGATGTAGGATGGGAAGGTAGTCATCTATGGATTGAGAGAGTATAAAGATCATGAGAGGAACTACTCGACCCACGATCTAGAATTGGCGGCCGTAGCATTTGCCTTGAAAATATGGCGCCATTACCTTTTTGGTGAGAAATTTCAAGTATTTACTGACTACAAGAACCTTAAATATCTGTTCTCACAAAAGGAGTTAAACATGAGACTGATGAGGTGGCTTGAGCTTCTGAAGGATTATGATTACGAGATCTTGTACTACCCGGGTAAGGCGAATATAGTAGCTGATGCACTGAGAATGAAACATCTCGAGATGGTATCGTATATGATAATCAAGGAACACGAGCAGTCAAAACAGTTTGCGAGCCTCAGTCTAGATGTGACCCCGCCTGATACTGATAGTGGCTTTATGGTAGCTAGCCTGCGATTAGAACCAGATCTGGCAGATCGTATTCGACAGGCTCAGCGAATTGATCAACAGTGTAATGATTTTGTCAGGCAGATACAGAGGGGTACATAGACTGAATTTGACTTGAGTTCAGATGAACTTCTGAGGTTCAGGGGTAGGATATGTGTTCCCAATGATCCAGAGATCAGGAGGTTGATTTTATCAAAGGCTCACTCAACGAAGTATACACTACATTCAGGAAGTAACAAGATGTATCAGAACCTCTGGAAAGTGTTTTGGTGGTTAGGGATGAAGAGAGATGTAACTGAATATGTGGCTAAGTGTCTCGTCTATCAGTAGGTGAAGATAGAGCATCAGAAGCCTACAAGGCTATTACAACCTCTACCTTTACCGACTTGGAAATGAGAGCATGTCACTATAGACTTCGTGATGAGCTTACCCAGGACCCATAAGAATCACGATATGATTTGGGTGATAGTGGATAGATTAATGAAGTCAACATACTTCCTAGTTATGAGAGCCACCGATACTCTGAGTACACTGGCGAAACTATATGTGCGTGAGATAGTGAAGTTGCATGGTGTTCCAGTGAGCGTTGTTTCTTATAGGGATGCCTGCTTCACTTCCCACTTCTGGGAACATCTTCAGGAAGCGATAGGGACCTAACTAAGTTTTAGCGCAGTGTTCCATCCTAAAAAAAATGGCCAGTCAGAGAGGACTATACAGACCCTAGAGGATATGTTGAGGGCGTGTGCATTGGATTTTGGAGGCTCTTGGGACGACCATTTGCCACTCGTAGAGTTCGCATATAATAACAGTTATCATTCGAGTATCAGGATGACACCGTATGAGGCTTTGTATGGTCGTAGATGTCGTTCCCCTATTGGATGCGAAGAGGTGGGTGATCGACTGATATTTGCTCCCGACCTAGTGAGACAAGCCTCTGAGGATGTCCAATTTATTTGTGAGAGGTTACAAACAGCTCAAAGTAGACAAAAGAGTTATGCTGACAGGAGACGGAGACCATTGGAGTTCGCAGTGGGTGAATCGATATTTCTACGAGTTTCTCCTTCAAAGGGTATAACGAGGTTCGAAAAGAGAGGGTAATTAAGTCCTCGTTACATCGGACCCTTCAAGATTCTTGAAAGCTAGCATTGTCACTTGAGCTAGCGGGCGTTCACAATGTCTTCCTCATCTCTATGTTACGGAAGTATCATCGGGACCTAGCACATGTAAATAGATATAAGCCATTGGAACTCAATTAGAGCATGTTGTATGTCGAGAAATTGGTTCGCATATTGGATAGGAGGGAGAAAGTGTTGAGATCGAAGACGATCCCCTTAGTGAAATTCCTTTGGCAACACTACATTGTAGAAGAACCTACATGGGAGTTGGAGAGTTTGATGTGGGGAAAGTACCCCGAGTTATTCATAGACTAATTTGGTTCTAATTTGGAGGATCAAATTTTCTAGGTAGGGGAGAATGTGAGACCCCATGCATGTATGACTTTACTATATGTTAATGGAATTATAAGATAGATGATTTATGGATCATATAAATGTGAATGGATGAGTATCATGGATGCATGTAGAGGCTAAATAAGGGCTGAAGTGACCATAAACTAAACGAATAGAACTTAAAGCATCCAAAATCGAAATAAGGATTTAAAACACGAAATGATAAGGCATGGATTGTGAATTCTGTGTATCCTTTCTGATTTCAAGCAATACACACAAGTTCCATAACATGAAAATCATAATGAACAAACCTTTCCATGCTCAAAGTGTGACTAGATTGCAAAATGACTAGTGAAGCAATCAAGCACAAATTTTTCCCTTGAAAAATTGGAAAATTTATAGCAAGAAGCCTGCAGACGAATGTTAGATCGATCTCCTATTCATGGCAGATCGATCCCTTGTGCAAGCAGAACAAGTTTAAGTGAATCTTCTAAGGCCAGATCAATCTCCCCAATGAGCAGATTAATTTGCATTTGCCTCTGCCTAGTAGAGATCGATTCCTTCCTAAGTGCAAATCGATCTCCATTTGATTTTGTCAAGAGCATATCGATCTCTCCCCATGAGCAGATCGATCTGTCATTCCCTCTGCCAAGCAAAGATCGATCTCTCTCCAATGAGCAGATCGATCTCTCCCATTACAAACCTGAAAATTTGATGGCTAAAATGAAGGAAAGATTGATCTCTTCACCCTAGCAGATCAATCTCATCACCTCTTCTCTATAAGAACCCCATGGTAAAACCTCTTTCTTCAACAAATCAACACACCCCTTCCATTTTTACCCAAAATACCAAGCTTTCTCTCTCTAGAATACACCCTTTTTTCATAAAGATTTGAGAAAAAGCTATTAGAGCAAAGTTGTTCACTGTGAGGAGAAGAACAACTTAGCTTGGAGCCAACATTTCATTTGTTGGATTGGAGCAAAGGAATCTTCAAATTTGGAAAAGTGGAATGTCAAGCTAGGTGAGATTCCAATACACCAACTCTAAGTATATTCATCTAGATGTTGTCATGAGTATAATGGTGCATGTATTGTTGGTAGAAACTACCTAGAATGTCATGAATTAGGCATAACTGAGAATGGGTTTTATGTGAGAAAATATGTTATGGTTGAGTTGATGATAAATGGATTATACTAAGGTGTTAGTGAGGTGATATGCATGATTTTGAGATGATTGGATGAAGCCACATTGTGAGATTAGTAAAGTGATAAAAATGTACATAAATGATGTTGTAGAAAATGCATAAACGAATGGAAGATTATGGATAAACATTTATGCCATGTGATTGATAAGCTATTAGGTGAGTTGCTAGCTAAATTGACTAGAAATGGCATAATGATAGCCAAATGAGATTATAGGCTAAAATTTATGAAATAGGCTCGATGAGATATACTGACTAGTTGAAGTCAAAACATGAGTTATCGATATTAACTCATATAATTTATGAATGTTTGCAACTCTCGAGGATATATCTGGAGTAAGTTGTGCCCAATTACGAAAAACGGGAAAAGAAGGAAGCGTTACTTCACCGAGAATTGAGGTAAGAGAATTTGTGTTAGCCCTAGAGATATTTGTACGCCTTTTCGGGTGCATGGGTGATTTTCTTAATGTATCTGAGGGTCTTAGAATGAAATGGATGTTTGAAGGTCAAGAAATCAGGGAATTTTAAGAAAAGTTCATGAAAAACAAGAATCATGATGTTTTGAATCTTTTTACTGCTTTTAGTATGTGAATTGGTAGGTTGGCTAGTATTTTAAGTGATTTGCATGAAAATAGCTCGATTCGATTTTTATAACCATGCTTTACAAAAGAATGAGCCACCTACATGAGTATTGTGGAAATGAAACATGCTAGAGCATTGCTCGCACGAGATTTGACATGTTTATACGTGTATTAGTGCTGGAGCCTAGCTCGCACTAGTTTTCACATGGAATTTATGACATTGTACTGGAGCTTAGCTCGCACTGATTTTTATACTGGTTTCAACATTGTGCTGGAGCGTTGCTCGCACTAGATGTCCACTATATTTGTTGTTGTGCTTTAGACTACTCGTACAAGGTTTTATGACATGTTGGGAGCCGTGCTAGGAGCTTCAGGTAGGCTGTGTGCCACGCCGATTAAATAGGCTCGCACGTGCGTACTGAGATGTGGCAGTGATGATGTGATGATATGGGTCCACGGAGTACGTTGTACAATGTAAGTAGCATGGAGTACGCTGTAACGTGTATGGATATGATATATATACCGTTTTCGCACAGTGAGTATTCTGCTATGGACTGACAGGTTGGACGTCAGCTCCCATATGGAAGCAAATAGAGGTGATACCCCACACACTAGGATCCACGTAGTCAAGGATCACAGAGGATACGACCATAGTCCTAGTTATTTCCCTTATTGATATTATATGCCTATCTCACATGTCTATTGTTTCATGAGGAATCCATGTTTTGAAATGTTTTTGTGGGTCAGGATAGTCCATGGGAGGGGTTGAGTCTGGACGAATGGTTGTTTTGTATCGGTTTGTGTTGAGATCTGAAATGCTTTTAAGTGCACTTTTCATGATGATTTATTATGCTTTGAATTCGACTTATGCATGATGATTTTCTGTGCTATGTTTTAAGAATTGTGCACTGATTTAAATAGATCATGAACACGAGCATGAACTGATATGTTTTGAGTATTGCAAATAACTGTATGGCATCACGATCACGTAGATAGTATAGTTATCTACCTACTCGCATGATTGCCTTACTGAGCGTGTGGTTTGCTTACCCCTCTTTATTTTAACCCCTCTACAGAGCATTTTCAGTAGATAGAGAGCGACTAAGGATTGGATTTTGGTGTCTGCTGCATCCCATCACACGAGGTATACACATTTGTATAGTTTTTGTATCTAGACATGTCCAAGCACGGTAATATCTTTAAATGTAATTTTTGGAGATGTAAAGGATTGTGAACACATGTAAACAACAACTCTGATTTAGAAATACAAGTGTTTACTTTTAAATGAATATTAAACTGAAATGCTTTGATTGGATGAGATTGACACCGATACACAACCCAACTATTGGTGACATAGTCGTGCAGGATCAGGTGCAGTAAAGGTATAGAACAAACAATAAGAAATAGCGCAATTAAAAAAGGAAAAATGAAAAATTTATAGTGGATTTTCGGTGGATTGAGGGTCGTGACAGACAGTGTGTCGTCCGACTTGAACTAATTTTGAGACAAAGGCGACGATTAAAACATGCTGCATTTATGTTTATTCTATATCTGTTTTTGTGATCCATGGAGTACGATGTACCATGCTGCACATACGCAAGTACGATGTACCGTGTTTCTGATTCTAGTTTTCAGACATTCTGATTTGTGATCCGTATAGGTAGTTGACTAATCCCACGGTAATTGACATCCCGACACACCTGGCCCGTGATTGCCCAGAGCCACTGACATTGGCCAATAATCATTCTGATATCTGATATATCATGTCTGCCTTACCTCGTCTGTTTGGATTACTGAATTGACAACGTGAATTGTATTGTGATTTTGAAAATTATTTATTCCACTGCTTTAAGTTTTGGAATTTTGTGTTTACGGTAGTAAACTGATTTCACTGTCAATGTTGATTTCCTACTCCGATGTTTACTGTGATTTTTTAGAAACTGTTCATTCTGTTCATTAAAGTTCTAAGATTTTTGTGTTTTACCATAAAAAACTGATTACATTACCGAAGCTGTTCTGTTTTCGATTTCTGATTTTAATATTTTTGGATTTTCCAAATTATCTGTATACATTTATGAAAATTTTCTGATTTTTGGCAAATATATATATTTTAGGTAGTGTATTTATCTACCCGCTATGAGGTTTTTCTTACTGAGCATGTTAAGCTCATCCCTTACTTTCCTCTACAAAGCCCCATTAGTAACTTGGACAACTTCTGTTAGTAGGGCAATTCGCACAACTATTGTTCTGTGAAATACCTTTCTGCGTCGAAAGTATACCCAGGTTTAAGCAATTCTTTTGTATCTAAAAATTTTATAAGTACAGTAATCTATACAAGATGTGTCTGGGGAATGTGAACATGACTATATTATAAAAGAACAATTAAGACAATAAATAGAGAAGTACCTCTATGGGATTTTGTTTAAATTTGTTACCAAGAAATTAACTTACTAATCGAATTTTATTGTTTGATCAGTTATCGACTCGTACCCTAACCAAAATGTGTATAAATTGGGTCATTACAAAAGTTGGTATCAGAGCAAAATTGGCCTGATACGAGTCAAAATTAGAAGTAAGAGAAATTTGAAAAGTTCACATCCCCAACATTACTGTACATTGTTTAGATATAAATGTGTATACATTGCTATGTTTTACTGAGAAATTGTGCAATTGAATGAAGGAAAACTAATGGATATGGCTGATAGGTATTGTAACCATACAAGTAGACGAGAGGAAATAAGTTCTCGAGGTCGTAGAGATAGACTCAATAGATAGAGTGAATCCTACACCTCATTGTTTAACCAAAAATTCTAAAATCTGCTTCGTAGGATTTGAGCGGGGCATTAAGACAATGAAGACATTGTTGGTCAAGTGATAGTAGCACAGTAATAATGATGATGAATAAGGTATGACTGTGACTTAGAGAAAGACCGAGACAATTTTGAAAGATAGTACACTACTATTTATTGAAGTAGAAATCTCATTATAATGGAAACTGGATAAATGAGATAGAGAAGTTCTATGGATTTTTTGAAGTAACTCTACCGAGAAAGTTGATTTTGTAGCTTTTGTGCTAAAGAATTGGAGAAGTTATACGAATTTTAAAGAGTAATACTCTTAAGAAGGTAATTGGTTGCAGCCTTGATATTTAAATGGGAAGCCAAACCTTGGTGGAAGTCCCTCGATTTATTCTAAGGACTCATGTGAGAACTGTGAATTTTGTATACCCCATTTATGAGAATTGTAATTTTGTGTATATAATTATGATATATTTATGTACACACAAGTTTTAAAAATGATGAAGTATAAGAAGAATAGATTTTTAAGTCTTGAATGTGAGACCCCGTACATGTATAGCTATGTATATAGGAACGTGGGAATGTAAATAAAATCATAAGTAAGATGATGTATTGTAATGTGAAGTGTATATAATGTAAGTTCATAAGATTATGTACGCACTTGTAGTAAGAATTGTGATTATACGTACAAGTTGCATTATGAGTGAGTAGGAGGAAATGAACTTAAAACGAGAAGAATGTGATCGAAATGGAATATGAGAAGTATAGTAAAATGGAAGGAAAGATTTACATAAGTGTATATTTCCATTCCAGTAATATTGTATATATTTGGTCACACAAAGATTCTACACAAATTTTAATGTGTATGTAGTTAGGAAGAATCCCATTTTCAAGTCTCAAAGATGAATGAATGAGGAAATGATCATGGTAGTAAATTAAGGGTGTTTGGTAAGAGTTGTTGCAGAAAAACTGCAGGAAATCTGGAATTTGTGAAGGCCAGATCGATCTCATAGGATGAGAGATCGATCTGGGAGAGCCAGAATGCTCTAATGTGAGAAATGGAAGGGAACAGATCGATCTCCAAAGGAAGCAGATCGATCTCCTTAGCTCTCGGGTTGGAAGCAGATCGATCTCCCCTAAGACCAGATCGATCTCCTTAAGCTTCTGTTTGACAGCAGATCGATCTTCAGTCTCGACAGATCGATCTCCTATCTTTAAAACGTCTCAGAAGAGAGGGATTTTTGAGGAACAGATCGATCTCCACCCAAGGAAGATCGATCTCATCAAGTCAAATCTATAAATGGGAGCAGTTGGATCATCAGAATTTCGGGGAAAACATTTCCATTTCACTTCAACTCAAAGAAATCTAGTTTCTCACTCCTAAATCCAGCCATTTTCAGTGAGATTTAAGGAGAGGCTATTAGAGACAAAGTTGTTCACATCAAAGAGAAGAACAACATAGTCTAGAGGCATTTTCCCATTTGAAGGATTGAAGAAATAGAGGGCAATCCTAATTGGAGCAAGAGGAAATCCAATGAGGTAAGTTCTAATGCACAAATCCAAGTACATTGGTTTAGTTAATGATTATAAAGATATTGGGTATGCATATTGTGGATAGAACTACCTAGGATGGTATGAAATGCATATAGCTTAGAAATAGTCAAGTGTGAGAAAGTGGAATGTGGGAGTATTTTTGATGAATGGGATATCTTGAGTGGATGAGTATGTTGTGGAAAATGGTTTGGAAATGTTGATATTAGGACAAATTGGGAGATTTACCACAAAGGGTAAAAATGTATAATTAAGGCATTGGATAAATGCTTAGTTGAATAAGAGTTAGAAACATTAACTCTAATGTTGATGGATGAATTTCAGTTTCGGATGATACGCCGGAGCAAGTCGAGATGAGAACGCAAGAAGCATAAAGGCGGATAGTTGCACACACGTAGAACGAGGTAAGGGACTGTGTGTTAGCTATAGAGATGTTCGTACGTAATTACAGCAATTTCGTAGATATATTGCTAGGACTAGTACGATATTATAAGTTTATGAAATGATGTGAAAATATGAAAAGTACTATGATGTATATATGTATTGAGAAATGGGATAGGGTAAGGAAATAGCATGATATGCATGTTTTCAATGAAATTCTCAATTTTATATTGTTATTATTGATTTAGAAATGTTGATGATAGTTTGGCTAATTTTACATGTTTTGGCATGAAAAGGCATGCTATGTGAATAAACGTGTTTTGAGTTTTAAAAAGAGAAAATAGCCATCTATCAGTTTTGAGATGAGATTTGTGTTGAAGCGTTAGCTCACACCCGGTTTAAAGCCTTGATGTACCGTGCGAGAGTTTTAACTCGCACGGAGGTTTTGAGAAAGTGCGAGAACTATGCTCGTACCTGTTTTGTTGAGTTAAGGTAAACCTGGGGGTCTGGGACCCAAGGGGATACCAGCCGACGGCCAATTGAACGGGCTGGGCCTTAACGATAGATCGTACCGCGCTGGAGCTTTGCATAGACTGTGTGTCACGCTGCTTGCTCGCCTGGTATATGAGACATGGTTTAAGGATAAAAAGTCCATCGGAGTTGGAGTATGGACTTGGGTCCACGGTTGTACGTAGAACAGTGTAGTCACCCGTTGGTATACTATGTACCATGCTGGGTGCACGTGAGTATGAGTATCGCGTAGATGACACACGACGTATCTTCACCGTGAGTATACGAGGAGATGTGGTGGATTGAGATGAGCCGGAGGGTAGGACTGACCCATCCCCCTTCAGGCGAAGTGATACCCTGTGCACACCCGATCAGTGAGGCCTGGGATCACTGACTGTGGCCATAAGTCGTGGATATTTGATTGCCTAAAATTCCATGCCTGTCTCAGAGAATCGAGAAACAGAGACAATCTCAAAAAAAGAAAGAGATTTGTGAAAGAGAATGATTTGAGAAGTGAAAGAGATTTTGTGTTTCAATAAATCTCCGATTTCACATTCGTGCCATGGGGGCACTATTTATGAACATGTTTTAAATGGAAGTTTGACATTTGATTTACACGAAAATGCTCTTGAGAAATATGAATTTAAATGCATTGTTCGTATGATATTTCCATTTATAACGAAAACATGGTTTTGGTTTATGCATGCATGGGCTATGTAGGTAGTACGATATCTACCTGCTAGCATACATTTCCTTACTGAGCCGTGGTTTGCTCATCCCACTATTTTCCCCCTCCAGGTACTGAGAAGTAAGAGAGCGGTGATCTCTAAGTCTTTTGTGTTGAACAGCTCCCACAATCCGCAAAGGTATAAGATTTGTATACACGAGTATTTTGTATCTAATATATTGTATCGCACAGTTATATCTTGGAATTGTAATCAGTATTATGGGGATGATATGTAAACACTTGATATTTATACAATTAATTTTGTGTATTTACACACACACCTGGGAGTGTGAATTTAAGTTTTAAATATTCCGCTGTAAATAAATAAATTTTTAGTAATTGCATCTTCTCACAGCCCAACCGTAGTAGAGAATGTATGGATAGAAGGGTTCCCGAAAGCGGGGCATGACAGTGTATGGATTGAAATATGGATTATGGAGTAGATTTTGAGAAGTTTTACATTGAGTTTTCTGCAAATTGATGCAGCAACAGTACAATCTGTGAAGGCCAGATCGATCTCCAAGGATGAGAGATCGATTTCATGGCTCCAGAATGCAAGAAATGTGCAAGAACTGATAGGCTGATCGATCTCATAGGCAAGAAGATCGATCTTAAAATGTTTCTGTAAATAGAAGATTAATCTCCTCAATGAGCAGATCGATCTCATGAAGTGTTCTGTAAACAGAAGATTGATCTCATGAAGCAATTAAGAGATCGATCTCACCCCACAACAGATCGATCTCCTAGGCATAAAATTGCCCCAAAACATTCCCAAATTCAAAAAGAGATCGATCTCTTCAAGGACCAGATCGATCTCCTACCCTCCATCTATAAAAGGACCCCTGCGTTTTTCCTGTATCTCAGATTTTCTCTTGCATTTCAACCGAAACCCTAGCTTTCTCTCTCCTTTAAATTGCCCATTTCCTTTCGAATCAGAGGTTGTGGCAAGAAGGAAAGTTGTTCCTCATCCAAAAAAGAGCAACATACTTGGAAATCGAAGGACGAATCGAATCGAGGTGTGAATAGAGCTCTCCATAAGTTTTGGGTAAATTTCTAAGCTTAAATCTTTGATATTGAGGTGATTTTGGTGATTGTGACTATGGGTGTTATGATGAAATAGCTAGGAAATGATTAGAGTTGATGTAATTATGATTTTGTGGGAATGATGATGATATTATGCAATTGTGGTACTTTTGGGATTTTAGCTATAAATTGAAATTGAGGCAATGAGGTGATTTTGGCACAGATATTATGAATGAAAAATGTAGGATTTGAAATGTAGTTGATAAGAATGTGGATTAGGATAGGAATATGAGAAAAATGAGGTTTGTAGTATTTAACGAGAATATGAGAAAATATGTGCTCAATGATGTGATTGAGATGAATTACTGATGTTTTAACATCATTTGGACAGACCGAGAATTCCAGAGAGGAATGCATGCCTAGTCCGTCGTTTGGGGGAACAATTACACTATACGAGGTGCAACGAGGTAAGGGCAAACTTAAACTCATTTTTTTGTGTGATTTTGTGATGATATTATAGCATGAAATGTGATTTGAGAAAATAAGCATGTTTTTATGAGTTATGAATGAGTTATTGCACATGATTTTATAGCCGATTGGGGCCCAATTGTTTTGAGTTGTAAACTAAATGTGAAATTGTTTTACAACCGTTTTGAGTTTAAAAAGTAAGTGATTTGGGCTCTACGTTAAGGCGTACTGAGATTTGAGAAATGTGTGCGTGGTTTTGTCAGTTTGAGCTCGGTTTTGACAAGTTTTGTGTTGAGTACAAAACTATTTTGAGATGAGTTTTATGAGAAAAACCATATGAGCGCTATGTGAAGGTAAAACGTTTTATTTGATAATGGCTATTACTGAGACTTAGGCATATCATGTTGAATACAAATCGGGCTTTGCTCTTGTAGCATGTAAGACCGGGCCATGCTCCAGCAGCACGTCAGATCGACTCCTCCGTTCTGGTAATGTGACATGACCCCACTCTGTGACAGCGATGGGTGGCATTGCTCTGATAGCATGTAAGACCAGACCGTGCTTTGATAGCATGTAAGACCGTTGGCTGTACGACTCTGATCAAGTCTACAACGAACCATGGCTATGGGTGTATTATTATCAACGAAATCCCTCGATTGGGGATGTCCGCCTAGGGGATGAGTTCAATCGTTTTGATGTGCCATGACGAGTTTTATATGAGTTTTATTTGCCTAGTCTCATTTTACACATGAGTTTGTGTTTCGTGACTGCGCCACGTGCATTACTAATGAGGTGATTTTCATCATGTTTTATGAGAAAAGTTATTATCGCATCCTGATTTCCAACATGCTTGTAACTACTTGTAATCATGGTTTGAGCCATTTATTATCATGTTTCTACATGAGGTTTAAGAAATGAGTTGAGATGATGTTTTAATTATTCATGCTACATTTTCCACTGACTTTATTGAGTTTAACATGTAAAACAAAATGATTATGTTGTGCAAATCATTTTTTTTATTAATGAATCCCTTACCCTCTTACTGAGCGATTTAGAAGCTCACCCTGTTTTATCTCCCCCCAGCTTTCTTCAACTGAAGAGAGTTTCCCTGCAACGTACGGAGTAGTGGCTAGTGGAGGACTTGAGCTCCAGGCCATATATTGTACTTTAAGGTATAATTTATCATTTCATGTACCCAGACTGAAGTTGTATTTACAGACACTTGATGAACAGTGATGTATGGGATGTATTAGGATTAATTAACCTTGAATTGAGTAATGTATATGGTATGATATATAATTATGAGATGATGAGATCCTGAGGTGAAAGTTATAAATTATGTATGATGATGCATGACACTGCATAGGAATGCACCCTTAATTATGAATGGATGAATAAAAAGTTTTAAATTTGCCCTGTTTTTCGCGCTTCTGGGGCGTCACCACTCAACAATTAGAGAGTTATATGAGATATACTTTATGGATAACTTTACACGATAATGCGTCCTGAACAGGGCATAACAACAATTACAAATGAACTTTTTGAATCAGACATAAGGTAATAAGTCCGTGGATGAATATGAAAGTAAATTTATAGTTTTGAAGAAGTAAAATCCGGATAAGTGGAGATGTGAAAAGAAGGAAGTCCAAAAACTCAAAAGAGCTAGGTTAGCTCCATTTGATGTTATTTTGAAGAAATAGTGCACAAGACACAACTGTGTGAATAAGACGTAATGGTGTGATTATGAGATGTATGTCTATGAAATTATTAAGGAAAAGTAAAGGAAAAGAGTATGACAGAAATATATTTATTGAAGAAAGAGTGATAGTGAAAGAGTAAAGTCACTGTAACTAAATGAATGAATGACAAAACTAATTGTATAAATGAAACTTGAAGGTTTCACTACTTACGTGATTGATAAGGATAAAGTGTGTTCGGAATAAGGAAACATTTATGTAGACAAGGAGTTTTTCGACATATATCCGGATGATCTGCCCAAGTTACCACTAGATAAAAAGATGATGTAAATACCGTGAATTTTCACGTACTTGGTGTTTTCTACAAATAATAATGCAGGAAATTAAGATTTGATATGTGACTATGGGCGAATTTATTTAAGCATAAATATTAGACTAACATTATTCTAATAATACATGAAAATTTTAATTAAATGTATAGACATACATTTGTATATATGTATATATACGTATGTACGGGACCGAGAGCCCCACCGTTTAACATATCTGTATACATAGAATCTAGATTAAAGGAGGAAACAATATGTACAGGGGATAAAAGAGAGAAGAGTAGCACGGGTTGACAGCATTAGTATGAAAGAAATTGAAATAGAATATTAAAAACTGGGAACTGTAATGTTAGGTGGGAAAAGAAATGGTGAAGGTGCAGTAGAGGACTAGAAAGTGTGGAACACTGTCCAAGAGGGACACACAATCGGTTTCATGCATATAAGGAAAGGAGCAGAAGCCTGATGCATGGACAATTGAAGACAGAAGACGTGTGCAAGTGTGTGAAAGGACGGTTTCTATGGAATGAAGAGAAGGAGCAGCATGGTGATTATTACTGGCAGTAGGAGATTGAGTGAGGAACAGAAAAAGTGAAGTTGCCATGGGAAACAGTCACCAAAAACCACTCTTATTTGCCTCATCTTCTCGCCAAAAGTTTACTTGCTATGCCCATAACTTGTGCATCCTTGGAGAATTGAAATAAAAGGGATGGGAAAGAGAGATTTGGTTACTGGAGAAATGCGAGAAAGGAAGACAAGCAGCAAACTGAAAATTTAGAAACGTACAGCAGAAGCAGTAGGCAGTAGGGGCATGATGGAAGCAAGAAATGTGAAGCAAAAAGTGTAAGTACATATATATATATAGATAGATCAGACCAAGGTAGGGAAATCGTGACCGAGAGAGAGACGAGTGAGTGAGAATGAAATCGAAGGGGGACTGAATCGGGAAGCAGGAGGAGCAGGGAGAGTAGCCAACTACAACAGAAACGGAGGTGAACTGGTGCTGGCAGTGATGATGACCGACGAAACCAAAGGAAGAGTGAACCGAGAAAGGAAGAGCTGCTACCAAACATGGAAAACAAATAGAAAACAGAGGAGATATTGAGGCAGTGGTGCCCAAATTCTATTGTTGTATCATGGGGGAATCCTGAACCAAGAGTCGAAACCTATGGAGACAAGAAGATTTGAGGTGCAGGACCGATCATCAAACAATGGGGATTGAGCTCTCTGAAAAGTGGAACGAAGGAGAAGACACTGTGAGTCACCAAACAGAGGACGAATCCGAGAAGTGAGGCGCGACAGATGTGACGATTATAGCAGGAAGATGACGCTTATGGTGGCAGAAGGAGAATGGAAAAGACGATAGTCGAGAAGGGAGGAGGAAGGATGCTAATGAGGAAGAGACAGTGATCACGATGGGTGTAAGACTCGAAATTCGGTGTCATTTCTTTAAACATGGATTCGTGTAATCTTTATTAATAAAAAATAAATAATTAAATTTCAAGTCTAATTGATCAATATACGAATTTATTGTGAAGACTCGAAATTTTTCAACTCGAGAATTTATCTCGCAAAATATGGAAAAATATTCTCGAAAAAATAATAATAATAAATAAAAATATTTTTGGAGAAATAAAAATAAAATAATAATATTTTAATTTTAAGATATTTTCCTAATAATATATTGAGAGATATTTTATATATAGTTGGGTATTAAATTATATTAAAGTATAATATAACATAATATAATATATATAAAATAAACAAAAAAAAAGAAATAGAAAAAAAGGAAGCAAAATCGGGAACAGGGAAGGAAGGATCGAAAAACTTGATCCTTCTCTATTTTCGTTCTTCGACGAGCCAGCAGAGGGACGGCACAAGAGATGACTGGCAAAGGGGCGACTGGCACCCAGGGAACGTCCGACAGCCGTTGCGCGCCTTGGTTTCGCTAGAAACCGACTGGATTGAGGGAGAGGCCACGAGAGAGAAGATAAAAATGGACGAGATCCGATGTCGATCTGCCCCAGCCCAGACCGACCGAAGGTTCCCCACATGCAGGCGCGTCGATTAACTGAAGAAGCAACCGGAGAATCGATCGGTAGCACCGATAATGGTGAGGAAAGGGCTAAATCGGTACAAAAATTGAAAATGGGTATAGGTTGAAATAGGCCAGTCTGATTCAGCCAGAAAAGAAACAAAAAGAGGAAAAAGGAGAAAAAGAGAAGGAAAAAGGGAGAAAAAATTCGGTGATGCCCCGAGTCTAAGGACAAGCCGATAAGCGGTCGAAATTAATCGATTTAATTTTTAAAAAATTTATTTGAAATCATATTTAACTGAAATTGACCGGATTAAATATATAACTGTGTAGCGTGACAAAAGGCGATGGACGAGAGTTTAATTGTCAAGCCCCGAAAACGCGAAAAATAGGGCTAATTTTCAAACTCTTTTTTTTACTCATCAAATCACAATTAAGGGTGCATTCCTGTGCAGTGTCATACATCATCATGCATATCATACCTCAAGATCTCATCATTAGATATTATATGCCATATCATATACATTACTCAACATTAAGTTAATTAACCCTAATACATCCCATAAATGTTATACATCAAGTGTCTGTAATTACAATAATTGTCTGGGTACATGAAGAGATAAAAGATACCTCAAACTACAATATATGTGGCCTGGAGCTCAAGTCCTCCACTAGCCACTACTCCGTACGTCGTAAGGAAACCCTTTTCACTTGAAGAAATCTGGGGGGAAGAAAAACAGGGTGAGCTTCTAAGTCGCTCAGTAAGGGGGGTAAGGGACTCGTTATATAAACCATAATGCACATCATAAGATATTTATTCGCATGTGAAACTCAGTATACTCATTTGAAAACCATAGCATGAAAGTTCTCAAAACAACATTCTCATATATCAAAATCATGTGGAAACATGAAGTAAAAGGCTCAGTGTAGAGCAGTAATCAAGCATGTGAAGATAATGCGATAATGGCTTTCTCAATATACGTGATAAAATCACTGTAATAATAATGTACGTGGCACAGCCACCAAACACACGTGGCATAGCCACTGATTTAGATTCACACGTGGCACAGCCACAGAATAGGGTTTCACGTGGCAACGGCCACCAATTAGGGTTCTCACGTGGCAACGGCCACCAATTATACGTGGCACAGCCACAGAATGGGGTTTCTCACGTGGCAACGGCTACCAAATATACGTGGCATAGCCACAGAATGGCGTTTCTCATGTTACTAGAACGGAGAAGAATCGGACTTACATGCTACCAGAGCAATGCCCAGTGTGTATTCAAAATTACACACCAAGTCTTTATCAATAGCCATTATCATGTAAAACTGGTTTGCCTTCATGTAGAACTCCTAGTGGTTTTCTCTCATAAGACTCATTTAAAACCGTTTTGTACTCAACACAAAACATATTTAAAAATCGAGTCCCAACCGGTAAAACACACACACATTTCTCAAATCTCAATATTGCCTTAATGTAGAGCCCAATTCATTTCTCACACAACCTTAACGGTTTATAAAGCAATTTCACACTCAGCTTATAAACTCATAAAATAATGGGCTCCAACCGGCTATAAAAACCATGTGCATTCTCATCAAAACACAACACATCAAACATGCTTGTTTTATAAATCGCAAATCATGCTATAATAGTTCACAAATCACATAGACAAATGGTTTAGTTTCCCTTACCTCTTTGCACCTCGTATAGTACAATCATTTCCCCCTTATCACAGACTAGTCTGGTATTCCACACTGGAACTCCCGAGCTGTTCAAACGATGTTAAAACATCAATACTCATCATCACAGTAACCTCAATTCTCAAAATCGAGCATAAATGCTCATAACACCTCAAATCTCTCAATTCTCATAACTCTATCACAATCCACAATCTCATTTACAACATCTCAACACCCTACACTTCCCACGCCACATATTTATGCTAATTCACCACATTGTCTAAATTTCCATTTATAACTCAAAATTCCCAAAATTACCAAAATTGCAAAATATCATCGTCACTCCAACTACATTGTAATTTTATCAATCCCTAATCAATTTCCAGCTATTTCAACACAATGCCAACAGCCATTATCACCAAAATCATCTCAAATATCAAGATCGAGGTTTAAAAATTACCCAAAACTTGTGAAGAGCTTATCTCTTGCCTCAATTCAATCCGTCTTCCGATTCCCAAGTATGTTGTTCTCCCTTTGATGAGGAACAACTTCCCTTCTTGCCACAACCTCTGATTTGGACGAAAATGGGTACTTTGGATGAGTGAGAAAGCTAGGGCTCGGGTGAAAATGGGGTTTGAAGGAGAGAGAAAATGAAATTGCAGGAGAAAGCAGGGGTTCCTTATATAGACTGAAGGTAGGAGATCAATCTGGCTCTTGATAAGATCGATCTGCATTTGAATTTGGAGATGATTTGGGGGCAATTTTATGCCTAGGAGATCGATCTATCGAGGGGTGAGATCGATCTCTTTATGGCTTTATGAGATCGATCTGCTCCTTGAGGAGATCAATCTTCTCCCAAATAGAAACATTTGGAGACCGATCCCTTCCTCATGAGATCGATCTTCTCTCAAACAGAATCATAAGGAGATCGATCCTCTTCCATTGGAGATCAATCTACTCCTTGAATTCCTTCTTCCTTGTCATTTTTAACTCACCAGATCGATCTCTCCTTCTCCAAGATCGATCTGACCTCTTAGTTTCACACTTATGTTAAGCACTTACACATAAATCTCCAAATATAATTCCCACAATTCACTTAGCTCAATAAATTACACTTCAAGTTCATATTACATAATTAAAATATGTCTGAAATTCTCAGATCTCACATCCTCCCCACCTTAAAAGAATTTGGTCCTCCAAATTCAACTCAACTAGCCAAATAGCTAGGGGTATTTCTCTTTCATGAGATCTCCAGTTCCCACGTTGACTCTTCCATTGAGTGATGTTTCCACAGAACTTTCACTAATGGGATGCTCTTGGTTCTAAGTACCTTCTCCTTCCTATCGAGAATCCGGACGGGTTCCTCAGTGTAGCTCATGTTCTCTTATATATCCATCTCGTCATACTCTATGACATGAGAAGGGTCCGAGTGGTACTTCCTCAACATAGACACATGAAAAACATTGTGTATTCCAGACATCTGTAGGGGTAAGCCAATCTGTAGGCTACCTCTCCCACTCTCTCAAGGATCTCGAATGGTCCTATGTATCGAGGACTCAATTTTCCTTTCTTCCTAAGCCGCATGATACCCTTACTCGATATTTTCAGAAATACTGTATCACCAACATCAAACTTGAGTGGCCGTCTACGCACATCGGCGTAGCTTTTTTGTCTACTCTGTGCAGCCCGTAACCTCTCACATATGAGTTTCACACTCTGTACAGCTTACTCAACAAGCTCGAGAGCATTTATCTTTCTGTCACCGACTTCTTCCCAAGCTACAGGGGATCTACACCGCCTACCATATAGAGCCTCAAAAGGTGCCATTCCAATACTTGCATGATAGCTGTTATTGTACGCAAACTCTGCTAGGGGCAGGTGATAATCCCATGATCCCTTAAAATCCATCGTACACGCCCTCAACATATCCTCTAGGGTCTGAATAGTCCTCTCTGACTGACCATCTGTCTGAGGATGATAGCGGTACTGAAACTCAATCGAGATCTCATGGACTCCTGAAACTGGGTCCACAATATCTGTGACATACAGCTATCTCGGTGACATACAGCTCAGCTAAGGCCCTGCCAAACTAAGGAAGCTTTGTACCTCAGTAATTGTCCTCGGTCTCTCCCAATTAAGCATAGCCTCCATTTTACTTGGATCCACTGATACTCCTTCCTCTGAGACTATATGACCAAGGAAAGCTATCCGATCCAGCCAAAATTCACACTTACTAAGCTTTCCATATAATTGTTTATCTCAGAGTATCTGAAGTACTAACCACAAATGCTGTGCATGCTCCTCATAGACTGAGAGTATACCAGGATATCATCAATAAAGACTATCACAAATATATCTAGATAGTCTCTAAACACCCCATTCATCAATCTCATAAATGCTGCAGGGGCGTTCGTCAATCCAAAGGACATCACCAGAAATTCTTAATGGCCATAACTTGTCCTGAAGGCCGTCTTTGGAATATCTTCTTCCTTGATACTCAACTGGTGATAGCCCGATCTCAAATCAATCTTAGAAAAGACTGAAGCCCATCTCAGCTGATCAAGTAGATCATCAATCCTGGGCAATGAATATTTATTCTTTACCGTGGCTTTATTCAACAACCGATAGTTTACGCATAATCTGAGACTACCATCCTTCTTCTTAACAAATAAAATTGGTGCTCCCCACGGTGAAACACTGGGTCTAATGAACCCTTGGTCCAATAGCTCCTGTAGTTGTTTCTTCAATTCCTCAAGTTCCACAATGCCATCCTGTATAGAGGTCTAAAGATCGGCTGAGTATCTGGTACCAAATTGATGGTAAACTCCAGCTCTCTCTCTGGTGGTAAACCTGGTAACTCGTCTGGGAAAACATCCCAAAATTCACACACCACAGGTATATCTTCCATCCTCGGATGTTCTCGCTCATCATCTGAGATGAGTGTTTCATAACCTTCACATGAACAATCATATTTAGGATTCTCAAGAGCAACATCAAAATTTTATACGTTTATTCACTCAATAGTTCAAACGTACACTGTAAGGTTTAGGTAAGGAGAAGGTTACAATCTTAGCGTAGCAGTCTAAGCTCACTCGATTGGTTGCCAACCAATCCATCCCCAAAATTACATCAAACCCGTGCATACTCAATTTTATTAAATCTGCTAACATTACTCTATCTCCCACCTTTATTTCACACCCTCTACAGATTAACTCAGTTCTCTGGGATTCACGCATAGGGGTATTTACATATAGTATATATCATGGGGGTTCAAATTTCAAGTTTACTCTACATGCAAAATGCTCTGAAATAAATGAATGCGTGGATCCTGTATCAATCAATACATGAGCCTTATAATTACAGACAGAGAGTGTACCTCTTATAGTTTCTGCAGAAGTGTCTGCGGTCTCCTTATCCAAGGCAAACACACGTCCCTGTGTAACAGGTCTCTTTCCTTTCTCTGCAATAGTGGCCCGTCTCTGGGGATTCACTCTCTGAGGCTGTTGTCTAGCGAGCTCTGGAATATGTGGTCTCTGAGGTTGAAGGCAATCCTTCACCATGTGACCCATGTCTCCACATCTAAAACATCCATAGATCGACCCAGTACAACTTCCCTCATGCATTCGGCCACAATTTCTGCAAACCCTTAGCTCAAGCCTGACATCTCGCGGGGTCTCCCTAATGTTAGGGTAACCTCGGGGTCTCTCTAATCTACCATTCTGCATCTCAATCCTTCCTCTTCTGAAGGAGCCTCTCCGATCCTCTGTTTGGAAAATTGTTGGCCTCTTGCCCTTATCTCTATTCACTGCTCTGAGCTCGTTCTGGGATTGTACCATTTCAATTCCTCTTTCAATCTCTTGTGCTCATCTCAAAGCATCTCTAAACTCAGTAATACATAGCCCTATCAGTCTATCTCTGATGATGGGCTTCAATCCATACATAAACTTCTCTGTGCGGAGCTCTTCATTCTTGAAGGTCTCTGGGTCATACCTCAATAGCGCGGTGAATTGGCTCTCATAGTCATCTACAGACATATCACCTTGTACCAAACTCAAAAACTCGGCCTGTTTCTTTTGCTGGGCGGCTCGTGGTGCATATTAGGTCCTAAAGGCTGTCTGAAACTCTTCCCAACCAATCACATCCTGGCGGGACATCAGAATACCCTGGGTGGTATCCCACCAATCTCAAGCTCTCCCCTTCAACATATAGATACTCATACTGACCCTCTCAGCATCGGTGCATCCCAGATAATCGAATATAACTCTCAACTCCGTCAACCACTCCTCAGCCTCTGTAGGATCCTTCTTTCCCCTAAATGCGGGTGGATTCATCTTCAGAAAATCCTTCAGTCGGACCATACTTCTGTCCTCAGGCTGAGTGACGGGAGGCACTGGGTCCATCTGTACTGGGGGTATGGGAGGTCCTTGTGGTGGTATAGGAGTAGTACCCGAGGCATTAACTCCAAAGTGTTGCGCGAATAGCGCTGCCATCTGCTAAAAACCTTACCTCACATCGGTCTCAATCCGATTAAATCGAGAGTTAGGACTCTCTGGTTGGGGGGTAGGTGGTGGAGGGGACTCTGCCTGCCTCCTCGAACGACCTCGTCGTCCACTCAATCTCTATCTCAACTCGTCTCCTGCGCATACATATCAAAATCGATTGAAATCTCAATCCTCAAATTCAGTTCATGACCAGACTATTACAAACACTTGGGATATATTCTATTTCACTTAATCGACACTGACAGTACTGAACACCCTAAGCTCCGATACCAAGGAAACTCTGTCACACCCCGAAAACGTGAAAAATAGGGCTAATTTTTAAACTTTTTTTTTACTCATCAAATCACAATTAAGGGTGTATTCCTGTGCAGTGTCATACATCATCATGCATATCATACCTCAAGATCTCATCATTAGATAGTATATGCCATATCATATACATTACTCAACATTAAGTTAATTAACCCTAATACATCCCATAAAGGTTATACATCAAGTGTCTGTAATTACAATAATTGTCTGGGTACATGAAGAGATAAAAGATACCTCAAAATACAATTTATGTGGCCTGGAGCTCAAGTCCTCCACTAGCCACTACTCCGTACGTCGCAGGGAAACACTTTTCACTTGAAGAAATTTGGGGGAAAAGAAAACAGGGTGAGCTTCTAAGTCGCTCAATAAGGGGGGTAAGGGACTCGTTATATAAATAATAATGCACATCATAAAATATTTATTCGCATGTGAAACTCAGTATACTCATTTGAAAACCATAGCATGAAAGTTCTCAAAACAACATTCTCATATCTCAAAATCATGTGGAAACATGAAGTAAAAGGCTCAGTCTAGAGCAGTAATCAAGCATGTGAAGATAATACGATAATGGCTTTCTCAATATACGTGATAAAATCACTGTAATAATAATGTACATGGCGCAGCCACCAAACACACGTGGCATAGCCACTGATTTAGGTTCACACGTGGCACAGCCACAGAATAGGGTTTCACGTGGCAACGGCCACCAATCAGGGTTCTCACGTGGCAACGGCCACCAATTATACGTGGCACAGCCACATAATGGGGTTTCTCACGTGGCAACGGCCACCAAATATACGTGGCATAGCCACAGAATGGGGTTTCTCACGTTACTAGAACGGAGAAGAATCGGGCTTACATGCTACCAGAACAATGCCCAGTGTGTATTCAAAATTACACACCTAAGTCTTTATCAATAGCCATTATCATGTAAAACTGGTTTGCCTTCACGTAGAACTCATTGTGGTTTTCTCTCATAAAACTCATTTAAAACCATTTTGTACTCAACACAAAACATATTTAAAAATCGAGTCCCAACCGGTAAAACACGCACACATTTCTCAAATCTCAATATTGCCTTAACGTAGAGCCCAATTCATTTCTCACACAACCTCAACGGTTTATAAAGTAATTTCACACTCAGCTTATAAACTCATAAAATAATGGGCTCCAACCGGCTATAAAAGCCATGTGTATTCTCATCAAAACACAACACATCAAACATGCTTGTTTTATAAATCGCAAATCATGCTATAATAGTTCACAAATCATATACACAAATGGTTTAGTTTCCCTTACCTCTTTTTACCTCGTATAGTGCAATCGTTTCCCCCTTGTCACAGACTAGTCTCACATTCCACTCTGAAACTCCCAAGCTGTTCAAACGATGTTAAAACATCAATACTCATCATCACAGTAACCTCAATTCTCAAAATCGAGCATAAATGCTCATAACACCTCAAATCTCTCAATTCTCATAACTCTATCACAATCCATAATCTCATTTACAACATCTCAACACCCTACACTTCCCACGCCACATATTTATGCTAATTCACCACATTGTCTAAATTTCCATTTATAACTCAAAATTCTCAAAATTACCAAAATTGCTAAATATCATTGTCACTCCAACTACATTGTAATTTTATCAATCCCTAATCATTTTCCAGCTATTTCAACACAATGCCAATAGCCATTATCACCAAAATCATCTCAAATATCAAGATCGAGGTTTAAAAATTACCCAAAACTTGTGAAGAGCTTATCTCTTGCCTTGATTCAATCTGTCTTTCGATTCCCATGTATGTTGTTCCCCTTTGATGAGGAACAACTTCCCTTCTTGCCACAACCTCTGATTTGGACGAAAATGGGTGCTTTGGATGAGTGAGAAAGCTAGGGCTCAGGTGAAAATGGGGTTTGAAGGAGAGAGAAAATAAAATTACAGGAGAAAGCAGGGGTTCCTTATATAGACTGAAGGTAGGAGATCGATCTGGCTCTTGATGAGATCGATCTGCATTTGAATTTGGGGATGATTTGGGGGTAATTTTATGCCTAGGAGATCGATCTGTCGAGGGGTGAGATCGATCTCTTTATGGCTTTATGAGATCGATCTGCTCCTTGAGGAGATCGATCTTCTCCCAAACAGAAATGTTTGGAGACCGATCCCTTCCTCATGAGATCGATCTTCTCTCAAATAGAATCATAAGGAGATCGATCCTCTTCCATTGGAGATCAATCTGCTCCTTGAATTCCTCCTTCCTTGTCATTTTTAACTCACCAGATCGATCTCTCCTTCTCCAAGATCGATCTGACCTCTTAGTTTCACACTTATGTTAAACACTTACACATAAATCTCCAAATATAATTCCCACAATTCACTTAGCTCAATAAATTACACTTCAAGTTCATATTACATAATTAAAATATGTCTGAAATTTTCAGATCTCACATTAATTGAGCCTCGATTTGTGAGCTATTTTGGAATCTCGTGTAAGTGAATCTCAATTACGACAATTTGTATAATAATACGCGTTAGAAATTCATCGAGTAAGTTATGGATTAATTTCGTATAAAATGAATTATTTTTGGAATTTTGAAATCGATTGTCGTGAATGATAGTACAAGCTATCTAAGTAACCTAAAACGAGGGTCAATAAGTGTTAATGAGCCCAATAAGTTAATTGGACTATAGTAAACACAAGAATTGTATTTATTGGGTTAAATTGACATGATAAATGATTACGTGCAGCTTCGGAGATTATATTGGGAGCTAAACGGACTGCGTGATCGGGCAGCGTTGGAAAACTAAGCACGCTCGACGTGATTTCAAGTAAAGGAATTTTGTAAGTGCTTAGCGATATCTATATGTATTTTGAGGGGATATATAGGACCTAGAATTTTCTAAAGTATCTAGAATTGAAATAATAATTTTTGTGAAAATCGAGGCATCGATGGAAAAAGACCATTTTACCCTTGGGAGTAAAATTTACGAAAAGGGTAGTAAGGCTAATAAATTGCATGATTATCATGTTTTGATGTTTTATATGAATGTATTGCTTTGATTTAAGAAAATTTAGGCGTTAGTTGGCTGTTGATTTCATGATTTATACGAAATGGTACAAGTTAGGTACCAGTTGCGATTTTAAATATGCTTTATCAAAATTGAGCCACCTATCATATTTATACGAGTAAAAAGAGTGATGGTGTCACGACCCTCAATCCACCGAAAATCCACTACAAATTTTTCTTTTTTAGTTTATTATCTGATCCATTTCTTATCGTTTGTTCTTCATCTTTTTCTTACTTGATCGTGAACTGCTACACCAGCAACAGTTGGGCTGTGTGTTGGTGTAAATCTCATCCAATCACTTCATTTCAATTTACACTTCATTTAAACTTAAACACTTGTGTTTCTAAATCAAAGTTACTGATTACATGTGTTTACAATCCGTTACATCCCCAAAAATTACATTTAAAGATATTACTGTGCTTTGACATGTCTAGATACAAAAACTATACAAATGTGTAAACCTCATGTGATGGGATGCAACAGACACCAAAATCCAATCCTTAGTCCCTCTCTATCTACTGAAAGTGCTCTGTAAATGGGCGAAATAAAGGGGAGAGCAAACCACGCGCTCAGTAAAGCAATCATGCGAGCAGGTAGATAACTATACTATCTATGTGGTCATGATGCCATGCTTAACACACACATTTACTTTTCATATTCCAAAACGTATGTTCATGCTTGTGTTCATGACATGTAAAGCAATTTATGTTATTTAAATCAGTGCACAGTTCTTAAGACATAACATGGAAAATCATCATGCTTAAATCGAAATCAAGGCATGGTAAATTATCATGCAAAGTGCACTTATAAAGCATTTAAAATCTCAGCACAAATTATCATAAAATTCACCATTCGTCAGGACTCAGCCCCTCTCATGGACTGTCATGACCCACAACACATTTCAAACATGGATTTTATTAGAAATCAATAGACATGTGAGATAGGCATATAATATCAATAAGGGTAATAACTAGGACTATGGCCATATCCTCTGTGATCCCAAGCTACACGAATCCTAGTGTGTTGGGTATCACCTCTACCTGCTTCCGCACGAGAGGTGGGTCACATCCAACCCACCAATCCATAGCAGAAGATCCATTGTCTGAAGACGACATATATATATTATCACACATGATACAGCGTACTTCATGCTACTAGCATCGTACAACATACTCCGTAGACCCATATCATCACAACATATCATGCCATATCTCAATATGCATGTGCAAGCCTATTTAATCGGGACAGCACATAGCCTACCCAAAGCTTCCAGCACGGCTCTCAATATGTCATAAAACCTCGTGCGAGTAGTCTCAAGCACGACAATAAATATAGTGGACATCTAGTGTGAGCAATGCTCCAGCACAATGTCAAAACTAGTATGAAAATCAGTGCGAGTTAGACTCGAGAACAATGTCATAAAAATCCATGTAAAACTAGTATGAGCTAGGCTCCAGCACTCATGCATGTAAAACTCTAGTGCGAGCTATGCTCTAATACTAATGTATGTGTAACATGTCAAATCTCGTGCGAGCAACGCTCTAGCATGTTTCATTTCCACAAAACTCATGTAGGAGGCTCATTCTTTTGCAAAGCATGGTTATAAAACCAAATCAAGCTATTTTTTATGTAAATCATTTCAAATGCTAGCCAACCTACCCAATCACATGCTGAAAGTAATGAAAAGATTCAAAAGCATTATGTTTTTGCGTTTCATGCACATTTCTCAAAAACCGAATTCTTTGCCCTTCAAACATCCATTTCATCCTGAGACCCTTAGATATTTTAAGAAATCACCCATGTGCCCGAAAGGCATACAGATATCCGTAGGAATAACACAATTCCCTTACCTAAATTCTCTGAAAAGCAATTCCTTATTCCTTTCCCGCTTTTCACGATCGACTCAACTTGCTCCAGATATATCCTCGCGAGCTGCAAACATTCATCAATCATATGAGTCAATACCGATAACTCATGTTTATGACTTCAACTAGTCAGTATGTCTCATCGAACCTATTTCAACAAATTTTGGCCTATTATCTCATTTGGCTATCATTATGCCATTTCTATCCAATTTAGCTAACAACACTCTTGGTAACTTATCAAACTCTTGGCAAAAATGTTTATCCATAATCTTCCATCATTTTTGCATTCTCTACAACATCATTTGTGCACATTTTTATCATTTGACTAATCTCACAATGTGGCTTCATCCAATCATCTTAAAATCATGCATATCACCTCACTGACAACTTGATATAATCCCTTTTTTTATCATCTAATCAACCACATTCTATCTTCTCACACTAAACTCATTCTAGGTTATGCTTGTTCCATTATATTCTAGATAGTTTCAATCATCAATACATACACCAATCTGCTCACAACAGCAACTAGATAAATATACTTAGAGTTGGTGTATTGGAAACTCACCTAGCTCGACTTTTCTATTTTCCAAATTTGGAAGACTCCTTAGCTCTTTCAATCCAATAGGTTGAATGTTGGATCCAAGCTATGTTGCTCTCCTCCTCAAAATGAACAACTTTGGCTCTAATTTTCCCAATTCTTTTTAGAAGGAGTGATATTCTAGAGAGAGAAAGCTTGGTATTTGGGTAAAAATAGAGGTGAAGTGGTTTATGTGCTGTAGAATGAAGTTGTCGTCGGGTTTTTATAGATTGAGAGTGATGAGATCGATCTACTAGGGTGAATAGATAGATCTTTCCTTTGTTTTAGCTATCGAATTCTCAGGTTTGGAATGGGAGAGATCGATCTGCTCATTGGGGAGAGATCGATCTTGGCTTGGCAGAAGCTTGAGGAGATCGATCTGCTCATAGGGAGAGATCGATCTGTTCTTAACAAAATCAAATGGAGATCGATCTGTACTTAATAGAGGATCGATCTCTACTAGGCAAAGGTAAATACAGATCGATCTGCTCATTGGGGAGATCGATCTGCTCAATGGGGAGATCGATCTGGCTTTGGCAGATTCATTTGAAATTATTCTGCTTGAACAAGGGATCGATCTACCTTGAATAAAAGCCCTTTTCCTGTAATTTTTCTAGAATTTACAAGGGAGAACTTGCATTCGATTGCTTTGCTAGTCATTTTGTGATCTATTCACACTTTGAGCATGGAAAGGTTCATTTCTTATCAGTTTTGCGTTACGAAACTTGTGTGTATTGCTTGATATCGGAGAGGATACACAAAATTCACAGTCCATGCCTTATCATTTCATGTTTTTAAATCCTTACTTGCAAATTCGAATGCTTAAAGTTCTGTTCATTTAGTTTATGGCCACTTCAACCCTTATTTAACCTTTACTTGCATCATGACACTCATTCATCCCATTTGCAATTCATTCACATTTACATGATCCAAAAATCATCTATCTTATAATTCCATTAATATATAACAAGGTTATACATACATGGGGTCTCACAATCTCCCCCACTAAGAAAATTTGGTCCTCCAAATTGGAACCAAATTAGCCCGTGAACAACTCGGGATACTTCTCCCGCATCAAATTCTCTAACTCCCATGTAGCTTCTTCTGCAGTGTGGTGCTGCCAAAGGACTTTCATTAAGGGGATCGTCTTCGATCTCAACACCTTTTCCTTCTTATCCAATATCCGAACTGGATTCTCAACATACAACATGCTCTCGTTGAGCTCCAATGGCTCATATCTTATCACATGTGCCGGATTCGGGTGATACTTCCGTAACATGGAAATGTGGAAGATGTTGTGAACTCCTACTAACTCAGATGGCAATGCTAGCTTGTAAGTCTTATGTCTCACTCTATCCAGTATCTCAATAGGTCTAATGTAAAGAGGGCTTAGCTTTCCTTTCTTTCCGAACCTCGTTATACCTTTGGAAGGAGAAAGTCACAAAAACACTGATTCACCCATTATGAATTCCAATGGTCTTCGTTTCTTGTCAGCATAGCTCTTTTGTCTGCTCTAAGCTGTCCGTAACCTCTCAAATCAACTGGACATCCTCAGAGACTTGTCTCACTAAGTCGGGAGCAAATACCAGTCGGTCACCAACCTCTTCCCATCCAATAAGGGAATGGCATCTATAGCAATACAAAGCTTTAAACGGTGCTATCCCGATACTCGAATGATAGCTATTATTATAGGCAAACTCTGCGAGTGGTAAATAGTTATCCCAAGAACCTCCAAAATCCAATGAACATGCTCTCAACATATCCTCCAGGGTCTGTATAGTCCTCTCTGACTGACCATCTGTCTGAGGATGGAACACTGTGCTAAAACTCAGTTGGGTCCCATCGCTTCTTAAAAATGTTCAAGAATTGGGAAGTGAAGCGGGCATCCCTATAAAAAACAACGCTCACTGGAACACCATGCAATCTCACTATCTCGTGCAAATATAGTTCCGCTAAAGTACTCAAAGTATCGGGGGCTCTCATAGCTAGGAAGTATTCCGACTTCGTCAATCTGTCCATGATCACCCAAATCGCATCGTGATTCCTGCAGGTTCTTGGTAAACCCATCACTAACTCTATAGTGACATGTTTCCATTTCCAAGTCGGTATAGGTAGAGGTTGCAATAGCCCTGCAGGCTTCTGATGTTCTACCTTCACCTTTTGACAGACGAGACACTTTGCCATAAATTCAGCTACATCTTTTTTCATTCCTGACCACCAATACACTCTTCGGAGGTTTTGATACATCTTGTTACTTCTCGGATACAGTGTATACTTTGTCGAATGAGTTTCTGTCAAGATCAACCTCCTGACCTCTTGATCATTGGGAACACATATCCTACCCTTGAACCTCAGCAATCCATCTGAACTCAATTTAAATTCAATCTCTGTAACCCTATGTATCTGCCCGACAATATTACTACACTGATGATCAATTTGCTGAGCTTGTCGAATACGATCTACCAGATCTGGTTCCAACCGCAGGTTAGCTACTATAAAGCCACTATCAGTATTAGGCGGGGTCACATCCAAACTGAGACTCGTAAAACTATTCTAATAGCTCATGTTCCCTGATCATCATGTATGATACCAACTCGAGATACTTCCTACTCAGTGCATCAGCTACTACATTCGCCTTACCCAGGTGGTACAAGATCTCACAATCATATTCCTTCAAAAGCTCAAGCCACCTTCTTTGCCTCATGTTCAATTCGTTCTATGAGAACAGGTAGTTAAGGCTCTTGTGGTTAGTAAATACTTGAAATTTCTCACCATAAAGATAATGGTGCCATAGTTTCAAAGCAAATACCACAGCTGCCAACTCTAGATCGTGGGTCGGGTAGTTCCTCTCATGATCCTTTAGCTGTCTAGATCCATAGGCTACAACCTTCCCATCATGCATCAGTACACAACCCAGTCCTTGGTATGAAGCATCTATATATACATAAAAACCTCCTGAGCTGGTAAGAATGGTGAGAATCAAAGTTGTAGTTCATCTCCTCTTCAACTCCTGAAAACTCTTCTCACATTTATCGTCCCACACAAATTCAACATTTTTTCTCGTGAGATGTGTTAATAGAGTAGCTAATCTCGAGAATCCCTCCACAAACTATCGATAATATCCAGCTAAACCCAGGAAACGTTTTTTTCTTCGTAACTATCTGGGGTCTCTGCCACTGAACCACTGCTTCAATCTTGGATGGGTCCACTGACACACCACTCTTCAATATAATATGACCCAAAAAAGAGATCTGTCCTAGCCAAAAATCACACTTACTGAGTTTAGCGTATAGCTTCTTCTCTTGGACGGTCTGTAGCACTATCCTTAGGTGTTGTTTATGCTCCTCTCTAGACCTCGAATACACCAGAATATCATCGATGAATACGATAACAAATCTATCCAAGTACTGGTGGAACACCTCATTTATCAACGACATAAAAGTTGTGGGAGCGTTCGTCAACCCGAATGGCATAACCATAAACTCAAAATGACCATATCGGGTACGAAAAGCTATCTTGGGTACATCTCCATCCCGAATTCTCAACTGATGGTACCCAGATCTCAAATCCATTTTACAAAAGACCTGTGCTCCCCGAAGCCGATCCAACACTCGATGCGTGGAAGGGGGTACTTATTCTTGATGGTTATCTTTTTCAATAACCTATAGTCAATACACAGTCGGAGGCTCTCATCCTTCTTCTTTACAAACAAAACCAGTGCTCCCCAAGGCGATACAGTCGATTTGATGAACCCCTTATCCAATAACTCCTGTAACTGCTTCTTTAGTTCCTCCAACTCAATTTGAGCCATTCTCTATAGTGGCTTGGATATCGGCTCTGTACCAGGTGCCAAATCTATACAAAACTCCATCTCTCTATCTGGCGATAACCCTGATAAATCATCCGAAAAGACTTCTGGGTATTCCCTAACTACTTGGATACATCGCAATTTCGAGCATGCCTTATCCGTCTCAACCATGTATGCAATATAACCTTTCAAAATATTAATTATCAAATCAGTACAGAAATTCATATATTTCACTCATAACCACAACTGCTTTCATTACTTTTCAAGGGCATTTTACATTACATTTCTAAGAGAAACTTACGGTAATGCTATCTACCCCTGGAAATGTTATCGTCTTAGAAGAACAATCCACTATAGCATGGTTAGCAACCAACCAATCAATTCCTAGGATTACATCAAAGTCTCTCATATACATTAAAATGAGGTCAATTGACATTTCCCTTTCCCCTACTTTCAACTTACAATCTCTAAATACATACACCACTAGCTGACTATTGTTCATGGGAGTGCTTATCAGCATTCTCCTACTTAACAGGGTAAGCTTCACATGTTTAAACAATTTACATGAAAATGCAGGTGATACAAATGAATGTATGGCACCAGGATCTATCAAGGCATAAGCTTCAAGATCAAATATTAAGATGGTACCTTTCACCACATCTGAATACCGATCTGCAGTATCCTAGTCCAAGGCATGTACTCACCCTCTACGAATTACCTACTTCCCCTTCTCTTCAGCTATCGCTCTCCGTCTCGGAGTAGGAGTATCAACTAGAGCTCTCTCCAGTTCCTTACCCTTCTATGAGGCACCCTCATTCATCTCTGGGCAATTCTAGATCACATGCCCTGGTTTCCCACATCTGAAACATACTACAGGAGATCCGTAACATGGCCAAGTTCCATGGTACCTACCACACTTGTTGCACTATTTCGTAGTAGGCAGTGGCCTTCCAATCACTATACCCTTTGCTAGAGCTATGGATAGATACATGGGAGGCTTAACTGTCCCCTCTCGGATCTCCTCAATCTTTGACCTCTTCCCAGAAAGTTTCCTGCTTCCTCTGTAACTGAAGCCTCTATCCACTATCTGTCTCTTCCTGTCTCTGTCCCTCACTCTACCAACTTTTCCAAACTCTGAGACAGCCCTCTCAATATCTTGCTCACACAACTGTGCTCTATGCACTGCCTCCTCGTAGGTTGGTATGTCAAAGGGAACCAATCGAGACTTGATGGATGGTCTCAGTCTGTCCATAAACTTTCAGACCTTCTTGACCTCACTGTCCATTGTATCAGGATCATACCTACCCAAGGAGATAAATTTAGTCTCATACTCATCCACCGATCTACTCCCCTGGGTCAAATCCCAGAACTCCATTTGCAGCCTCTGTTGTGCAGTATCTGGAACATATTACCTCCGGAAGGCTTCCAAAAATACATCACAGTTGATCTTTGCATGTCGGGCTCTCAAAACGGGTTTGGTGGACTTTCACCAATGCTATGTTGATCCTTTCAGGATAAATATGGCAAACGCTACCATCTCGGTAGTAGTGTACTTGAAAAACCCATATAGTTTCTCAATCTCATTCACCTAGTCCTCCGTAGCTACTATGTCCTTAACTCTATTGAATAATGGCAGGTTAAATTCATGAAACTGTCATAACCTATCTAGGTCACATCCATAACCCCAATCTCTTCTACCCTGTGGTGAAGCAATAGTAAAAAGTGTTTCCTATACTGGTGAGGGTGTGAGAGTATCTGTAGTCTGAGGTTCTTGGGCTGGCTGTGCAGGCATCTCAGGAGTAAAAGTCGGTTCAACATCACCCTGTGCAACTGGCTCTTGTCCGCCCCAAGCTCTAGGCAATGACTAGACAATCAACTCTAAAATCGCCTCTAAGCTCCGTTCTATCCTCCCGAAGCATACCTCAGTACTCTTCAATCTCTCTACCGGACCTTATAGAGCATGTTCAACATTAGCCTCCACCTCTACCTCCTTGTGAGTCTCATATGGCAATGACTCAGCACGGCCCCCAAGCCTACCCCTCTGGCCTCTAGCTCGTGCTCTTGCCCCTCTACCATGACTAGTATTAGGCACTATGCCAAGATTCCTACATTCATAATCATTTCTTAGTCAAACCCACCTTGATATACATAGTTGTTGTAAGACCCGAATTTAATTAAAATACGAAAATTAAATAAGAAAAGATGAGGAGTATTTGTGAAGGAAGTCAGGTTAAATTAATCCCGAACACGTGTAAGGGCAAAATGGTCAAAAGACCGAAAGCCGGTATAAATTCGATAAGGAAATTTAATTAAAAATATGGATTTAAGAAATCTTGGTCAATAAAAGTGAAATAAAATTATTTCGGATTAAATTGATCAAGATATTAATTTATTGGAATTAATCGGGATTAATCGGGATTTTTAGTTCGGAAAAATAATCCCGAAAATAATCGAAAAATATACTGAAAAGTCACTCGGGACAATATCCCGAAAATACGGGGAAATTATACCCGAAAAAGGATTAAAATAAATTAAATTAAATTAAATTAAATAAATTAGAATAAAAATAATAATTTTGTATGATATTTTGGGGTGTTTTAATATATTATAAGGAATAGTAAAACAATTAAAATAAATAAAAATAAAATTAATAAAATTAATAAATAAAAAAAAAAGAGAAATTGGAAAAAAACCATCGGGGAGAGAGAAAAATGAAGCAGAAAACGGAAAGGGAGACCGCGTGTGGCTCTCCGACCGACGGCCACCGGCGACCTTTGATCTCCGACGAAGGGCCGAGCAGCAAGAGGAGAGGCCGGTAAAGTCATTGGCGCCGGCGACGTGCGCTAAGGAGGTCGAAAACAGCCGAACGGAGGGAGAGAAGCCGCGGGGAAAAACGGAGTCGGTGCCGGCGATCCACGGCAGCTGGAGACGATCGGCGGGCACCGGTGTGACCGGGGAGAGGAGCCGGTCCTTTTGAGACCGGTATCGGCCGGCGAGACCACCGAAATCCGGTGGATCGAGGGAGAGAAGCCACGGAGGGAGAAGACGAATCCGGCGGCCACCGGCGAGATTCGGCCAACCCCGACCCCAGCCGAAGACTCCCCAGGCCCAGACGGAGCGATTGGTGGCGGTGGCAGCCACCGAAACCGGCGGACGGCGCCGAAAACAGAAAAGGAAGGAAATGGGTCCGACGGCGAGGAGAGAAGAGGCCGGACCGGCGGCTTTTCGGCGGCCTTGGGCGAATTCGAGCCCAGATTCGAGGTGCGGACGGCCTTGCGGAGCGTTTGGCGGTGGAAGCCGGCGGAGAACCGGCCGGAAAAGGGGCGAACCGGCGGTGAACCGGTCGAACCGGGGTGAACCGACGGTCTGAACCGGGTTGAACCGGTCTGAACCGGTTCAGCCAAGAAAGAAGGAAAAAAAAAAGAAGAAAAAGGGAATAAGAAAAAGAGGAAAAAATTGGAGAAAATTCTTGTGATACAATCGAGCTTCGGGTAAGTCGACAAGCGGTCAAAATGACCCGATTTAAATTTGGAATATTTTATTTAATTAATTTTGGGCTGAAAACTTACCCGGAAAAATTGTGGAATTGTGTAGCTCGACGATTGGAATCCACCGAGGGCTCGAGACAGCCTCAATTTACGGACTAGCATGGAATATCGGGTAAGTGACCCCTATTTACGACAATTACCTCGTATTGCGTGATATTGATTTAATTCCCGCAATTATTTGAATTAAATTATGGAAATTAGATAAATTGTCGTAAATAGTGAATTTAGTTATTCGAGAATTAGAACGAGGCCCAATAAATTATTGGTGGGCCCAATGAGCCCAATAGGCCTCGATAAGTGGGAATTTAGTGAAAAGCGGGCTTAAGGCCGATTAAGGCCCATTAAGGTGCAATCGGGCCCAATAAGGGTAAACGGGCCCAATGATTTAAATTAAGCCCAGAAAGTAATAGATACAATTAAATTGCATAATATCTGACCTGAGGAATGTTAATACGCAGTTCCGGGCATTGGATTGGAAGCATATCGGACTGCGCGACGAGACGACAAGGGAAAAGAAAAAGGTCAGACTCGACGAGAATCGAGGTAAGGGAATTCTGCGGACTGCTAGAGGTAACAGTACGCAATTTTACATTCATATGCAGTCCTTTAAAACTAATTGAAGGGTCTAGAGGTCGAAAAACAATTTTAGTGCCCCGTATGGGCAAAATTACTAAAATACCCTTGCTAAGGGAAAAATTCTAAAAATTTAGGAAAAATTGGGAGGAGCAAGAACAAGAGGTTCCTGCTCGTTCTGGAGGTATTTCAACGCATGCATGAGTAGGCTGGCTCACCTTGAAAGAAAATGCATAGCATTGCATATCTTAACTGATGTGATTTCTGTGAAAACTATTTGGAAATAACCGAGCCGCCTACATGTTTTTATTTACATGTGACGTGCTAGAGCTCAGCTCGCACGATGTTTGACTTGTGTGATGCATGCATTAGTGCTGGAGCGAGAGCTCGCACTAGAGTTTTACATGCATAGGTGCTAGAGTATAACTCGCACCAGATTTCACATGCTTTTGCGTGACATGGTGCTAGAGTCTAACTCGCACCAGATTTTACATGATTTTCATGACAGGGTGCGGGAGTTTAACTCGCACCAGATTTTATAAGATTTTCATACGATTTGTATACAGAGTGCTGAGCCTAGCTCTCACTAGTTTTACTGGATTTGTGGAGTAGCGCTGTCTGCCCTTGGAGTCAGCCAAAAGGCCCAACAGGCTCAATAGACCTCTTAAGTAGGGTGAGAGTGAGGGATGAGGTTGGCGGCCTTGTGGAGATGTAAAGCGGGCTCTGCCAAATTTACTTGATTTGATGAGAGTGCTGAGCATCGCTCACACTGATTTTTAAGAGAACATACGATGAGCCGTGCTTGGAGCATCGGGTAGACTGTGTGTCACCGATTTAATAGGCTCGCACGTGCATTTTGAGACATGGCAACGAGTATTGAGTTATGAAAACCTCTGTCGGAAGCAGGCCAATTGGGCTGGAGTACCTAGAGTGATATGGGTCCATGGAGTACGATGTACCGTGCAAGTAGCATGGAGTACGATGTACCGTGGGGTATCTTCGGATACGGTATCTTTGTGATACAGAGTATCTTCGGATACGGTATCTTTGTGATACGGGGTATCTTTGTGATACGGTATCTTCGTGATACGGGGTATCTTCGGATACGGCATCGACGGATGCGTGAGATCGGATAAGACTGACGGGTTGGATTGACCCACCTCCCGGGCAGTTCCCGATCAGGGTGAGACCTCGCACACTGGGATCCGTGAAGCTAGAGGACTCACGAGGACATATTGGCCAGTCCTGGTTATTACCGATATACAGTATTGCCTAGTCTCGTATCTTGTATATATATACGTATGTTTTCGATACCGATGCTTTTGAGAAATTCTATTTCCAGGGTTTTGTGTGAGTCAGGATCACCCGAAGGAGGGGTCGAGTCCTGACTTCATTGTGAAATTTTTAAAGAGAAAGAAATGATTTAAAATAATTGCATGTTGAGTTTTCCGTGCAACTGGATTTACATAACATCACAACATCATATCATATGTTTTAAAATGTGTGGAGAAAGGGTGGTTTATGCATGGCACCACGTTCATGTAGGTAGTATGGTTACCTACTTGTTCGTAGGATTGCCTTACTGAGCTTGATGTGCTCACCCCTTTCATTTTCTCCCACAGATGATCTCCAGTTGAAGTTGAGGCGACTCAGTACTGCATTCCGGATATCCGCTGCTGCCCATCAACATAAGGTATATACACTTGTACTTATTGTATCTACATAAGCATGGCACAGTAACATGTTTGTAAGTAACTTTAGGGGATGTATAAATAATATAACAACTATAAATGACTGGAGAAGAAATAAGTACTGGGGTAGATGTATGGTGGGACTGGCATTGACGCACAGCCCAATTAATAGTGGAGTGTGGTCACGATTCGAGGACAGGTAAGAATGTAAGTAAATAATAAAAACGCGAAAAATTAACTCTGATTTTTGGGTAGTTTAGGTCGTGACAGTTGTATCTAGATAAGCACAATAACATAGGGAAGAAATTTTCTTAATTATTTACACCGACACACAACAGACCAAGTCAGCTCTGATACCACCTCTGTCACAACCCCCAATCTACCGAATATCCACTACAAATTTTTCATTTTTCATTTATTATCTGATCCATTTCTTATCGTTTGTTCTTCATCTTTATCTTACCTGATCGTGAACAGCTACACCACCAACAGTTGGGATGTGTGTCGGTGTAAATCTCATCCAATCACTTCATTTCAATTTATAATTCATTTAAATGTAAACACTTGTGTTTCTAAATCAGAGTTACTGTTTGCATGTGTTTACAATCATTTACATCCCTAAAAATTACATTTAAAGATATTATTGTGCTTTGACATGTTTAGATACAAAAACTGTACAAATGTGTATACCTCGTGTGATAGGATGCAGAGGACACCAAAATCCAATCCTCAGTCGCTCTCTATCTACTAAAAGTGCTTTGTAGATGGGGGAAATAAGGGGGTGACCAAACCACGCGCTCAGTAAGGCAATTATGCGAGCAGGTAGATAACTTTACTGTCTACGTGGTCGTGATGCCATGCTTAAAACACACATTTACTTATCATATTCCAAAATGTATGTTCATGCTTGTGTTCATGACATGTTAAGCAATTCATGCTATTTAAATCAGTGCACAATTTTTAAGACATAGCATGGAAAACCATCATGCGTAAATCAAAATCAAGGCATGGTAAATCGTCATGCAAAGTGCACTTATAAAGCATTTCAAATCTTAGAACAAATTATCATAAAATTCACCATTAGTTAGGACTCAGCCCCTCCCATGTACTGTCTTAACCCACAACACATTTAAAACATGGATTTTATTAAAAATCAATAGACATGTGAGATAGGCATACAATATCAATAAGGGTAATAACTAGGATTATGGCCATATCCTCTGTGATCCCAAGCTACACGAATCCTAGTGTACGGGGTATCAACTCTATCTGCTTCTGCACGAGAGGTGAGTCACATCTGATCCACCTGTCCATAGCAAAATATTCATCGTTCGAAGATGGTATATATATAATATCACATACGGTACAACATACTCCGTGGACCCATATCATCACAACATATCTTGCCATATCTTAATACGCATGTCCAAGCCTATTTAATAGGCGTGGCACATAGCCTACCTAAAGCTTCCAACATAACTCCTAACATGTCATAAAACCTCGTGCGAGTAGTCTCAAGCACGGTAACAAATATAGTGGACATCTAGTGCGAGCAACGCTCCAGCACAATGTCAAAACTAGTATGAAAATCAGTGCGAGTTAGACAGCAGCACAATGTCATAAAAATCCATGTAAAACTAGTACGACTAGGCTCCAGCACTCATGCATGTAAAACTCTAGTGTGCGCTTTACTCCAGCACTAATGCATGTGTAACATGTTAAACTCATGCGAGCAACCCTCCAGCACGTTTCATTTCCACAAAACTCATATAGGTGGCTCATTCTTTTGCAAAGCATGGTTATAAAACCAAATCAAGCTATTTTTTGTGCAAATTATTTCAAATTCTAGCCAACCTACCTAATCACATGTTAAAACCAATGAAAAGATTCAAAAGCATCATGTTTTTGCTTTTCATGCACATTTCCAAAAACCCAATTATTTGCCCTTCAAACATCTATTTCATCTTGAGACCCTTAGATATTTTAAGAAATCACCCATGCACCCAAAAAGCATACAGATATCCCTAGGGCTAACACAATTCCCTTACCTCAATTCTCTGAGAAGCAATTCCTTCTTCCAATCTCGCTTTTCACGATAGACTCAACTTACTCCGGATATATCCTCGAGAGCTATAAACATTCATCAATCATATGAGTCAATAACAATAACTCATGTTTATGACTTCAACTAGTCAGTATGTCTCATCGAACCTATTTCATCAAATTTTGGCCTATTATCTCATTTGGCCATCATTATGCCATTTCTAGCCAATTTAGCTAACAACTCTCTTGGTAACTTATCAAACTCTTGGCAAAAATGTTTATCCATAATCTTCCATCATTTATGCATTCTCTACAACATCATTTGTGTACATTTTTATCATTTGACTAATCTCATAATGTGGCTTCATCTAATCATCTCAAAATCATGCATATCACCTCACTAATAATTTGATATAATCCCTTTTTATCATCTAATCAACCTGATTCTATCTTCTCTCACTAAACCTATTTTAGGTTATGCTTGTTCCATTACATTCTAGGTAGTTTCAATCATCAATACATACACTAATCTACCCACAACAACTAGATAAATATACTTAGAGTTAGTGTGTAGGAAACTCACTTAGCTTGACTTTCCTCTTTTCAAAATTTGGAAGACTCCTTAGCTCCTTCAATCCAATGAATTGAATGTTGGCTCTAAGCTATGTTACTCTCCTCCTCAAAATGAATAACTTTGGCTCTAATAGCTTTTTCCCAATTCGTTTTGGAAGGGGTGGTATTCTAGAGAGAGAAAGCTTAGTATTTGGGTAAAAAAAGAGGGGAAATGGTTGATTTGCTGAAGAATAAAGTTAGCCCTCAGGATTTTATAGATTGAGAGTGATGATATCGATCTACTAGGGTGAAGAGATCGATCTTTCCTTAGTTTTAGCCTTCGAATTCTCAGGTTTGGAATGGGAGAGATCGATCTGCTCACTAGGGAGAGATCAATCTTGGCTTGGCAGAAGCTTAAGGAGATCGATCTGATCTTGGCAGAATCAAATGGAGATCAATCTACAATTAATAGGGGATCGGTCTCTACTAGGAAGAGGAAAATACAGATCGATTTACTCATTGGGGAGATCGATCTGCTCAATAGGGAGATCGATTTGGCCTTGGAAGATTCACTTAAAATTGTTCTGCTTGAATAAGGGATCGATTTACCTAGAATAGGAGATCGATCTGACCTTCATCTGTAGCCCTTTTGCTATACTTTTTCCAAAATTTACAAAGGAGAACTTGCATTTGATTGCTTCACTAGTCATTTTACGATCTATTTACACTTCGAGCATGGTAAGGTTCGTTTCTCATTAGTTTCACGTTATGAAACTTGTGTGTACTGCTTGATATCAGAGAGGATACACAAAATTCACAGTCCATGCATTATCATTTCATGTTTTTAAATCCTTGCTTACAAATTTGAATGCTTAAAGTTCTGTTCATTTAGTTTGTAGCCACTTCAACCCTTATTTAACCTTTACTTCCATCATAACACTCATCCATCCCATTTGTAATTCATTCACATTTACATGATCCAAAACTCATCTGACTTATAATTCCATTAACATATAACAAGGTTATACATACATGGGGTCTCACATCTGGAGCCTTACTCGCACTAACTTTTACTAATTTATTACTCATAAAAGTCGTAGGGGAGCATTGCTTGTACGAGGATTTTTGTATGTGTACAAAACCGTACTGAAGCTTTGCTCACACGAGATTTTAGGTGTCATGATATGCATGACATCATGCTAGAACGTCGCTCGTACTAGACGTGATGTGACATGCATAGAGTCATGCTGGAGCCTCTTGTAGACTATGTGTCACAGAGAGATGATATGCTCACACGTGTACCTTGAGACATAGGTTGGTTATCGACATAGTATAGGGTGGATAAGACCTACGACAAGCACCCACAAACTATGTTATGGGTTCACGAAGTACGTTGTACCATGTATGTAACATAGAGTAGGATGTACTATGTAGTCATGACGACTAGCTGATGTGACTTGATATTCAGGCGGGTAGGATTTGACCCCACCTCCCGTTGCAGTTGTTATGCCCCATACACTAGGATCCATGTAGCCCGGGATCACAGGGACATAGTATAGCCATTGTCCTTGATTTTCATATAGTAACCTACATACCTCACATGATATCATACGGTCTGAATAGACCAGGGCAGGCCCAAAGGAGGGGTGATACCTCGATTTATGTTTTTTTAATTGAGATGTAATTTAATGGATCAAGGTATTTCTGAGGGATGGGTTTAGCCTTAACGTGGTTATTTTATGATGAAACTGATTAGTTTTAATGTAACGAGCATTAGATGTCATACATGATGATTTCTCCATGTTTGTTTTATATGCCTAATTTCATGATTTATCTTATATGATAGATATATACATGTGGCATCGTTTTTAGTCTTACCTCATGCTCTAGATGTAAACAATTTTATGACATGACATTATAAGCATGTAAATAGTATAGTTATCTACCTACTTACATTATTGCCTTACTGAGCAAGTTGTGCTCACCCTTTCATTTTCCCCCTCTACAAAGCACACACAGTAGTTAGTGACTGGCTGAGGACTTGCATCCATCCTGGTATCCGCTTATTCCCATCACTGAGAGGTATACACATTGGTATCATTTTGTTTCTAAACATGTAATAGCACAGTAATCATTTTGGAATGTAATATGGGGGATGTAAATATTAGTAAACACATACAAGTATAGAACCTCAACTATAAAGTATACGTGTTTTCTTTTGAATAAATTAAAAGATAGATGGCAAGGTAGATGGTAATAGGTGACTAATACTAACTCATAGCCCATCTATTTGGTAGTGAGAATGATCACGACCGTAAAAGGAAAGGAAAAAACAAAACAAAAAATTAGCGATTTTAGGTAAAAGGGGGTTGTGACAGTGGTGGTATCAAATCTGAGTTGGTCTGATATGAGTCGGTGTTAGTAAGTAGGAAAGTTACATCCCTATATTACTATGTTTTGTTTAGATATAACTGTGTATATCGAGATGGGATTAGACTAATGAATGGTTATGGATGCAAGAATTTAAGCATTATGCCTGTTAACCGCCATGGTAGAGGGGCGAGCTCACGTACTAGAGCCCGTAGGGGTAGGCCTAACAGTCGTACAGAGCCATAGAGTGGTCAGATCCCACAGGAGCCTATTGAGAGGCCATGAGATACTGAGGCACGCTTCGCTAGGATTGAGCGGGGTATAGAGAGCCTCGTTGAGATACTTACACAGGCAACATTAGGGGCTGGCGATAGACAAGGTTCAGTCAGACAGCCTACTAATGCTGCACAGATAGTTACTACAGATACGCCTACACACCTACCATCTTAGAATAAAACATCTCCTATTGCTTTAAAGTAGGATAGCAGAGGATGGGGACATGGTTGTGATTTGGATAGATTACGATAGTTTCAGAAGTTTAGATGTGAGACCCTGTATAGGTTAAACCTTGTATATGTATGTAAATGAATTCATAAGTATGGTGATATACTTGTAATGCAAAGTATATGTAATGTAAGACAATAAATTTAATGTAAACACATGTAATAAGAATTGTGATTGTACGTACAAGTTACATTATATATGAATATGAAGAAATGGACTTAAATATGTGAAGAATGTGAGTGGAATGGAATATGAGTAGTGTGGTAAAATGGAAGGAAGATTTGCATGAGTTATGCACTTCCATTTAGTTTATATTATGTACATTTGGTTATACAAAGATTCTACACAAGTTTTAATGTGTATGAAGTATTAATGGATGCTATTTTCAAGTCTCAAAAGTGATCGGATGAAAAAATAACTATGGCAGCAAATTAAGGATGTTTGAGTATGAGTTGCTGTAGAAACACTGTAAAAAATCTGGAAATATGAAGGCCAGATCGATCTCATTGGATGAGAGATCGATCTAGAAGAGCCAAAATGTTTTTATTTTGAGCTATGGAATAGGACAGATCGATCTCCAATGGAGCTAGATCGATCTCCTAACACATTCTGTAAAATGCATATCGATCCTTAATGGAACAGATCGATCTCCTTAGCTCTCTGGCTGAAAGCAAATCGATCTCCTCTAAGACCAGATCGATCTCTTTAACCTTTTGTTTGAAGCAGATCGATCTGAAGCCTCGACAGATCGATCTCCTGCCTTCAAATGTCGTGAAAAAGAGGGATTTTAAGAGGACCAGATTGATCTCTGCCCAAGGTAAATTGATCTCATTAAGCTAAATCTATAAATAGGAGCAGTTGGATCTACAGTTTTCCAAGACAAAACCAATCTTTTCCATTTCTAACCTAAAATCTAGCTTTCTCACTCCTAAATCCACACATTTTCAGTAAGATTTGAGGGAAAGCTATTAGAGGCTAAGTTGTTCACATCAAGGAGAAGAACAACATAGTGTGAAGGCATTTTCCCACTTGTTGGATTTAAGGAAACAAGGTGCATTTCCATTGGAGCAAAGAGGAAATCAAGCTAGGTAAGTTTCTAATGTAAATACTCAAGTGCATTACTTAAATATTGATTTTGGAGTTGATTGGTATGTATAGAATGGTAGAAACTACCTAGAGTAGAATGAATCCACATGACCTAAAAAATGGTCTAGTATGAGAAAGTGAAATGTGTTGAGATTAATGATGAATGGGATATCTTGAGGGGATAGTAGTGTTATGAGTATGATTTTAAGATGTTAGTGGATAAATTGTGAGATTTACCAAAAAGGGGTAAAATGTGGATTAAGGCATTGGTAAATGCATGGATGAATTATATTGACTAATGAAGTCAAAATGTGAGTTAACAACATTAACTCAAGTGATTTGGATGAATAAATCGCAGCTCTCAAGGATACACCTGAGCAAGGCAAGCCAAGAGTGCAACAAGCTAAGAGGAAAAGAGAGTCGCACTCAAGTAAATTGAAGTAAGGGAATTCTGTGGACTCTTAGAGATATCTGTACGCAATTTGGGTGCTTAAATGCTTTGTTAGAATGCATGAGATATTAGGAAATGATATTGGATGGTTGAAGGGTAAAAAGTTAGGTGTTTAAGAAATGTGCATGAAAATAAAAGCATAACGCTTTGGAAAATCATGTTTTATTGCTTTTTAGCAAGTGATTGGTAGGTTGGCTAACATTTGAAATGAATTGCAAAAGAAATGAGTTGTTTTGGTTTGTTAACCATACTTTGCAAAGAATTGGGCCACCTACATGGTTTTCGTGAGAATGAAAGCGTGCTAGAGTATGATTCGCATGAGATTTGATGTGTTTTATACGCATGAGTGCTAGAGCTTAGCTCGCACTAGTTTTCACATGGATTTCATACTAGTTTTGACATGGTGCTTGGAGCTTAACTCGCATTAGATGCAATCTTATTTGTTATTGTGCTTAGAGCTTCGGGTAGACTGAGTGTCGCATCTATTAAATAGGCTTGCACGTGCATTTGTGATATTTTAACATGTTGATAGCCATGTTAGGAGCTTCGGGTAGACAAGAGGTCGTACCGATTAAATAGGCTCATACGTACATTTTAAGATGTGGCATGATATGATGTATTGATGTGGGTCCACGGAGTACGTTGTACCGTGCAGGTAGCATAGAGTACATTGTACCGTGTTCAGATTGTGATATGTCGTCTTCAGATAAGATCTGCTATGGATCGGTGGGTTAGATTTGACCCACCTCCCATGCGAAAGTAGATAGTGGTGATATCCCACACACCTGATCCGTGTAGCTAGTATCACAGGTTATGGTCATAGTCCTAGAGGTTATTTCCCCTTATTTAATTGTCTATCTCACATGTCTATTGCTTTGTGAATAAATCCATGTTTGAAATGATTTGTGGGTCAGGACGGTCCGAGAGAGGGGCTGAGTCCTGACAAGTGATTGAATATTCCGCTGTAAATGAATGAATTTCTAGTAATTGCATCTTCTCACAGCCCAACCGTAGTAGAGAATGTATGAATAGAAGGGTTCACAAAAGCGGGGCATGACAGGTTTGGTATCAGTGCCAGGTTTGGTCTGATGTGAGTTGATGTTTAGGACTAAGAAAACATACATCCCCAAGTTACTGTGCGATATTTACATACAAATGTGTGTACGGAGCTGGTAGTAAATTAAATGTTTGTTATAACGCAGGAAAGTTATCAGGCTAGTGATGTATGCTTGAGAGACACCGCAAGAGGGGAGAGAGCTCGAGAGCTCGAGGGCAAAATGACTGGACTGAGAGGCACAGTAGATCATCCTCTAGTCATGAGCCCCAGGAACAGATAGAGGCTTCTGATCCTCGAATAACTCGATTGGAGGAAGAAATGCGCACGATGATGACCATGATGGGCTAGATCATGGCTAGGTTTGAGGGTACACCTGGTACAACGGGACAGGCTGCACCGAATCCCCCAGCAGCTGCACCTGAACCTGAGAATGTTGCACCTGCGCAAGCTGAACTGGCTAGGCCACGGGAACCTCATATTCGACCGGTACCTCTCCCGGTAGCCCCACATCGGCATGATGATGATTTGGGGTATGGATATGATTGTGATATGGAAAGATTGAGGCATTTTATGGACTTTAAGCCTCCTTCGTTTAGCGGGGCAAAGGATCCGACAGTGGCTGAGGACTGGATCAGTCAAATGGAGAAGTTATTCGATTTCTGCAGATGTTCAGCTACGGAGAGAGTAGCACTTGCGGCCTTTGTATTGAGAGGCGAGGCAGAGCACTGGTGGAAGTCCACTAGGCCGATGTTAGGAGCTCAAGGAATGGTTATCACTTGGGATATGTTCTTGGCTATTTTCAGAGAGCAATACATCCCCGATACTGCTCGACGGAGACTACAGATGGAATTTCTGAATCTGACTCAAGGGAATCGAACAGTTGATGAGTATGAGTCACTATTCACTTCACTGGGTAGATACGATCCGGACTCGATCAGGAGCGAGGCTATTAGATTCTGTAGATTTGTAGATGGACTGAGGCCTTCGATCCGAGCGAAGTTGGCCCCATTTGATGTCGCTACATATAGAGAGGCTGTGCGACGGGCCCAGTTATGTGAGCAAGATTATGACTTGCAGATTTCTGAGTTTAGTTGGGGTAAGGACAAGGGATCGAGGAAGCTGAGAGATGGCAAGAGTGCCAAATTTGGTCGAAAATTCATGAGTAAACGTCAGAGAGAGGTAGATGAGTTCCAGAAAAAGGTTGTTAGACCTTTTATGCCTCCGACTCAGACACCAGTCAGGGGTATAGTGATTGGTGGACCCCGACCGACTACAGATCAGTGTAGGTTATGCGGCCGATACCATGGTGGTAGGCCATGTCATCTTCAGGGTACCCGATGCTTCAGATGTGGTAAATTTGGACATTATGCCAGAGAGTGCCCAGAGATAATTGAGGCAGTTCCACAGAGGGGTAAAGAGCCAGAGAGGGTTCCTACAGTTGCACCTCCAGCAAGAAAGAAAGCCTCGACTGAAGAAAAAGGAAAACAAGTTGTGGGTCAAGGCAGGGTGTATGCGATAGACCAGGCATCGGCTGATACCTCTTCTGAAGTGATAAAACGTACAATCTTGATTTTCAATTTGGAGGTTATTGCTTTGTTTGATTCTGGTGCTACGCATTCCTTCATATCACCTGCATGTGCATCTAAGTTAAAAGGTTTTGTAGAGCCCACATACTTGAGTAGGACTTTACTAATAAGTACTCCCATGAGAGTGAGCCAATTAGTTGAGCAAGTGTATAAAGATTGTAAGGTGAGGGTGGGAGATAAGTGCATGACAGCCAACTTGATTTTGTTGAATATGTATGACATTGATGTAATTTTGGGAATGGATTGGTTAGCCGCCAATCATGCTGTCATAGACTGTCGTTCTAAGACCATTAAGTTTTCTCTACCTGAAGAATGTGTTGTAAGATTTTAAGAGAATAAATGAAATCTTAAATTTTGTGTTAAGTAAAGTGCTTTGGTATAAATGACTTGAGTGTTGTTTTGAAGGTTTTGTTGCTTATGTGGTGGATTTGAACAAAGTACATCCGGATATGGAGGACATCTCAGTGGTCAGAGAATTCCCTGATGTCTTTCCAGATGATCTACCAGGATTGCCACCTGATAGAGAAACAGAATTCGGTATAGACTTGATGCCTGGAACCGAACCAATATCGAAGTCACCATATAGGATGGCTCCAGTTGAGTTAGAGGAATTAAGGAAACAGCTGCAAGAGTTGTTAGAGAAGGGGTTCATAAGACCAAGCGTCTCACCATGGGGAGCCCCGGTATTGTTTGTGAAGAAGAGAGATGGGAGCCTCAGGTTGTGCATTGACTATCGGATGTTAAACAAGGCTACCATCAAGAATAAGTACCCCTTGCCATACATTGACGATTTATTGGATCAGCTTCGGCTAGCACAGATCTTCTCCAAGATAGATCTGAGGTCTGGGTATCATCAATTGAAGATTCAGAAGGAGGATGTGCCCATGACAGCATTTCGTACCCGCTTTGGCCATTACGAATTCTTAGTGATGCCTTTTGGGTTGACCAATGCGCCGGTAGCTTTTATGGCTCTGATGAACGAAGTGTTCAAGCAATACCTGGACCAATTCGTAATTATTTTCATTGATGATATATTGGTGTATTCAAGGTCCAGAGAAGAGCATGAGCAGCACTTAAGGATTATTTTGCAGACCCTCAGAGAGAAAAGGTTATATGCCAAGCTTAACAAGTGTGACTTTTGGCTAGAACAGGTTTCTTTTCTAGGCCATGTTATATCGAAGGATGGGGTGTCAGTAGATCCATCCAAGATTGAGGCAGTTGTTCAGTAGGAACAACCTAGGACAGTCACAAAGATTAGAAGTTTTCTGGGTTTGGCTGGTTACAAAAGGAGATTTGTAGAAGGTTTCTCTAGATTAGCTGCTCCATTGACACGTCTTACGAGGAAGAGTGTGGAGTTTTCATGGGATGAAGCTTGTGAGAGGAGTTTTCAGGAACTTAAGCGCAGATTAACTACAGCGCCAGTTCTTGTCATCCCTAACAGTTCAGGGAATTACTCGGTGTATACCGATGCTTCGCATCAAGGACTAGGCTGTGTTTTGATGCAAGATGGAAGGGTAGTAGCTTATGGATCTAGACAGCTGAAAGATCATGAGAAGAACTACCCCACTCACGATTTGGAGTTAGCGGCCGTAGTGTTTGCGTTGAAGATATGGTGCCACTACTTATATGGTGAGAGATTTCAGATCTTTACGGATCATAAGAGTCTGAAATACCTATTCTCACAAAAGGAGTTAAACATGAGACAGAGGAGGTGGTTGGAACTCCTCAAGGACTATGATTGTGAGATCTTATACCACCCGGGGAAGGCAAATGTGGTTGCCGATGCGTTGAGTCGGAAGAGTCTCGGGTTGGTATCTCATATGATGGTTAGAGAGCACGAGTTGTTGGAGCAATTCACGAACCTTAGTCTGGATATGACCCGACCTGAGATTGGCAGCTATAGGATTATTGCTAGCTTGAGATTAGAACCGGAGTTGATTGAGAGAATTCGACAAGCTCAGCAAATTGATAAATGGTGTATTGTCATGATTAGCCGAATCCGGAAAGGGAAGGGTGCTGATTTTATATTGAGTCCAGATGGAATGCTAAGGTTTAGAAATAGAATATGTGTCCCTAAAGATTTAGAGCTGAGAAAGCTGATCTTATCAGAGGCACACTCGTCGAGATACACGATACACCCGGGGAGTAGTAAGATGTATCAAAATCTCCGAAAAGCATATTGGTGGTCTGGAATGAAGAGAGACATAGCTGAGTATGTCGCTAGATGTCTCATTTGTCAGCAAGTAAAAGTCGAACATCAGAAACCAGAAGGATTATTACAACCTCTATCGATACCAACATTGAAGTGGGAGCATGTCACCATGGATTTTGTGGTGGGATTATCGAGAACCCGTAGGAACCATGATGCGATATGGGTGATAGTAGATTGGTTAACGAAATCGACACATTTCTTAGCCATGAGATCTACAGATACATTGAGTGCACTGGCGAACCTGTATGTGCGAGAAATATTGAGATTGCATGGAGTCCCAGTGAGTGTTGTTTCTGATTGGGATGCCCGCTTCACTTCCCACTTTTGGGGACATTTCCAGGAAGCGATGGGGACCCAATTGAGTTTTAGCACCGCTTTTCATCCTCAGACAGATGGTCAGTCAGAGAGGACTATACAGACCCTGGAGGATATGTTCAGAGCGTGTGTGCTGGATTTTAGAGGCTCATGGGACGATCACTTCCCATTGATTGAGTTCGCCTACAATAACAGTCATCACTCAAGTATTGGTATGGCCCCTTATGAGGCACTATACGGTCGTAGATGCCGATCGCCCATTGGTTGGGAAGAAGTTGGTGACAGACAATTGCTCACTCCCGATTTGGTTAAGCAAGCCTCCGAGGATGTTCAGATAATATGCGAGAGGCTGCGAATAGCGCAAAGTCGACAAAAGAGCTATGCTGACAGGAGACGGAGACCACTTGAGTTTAATGTTGGCGAGTCTGTATTTTTGAAAGTATCTCCTTCTAAGGGAATAATGAGGTTTAGGAAGAAAGGAAAATTAAGTCCTCGTTACATTGGTCCCTTTGAGATTTTGGATAGAGTGGAAGAAGGAGCATATAGGCTAGCCTTACCACCTGAGCTAGCAGAAGTCCACAATGTCTTCCACGTTTCTATGCTTCAGAAGTACTACCCAGATCCGACACATGTAATTAGTTATGAGCCGTTGAAGCTCAAGAAAGATATGTCGTATGTCGAGAGACCGATCAGGGTGTTGGACAGGTAAGAGAAGGTGTTGCGGAACAAGACGATTACATTGGTTAAGGTTTTGTGGCAACATCACACCGAGGAAGAGGCCACATGGGAACTGGAAAGTTTGATGCGGGAAAAGTATCCCGAGATATTCACAGATTAAATTGGTTCTAATTTGGAGGACTAAATTCTCTAAGTGGGGGAGAATGTGAGACCCCGTATATGTATAGCTAGGTATATAGGAACATGGGAATGTAAATAAAGTCATAAGTATGATGATACATTGTAATGAGAAGTATATGCAATGTAAGTTCATAAGATTATGTACGCACTTGTAATAAGAATTGTGATTATACGTACAAGTTGCATTACGCATGAGTAGGAGGAAATAAACTTGAACAAGAGAAGAATGTGATCGAAATGGAATATGAGTAGTATAGTAAAATGGAAGGAAAGATTTACATAAGTGTATATTTCCATTCGAGTAATATCGTGTATATTTGGTTATACAAAGATTTTCCACAAGTTTTAAAATACATTAAGTGGGATGGGATGACATTTTTAAGTCTCAAGGAGCGATGAATGAAGAAAGGACTATGAAGGTAAATTGAGGAAGTCTTGAAGGGAGTTGTTGCAGAAAAACTGCAGGAAATCTGAAATTTGTGAAGGCCAGATCGATCTCATAGGATGAGAGATCGATCTGGGAGAGCCAGAATGCTCTTATGTGAGTAATGGAAGGGAACGGATCGATCTCCAAAGGAAGCAGATCGATCTCTTTAGCTCTCGGGTTAGAAGCAGATCGATCTCCCCTAAGACCAGATCGATCTCCTTAAGCTTCTGTTCGACAGCAGATCGATCTCTAGTCTCGACAGATCGATCTCCTGCCTTTAAAATGCCTTAGAAAAGAGGAATTTTCAGAGGACCAGATCGATCTCCACCCAAGGGAGATCGATCTCATCAAGTCAAAACTATAAATGGGAGCAGTTGGATCTGCAGAATTTCGGGATAAAACTATTTCCTCTCACTTCAACTCAAAGAAAACTAGCTTTCTCACTCCTAAATCCAGCCATTTTCAGTGAGATTTAAGGAGAGCCTATTAGAGACAAAGTTGTTCACAACAAAAAGAAGAACAACATAGTCTAGAGGCATTTCCCCATTTGATGGATTGAAGAAATAAAGGGCAATCCTAATTGGAGCAAGAGGAAATCCAATGAGGTAAGTTCTAATGCACAAATCCAAGTACATTGGTTTAGTTAATGATTATAAAGATATTTGGGTGTGCATATTGTGGATAGAACTACCTAGAATGGTATGAAATGAATATAACTTAGAAATAGTCAAGTGTGAGAAAGTGGAGCGTGGAAGTGTTTATGATGAATGAGATATCTTGAGTGGAGGAACATGTTGTGAAAATGATTTGGACATGTTGATATTGGGATAAAATTGTGAGATTTACCACAAAGGGTAAAATAGGTATTTAAGGCATTGGATAAATGATTAGTTGAGCAAGAGTTAGAAACGTTAACTCGAGTGTTTGATGGATGAATTTCAGTTTCGGATGATACGCCGGAGCAAATCGAGATGAGAACGCAAGAAGCATAAAGGCGGATAGTTGCACACAAGTAAAACGAGGTAAGGGACTGTGTGTTAGCTATAGAGATGTTTGTACATATTTTACGGCAATTTCGTAGATATATTACTAGAGCTAGTACGATATTATAATTCTATGAAATGATATGGAAGCATGAAAAGTACTAGGATGTATATATGTATTGAGAAATGGGACAAGGTAAGGAAATAGCATGATATGCATGTTTTCAATGTTTTTCTCTATTATACATTAATCTTGATGATTGAGAAACGTTGACGATAGATTGGCTAATTTACATGTTTTAGCATGAAGAGGCATGCTGTATGAATAAACATGTTTTGAATTTTAAAAAGAGAAAATAGCCATCTATCAGTTTTGAGATGTGATTTGGTGTTAAAGCGCTAGCTTACACCTGTTTTTAATGCCTTGATGTACCGTGTTGGAGTTTAACTCGCACGAGGGTTTTGAGAAAGTGCGAGAACTATGCTCGCACTTGTTTTGTTGAGTTGAGGTAAACCTAGGGGTCTGGGACCCAAGGGGATACCAGTCGACGGCCATTTGAACGGGCTGGGCCTTAACGATAGATCGTACCGCGCTGGAGCTTTGCGTTGACTGTGTGTCACGCTGCTTGCTCGCCTAGTATATGAGACATGGTTTAGGATAAAAAGTCCATCGGAGTTGGAGTATGGACTTGGGTCCACGGTCGTACGTAGAATAGTGTAGTCACCCGTTGGTATACTATGTACCGTGCTGGGTGCACGTGAGTACGAGTATCGCGTAGATGACACACGACGTATCTTCATCGTGAGTATACGAGGAGATGAGGTGGATTGAGATGAGCCGGAGGGTAGGACTGACCCATCCCCCTTCAGGCAAAGTGATACCCTATGCACACCTGATCAGTGAGGTCGGGAATCACTGACTATGGCCATATGTCGTGGATATTTGATTGTCGAAAATTCCATGCCTGTCTCAGAGATTCGAGAAACAGAGACAATCTCAGAAAAGAAAGAGATTTGCAGAAAAAGAGTGATTTGAGAAGTGAAAGAGATTCTGTGTTTTTGATAAATCTCTGATTTCACATTTGTGCCATGAAGGCACTATTTATGAGCATGTTTTAAATGGAAGTTTGACATTTGATTTACACGAAAATGCTATTGAGAAATATGTGTTTAAATGCATTATTCGTATGATGTTTCCATTTATAACGAAAACATGGTTTTGGTTTATGCATGCATGGGCTATGTAGGTAGTACGATATCTACCTGCTAGCATACATTTCCTTACTGAGCTGTGGTTTGCTCATCCCACTATTTTCCCCCTCCAGGTACTGAGAAGTAAGAGAGCGGTGATCTCTAGATCTTTTGTGTTGAACAGCTCTTACAATTCCGTAAAGGTATAAGATTTGTATACACGAGTATTTTGTATCTAATATGTTGTATCGCACAGCTATATCTTGAAATTGTAAACAGTATTATGGGGATGATATGTAAGTACATGGTATTTATACAATTAATTTTGTATATTTACACACACCTGGGAGTGTGAATTAAAGCTTTAAATATTTCGCTGTAAATGAATGAATTTCTAGTAATTGCATCTTCTCACAGCCCAACCGTAGTAGAGAATGTATGAATAGAAGGGTTCACAAAAGTGGGGCATGACAGGTTTGGTATCAGAGCCAGGTTTGGTCTGATGTGAGTTGATGTTTAGGACTAAGAAAACATACATCCCCAAGTTACTGTGCGATATTTAGATACAAATGTGTGTACGGAGCTGGTAGTAAATTAAATGTTTGTTATAACGCAGGAAAGTTATCAAGCTAGTGAGTTATGCCTGAGAGACACCGCAAGAGGGGAGAGAGCTCGAGAGCTCGAGGGCAAAATGACTGGACTGAGAGGCACAGTAGATCATCCTCTAGTCATGAGCCCTAGGAATAGATAGAGGCTTCTGATCCTCGAATAACTCGATTGGAGGAAGACATGCACACGATGATGACCATGATGGGCCAGATCATGGCTAGGTTTGAGGGTACACCTGGTACAGCGGGACAGGCTACACCGAATCCCCCAGCAGCTGCACCTGAACCTGAGAATGTTGCACCTGCGCAAGCTGAACTGGCTAGGCCACGGGAACCTCATATTCGACCGGTACCTCCCCCGGTAGCCCCACATCCGCATGATGATGATTTGGGGTATGGATATGATTGTGATATGGAAAGATTGAGGCATTTTATGGACTTTAAGCCTCCTTCGTTTAGCGGGGTAAAGGATCCGGCAGTGGTTGAGGACTGGATCAGTCAAATGGAGAAGTTATTCGATTTCTGCAGATGTTCAGCTACGGAGAGAGTAGCACTTGCGGCCTTTGTATTGAGAGGCGAGGCAGAGCACTGGTGGAAGTCCACTAGGCCGATGTTAGGAGCTCAAGGAATGGTTATCACTTGGGATATGTTCTTGGACGTTTTCAGAGAGCAATACATCCCCGATACTGCTCGACGGAGACTACAGATGGAATTTCTGAATCTGACTCAAGGGAATCGAACAGTTGATGAGTACGAGTCACGATTCACTTCACTGGGTAGATACGATCCGGACTCGATCAGGAGCGAGGCTATTAGAGTCCATAGATTTGTAGATGGACTGAGGCCTTCGATCCGAGCGAAGTTGGCCCAATTTGATGTCACTACATATAGAGAGGCTGTGCGACGGGCCCAGTTATGTGAGCAAGATTATGACTTGCAGATTTCTGAGTTTAGTTGGGGTAAGGACAAGGGACCGAGGAAGCTGGGAGATGGCAAGAGTGCCAAATTTGGTCGAAAATTCATGAGTAAACGTCGGAGAGAGGTAGATGAGTTCCAGAAAAAGGTTGTTAGACCTTTTATGCCTCCGACTCAGACACCAGTCAGGGGTATAGTGATTGGTGACCCCGACCGACTACAGATCAGTGTAGGTTATGCGGTCGATACCATGGTGGTAGGCCATGTCATCTTCAGGGTACCCGATGCTTCAGATGTGGTAAATTTGGACATTATGCCAGAGAGTGCCCGGAGATAGTTGAGGCATTTCCACAGAGGGGTAAAGAGCCAGAGAGGGTTCCTACAGTTGTACCTCCTGCAAGAAAGAAAGCCTCGACTGAAGAAAAAGGAAAACAAGTTGTGGGTCAAGGCAGGGTGTATGCGATAGACCAGGCATCGGCTGATACCTCTTCTGAAGTGATAAAAGGTACAATCTTGATTTTCAATTTGGAGGTTATTGCTTTGTTTGATTCTGGTGCTATGCATTCCTTCATATCACCTGCATTACATCTAAGTTAAAAGGTTTTGTAGAGCCTACATACTTGAGTAAGACTTTACTAATAAGTACTCCCATGAGAGTGAGCCAATTAGTTGAGCAAGTGTATAAAGATTGTAAAGTGAGGGTGGGAGATAAGTGCATGACAGCCAACTTGATTTTGTTGAATATGTATGACATTGATGTAATTTTGGGAATGGATTGGTTAGCCGCCAATCATGCTGTCATAGACTGTCGTTCTAAGACCATTAAGTTTTCTCTACCTGAAGAATGTGTTGTAAGATTTTAAGAGAAGAAATGAAATCTTAAATTTTGTGTTAAGTAAAGTGCTTTGGTATAAATGACTTGAGTGTTGTTTTGAAGGTTTTGTTGCTTATGTGGTGGATTTGAACAAAGTACATCCGGATATGGAGGACATCTCAGTGGTCAGAGAATTCCCTGATGTCTTTCCAAACGATCTACCAGGATTGCCACCTGATAGAGAAACGGAATTCGGTATAGACTTGACGCCTGGAACCGAACCAATATCGAAGTCACCATATAGGATGGCTCCAGTTGAGTTAGAGGAATTAAGGAAACAGCTGCAAGAGTTGTTAGAGAAGGGGTTCATAAGATCGAGCGTCTCACCATGGGGAGCCCCGGTATTGTTTGTGAAGAAGAGAGATGGGAGCCTCAGGTTGTGCATTAACTATCGGATGTTAAACAAGGCTACCATCAAGAATAAGTACCCCTTGCCACGCATTGACGATTTATTGGATCAGCTTCGGGGAGCACAGATCTTCTCCAAGATAGATCTGAGGTCTGGGTATCATCAATTGAAGATTCAGAAGGAGGATGTGCCCAAGACAGCATTTCGTACCCGCTATGGCCATTACGAATTCTTAGTGATGCCTTTTGGGTTGACCAATGCGCCGACAGCTTTTATGGCTCTGATGAACGAAGTGTTCAAGCCATACCTGGACCAATTCGTAATTATTTTCATTGATGATATATTGGTGTATTCAAGGTCCAGAGAAGAGCATGAGCAGCACTTAAGGATTATTTTGCAGACCCTCAGAGAGAAAAGGTTATATGCCAAGCTTAACAAGTGTGACTTTTGGCTAGAACAGGTTTCTTTTCTAGGCCATGTTATATCGAAGGATGGGGTGTCAGTAGATCCATCCAAGATTGAGGCAGTTGTTCAGTAGGAACAACCTAGGACAGTCACAAAGATCAGAAGTTTTCTGGGTTTGGCTGGTTACTACAGGAGATTTGTAGAAGGTTTCTCTAGATTAGCTGCTCCATTGACACGTCTTACGAGGAAGAGTGTGGAGTTTTGATGGGATGAAGCTTGTGAGAGGAGTTTTCAGGAACTTAAGCGCAGATTAACTACTGCGCCAGTTCTTGTCATCCCTAACAGTTCAGGGAATTACTCGGTGTATACCGATACTTCGCATCAAGGACGAGGCTGTGTTTTGATGCAAGATGGAAGGGTAGTAGCTTATGGATCTAGACAGCTGAAATATCATGAGAAGAACTACCCCACTCACGTTTTGGAGTTAGCAGCCGTAGTGTTTGCGTTGAAGATATGGCGCCACTACTTATATGGTGAGAGATTTCATATCTTTACGGATCATAAGAGTCTGAAATACCTATTCTCACAAAAGGAGTTAAACATGAGACAGAGGAGGTGGTTGGAACTCCTCAAGGACTATGATTGTGAGATCTTATACCACCCGGGGAAGGCAAATGTGGTTACCGATGCGTTGAGTCGGAAGAGTCTCGGGTTGGTATCTTATATGATGGCTAGAGAGCACGAGTTGTTGGAGCAATTCACGAACCTTAGTCTGGATATGACCCGACCTGAGATTGGCAGCTATAGGATTATTGCTAGCTTGAGATTAGAACCGGAGTTGATTGAGAGAATTCGACAAGCTCAGCAAATTGATAAATGGTGTATTGTCATGATTAACCAAATCCGGAAAGGGAAGGGTGCTGATTTTATATTGAGTCCAGATGGAATGCTAAGGTTTAGAAATAGAATATGTGTCCCTAAGGATTTAGAGCTGAGAAAGCTAATCTTATCAGAGGCACACTCGTCGAGATACACGATACACCCGGGGAGTAGTAAGATGTATCAAAATCTCCGAAAAGCATATTGGTGGTCTGGAATGAAGAGAGACATAGCTGAGTATGTCACTAGATGTCTCATTTGTCAGCAAGTAAAAGTCGAACATCAGAAACCAGGAGGACTATTACAACCTCTATCGATACCAACATGGAAGTGGGAGCATGTCACCATGGATTTTGTGATGGGATTACCGAGAACCCGTATGAACCATGATGCGATATGGGTGATAGTAGATCGGTTAACGAAATCGGCACATTTCTTAGCCATGAGATCTACAGATACATTGAGTGCACTGGCGAACCTGTATGTGCAAGAAATAGTGAGATTGCATGGAGTCCCAGTGAGTGTTGTTTCTGATTGGGATGCCCGCTTCACTTCCCACTTTTGGGGACATTTCCAGGAAGCGATGGGGACCCAATTGAGTTTTAGCACCGCTTTTCATCCTCAGACAGATGGTCAGTCAGAGAGGACTATACAGACCCTGGAGGATATGTTCAGAGCGTGTGTGCTGGATTTTAGAGGCTCATGGGACGATCACTTGCCATTGATTGAGTTCGCCTACAATAACAGTCATCACTCAAGTATTGGTATGGCCCCTTATGAGGCACTATGCGGTCGTAGATGCCGATCGCCCATTGGTTGGGAAGAAGTTGGTGACAGATAATTGCTCACTCCCGATTTGGTTAAGCAAGCCTCCGAGGATGTTCAGATAATATGCGAGAGGCTGCGAACAGCGCAAAGTCGACAAAAGAGCTATGCTGACAGGAGACGGAGACCACTTGAGTTTAATGTTGGCGAGTCTGTATTTTTGAAAGTATCTCCTTCTAAGGGAATAATGAGATTTGGGAAGAAAGGAAAATTAAGTCCTCATTACATTGGTCCCTTCGAGATTTTGGATAGAGTGGGAGAAGGAGCATATAGGCTTGCCTTACCACCTGAGCTAGCAGAAGTCCACAATGTCTTCCACGTTTCTATGCTTCGGAAGTACTACCTAGATCCGACACATGTAATTAGTTATGAGCCGTTGAAGCTCAAGAAAGATATGTCGTATGTCGAGAGACCAATCAGGGTGTTGGACAGGAAAGAGAAGGTGTTGCGGAACAAGACGATTACATTGGTTAAGGTTTTGTGGCAACATCACACTGAGGAAGAGGCCACATGGGAACTGGAAAGTTTGATGCGGGTAAAGTATCCCGAGATATTCACGGATTAAATTGGTTCTAATTTGGAGGACTAAATTCTCTAAGTGGGGGAGAATGTGAGACCCCGTATATGTATAGCTAGGTATATAGGAACATGGGAATGTAAATAAAGTCATAAGTATGATGATACATTGTAATGAGAAGTATATGCAATGTAAGTTCATAAGATTATGTACGCACTTGTAATAAGAATTGTGATTATACGTACAAGTTGCATTACGCATGAGTAGGAGGAAATAAACTTGAACAAGAGAAGAATGTGATCGAAATGGAATATGAGTAGTATAGTAAAATGGAAGGAAAGATTTACATAAGTGTATATTTCCATTCGAGTAATATCGTGTATATTTGGTTATACAAAGATTTTCCACAAGTTTTAAAATACATTAAGTGGGATGGGATGACATTTTTAAGTCTCAAGGAGCGATGAATGAAGAAAGGACTATGAAGGTAAATTGAGGAAGTCTTGAAGGGAGTTGTTGCAGAAAAACTGCAGGAAATCTGAAATTTGTGAAGGCCAGATCGATCTCATAGGATGAGAGATCGATCTGGGAGAGCCAGAATGCTCTTATGTGAGTAATGGAAGGGAACAGATCGATCTCCAAAGGAAGCAGATCGATCTCTTTAGCTCTCGGGTTGGAAGCATATCGATCTCCCCTAAGACCAGATCGATCTCCTTAAGCTTCTGTTCGACAGCAGATCGATCTCTAGTCTCGACAGATCGATCTCCTGCCTTTAAAATGCCTTAGAAAAGAGGAATTTTCAGAGGACCAGATCGATCTCCACCCAAGGGAGATCGATCTCATCAAGTCAAAACTATAAATGGGAGCAGTTGGATCTGCAGAATTTCGGGATAAAACTATTTCCTCTCACTTCAACTCAAAGAAAACTAGCTTTCTCACTCCTAAATCCAGCCATTTTCAGTGAGATTTAAGGAGAGCCTATTAGAGACAAAGTTGTTCACAACAAAAAGAAGAACAACATAGTCTAGAGGCATTTCCCCATTTGATGGATTGAAGAAATAAAGGGCAATCCTAATTGGAGCAAGCGGAAATCCAATGAGGTAAGTTCTAATGCACAAATCCAAGTACATTGGTTTAGTTAATGATTATAAAGATATTTGGGTGTGCATATTGTGGATAGAACTACCTAGAATGGTATGAAATGAATATAACTTAGAAATAGTCAAGTGTGAGAAAGTGGAGTATGGAAGTGTTTATGATGAATGAGATATCTTGAGTGGAGGAACATGTTGTGAAAATGATTTGGACATGTTGATATTGGGATAAAATTGTGAGATTTACCACAAAGGGTAAAATAGGTATTTAAGGCATTGGATAAATGATTAGTTGAGCAAGAGTTAGAAACGTTAACTCGAGTGTTTGATGGATGAATTTCAGTTTCGGATGATACGCCGGAGCAAATCGAGATGAGAACGCAAGAAGCATAAAGGCGGATAGTTGCACACAAGTAAAACGAGGTAAGGGACTGTGTGTTAGCTATAGAGATGTTTGTACGTATTTTACGGCAATTTCGTAGATATATTACTAGAGCTAGTACGATATTATAATTCTATGAAATGATATGGAAGCATGAAAAGTACTAGGATGTATATATGTATTGAGAAATGGGACAAGGTAAGGAAATAGCATGATATGCATGTTTTCAATGTTTTTCTCTATTATACATAGAGCTGGCAAAAGTTGGCCCGAGCCCGAAAACCCGCCCGACCCCGCCCGAGACCGAACCCGAGATCGGATCGAATTGACCAAAAAGTCAAAGGCCCGAGCCCGAGAAAAGCCCGACCCGAAAAAGCTCGAGCCCGATAAAACCCGAGCCCGAAAAAACCCGAACCCGAAAAAACCCGAACCCGAAAAAGCCCGAGCCCGAAAAAGCCCCAACCCGATACGACCCGAACCCGAAACCGGCCCGATCCGAAACCCGAAAAAGCTCAAATTTATAACCCGAGAAAGCCCGAATTATAATTATATAATTATTATATTAAAAAATAATTAAATAATTAAATAATAATACACTTTTTCTAATTAAAATTTATAAAATTTTAAAACAATCATTATTTATTTATTACATAATTATATCAATAATTTATTATCAACAAAATAAATATTAAATATTTACATTCAATTATTAAATAAAATTATTTTAAAACACAATATAATGTTCAATATCAAATAATTTTCAATATTATGCTTATTATATTTGTAATAATAAATAATAAATATATTATTAAATATAACATTTGATTTTATTATAAAAACAATTATTATACTATTTTATTATATTTATTTCATATTAAAATTTTAATTGTAATACAATAATAAATCAAATATATATATAAATCATTATATAATTGTAACATTTATTTAAATTTGATATTTCATATAAAACATTGAATACATTATTAACAAAATTAGAATTTAAATTCTGACTCCTATAACTCATAAATAGAAAAATTGTAATTTATTTTTTAAATTGTGATTATACTAAAAATAAGAATTGAAAATTAAAAAAGGGGATCATACCCTTTTAAAGGTTGTAATAACTTTTTCACTGTAAAAAAAGATTCAGACTCAACTATGACATGTTTGCATCCAAATTCTCATGTCATTAACAAGTCAATGATTGTTATGTTCTAAATTAGTCCAAATATAGTAAAAAACAAACCAGCAAAGAAAACATCAAACACTTAAAGTTATGACATGTAACATTACAAGAACAACAAAATAGAAAATATACAATCATTCTCATACACAGCCACCTAGTCATGGAGAAACCAATCCCTAGTCATACATTGCATGATGAACAAAACAGGAAAATACGATCATTCCATTCAACGCTAGCGGCTTGATGAATAATATACTCGAAAATATTGTAAATGCAGGAAGCAACTAAACTCTCTAAGAGCGACATTGTCTTCAAATAAGATTAATGAGGCAATGATCAATCATAATTACTCTTAATAAAAAAATTTATTTTTTTAACAATATAAATAGTTTGAAATAAAATATCAACATACGTTACAATTAGAACTCTTCATCCTCATCCATAAACCAACTAGTTCAATTTAATCCAACTTTCCTTCCAAATCTCATTGTTTCATCTTCTTCATCTAATAAAATATATAAAAATAATCATATAAGAATTTAAATAATAAAAAATTAATAAAATAATAATGACACTAAAATCTTACCACCTTTATCTATATCAAATCCATACAACCAATTACGAGTGGTAATCAAAATTTCTGCATTATGTGTTATGAGACAATTTCTCCATTTGTTAATAACTCTACCACTCATACTAAATGCTGATTCAGATGCAACTGTGGTAATTGGAATACTCAATATATCCTTAACCATAAGTGAAAGTATAGGGTGTCGAAATTGATTTTTCTTCCAATAATCAAGAACATCAATTTGAATCTTATAATCTTCTCTTAATTCATTCAAATATACATTTAACTCTAATCTATATAAGAGATATCTAGAATTGAAGTTTCTAAATCCCTACAATAACAAAATAAGTTCATATATGAAATTATAATAACAAATGTAAATTAAAACTAAAAAAAGAATTACTTAATATAAAAAAATAATAATTTAATAAGTTACTAAAGCAATTTATATTAAACTTTTGAACAAAAAATTTATATAAATATGTTATCAAATTAACAATAAATATTTATATATTTCAAATTTTATTTCTAGTTAGGAAATTTAAGTTTTTACAATGTCTTGTCTTTTGTATAAATTTTATTACTAAATTATATAATTTTTTTCCTCATTAATTCATATTTCATCATTTTAATTATATTTTGTCTTATAATCATTATGATTAAATTATATCAGCTTTTTGGTTTATCTATTTTATTTAAACTTCGATATTATATTTAATAATTTTTTCAAACTTAAACTAATTGCATCTATCAATTGAGAATTTAGCTACAATTATAGAACTTTAATTAGGTATAATTTAAACGAATTGATAACAATTAATTAGTTATAATTTAGTTAAGCATATATGATTATTTATTTATTTGCCTACCTTATCGGTTCATATCTATATCAGTCCACTAAAATAATATCAGTAGATATTTTTTCTTGTGCATTATGCAACGTGGCGATCAAGACAAACATGCATCATTACTTGATTGTGCAAAAATAATTATTTTAAGTTAATTTTTTTATTTAAATTATGTAATTAATTTATTAAAAATTAATAATTTGTTATACTTATATATGATAACTAATTAGTAAATATTTATTTTAATAATTATTTTGATAATAAGTAATTAATTTTTTAACCATGTTACTATGTAATATGATAATTCTGTTTGAAAATTATTAAATTAATTATATATATACACTAACGTGTAATATTTATTTTATTCCATTTTATACAATAATTTAATAATTTATCATGAAATCATATCATTTCTTTTCTTATTCTTTGAAAGCCTATCAACAATTTCAATTATTCTATAGATAGATTATATTTATAGTTCAGTCAAATTTTTTATGCTCTTCAATTTTTCTTGGCTAAGGCTAAAGAAATAAGCAAAACATTCATTTAGAAAAGAAGTGAAGAAGATAACATCTAGAAGTTGGAAGAAATCTGTAAAACTAAAAACAAACTAATAGAAGAAATAAAAAAAAATTATGAAACTTTAATTAATCTAATTTTAGTGACTTCTGTTTAAAATTTAAAAATTTATTATTTTAATCATAATTAATAATTATCTACTTTAATTTCATAATTATTTATATTATACTTTTTTTAAACTCACAAAGTTTTTTGTATAAATATATTTTTTTAGTGTATTATATCAACTACAAAATATCAATCATATGGTAGTGTAAAATTGTATATGATATAATTATATTAAATATTAAAAAATATATTTTTAATTTAATATTCTAAATTTTTAATGAGACATTTGATTAATTAATGTAAACGATTATATGTAATACAATAATATTAATTATGATTTATGTACAAATAAAAAACAAATTAAAAATAAAATAGAGCTAATTAATTGATCATTTATTCATATTAAGCATTTTTTTGGTAAATGATAATATTAATTGGTACTTTTCTTCCTATAATATCTATATGTAATATTTTCTTTTGCATTTAATGAATATAATTATATCTACTATTTTATAATAAATATTGTAAGAAATTAAAAAAGAGTAAATTATTTTTGTCAAATAATAAATATTAAAATATAGAAATTTGTTTTTATATAAATATTTATTCAAATATAAAACCATATAAAAATTAAATTAATTATCGCATTCAAAATTTTTTTTAAAAAATTATAACTAATAAAGTTTCAAAATATTTCAAGCCGGCCCGCTAAACCCGCCCGACTAGAACCGGGACCGAACCCGAAAAAGCTCGAACCCAAAAAAATTCGAACCCGAAGAAGCCCGAAACCGAAAAATCCGAACCCGAAAAAGCCCGAACCCGAAAAAACCCGAACTCGAAAAAGCCCGAACCCGAAAATAATCGAACCCGAAAAAGCCCGAACCCGAAAAAACTCGAACCCGAAAAAGTTCGAGCCCGAAAAGAACCCGAACCAAGCCCGCCCGTTTGCCACCTCTAATTATACATTAATCTTGATGATTGAGAAACGTTGACGATAGATTGGCTAATTTACATGTTTTAGCATGAAGAGGCATGCTGTATGAATAAACATGTTTTGAATTTTAAAAAGAGAAAATAGCCATCTATCAGTTTTGAGATGTGATTTGGTGTTGAAGCGCTAGGTTACACCTGTTTTTAATGCCTTGATGTACCGTGTTGGAGTTTAACTCGCACGAGGGTTTTGAGAAAGTACGAGAACTATGCTCGCACCTGTTTTGTTGAGTTGAGGTAAACCTGGGGGTCTGGGACCCAAGGGGATACCAGCCGACGGCCATTTGAACGGGCTGGGCCTTAACGATAGATCGTACCGCGCTGGAGCTTTGCGTTGACTGTGTGTCACGCTGCTTGCTCGCCTGGTATATGAGACATGGTTTAGGATAAAAAGTCCATCGGAGTTGGAGTATGGACTTGGGTCCACGGTCGTACGTAGAATAGTGTAGTCACCCGTTGGTATACTATGTACCGTGCTGGGTGCACGTGAGTACGAGTATCGCGTAGATGACACACGACGTATCTTCACCGTGAGTATACGAGGAGATGAGGTGGATTGAGATGAGCCGGAGGGTAGGACTGACCCATCCCCCTTCAGGCGAAGTGATACCCTATGCACACCTGATCAGTGAGGCCGGGGATCACTGGCTATGGCCATATGTCGTGGATATTTGATTGCCAAAAATTCCATGCCTGTCTCAAAGATTCGAGAAACAGAGACAATCTCAGAAAAGAAAGAGATTTACAGAAAAAGAGTGATTTGAGAAGTGAAAGAGATTTCGTGTTTTTGATAAATCTCTGATTTCACATTTGTGCCATGAGGGCACTATTTATGAGCATGTTTTAAATGGAAGTTGACATTTGATTTACACGAAAATGCTATTGAGAAATATGTGTTTAAATGCATTGTTCGTATGATGTTTCCATTTATAACGAAAACATGGTTTTGGTTTATGTATGCATGGGCTATGTAGGTAGTACGATATCTACCTGCTAGCATACATTTCCTTACTGAGCTGTGGTTTGCTCATCCCACTATTTTCCCCCTCCAGGTACTGAGAAGTAAGAGAGCGGTGATCTCTAGATCTTTTGTGTTGAACAGCTCCTACAATTCCGTAAAGGTATAAGATTTGTATACACGAGTATTTTGTATCTAATATGTTGTATCGCACAGCTATATCTTGGAATTGTAAACAGTATTATGGGGATGATATGTAAGTACATGGTATTTATACAATTAATTTTGTATATTTACACACACCTGGGAGTGTGAATTAAAGCTTTAAATATTTCGCTGTAAATGAATGAATTTCTAGTAATTGCATCTTCTCACAGCCCAACCGTAGTAGAGAATGTATGAATAGAAGGGTTCACAAAAGCGGGGCATGACAACTTTCAAATTGAAAATCAGAATTGTACCTTTTATCACCTCAGAAGAGATATCTGCTGATGCCTGGTCTATCAAATATACCCTACCTTGACCCACAACATGCTTCCATTTCTCTTCAGCTATGGCTCTCTTCCTTCCAAGAGGTGTAACTGTAGGAACTTTTTCTCGCCCCTTACCCCTCTATGGGACGACTACCTCAACTATTTCAGGATAATCCTTTGCATAGTACCCAAGCCTACCACATCTGAAGCATTGTGTACCTTGAAAATGATAGGGCCTACTATCATGGTATCGGCCACATCTCTGTACTGATTAGTAGTCGGTCGGGGTCCACTAATCACTCTACCCTTAGCTAGGGTTGGAGTCGGATGCATAAAAGGTCTAGCAGCCTTCTTTTGTGACTCATTGGCCTCTCTCTGATGCTTAGCAGGATATCTCCAACCAAATTTAGCACCCTTGCCATCTCCTAATTTCCTCGGACCTTTGTCCTTACCCCAATTGAACTCTGAAATATGCAAGTCATAATCCTGCTCACACAACTGGCTCATCGTACAGCTTCTCTATATGTAGCAACATCAAACAGGGCTAATTTAGCTCTAATCGAAGGCCTTAGTCCATCAACAAATCTGCGGTCCCTAATAGCTTCACTCCTGATAGAGTCTGGATCACACCGACCAGTGATGTGAATCATGACTCGTACTCATCCACTATTCGGTTCCCTTGAGTCAGATTCAAAAATTCCATTTGTAGCCTACGTCGAGCAGTATCTGGGATATATTGTTCTCTAAAAGCACCCAAAAACATATCCCATGTGATCGTTGTACCCTGAGTTCTCAACATAGGTCTGGTGGACTTCCACCAGTGCTCGGTTTTGCCTCTCAATACTAAGGCCGTAAGGGCTACTCTTTCTGTAGCCGAACATCTACAAAAATCAAACAGTTTCTTCATCTGACTCATCAAATCCTCAGCCACTGCTGGATCCTTTACCCCACTAAAAGAAAGAGGCTTAAAGTCCATAAAATGCATCAACCTCTCTATATCAAAGTCATAACCATGCCCCAAACCATCATCATCATATTGCTACGGGGGCACTGCAGGAGGACTTGGAAAAATAGAGGGACATTGTGGTCTATCAGGTTCGGGTTGTGCAGCTGCAGCATTCTCAGGTACAAGTGCAGCTGCTGGGGGGTTCGGTGCAGCCTGTCCCGCTATACCAAGTATACCCTCCAGTCTAGACATGATTTGACCCATCATGGTCATCATCGTACGCATATCTCCCTCTAATCTGGCTACCCGGGGATCGAGAGTCTCTATCTGATCATAGGGCTCATGACTAGAGGACGATCTACTACACCTCTCAATCCTATCATTCCGCCCCTAAGCTCGTGAGCTCTCTCCTCTCTTGCGGTGTCTCTCAGGCATAACTCACAAGCCTGTTAACTTTCCTGCATTTATAACAAACTCTTAGATCACTACCAGCTCCATATACACATTTGTATCTAAATATCACACAATAACTTGGGGATGTACATTTTCTTAGACCTAATCATCGACTCACATCAGAACAACCTTGCTCTGATACCAATTTCTATCACATCCCGACTCCGAGTGCCTTTCATCCATACATATATCACTTACAGTTGGGCTGTGAGTCGATGTACCTACTAATTCCATACATTTATATTGGAAATATTTAAAACTTTAAAACACACACTCCCAGGCATGTGTGTAGATATACAAAATCTATTGTATAAATAAAATATCTTTACATAACATCCTCATACAGTTTCCTCATTTTCAATTTATAATTGTGCAATACAATACGATAGATACAAAATGTTTTTTATATACAATTCTTATACCTTAGTAACTGGTAGGAGCTGACCAACACAAAATAGATCTGGAGACCACCGCATTGTTCTACTTCTCAGTATCTGGAGGGGGAAAAATAATGGGATGAGCAAAGCACAGCTCAGTAAGGAAAAGAATGCTAACAGGTAGATACTATACTATCTACATAGCCCATGCCAACCAAAATCATCTTTCATTATAAATGAAAATATCAATGGAAAAAGTGCAATTTCATAAAAACCAATGCTCAATGCTTCCATTTGAAAACAAGATATAAAACAGTGTTATCACAGCATAAGCATTTAAGTCAAGATATTTATCAAATCATAATTTCTCTTTTCTTTTCACAAATCATTTCTTTTCATCAAATTTCTCTCTTTTATGATTTTCTCAAATTTCTCTTATCTCTGAGACAAGTAGGGAGTTTTAGGCAAACAAATATCCATGACATATGGTCATAGTGATCCCAGGCCTCACTGATCAGGTGTACATAGGGTATCACTCGCCTGAAGGAGGATGGGTCAGTCCTACCCTTTGGCTCATCTCAATCATTATCATCATCTTCCTCATTATATCGCATATACTCACGGTACAACATACTCCATGTATCATCTACACGATACTTGTACCCGCGTGCACACAGCACGATACATAGTATTCCTCGGACAACTACACAGTATAGCGTACGCCCATGGACCCAGTCCATCCACCCTAAATCGATGGACTCCTAAACCTAAACCATGTCTCTTATACCAGGCGAGCAGAATCAGCATGACACACAGTCTCTGCAAGGCTCCAGCGTGGCATCTCTCAGTGCGAGCAACTGCTTCTAGCACTGTATCATCTCAAAAATCATTGTCTAAGCTAGGCTCCAGCATATTATCATCATCATCATAAAACCACGTGCGAGCTACACTCCAGCACGGTTTGTTAAATCAGGGAAAACATATGCGAGTAAAAACTTCAGCATAGTAAAAAATCATCAAAGCAAGTGTGAGCTAAGACTCTAACACCAATTCACATCTCAAATCTGATAGGTGGCTATTTTTCTCTTTTAAAACTCAAATCGTGTTTATTAACGTAGCATGTCATTCCATGCTAAACATGTAAAACTAGCCAACCTATCCAACACCATTTCTTTGTCACAATAACAACATAAGGTTGTAAAAACATTGGAAACATGCATGTCATGTTGTTTTCCTTCCCACATCCCATTTTCACAATTCATACCATAATACATTTCAATTCACTTATGGCTTAACAGCTAAACATAATATTACTAGCGTCATAACTACTAAAATCGCTGTAAAATACGTACAAATATCTCTATCGCTAACATACAATCCCTTACCTCGAATCACACAGATATCGTCTTCGCTTGCATTCGTTGTCTGTGATCCAGGCGGGTTATTCTCCGTCGTATTTCCACTGTCTGCACATTTTATCATTTAGTTACTTCCTTTACATATTTACATTTCCCACCAATATCACTATACCTTCTCTTAAGTTTTTCCATCACTTTTCCATGGGTTTCTCTTTATAAATCCCTCTTAATATTACTTATTCATCACTACAACCATCATTCCTTACCTCTCCTTCAGACTTGATGTTTTCACCCTTCTAATATCATTTCTATCAAGATTGCACAAACCATTCAACCCATAAAATTTTTAGAAACTCATATTTAAAGCTTGAGGGTTGAAGAACTTACCTAGCTTTGCTCTTTCCTTGGTCAAATTTGTGGTAGTCTACTCTCCTCCTCTTGATCAAACCAATATGTTGTTTTTGGGTATGTTATTCTCCTTACTTCAAGGAACAACTTCTCCTTCTTGATCTCCTTCTAAATCTGGCTGAAATGTAGTGGTATTTAGAGTGAGAAAGCTTTATTCTTTGAGAGAAAGGGATAGGAGCGGGTTTGGTAGGTAAAAAAGTTTGATTTTCAGTCTAATCTCGTACTCTTTTTATAGATGCAGAGACATGAGATCGATATGGTCCCTTGTGGAGATCGATCTCTGCATGGTTTGGTAGCCCTTTTTCCTGACATAACTACTACCAGATCAATCTACTTTTCATGATGAGATTGATCTGTTGCAAGCAGAATTCTTTGAAGGATCGATCTGTTAGTAAAGGGGAGATCGATCTGTTTCAACCCGAGACATTTGGAGATCGATCTGTTCCTTGTGAGAGATCGATTTCTTTCAGACAGAAGCTTAAGGAGATCGATCTGCCTTGTTATGAGATCGATCTGCTCTGTTTCGGTTGAATTGATACTTGACATTTCGAGAAGGGGGATTGATCTCTTCCTCATGGGAGATTGATCTATTCTTCCCTGGCATCCGCATTACTGTAGTTTTCTGCAGATTTGCAATGTAAAATTCATCCTTTATTGCCTAATACCTCATGTTATATTTCGTACACAACCAACGTATAATAGTATCCATTCCATATAAATTCATAGGCAATAAAACTTGTGCACACAACTTAAAATCATGGATTGTACATTAAATTTCATAATCCCTACATCCTTTATTGTCTATACACATGTAGCAATATGCACATACATCATAGCTTCATAAGCAATACTTGTAAAACTACGAGCATTACAAGTTTACCCAGGGACTCGACGAAACCATAATGCTATTTGGGTGATTATGGATAAATTGACTAAGTCAGCCTACTTTCGGCTATGAAATCCATAAATACTCTGAGTGTGTGGATGGATTGATATGTAAGGGAGATTGAGGAACACCATGTAAAGTCCCAGTGAACATTGTATAAAATAGGGATTCTCGCTTCACTTCCCACTGCTCGAAATATTCTCAGGAAACCATGGGAACTCAGTTGAGTTTTAGCACAACTTTCCATCCTCAAACCCATGGTCAATCAAAGAGAACCATCCAGACATGGGAGGATATGTTGAGATCATGTGAAATGGATTTGAAAGGATCATGGGATGATCATTTTTTATTAGTCAAATTTGCCTACAACAATAGTTATTACTCCAGTATTGAAAAGGCATTGTATGGTCGTAGTTTTTGTTCCCCAATTAGATAGGGGGAAGTAGGTGACAAACATATATTTGCTCTCAATTTGGTAAGACAATCCTCTGAGGATGTTCAGTCGATAGGTGAGAGATTAAGAGTAGTTCAGAACAGACAGAAAAACTATGCAGACACGAGACGGAGGCCATTGGAATTCACCGTGGATGAATCAGTATTTCTGAAAGTTCTCTCTCTAAAGGTATAACAAGATTTGAGAAGAGAGATAAACAGAATCCTCATTCTATTAGACGCTTTTAAATATTAAACAGAGTGAGAGATAATGCCTGTAGGTTGGCGTTACCTTAGTAGGTGTCCACAATCTCTTCCACATTTTGATGCTTCAGAGATACCATCCGGACCGGACACATAGGCTTAGATATGAGCCATTGGAGCTCAATGAAAATATGTAGTATGTAAAGAAACTGGTTTGGATAGTGGATAGGAAGGAGAAAGCACTACAATTTAAGATGATCCCTTTAGTTAAATCCTTCGATAGTACCACACTCCGAAAAAAGCCACATGGACATTGGAGAGCATGATACGTGAGAAGTACCCGAAGTTGTTCACGGACTGATCTGGTTCAATTTGGATGAAGCTACGTAGGAATTAGAGAGCTTGACGCGAGAGAAACATCCTGAGTTATTTGAGGATTTACTTGGTTCTAATTTGGAGGACCAAATTTCTTTAGGTGGGGAGGAATGTAAGACTCGAAATTTGGTGTCATTTCTTTAAGAAATTGACATTTGAAACATGGATTTGTGTAATCTTGATCAATAAAGAAGAAATAATTAAATTCCAAGTTCAATTGATCAAGATACGAATTTATTGTGAAGACCCGAAATTTTTCACCTCGAGAATTTATCTTGAAAATTTGGAAAAATATTCTCGAAACAATAATAATAAATAAAAATATTTTCATAGAAATAACAATAAAATAATAATATTTTAATTTTAAGATATTTTCATAATATTATATTGAGAGATATTTTATATATAGTTGGGTATTATATTATATTAAAGTATTATATTAAAGTATAATATAATATAATATAATATAATATAATATAATATAAACAAAAAAGGAAATAAAAAAGAAAAGAAAAAAAGAAAAGGAAGCAAAATCGGGGAACAAGGAAGGAAGGATCGAAAAACCTGATCCTTCCTTGTTTTCCTTCTTCGGCAAGCCAGCAGAGGGAGACGGCACGAGGGGTGATCGGCAAAGGGACGATTGGCACTTAGAGAATGTCCGACAGCCGTCGCATGCCTTGGTTTCATCAAAAAATGACTGGATGAGAAGGAGAGGCGGCGGCAGAGAAGACAAAAATGGACGAGATCCGACGCTGATCTGCCTCACCCCAAACCAATCGAAGGTTCCCCACGTGAAGGTGCATCGATTGGTTGAAGAAGCGGCTGAATAACCGGCCGACAATGCTAGTAACGATGAGTAAAAGGCTGAGCTAGTACAGAAATCGAAGATGGGTATAGGCTGAACCGAACCAGTCCTGTTCAGCCGAAAAGAAAGAAAAAGAAGAAAAAATGAGAAAAAGGGAGAAACATTTGGTGATGCCCCGAGTATAAGGACAAGTTGATAAGCTGTCAAAATTGACCGATTTAATTTTCAAAAAATTTATTTGAAATTATATTTGACCGAAATTGATCGGTTTAAATATATAACTGTGTAGCGCGACAAAAGGCGATGGACAAAAGTTTAATTGAGCCTCGATTTATGTGCTATCACGGAATCTCGATAAGTGAATCTCAATTATGACAATTTGTATAATAATACGCGTTAGAAATTCATCGTGTAAATTACGGATTAATTTCATATAAAATGAATTATTTTTGAAATTTTCAAATCGATTGTCGTGAATGATAGTCGAGTTATCTAAGTAATCTAAAACAAGGCCCAATAAGTGTTACTGAGCCCAATAAGTCAAATCAACTATAGTAAATACAAGAATTGTATTTATTGGGTTAAATTGATATGATAAATGATTACGTGCAGCTTCGGAGATTATATTGGGAGCTAAACGGACTGCGTGATTGAGCAGCGTTGCAAAAGTAAGCACGCTCGACGTGATTCGAGGAAAGGGAATTTTGTAAGTACTTAGATATATATATATATATATATATATATATTGAGGGGATTTACATGGCCTAGAATTTCTTAAAGTATCTAGAAATGAAATAATAATTTTTGCAAAAATCGAGACATCAGTGAAAAAAGGCGATTTTTCCCCTAAGAGTAAAATTTTCAAAAAGGGTAATAAGACTAATAAATTGCATGACTATAATATTTTGATGTTTTATATGAATGTATTGCTTTGATTTAAGAAAATTTGCGCATAAGTTGGCGGTTGATTTCATGATTTATACGAAATGGTACATGTTAGGTACCGGTTGCGATTTTAAATATGCTTTATCAAAATTGAGCCACCTATCATATTTATACGAGTAAAAAGAGTGCTGAAGCCTTACTCGCACTAAATTTTACTGATTTATTACTCATAAAAAGTCGTATTGGAGCATTACTTGTACGAAGATTTTTGTATGGTACAAAATCGTGCTAGAGCTTCATTCGCACTAGACATGATGTGACATGCATAAAGCCATGCTGGAACCTCCTGTAGACTGTGTGTCACAGAGAAATGATATGCTTGCATGTGTACCTTGAGACATGGGTTAGTTATCCACATAGTATGGGGTGGATAAGACCTACGGCAGGCACCCCTAGACTATGATATGGGTTCACGGAGTACGTTATACCGTGTATGTCACACGGAGTACGATGTACCATGTAGTCATGAAGACTAGCTGATGAGACATGATATCTTGGCAGGTAGGATTTGACCACACCTTCCGTTGTAGTTGTGATGCCCCACACACCGGGATCCGTGTAGCCTGGGATTACAAGGACATAGTATGGCCATAGTCCTCGATTTTTCATACAGTAACATACATGCCTTACAGGATATCATACGGACTGAATAGACCAGGGTGGACCTAAAGAAGGGGTGATGCCCCGATTTATTTTTTTTAATTGAGATGTGATTTAATGGATCAAGGTATTCCCGAGGTATAGGTTTAGCCTTAACGTGGTTGTTTTATGATGAAACTGATAAGTTTTAATGTGACAAGCATGAGATGTCATACATGATGATTTTTCCATGTTTGCATTATATGCCTGATTTCATGATTTATCTTATATGATAGATATATACATGGGGCATCATTTTTAGTATTACATCATGCTCTAGATGTAAACGATTTTATATCATGACATTATAAGCATGTAGATAGTATAATTATCTACTTGCTTACATTATTGTCTTATTGAGCAAGTTGTGCTCACCCTTTCATTTTCCCTATCTACAGAGCACACATAATAGTTAGTGAGTGACTGTGTACTTGCATCTTGGTATCCACTGCTTCCCATCACCGAGAAGTTTACACATTGGTATCATTTTGTATCTAAACATGTAATAGCACAGTAATCATTTTGGAATATAATATGGGGAAGTAAATATTAGTAAACACATACAAGTATAGAACCTCAATTATAAAGTATACGTGTTTGCTTTTGAATAAATTAAAAGATAGATGGCATGGTAGATAGTAAAGGGTGACTAATACTGACTCCTAGCCCAACTGTTTAATGGTGAGAATGTTCACGATCGAAAAAAGAAAAGAAAAAATGAAAAATTTGGAGTAATTTTAGGTAAAAAGGGGTCGTGACTGAGGTAGTATCAGAGCTGAATTTGCCTAATATGAGTTAGTATTAGTAAGTATGAAAGTTCAATTCCCATATTATTGTGCTTTGTTTAAATATAACTGTGTATATTGAGATGGGATTAGACTAATGAATGGTTATGGATGCTAGAATTTAGGCATTATGCATGTTAACCGCCGTGGTTGAGGGGCGAGTTCACATACTAGAGGCCGTAGGTGTAGGCCTGAGAGCCGTGTAGAGCCACAGATTGGTCAGATCCCACAAGAACCTAATGAGAGGCCAGGGAATACTGAGGCATGCTTCGCTAAGATTGAACGGGGTATGGAGAGCCTCGTTGAGATAGTTACACAGGCAACATTAGGGGTGGGCGATAGACGAGGTCCAGTCGGATAGCCTACTGATGCTGGACAGGCAGTTGCTACAGATAGGCCTACACCTCTACCATTTCAATATATTGTATCTCCTGTTGCACCAAAGTAGGGTAGTAGAGGATGGGGATATGGTTGTGATTTGGATAGATTACGGTAGTTTTAGAAGTTCAGACCACCGATATTTAGCGAGGTCAAGAACTCAGCAGCTGTTGAGGACTGGGTGAATGAAATAGCGAAGTTGTTCAAGTTCTTTCGGTGTAAGTCGATCGAGAAAGTAACTTTTCATCTGTTTATGTTGGAGGACAAGGCGGATCATGGATGGAAGTCCTCTCAACCTATCTTAAGAGTTAGACATCTAGAGCTAACATGAGAGATAATTTTGGATGCATTCTATAGATAGTATATTCCAGACACCATTTAGAGAAAGTTACAAATAAAGTTTTGTACTTTGACCTAGAGGAACAGGTCAATCAATGAGTATGAATCTCAGTTTACATCCCCGGGTAGGTATGACCCGACTTTATAAACAGTGAGAATCGAAAAGTTTGAAAGTAAGTAAAGGGCTCAGACCGTCTATCAGAGTTTGATTGGCCCCATTAGATATCACAACATATGACGAGGCAGTGCGTAGACCACAGTGATGCGAATAAGATTTAGGAGTTACATGCCTCTTAGTTTGGGAAAGGTAATAAGTGTCAAAATAAAGAAAAAAAGAGAATAGTGGATGATAAAGGTGTCAGAGTGGGAAAGAGGGCATTTGGCAAGAGATTTAGAGCTGATGAGTCATAGGGTAAAATGATTAGTAAGCCTCCAGTGTATCTAGTTTCAACACCTATGAAGGGTATTGTGATTGGAGGACCCCAGCCTACTATTGAGTAGTGTAGGATGTGTGGTAGATACCACAGAAGTAGGCCCTACCTCTTATTGACTAAAACATGTTTTAAGAGTGGTAGGATAGTCCATCTATTCAAGAATTGCCCAGAGGTGGGTGAGACTGCCCCACAGAAAGGCAAAGAGCCTGAAAAAGCCCTTGCTGATACCTCTGCACTGAAAAAGAAGGCCACAGTCGAAGAGAAGGGGAAAATAGGTTGTTGGTCGAGGGCAAGTGTATGCCTTGGACTAGGACGCAATTGATGCTTCATCTAAGGTGGTAGAAGGTACCATCTTGATTGTTAATATTGAAACAATTGTTTTAATTGATCCTGGTGCCACTCATTTATTCATATTACCTTCATTTGGCATAAAAGTTAGTAAAATATGTGAAGCCTATACCCTTAGGCAAAATACTAATAGTTAGAACCTTAATAAAGGATAGTCAGCTAATTGAATATGTATGTAGAGATTGAAGTTGAAACTGAGGGAAAAGGATATGTCAACCGATTTTATTAAATTGAATACGAATGATTTTGATGTAATATATGGAATGGATTGGTCGACTTTAGACTATGCTGTTTAGATTGCTATTCTAAGATAGTGATGTTTCCACCCTGAAAAGTGTATTGTATGTTTTGACAAGTGATGAAAGAGTTTAATGGTTGTAACTAAAGGAGTGAATGATTGTACTGTCGAAATGAGTAATGATGTGAAGGTTTCATCACTTATGTGGTTGGTATGGATAAGGCACATCCGGATTTGACAGATACCCCAGTAGTTAGAGAGTTTCTCGATATCTTCCCAGATGACTTACCAGGGTTACCACCAGATAAAGAGATGAAATTTTATTTTGATTTGGTACCTAGTACTAAGCCGGTATCTAAACTACATTATAAAATGACACTAGTGGAGCTGGAAGGACTAAATAAGCAATTACTAAAGTTATTAGATAAGGGGTTCATTAGACCGAGTATCTCACCACGAAGAGCACTGGTCCTATTTATGAAAAAGAAAGATGAAAGAATCCGGTAATGTATGAATTATTAGTTGTCGAATGAGGCTACCATAAAGAGTAAGTGTTTCCTTCCATTATTGATAATCTATTGGATCAGTTTCTAAGAGCGAAGATCATTTTCGAGATCAATTTTAAGTCTAGGTATCATCCGTTGAGGATTTAAAATGTGGATGTGCTCAATACAACTTTTTGTACCCGTTAGGACATTAATGAATGAGGTATTTAAACTTTACCTGGACCGATTTGTTATCATCTTTATCGATAATATGTTAGTACATTCGAAGTCTAGGGAACACCGTGAGCAGCAATTGAAAACTATTTTAAAGGTGATTTGTTAAGGATTTCTCGAAATGGGCTGCTTCATTGACACATCTCACTTGGAAAAAGGTTATATGAGTGGGATGATAAGTGTGAAAGTAGCTTCTGTGAGTTTTGGTGAATTGAAGCATAAACTGACTACCGTACCTATTCTCACCATACCCAACAGCTCAAGAGGTTTCTCAGTATATATAGATACCTCAAAATAAGGATTAGGTTGTACACTGATGTAAAATGAGAAGATGGTCACTTATGGATCCCGACAGTTAAGGACCATGAGAGAAACTATCCGACCCATGATTTAGAATTGGTAGTCATGGTGTTTGCATTGAAGGTATGGCGCCACTACTTATACGGTGAGAAATTTCGGGTATGCACCGATCATAAAAGCCCTATTATCTTTTTCATACAAAGAGTTGAATATGAGATAACGAAAAAGGTTAGAGCTTCTAAAGGACTATGATTGTGAGATATTGTACCACCCGGGTAAGGATAATGTAGTGGTTGATGCCTTGAGTAGAAAGAGCATCGGGATGGTATCACATATGATAGTTAGGGAACGTGAGCTGTTAAAATAGTTTGTGAGCCTCAGTAGAGATGTGATCCCTTCTAATGCTGACAGTGATTATGTGACAGCTAGCCTGAGATTAGAACCGGATTGGATTGATCAGATTTGACAGGCTTAGCATGATGATAGGCAGGGTGTCGATAGTGTGAGTCTGATTTAGAGGGGTACAGTGACAGAGTCCACAGTGAGTGATGATGGCTTACTGAGGTTCAGAGGCAGAATAAGTGTTCCCAAGGACCCACTGTTGATGAGATTGTTATTGTCAGAAGCTTACTCTTCAAGATATACATTACATCCGGGGACCAATAAAATGTATCAGAATCCCTAAAAGGGTATTGGTGGTCAGGCATGAAAAGAGACATCGTAGAGTTATAGCGAAGTGTATCGTATGTTAGTAGATTAAGGTATAGTCTCAGAAGCCTGCAGGGTTATTGCAAGCGCTACCATATCGACATGGAAATGGGAGCACGTTACCATAGATTTTGTTATGGGTCTACCTAGGGACCCAATGAAACCATAATGCTATTTGGGTGATTATGGACAAATTGATTAAGTCAGCCTACTTTCGGACTATGAAATCCACAGATACTTTGAGTGCTTGGGTGGATTGATATGAAAGGGAGATTGGGGAATACCATGTAACTTTCCTGTGAGCATTGTATCAAATAGGGATTCCCATTTCACTTCCCACTGTTGGGAACATTCTCAGGAAACCATGGGAACCCAATTGAGTTTCATCACAGCTTTCCATCCTCAAATCGATGATTAATCAGAGAGAACCATCCAAACATGAGAGGATATGTTTAAAGCGTGTGAAATGGATTTGAAAGGATTATGGGATGATCATTTGTTATTAGTCAAATTTGCCTATAACAATAGTTATTACTCGAATATTAAAAAGGCATTGTGTGGTTGTAGTTGTTGTTCCCCGATTGGATAGGGAGAAGTGGGTGACAGACATATATTTGCTCCCGATTTAGTAAGACAAACCTCAGAGGATGTTCAGTCGATAGGTGAGAGATTAAGAACAGCTCAGAGCAAACAGAAAAACTATGCAGACACGAGATGGAGGCCATTGGAATTCACCATGGATGATTCAGTATTTCTAAAAGTTCTCTCTCCAATGGTATAACAAGATTCGAGAAGGGAGATAAATGGAATCCTCGTTATATTATACCCTTTTAAATATTAGACAGAGTGAAAGATAAGGCCTGTAGGTTGGCGTTACCACCTGAATTAGTAGGCGTCCACAATGTCTTCCACATTTCGATACTTCAGAGATACCATCCGGACCCAACACATGGGCTTAGATATGAGCCATTGGAGCTCAATAAGAACATGTAGTATGTAAAGAAACCGGTTCGGATAGTGGATAGGAAGGAGAAATGCTACAATTTAAGACGATCCCTGTAGTTAAAATCCTTCTATAGTATCACACTCCGGAAAAAGCCACATGAAAATTAGAGAGCATGATACGTGAGAAGTACCCGAAGTTGTTCACAGACTGATCTTGTTCAATTTGGAGGAAGCTAGATAGGAATTCGAGAGCCTGACGCGAGAGAAACATCCCTATTTATTCGAGGATTTACTTGGTTCTCCTTTAAAGGACCAAATTTCTTAAGGTGGGGAGGAATGTAAGACTCGAAATTCGGTGTCATTTCTTTAAGAAATTGACATTTAAAACATTGATTCGTGTAATCTTGATCAATAAAGAAAAAATTACTAAATTCCAAGATCAATTTATCAATATATGAATTTATTATGAAGACCCAGAATTTTTCACCTCGAGAGTTTATCTCAGAAATATGGAAAAATATTCCCAGAAAAATAATAAAAATAAATAAAAATATTTTCATAGAAATAAAAAAATAATAATATTTTAATTTTAAGATATTTTCATAATATTATATTGAGAGATATTTTATATATAGTTTGGTATTATATTATATTAAAGTATAATATAATATATATATATATATAATAAACAAAAATGGAAATAGAAAAAAAAGGAAGCAGAATAGGGGAACAGGGAAGGAAGGATCAAAGAACCCGATCCTTCCCTGTTTTCCTTCTCTGACGAACCAGCAGAGGGAGACAGCACGATGGGTGATCGGCAAAGGGACGACTGGCACCCAGGGAACGTCCGACAGCCATCGCATGCCCTGGTTTCGTCCGACGCCGATCTGCCCCAACCCAGACCAACCGAAGGTTCCCCACATGAAGGCACGTCGATTGGCTGAAGAAGCGATCGAAGAACTAGCCCGCAACGTCGGTAATGGCTAGGAAAAGGCTAAACCAGTACAGAAATAGGAAATGGGTATTGACTGAAACAGACCGGTCCTGTTTAGCCAGAAAAGAAAGAAAAAGAAGAAAAATGAGAAAAGGGAAGAAAAAAGGGAGAAAAAATTCATTGATGTCCCGAGTCCAAGGACAAGCCGATAAGCAGTCAGAATTGATCGATTTAATTTTTGAAAAATTTATTTGAAATTATATTTGATCGAAATTGATCGGTTTAAATATATAACTATGTAGCGCAACAAAAGGCGATGGATGAGAGTTTAATTGAGCCTCGATTTACGTGTTATCAAGGAATCTCAGGTAAGTGAATCTTAATTACGACAATTTGTATAATAATACGCGTTAGCAATTCATTGTGTAAGTTACGGATTAATTTCGTATAAAATGAATTATTTTTGGAATTTTGAAATTGATTGTCATGAATGATAATACGAGCTATCTAAGTAACCTAAAACAAGGCCCAATAAGTGTTAATGAGCCCAATAAGTCAAATCGACTATAGTAAATGCAAGAATTGTATTTATTGGGTTAAATTGATGTGATAAATGATTGCGTACAGCTTCAGAGATTATATTGGGAGCTAAACGAACTGCGTGATGGAGCAACGTTAGAAAAGTAAGCACGCTCGACGTGATTCGAGGTAAGGTAATTTTATAAGTGCTTAAAGATATCTATACGTATTTTGAGGGGATTTACATGGCCTAGAATTTTCTAAAGTATCTAGAAATGAAATAATATTTTTTTACGAAAATCGAGGCATCAATGGAAAAGATGATTTTGCCCCTAGGAGTAAAATTTACGAAAAGGGTAGTAAGGCTAATAAATTGCATGATTATCATGTTTTGATATTTTATATGAATGTATTGCTTTAATTTAAGCGAATCTGCACATAGGTTGGCTATTGATTTCATGATTTATACGAAATGGTACAGGTTAGGTACCGAATGTGATTTTAAATATGCTTTATCAAAATTGAGCCACCTATCATATTTATATGAGTAAAAAGAGTGTTGGAGCCTTACTCGCACTAAATTTTACTGATTTATTACACATAAAAGCCGTACTGGAGCGTTGCTCGTACGATGATTTTTGTATATGTACAAAATCGTGCTGGAGCTTCACTCGCACGAGATTTTAGATATCATGATATGCATGGCGTCGTGCTAGAGCTTTGCTCGCACTAGACATGATGTGACATGCATAGAGCTGTGCTAGAGCCTCCTGTAGATTGTGTGTCACAGAGAAATGATATGCTCGCCCGTGTACCTTGAGACATGGGTTGGTTATTAACATAGTATGGGGTGGATAAGACCTACAGCAAGCACCACCAGACTATGATATGGGTTCACAGAGTACATTATACTGTTTATGTCACTCGAAGTATGCTATACCATGTAGTCATGATGATTAGCTGATGTGACTTGATATTTTGGCGGGTAAGATTTGACCCACCTCCTGTTGCAGTTGTGATGCCCCGCACAACGGGATCTGTGTAGCCTAGGATCACAGGGACATAGTATGGTCATAGTCCTCGATTTTTCATATAGTAACCTACATGCCTCACATGATATCATACGGTCTGAATAGACTAGGGCAGACCCGAAGGAGAGGTGATGCCCCGATTTATGTTTTTTTTAATTGAGATGCGATTTAATGGATCAAGGTATTCTCGAGGGATAGGTTTATCCTTGGCGTGGTTGTTTTATGATGAAACTGATAAGTTTTAATGTGACGAGCATGCGATGTCATACATGATGAGTTTTCCATGTTTGTTTTATATGCCTGATTTCATGATTTATCTTATATGATAGATATATACATGTGGCATCATTTTTAGTATTACCTCATGCTCTAGATGTAAATGATTTTATATCATGACATTATAAGCATGTAGATAGTATAGTTATCTACCTGCTTACATTATTGCCTTACTGAGCAAGTTGTGCTCACCCTTTCATTTTCCCCATCTACAAAGCACACACAGTAGTTAGTGAGTGACTGAGGACTTGCATCCTAGTATCTGCTGCTTCTCATCACCGAGAGGTATACACATTGGTATCATTTTGTATCTAAACATGTAATAGCACAGTAATCATTTTGGAATATAATATGAGAGATGTAAATATTAGTAAACACGTACAAGTAAAGAACCTCAATTATAAAGTATACGTGTTTGTTTTTGAATAAATTAAAAGATAGATGGCATGGTAGATGGTAAAGGGTGACTAATACTGACTCATAACCCAACTGTTTGGTGGTGAGAATGTTCATGACTGGAAAAGGAAAGGAAAAAATGAAAAATTTATAGCGATTTTAGGTAAAAAGGGGTCATGACAATAGGTGCTAAAACAGAAGGAGAAGAAAAGAAAAGAATGAGAGAAATGACGGGAACAAAAAAGGAAATTCAAAAAAAAAGAGGCAGAATATATATATATATATATATGTATATATATATATATATAATTGTGTATATATATATATATATATATATATATATATGTGTGTGTGTGTGTGTTAGAGAATAGAAGAAATATTGAAGGGAGAAGAAAAGCGCTGCGAAAATTTGGAAAAAACTCGGGGGAGGATAATTCGAAAATATTTATTCAAAAATTCGGAGGAATGAACCGAGTGGACTGGACCCACTAATTTCAAACACGAAGGCTTTGTGGACTACGGACAGACATTGAGGTAAGGAAAGTCCTGTATACTGCTAGAGATAAATTGTACGTATTTTTTGTCGATTTTTATATATGAATTTTAGGAAATATTTTACCGTATGGAAAATTCTCATTGCTGCTAGAGTTAAATATACGTAATTTCTGTTCATTTGTAGTTATAAAAATGTTAGGCTAAATTTCCTAGTTATTGAAATATAAAGAACCCGAGGCCTATTTTACATTTTGGAATTAAAGGGAATTATAAACTCCGTAGATCGGCCCAACTACCGATATAGATTTACTTAGTTTATTTAGACAAAAATATCGATAATTATAATTATTGATTTTAAATTGAAAAAGGCTAGTTAACCTCTTCTGAATTGTTTTATAAAATGAACTGAATTTATAAGCGATTTAAAAGAAATGATTTGCTTATAAAGTTATTCTAATGATATGTGCTTGAGCACGTACTGACTGTGTGTCGTACAGTTCGACTCGCACTGATTTTGAGATAAAGGCATTGGTGAGATCATGCTGCATTTCTGTTTGTTCTATATCTGTTTCTGTGGTCTACGGAGTACAATGTACCGTGCAACACGCACGCAAGTACGATGTATCGTGTTTCTGATTATGTTTCTGGTCTTCAAACATTTTGATCTGTAAGTCGTTTGGGTAGCTGACCACTCCCATGGTGATTGACATCCTAGCAAACCTAGCCTGTGATTGCCCAGAGTCACCGACATCGGCCAATTGTCATTTTTTGTATTTGATATAGCATGCCTGCCTTGTCTCATCTATTTGAACTTCTTAATTGACTCTGTGATTTTATATTCGTATGGAACAGAATATTTTAATGCATAAAAGACCGTGAGGGCCACCTCTTGAATCTTGCAGGACCAAAGTGCCATATCGTCATCGCTTTTAAAAGCTATTTAAAGTTTTAGAAAACGATATTGATTTCATTTTTGTTTTCATACTGAAATTGTCATGAATTTTTCGACTTTGATTTTTCGGAATTGATAATGCCTCTATGTTTGTTTGAAATATTTTTTGAACTGTCTGCATGGATTAGGATATTCTGGAAACCTGTTTATTTTGCTACTGAAAGCTCTGACATATTTTCTTTATTTACCACAGTAGCTAATTTACTACCGATATATGTTCTGGTTTCTGAAATCTGTTTTGGTATATGTGAATTTACCGAACTACTTGTATACTTTGTGAAAATCTTTCGAATTTTGACAAGTACATATATATCTATATATATCTTAGGTAGTATATTTATCTACCTGTATGGGGTTTTTCTTACTGAGCATGTTGAGCTCACCCCTCACTTTCCTCCACAAAGCCCATCGGTAACTTGGGCCGCTTCCGTTAGTAAGGCATTTTGCACAGCTGTGATTCTGCAGAGTATATTTCTGCGTCGAAGGTGTACTCAGTTTTAACAAATTCTTTCGTATCTAAAATTTTTGTAAGTACAGTAATGTAGATGAGATATGCTTAGGGAAATGTGAACGTGATTATTTGTAGAAGAAATTTAATTGAGATTGTTAGATTTCACTGTTTGATCTAATATCGACCTATAGCCCAACCAAATTGTGTTGAAATTTGAGTCGTTACAGATGAAGTTTTAAATTGATTTAGTACTGGGTACCAAACTGATATCCCAACCATTATCTGAATGGCTTCGATTGAATTAGAGGAGCTGATGGAGCAATTACAGGGATTATATGATAAGGTGTAAAGCTCGTAAATTTCTATGTATTGTTTATGATTCCGAAATGTACGGACAAGTTACATTATATATGAATCATAAGAAATAGATATTTTTAAGTTATAAATGTGAATGAAATGCAAAATGAGTGTTAAAGCAATTAATATGAAGTTACTTTGAAAATTTTGTGAAAATTGCTGCTGAAATGCTGTAAATGCAAGGCAGATCGATCACATTGCAAGGGGAGATTGATCTCATTACCTTGAAATGCATGCCAAGGCATTTTGCAAGAGGGAGATCGATCCCTCATTCAAAGCAGATCGATCTCAAGTTACTTCTGCTTGGACAAGATCGATCTCCTCCCATAAGGTAGATCGATCTCTAGTTGCCTCTAGTTAGCAAAGATCGATCTCTAAAGTCCTCTGCCAAGCTAAGATCGATCCCATCCCATGAGCAAGGATCAATCTCATCTCTTAAGTAGATCGATCTCATCCAAGGAGGCAGATCGATCTTCCACCCTAGGAGATCGATCTGATCAGGTAAATTCTATAGAACCCGATAGTTGAGTCCTGCATTTCACGAAAGCAACTCATCTTCCTCCATTTTTAACAAGTGACCTAACTTTCTCACTCTAAGAATCATCACCTTCCAATAAGATTTAAGAGAAGTCCCTTTGAGAAAAGTTGTTCCTAGTGAGGAAGAGAACAACATAGTCAAAGACTGGAAGTTGAAACTTTGGATTGAAGGAGAAAAGAGATTTTCCCCCAATTTTGCAAAAAGAGGAAGCTAGGTAAGATTTCAATACACCATCTTCTAGTATGTTAATCTAGCCATTTTGAATACACTATCTTCTAGTATGTTAATCTAGACATTTTGATGAGTTGATTGGTGTATATAATGTTGGCTGAAATGTTAATGTACATGCTTAAACAACCATGACCTAGAATGGGCTGAGCGAGAGAAAGTTGAAATGGCATAGAGTTGATAATGATTTAAACATGTAGAGATGTTAGTAAGCAGGTATAGATGATTTTAAGATAACTGTATGAAATCCATATGTTGGAATAGATGATGATTGAAAATGGGCATAAGAGGTGTTTGATAAATTACCTTAGTGAAGAAAATGATGAACTCAAGGCATTGTGAGAGTAATGTTGGTTCAATGTGAATCAATACACCTAAAGAGTCTAATAGATTCTCTAGAAAATGAATAGAACGATTGAAATGGACTTAAGAGAGAGTCAAGTCCAATAAGATATAACAAGGCCATATTGATGTAAAATGGCCCAATACATTGAATTAAACTTCATGCAAGTGAGAATAAAGTATATTAAAGTATACTAATGTGAGTAGCAAATGCTTGTAGCTCTTAGAGATAAAATTTGAGCCGATAAGACCGGATCACGAGCATTGGAAATCAATAAAAATGATTCAAGCATGATTCGAGGTAAGGGATTTATGCGAGCTATTAGAGATAGCTATACGTATGTTTCTTACCTACTGTGTGCAAATAGATATGATAAAGTATATAGATATTGGACTATCTAAGTGAAAACTAAGTATGAGAAGAAGCTTATAAGCATGAATTACATGATTTCAATGTTCTTGTTGTGAAAAGATGTTTTGTAAGTTTTTTGAGAAAGAGTAAAAATATACTAGCTCCCGGTTTAGTTATTTTATATGAAAAGCATTTAACATGTGATTGAAGGGAGATTGCCTTCTCACTCATACTTAGTGAATGGAGCCATCTGTTTCTTTTCTTTGTGAACTTGTGCTAGAGCTAAAGTGGCAATAGTATATTTACTAGCCTTTCTCGCATAACATTTTAAAAGGATTTTAAGAAAAACAAAAGGTGCTAGAGCTGAGTAAAGCTGTGTGATCCACTCAAGAGCTCACACTAGATTTTGGTAATCATGCTAGAGTCATCGAGTACTGCCAAGTGATCTTACTTTGACTATACTCGCATATGACTCCTTCAATTTAAAGTGATGATAAATAAAAATCATGCTAAATGCCTTAGGCATGCTGTGTAACCTTACATTGAGTTGCTCGAATGTGGTGTTATGGACTTGCTATGTGATGTGTAAAATCGTGTTGGAGCCGTCGTGTATTACTGAGTGATCTTACACAGACCTGCTCGAGACAATGAAAATGGGTGGTAAAGGATCCACGAGAGCACGCTGTACCGTGAGCGTTAGCCATGGAGTACGATGTGTCATTATATCTTAGTGATTCTGTGTGGACTGAAGGGATGGTTGATCCACCTCCCCAAGCGTAGGATTCCTGCATACCTGATCAGTGTTGCCTAGAATCTGGACTATGGCCATAAGTCTTTTATCTGTGTGATATGACATATTGTCGCTACTGTGTGAGGTGACTAATGACCCCCTGCTGTGTGATACAGGGTGACTAATGTCTCATGTTTATCGATTTACTAAGTAATTTGCTAAATGCAAAGAAATTTCTAACTGTGTACTGTGTGGATTAAAAAGGAAACTGTGTGATTTTTAAAGAGTATGTTGTGTGATTCTTTGTGATTTGAAAGAAATATGCATATACCCATCTAGCGAATTAATGATTTTGCAATTGATGGAAGCTATTTTCAAAGAATGCATATGTTTTATAAGGAAAATAAATGTTTATATTTTAAGCATATAGATAATATAGTTATCTACCTGCTTTCATATTTTCATTACTGAACATGTTAGCTCACCCTCTTATTTCCTCCTCCACTGATTCTACGCAGTAGTGAGTTTACTGCAATTGTCCCTGCTACGGTGTTCTCCAGTTCCCCAGCAATACAGAGGTATACACTTATGAGAGAAAAATTTTGTATCCAGTAAATTAGTGCACAGTAAAGCTATCTTTTATACAAAAGAGATGTATATAATAGAAACTGATGTAAACATTTTCGCATATTTATAAAAGTGTAGTTTCTATTTCATTAAATGAATTTCAATTATAAAATGGATGAGATGTGATATGGATGTTGACTCACAGCCCAACTGTTAGTAGTAAGTTAAGTTATGGGAAGAGGGTCGTGACATAAGGGGGATTATCAGATCGAGTGATCCACTCTGGAGTGTATTGACGTTAATTGTTAAGGAGATCCGAAATCTTCTAGGTCACGTTGTATCAAGAACAGGTGTCAATTGGATTCTACCAGAACAAATGTTATAGATCAGTGGGAAAGACCCAAAACTGTTAAGAAGATTTAGAGTTTTTTAGGTATAAAGAGACTTTGGAATATGAAATACGTTTCGGATCTAAGGATTGTAATTTGTATGTGCTTGTGTTTTGAATGCGAGACTTAATTTGAATAGGAATGGGTTTCGTTATAATTGATGTACGAAATGAGGCAAGTTTTGAAGTGTGATAAATTGTTAATGCAGATTTTTAATTTGGATAAGAGAAGTATACGATGTAAGCTTCTAGTATATCAAATGATTCGAATCAAGTGATAGGAACTGAGAATGAATTGTATCCAAAGGATAAATGAGAATTGCGGTAAATTTTGGGTATCCTACTTTCAATTGGAACTGAATCTTGAACCTCTATGTCCATAACTGGTTTATATATTCAAGTTTGATGACTAATAAAGGTATTTCAAAATATCTCCCTGCCTGAAAAACTTGACAGAGTCAAAAAAATATCATAACTCGTAACCAAGAGAAAAGTGTATACAGATACCTCAAGACAGGGTCTGGGCTGCATAATGGTGCAGGAATGAAAGGTGACTGCTTATGGATCATGGCAATTAAAAGGTCATGAGAAGAATTACCTAAACCATGATTTGGAATTGGCAATTATAATGTTGCATTGAAGATATGGCATCACTACTGGTATAATGAGAAATTATAGATTCTTACTGATCATGAGAGTTTTAAATTTTAAATTTCATATAAGGAATTAAAACATAAGACAAAGGAAATGACTGGGGTTAGTTCCTCAAGCAGAAGTAACCTCGAGATGGTGTTATATTTATGTAATGATCAAGAAATGCACACTGTTGGAACGTTCTGTGGACCTCAAATTGGATGTGGTTCCTTTCTGGTATTGACATTCATTATATGGTAGCTAGCCTGAGAGTTGAAACTGGACTTGATTTATTAAATCTCTTGAAGGTATATTGGCGATCAGGTACGATAAGAGATATAACTGAATGTGTGACTAAATGTCTTATAGGTCAACAGGTTAAGGTAGAGTACTAGAAGCCTATGAGATTATTACAACCTTTACTCATGCCAATATGGAATTGAGAGCATATACCCAGGATTTTAAAGGCTCTTAAAAGGACCATTTTCCATTAGTAGAGTTTATATATAATAACAGTTACCACTCAAGTATCAGAATGACACTGTATGAAGCATTGTATGGTCGAAGGTGTCATTAGCTGATTGGATGGGAAAAGTGGGTGCAAGAAAGATATTTCCTACTGATTTGGTTAAGCAAGCTTCTGAGGATGTACAATTGAGTTACGAGAGACCAAGAACAGCTCAGAGCAGACAGAAAGTTACGCTGACCAAAGACGAAAACCTTTGGAACTTTCAGTTGGAGATTCAGTGTTTCTAAAAATTTATCCTTCCAAAGGTATAATGAGGTTTGGGAAGAAAGAAAAGTTAAGTCCTCGTTATATTGGGTCTTTCGAGATCTTAGACCGAATGGAAGACCAAGCTTACGGGTTGGCATTACAACCGAAATTATCAAGTATTCGTAATATCTTCTACGTTTCAATGCTATTCAAGTATCATCCAGATTTGACACATGTGATTAAGTGTGAGGGATTGAAAGAGGATATGACATATGTGGAGCCATTGCAGTCTAAGACAATTCCTCTAGTTAAGGTTCCATGGCAGTACCATACCTCGAAGGAGGCCACTTGGGAATTGGAAAGCTTAATGCGAGAAAAATACCCACGTATGTTTGAGGACTAACTTAGATTAAAATTTAGGGACTAAATTCCCTAAGGTGGGGAGAATGTAAACTCCACGAATTTTCTCGTGTTCGGATACAATTATGATCAGCAAAATAAACAATGGGATTGAAAATGTGCATGTTAGTGGAAATTGTGAAATGTGAGTGTTGCAATTCGGGTGCAATGCTGCGTTAGCATAATAATAAACGGTATAAATCAAAAATTAATTGAATTTGTATTTAACACGTGAGATTTAGAGAAATTTAATTAAATAAAATATTTTACCATAAGGGATTGACGAGTATAAAATTGACATAATACCAGAGTGAATTAAATAAATAAAATGAGTATAAATATTAGACTAAATATATTGTGAAAATAATACATGACAAAAATTATTAAGCAACTTCATAAAATAAAATAAATCAATAAATAAACAAATTTAAAAAATTAATTAATAAAAATATATAATAAATAAAATAATAATAAAATAAAAAATGATGAAAGGAAATGATAAAAAGTAATGATGGAAAAAGAAAAGAAAAGAAAAGAAAGGACGTGATGATGGGATGAAATGATAGCAATTGAATAAAGAAACGAAAAAGGAAATGAAAGATGAATGGTGACCCTACATTGGAATGGAAAAGTAAAAAAAAATGAAATGAAGATCATGATTTTGGTGAAAAGAAAAAGAAATTTGGTGAGGATTGAAAATGAAATAAGAAGATGTAACGACCCGATTTACATACACTTTGGTTGGGTTATGAGTCGACGCTGGATCATCACAGTGAATTTTCAATTCACATACCTTTCACAATAACCATTTAAAAAGAAATCCGAGAAAATATTTTTTCAATTAAACACTACTAAGTTCTGTTACAAATATTCATGTCCACACTTTTCCCCAGACTCATGTTCAATTCTGCATTATTGTACTTACAAAATTTAGACACAAATGTAAATGTCTAAGCTAGGTATACCTTTTCACGGAGAGGATACTTCTCTGACGTATGGTTGCGCAATAAAAACCTACCTACTAGACTATCTCTGCTACTGACGAGGCTCTGTGGAGTAAAGTAAGGGATGAGCTTAACGTGCTCAGTAAGAAAAATCAAGCGACAAGTAGATAAATACATTATCTATCTATACGGCTTGAAATAAATAATGTACAGTTGAGTATAAAAAATACAGTAAAAATTACCATCGATCACAGTATCGGTATCATAGAAATTGTACTGCAAAATTTACTTAAATTAAATGCAGTAGATAAAACAAATTTCACACAGCATATCATTTCATCAAATCAGTTCAGAAATTTAAATAAGTGAGACAAGGCGGAATATTCATCATTAATAATTCAATTCAGTTGGACAATTGGTCACTGTCAATGACTCCGAGCAATCATTGATCAGGTGTGCCGAGATGTCAAGTGTCGTGAGAGTGGTTAGCTACCCAAACGGCTTACACAGTATGTCACGACCCAAATTACCTAAAAATCACTACAAATGTTTTTGTTTATTATTTAATTCTTACCTTCCTCTTATTCTGACCATCCTACCAAACAGTTGGGCTATGATTCGGTATTAGTCCCCTCTCACCTATTTACCATTCCATTTCCATATTCACATTCACACATCAGGACTTACTATCCCTTGACTTTAACTAAATACATTCACAATGATATTTACATAACCTTACATTCCCGACATCATATACGTTTACAGTACTGTACATTTACATATTCATATACAAAACTATACAAATGTGTATACCTGTCTCTCGATGGGACGCAGCGGATACCAAGAATGCAAGTCCTCAGTCGCTCACTAACTACTGTGAGTGCTTTGAAAAAAGAGCAAACAACACGCTCAGTAAGGTAATTATGCAAGTAAGTAGATAGCTCCACTATCTATATGCTCATAATGCTATGCCCTTAAATCTATTTCTTTTCATTAAAATCTCATGCACAAAATCATGCATACGTTGATGCTATAATTTATAAAACTATTCGTGCATATAGAAATCATGCAACTCATGCATCAATGGCATTTTATGTAAAATCATAATTCGCATGAAGTAAATCAAGATCATGCATTATTTCATGCCATGTAAAATAAATCATGAGAAACAATTCTTTTCATGAATTTGTAATTAAAGCATGAAAAACTCATCATGCTACTGCATTTAAATCACTTCATTAAAGCTCAGTATAAAATAACCCCTCTGGGTCAATCATCTCATAAATCATTAAAAATTCATTATAAAATTCTGTTATAAAATCACCCTTCTTTTAGGGTCACATGTCATAAAATTCTCTGAAAATCTAGCATCATAGTAGAAATCACAAAATCGGGGGCCTGACCCCTCCATCGGGTCTACCCTGGTCTATTGAGACTAAAAGTTATATCATATGAGACATGTAGGTGACTATATCAGTAACATTGAGGATTATGGTCATATCCTAGTGATCCCTAGCTACACAGTACCTAGTGTGCGGGGTATCACACCTGAAACGGGAGGTGGGTCAATCCTATCGCCAGAACAACATAACATCAGGATTGCGAGGGCAAGGCTTGCTGCCTCGTGGCTAATGCCACTCCACTCCAACAATCCCCACGGTACAACGTACTCCATATGATATACACGATACATCGAACTCCATGAACCCAATCTCAGTCAGGGGGTACTTGCAATAGGTCTTATCCACCCATGCCAAATATGTCTCAGTTTGCACGTGTGGACATATCATCTCACTGTGACACACAGTCTACAGGAGGCTCCAACACAGCTATATGCATGTCATATAAATCCCTGTGTGAGCAAAGCTCTAGTATGGCTCCATGGATATTCATGATATCTGAAAACCTCGTGCAAGCGAAGCTCTAGCACGTTTTCATAAAAATCAGTAAAATCTACGTACGAGTAGCATGCCAGTACAACTTTAAAAGAGTTATAAATCCATATAAAATCACGTGCGAGTAAGCTCCAGCACGAATGAATGCTCAAGTAAATCAAAAATTCGTGCGAGTTACACTCCAGCACAGCTTATGAAATTAGATCGATTAAATCACGTACGAGCAAGGCTCCAGTACGGCTTTATGCAATTATCATATCAAAACAGGATGCGAGCTAAGTTCCAACACCTCTAATGCATGTAAAATCATTAAAATTAATGCAAGCAATCACTCTAGCACCTTTTTATGCATATCAAGTCAAAACAAGGTGCGAGCTAGGCTCCAACACCTCTAATGCATTTCACAATAGTAAAAATCAGTGCGAGCAACCGCTCTAGCACATTTTATGCACATGATGTCACACAACTCGGTGCGAGCAACCGCTCTAGCACATTTTATGCACACTCACAAACTCAGTTATAGTGCGAGCTATGCGCCAGCACTATCTGTTTTCATATAAACTTGATAGTTTGCCCATTTTCCAAAAAAAATTATTTAAATCTAAAGAACACTTACGTAGTGTTATATTGTGAAATTTATGCAATTACTGGCCAATCTATCAATTTGCTTTGCTTAAAAACCACGAAAATTCCTTAAATCAGAAAATTCCTTAAATCATGCATTTCATGCATGTCATGCTTTCACTATCCTTAGGTGAATTGCCTCAATAGGGGTAAACTAGTCTTTTACCTATTCTGAGTCCTTAAAATCTTTATAGATTTTCAGTGTATACAAAAGCTATTAAAATTACGCGTAGCTACCTCTAGCTACTCACACAATTCCCTTACCTCATTTTTTGTACAGTCTGACCTTTCCACTGATGACTCTTCATGCAGTCTGATTTGCTCCTAATCCAACCTTCGAAATTGCGGATAAATATTCATCAGATCAAATACAATATAATTAATTCTATTTTATATTTTCTGGGCTTAATTTAAATCATTGAGCCCGTTTACCCATATTGGGCTCGATTGTACCATAATGGGCCTTAATCGACCTTACGCTCGTTTTCCACTTAATATTCACATTATCGATGCCTATTGGGTTCATTGGGCCCATCAGTATTTATTGGGCCTCGTTCTAAACTTTTGGATAACTCAATTAATTATTTACGATAATTTATCTCTAAATCCAGAATATAATTTATTTTATACGAAAATTAAATCCGTAATTTATGCGGTAAATTTCTAACACGCATAACAATACAAATTGTGGTAAATAAAGGTTACTTACTTGATATTCCATGATAATACACAAATCGAGACTGACTCGAGCTCTCGTTTGACGTCAATTATCGAGCTACACAATTTCATATTTTTTCGGGTCAATTTTCAGTCGAATCATAATCAAATTAAATATTTCAAAATTTAAATCAGTCAATTTCGACCGCTTTCCAACTTACCCGTAGCTCGATTGCATCACTGGAATTTTTTCCCAATTTTTCCTCTTTTTTTTCTCTTTTTCTTCTTTTCTGGCTAAACCGGTTCGGTTCGGTTCGGACCGGTTCAACCCGATTCAGACCGATTCGATTCAGTCGATTCAGTCTGGTTCTGCTCGGTTCGAGGCTTCGCCAACTGGTTCTTCGTCGGCTTTCGTCGTCAGCGACTCCGCGGGGTCGTCCGGTGCACGGATCTGGTCTCGATTTTGCCGTTGGTGGCCGAAAAGTGGCTGGTCCGGCTTTTCTCCCTTTCGGCGATGATGTCAATTCTTCCCTTCACCGTTGACAGCGTTGTTAGCCGTTCTACTGGCCGATTCAGCCTCTGATCGGTCAGTCTTCGCTTGGGGCTCCTTCGATTGGTGGTGGTCGGGCCTAGATCGGCGTCGGTCACCAGATTTCTCCTTTTCCTCTCTCGACTTTCTCTCTCTCTCTTCATTCGCCGGCATTCTCTCGCCGTTTTTAGGGTCGCTGGTGCCGGTGGTGGCCGCCTCTCATCTGGGCTTCCTTCGCCGACCTCGCCTGGCCTTCTCACTCGCCGGTGGCTCGCCGAATCGGGTCTCCCTCGGCTTCGTTCGTTTTCCTTTTCCAGAATCACGTTTTCGCGATTCTGCACATTTTTTAATTAATTAATTTCTTCTTATTTATTTATTTATTTATTTTATTATTATTTTAATCAATTAAAATATATAAAAAATCAAAAAATATCTTAAAAAAATCTTATTTTATTCATTTAATCAATAAATGGATTTATCAATCTTATTTTATCTTTTCGGTATATATTTCTAATATTTTCGGGATAATTTCTCGAAGTGAAAATTTCAATTAATTCCAATAAATTCATATCTTGATTAATTAGACTTGAAATTTAATTATTTCTTCGTTATTGATCAAGATTTCTCAAATTCATATTTTTAATTAAATTTTCTTATCGAATTTATACCAGATTTTGATCTTTTAACCGTTTTACCACTCAACGTGTTCGGGAATACCATTCTAACTTCCTTTCACGAACATTCACTCATTTCGTGTTTTAAATAAAATTGGGTCTTACACAGTATACTATTTTTCAGTAACACAGTACATTATACACACATGCACACAACATGGTACATTGTACTTCATGGACCTCGGCATCATTCACAATTCAGTATAATTCACCGTCGCCTTTTTGCTTCAAATCATGTGCGAGCAGGTCAGTGCAAGATCACACAGCAATACACAACTGACTAGTACAGTTTTATCATCAAAACACTTTAAATCATGTGTGAGCAGTTCAGTGCAAGATCACACGGCAATACACAACTGTCTGGCACGATTTTAACATAAAAACACTTAAATCTCATGCGAGGAGTTCAGTACAAGATCACACAGCAATACACGACTGTCTAGCACAGTTTTAACATCAAAACACTTAAATCTCGTGCGAGCAGGTCAGTGCAAGATCACATATCAATACACGACTGTCTAGAATGGTTTTAACATCAAAACACTTAAAATCTTGTGCGAGCAAGTCAGTGCAAGATCACATAGAAATACACGACGGCTAGTACAGTTTCATTCAAAGTCAATTCATAAACAATCCATTTTGTCCAAATAGTTTCTAAATCTCGATTCAGTGCAAGATCACACAGAAATACACGACGGCTAGTACAGTTTCGTTCAAAGCTAATTCATAAACAATCCATTTTGTTCAAATAGTTTCTAAACCTCGATTCAGTGCAATATCACAAAGAAATACACGACGACTAGTACGATTTCGTTCAAAGTCAATTCATAAACAGTCCATTTTATCCAAATAGTTTCTAAACCTTGATTTAGTAAATCAAACAAACTAGAAGGGTTGGTCTTGCCCTTTTTCAGCTAAAAACAGCAAGAAAAAGTCTTTGGGTAAAAATATGAAATTTTAGATTTTATACAATAATAAAAAACTACTCTAATATTTATTTAAAGAGGCTAAATAATACTATATCGGAAATCAGGGTGATTTACGAAGTCTTAAACTTTTTCCTAAAATTTCAGAATGGTAAAACTCAGCCTAGGATTTTCTATAGTTCAGGTGTCTAAAAATTTCTGTCTTAAAGTTCGTAGTCTCAAATACCTAGAAACTATACGCAGATATTTTTAGCAGTTCACAGATATTTTTTTTATAGTAGAAATACAACCTAAATTTATATCTATAAAACATCAGAAAATACATGCATATATGTCAAGACCTAAATTACCTAAAAATCAGAGTAAATTTTTTACTTTTTCATTTATTATTTAATTCTCACCTTTCTCTCATCGTGACCATCCTACAAACAGTTGGGCTATGATTCGGTGTTAGTCACCTCACACTATTACCAATTCCATTTCCATAATCAAGTTTATACATCAGAGTTTACTATCCTTTGACTTTAATTAAATACATACCCATTGGTATTTATAACTCTACATCCCCGACATCAATGTCCGTTTACAGTACTGTGCATTACATATTTAGATACAAAATCATACCAATGTGTATACCTGTCTCTCGATGGGCAGCAGCGGATACCAAGCATGCAAGTCCTTAGCCGCTCAATAACTATTTCAAGTGCTCTGAAAAGATGGGAAAATAAGGGGGTGAGCAAACCACACGCTCAGTAAGGCAATTATGCAAGTAAGTAGATAGCTCCACTATCTACATGCTCATAATGCCATGCCCTTAAATCCATTTCTTTTCATTAAAATCATCAAGCACAAAGTCATGCATATTCAATGCCATAGTTCATCCAAAACTATTTGTGCATATACAAATCTTGTAATTCATGCATTCAAAGCATTTTATGTGACATCATTAAATCATCATTAGCATGAAGTAAAGCAATATCATGCATCCTTTTGCATCATGTAAGATAAATCATGACTTTGAATAAAAGCATGGAAAATATCATCATGCTACTGCATTCAAATCATTTCTTTAAAACTGCAGTAAAAACTAACCCTTCCGGGTCCATCTCATAAAACAATTCAATAAAGTTCATTATAAAACTCCGGTTATACAACCACCCTTCTTTCAGGGTCACAAATCATAAAATCATCTGAAATCTCGTATCACAGTATAAAATCATAAAAATCGGGGGCCTGACCCCTCCTTCGGGTCTACCCTAGTCTAACAGACCACAAGTTATATCATGTGAGACAAGTAGATAATTATCAGTAACATCGAGGACTATGGCCATATCCTAGTGATCCCTGGCAACACGGTACCTAGTGTGCGGGATATCACACCTGAAATGGGAGGTGGGTCATCCTACCCTCCAGAACAGCATAACACCAGGATTACGAGGGCAAGGCTTGCTGCCTCATGGCTAATACCACTCCACTCCAACAATCCCCACGGTACAGCGTACTCCGCGTGACATACACGGTACAATGTACTCCATGGACCCAAGCTCAATCAGGGGTGCTTGTAATAGGTCTTATCCACCCATATCATCTCTGTCTCAGAATGCACGTGTGAGCATATCATCTCACTGTGACACATAGTCTACAGGAGGCTCCAACACGGCTATATGCATGTAATATAAATTCCTGTGCGAGCGAAGCTCAAGCACGGCTCCATGCATATTCATGATATCAAAAAACCTCGTGCGAGCGAAGCTCTAGCACGGTTTCATAAAAATCAGTAAAATATGCGTACGAGCAGCGCTCCAGTACGACTTAAACTGATTATAATTTCAAGTAAAATCCACGTACGAGCAATGCTCTAGTACAGATATGTATTAAAACTCAGTGAAAACCTCGTACGAGAAAAACTCCAGTACGATATTCAAATGAATTATGAAAACCATGTAAAACTTTGTGCGAGCAACGCTCCAGCACAAATGAATGCTTAAGTAAATCAAATCTCGTGCGAGTTATACTCCAGCACAGCTTTATGCATAATTATATCAAATCTCGTACGAGTTACACTCCAGCACGGCTTCATGCATAATTAAATCAAAACAGGATGCGAGCTAAGCTCCAGCATCTTTCATGCATGTCAAATCATTAAAACTAGTGCGAGCAATTGCTCTAGCACCATTTTATGCATACCACGTCAAAACATGTCAAAACATGTCAAAACAGAGTGCGAGCTAGGCTCCAGTAGCTCTCATTCCACAATAATAAAAATCAGTGCGAGCACCATGCTCTAGCACATTTCATGCATATGATGTCACACAAGTCGGTGCGAGCAATCGCTCAAGCACATTTATGCACATTCACAAACGCAGATATAGTGCGAACTACATGTCAGCACTATTTGTTTCCATATAAACTTGATAGTTGGCCGTTTTCCAAAGAAATTTCCATTTAAATATTAATAACACCTACGTAGTGTTATTTTGGGAAACTTATGCAATTATTGGCCAATCTATCGATTTACTTTGATTAAAATCAAGAAAATTCCTTAATCATAAAAATCCTTAAATCATGCATTTCATGCATGTCATGCTTTCACCATCCTTAGGTGTAAGACCCGAATTTAATTAAAATACAGAAATTAAATAAGAAAAGATGGGGAAAGTATGAAGGAAGTCGGGTTAAATTAATCCCGAACATGTGTAAGGATAAAATGGTCAAAAGACCGAAGGTCGGTATAATTTCGATAACAAAAATTCAATTTAAAAATATGGATTTAAGAAATCTTGGTCAATAAAAGTGAAATAAATTTATTTCGGATTAAATTGATCGAGACATTAGTTTATGAAAATTAATCGGGATTAATCGGGATTTTTAGTACGGAAAAATAATCCCGAAAATAATCGAAAAATATACCGAAAAGTCTCCCGAGACAATATCCCAAAAATACGGGAAAATTATACCCGAAAAAGAGGTTAAAATATAATAAATAAATTAAATTAAATTAAATTAATTAAATTAGAATAAAATAATAATCTTAAGAGATATTTGGGGTATTTTAATGTATTTTAATGAATAGTAAAATAATTAAAATAAATAATAATAATAATAATAATAAAATTAATAAAACAAAAAAAAACAAGCAGAAACGCGAAGAATCGCGCGAAAAACAGAGGCGAAAACGAAAGCTGAAGACCGAGCCCCTACCGACGAAACGACGGCACCGGAGGCCCAGGCCAAGGAAACCCGACGAGGCTCGGACCACCACCGGCACCGTGGAAGCACGAACGGCGGCGAAACGGCGAAGGAAACGGCGAAACTGAAATCGAGGGAGAGAAGAAGAATCGCCGGCGATCGGCGAGATTCAGGCCCGATCGACCCCAGCCGAAGCCTCCCCAAGTGACGGTGAGCAGATTGGCGGTGGTGGCAGCCACCGAAACCGACGGACGGCGCTGGAAACAGTAAGAGAGGAAAATGGGTCCGACGGCGAAGAGGAGAACAGCCGGACCGGCGGCGTTCCGGCGAGCTTGACCCAAGCCGAGGCCAGATTCGAGACGCGGACAGCCTTGCGGAGCTACTGGCGGTGGAAGCCGACGAAGAACCGGCCGACAAGGCAGTGAACCGATGGTGAACCGACCGAACCGGAGAGAACCGGCGGTCTGAACCGGTCCGAACCAGACTGAACCGGTTCAGCCAAAAAGAGGAGGAAAAAAGGAAGAAAAAGGGAAAAAGAAAAAGAGAAAAAATTGGGAAAAATTCCTATGATGCAATCGAGCTTCGGGTAAGTCGATAAGCGGTCAAATTGACCCGATTTAAATTTTGAAGTATTTAATTTAATTAATTTTGGACTGAAAACTTACCCGAAAAATTATGGAATTGTGTAGCTCGACAATTGGCATCCAACGACAGCTCGAGATAGCCTCGAATTTCGTACTAGCATGGAATCTCGGGTAAGTGACCCTTATTTACGATAATTACCTCGTTATGCGTGATATTGAGTTAATTTCCGCATAAATTGAATTAAATTATGGAAATTTAGATAAATTGTCGTAAATATTAAATTTAGCTATTCGAGAATTAGAACGAGGCCCGATAAATTATTGGTGGGTCCAATGAGCCCAATAGGCCTCGATAAAGTGAAAATTAAGTGAAAAACGGGCTTAAGGTCTATTAAGGCCCATTAAGGTGCAATCGGGCCTAATAGGGGTAAATGGGCCCAGCGATTTAAATTAAGCCCAGAAAAGATTAAATACGATTAAATTGTATGTTATCTGACCTGAGGAATATTAATACGCAGTTTCGGACATTGGATTGGAAGCATAACGGACTGCGCGACGAGACAACAGTGGAAAAGAAAAGGTCAGACTCTACGGAAAAATAAGGTAAGGGAATTCTACGGACTGCTAGAGGTAAACTCTACGAAATTTTAAATTCATATGCAGTCTTTAAAATTTATCTGAAGGGTCTAGAGGTCGAATAATAATTTTAGTGCCCGAATGGGCAAATTATTAAAATACCCTTGTTAAGGGTAAAATCTAAAAATTTAGAAAAAATTGGGAAGAGCAAGGACAAGAGGTTCCTGCTCGTTCTGGAGGTATTTCAACACATGCATGAGTAGGCTGGCTCACTTTTAAAGAAAAATGCATAGCATTGCATATCTTAAACGATGTGATTTCTGTGAAAACTATTTGGAGATAACTGAGCCGCCTACGTATTTTATTTACATGTGACGTGCTAGAGCTCAGCTCGCACGATGTTTGATTTGTGTGATGCATGCATTAGTGCTGGAGCGAGAGCTCGCACTAGAGTTTTACATGCATAGGTGCTAGAGTATAACTCGCACCAGATTTCACATGCTTTTTCGTGACACGGTGCTAGAGTCTAACTCGCACCAGATTTTACATGATTTTTATGACAGGGTGTTGGAGTTTTAACTCGCACCAGATTTTATAAGATTTTCATATGATTTATATACAGAGTGCTGAGCTTAGCTCGCACTAGTTTTACCGGATTTGTGGAGTAGCGCTGTCTGCCCTTGGAGTCAACCAAAAGGCCCAACAGGCTCAAAAGACCTCTTAAGTAGGGTGAGAGTGAGGGATGAGGTTGGCGGCCTTGTGGGGATGTAAAGCGGGCTCTACCAGTTTTATTTGACTTGATAGAGTGCTGAGCATCGCTCGCACCGATTTTATGAGAATATACGATAAGCCGTGCTTGGAGCATCGGATAGACTGTGTGTCACCGATTAAATAGACTCGCACGTGCGTTTTGAGACATGGCAATGAGTATTGAGAAACAAAACCTCTCTGTGGGAAGCAGGCCATTGGGCTGGAGTACCTAGAGTGATATGGGTCCATGGAGTACGATGTACCGTGCAAGTAGCATGGAGTACGATGTACCGTGGGGTATCTTCGGATACGGTATCTTTGTGATACGGGGTATCTTTGTGATACGGTATCTTTGTGATACGAGGTATCTTCGGATACGGCATCTTCGGATGCGTGAGATCGGATAAGACTGACGGGTTGGATTGACCCACCTCCCAGGCGGTTCCCGATCAGGGTGAGACCTCGCACACTGGGATCCGTGAAGCTAGAGGGACTCACGAGGACATATTGGCCAGTCCTGGTTATTACCGATATACAGTTATTGCCTAGTCTCGTATCTTGTGTATATATATACATACGTTTTTGGATATCGATGTTTTCAAACTGGATTTTTCATGATTTTGTGTGAGTCAGGATCACTCGAAGGAGGGGTCGAGTCCTGACTTTATTGTGAAATTTTTAAAGAGAAAGAAATGATTTAAAATAATTGCATGTTGAATTTTTCGTGCAAACTCGATTTACATAGCATCATAATTCACATCATTTGTTTTAAAATGTGTGGAGAAAGGGTGGTTTATGCACGGCATCACGTTCATGTAGGTAGTATGGTTACCTACTTGTTCGTAGGATTGCCTTACTGAGCTTGATGTGCTCACCCCTTTCATTTTCTCCCACAGATAATCTCCAGTTGAAGTTGAGGCGACTCAGTACTGCATTCCGGATATCCGCTGCTGCCCATCAACATAAGGTATTATATACACTTGTACATATTGTATCTACATAAGCATAGCACAGTAACATATTTGTAAGTAACTTCAGGGGATGTATAAATAATGTAAACAATTATAAATGACTGGAGAAGAAATAAGTTAGATGGTAATTGAATGGTGGGACTGGTATTGACGCACAGCCCAATTATTAGTGGAGTGTGGTCACGATTCGAGGACAGGTAAGAACTTAAGTAAATAATAAAATGCGAAAAATTAACTCTGATTTTTGGGTAGTTTGGGTCGTGACAATTATTATGGTATCAGAGCACAATTGGTCTGATGTGTGTCAGTGTCAGTAATTAGGAAATTACATCCCCGTGTTACTGTGCTTAGTTAGATACAATAGTGTATATTGAGATGGGCTTGACTAAGAAATGGTTGAGAATGCAGGAATGCTTAATATGAGTCGCGTTAGATGAGATAGTGCACGAGGCAGAGGTCGTAGAGGTAGACCTGAGTCTGCTAAGTTGTGCTGAGTTGACCTGTAAGAACCAGGATGAAATTGAAATGGAGGTTAATGTTAAGCATGCCCCACTGAGTCCGACAGAGAGATCGGACAGTATTGAGACACGCTTCGCGAGATTGGAGCGGAGTGTGGAGATTATTTTGAGGAGCTAATTGCTCAGATTATGAATGATATCAGAGGGCGCAGTGGAACATTGGTGGAAACCCGCTCGACCCATCTTAAGTTTTAAACATCCATAGCTAAGATGATAAATCTTATTGGATGTATTCCGGTGACAGGATATCCCGGACATGATTTAAAGGAAAAATTTCTTACACTGCCCAGGAATACTAAATTGATTATGAGTATGAAACTCAGTTATATTCTTTGGCAGATATTACCTCGACACTATGAACAAGTGACAGTCGAGATGTCTAAAGTTCATGATAGGGCTCGACTTTTCAATTAGAGTTCGATTGGCCCGTGAGATTACTTATACCGAGGCAGTGCGTAGATTTACAGTTGGGTAAATAAGAATATGAATTGCACGCCTCTGAGATTGGGAAAGGTAATGAGGGCTGAAATAGAGACAGAAAAGAGAATCGAGAAATGGCAGAGATGTTAAAATAGAAAATGGTAATTGGTAAAAGATCTGATTTGACGAGTTATGGAGTAAGATAATTGGTAAGGCCCAGTGCATCCAATTTTAGCACTCTTGGGGGGCATTGTGATTGGAGGACCTCGACCTGCTACGAAGCAGAGTAGCAGTGTGATCACTGTAAGCAGTGTGGGATGTGTGGTGGATACCACGGAAGGAGGGTCTATACCTACACTGTATTCATGAAAATGGCCGTTAAGTGTGGTAAGACGGACAATTTATTATGATTACACAGAGTTGGGCGAGATCGCCCCACAGAAAAGTAAATAGACAGAGAAAAACTTCATTGGTATAGCTGCAACGTAAAGGGGGCCATAGCCGAAAAGAAAAAGGAAAGTAGGCTGTTGGGCGAAGGCGAGAGGATGTTTTGGACCAAGACACTGTTAATGTTTCATGGATGTGGTGTAAGATACCACACTTGTTATGAATAATAAAGTACATATGTTTATTGATCCTGGTGCCACATATTTATTCATACCGCCTTCATTCGCATATAAGTGAGTAAAAGGCATGAATGCCTACATCATTGGGCAATACTGTTAAATGAGTACCCCAATAGAGGAGGATTAATTAACGGAATATGGATATAGAGATTTTAAGTAATAAAAAAAGGAGTGCAACAGTTGAAATTAAAGGAGTAAAGGATTGTACTCATGGAATGAATAATGACAAGAGTTTCGTCATGATTGATATACGAAGGAGAAAATCTTTGAGATAAGATAGATCCTAAATACAAGATGTATTGGAGTAAGAGGCGTATGCTAGGTAATAACATCCTTAAAATATGAAGTCATTAGGATTAAAGCAAGTGGTAGCGAATATAAATTGTGACCACATAGACTGAGATATGACGTAGTTGTGGTTAAGTCTGAAGGTTAATAAAGGTATTTCAAAATACCTCCCCGCCTGAAGACTTGACAGCGTCTAAAAATATACATATAATTTATAGCGTGAATCGATCGTCGTAATAACTACCTTTAGCTTTAGGATACCTTTACTAAGACGATAAGAATATTAAAAATTCGACACATCATGAAGGTTAACATAATAAAATTTAATAAGAGCCGCTAAGATAAGAAAAGGAAATGATGCAGGTTAGTACCTGAAAGCGTAAGCGATTTTAAAGGATCTTATACGCTTATGCGTGAATAAGTCAAGGATTGGACCGAATTGTAATCATCAGTATTGATGATGTGTTGGGTGTAGTTAAAGTCTAGGGCGATTTATAAGCAACAATTGGGAAATTTCTTTTGCAACGGGTTGCTGCGAGTTTAAAAAGGATATACCTGGTTGACACGTTTAACTAAGAAAACGTGGTCTTGAATAAGACGATAAATAAGATGATGGATGTGATATAAATTTCGGTGTAGTAAAGTATGAACTGACCACCGTGATTAATTTCACCATACCCAACAGCTCAAGAGGTTCTCAGTGAGTATGGATACCTCAAAATTATGAAGGAGCTGTGTATTGATGTATAATGGGAAGATACCCATGATTTAAAGTTGGCAACAGTATTTGTACTGAGGATATAGTACTATTATGTACATGGTGAGAAATTGTGGATATGCACTGATCATAAAGTCCCAAGTATCTGTTTTCACAGAAAGAGACGAATATGAGAATACATAGTGGGTTAGAGCTTCTGAGAGAGTTGATTTGTGAAAATTGTACCACCCAGGAAAGGCTAATGTGATGACTGATGTCTTGAGTAGAAAGAGCCTCGGGATGGTACCACATGTGATGGTCAGGGAGCGTGAGCTGCTAGATGCAGTTGTGAGCCTCAGTATAGATGTGATCCCTTCTGATGATGACAGTGATTGTGTGACAGCTAGCCTGATGATTAGAACCGGATGAGAGTGCCCGGATTTACCAAGCTTAGCGTGATGATTGACCGGATGTCGATAGTTTGGGTCTGATTCAGAAGGGTACAGTGATAGAGTTCACAGTGGGTGATGATGAGTTACTGAGGATTCAGAGACAGTATGAGTGCTCCTCAGGACCACAGTTGATGAGATAGTAATATTGTCAGAAGCTCACTCTTCGAGATATACAGTGCATACGGAAAGTAATGATTATATATTGAAATCTCGAAAAGGGTATGGGTGGTCAGATATGAAAAGAAATATGGTAGAGATTGTGAAAAAGTGCCTAGTGTGTCAGCAGAGTAAGGTAGAGTATTAAAAGTCTACAGAGTTATAGCAGCCTCTACCTATATAGACACGGCACGAAAATTGGGAGCAAGTCTCCGTGAATGTCATGATGGGTTACAGAGGACCCACGTGAATTACGAGGCTATTTGGATGTTAGTCGATAGAGTGACTAAGTCTACCCACCTTCTGGTTATGAAATCCCCAGATACTCGGAGTGTGTATCAGGATTTATGTGTAAGGAAGATTGTGGAACATTAAGTAATGTTCCAGTGAGCATGGTATCATATAGGGATTCCCGCTTCACTTCCCACCTCTGAGGATATTTTTAGGAAGCTATGGGAATCCGATTGAGTATTAGCACCAGCTTTCCATCCTCAGACAGATGGTCAGTCAGAGAGGACTGTACAAGTTCTAGAGGATTCGATGAAAGCGTGTGCCCTTGATTTTATAAGCTCCTGGAATGATCAGTTGTCACAAGTTGAAGTCGCCAATAACGACAGTTGGCAGTTGAGTATCGGGATAACAAGATATGAGGCAGTGTATGGCTATAGGGGTTGTTCCCCAAATTGGATAAGAAAAAGTGGGTGATAGATAGAATTATTTTCGACTTTGGATAATAAGTCTCTGAGGATATTTAGTTAAGGATGAGAGATTAAGAACACCTCAGAGCAGATAGAAAAAAATATTGGAATTCACCGAGAGTGAATTAGTATGATTGAAATGTTTCTTGTCCTAAGAGAATAAGGACATAGCGAACTTTTGGAAGAAGGTAAATTGAGTTGCGCTGGATGAAATATTTTGAGAGATTGGACAAGTGGGAGATAAGACCTGTAGGTTGGCGTTATCACTTGAATTAACAGGCACCCACAATGTGTCCCATCTTTTGGTGTTTCGGAAATACTATACAGATCCAGCATAGGTGATAGAATATGAACTCCAAAAGTTCAATCTAACGAAAATATAAGTATATTGAGAAGTTGATTCGGGCATTAAACAGGAAAGAGAAAGTATTGAGGTTTAAGATGATCTCCCTAATTAAATCCTTTGGTAGTAATACACTCTGGAGAAGGTCACATAAGAATTTAAGAGTATGATACGATTGATGTACCCGGAGTTGTATATGGACTCATATGACTTGGTTCTAATTTGGAGGACCAAATTCCTTAAGTGGGGGAGAGTTGTAAGACCCGAATTTAATTAAAATACAGAAATTAAATAAGAAAAGATGGGGAAAGTATGAAGGAAGTCGGGTTAAATTAATCCCGAACATGTGTAAGGGCAAAATGGTCAAAAGACCGAAGGTCGGTATAATTTCGATAAGGAAAATTTAATTTAAAAATATGGATTTAAGAAATCTTGGTCAATAAAAGTGAAATAAATTTATTTCGGATTAAATTGATCGAGACATTAGTTTATGAAAATTAATCGGGATTAATCGAGATTTTTAGAGCTAAAAAATAATCCCGAAAATAATCGAAAAATATACCGAAAAGTCTCCCGAGACAATATCCCGAAAATACGGGAAAATTATACCCGAAAAAGAGGTTAAAATATAATAAATAAATTAAATTAAATTAAATTAATTAAATTAGAATAAAATAATAATTTTAAGAGATATTTTGGGTATTTTAATGTATTTTAATGAATAGTAAAATAATTAAAATAAATAATAATAATAATAAAATTAATAAAAAAAAAAAAACAAGCAGAAACGCGAAGAATCGCGCGACAAACAGAGGCGAAAATGAAAGCTGAAGACCGAGCCCCTACCGGCGAAACGACGGCACCGGAGGCCCAGGCCAAGGAAACCCGACGAGGCCCGGACCACCACCGGCACCGTGGAAGCACGAACGGCGGCGAAACGGCGAAGGAAACGGCGAAACCGAAACCGAGGGAGAGAAGAAGAATCGCCGGCGATCGGCGAGATTCAGGCCCGATCGACCCCAGCCGAAGCCTCCCCAAGCGACGGTGAGCAGATTGGCGGTGGTGTCAGCCACCGAAATCGGCGGACAGCGCCGGAAACAGCAAGAGAGGAAAATGGGTCCGACGGCGAAGAGGAGAACAGCCGGACCGGCGGCGTTCCGGCGAGCTAGACCCAAGCCGAGGCCAAATTCGAGACGCGGACAGCCTTACGGAGCTACTGGCGGTGGAAGCCGGCGAAGAACCGGCCGGCAAGGCAGTGAACCGGCTGTGAACCGACCGAACCGGAGAGAACCGGCTGTCTGAACCGGTCCGAACCGGACTGAACCGGTTCAGCCAAAAAGAGAGGAAAAAGGGAGAAAAAGGGAAAAAGAAAAAGAGGAAAAAAATTGGAAAAAATTCTTATGATGCAATCGAGCTTCGGGTAAGTCGATAAGCGGTCAAATTGACCCGATTTAAATTTGAAATATTTTATTTAATTAATTATCGACTGAAAGTTTACCCGGAAAATATATTTAATTGTGTAGCTCGACGATTGGCATCCAACGACAGCTCGAGACAGCCTCGAATTTTGTACTAGCATGGAATCCCGGGTAAGTGACCCTTATTTACGACAATTACCTCGTTATGCGTGATATTGAGTTAATTTCCGCATAAATTGAATTAAATTATGGAAATTTAGATAAATTGTCGTAAATATTAAATTTAGCTATTCGAGAATTAGAACGAGGCCCGATAAATTATTGGTGGGCCCAATGAGCCCAATAGGCCTCGATAAAGTGAAAATTAAGTGGAAAACGGGCTTAAGGCCAATTAAGGCCCATTAAGGTGCAATCGGGCCCAATAGGGGTAAATGGGCCCAGCGATTTAAATTAAGCCCAGAAAAGATTAAATACGATTAAATTGTATGTTATCTGACCTGAGGAATATTAATACGCAGCTCCGGACATTAGATTGGAAGCATAACGGACTGCGCGACGAGACAACAGTGGAAAAGAAAAGGTCAGACTCTACGAAAAAATAAGGTAAGGGAATTCTACGGACTGCTAGAGGTAAACTCTACGAAATTTTAAATTCATATGCAGTCTTTAAAATTTATCTGAAGGGTCTAGAGGTCGAATAATAATTTTAGTGCCCGAATGGGCAAATTACTAAAATACCCTTGTTAAGGGTAAAATCTAAAAATTTAGGAAAAATTGGGAAGAGCAAGGACAAGAGGTTCATGCTCGTTCTGGAGGTATTTCAACACATGCATGAGTAGGCTGGTTCACTTTTAAAGAAAAATGCATAGCATTGCATATCTTAAACGATGTGATTTTTGTGAAAACTATTTGGAGATAACCGAGCCGCCTACGTGTTTTATTTACATGTGACGTGCTAGAGCTCAGCTCGCACGATGTTTGATTTGTGTGATGCATGCATTAGTGCTGGAGCGAGAGCTTGCACTAGAGTTTTACATGCATAGGTGCTAGAGTATAACTCGCACCAAATTTCACATGCTTTTTCGTGACACGGTGCTAGAGTCTAACTCGCACCAGATTTTACATGATTTTCATGACAGGGTGTTGGAGTTTAAACTCGCACCAGATTTTATAAGATTTTCATATGATTTATATACAGAGTGCTGAGCTTAGCTCGCACTAGTTTTACCGAATTTGTGGAGTAGCGCTGTCTGCCCTTGGAGTCAGCCAAAAGGCCCAACAGGCTCAAAAGACCTCTTAAGTAGGGTGAGAGTGAGGGATGAGGTTGGCGGCCTTGTGGGGATGTAAAGCGGGCTCTACCAGTTTTATTTGGCTTGATAGAGTGCTGAGCATCGCTCGCACCGATTTTATGAGAATATACGATAAGCCATGCTTGGAGCATCGGATAGACTGTGTGTCACCGATTAAATAGGCTCGCACGTGCGTTTTGAGACATGGCAATGAGTATTGAGAAACAAAACCTCTCTGTGGGAAGCAGGCCATTGGGCTGGAGTACCTAGAGTGATATGGGTCCATGGAGTACGATGTACCGTGCAAGTAGCATGGAGTACGATGTACCGTGGGGTATCTTCGGATACGGTATCTTTGTGATACGGGGTATCTTTGTGATACGGGGTATCTTCGGATACGGCATCTTCGAATGCGTGAGATCGGATAAGACTGACGGGTTGGATTGACCCACCTCCCGGGCGGTTCTCGATCAGGATGAGACCTCGCACACTGGGATCCGTGAAGCTAGAGGGACTCACGAGGACATATTGGCCAGTCCTGGTTATTACCGATATACAGTTATTGCCTAGTCTCGTATCTTGTGTATATATATACATACGTTTTCGGATATCGATGTTTTCGAGAAACTGGATTTTTCATGATTTTGTGTGAGTCAGGATCACCCGAAGGAGGGGTCGAGTCCTGACTTTATTGTGAAATTTTTAAAGAGAAAGAAATGATTTAAAATAATTGCATGTTGAATTTTCCGTGCAAACTCGATTTACATAGCATCATAATTCACATCATTTGTTTTAAAATGTGTGGAGAAATGGTGGTTTATGCACGGCATCACGTTCATGTAGGTAGTATGGTTACCTACTTGTTCGTAGGTTTGCCTTACTGAGCTTAATGTGCTCACCCCTTTCATTTTCTCCCACAGATAATCTCCAGTTGAAGTTGAGGCGACTCAGTACTGCATTCCGGATATCCGCTGCTGCCCATCAACATAAGGTATTATATACACTTGTACATATTGTATCTACATAAGCATAGCACAGTAACATGTTTGTAAGTAACTTCAGGGGATGTATAAATAATGTAAACAATTATAAATGACTGGAGAAGAAATAAGTTAGATGGTAATTGAATGGTGGGACTGGCATTGACGCACAGCCCAATTATTAGTGGAGTGTGGTCACGATTCGAGGACAGGTAAGAACTTAAGTAAATAATAAAATGCGAAAAATTAACTCTGATTTTTGGGTAGTTTGGGTCGTGACATTAGGTGAACTTCCCTCAATAGGGGTAAAATAGACTTTTCACCTATTTTGATCCTTAAAATCATTTAAACCAATTTTAGGATCATTATACAATATCAATGTATACATACATATTCAGTGTGCAGAAAACTATTAAAATACGCGTAGCTACCTCTAGCTACTCACACAATTCCCTTACCTCATTTTTCTGTACAGTCTGACCTTTACACCGATGTCTCGTCACGTAGTCCGATTTGCTCCCAATCAAATCTCTGGAACTGTGGATACACATTCATCAGGTCAATTACAATACAATTTAATTGTATTTCTTATTTTCTGGGCTTAATTTAAATCATTGGGCTCGTTTACTCATATTGGGCCCGATTGTACCATAATGGGCCTTAATCGGCCTTAAGCCCGTTTACTACACTTTATCGAGGCCTATTGGGCTCATTGGGCCCAGCAGTCTTTATTTAGACTCGTTCTAAATTTTTGGATATCTCAATTTAATATTTACGACAATTTATCCAATTTTCCAGAATTTAATTCATTTATGCGGAAATTAAATCCGTAATTTATGCGTTAAATATCAATCACGCATAACGATATAAAATTGTCGTAAATAAGGGTTACTCACCCGTTATTCCATGATCGTACACAAATCGATGCTGTCTCGAGCTCTCGGTTGATGCCAATTGTCGAGCTACACAATTAAATATATTTTCGGGTAAACTTTCAGTCGATTATTTATGAAATTAAATATTTCAAAAATTAATTCGATCAATTCGACCGTTTATCGACTTACCCGAAGCTCGATTGCATCACTGAAATTTTTCTCAATTTTTTTTCTTTTTTTTCCATTTTTCTTCCTTTTTTCCCTCTCTTTTTGGTTGAACCGGTCTGGTCCGGTTCAACCTGGTTAGGACCGCCGGTTCGGTCTGGTTCAGTTCGGTCGGTTCAGTCCGGTTCGGCCTGTTCAGGCAACATTTGGTTGTGCCGACGCCGTCCGACCGATTTTCGGCGTGCTTCCAACACCAATCGGTGCGCCACGGACTGGGCTTCCTAAATCGGGCCTCGACTGGGGTCGAATCGCAGCCATCGCCGGCAAAACCAGATTTCTTCCCCGCGGCTTCTCCTTTGTTTTTCGGCGTTTTTCGGCGACTCCACGGCGCGTCACGGCCGCTGGTGGCTCGCCTGAGGTCGAGCTACGTTCGTCGACCCTCGCCGGCTCCTAGGCCTCGCCGGTGGCTCGCCGGTGATGAACCTTCTCGATCGCGTTTTTTCCTCTTCGTTTTCTGTTTCTTTTCTTTCTGTTTTCGAAATTCAGACTTTTCCTTTTTTTTTTTTTTACATTTTATTTATTTATTTATAATTTATTTTTAATATTATTTTATTCATTAAAATAATATTAAAATGCATAAATATTTAAAAAATTATTATTTAATTCATTTAATCTATAAATGAATTTATCAGTCTGATTTTACCTTTTCGGTATATTTTTCGATTATTTTCGGGATTATTTTCCGATGCGAAAATTTTGATTTATTCCAATAAATTTATATCTTGATCAATTTAACCCGAAATTTAATTATTTCTTCGTTATTGATCAAGATTTCTCATTCTCATATTTTTAATTAATTTTTCTTGTCCCGATTAATACCAAATTTTGGTCTTTTGACTATTTTACACTTGCACGTGTTCGGGAATGTCATTTCAATCCTTTCCGCATTTTTTAAATGCACTAAAAAATTTCTATTAATTCTCTTTTGCTCTTACCATAAAACCGGGTCTTACAATATATATCTAACAGCACAACCTAATTTTCCTTACCGTAATATATTTCCTAAAATTTCATATCTATAAATCGATAGAAAATACATGCGATTTATCTCTAGTAGCACATAAGATTTTTCTTACTTGGGTATCTGCACATAGTCTTAAATGCCCTACGTCTGGAGTCGGTGGGTCCGACCCACTCGGTTAAATTTCTCCCCGATGCCTCTTTTCTGAATCTCTCAAGTTTCCTCCTTATGCCTTTTTCACTATCTCTAAGTGTTTATATTTATTTATATATACATATATATACATATACATATACATATACATATATATATATATATATACATATATATACATATACATATATACATATATATACATATATATACATATATATATATTCTAGTCTTTTCTTTTTTCAGTTCAGTTTGAACCTTCCCGCGCCAAAATTTCTTACCTCTATGTATATATATATATATATATATATATATTCTAGTCTTTTTTATTTTCAGTTCAGTTTGAACCTTCCCGCGCCAAAATTTCTTACCTCTCTTCTTCTTCCCTGAACTCTTCCTTCTTCTTCTTCCTCTTCTCCTTCTCAGCTTCCTTCACCTCCTCGGCATCTTTATCCTCATCACCACTGTTCTGCTCCAGCCACCTGCATCATCATCATCACCTCCTAACTAGCCTCTGTTCTCCCCTGTTTTGCCCTTCTCTACTGTTCACTTCTCCAACCAACCTTCTCCTCCACTGTTCAGCTCGATTTTTATACCTCAGATTTGCAAGGCTGGAAGGGGAACGAGACCTGTGTGCTTAGGGTGCAGGATTGTCGGGTACAGGGCTTGACGTGGAGTGCAGGTGGGTGTGCAGAGTCCGGATACAGGGCTGTTGCTGTCGGTGTACAGGTGCTGGCGTTTGTCCTGGGCTGTAGTGTGCAAGAGCAGGCATGGTGTGGAGCCTGGTGCACACCTAGTGCGGTGTATGCAGGCGTTTGGCCTGAAACGGGGGCATGCTGGTGTGTAGACACGGGGTGCTTGCGTGGGGCAGACTGGTGCAGGGCCGGGTGCAGGCTGGTGCAGGGGGCGTTGGGCGCAAGGTGCGCTGGCCTACATGTCCTGTGTTGAAGCGCCGCGTTTCATTTTTTCCCCTTTTCTTTTAAATTTAATTTTAATTTTAATTTAATCAATGTATATTTATATATTTATATTTGATTATTATTATTATTATTATTATTATTATTATTGTTGTTGTTATTGTCATTATTTTATTTTTTTATTTATTATTTATAATACTTTATCTAATTTGTTATTTTATTATTATTTTGTTTATTTGTTTCCCAAATCAGATTTTTATCAAAATTTTCGATTTATCCTAATTTCTCATTTTCAACGTAATTAAATTTAATTATCCCTAAGCAAAAAAAAAATAAATATAAATTGGATAACACTCAAGCTGAGTACAAAAAAATTTTGGGGGTTTACAGAAGACTTGGGAGAGAAAGAAATGGGAAAGTCTGAAACCCGACATGAAGAGAAGAAAAGAGTTGTACTGAAGGAACAAAGAAGCACTGAAGCTTGAAAATCGAGAGTAGGAAAATGATATTGTAGCGTTTTGGTGTATAGTCTTCTGAAGAAGAAAATGACCGGTTAGGTAGGGAGAGAAGTGAGAAAGCTTGAAGCTTGACAGTGATGAGGAGCCAACCGAGACAAAACCAAGTTGCTGCAGTATTATTTTACTGAAGCAAGAAAAAAAAAAAAGAGAGGAAATCGGAACACCATAGGCTAAAATACTATATACACATATACATTGTGTAAGGATGGACAAACGGGCAGGCTCGGTGAAGGAAAAGAGAAAAGAAAGAAAAAGTGAAAGTTTGAGGCTTGAAAAAATAATAGTAATAATAGAAATGAAATGGTTTAGCTGATGCAAAACGAAAGAGAAAGAGAGGAAAGTGACGTGGAAAGGTTAACGCTGACCGAAGTAGGTGGTGCCAGCAGAAGATTGCAGCAGGGAGGACACGAGAATAGAAATGAATGTATTGATGCAAATGATTTGCAACAGTTTAGTGAAAAGAAAACAGAAATGGAAATGGAAGAGAACTAGCTTACCAAAACAGGAATTGGCCGAAAGAAAATGAATGAGGTTTGAATGGTTGAATTTCAACGTGAAGGAGATTACCGAACCGAGACCTGCACTTCATTGCTGAACTGAAAAACCTATGTTTTGTGCTAGGTAGAGACAGTCCCACAATTGTCTCGTTACAGGAGCGAAACGAGGCTGAACAAAGTACGCCTTGAGCATGAAAACAACTGGAATCGAGGCCTGGTGTGAACAAAGGAAGGAAGAAAGTGAAATAAGAAACGAAGTTAAGCTAAAACAGTTGACAAAGGAAAGGAGAACCAAAGCCATCATTCTCTGGTACAGAACTGGGCAAGCTTTAACCTGGAAGTGCAAGGCAGAATTGAAAGGCAGCAGAACTCTTTGCTGCTAAATGATGAAGAAGGTAGGAAGAAGGCCATAGGAAAACAAGGTTTGTGTAACCATTTCAGCAACAATTCTCTACTTCCCGTCCTTGTACCATTTTTATAATTCAGCAGCAAAACACATCCCTACACTCGAATTTCATTTATGCTAAAACCCTTATCACTGTTATTTCACCTCTACTCAGTACCATCACCTTCTCCTAGATATTGTTGGGAGTTGCTGCTACTGCTGCCTCATTCTAGGTTGATGCTTGGTGAGAAGAGAAAATGAGGATGATAGTGATTGCCTGGTAGAGACAGAAAAATGGAGATAAGTTCAATTCCAGGTGGCTAAAACAAGACAAAGAAGGTTAGTGTGAATCAAGAAAGAAAAAGGAAATATTCAATGTGACATGACAAACAGTAAACTGGTAGAAAATCATGGGGACTATGCCATAAAGAAATTTAGGAAAAAAAACGTCTAGTTTATTTCATAGTAAAATAACATATTATTGATTTATAATTTATTTTAGCCCCGAAAGACCCAACGGAAAAAGGACGAACCAACTGATTCGCCAATTAAAGTGTAAAGGAGATACGGACTACCACTAAAGGTAAGGAAAAAATTCATGTAATTTTTTATGGATTTATAGACACACATCCTAGGTCATTTATATCGATATAAAAAATTTAGAAGGCATTAGACCGTTTTTATAATACCAAAAATTATAAAAAAAAAATTGGTCTCGATTTTGTTAGCCTTTTGATACCGCTATAAGGTTAAATTAATTTAAATAAACTCCAATATAATTTTAATTATTGATTTTAGATCGAAAACCCCTAGATTTGATTTCTCTATACCGAGTACTAGAATTTTTCATCGAAAAATGGCTAGTCAGCCTCCTTTGAATTGTTTTGTAAAACAAATTGAATTTCTATGTGATTTAAGGAAAATTGATCTGTTTATAAGAAATACTGATGAGATGTGCTTGAACGCGTGCAAACTGTGTATCGCACGGTCCGACTCGCATATATTTTGAGACAAAGGCGATGATTAAAATATGCTGCATTTATGACTTTCTGTATCCGTTTCTGTGGTTCACGGAGTACGATGTACCGTGCAGCACGCGCACGAGTACGATGTACCATGTTTCTGATTCTGGTCTTCGGACATTCTGATTTGTGAGTCGTATGGATAGCTGACCACTCCCACGACAATTGACATCTCGGCACACCTAGCCCGTGATTGCCCGGAGACCGACATTGGCCAATAGTCATTCTAATATATGATATAGCATGTTTGTCTTGTCTCATCTATTTGATTTTCTGATTTGACTGTATGAGATGATTTAACTATATGAAACTGTGTTTTTTATTTCATAAGGACACTGTGGGGGGCACCTCTTGAATCCTGCGTGTGAGAACTGAGAATTTTACACATATCAAATTATGTAATGAGAACATGAAGTGTAATTAATTGAACTAAATGAAATGTACTCTTACATTGAGGTGGTATGGAATGAATTACTAAGTTATAAATGAGATTTTATGTTAAAGTGTGAAACTATGAGGCCAGATCAATCTCAGAGAAGAGAGTATCGATCTGGTAAGTTAAAAATGACAAGGAAGGAGTAAATTAAGTGAGCAGATCGATCTCATGAGGAAGGGATCGATCTCAAAATGTTTTTGTTAAGGAGAAGATCGATCTCCTTGAGGAGCAGATCGATCTCATGAAGCATTCTGTAAACTAGAGATTGATCTCATAATTGGAGCAGATCGATCTCATAAAGCCACTAAGAGATCGATCTTACCCCACGACAGATCGATCTCCTAGGCATAAAATTACCCCAAATCGTCCCCAAATTCAAATGCAGATCGATCTCATCAATAGCCAGATCGATCTCCTACCCTCCGTTTATAAAAAGACCCCTGTGTCTTCCTACATTTCATCTTTTCTCTCTCTTTCAAACCTCTATTTCAGTCGAACCCTAGCTTTCTCTCTCTTCCAAATTGCCCATTTTCGTCCAAATCAAGAGTTGTGGTAAGAAGGAAAGTTGTTCCTCACCCAAAGGAGAACAACATACTTGGAAATCGAAGGACGAATCGAATCGAGGTGTGAGTTGAGCACTCCACAAGTTTAGGTAATTTTTTAAACCTCGACCTTGGTTTTGAAGTGATTTTTGGTGATGGTGAACATGGGTATTGTGATGAAATAGCTAGGAGAAGGTTAGAGATTGATGAAATTGTGATTTTATTGAAGTGATGATGATATTAAGTAAATTGTGGTAAATTGAGATTTTTATTTATAAATTGGAAATTTAGGCAATGAGGTGATTTTGGTATGGGTATTATGTGTGAGGAATGTAGGATTTGAAAATGTAGTAAATGGGATTATAAATGGTGATAGAGTTATGAGAATTGAGAGATTTAGGTGTTAGTGAGAAATATGAGCAAATGTATGCTCAATAATGAAATTGAGTCGAGACATTGATGTTTTAACATCGTTTGGACAGCTCGAGAGTTCCAGAATGGAATGCGAGGCTAGTCCGTGATACGGGGGAACGATTGCACTATACAATGTGCAAAGAGGTAAGGGAAAACTAAACTCATTTATGTATGTGTTTTGTTATAACATTGTAGCATGATTTTCAATTGAGAAAACAAGTATGTTTTTTGTGTTGTGAATGAGAAATGCAAATGATTTTATAGCCGGTTGGGGCCCAACCTTTACGAGTTGTAAACTATACGTGAAAACGTTTTATAACCATTATGTGTTTAAAATGAGAAAAGTGTTTTGGGCCCTACGTTAAGGCGTACTGAGGTTTGAGAAAATGTGTGCGTGGTTTTGCCGGTTAAAGCTCGATTTTAACAAGTTTTGTGTTGAGTACAAAGCGGTTTGAAATGAGTTTTATGATAGAAAACCATTTTGAGCTTTACGTGAAGGCAAAACAATTTTTATGATAATGGCTATTGACTGAGACTTAGGTGTGTCATTTTGAATACACACCGGGCATTTCTCTATTAGCATGTAAGTCCGATATTCCTCCGTTCTGGTAACGTGAGATGACCCCTACTCCGGTAGCTTTGGTTACCTACCACATGTATTTGGTGGTTGTGCCACGTACGAATCTTAATCTTTGGCTGTGCCACGTGTATTTGGTGGCTGTGCCACGTGCAAATCTTAATTTGTGGCTGTGCCACGTGTATTTGGTGGCTGTGCCATGTGCGAATCTTAATATGTGGCTGTGCCACGTGTATTTGGTAGCTGTGCCATGTGCATTACTATTGCAGTGATTTTCATCACGTTTTAAAGAGAAAAGCCATTATCACATCTTGATTTCTACATGCTTGTAACTGTGATTTGTACTGAGTATGTACTTCCATGTTTTACATGATGTATTAATGAGTTCATGCTACATTTTTCCATTGAGTTTTCAACTGTGAAATAAATGATTGTGTGTGTAAATCATTAATTTAATAATGAGTCACTTACCCCCTTACTGAGCGATTTAGAAGCTCACCCTGTTTTATCTCCCCTCCAGATTTCTTCAAGTGAGGCGAATTTTTTGCGACGTACGGAGTAGTGGCTAGTGGAGGACTTGAACTCCAGGCCATATATATTGTATTTTGAGGTATCATTTATCTTTTCATGTATCCAAACAATTATTGTGATCATAGACACTTGATGTACAACATTGTATAGGATATATTAGGATTAATTAACTTAGGATTGAATAGTGTATATGATATGATATATACTATTTAATGGTGAGATCCTGAGGCAGGATATGTATGATGATGTTTGACACTGCACAGGAATGCACCCTTAATTGTGATTTAATGAGTAAAAAGTTTTAAATTTTTCCTATTTTCTGCGTTTTCGGGGTGTGACATAGTTTTCTTGGTATCAGAGCTTAGGGTGTTCAGTACTGTCAATGTTGGTTAAGAGAATTAGAATACATCCCAAGTGTCGTAATAGTCTGATCATGAACTGAATTTGAGGATTGAGATTTCAATCAAGTTTAATGTGTACGCTCAAAAATCGAATTGAGATTGAGAATGAGTGGATGACGAGGTCGTTCGAGGAGGCAGGCAGATCCACCTCCACCACCTGCCCCACAACCAGAGAGTCCTAACTCTCGATTTAAATGGATTGAGACCGATGTGAGGTAAGATTTTGAGCAAATGGCAGCGCTATTCGCGCAACATTTTGGAGTTAATGCCTCGGGCACTACTCCTACACCACCACAAGGACCTCACGTGCCCCCAGTACAAACGGACCTAGTGCCTCCCTTTAATCAGCTTGATGACAGAAATATGGTCCGACTGAAGGACTTTTTGAAAATGAATCCACCCGTATTTAGGGGAAAGAAGGATCCTACAGAGGCTGAAGAGTGGCTGACGGAGTTGAGAGTTATATTTGACTATCTAGGGTGCACAGATGCTGAGAGGGTCAGTATGAGTGCCTATATGTTAAAAGGGAGAGCTCGAGATTGGTGGGGTACTACTGACACGCCCTAAAGGTATTGTCCGCAAGCGCACGGGTCGTGCAAGTAATAATGGGATTTGAGTCCCGAGTTATCGTCCCACAGAGATGTTAACTACCCTAATTAACTACCGGTTAATCTTACCCTAAGTATATCCTAGCAAATTATGAAATTTAAGTGGGTGGTCTACATGGTTAAAATTAAAAGTACTGAAAACAATAAACTAATAAGAACTAAAGAAAATAAAACCGAGCTAAAAGTACTTACAATACTCCAAGCAATTAAAAACAACAACTTACAAAAGAAAATTAAAACAGTTAAAATTCATTAACGCAACTAAAATAAAATGCAAATATGAAAATGAAGAAATACAATTAAACTAAAATTTAAAGAAACTTAGAATAAAAATGCATGAATTTAAACTAATGAAAATTTCAAATTAAACTAACCTAAAATCTAATAAAAGATAAAAATTAACTTAAAAATGCATGAAACAAATTTAATCTAAATTAATTCTAAAATATAACTCATAAAATACTAAACTAAAAATTAAATCCTAACACATATAATCTAAAATTAACTATTAACTAAGATTAAATTAACAACTTAAAACATTAAATTTATCCTACAATTATCAACTAACAACTAGACTAAACTAACAACTAATGAAACAATCAAAATAATAAAAATGCCATAAAAATTAAACTAAGCAAAATAGAGATGGCCAAACAAGGCCTTAACCGAGTTGCAAAACACCAAGTGGTCCCGATTATGCATGTGTACTGTGCATGTGTACTGTGCATGTCTTCTTCCATCAGTTGCTCCAGGCGTGTTCTGCTCTTTCGATTCTGGCCAGTCCTTTGTACCAGCACACACATCCAGCCACCTTCATGCATCAGCAGCCTTGCGTCGCTTGTTACAGACATTTTACAGAATACCTCCACTTGTCGATCCGTAACTCCAACAGCAGGAATGAACTGCTTCAGTCCAGGTAATACCCGACTCTGCATGCACATCATCTATCCCACTTGTTGCAATACCGTCTGCACTGTACCACCTTAGCTTCTCTGCGCCAAATTCTGTCTCAATTTCACTGCTAGGTGTTGGTCACTGCAACAAGGCACGCACAAAGTAGCAGTTCCTACTCCAGTCTAAAATGCGCACAGCCTTTCACCTTCAAGCAGTGGTCACGTACTGGTATCTGCAACAAATCCTGTAGGCAGCTGCGTTTATACAGCAGAACGGGGTGCACCTGGGTCTGCTTATCAGCAGGGCACAACAATGAACCAAGCCCTAGCTTATGCCATGCGGCTATCTTCAACACAAATGTAATTAAACCGTAAATGAAGGAACACCGAAAATGCAAAATGATTAAACCAAGAGCTAAGGACAGAAATCGTATGGACAATGGAAGAGATTGTAAAACAGAGGAGAGCAGAGTTGTGATTTTCAAGCTACTGTTGTTACCGAGCTCAGCAGCCCAGCCTCCTGCATCACCGAGACAATCAAACAGCACAATAACAGAGCAAGAAAGAATAGAATATGTGATCCCTTGTACTGCAACCGTGAAGCAGCTACTGTAAACTAACAAGAACAAAAATAGTAACCAGGAAAAGAACTATAAAAGATTGTAGCTGTTTGCCTATGATTCACTGTGTCGGGCAACCTCCTCGGCTTAGCAAATAATGCTTCACCGAGCCCACAACACAATAGCCATACCCCAAAACAGCCCCACATTGTAGCTCAAGACTCTTAAAACAGTAAATGAAAATGGTAGAAAATGTAATGCTCAAAGAAGAATCAAAAAGCAAAAAAAAAAAAAAAATCAAAGAAAATATGCAACCCGATAGCTTGAAGAGAAACAAACGAAATAAAACTAATCAACAGGAGAGAACTTTGCATAAAAATAAATTGATAAAAACTTAATCATAAACTAGAAAGAGCTTGTAAAACCGAGAATGAAAGCATAGTGGATGGAAGATAATGTGAAATACTAAAAATCCTTGAAACAATAAAACTTTTCATAAAATATAACAAATAAAGTTGGTCCTCAACAGTAGCTATGGAGAATGGAATAAATGGTGGCTGCAAAAAAAAACTAATCGGAAAGCATAAAAGGAACAATAAAAAAAACTAAAGCTACCCTAAATTACTCTAAAAACTACTCCTAAATTAATCTACACTACTCCTACCCTAAAACTACACTACTCTAGCTTACCCTACTCCTACTTGATTTTTCAATTGCCATAATGTTCTATTTATACACAAACATAGAGGTACAATGGTAAATTTTCATCCTAGATGAGTTGACATTGTTTGGCTACTTGTCTTCATTTGATTTACTGCAGAGTAGATATTTCCACGTTATCAGTCTTTTTGTCCAATTAGTTGTGCGATGTGGCCTGGCGTGTGTCTTCCAGAGGGTTGGCACGGTGTCCTTCGATCTTATCGTTTGGGATCAAATAAAATACGGACACCTGACATCACGCGTGTCCAGACGACTGATGACTCGGTCTGCAAATTGGAAGTGGTCCAGTCTCCTTTAGCTCGTTTTCAGCCCAATTTCGTCTGAAACGATTGAGTTTCATCCGGATTTAATTTATCTGCACATTAAAGAATTTTAATTAAATAAAGGGGATTATTAATAAAATAATATGGGGATTAAATAAATAATTAGAAATTTAAGCACAAATAATTCTATAAAAAATAGAATTATCACACCGCCAAACTTGAGTTTTTGCTTGTCCTCAAGCAAAACAAAATAATTGTAGGAATGATAAATACAAAACCTAATAATTTCCCCAACATTATCCTCAAAGAAAAAGTACAGACTATGAAATCAAAGACTCACAATTACAAGTCCAACACTTAGAATTATTCCATCATAAGTCCTAACCTAAATTGGACTCCTCGTGTGTGTGTGAAAAATGTCAGAGCCACTTCAAAGTACATTATCTGGATCAGATTATGCAAACATAGTGAATACAAAGTCAATGACAAGTGATCATTCCCATAAGTTTGCTTTTCACTAATCTCTCCACTAATGTAGTCACACTTAATCAAAGATCAATAGGACTTCATTAAGCTTATAATGTAAGGCTGGGGCTAAGGTATGATAAAGTTGATTTAGGTTTAATTACCCCTTAACATGCATTACTTCTAGGATCTTTAATGTAAGAGCTCTAATTATTCCCTCAAACTTATTTTATTTCACTAAACATTTTATTCTATTTTTGTATTTTTCTTCTTTCTTCTTTTCTTTTTCTTTTTCTTTTTCATCATTCTTTTTTTTTTAATTTTCACTATCACCGGATACCCATTATGTACAAGCTCACAATATATCCAATGACTTTTCGTTCTTTTGGGGTAAGGGATATGAACAAAGTATTTAAGCTACGGAAAATTAAGCAGGTATATTTACAGAGAAAAGCTTATTTGGCCCATATGGATGACTAGGGATAAAATATGTACAAGGATAGCTAGAAAGGCTCAAACGATCTAAAGATGGCCTAAATCATCTCTCTAATTAAGTGTGATCTAATATTTCGCCTCGAGATCAGATCAAACAAATTTTAGAATATGATGGACAAAATCAACTGAACAAATGCAATCCTAGGTCCACATAAGTTTTCTCTAAATAAATATACAGATTCATGACATGACATGTACATAAGATGAGGAAATCACAATCAGAATCAAGACAAATTCAAGAACTCAACTTCATGCTTTTCCTATAATCATGCTTCTCAGTCAATCAAAATCATACTTAATCATGGGGTCATATCATCGAAATATGGAAAACTACATGCTAAGCACTAAATTATCCCAAAATCAAACAGTTTAAGCTCAGATTTTCGAAAAAAAATTGAAAAAAAAATTTCAATTTTGCTCAAATTTTTGAAAAAATACTCAAGTGATATCCCCTCCCCCAAACTTGAAGTGCACAGTGTCTTCAGTGTGCACATACTATAAGAATTGAAGTTCAGGAACAAAGTACTCCCTTTCTGATGATGATGATGAACAACCGAAGCTTGATTGAAAACATAAAACTAGAAAAGAAATCTGCAAAATAAACAAAGAAAGAAACAGCAGAAAAGAAAAAGAACTATATGTAAAGCGAAAAGAAAAACACAACCACTTCAAATGCAGCTGAAGAAAACAACACTCAGCAGCAGGGCGAAGAGTAGGAGGGTCATCCAGAATGGTGACAAAATATCAATAGTTAAATCCTCCTTAACTCTATCTACTTCCCTCATTCTTTCAGATATTATATGCTTAAGCCTTATATTCTCCTCAATCTCTATCTTAAAACACTCTTGAGAGTCATCAGGGAGCTTCAAAGGTTTGAAAACATTAAACTTTACTTCCTGATCTTAGACTCTCATAGTCAACTCCCCTTTTTGCATATCAATTATCGTCATACCAGTAGCTAGGAAAGGTCTGCCTAAAATAATGGGGACTTCCCTGTCTTCCTCCATATCTAGTATAATAAAATCTGCAGGGAAAATAAACTTATCCACTATTACTAAGACATCCTCAATGACCCCCTTTGGATATTTAATGGATCGATCTGCTAGCTGAAGGGTCACTGTAGTGGGCTTGACGTCTCCTATTCCTAACTTCTGATAGATAGATAAAGGTATTAGATTGATACTAGCTCCTAAATCACACAGGGCTCTACCAAAGAATAGATTTCCAATAGTGCAGGGTATGGTAAAACTCCCGGGATCCTTGAGCTTGGGGGGTAATCTCCTCTGGATAATGGCACTACATTCCTCAGTTAAGGCAACTGTTTCATAATCTTCTAGTCTTCTCTTCCTCGAGAGGATATCCTTCAGAAACTTCACATAACTTGGCATTTGCTCTAAGGCATCTGCAAAAGGAATGTTGATGTGAAGCTTCTTAAAAACCTCAAGAAATTTAGCAAATTGTTGTACCAATTTTTGATTTTGGAACCTCTGAGGAAAAGGTACTGATGGTCCAACTAGAGGCAATGTAGTGGGAACCTGTGTACAATCAGAGGACGAGGAAGGCGGTAAAGAAAAAGAAGGTATAGATGAAGAAGCACCTAGCTTTGTTTCCTTGGCATCCTGATCTTTAGGTTCCTGCTCTTTCTGAGCTGCTTCGTTAGAACTTAAGGATTCTTCAACTATGTGCTGTTCAGGTTGGGACTTGACTTGTGGCTCATCTAGCTCTTCTCCACTCCTAAGGGTGATAGATCTAACATGTTCCTTACCCTCCCTTTGCTTAACAAGATTAACTTCAGTATTACTAGGAAGGGTCCCTTGAGGACGTTGGCTAAGAGCACTAGCTATTTGTCCCACCTGAACCTCTAAGTTCTTAATTGAAGCAGCTTGATTTTGCAAGATCGTTGAGAACATCTCCTCTAATGTAGGCTTCTTCTCAGCTGCTGGTGCATGGTAGAGTTGGGGCTACATAAGTGGTGTCAGGACCCGTTCTCAATCCATGACTTTATCCAAAAATCACTATAAATTTTTCGCATTCTTAACTTACCTTTTCGCTCTTCAATGGTTGGGCTGTGATTCGATGTCAGAGTCCTCACTTACCACATTATCCATTTCATACATACATGTCAATATATTATTACTGACTGTAACTGCTTTTATTATACATGTAAGATTATATAAAATCTAATACAAATACATTCCCCATAATATATATTGTATACATCACTGTGCTGTTTCTATGTTTAGATACACAACGGTAAATAATAGGTATACCTGGCGATCGATAGGAACTAGCAGTGGACTCTGGGACACTATCCCTCGATAGCTCTCACTCTACTGACGCTCTGTAGAGAGATGTAAAGAAAGGGGGGTGAGCATACAACGCGCTCAGTAAGAAAATCAGGCAAGCAAGTAGATATCAAAACTATCTACTCAAAATAATGCTATGCCTTGAAAACATTATTTCCTTTACTCGCTTTAAAAGCATGTCTTGAAATATAATATATATACTTGTACAGAATAAATCCCATGTACAGAAAATCATGCTTTCTTTCTCAAATGTAGGCATGTAGTGCAAAACAATGCATCGTATATAAATCATGTCTTTATGTAAATCATGCCATGTATATTTAAATCACAATAAATATGGCATCAAATGATTCACAACACAAAATCGGAGTCCGACCCATCCCTCAGGTCTGTCCGCAGTTTAAATCATTCAATCAATGTGATATATCATGTAAGACTCTGTGGTTAAGTGCAATTAGTATCCTGGACTATGATCATATCTGACATGTGATCCCAAGCAACACAGTACTCGGTGTGCGGGGCATCACTGCTGCAACGGGAGGGGGGTCAGTCCATCACAACCGTCAGCTATATCCTCCTCAACTCCAAAACAACACACGGTACAGCGTACACCTCGCGCCACTCAGACACGGTACAAAGTACACCCGTGGACCCGTCCTCACGGCCAGAGTGCCTACCATAGGTCTTAGCTCTCGCACCCGTGGAATATCAACATCACAGTCAGGGTGCCTACTAGAGGTCTTAGCCCTCGCTCTTGTGGAAATATCATACCACATTCATAAATACCCTTATGCTGGCCATCGTCTCAAAATGTAACACTCAGTCACACAAGAATGCGGCATGAATAGGTACCATGTATATAATATCACATACAGTGTGCGCCCTCGAGTGCGACACACAGTCGACACTGCGCTCGAACACTGTTTCACATCACAAAATCAACTCTAGTGCGAGCAATCTCCAGCAACTAGGTCAATACATAGTTCATGTATTAAATCAAGTACGAGCAATAGCTCCAGTACTATGCTATGCATAATATCATCAAATCAAGTACGATCCATAGCTCCAGTACTATGTCATGTATAAACCATGAAGAATCGAGTACGAGCAACGCTCCAGTACTCTGTCATGTATCTCATGTAAAACTCGAGTACGAGCTAATCGCTCCAGCACTTTGTGTCATGCATATATCATTAAAACTGAGTACGAGTAAAACTCCAGTACTCTATCATGCATGTCATGGAAATCTAGTGCGTATAAAAATCCAGCACTACTGTATGTGGAAAACATATGAAATCCAGTGCGAACTATGCTCTAGCACGATTCATTTTCACATAATATGATAGATGGCTCTTTAAAAAGGGATGGTTTACAAACCATTAAAATCAGCACTATAAAGTGTGCTTAAGTCACATCAACCTTAAAATCTTTAGCCCATCTATTTATTTTCTTGCTAAACAGCAATTAAACACTTACAATAATAGTTTCCATGCTTTTCGTAACTTTTCACAAAAGTTGACTTTTTGATTAACTAGGGGCAAAATCGTAATTTGCCACTATCGATCGCAATAATTATTATTCACTTTCTCTTACCATCAGAGTTTTTAAGTGAATGTAAAAGCAGACGAAAATACGTGCAGGTATCTCTAACTACTCGCAAAAGTCCCTTACCTCGGATCACGTCACGTGACCTCACTTCTTCGGTGCTGCTAAATCCTGCAGTCCGATCAGCTCTCAATGTAAACTCCGAAGCTGTAAATAACCATTCCTCAGGTTAATTATATTTTCCTACTGTATTACACATTAATACAGTCTATTTTCCCTTAATGGGCCTTAATAATCCTTAATGGGCCTTAATCCGTATTAAGCCCGTTTTTCACTTATTATTTCCCTTCATTAGGGTCTATCGACTCATTGGGCCTATCAATACCCATTGGGCTTTATTCCAAGCTCTTTGGATAGCCCGTATATCATTTATGACATTTAATTCAAAATTTCGAATATAATTCACTAAATACGGAATTTAATCCGAAATACGTAAAATAAATCTTAAATACGCAATAATGGCATAAATTGTCGTAAATGAACTTTACTTACCCGAGAATATGCGATGGTACGTAAATCGAAGTTCGATCGGGCTTCCGTTCGAAATTTATCTTCGAACTACACAATTTATTATATTTAACTCCGGGTTAATTTTCGATTAAATATAATTTAAATAAATTCATCGGAAATCAAATCGGTCACTTTTGACCTCGTATCGACTTACCCGAAGTTCGGTGAAATCCTGAAAATTTCTCTTTTCCTTTTTCTTTCTTTTTCCTCTTTTTCCCCTTTTCTCCTTGGCTGAACCGGTCCGGTCCGGTTCAGCGTAGAACCTTCTCCCCTAAACCGCCGACCGGTTCAGGCATCCTTTGGTCATGCCGACGTATTCCGACCGGTTCCCGACGCATCACCACCACCGTTCGGCGTGCCTAAGCCTGGGCAACACTCGGCTGGGCTCGATCGGGACCAAGCACCGCCGATGGCCGCCGGATTCCTTCTTTTCCTCCGCGGCTTCACCTCTTCGATTCGCCGGCGTCCGGCGTCGGTGGATGGAGTGACCGGTGCCGATGGGTGCGCACGATCCTCCTCTTCCTTTTTTGGCCGCTGGCTTGCCCGTGGGGTGGCCGGTGCTCGCCGTTCGGTGGTCTTTTTCGTCCGTCGGTTTGCTTCCGTTTCCTCTATTCTCTCTCCCCGATTTTCAATCCGTTTCTCTTTTTTTTTTCTTTTATTTATAATATATTTTTATTATTATTTTATTATAAAATAATAATAAAAATCTCATAAATATCCCATAAATATCCCAAAAATATCTAAAAATATCTCAAAAAATCATATTAAATTCATTTAGTCCGTAAATAAATTTATCAGTCCGATTTTACCTTTTCGGTATATTTTTCCACTATTTTTGGGCCATTTTTCGAGGCGAAAATTCTGATAAATTCTAATAAATTTATATCTTGATTAATTGGGCTCGAAATTAAATATTTTCCTCGATTTTGATCAAGATTCCTCAATTTCATATTTTTAATGAAATTGTCTTATCGAAATTATACCAAATTTCAGTCATTTGATCGTTTTACCCCTGCACTCGTTTAGGAATTAACTTAACCCTTATCTCATTGTTATGTAGCTTACATGCATTTTTGAATTTCTTAAATTGTTGATTGCATGTTAGTAAATACTCTTCTTATGATTCAACTATGTAATAAAGTGTTCATACACATAGGAATCATAAGGTACAAGCTACAAAAATCTGGATCTGACAATCCTCCCCCACTCAGAAAATTTGGTCCTCCAAATTAGAACCAAGTCAATCATCAAATAGGTGAGGGTACTTCTCTCGCATCAGACTCTCTAGCTCCCAAGTAGCTTCCTCTGAAGTATGATGCTGCCAGAGAATCTTCACTAATCCGATTGTCTTCGATCTCAATACCTTCTCCTTCCTATCCAATATTCGAATCGGTCTCTCAACATATGACATGTCCTCTCGGAGCTCCAAAGGCTCGTAACTAATCACATGTACCGGATCCGGGTGATACTTCCGAAGCATCGATATGTGGAAGACGTTGTGGACACCTGATAAGTCCGGTGGCAATGCCAACCTATACGTCTTATCTCCCACTCGATCAAGTATCTCAAAGGGTCCAATATAGCGAGGATTTAGTTTCCCTCTCTTCCCAAATCTCGCTATGCCCTTGGAAGGAGAAACTCTCAAAAATACGGATTTACCAACTGCAAACTCTAGTGGCCTACGTCTCCTGTCAGCGTAACTCTTCTGTCTACTCTGAGCTGTCCTCAGTCTCTCTGCAATCAAGTGGACGTCCTCAGATGCTTGCGTAACCATGTCAGGAGCAAAAATCTTACGGTCACCCACTTCTTCCCATCCAATAGGGGAACGACATCTACGGCCATACAAAGCCTCATACGGTGCCATCCCGATACTCGAATGATAACTGTTGTTGTAGATGAACTCGGCTAGTGACAGGTGGTCATCCCATGAGCCTCGATAATCTAGCACACATGCTCTCAACATGTCCTCCAGAGTCTGTATAGTCCTCTCTGACTGACCATCTGTCTGAGGATGGAAAGCGGTGCTCAAACTCAACTGGGTTCCCATGGCTTCCTGAAAATGTCCCCAAAAGTGGGAGGTGAAGCGGGAATCCCTATCAGAGACTATGCTCACTGGTACACCATGTAACCTCACTACCTCGCGTACATACAGTTTCGCTAATGAACTCAGAGTATCGGTAGCTCTCATAGCTAGGAAGTGGGCTGACTTCGTCAGTCTATCAACGATCACCTATATAGCATCGTGATTCCTACGGGTTCTCGGTAAACCCATCACGAAATCCATGGTGATATGCTCCCATTTCCATGTCGGTATAGGTAGAGGCTGCAATAATCCTGCAGGTTTCTGATGCTCTACCTTCACCTGCTGACATATGAGACACTTTGCCACGAAGTCTGCTACATCTCTCTTCATACCTGACCACCAGTATACCTTCCGGAGGTTCTGATACATCTTGTTACTCCCCGGATGTAATGTATACTTCGACAAATGAGCTTCGACCAATATCAATCTCCTGAGTCCTAGATCCTCGAGAACACACAATCTGCCTCTGAACCTCAGTAGTCCATCAGAACTCAACTCAAAGTCAGTCACGGTGCCCTTCTGCATCTGACTACCCACATCCATACAAAATGGATCAGTCTGCTGAGTCACCCTGATCCTGTCCAACAGATCCGGCTCGAAGCGTAGACTAGCTATCACATAGCCTGTATCCATGTCAGAAGGCACGACTCCCAAACTGAGGCTAGCAAACTGCTCTAGCAAATCATGTTCCCTAACCATCATGTACGATACCATCCCCAGGCTCTTCTTGCTCAAGGCAACGGCTACAACATTAGCCTTACCCGAATGATAAAGTATCTCGCAATCGTAGTCCTTCAGAAGCTCTAGCCATCTTCTCTATCTCATGTTCAGCTCTTTCTGTGAGAATAGATACTTGAGGCTCTTGTGGTCGGTAAATATATGGAACTTCTCGCCGTATAAGTAGTGGCGCCATACCTTCAACGCAAACACTACTGCAGCTAGCTCCAAATCATGGGTCGGATAGTTCTTCTCATGATCCTTCAGTTGTCTGGATCCATAAGCAACTACCTTCCCATCCTGCATCAATACGCAGCCCAGTCCCTGATGCGAAGTATCGGTATACACTGCAAATCCTCTTGAGCTGATAGGGATAGTGAGAATCGGAGCGGTGGTCAATCGACGCTTCAACTCCTCAAAACTCTTCTCACAATCCTCGTTCCATATGAACGGTGCACTCTTTCGAGTAAGACGTGTCAACGGAGCAGCCAACTTCGAAAATCCCTCAACGAATCTCCGATAGTATCCAGCTAAACCCAGAAAACTCCTGATCTCGGTGACTGTCCTTGGCTGTTCCCACTGAACTACAGCCTCTATCTTAGATGGATCAACTGATACACCATCTCTCGATACAACATGTCCCAAAAACGAGATCTGTGACAACCAAAAGTCACACTTACTGAGCTTAGCATATAACTCATGCTCCCATAGCATCTGCAACATGATCCTGAGGTGCTCCTCATGTTCCTCCTTGGATCTCGAATACACCAATATGTCATCGATAAAGACAATAACAAACTGGTCCAAATATGGCTTGAACACATCGTTCATCAAAGCCATGAAAGCAGCTGGAGCATTCATCAATCCGAATGGCATGACCAAGAACTCATAATGGCCATATCGGGTACGAAATGCTGTCTTAGGTACATCTCCACCCCGAACCTTCAGCTGATGGTACCCAGACCTCAGGTCAATCTTGGAAAAGACCTGAGCTCCCTGTAGCTGATCTAACAAGTCGTCAATGCATGGAAGGGGGTATCTATTCTTGATGGTGGCCTTATTCAACAATCGGTAGTCTGTACACAATCAGAGGCTCCCATCCTTCTTCCTCACAAACAGAATCGGTGCTCCCCAAGGTGAAACACTCGGTCGAACAAAACCCCTATCCAACAGCTCCTGTAACTGTCTCTTGAGCTCCTCCAGCTCAACTAAGGCCATGCGATATGGTGGTCTCGAAATAGGCTCCGTACCAGGTACCAGATCTATGCAGAACTCCATCTCTCTGTCTGGTGGTAACCTTGGCAATTCATCCGGGAAAACATCTGGGTACTCATTGACCACAGTAATATCTGACAACTCCAGATGTGCCTTATCCATATCTACCGCTTGACTACTATTCATAGGCGTACTAATCAACATCATCATACATAAATGTGTACGCTCTACATGTCTTGCTAATTTACATGCAAATAATGGCGATACAAAAGAATGCGTGGCACTAGGATCAATTAAAAGATATGCTTCAATATCATAAATCAGGATGTTACCTCGAATCACATCCGATGAAGCATCAGCTGTCCCCTGGTCCAAAATATATACTCGCCCTTGACCCATCACTTGTTTCCCCTTCTCCTCTGCCGTTGCTCTACCTCTCTGAGCAGACGTACCAGCTGGGGTTCTATCAAACTCTCTGCCCCTCTGTGGTGCAGTCACAAATGGCACTGGGCACTCTCTAGCCATGTGCCCCTGTTTCCCACATCGAAAACATACCATAGCACCCTGTGAACATGGTCTATCTCCATGTGATCTACCGCATCTTCTGCACTGATCTGCAGCAGGTCTCTGTCCTCCTATGACAATGCCCTTTACTGGGGCTACAGTCGGATAAGCAGGAGGTCTAGCATATCTCTCTCGTGCCTCATCTACTCGTGATTTCTTATCGAAGAGTCTCTTCCCTCCTCGATAACTGAAATCTCTAGCCGGCCTCTTCTTCTGTATATCTCAGCTACGGCTAAACTTCCCAAACTCGGAAGCATTCCTCTCGTAATCCTGCTCACATAATTGCGCCATGCGCATTGCTTCCTCATAGGTCACTATGTCTAATGGGACTAACTTGGACCGCAAAACCGGTCTCAACCCGTCGATAAACCTGTGGACCTTCCTGGTCTCACTATATATGGTATCCGGGTCATATCTTCCTAGGGATAGGAATCGAGTCTCATACTCGTGCACAGATAAACTCCCCTGGTGTAGTCCCAAAAACTCTGCCTGTAGTTTTCGCTGTGCGGTATCTGGAACAAATTGCCTCCTGAAGGCCTCCCGAATTATATCCCAACTGATATCTGTGTGTCGGGATCTCAATATAGGTCGGGTGGACTTCCACCAATGCTCTGCAGCTCCCTTCAGTAGGAATGCAGCAAACGCGACCATCTCCGAGGTCGTACACTCGAAGAATCCATAAAGCTTCTCCAGCTCTGCTAACCACTCCTCAGCAGCCACTGGGTCTTTGACCGCACTAAAGGATGGAGATCTAAACTTTTGAAATTCTTGCAACCGATGCAGATCACATCCATATCCTAATCCACTACCACCCGAAATCGGTGAGGGTGTAGGAGTATATATAGTCCTCTGTGCATCAGCTGTCTGCGTAGGTGTATCAGGGGCAACTGCCTCTCCTGTAGCAGCTCCTGCCTCCTGTCCCTGCCTACCTGGCATCGTCTGTGCCAGTATCTCGATAATAGTCTCGAGACCACGCTCTAATCTCGTGAAGCGCGTCTCAGCACAATCGGGTGCCTCAGTAGCACCTGGAGTCTCATGCGTGGGTAATGGTCCGGCAGCAGCTCGTCCCTCGAGTCTATCTCCCTGGCCTCGAGCCCTACCTCTCATACCTCTACCACTACGCGTATTTGCCATTTAGGCAAAGTTCCTGCATTCATAATAATGAATTAGTCCATTTCCTATATGGTATACACAGTTATATCTAAACACAGTACAGTACTATAGGGATGTACACTTTCCTAATTCCTAACATCGACTCACATCAGACCAATCTCTGCTCTGATACCATTCTGTCAGGGCCCGTTCTCAATCCATGACTTTATCCAAAAATCACTATAAATTTTTCGCATTCTTAACTTACCTTTCCGCTCTTCAATGGTTGGGCTGTGATTCGATGTCAGAGTCCTCACTTACCACATTATCCATTTCATACATACATGTCAATATATTATTACTGACTGTAACTGCTTTTATTATACATGTAAGATTATATAAAATCTAATACAAATACATTCCCCATAATATATATCGTATACATCACTGTGCTGTTTATATGTTTAGATACACAACTGTACATAATAGGTATACCTGGTGATCGATAGGAACTAGCAGTGGACTCTGGGACACTATCCCTCGATAGCTCTCGCTCTACTGACGCTCTGTAGAGAGATATAAAGAAAGGGGGGTGAGCATACAACGCGTTCAGTAAGGAAATTAGGCAAGCAAGTAGATATCAACACTATCTACTCAAAATAATGCTATGCCTTGAAAACATTATTTCCTTTACTCGCTTTAAAAGCATGTCTTGAAATATAATATATATACTTGTACAGAATAAATCCCATGTACAGAAAATCATGCTTTCTTTCCAAATGTAGGCATGTAGTGCAAAACAATGCATCGTATATAAATCATGTCTTTATGTAAATCATGCCATGTATATTTAAATCACAATAAATACGGCATCAAATGATTCACAACACAAAATCGGAGTCCGACCCATCCCTCAAGTCTGTCTGCAGTTTAAATCATTCAATCAATGTGATATATCATGTAAAACTCTATGGTTAAGTGCAATTAGTATCCTGGACTATGATCATATCCGACATGTGATCCCAAGCAACACAGTACTCGGTGTGCAGGGCATCACTGCTGCAACGGGAGGGGGGTCAGTCCATCACAACCATCAGCTATATCCTCCTCAACTCCACAACAGCACACGGTACAGCGTACACCTCGCGCCACTCAGACACGGTACAAAGTACACCCGTGGACCCGTCCTCACGGCCAGAGTGCCTACCATAGGTCTTAGCTCTCATACCCATGGAATATCAACATCACAGTCAGGGTGCCTACTATAGGTCTTAGCCCTCGCGCCTGTGGAAATATCATACCACATTCACAAATACCCTCATGCTGGCCATCCTCTCAAAATGTGACACTCAGTCACACAAGAATGCGGCATGAATAGGTACCATGTATATAATATCACATACAGTGTGCACCCTCGAGTGCGACACACAGTCGACACTGCGCTCGAACACTATTTCACATCACAAACTCAACTCTAGTGCGACCAATCTCCAGCAACTAGGTTAATGCATAGTTCATGTATTAAATCAAGTACGAGCAATAGCTCCAGTACTATGCTATGCATAATATCATCAAATCAAGTACGAGCCATAGCTCCAGTACTATGTCATGTATAAACCATGAAGAATCGAGTACGAGCAATGCTCCAGTACTCTGTCATGTATCTCATGTAAAACTCGAGTACGAGCTAATCGCTCCAGCACTCTGTGTCATGCATATATCATTAAAACTGAGTACGAGTAAAACTCCAGTACTATATCATGCATGTCATGGAAATCTAGTGCGTATAAAAATCTAGCACTACTGTATGTGGAAAACATATGAAATCCAGTGCGAGCTATGCTCTAGCACGATTCATTCTCACATAATATGATAGATGGTTCTTTAAAAAGGGATTGTTTACAAAACATTAAAATCAGCACTATAAAGTGTGCTTAAGTCACATCAACCTTAAAATCTTTAGCCCATCTATTTATTTTCTTGCTAAACAGCAATTAAACAATCACAATAATAGTTTCCATGCTTTTCGCAACTTTTCACAAAAGTTGACTTTTTGATTAACTAGGGGCAAAATCTTAATTTGCCACTATCGGGTCGCAATAATTATTATTCACTTTCTCTGACCCTCAGAGTTTTTAAGTGAATGTAAAAGCAGACGAAAATACGTGCAGGTATCTCTAACTACTCGCAAAAGTCCCTTACCTCGGATCACGTCACGTGACCTCACTTCCTCGGTGCTGCTAAATCCCGCAGTCCGATCACCTCTCAATGTAAACTCCGGAGCTATAAATAACCATTCCTCAGGTTAATTATAATTTTCCTACTGTATTACACATTAATACAGTCTATTTTCCCTTAATGGGCCTTAATAATCCTTAATGGGCCTTAATCCGTATTAAGCCCGTTTTTCACTTATTATTTCCCTTCATTAGGGTCTATCGACTCATTGGGCCTATCAATACCCATTGGGCTTTATTCCAAGCTCTTTGGATAGCCCGTATATCATTTACGACATTTAATTCAAAATTCTGAATATAATTCACTAAATACGAAATTTAATCTGAAATGCGTAAAATAAATCTTAAATACACAATAATGACATGAATTGTCGTAAATGAACTTTACTTACCCGAGAATATGCGATGGTACGCGAATCGAAGTTCGATCGGGCTTTCGTTCGGAATTTATCGTCGAACTACACAATTTATTATATTTAACTCCGGGTTAATTTTCGATTAAATATAATTTAAATAAATTCATCGAAAATCAAATCGGTCACTTTTGACCTCGTATCGACTTACCCAAAGTCCGGTGAAATCCCAAAAATTTCCCTTTTCTTTTTCTTTCTTTTTCCTCTTTTTCCCTTTTTCTCCTTGACTGAACCGGTCCGATCCGGTTCAGCGCAGAACCTTCTCCCCTGAACCGCCGATCGGTTCAGGCATCCTTTGGTCGTGCCGACGTATTCCGACCGGTTCCCAACGCATCACCACCGCCGTTCGTCACGCCTAAGCCTGGGCAACACTCGGTTGGGCTCGATCGGGACCAAGCACCGCCGATGGCCGTCGGATTCCTTCTTTTCCTCCGTGGCTTCACCTCTTCGATTCGCCGGCGTCCGGCGTCGGTGGATGGAGTGACCAGTGCCGATGGGTGCGCACGGTCCTCTTCTTCCTTTTCCGGCCGCTGGCCTGCCCGTGGGGTGGCCGGTGCTCGCCGTCCGGTGGTCTTCTTCTTTCGTCGGTTTGCTTCGATTTCCTCTATTCTCTCTCCCCGATTTTCAATCCGTTTCTTTTTTTTTTCTTTTTTTCTTTTATTTATAATATATTTTTATTATTATTTTATTCTAAAATAATAATAAAAATCCCATAAATATCCCAAAAATATCCCAAAAATATCTAAAAATATCTCAAAAAATTATATTAAATTCATTTAATCCGTAAATGAATTTATCAGTCTGATTTTACCTTTTCGGTATATTTTTTCACTATTTTTGGGCCATTTTTCGAGGTGAAAATTTTGATAAATTCTAATAAATTTATATCTTGATCAATTGGACTCGAAATTAAATATTTTTCTCGATTTTGATCAAGATTCCTCAATTTCATATTTTTAATGAAATTGTCTTATCGAAATTATACCGAATTTCAGTCATTTGACCGTTTTACCCCTACACTCGTTCGGGAATTAACTTAACCCTTATCTCGTTGTTATGTAGCTTACATGCATTTTTCAATTTCTTAAATTGTTGATTGCATGTTAGTAAATACTCTTCTTATGATTCAACTATGTAATAAAGTGTTTATACACATAGGAATCATAAGGTACAAGCTACAAAAATTTGGGTCTGACAAGTGGTGGCGGTGGTGGTGATGGATGATGTGAGTATGGGTGATGAGAAGGCGGATGAAATGGAAATTGTGGCTGTGGTGGTACCTGAACTGGTGAAGCTTGAAAACCAGGGAGTCCTATAGGTCTAGAGCTAAAAGTTTGCCCTTGGTTTTAGCTCCAGGGGAAGTTAGGATGGTTCCTCCACCTTAGATTTTAGGTGTTTGAAAAAGGGTTGTTCTGTTGCATTTGAGAAGGGGCAACATACTGAACCGATTCTAAGTTGAGCGAACACCTATCTACAGAGTGGGTACCACTACACAGCTCGCAGGAAAGAAAAGGACTTTGGACAGAATACACAGGGTTAGGGCTAGTGGGAGGATTATGTTGGGTACTAAGCGACTCTACCTTCTTCGTAAGATTAGCGATTTGAGAGGTCAAGGTAGACAGCGTGTCGAGCTCATAAATACCCACCGACTTCTTTGGCAATTGCCTCTTCGAGAACCATAGATAGTTGTTGGCCGCCATCTTTTCTAACAACTCATAAGTTTCCTCCTCTGTTTTACACATTAGCACTCCACCCGCCGCAGCGTCAACAATGGTCCTATTTGGGCTTGTAAGTCCGTTGTAGAAGGTCTGGACTTGCAACCACAAAGGTAGGCCATGGTGAGGGCACTTCCTAAGAAGCTCTTTATATCGTTCCCATGCTTCGTAAAGAGATTCAGAGTCGTACTGGGCAAAGGAAGATATATTACTACGAAGTTGGGTCATTTTAGAGGGAGGGAAAAACTTAGATAGAAATTGATGGGCTAACTCGTCCCATGTAGAAATGGATCCTGGAGGCAGGGAGGTTAACCAGTGTCTCGCCCTATCCCTAAGTGAGAAGGGGAATAATCTAAGCCTAAGCGCATCATCAGATAATCCATTATGTTTGAAGGTGTTGCACAAGTCCAAGAATTGCCCAAGGTGAGCATGTAGGTCATCGTGAGGGAGCCCACTGAACTGTAATGAAGTCTGGATCATCTGGAGGATGGAAAGCTTAATTTCAAAATTGTTTGGATGGACAACTGGTGGCCTAATGCCGGTATAATAACCTCCAATAGTCGGCATTGCATAATCTCCAACGGTCTTAATTTCTCTATTTTCTGTCATGATGCTTTGCATGGGAGCTATAAATTTCCTAGAATCCTTTCGAATTTTTGTAAGAATGCGTTTGATTTTAGGATCTAGAGGAAAGCAATCAAAACTTCTGGCTTTACGCATGCAATTATCAAAAAGTCCTTAGAAAAGTTTTTTAAGTTTTTCAATTTTTCAAATTTTTTTATTTTAATTAAGAGAAAATTTAACTAACCTAAGCTAAGGCTCTAAATATTTACAACCTAGATATTTACAAGCTAGAATTACACCTAAGCATAATTTCACCGATATTACTTAAGGACTAATTAAAACTTCCCCGGCAACGGCGCCAAAAACTTGACACGCCCTAAAGGTATTGTCCGCAAGCGCACGGGTCGTACAAGTAATAATGGGATTTGAGTCCCGAGTTATCGTCCCACAGAGAAGTTGACTAGCCTAATTAACTATCGGTTAATCTTACCTTAAGTATATCCTAGCAAATTATGAAATTTAAGTGGGTGGTCTACATGGCTAAAATTAAAAGTACTGAAAACAATAAACTAATAAGAACTAAAGAAAATAAAACCGAGCTAAAAGTACTTACAATACTCCAAGCAATTAAAAACAACAACCTACAAAAGAAAATTAAAACAGTTAAAATTCATTAACGCAACTAAAATAAAATACAAATATGAAAATGAAGAAATACAATTAAACTAAAATTTAAAGAAACTTAGAATAAAAATGCATGAATTTAAACTAATGAAAATTTCAAATTAAACTAACCTAAAATCTAATAAAAAAATAAAAATTAACTTAAAAATGCATGAAACAAATTTAATTAAATTAATTCTAAAATATAACTCATAAAATACTAAACTAAAAATTAAATCCTAACAAATATAATCTAAAATTAACTATTAACTAAGACTTAAAACTAAGATTAAATTAACAACTTAAAACATTAAATTTATCCTACAATTATCAACTAACAACTACACTAAACTAACAACTAATGAAACAATCAAAATAATAAAAATGCCATAAAAATTAAACTAAGCAAAATAGAGATGGCCAAATAAGGCCTTAACCGAGTTGCAAAACACCAAGTGGTCCCGATTATGCATGTGTACTGTGCATGTCTTCCATCAATTGCTCCAGGCGTGTTCTGCTCTTTCGATTCTGGCCAGTCCTCTGTACCAACACACACATCCTGCCACCTTCATGCATCAGCAGCCTTGCGTCGCTTGTTACAGTCATTTTGCAGAATACCTCCACTTCTAGATCCGTAACTCCAGCAGCAGGAATGAACTGCTTTAGTCCAGGTAATACCCGACTCCGCATGCACATCATCTATCCCACTTGTTGCAATACCGTCTCCACTGTATCACCTTAGCTTCTCTGCGCCAAATTCTGTCTCAATTTCACTGCTAGGTGCTGGTCACTGACACGCCCTAAGGGTATTGTCCGCAAGTGCACGGGTCGTACAAGTAATAATGGGATTTGAGTCCCGAGTTATCGTCCCACAGAGAAGTTGACTAGCCTAATTAACTACCGGTTAATCTTACCCTAAGTATATCCTAGCAAATTATGAGATTAAGGTGGGTGATCTACTAAGCTAGAATTGAAAATACCGAAAGCAATAAAATAATAAAACTATAAAATAAAGAAAATAAAACCGAGCAAAATTACTTACAGTGCTCAACGCAATTAAAATAAAAAACTTACAAAAGAAATTAAAACCGTGAAAACTAATTAACGCAATTAAAATAAAATGCAATAATGAAAATAACAAAGCAAGATAAATTAAACTAAATTTAACAAACCTAAAATGCAATTTAAACTACTTAATCAAAATGCAATTTAAACTAACCTAAGATTTAATGACATAAATTTACCCCTAATCTAATTCTAAATGAACACTTAATTAACTATCATCCTAATTAAAACTAAGTTTTATACTATTATGCAAGACTACTAACATCCAATTTAATTAACAACTCTAAACTAAGCTAACAAATTAAATTGGAATTAAACTAAACTAACAATGCATGAAAATGGATTAAAGCTATAATAAAAATGTGCCAAACATGGCCTTAAGTAAATTTAAACCATTCCCTCCAAACACTATTCATCATTCATTTCTTCATTTTTTGGTTTCCAGGTGGTCTCGGTTTTGCTAGGCGTGCTGCTGTTTGCTACCAACTCTGCCTCGGTTTCTGGCTGCCAACTGCCCCAACACTTCCATGCCTCTCGGGTTCAGCCTGCACGTTTCCACCTGCTTCAAGCTGCGTTTTCTGCATCTGCCAAGCATGTCCAGCTTCATGTTTTCGGGTCTGCCTTCTCACCAGCCCTGCCTCAGTTTCGTGCACTTCTTTATTTCCTGCACTCAACACATCACAGCAAGTTTCCAACCACTTCAGCTGTTGTTTCTGACCAGAACCAGCATGCCCTCTGCTCCAGCATTGTTCGGCTCTTGATTCTATTTAACTGCTACTGCTCATGCTCACTAGACAGACAACCCAGCTGTGCCCATGGTACCAGCTTGCTCTCGATTTTCTGCTTCACTTCAGGTACTGTCCTCAGTATGCCCACCTCCGGCACGTACTCCTCGCTGCTCCAGGTGAAGTCCCTACCTTCCTCAGTTTGACAGCAGCTCGCATAAGTCCTGCTCCTGGTCTGTCCGCTTCTAGTGCTGTCTTACACCCTGCTTTGCTCCAGGACAATGCACAGTTTGCTCTTCATTCTCGGCTCTGGTAAACTATTGGTTGTTCAGCTGCAGATCATCACGCCAGCTAAGAAATAAAGATATGAGGAAGATGAACAGTAGAAGGCTCCTAAAACAAGGGAAAACAGAGAGTGATTATGATTCTCGGGTGCTTGCTTTTGGGTTGGTGCTGTAGCCACCATTCACACCGAGTTCATCACTAGCACCGAGGCTGTTATCCTCCTGCACTACAGCACTACATCGAATGGAAGCAGTCCACCAGTTTTCATCATGACAAGACACAACCGTGAGCAAAGACACTGATATGGTGAAACTACACAGCTTCTCTCTCGGATTGAATGGACAAAGCGTGACTAGCAAAGACACTAATATGGTTTCACTTATATGCAGAATGGTGACACTACTCGAAAATAAAATGATCAAGTAAAAAAAAATTGAGATTCAAGGGAAACCGAGAAGTAAAATGAGTAAGTAAAAGAAACAAAATATTTTTTTTTCATTCATAATATTAAATCATGCTAAATCTCAAAAGAATGAAAACTTGCAAAGATTAAAGTAAATGGTAGTTGCCAAGAACATGAGAAACTAACTTGAAAAGCTTGTAAAAATAAAAATGACATTATTGTGAACAGTAAATGGTAGCTAAAACGGGAAAGAGAAACTTGAAAACAAAAAAATTAAAACTATTCTAACACTACTCCTAACTTCTACACTACATTACACTGCTCCTACTCCTAAAAATTACATAACATTTTCAATTTTCATCCTTTCCTATTTATAAACACACTAGGGGTAAAATGGTAATTTCTACATCTTTGATGAGTTGGCATTTTTTGGCCACTTGTCTTCACACCATTGGCTACTTGAAAAGATATTTCCATGTCATCGGTCTTCTTGTCCAATTGGATGTGCTAGGTGGCATGACTCGTGTTATCCGCGTGGCTCAATCTCAATTTTAGCCCAATTTCGATCCATTTTCTACCGAAATATTTAAAATTCATCCGGATTTAATTTATCTGCAAACATGAGAATTTTCATTAAATAAAGGGTATAATTAACAAAATAAATTGGGCATTTAAATAATTAATTAGGAAATTAAACACAAATAATTCTAAAAATATAGAATTATCAGTCATTGCAGCAAGGCACGTACAAAGCAGCAGTTCCTACTCCAGTCTAAAATGCGCACAGCCTTTCACCTTCAAGTAGTGGTCACGTACTGGTATCTGCAACAAATCCTGTAGGCAGCTACGTTTATACAGCAGAACGGGGTGCACCTGGGTCTGCTTATCAGCAAGGCACAATGATGAACCAGGCCCTAGCTTATGCCATGCGGCTATCTTCAACACAGATGTAATTAAACTGTAAATGAAGGAACACCGAAAATGCAAAATGATTAAACCAAGAGCTAAGGACAAAAATCGTATGAACAGTGGAAGAGATTGTAAAACAGAGGAGAGCAGAGCTGTGATTTTTAAGCTAATGTTGTTGCCGAGCTCAGCAGCCCAGCCTCCTGCATTACCGAGACAATCAAATAGCACAATAACAGAGCAAGAAAGAACAGAATATGTGATCCCTTATACTGCAACCGTGAGGCAGCTACTGTAAACTAACAAGAACAAAAATAGTAACCAGGAAAAGAACTATAAAAGATTGTAACTGTTTGCCTATGATTCACTGTGTCGGGCAACCTCCTCGACTTAGCAAATAATGCTTCACCAAGCCTACAACACAATAGCCATATCCCGAAACAGCCCCACATTACAGCTCAAGACTCTTAAAATAGTAAATGAAAATGGCAGAAAATGTAATGCTCAAAGAGGAATAAAAAAGCAAAAAAAAAAAATCAAAGAAAATATGCAACCCGATAGCTTGAAGAGAAACAAAGGAAATAAAACTAATCAACGGGAGAGAACTTTGTATAAAAATAAATTTATAAAAACTTAATCATAAACTAGAAAGAGCTTGTAAAACCGAGAATGAAAGCATAGTGGATGGAAGATAATGTGAAATACTAAAAATCCTTGAAACAATAAAACTTTTCATAAAATATAACAAATAAAGTTGGTCCTCAACAGTAGCTATGGAGAATGGAATAAATGGTGGCTGAAAAAAAAAACTAATTGGAAAGCATAAAAGGAACAATAAAAAAACTAAAGCTACCCTAAATTACTCTAAAAACTACTCCTAAATTAATCTACACTACTCTTACCCTAAAACTACACTATCTAGCTTACCCTACTCCTACTTGATTTTTCAATTGCTATCATGTTTTATTTATACACAAACATAGGGGTACAATGGTAAATTTTCATCCTAGATGAGTTGGCATTGTTTGACCACTTGTCTTCATTTGATTTACTGCAGAGTAGATATTTCTACGTCATTAATCTTTTTGTCCAATTAGCTGTGCGATGTGGCCTGACGTGTGTCTTCCAGAGGGTTGGCACGGTGTCCTTCAATCTTATCGTTTCGGAGCAAATAAAATATGGACACCTGGCATCACGCGTGTCCAGACGACTGATGACTCGGTCTGTAAATTGAAAGTGGTCCAGTCTCTTTTAGCTTATTTTCAGCCCAATTTCGTCTGAAAAAATTGAGTTTCATCCGAATTTAATTTATCTGCACATTAAAGAATTTTAATTAAATAAAGGGGATTATTAATAAAATAATATGGGGATTAAATAAATAATTAGGAATTTAAGCACAAATAATTTTATAAAAAATAGAATTATCAACTACCCAGGGTATTTTGATGTCCCGCCAGGATGTGATTGGTTGGAAAGAGTTTCAGACAGCCTTTAGAACCCAATATGTACCACGAGCTGCCCAAAGAAAGAAGTAGGTCAAGTTTTTGAGTTTGGTGCAGGGTGATATGTCTGTGGATGACTATGAGAGCCAATTCACCGTGCTATTGAGATATGACCTAGAGACCTTCAAGAATGAAGAACTCTGTACTGAGAGATTTGTATATGGGTTGAAGCCCATCATCAAAGATAGATTAATAGGGCTATGTATTACTGAGTTTAGAGATGTTCTGAGACAAGCACAAGAGATTAAGAGGGGAATTGAGATGGTATAATCCCAAAATGAGCTCAGAGCGGTAAATAGGGATAAGGGCAAGAGACCAACGATTTTTTAAACAGATGTTCAAAGAGGTTCCTTCAGAAGAGGAAGGATTTAGGTGCAGAAAGGCATATTAGAGAGACCCAGAGCTTATCCCATCATTAGGGAAACCCCTGAGATGTCAGGCCTAAGATAAGGGTTTACAGAAATTGTAGCCGAATGCATGAGGGAAGTTGTACTGGGTTGATCCATGGATGTTTTAGATGTGGAGACATGGGTCACGTGGTGAAAGACTGCCATCAACCTCAGAGACCACATGTTCAGGAGCCCACTAGACATCAGCCTCAGAGAGTGAATCCCCAGAGACGGGCCACTGCTTCAGAGAAAGGGAAGAAGCTTGTTACACAGGGACGTGTGTTTGCCCTGGATAAGGAAACCGCAGATACTTCTGCAGAAACTATAAGAGGTACACTCTTTGTCTGTAGTCATAAGGCTCATGTGTTGATTGATTCAGGGTCCACGCATTCATTTATTTCTGAGTATTTTGCATGTAGATTAAATTTGAAGTTTGAACCTCTAGAATATATACTACATGTAAATACCCCTATGCATGAATCCCAGAGAACTGATTTAATTTGCAGAAGATGTGAAATAAAGGTGGGAGATAGAGTAATGCTAGTAGATCTAATAATATTAAATATGCATGAGTTTGATGTAATTTTGGGAATGGATTGGCTGGCAACCAATCGAGTGAGTTTAGACTGCTACACTAAGATTGTAGCTTTCTCCCTACCTGAACCTTACAGTGTACGTTTGAAATATTAAGTAAATAGACGTATGAAATTTTGTAAACAAATTAAAATGTTGATATTGCTCTTGAGAGTACTAAATATGATTGTTTATGTGAAGGTTATGAAACACTCATCTCAGATGATGATCGGGAACATCCGAGGATTGAGGATATACCTGTGGTGTGTGAATTTTCGGATGTTTTCCTATATGAGTTACCAGGTTTACCACCAGAGAGAGAACTGGAGTTTACTATTGATTTGGTACCAAATACTCAGCCGATCTCTAGACTTCCATATAGGATGGCATTAGTGGAACTTGAGGAATTGAAGAAACAACTACAGGAGTTATTGGATCAAGGTTTTATTAGACCTAGTGTCTCACCGTACGAAGCACCAGTGTTGTTCGTGAGAAAGAAGGATGGTAGTGAGTCAGATTATGCTTAGACTACCGACTGTTTAATAAAGCCACGGTGAAGAATAAATACCCATTGCCTAGGATTGATGATCTACTTGATCAGCTGAGAGGGGCCTCAGTCCTAAGATTGATTTGAGATCGGGCTATCACCAATTGAGGATTAAGGAAGAAGATATTTCGAAGATGGCCTTCAGGACAAGGTATGGCCATTATGAATTTCTTGTGATGTCCTTTGGATTGACGAACGCCCCTGTAGCCTTTATGAGATTAATAAACGAGGCGTTCAGAGACTATCTAGATAAATTTGTGATAGTCTTTATTGATGATATCCTGGTATACTCTCGGTCATATGAGGAACATGCACAGCATTTATGGTTAGTACTTCAGATACTCTGAGATAAACAGTTATATAGGAAGCTTAGTAAGTGTGAGTTTTAGCTGGATCAGATATCTTTCCTTGATCATATAGTCTCAGAGGAAGGAGTATCAGTGGATCCAAGTAAAGTAGTGGCTGTGCTTAATTGGGAAAGACCGAGGACAATTACAGAAGTACGAAACTTCCTTGATTTGGCAGGGTATTACAGAAGATTTGTGGAAGGATTTTCCAGGATTTTCCAGGATTGCCGCTCCTTTAACTAAGCTCATGCGCAAGGAGACTCCGTTCATATGGACTGATCAGTGTGAGCTCAATTTTTAGGAGTTGAAGAGGAGATTGACAGCGGCACCTGTGCTGACTATATTTGAGGGATCAGGAGGATTTTCAGTTTATAGTGATGCATCCCATCAAAGATTGGGGTGTGTACTCATGCAGTACGGAAGAGTTGTCGCATATGGATCGCGACAATTGAAACACCATGAGCGGAATTACCCCACTCATGATTTGGAGTTAGCCGCTGTGGTATTTGCCTTGAAGATCTAGCGATACTACTTATACGGGGAAAAATTCCAGATCTTCACTGACCACAAAAGTTTGAGGTATTTGTTTGATTAGAAGGAATTAAACATGAGACAAAGGGGATGGATGGAACTCTTTAAGGATTATGACTGCGAGATTCTATACCATCCGGGTAAGGCGAACATAGTTACTGATGCCTTGAGCAGGAAGAGTATGATATCTGCTATGATGATCAGGGAATGGGATTTACTAGAGCAGTTCGTCGAGCTCTGGATCAGAGTTAAAGAGGTAGAGATGGGATTTTTGGCTAGCTTACGGATAGAGCCCAAGATCATGGATCAGATTAGAACTGGGCAGCGTAGTGATCAGAGGTTGATAGATATGGTTAGCCGAGCTGGACAGACTTCGCAGTCGGATCTCACAATCAATGAGGATGGATTATTGAGATTCAGAGGATGAATTTATGTTCCGGACGATGATACTCTGAAAAGACAGATACTGAGAGAATCCTATTGCCCGCGATACACCATGCACCCAGGGAGTGGTATGAAGCGAGACGTGGCAGAGTATGTGGCCAGATGTTTAGTATGCCAGCAAGTGAAAGCTGAGCACCGAAAGCCCGGAGGACTACTACAGCCTTTACTTGTACCTACATGGAAATGGAAGCATGTCACCATGAATTTTATTATGGGTTTATCGAGGACCCGGAGAGGTCGTGATGCGATATGGGTTATAGTGGATAGACTGACAAAGAGTGCCCACTTCCTCGCCATCAAGAGCATAGATACTGTGGATGCCTTAACTGAGTTATATGTCAGCGAGATAGCTAGATTACTAGGGTTCCAGCGAGTATTACTTCTGACAGAGATTCTCGATTTACTTTCAGATTTTGGACCCAATTTCAGGACTCCATGGGATCTCGATTGAGCTTTAGTATCGCCTATCATCCTCAGACAGATGGTCAATCAAAGAGGACTATTCAGACCCTGGAGGATATGTTGAGGGCGTGTACGATGGATTTTAAGGGATCATGGGATGATCACTTGCCCCTAGCAGAGTTTGCGTACAATAACAGCTATCATGCGAGTATTGAAAATGGCACATTTTGAGGCTCTATGTGGTAGGAGGTATAGATCCCTAGTAGCTTGGGAAGAAGTCGGTGACAGAAAGATAAATGCTCACGAGCTTGTTGAGCAAGCTATACAGAGTGTAAAACTCATATGTGAGAGGTTATAGGCTGCACAGAGTAGACAGAAAAGCTACGCAGATGTGCGTAGATAGCCACTCGAGTTCGATATTGGTGATGTAGTATTTCTGAAGATATTGCCGAGTAAGGGTATCATGCGTTTTGGGAAGAAAGGAAAATTGAGTCCTCGATACATAGGACCATTCGAGATTCTTGAGAGAGTGGGAGAGGTAGCCTACAGATTGGCACTACCCCTACATATGTCTGGAATACACAACATCTTTCATGTGTCTATGTTGAGGAAGTACCACTCGGACCATTCTCATGTCATAGAGTACGAAGAGATGGACATACAAGAGGACATGAGCTACATTGAAGAACCCGTCCGGATTCTCGATAAAAAGGAGAAGATACTTAGAACCAAGAGCATCCCATTAGTGAAAGTTTTGTAGAAACATCACTCAATGGAAGAGTCAACGTGAGAATTGGAGAGTCTTATGAAAGAGAAGTACCCCTATCTATTTGACGGGTTGAGTTGAATTTGGAGGACCAAATTCTTTTTAAGGTGGGGAGGATGTGAGATCTGAGAATTTTACACATATCAAATTATGTAATGAGAACATGAAGTGTAATTGATTGAATTAAATGAAATGTACTCTTACATTGAGGTGGTATGGAATGAATTATTAAGTTATAAATGAGATTTTATGTTAATGTGTGAAACTATGAGGCCAGATCGATCTCGGAGAAGAGAGGATCGATCTGGTAAGTTAAAAATGACAAGGAAGGACGAAATTAAGTGAGCAGATCGATATCATGAGGAAGGGATCGATCTCAAAATGTTTCTGTTAAGGAGAAGATCAATCTCCTTGAGGAGCAGATCAATCTCATGAAGCATTCTGTAAACTAGAGATCGATCACATAATTGGAGCAGATCGATCTCATAAAGCCACTAAGAGATCGATCTTACCCCACAACAGATCGATCTCCTAGGCATAAAATTACAGCAAATCGACCCCAAATTCAAATGCAGATCGATCTCATCAAGAGCCAGATCGATCTCCTACCCTCCGTTTATAAAAGGACCCCTGTGTCTTCCTACATTTCATCTTTTCTCTCTCTTTCAAACCTCCATTTTAGCCGAACCCTAGCTTTCTCTTTCGTCCAAATCGTCCATTTTCGTTTAAATCAAGAGTTGTGGTAAGAAGGAAAGTTGTTCCTCACCCAAAGGAGAACAACATACTTGAAAATTGAAGGACGAATCGAATCGAGGTGTGAGTTGAGCACTCCACAAGTTTAGGTAATTTTCTAAACCTCGACCTTGGTTTTATGGTGAACATGGGCATTGTGATGAAATAGCTAGGAGATGGTTAGAGATTGATGAAATTGTGATTTTATTGGAGTGATGATGATATTAAGTAAATTGTGGTAAATTGAGATTTTTGTTTATAAATTGAAAATTTAGGCAATGAGGTGATTTGGGTGTGGGTATTATGTGTGAGAAATGTAGGATTTGGAAATTTAGTAAATGGGATTATGAATGGTGATAGAGTTATGAGAATTGAGAGATTTAGGTGTTAGTGAGAAATATGAGCAAATGTATGCTCGATAATGAAATTGAGTCGAGACATTGATGTTTTAACATCGTTTGGACATCTCGAGAGTTTCAGAATGGAATACGAGGCTAGTCCGTGATACGGGGAAACGATTGCACTATACAAGGTGCAAAGAGGTAAGGGAAAACTAAACTCATTTGTGTATGTGTTTTGTGATAACATTGTAGCATGATTTTTAACTGAGAAAACAAGCATGTTTTATGTGTTGTGAATAAGAAATGCACACGATTTTATAGCCGGTTGGGGTCCAACCTTTACGAGTTGTAAACTATACGTGAAAACGTTTTATAACCATTATGTGTTTAAAATGAGAAAAGTGTTTTGGGCCCTACGTTAAGGCGTACTGAGGTTTGAGAAAATGTGTGCGTGACTTTTTCGGTTGAAGCTCGGTTTTAACAGGTTTTGTGTTGAGTACAAAGCGATTTGAAATGAGTTTTATGATAGAAAACCATTTTGAGCTTTACGTGAAGGCAAAACAATTTTTATGATAATGGCCATTGACTGAGACTTAGGTGTGTCATTTTGAATACACACCGGGCATTGCTCTATTAGCATGTAAGTCCGATATTCCTCTGTTCTGATAACGTGAGATGACCCCTACTCTGGTAGCGTTAGTTACCTACCACGTGTATTTGGTGGTTGTGCCACGTGCGAATATTAATCTGTGGCTGTGCCACGTGTATTTGGTGGTTGTGCCATGTGCGAATCTTAATCTGTGGCTTTGCCACCTGTATTTGGTGGCTGTGCCACTTGTATTTGGTGGCTATGCCACGTGCACTACTATTACAGTGATTTTCATCACGTTTTAAAGAGAAAAGTCATTATCACATCTTGATTTCTATATGCTTGTAATTGTGATTTGTACTGAGTATGTACTTCCATGTTTTACATGATGTATTAATGAGTTCATGCTACATTTTTCCATTGAGTTTTCAACTGTGAAATAAATGATTGTGTGTGCAAATCATTAATTTAATAATGAGTCACTTACCTCCTTACTGAGCGATTTAGAAGTTCACCATGTTTTATTTTCCCTCCAAATTTCTTCAAGTGAGGCGAATTTCCTGCGACATACGGAGTAATGACTAGTGAAGGACTTGAACTCCAGGCCATATATATTGTATTTTGAGGTATCATTTATCTTTTCATGTATCCAGACAATTATTATGATCATAGACACTTGATGTACAACATTGTATGGGATGTATTAGGATTAATTAACTTAGGATTGAATAATGTATATGATATGATATATACTATTTAATGGTGAGATCCTGAGGCAGGATATGTATGATGATATTTGACACTGCACAGGAATACACCCTCAATTGTGATTTAATGAGTAAAAAGTTTTAAATTTTTCCTATTTTCTGCCTTTCCGGGGTGTGATACTGCGGGAGTAAAGTGTAACATAGTCGTCACAATAAAACGCAATATAAAGTTTTGAAATTTCGTATTTTTGAATATAAATAGTCTACTCTGGTGCCTTAGTTTTTTTGAATTTTGTGTTTACGGCAGTAAACTGATTTCACTGTCAATGTTGATTTCCTACTCCGATGTGTACTGTGATTTTTTGGAAACTGCTTATTCTGCTGATTGAAGTTCTGGGATTTTTGTGTTTTACCACAGAAAACTGATTACATTATCGAAGCTGTTCTGTTTTCTATTTTTTATTTTGATATTTTTGGATTTGCCAAATTATCTGTATACATTTATGAAAATTTTTTGGTTTTTGGAATATATATATATATTAGGTAGTGTATTTATCTACCTGCTATGGGGTTTTTCTTACTGAGCATGTTAGGCTCACCCCATACTTTCCTCCACAGAGCCCCATCAGCAACTTGGACCGCTTCTGTTAGTAGGGCAATTCGCACAGCTATGGTTTCGCATAGTACCTTTCTGCGTCGAAGGTATACCCAAGTTTAAGCAATTCTTTTTTATCTAAAAAATTTGTAAGTACAGTAATGTATACGAGATGTGTCTAGGGAATGTGAACATCGCTATATTATAAAAGAACATTTAAGACGATAAATAGAGAAGTACCTCTATGGGATTTTGTTTAAATTTGTTACGAAGAAATTAACTTACTAATCAGATTTTATTGTTTGATCTGTTATTGACTCGTAGCCCAACCAAAATGTGTATAAATTGGATCGTTACAGTTAAACTCTATCTATTTCTAAGATTTGAGTGAAAGTATCAAATTACACAGAGATGTTGTACACTGAGAAGATTAGTCAAACTATTTGACCTTTAGAACATTTTGGTGGTCATGATGCATGCTAGATGCTACTCTTAATCTATAAATTAAATGAAAATTTAATTCATTTCTAACATGTTGGAAATCTACTGGGTTGCACACAATAAGATAATAAATAAATGAAATTAAATTGACAGGCTTGGAAATTTGGAATTTCCATATTGGCTTATTTAAAGAGAATGATAATTGGGCGTAGTTAAAGTGTTTAATTAGATGAGATGAATTACAAGGATTTAATTAAGTTATGGGTCAAATTATAATTATAATAAGTTATAAAGTTAAGGGTAATTATGTCAACTAAACGAAGATAAAACCTGAGCCTATAAACGCCTTATTATGGCCAACCATCACCATCATAGAGAGTGAAAAACCCTAATATAGGCGGCACCTCCCTATGGAAAAATTCCCTCCTACCACCATCCCCTTTGTCTCTCAAGGTATTGATTTTGAAATTCTTCTGAGCTGATAAAGATCAAGAAAATGTTTCCTAATAACTAGAAGACATAATCAAGATTGGGTGGTGAGATTGACAATCTTAATTTACTAGCACAGAGACTACCGTAATACAATTTAGCCTCTTGTATGATTTTATTATTATTATTTTTTGTGTGGATTACCATTAAAAGCCAAGCAATTAAATGATTGTTTAATTGAAACAACCTATTTGGTGTGCATGTTTGATTACGTCTTCATAATATTGAGTTATGAGTTCTCAAGATTAGGGTATGAAATTATTTTGAAATCCATGATTTAAACATGTATGTCAATTTTTATATATTAACTATGATCCATGGGAAGGTTTCGATATTGTACATTCATTTACACAGTCCATTGCTTAATTTGATGATGTATGTTTATGATTGAGTATGAATCGAAATCTTCAGTATGAAATTTGAAAATGCAATTAAAATTTTAAAATCATAGTTAAAGATATTAGAATATGTTCGGTTTTATTAATTGTAGTCTACTTTACAAACAAGGGAAAATAAATCTAAATAAAGATTTCGTTTAAAGATATAAATGTAGTTTATTTATAATAAATTTTTTATTAAGATATAAATTTATAAAAGTTTTAAGTAGTGATTTTTATTGTTAAAAGACAACGTTTTTTATTAACTATATTTTTTGTGTTATTAAATTTATTTTCTATGACATCTAAAATATTAAAACTTTTACAATTTAAAAAAAAATCGTAATTAAAAATATTAAATTATGTGTGCTTTCGATAATTATAGTTATTATTTTTACATAATTGTAATCTATGCGGGTTTTTTCTTTTCTAATAATGTGTTAATCAGAGCATTTCTTCTCCAAGATTGAGATGACGTTGGTCATGCCCAAAAGGTAACGTGTTAAAGTTCAATGTAGATGGATGCAGCAGGGGGAAAACCAGGATCGGCAAGATGTGAAAGAGTTCTAAAAGAATTCAAAGGGTGAGGTGCGCAATTTACTTTTTTAGACTTCTTGGGATTAAAGACTCGAATGTTGTAGAGACATAGGCTATTAAATATGCTCGTAAGTATTTTCGACAGCATCGTGTTTAAAGTCTGCCTCTATAATTGAATCGGACTAGAAGGTGGCTATTTCTTGGATATGTAAAAGAGTTTAAGACTTTGGAAATAGTGGAAGGTGTTTAATGAAATTGATCGACAAAGTAATTATGTTTTTATGGTCGAGTTTGTTCACAATTACGAGGAGGCCAATGGTTTTGGAAATACTTTTACAAAAATGTGGGTTGAACGGAATGATTTCTTTTATGCTTTCTGGTAGTTTTTTGGGTGATTGCTTTTGTGTTTTTGCTTGGCTGGATGAGTTATATTGTTTGTTTCGATTAAGACTCTTACTAGAATTTCTTCTGTTGCGACTAACTATCAATATAGAAGAGTTTTGGCTAATTACCGAAAAAAATTCTAAATTGGAAAGACTTGTGAATAGAGAATAAAAGTGATGCGAGTCAAATATATATTTATAAAATGATATTTTATTAAATAATTTTTTATTTTATTTTTATCTTAATTAATTAATCACATAATAGTAAAATAATATAATGCTATTTTTTTTTCTTTTTCTTCTTTTTTATTGTACCAACTAATTGAAGAATAGAAAAATTTATATTTTCTTTAATATCTTTTATTTTTTTACAAACTTACATTAGTAAAAATATATATAATTTTCATCTTTTCATTTTTTACATTTTAATTTTCCTTTCACTCTGCCAAAGCAAAATCATATTTTCCTGTAAAAATGAAAGTAATCATTAACTCAGCGGAACTTAATTGCTTGCACCTCACTTTTTTCTATGTCTAAATTCTAACTAATGTTCTTATTAATATACAGAACCAAGATTAAGACATGGGTAAAAAAAATCTTAAGTACCAACAAAGCATTTAATATGCAAGAAATGAGTGGTCACTTTCATTTGAGATGAGAAGAGAAAGCCTTCTATAATTCCCCTAAAAGCAATGAAAGAAGCCCCATATATATAGTACCTATCAACAACTTCCCCACCCAAAAGCAGAATTTTCCACATCAAATAAACTTAAGCATTAATCCTCCTTGTCAACTTATCTACTTTCAAAATATTTGTTTATTTTTTTCTTTTTCATTCATGAATTGATGAATAAAGTTTCAATTAACAGAAGAAAAAGCTAAGCAGCTGGCTGATAAGGTTCAGCTAAGCTACTATAAAAAAAGATGCTGTATGTTTGCCTATGATTACAGCGTGAGCTGAATGCCGGCAGGGCCCGCATGAAGACTCTGGAGATTCAGCATTCGATATTATTCGAAGAAAGAGGTCAAAGAGATCGAGAAGATAGATGGATGGGGTGGAATTTTAGGGCCTTCTAAATGGTTCCAAACAGTGAAAAAAAGAGAGAACCAAGCCAACCAACCAACCCATCCAACCCCATTATTTTCTTGCAGCCAACCAATCAACAATTCTTCTTTGCTTTAGCTTGAGAAAGCATATACCAATCCAAAAGGGGAAAGCACAAACTTCAAAAATATTCATTCCCCAAAACGGCATGCATGCTTTGGGACCCATATCTCTCGCCTAAATTACAATTTAATTTTTCTAATGATATAGACAAAAGAAAAATAAAGCTGTACATTTATTTATTTACTTAAAACGATCAAAATTATTTTAATTATTGTAATTAAGAATTTAATATTTTATAAACAAATCATAAATTCTTGATAAATTATGCATTTGATACATTATCAAAGTATTATTTTAATTAATCTTGAATGTTAACTCAAATAGTTTTATTAATGGAGATTGATGCAAGTAGTTAAGATTCGAATTCTAAGTGTAAAACACTCATATTCAAATCTTTATCATCTCTTATTGATAAACGATTTGTAAATATGAAAATTTATGATCGAAAGTTTAATCGATTTGTAAATCTCAATAATAAATTGATATTTTGGCATAATCTCGAAGATAATTAACTTCTTCTGCTTCTACACATTTTGAACAAAAAAAAAAATCAGATAATTTTATATATTTTTAAAGTGTGAGAATTTTATTGTTAAAGATTTTAGTCTTAATATCTGCATTTTCTTCCCAAATCAAAAGTGTTTATTGTATTCAAAAAAGTATTATTTTTATCAATTATTAACAAATTATATTTTATCACCTTATTAATAAGTTTGCATCTGAACGTTGGGTACAATTTAGTTGGTGAATGATCTTTTTGTTCATAAAATATAATTTAGAACTCTCTTTCTTCAAATAAAAAGGAAATGAATAAAATTAAAAATTAACTAGAGAAATCCAAAATTTTAAAGTTTTATATATTAATATATTGTTTTTTTTGGTTTGATGTGTATGAGCCTCCTATAGACCTAATCAACCAATTCTTTAGTTACTGGAAACTGCCTCAAGCCTTTAACTATTTACAGGGTAAGAGGGAAGTGGTGTAAGTGGTATTTAGTTAAAACAAATGCTTATACAGTTAATTTATAACTAAAGACCTTTAAAATTTGAAATTTATTCAATGTTAATGGAATGCGAAGACGTAATTAATTGAAAAAGTTATGTTAGTTTATTTGAAAATAAAGCAATTCGATTACTCATTTAAATAATGAAATATAACAAATGATAAGTTTATAAATGAAATTAAAACTTAAATAAAATTATATATCTGCATTCACCTAAAAATTTGACGATGAATGTTTAAGAACTTGAGATCGAATCCGCCGTCCCAATATGAAAAAGAAAAGAAAGGAAGAAAGAATGCAAAGGCAGTGGTGAAGATATTTTATGATGGGGTCCTGTGGTGAGCCCAAATGGTGAAGGGAATGTATGGGGTCTTGACACGTAGTTTAGGGATCTGGGCCTAGGGTTAATTTGGAAATATGTAGAAATCAAATAATTAGCACCCACCGCCCCATTTGGTTCTCCCTTTCCTTTAGAAGTGTGTGCAAGTGACAGGTGATTGAAAGACAAGATAAGAAATGTGTGTCCAGGGATGCTCTTGGCCATTGCCATTGCCTTTGCCTTCTCAAGTCTTTATTACTTTCCATTCCATGCTTCTCGGCAACTTGCAATGTGGCCTGCTAATATCCTCTCACGTCTGGCCAATTTCATTATTTCTGTCCTCAAAAGGATAGAATATATAATGTCCCAGCTTGATGTATTTGTTTAATGTAAAACTATATATATATATATATATATATATATTTTTTATGTCTATGGCCAACCTGAGAACCGAATGAGAGAATTTTACCATTCATTTTTTTTTTTGGGTTGAGTATAATAAGACTGTTAAAGTAATGCAAATTGCATGACAAAAGCTGCAGATACTTCAGCCATATGCAACTCAGTCAAAAATGGACCACAACTGTCCTGTTTCTACACCATTTTTTTGCTGTGCTCTATTTTGCTTTGAGGTTTTGTTTACTTAGCCAACAACATGAATGCCGCATTTAGAAATAACAGGAAATGGCTTCCACATGATCAGATACTGCAGAAATTATAACAAGCTTTAATTTGCAAAAAAGAACCCTGGCTTGTTTTTTCTTCTTAATTAAAATATTGGTAACCCTAGTTTTGCACCAAATGTTTGAACATGTATAATATGCTGCTTTCCTATAATTGGAACTCAATAAAGAAACTGAACTTTCCTTATTTCTTTCCAATAGATAATGTATCATACAGAATTCAAGTTTCCCTTTTTGCTTTGGTAATTATGATTAGAACCAGGGGTCAGGTCCACTCTTAACCAGTATGTGGCCGGTATTTGATTTTAGTGGATGGATTGGCTGTAGAGCTGCCTTTTTTCCTTTGAAAACTCAACTCAAGCAGCAGGATAATGTTAGCAATAGCCCAATATGCTCTTTTTTTCACTCTGCACATACTAATTTGTCCGCATATATTTTTCATTTTCTGGAGCACTCAACCACTTGAAAGCAGCATATAGCTTTCCTTTTAGAATTGTATATTTTATAAATGAATTTTTGCATGGTGGGTCTCACATACCAGTGATGATAAGTCAACAAGATGTGCATATCGTAACAACTTACCAGAAATGATCGAGATGATCTAGATTTTACAGCCACTACATGCGGGTTTTGACTTTATAAAATGATCTCATAAGATTTGCTGCAAATCCTAATGCACATGGCATATCATAAAAAAGGCTGCCGCGAGATCATTGAAACTGAATTCTGTTTTAGTGTGGATATATATATTCCAATCCAGAGTACTACACTGTGATTTCCCGAATCATATCCAAGCCCTTCTCAAGAGTTATTTAATTAGTACATTGCGTAATAAATTTTTATACATAGTTAAGACTTTATATTTAATGAAGACTGCCATTTTATTGTAACAAAAAATAAATAGAGAATGTGCCATCTTATTAAAGAATAAAAAAAAAAAAAATTGGAGGTCTTCAACAATGAATATCAATAATTTTTTTTAAGTTTTTATATTTATTTTTATGATTATTTTTTAAAACGTACAGTCATATAAAAATTTAAATTATATAAAAATAATTAAATTATGACATAGATTTTATTTTATTACTATTTTTTAATACTATCTAAAAAATATGTATAATAATCTTTATTCTAATTATAAAATTTTAAAAATCTTACTTAATATTATATAATAACTTCAGAAGTATATAACTCTTTTCTAAATTATCCATATATCAAATATACTATTATTGCTAAAAATAATTAAATTATGACATAGATTTTATTTTATTACTATTTTTTAATACTATCTAAAAAATATGTATAATAATCTTTATTCTAATTATAAAATTTTAAAAATCTTACTTAATATTATATAATAACTTCAGAAGTATATAACTCTTTTCTAAATTATCCATATATCAAATATACTATTATTGCTTTGACTGGGACAATACAATGAATAAACCCTTTTAAAATAAAAAGTCTCAATGAAGAGCATGGAAAAAAGATTGGAGGTTTTCTCATGTTGAAATATTATCGGAGGTTAATAGAAATGGGGTTGTACGATTACGGTCGATTAGTTACGGAGTTAAAAGGGTAAAAGGGTGAGTGTACCAAAAAGAAATTCATTTTACCATCATTGTGAGAAAGTAGTATATAGAGAGTACATGAGACAGGCGGCGGTTAGTACCTCTCCTAGAAAGAGCCAATATCAACCCTACCCTTATCATTCCTTTTCTCTTGCTATAAATAGAGGCCTATGGGACTCCTCCTATAGATCATCCCCAAAAAATGCTTTCTCTCTCTCTTTCTCACCTTCTTTCATTCCCTTTCTCAAATCAATGAATAAATATATATTTCCTCTCCACAGGCTGGCTTTCCTTTTAAAGAAACTTTTCCCTTTTTTTATTTTTTAATGATTCTTTTAGTTAAACCAACAGTATAGGGACTATAGGGGGAGAGCGAGTAGGCACTGGTGATTGTTGTTGACAGAAGATAGAGAGCACAGATGATGGTGTGCTATTTTGGAGTCTGCGAGGCATCCCACTCCTTTGTGCTCTCTATGCTTCTGTCATCACCTTCGGCTCCACTTACCCCTACCCCTTGATTTCCTTCTCTTTATTTCTAAAGAAAGTTTTGATTTTGCTTCAATATTATTCCATGCTTTAGTAACTATACAATGATTTCTCTTGCTATGTTCGATCATTATGCACAAGCAATTAATCCCCTTAACCCAGTAATTCTAATATATACATAGAGATACATACATACATATATATATATATATATATATATATATATATATATATATATATATATTATATGTTTGGAAAACTAGTATCTATTGCAGTGCTCAGTATTTTGTTTTACAGATGAGGCTTTGAGGGGTTGGCTTTTCTTCAAGAAATCATCTTCGCTAGAATCAAATTGCTTAATAGGGATGATATTTCTTTGTACTTGATCATTTCTTTCGATGCTGTTAAACATATCTAAAATTATGCTAGATTCATTAAAGTAACCCTGTCTAATAAGATTATAAGGCATTTCTCTTGAAAGTACTCACTCTAACTGTGTATATACTCTAGAGTGACAGCATTTTCAGTTGATTGAAAACCATTCCCAATCTCTTTTGGCAACAACTATTTCTAATTATGTCTTAGTTTGGTGTCATTTTTTCTGTTCTTAACAGGTCAAATATCCAGCTTGGTTTAACTTTAATTGGTAGTTCCGAATACAGCTAGCTTACGCACCAGGGAAGTTCCTTTTTTCTCTTCTACTCTAGCACGTAATCTATCAAACATTCTGATTCTGTCTCACTGTCTCAGTTATTACAATTAAAGTTATTCCTGAAAAGAAGTAGGTACCACTTGCTTTGTGGAGGTAAAGGGCTATCCTTGAATATGTTGATTTTGAACAAAAGAACAGAATATTACGACAGTACATGTTCATTGTTTGAATCATTACTGAGCTACTAGATAATGGATCGTTTATGGATACAAGTCACTGTTATAGAATTCTAACAAAAGATTGTAATCAGATTTTAGATGGGCTGATTCTTCACATTTAATAAGATTTTCACGGCTACTCACTTTTGTGGGGGCCTTAATTTCAGAAATCAGTGCTGCAATTAATTGATAGCTTTGATGGATGGAGGATATTGATTAATTCATAGATATTTTTCCATGTAAGTTCCCTCCGTCGGCATCTCCTGCTTGTATGTGTCTATCCATATGTGGAGATTAAATTCTGTGTATCCATGAACTGCAATCAGAGCGAAAGCTGATGAGAGATATCCGACATATTCATTTTGGCTCCGTACAAGAAAGCTTTTATCAACCCATATGCAGGGGTCCATCAAAATTTCAAAAGCATGGAAACATGAAATTTTAGATGTGACCCTATTTCTTTTACTGCAATTCATCTCTTTCTTATCATAGTGGGGGTATTTATTAATAGGGTTGAGCATATTACTTTTTTTTTTTTTTTTTTCATTTATGCAATTAAGTAGTAAATAATAAGAGGTAGGTTTCTTTCATCTCATAAATCTCATCCTACTAATCTTAGGTTTCAACTCAAAATTTTCAGGATGAAGTCTTTAGGTTCTAGTTCGTAGTTGAGATATTTTCTTGGACATTTAAGCTTATTATTTTACTTGCTACACTTTATTGACAATATTTATTATATTCCATTGCGTTTGAATTGGACGTGCGGCGGTTTCTAAGGCTAAATATGCCAAAATATATTCGACAAAGCAGAGAGCCAAAGCTTTAAATCGAGCTTGGCTGCTGCTGCATAGAGGATGTAAATTGAGATTACTTGCCATTATAGAAACTAACTAGCTAACCCTTGTATATTTTTGCTCTAAATATAAATCTAATAATTTGACATCGAAACATTTAATCTAGCTTCATCTCATTGTATCTCTCTTTTCTTTCTATATTCTTTTCCACACTTAACCACTATTCAAAAGTAAAAAAAATACAGGTAACAATTCAATACGTTAAGGCTGTGCTAGTCCCTTTTGTCACACTCTCAATATGAGTTGCATCTTGCTTTACCACTCTTCAAAACTCTTTTATTAGACTCATAATTAAATAATTTTAAATATTATTCTAATTACAGAATTGTTCAAAAATTAAGAACTTTGACGGCATGTTTGATGTTCGATGACGGCACGTCAAGTGGCATTGGAAAGGGTGAAGGACAAGGAGGCTGTTGTTGTTGACGATATCACTGTAGAAGGCCTGAAAAATGTATCTTTTTTGAAATCCATGAAAGTTTATCAGAGAGTGTAATTTTTTTTTTTGAAGATTTTTCGTGATAAAAATTTGATCAAGAGTTTTATATGAAGATGGGTGAGGTTTACTGGAGTTTGTTTAAGGCTTAATTTTTTCTTTTAAAAGTAGATATAAGTACCTAAAAAGGATTTTAGACAAAAGATATATAAAATAAAATCAATATTTAACATTATAAATAAAACCACTTTAATAGCTTGAGCATGTAACCTTGGATCATATTAGGTTTAAAACCAAAAAGTTATTGAGGCACACATTCTTAGAATAATTTATTTCAGAAATTATATCCACTAAAAAAAAATTTTATTTTTAGCGATGCTACCGGCAGTCCTTTGACCGCCGATTAGTTGAATGCATGTAAAGTTCTACCGACGGTCAGGTACACTGACAAAGTAAAAAAATCTGTATATTTCAATGACTTTTTTCGCTACTTTAAAACGTCGTTAAAAGTTAAAAATTTTGATCGACACTCTAAAGTGCCATAAAAAATCATCATCTAAATTTTAAAATTTATATCTATTATAAATTTTAAAATTTTTATCGACACTTTAAAGTAATGTTAAAAGTCTATTTCAAATTTAAAATTTGTTATTTATTGAATTTTGTATTTAAATTTAAAAATCTTATTTAAAAATTTATATTTAATATGTATTACCTTTCAACTTTCATTATAAACCAATTTACATTTAGTAATTTTTTGGACTACAAAAAAAAAAAAAAAAAATTACGTAAAACAAAGCAATAGATATTTTGAACATATATTTTTAACTGTAAAGCTTTTTTCTTTTCTTTCTTTTACATGAGTTTTGTTGATATCAAAAGAAGGATTAAGATAAATCCCCAATCCAAATCCATTGAGACCTTAATTTATCAACGTCTATATATATATATATATATATATATCCAAAGCTAAACATTACACTATCCAAAGATGAAGACTTTGATTATCATCAACAATGTTAAAATACAAAAAATAAGATTAATGATTCTAAAAAAATGAACAATCTATAAATTCATAAAAATCCCATCATTTGTTCTTAATGCAAACCCGAATGATTTCTAATCTCCAACTATCATCATTTATTCAAAGTTCAATTCAATGTGCATACACACAAAAACAAAAAAAAAAAAAAATCAAAATATCAATAACATCCTCAAAAACCAAATAAAGAACATAAAAGAACCACCAGCCAGCTACGGACTAGTTATTTCTAGCAACCATACACTTTGCTTTAACTCACTCTTCATGGGCTACAAAAATTCTCCCAATCTAAAAGTTGAGCAAGTTAGAAATCGAGGAAAAAAACAATAAAAAAGCTAGTAAATCTAAGAAGAAAGCAAGCTAGAAAGAGAGGGATGGATTACCAAAAGAAATGTAAATCTGCTTCCTCCAGACGAGTATGCTATGAAAAATGTAAATCTGATAGAAAAAGTTTGCGAAAGAAATTATCTACAAAATGTACACCACATAATCAATCACCAATGTAGCACGCAAAATCTGCCAGATTAACAACCACAATGAAACAAAGTTGTCAAAAGCACAAGCATCTTACCTTAAGGCTCTTAGGAACTTGTTTGGTGGACTGACCATGTTGTACGATGGATCAGATCATACATAACATACCCAATTAAACCACTTACGAACAAAGCGGGACGAGATGACGGAGTGAGCAAAAGCTTATACAGGTACTAAAACTGGTAAAGAGAAAGAAAAAAAGAAAAAAAACTAAAAACAATAAACAATAAATAATAAGTAAATAAATAAATAAATAAATAATAAATTATAAAGAAAAATAAAACTAACATTTCAAAACTTAATGGCTCTTAGTATTGATTGACTTGAGTATTTAAAGCACTCCAAAAATTTTTAAGTGGTAAAATATTCTCAAAATTAAATTTTTAATTGTTGACTTAATGATTGACTAATGAAATGATTAACTTATTCTGAAAAAAAAATTACATTGGAGAGTCCTTTTTTTATACTAATAGATTTTTATTGAATTAAGATCAAACTTGCGTGCTATAAAGACTTCACAATAATTTACAAATATGCTGATAATTAGGAAGAGATATCTCAAACTTAATAGCATTTTTAATAGCAATTTAAATTTGACAAATGTTTAATTAAGTAGTGTTTCTAGTAAAAAAAATCAGCAAAGCAAACAAGAATTCTAATTTAGTATATGTAGATTGAATCATAAACATTTTATAAACATATATTTCAATTGTCCAATTTAAACTTTAAATTCATAAATTCAGTGGCAAGATTCCTGTTGAGTTACTTAGATAACTTTCTGATTAAAATTGGTTAAATAAAAATAATTAAAATTCAAAACAAACAAGATTAAAAAATTGCCATATCCAACTTTTTTTAATTAATTTTTTTAAATAATTCATAAACTGCATGTGTCACATTGTTACCATGCTTATGGAGTCTACAGACTCTACTATTAGTGTATGGGATAATATATATATATATACACACACACACACACACTATACAATAAACTTGATCATGAGCTGAAGCGAGTTGAGTTTGGATATGATATTAACAGGCTTTATGTGTACCCAAACTTGACATAACCCAATGTTCAAGCTTGATTTTTTTTTGTCTAGGCTCGCCCAATAAATAATAGGAAAAAAAAGATCATGTGACGTCCCGAAAACGTGAAAATTTGTCTAATTTAATTTTTTTTTTGTATAACTTGACTTCCTACTTAAGGTGTACTTCTGTGTAGTGTCAGTGTGAAACCCAAATTTTTCTTACTTTACTTCTTATTTGAAAACTAAAAAGTAATTGAGAACTTGAAATAATATTGTACAGGCCCGAAACCACCAAAGCACTCAGCTTAGTGACGTGGGGCCCACTAACACATAAACCGAGGTAAGGCTCCAAGTCCGAGAATTACTTAAGAATTATATGTTTGAGGATGAAATGATGTATAGTAATGGAAAACTAGGGTATTGAAAGTGAAAAAGTTAGTGAAACTCAGGTTTACGATAAACCGAGAAAAAGGGGCCTAAAAATGGAAATAAATTCGAAATAAATTCTAAAAATTCTCAAAAATTATTCTGAGGCCATAGAAAATTAATATAAGGTGAAATTTACTTGAGAAATCAAAATCAAGTGAAAATATGGAGGTTTCAGAGATCAAATTTATTTTTAAGATAAATTAAAAACTTTAAGCCATTTTGCTCGGTATTGACCAAATCGCGCAAAATGGGCTCAATTGGGGAATGTTTCTTAAACAAGTGATCCTCAAATTTTTATGAAACATACTAGGGACATAGTATAACACTTGAGAAGTGGAAATTTGGAGAAAATTGGACTAGAATAATTTTTCTTGAATTCTTCTAGAAGTGGACAGAAATATGTCCCCTTCAGCCTGCCGACCCAGCCCTCATCTTTGTCAAATTTGAAGACCTTAAGACAATAAATTCAAGCCAAGTTTTTCAAGTCTGAAATTATACTTATAGAGCTTTCATGGGCATAAAAATCAACCCCAAATGACTTCTAGGCCGAGAGATATCCCCCTCCCTTCATTCCCACAGGCGTCCTCCCTTCCCCCTCAGTGTACGATTTTTTCGGCCACCTTTAGGCTAGATTCAGGTGTCGGTAAAGAAGGATAAAATCTTCCTCATCCAGTCCTATATAACATATAAAATATTTAGCCACAAATAAGTTCGTTTGCTAGGTGAAAAACTCAAAATAAAAATGGTGGACGGATCTGCCCTATTTTTGGTAATGAAGAACTTGGAATTGTTGAGTCTTTGGCTGAGTTTTCTTATAGTTTTTGATGATTCTAAGCTCTATACATGTTAAATAATAGTTTAGGATCAATTTTGAGGAAGAAAAACATGGTCAACCTTGGTCAAACCTGAGGTAAAGTTGATGGATAATGATGAAGTTCATATATGTTGTTATTTGGTGTTGTTGAAAGATTTTTAGTTAAGTGGACTTGGATGATTTAACTTCTAAGAATGGTTTGAGGCCTGGACAGCAAGGTGTTGATGTGTTTATGTGAAAAATTTGATGGATCTAAGGTTATTAACGGTTAAATTTATACCGAGAAAGCCCGATTTATAGTTTAACTCAGAGTAAAATCGAAAAATGAAAAAATTGAAAATTTGACAAAGTGACTACCTTGATTTATGAACTTGAATGAGTCATAAGGTTAATGAAGTAATGAAATGAGAAATTAGAACAACAAAATTTGCCAAAAACAACACTAAATCGGTAAAATCGAGAAAATCGAAAAAATTGACCGAAAAGTCAAAATTGGTCAAACTTTGAGAAGATAAATTAAAATTGAGTATGTTAAGATGAAATTGATAAATATATGATGAATGTATATCGTTTTGGGCAGTTTGGGAATTTGACACGTAAATCAAGACAATCTCGAGACCCGACAAGTTTACGCTACCCTACGATCTACTAAGTAAGGGATGTGATTTAAAGTAGTATTGGTATTCGATTACCTTACTTTAGCTTAAAAATGTGTTAAGCATATTAGTTTTTACGAATAATACTTTCGAACCCAGAAAAGTTACTATGCACTTAAAAATCGAGAAAACTAAAAGAAAAGCCTTATTTTTCTAGCTCTTCAAAAATGTACTTTTGATATCTGTGACATGTTTTAAATGAAATTTGTTACGTGAAAATGAAAAATATGATTTTTACGAATTTACGGGTGAACGGACCCGAAATATGATTAAACATTATTTCTACAAATTTATGGGTGAAAGGACCCGAATTTTGATTAAAAATATGATTTCTACGAATTTACGGGTGAAGATACTTGAAATATGATTAAATCATTATTTCTACGAGTTTACGAGTGAACGGACCCGAGAATTGATTAAAAATATGATTTCTATGAATTTACGGGTGAACGGACCTGAGATATGATTTTCTATGAATTTACGGGTGTATGGACCCTATTTATGATTTTCTATGAGTTTACAGGTGAACGGACTCGAGAAATAATTTCAAAGAAATGTTTTGAGACTGATGCTATATGTAAGCTATGAGAGCTATCTTAAATTGCCGTGTGGGGTTTGAACCTTCGTGGAACATGCCTCATACCATTTGGTGTACGTTTAGTCCCTTGTGGTGCATGTTGAACTGCATCGGGTATTTGTACCACTCGGTGCGATGTTTACGCCACTCTCCATTAAAGGAAATATATGTTTAGTGGCGATGGGCTCTGTAAGACCCTGATCTAGTCTACAGTCCCTTACCATGGCTATTGGTACTAAGTATAAGTGAAGCATCTATGCAAATTTTCTATGTGAAATGCATACATGAATACGACTCTTGTCGTAATGAAAATGTGGCCTAGTCTCCATGAAAAGAATTAGTATTATTTGAAAGAAAGAGTACTAAGTTTTATGATTTAAATATTATGTACTCTGACTTGATTTGCTCTTTAAATGAGCTACGTGATATATGCTATGTGAATGATTTCCTATGGGATATTTGTTACATGATTTACATGTTACGTGATTTATAAGATGCATGATTTATAAATTACATGCTACCAGTTATGATATCACAAGTACTTTGACTTGTCTTTCGAAACTAAATATGTTTCGGTTAATATTCACGTGCATGGTATTTAATAAAGCTTATATCACAATATTTTGCATTTACATGTTTTAATGCTAAGACTGCCTTAAATGCATGTCTTACTAGGCTTGAAGAGCTCACCCTACTTGCTGTACAATAGTCGTGGATAGGCGGACTTAGCCCTTCCAAGCTATCCTCAGTACTAGTAAGATATATTTTAATTTATCTACCAGACTTCTTGTAAAGTATAGACAATGTTGTAATAATGTTTTGGGATTTAAAATAAGAAATATGAATGTAACTAAAGTTGTAGTAACACAGTTTAAACCTTACTGTATATTTTGGATATGTAAAGTGTGGGAATGGGAATAAACGTACTGATAAGTAGAGGAAAGAAATTGACATCGACTGGTTGCGATTATAAACTGTGTTTCGGTACATTAACGAAAGATTAAGAAATTGACATTAATAGGAATACAACTTAAGTAAAGGATATAAAAAAAAATATAGCCCGTTTTTCACATTTCCAAGGCGTCATAGTTTACTTGGTATCAGAGAAAAAGTTGTTTAGTATTATCAGTGTCAAATCGAAAAGTCAGATTACATCTCAAGTTGTCTATGCTTGTCTGGTTGTAAAGTAAGTATATATGTTAAGTCATGACTAAAATTTTGGGTGTACGTGCAGGTAAACGATTACTAAAAATTATGAGTGGTAGGAGAGGCCGTCCAAGGAAACAGGCACAACTTGTTCTGCCACCTCCCCCTCAACTAAGAGCCCTACTGAGAGAATAAGGAGGCTCGAGGAAACAGTACATGCATTGACTGTCATTATTGCCTAGCAGTTTGGGGCAAACACCCCTAGTACTGATGCCACTCCTACACCAGCACAGGTTCCTCCGGCAGCCCCAGTACCTTAGCTTGCAGCTCCATAGCCTAGAGATGTTAGAGACATCTAGAGGCTGCAAGAATTTCTGAAAATGAGTCCCCTGGAATTTACAGGGGTAAAGAATCCGATTAAGGCTGTGTAAGACCCCGAATTTTCTACATCAAAATTTATCTCGGAAATATGAAAAATTATTTTCGAAAAATAATAATAAGGAATAAATATATTCTTAGAGAAATAAAAAATAAAATATGAGGTACATATATATATATATATATATATATATATTTGGTGAAATGAATTAAATGAAATATATGTACATGGATGCGTGAATATTAATGTACATAATACATTACGATGACAAAATATTATTATAATAATATAAAAATACTTTGGTGTAGTATTTTTATTATTATTATAATAATATTACAAATTTTAGGATATTTCCTAATAAAATAGGTATTTTATCAAGATATTTATATATATAATATTATATTTGAATATTATATATATATATATATATAGAAAAAAAAAGAAGAACGCGATTTCGCGTGAACAGGGGAGGGAAGGATCGGAACCGATCCTTTCCTATTTTCCTTCACCGGCGAGCAACGGAGGGAGCCAGCTCATGGAGGACGCCGGTGAGGAAACGAATGACACCAGGGGAGCGTCCGACCACCTTCATGCGCTCTGGGGTCGCCAGAAAACACAGATCGGAGAGGAAATGACTGCGGGAGAAAAAAAGAAAAACGACGAAATCCGGCGCCAATTGGCCAAAACCAAGGCTAGTCGAAGGGTCCTCTCCACTGTGCGGTGTTGCTGGCCAAAAACGGGGTCGGGAACTGGCCGAAAAGACGCCGAACAGCAAAAAACAGCCCTGAACCGGTTGGATCGGTTCAGTGTGAAAGGGTCTGAACCGGTCCGAACCAGTTCAGTCAAAGGAGAGAGAAAAAAATTAAAAAAAATTTAGTGTTACCCGGCACAGCAGTAGACTGGTAAGTGGTCAAAAATCAATAGATTTATTTTTTGGATAATTAATTTGAATTATATTAGATCAAAATTAACCGGTTTAAATATATATTACTGTGTAGCGAAAAAAATGGTAGGCGACGTGTACGAGTTCGAGCGGATCTCGACTTACGTGCCACCAAGGAAAGATTTGGCTTTCGAGAATACATCTGGAGTTAATTAGACTGTGTAATCAGAGGAGATCGAGGAAATTGAATTCGCAGTCGACACATTTTACAGGTAAGGGATTTATACAAGCTATTAGAGATAGCTATACGTATATTTCTTACCATCTGTATGCAAATAAATACTGTAGAGTATATAATATTAAAATATCTACAGGAAAACCAAATTAGATTTACAGATGAAGTTATACTGTAAAATTATCGAAAAAGCATAAATGTATAAAGTTCATGCTTTTGGTGTCTTTATCGTGAAAAGTTGTTTTGCAAGTGTAGAATGATAGACTAACTCAAGATTTTACTGTCTGTATTAAATTGCACGTTTTTCAAAGTTAAACGTGCTTGAGTGGGAGAAATTTCATGATGGGTAACCATCGGGAAATTACCCCTCTTGTTCTGATTTGTACCATTTTTCGTGCTGAACTCGGTTTTGAGTACCATTTTCACCAGAAATGAGCCATCTATCAATTTTCTGTGTAAAAAGCTGCTAGAGCCAATGTGGTACTATTGGTTATCCGATTTGCTCTCACTTAGTTTTAAACTCAATTTGAGAATGAAAGCGGTGTTAGAGCTATGTGTAAGCTGAGTGAGACACTAAAGAGCTCGCACTGGGTTTTGAATTCATGCTGGAGTAGTCAGGTATTACTAAGTGTTTTTACTCTGATCGGCTCGCTGGTGAATTCCTAAACTTATGATGATTCTGAGTAAAATCGTGCTGAAGCCGTTGTGTGATGCTATGTGTTCTTGCACTGACCTGCTCGCACGTGGTTTTATGGATTTGATGTAGTGTGAGTACAAAACCATGTTGCAGTCGTCGTGTGATGCTGTGTATTCTTGCACTGACATGCTCGCACGTGATTTTGAGACATGGTAATGGATGACAGTGATACTAGAAGGTAGACCTTGAAATTACTCGGTCTTCTCAGCTATATATCACAATATATAAGGATCCTCAGAGTACGTTGTACCGTGAGGTAAACCACGTAGTACGATGTACCGTGATATCTTAGTGATCTTAGTGAGCTGACGAGATGGTTGATCCGCCTCCCTAAGCATGGGATTCCCGCACACCTGATCCGTGATTGCCTGAAATGCAGTGACTATGACCATATGTCCCTTGTTATTGATATTACATCCCAGCCTAGACTCATTTATGATTGATTTGCTGAGTGCAAAGTGTGTTCTAAATGGATGTCATGTGATTTGAAATGAATGTGTGCCATGTGAACTAAGTGAATTGAGTAAGCTTTCTAGCGAATTAATGTTTTCGCATAGATTGTTGTCATTTTCAGTAAATGCAATTGTTTTACAATGAGTTAAAGCATGCATAATGAATATGAAACGTGTTCAATGAAAGTGAACACTTGTTTTAATGAATGATTTATTGAACTGAAAGTGTTCGAGTGAAATGTTCTAAGGAAATGAATGAAAGTGTTTGACAGTGAATGAAAACGTGGTTATTGCAATTATTGCATCGTTTTCAGTGTGTGCACTGTTTTTATAAGTGTTAATGTATACACTATCAGCATGTAGATAGTATGGTTATCTACATGCTTTCATATTTTCCTTACTGAGCACGTTAGCTCACCCCCTTTTTTCTCCTCCTATACAAAGTATTTTCAGTAGTGTATCCGCTGCCATCCTCATGCATTTGTTGGCACAGTTACCTGTCGGTATAAGGTATACACTCTAGTGAATTTGTATCTAAACATGTATATGCACAGTATTATATTTTATAAACATGGGGGATGTAAGTTATTATAAACTCTGATGTACGTAATTATAGTTAAAAAAAATTACCAGCCTATTTCATTATGGCATGAAGTGAATGTTAAAAAGAAGGAATCGGGTGACTGATATTGACTCACAGCACAACCAGTAGAAGTGTGTAAGTCACGAAAACGGGTCGTGACAGGTTAAGGGATGGTTAATAGACCTTGATTCGGTATTTCAGTATTTGGGTTTAACGGATGAAGAAAAAGTGACTATGGCCAGCTATATGCTCAAGGAAGAGGCCAAATTTTGGTGGAGGACCACACAGAAAACCTTAGCTGATAATCCAGCCGATATTACATGGGAGGCATTTCTAGATGCATTCAGGGCCAAGTATATTCTGCTTATAGCACAAAAGAAGATGCAGACAAAATTTTTGAATCTGACTCAGGGTAGTTCGACTGTTGATCAGTATGAAAGTCGATTCACTACTCTTTTGAGATATGATCCTGACACCCTTAGGGATCTAACACGCTGAATTGAGAGATTATTGGCAGGTCTGAGATCAGGGATCCGGGACAGATTATTGGGATACTTGATAATTCTATATTTTTGGAATTATTTGTGCTTAATTTCCTAATTAATTATTTAAATCTCCAATTTATTTTGTTAATTATCCCCTTTATTTAATTAAAATTCTCATGTTTGCAGATAAATTAAATCCGGATGAATTTTGAATATTTCGGTAGAAAATGGACCAGAATTGGGCTAAAATCGAGATTGAGCCACGCGGACAACACGAGCCATGCCACCTAGCACATCCAATTGGACAAGAAGATCGATGACATGGAAATATCTTTTCAAGGAGCCAATGGTGTGAAGACAAGTGGCCAAAAAAATGCCAACTCATCTAGGATGTAGAAATTACAATTTTACCCTTTTGTGTGTATAAATAAGACATAGATGACAGTTGAAGGAGGAGGTAATTTTATGAGTAGAAGTAAATGTAATTTAGGAGTAGAAGTAGTGTAGGTATAGTAGTTTTTAGAGTTATTTTCCTTCATAGTATATTTTTTATTTTCCCTTTTGTTTTACTATGCATTTCATGTTCTTCATTAGTCTTTGTTAAATTTCATTTTCAATGGATAATCACTTTCATTTTCATGTTTTCGGTTTGGTAAGCTTAGTTCTTTTATTTTTTTATTTTTTTGCACTTGAATTCTCAAATTTCTTTTAATTCTCGGTTTAGCCTTCTTGTTAGATTTCATATATTATTTTCCCACTCTTCATTTGGGTCTGTGAAGTGCTGAAGCTTGCTCACGGCCGTGCATTGCATAACAACAGTAGGGGAGGAGATATAGCAATACTTGGACAACTATTTGGAAACAGACCCGAGAACAAGGCAACAGACCAGGAACTCGAGAGGGCAATGGCAGTAAGCAGGTCTGGAGCAGCAGCAGATTGCAGAACCGAGAAGCAGAGTGCAGCATTCCGATTGGAAAGCACGAACAGTAGCTTGGAGCAGAACGAGATCAGTTAGAGGGCCTGTGCAGTTAGATGGCTAACCTAGAGCAGCCTGGAGCAAGTTGCAGTGTCAGTATTGCATGACAGACCGAGAATGGAGGCCGAACAACAGGCAAAAGCCTAGACCTGAGGACAAACCGAGACATCACCTGGAAATAAAAATGAAATGAAGAATGAACAGTGAATGGAGGGATGTGGATGATTTAAAATTGGTTAAGGCTTGTTTGGCTAGTGTATAATAGTAATTAATTCATTTTCATGCATTGTTAATTTAGTTTAATTTCAATTTAATTTGTTAGCATAGTTTAGAGTCTTTAATTAAATTGCATGATTAATATTCTTGCTTAATAGTTTAGAACTTAGTTTTAATTAGGTTGATAGTTAATTAAGTGTTCATTTAGAATTAAATTAGGGGTAAATTTATTTCATTAAATCTTAACTTAGTTTAAATTGCATTTTGATTAAGTAGTTTAATTACATTTTAGGTTAGTTTAATTTAATTAATCTTACTTTGTTATTTTCATAATTGCATTTTATTTTAATTGCGTTAATTAGTTTTAACTGTTTTAATTATTTTTGTAGTTTTTTGATTTTAATTGCGTGGAGCACTGTAAGTAATTTTGCTCGATTTTATTCTTTTTATTTTATTGCTTTCCAGTACTTTTAACTTTAGACTTAGTAGATCACCCACCGATAATCAAAACTTCATAATTTGCTAGGATATACTTAGGGTAAGATTAACCGGTAGTTAATTAGGCTAACCAACTTCTCTGAGGGACGATAACTCGGGACTCAAATCTCATTATTACTTGTACGACCCGTGCACTTGCGGTAATATGTTTAGGGCCTATCAAGTTTTTGGCGCCGTTGCTGGGGAAGTCTTAATTAGTCGTTAATTAATATCGGTGAAATTATGCTTAGGTGTAATTCTAGCTTGTAAATATTTAGGTTGTAAATATTTAGAGCCTCAGCTTAGGTTAGTTAAATTTTCTCTTAATTAAAAAAAATTGAAAAATTAAAAAACTTAAAAAAAATTTTTCTAAGGACTTATAGATGTCTGCATGCGTAGAGCCAGGAGTTATGATAGTTTTCCTCTAGATCCTGAAATTGAACGTACACTTAAAAAAATTCAAAAGGATTCTAGGAATTTATTAGCTCCGCAGTAAAACATCATGGCAGAAAATAGACAAATTAGAACTGTTGGAGATTATGCGGTGCCGACGATTGGAGGATATTATTCCAGCATTAGGCCACCAGCTGTCCGTACAAATAACTTCGAAATTAAGTTCGCAATCCTCCAGATGATCCAAACTTCATTGCAGTTCAGTGGGCTCTCTCATGACGACCCACATGCTCACCTTGGGTAATTCCTGGACTTGTGCAACACGTTTAAACACAATGGATTATCTGATGATGCACTTAGGCTTAGATTATTCCCTTTCTCACTTAGGGATAGGGTGAGACACTGGTTAACCTCCCTGCCTCCAAGATCCATTTCTATATGGGACGAGTTAGCCCATCAATTTCTATCTAAGTTTTTCCTTCCTTCTAAAATGGCCCAACTCCGTAGTAATATATCTTCATTTACTCAGTACGACTCTGAATCTCTTTATGAAGCATGGGAACGATATAAAGAGCTTCTTAGGAAATGCCTTCACCATGGCCTACCTTTGTGGTTGCAAGTCCAGACCTTCTACAACGGACTTACAAGCCAAAATAGGACCATTGTTGACGCTGCTGCGGGCGGAGCCCTGATGTACAAAACAGAGGAGGAAGCTTACTAGCTTTTAGACAAGATGACAGCTAACAACTATTTATGGTCCTCGGAGAGGCAATTGCCAAAGAAGTTGACGGGTATTTATGAGCTCGACACACTGTCTACCTTTGTCAGGACCCCTTTCTCAATCCATGACTTTAACCAAAAATCATTGCAAATTTTTCGCATTTTGACTTACCTTTCCTCTCTTCAATGGTTGGGCTGTGATTCGATGTCAGAGTCCTCACTTACCACATCATCCAATATCATACATACATGTCAATATATTATTACTGACTGTAACTGTTTTTATCATACATGTAAGATTATATAAAATCTAATACAAATACATTCCCCATAATATATATCGTATACATCACTGTGCTGTTTCTATGTTTAGATACACAACTGTATAAAATTTGTATACCTGGCGGTCGATAGGAACTAGCTGTGGACTCAGGAAGACTATCCCTCGATAGCTCTCGCTCTACTGACGCTCTGTAGAGAGATGTAAAGAAAGGGGGTGAGCATACAACGCGCTCAGTAAGGAAATCAGGCAAGCAAGTAGATATATACACTATCTACTCAAAACAATGCTATGCCTTGAAAACATTATTTCCTTAACTCATTTCAAAAGCAAGTCTTGAAATATAATATATATATATACTTGTACAGATTAAATCCCATGTACAGAAATCATGCTTTCTTTCTCAAATGTAGGCATGTAGTGCAAAACAATTCATCGTATATAAATCATGCCTTTATGGAAATCATGACATGTATATTTAAATCACAATAAATATGGCATTAAATAATTCACAACACAAAATCGGAGTCTGACCCATCCCTCAGGTCTGTCCGCAATTTAAATCAGTCAATCAATGTGATATATCATGTGAGACTCTGTGGTTAAATGCAAATAGTATCCTGGACTATGATCATATCCGATATATGATCCCAAGCAACACAGATCTCGGTGTGCGGGGCATCACTGCTACAACGGGAGGATGGTCAGTCCACTACAGCCGCCAGCTATACGTAACACTCGGTACAGCGTACTCCTCGTGCCCCCAGGCACGGTACAAAGTACACCTATGGACCCTACATCACGGCTAGGGTGCCTGCCATAGGACTTAGCCCTCAGAACCATGGAATATCAACATCACAGTCAGGGTGCCTGCCATAGGTCTTAGCCCTCGCACCTGTGGAATATCATACCACATCTCTAATACCCTCATGCTAGCCATCCTCTCACAATGTGACACTCAGTCACACGAGAATGCAGCATGAGTGGGTAACATGTAAATAATATCACATACAGTGCACGCCCTTGAGTGCGACACACAGTCGACACTACGCTCGAACACTGTTTCACATCACAAACTCAACTCTAGTGCGAGTAAACCTCCAGCAACTAGGTCAATGCATAGTTCATGTATTAAATCAAGTACGAGCAATAGCTCCAGTACCATGCTATGCATAATATCAAATCAAGTACGAGCAATAGCTCTGGTACTATGTCATGTATAAACCATGAAGAATCGAGTACGAGCAACGCTCCAGTACTCTGTCATGTCTCTCATGTAAAACTTGAGTACGAGCTAATCGCTCCAGCACTCTGTCATGCATATATCATTTAAAGCTGAGTACGAGTGAAACTCCAGTACTCTATCATGCATGTCATGGAAATCTAGTGCGTATCAAAATCCAGCATTAATGTATGTGGAAAACATATGAAATCCAGTGCGAGCTGTGCTCTAGCACGGTTCATTCTCACATAATATGATAGATGGCTCTTTAAAAAGGGATTGTTTACAAAATATTAAAATCAGCACTACAAAGTGTGCTTAAGTTACATCAACCTTAAAATCATTAGCCCATCTATTTATTTTCATGCTAAACAGCAGTTAAACACTCACAATAATAGTTTCCATGCTTTTTGCAACTTTTCACAAAAGTTAACTTTTTGACTAACTAGGGGTAAAATCGTAATTTGTCACTATCGGGTCGAAATAATTATTATTCACTTTCTCTGACCCTCAGAGTTTTTAAGTGAATGTAAAAGCAGACGAAAATACGTGTAGGTATCTCTAACTACTCGTAAAAGTCCCTTACCTCAGATCACGTCAAGTGACCTCACTTACTCGGTGCTGCTCAATCTCGCAGTCCGATCAGCTCTCAATGTAAACTCCGGAGCTGTAAATAACCATTCCTCAGGTTAATTATAATTTTTCTACTGTATTACACATTAATACAGTCTATTTTCCCTTAATGGGCCTTAATAATCCCTAATGGGCCTAACTATACCTTAAGCCCATTTTCATTTTACTATTTATTTTTGTTGGGCCTATTGGGCTTGTGGGGCCCACCAACTCTTATTGGCTTGTTCTAGGCCCATTACACCTTATTGGGCCTAAAATATTTGGGCTTGGCCCATTGGGCCTCTCGGCCACATGCCATGGTCGAGAGCTATCCATGCCTTGGTTTCACCATGGCATGCCATCCATGCCTATTATTTAGCCAATTTCACTTAGGCATTTTCACAAACACTTGGTAGGCAACATTATCAATCATCATATAGTTCATTTAGGCATTTTATCAAACACCTTGATTGCCAACAAATTACATGTATTAATTAATCAATTTGATTAATTCTAATTACACCATTAACATTAATACATGTACACTAATCCATTTATGTCTTAAAATCATATTGACATAAATCAATATCCCATTACTCACTCTCGGCCTAACCCACTTCATGGTGATTTAATATGTTTCAATGCTTAAAACATATATCAACATACTTAAAATCATTCATATATTAACATATATGGAATTGGAATTTAGAAAATATACCAATTGTTGTGTTCACCCTTTGGCCGAAACTTTGGAGGCTCTCGGTTTGCACTTTATGACTTTTTGATAGCCAATTCCAACATATGTCACTCTCCTTTCAATTTGGAACAACTTCCATGAAGGATGCAAGTTCCAATTATGCCTAATTCCTAGTGATTTCTAGTGAGAGAAAGCTTGGAAAATATGTTTCAATGGTTTCTTCTTCTAGCCGAATTTGGTGTGATGAAGATGACAATGGTATGGCTGAATTTATGTCACGCCCCGAAAGTGTGGAAAATAGGGCTAATTTAAAACTTTTTATTCATTCATTCACAATTAAGAGTGCATTCCTGTGCAGTGTCATACATCATCACCTATATTATACCTCAGGATCTCGTCATTGAATAGTATATATTATATCATATACATTACTTGATCTCAAGTTAATTAATCCTAATACATCCCATACAATGTTATACATCAAGTGTCTGCAATTATGATAATTGTCTGGGTACATGAAAAGATAAAAGATACCTCAAAATACAATATATAGCCTGGAGCTCAAGTCCTCCACTAGCCACTACTTCGTACGTCGCAGGGAAACCCTTTTTTCACTTGAAGAAATCTGGGGGGAAAGAAAACAGGGTGAGCTTCTAAATCGCTCAGTAAAGGGGGTAAGGGACTCATTTCATAAACTAAAATGCACATCACAAAATATTTATTTGTATGTGAAACTCATTAATCTCATTTGAAAATCATAGCATGAAAGTACTCAAAACGACATTCTCATGTCTCAAATCATGTGAAAACATGAAGTAAAAAGGCTCAGTCTAGAGCAATAACAAAGCATGTGAAAATAATGCGATAAACGCTTTCTCAATTAACGTGATAAAATCACTGTAATAATAATGCACGTGGCACAGCCACTAAACACACGTGGCATAGCCACTGATTTAAATTCACACGTGGCATAGCCACTGAGTTAAATTTACACGTGGCACAGCCACAGGATAGGGTTTCACATGGCAACGGCCACCAATTAGGGTTTCTCACGTGGCAACGGCCACCAAATAGGGTTTTCACGTGGCAACGGCCACCAAATGGGGTTCTCACGTGGCAACGGCCACCAAATGGGTTATTCTCACGTTACCAGAACGGAGAAGAATCGGGCTTACATGCTACCAGAGCAATGCCCGGTGTATACTCAAAACTACACACCTAAGTCTTAATCATATAAGACTAGTTTGCCTTCACGTAGAACTCATAGTGGTTTTTCTCTCATAAAACTCATTTGAAAACCGTTTTGTACTCAACACAAAACATAATAAAACCGAGTTCCAACCGGCAAAGCACACACACATTTTTTAAATCTCGATACTGCCTTAACGTAGAGCCCAATTCATTACTCACACAAAATTCAACGGTTTATAAAGCAATTTCACACTCAGCTTATAAACTCATAAAATAATGGGCTCCAACCGGCTATAAAAATCGTGTGCAATTGTATCACAACACAACACTCAACATGCTTGTTTTATAAATCACAAATCATGCTATAATAGTTCGCAAATCACATACACAAATGGTTTAGTTTCCCTTACCTCTTTGCGCCTCGTATAGTGCAATCGTTTCCCCCGTATCACGGACTAGCCTCGCATTCCACTCTGGAACTCCCGAGCTGTCCAAACGATGTTAAAACATCAATATTCAACTATCACATCAACCTCAATTCTCAAAAATCAAGCATAATTGCTCATAAAACCTCAAATTTCTCAATTCTCATAACTCCACCACAAACCACAATCTCGCTCACAACACCTCAACATTCTATATTTCCTATTCCACAATATCTATGCTAATACACCACATTGTCTAAATCTCCATTTATAGCTCAAAATTCCTAAATTGCTAAATATCATTATCACTCCAACCACATTGTAATTTCATTAATCCCTAATCATTTCTCAGCTATTTCAACACAATGATAACGACCATTATCATCAAAATCATCTCAGATATCAAGATCGAGGTTTAGAAATTACCCAAAACTTGTGGAGAGCTTATCTCTTGCCTAGATTCGATCCGTCTTTCGATTTCCAAGTATGTTGTTCTCCCTTTGATGAGGAACAACTTTCCTTCTTGCCACAACTTCTGATTTAGACGAAAATGGGTGCTTTGGATGGTGAGAAAGCTAGGTTTCGGTGAAAATGGGGGTTGGAAGAGAGAGAAAGTGAGATTGAAGGAGAAAAACAGGAGTTCCTTATATAGGCTGAGGGTAGGAGATCGATCTGGCTCTTGATGAGATCAATCTGCATTTGAATTTTTAGGGACGATTTGGGGCAATTTATGCCTAGGAGATCGATCTGTCGAGGGGTGAGATCGATCTCTTTATGGCTTTATGAGATCGATCTGCTCCTTGAGGAGATCGATCTTCTCCCAAACAGAATCATTTGGAGATCGATCTCTTCCTCATGAGATCGATCTTCTCTCAAATAGAATCATAAGGAGATCGATCCTCTTCCATTGGAGATCGATCTGCTCCTCAAATTCCTCCTTCCTTGTCATTTTTAACTCACCAGATCGATCTCTCCTTCTCCCAGATCGATCTGTCCTCATAACTTCACACTTATTTTAAACACTTAACATATAAATCTCCAATTATCATTCTCCAATTCACTTAGCTCAATAAATTACACTTCAAATTCTTATTACATCATTAAAATATATCTAAAATTCTCAGATCTCACAATTTATAAGCCACATACTTAGCCATTAAGCTTTACTTTTCAGCCATTAAGCTTGACTTTCCAAGCCTTAGCCATGAGTCACCTAATGAGTCACCTTATGAGTCATAGTTAACTTTAACTATGGTTAGATATTTATCTCATGGGCTTTTCCATTTGGGCTTCTCGGTTTGGGCTTTCTTAATGGGCTTTCAGGCTGAAATTTTTACTATGTCTCGGGCCTTTAATTGTCTCAAAATTTGGCCAATCAATTGGTCCAACAATTCTGTCTTAAGGACCTAAAAATTTCGATATACGTTTAGTATACCTTAATGAGCTTTAAAATTTTCACCTTAGGCCCATTGCGTTTTTAACCATTAAATTTATTTCGGAATTCTTCCGAATAAATTTTCCTTACTTTCGGGGATGATTATCTTGTATTTTGGCCAAGAATATTTTTTCCCAAATTTTCCTCCACACTTAGGTTAATTTTTTTAAACCATGATTAGTCAACTATGGTAAAAGTCTACTTTCTTAACTATAGTTGACTTTTTCCTTAACCATTGACTAAGTTGACTTTTTCTTAAAATTTCAAAAGTGTGATATCTTATGTCTTACACTCTCGTCTTTATGTTTCAACCGTTCTCGGTGGATAATTTCACCCGAAACACCTTTTCTCGCTAAAAAGGTCCATTTTACCCTTTTTAGCTTTTACTCTCGTTTTCTATGTTCGGGACTGAATCAAGCCGACTTTCCTTCATGAGCTCTCTATGCTCTTTCATTTTAAGTTCTTATTTTCAGTCAGAATGATTTAGAATAACTCGGTTTAGCCTGTGATACTTATCGCTCACATTAGGCATTTTATGTAGCTTTTGCGTGTTAAATCATTTCACTAACACTTTAAGTCTAGTAAATACTCTTCTTATGATTCAACTATAATTACATAGTGTTCATACACATAGGAATCATAAGGTACAAGCTACAAAAATCTGGGTCTGACAATCCTCCCCCGTTCAAAAAATTTGGTCCTCCAAATTAGAACCAAGTCAGTCCTCAAATAGGTGAGGGTACTTCTCTCGCATCAGACTCTCTAGCTCCCAAGTAGCTTCTTCTGAAGTATGATGCTGCCAGAGAATCTTCACTAACCCAATGGTCTTCGATCTCAATACCTTCTCCTTCCTATCCAATATCCGAATCGGTCCCTCTACATATGACAAGTCCTCTCGGAGCTCCAAAGGCTCATAACTAATCACATGTGCCGGATCCGGGTGATACTTCCGAAGCATCGATATGTGGAAGACGTTATGGACACCTGATAAGTCCGATGGCAATGCCAACCTATACGCCTTATCTCCCACTCGATCAAGTATCTCAAAGGGTCCTATGTAGCGAGGATTTAGTTTCCCTCTCTTCCCAAATCTCCCTATGCCTTTGGAAGGAGAAACTCTCAAAAACACGGATTCACCAACTGCAAACTCTAGTGGCCTACGTCTCCTGTCAGCGTAACTCTTCTGTCTACTTTGAGCTGTCCTCAACCTCTCTACAATCAAGTGGACATCCTCAGATGCTTGTGTAACCATGTCAGGAGCGAAAATCTTACGGTCACCCACTTCTTCCCATCCAATAAGGGAACGACATTTACGGCCATACAAAGCCTCATACGGTGCCATCCCGATACTCGAATGATAACTGTTGTTGTAGGCGAACTCGACTAGTGAAAGGTGGTCATCCCAGGAGCCTCGATAGTCTAGCACACATGCTCTCAACATATCCTCCAAAGTCTGTCTGAGGATGGAAAGCGGTGCTCAAACTCAACTGGGTTCCCATGGCTTCCTGAAAGTGTCCCCAAAAGTGGGATGTGAAGCGGGAATCCCTATCAGAGACTATGCTCACTGGTACACCGTGTAACCTCACTACCTCGTGTACATATAGTTCTGCCAGTGAACTCAGAGTATCGATCACTCTCATAGCTAAGAAGTGGGCTGACTTCGTCAGTCTGTTAACGATCAGCCATATAGCATCGTGATTCCTGCGGGTTCTCGGTAAACCCACACGAAATTCATGGTGATATGCTCCCATTTCCATGTCGGTATAGGTAGAGGCTGTAATAACCCTGCAGGTTTCTGATGCTCTACCTTCACTTGCTGACATACGAGACACTTTGCCACGAAGTCTGCTACATCTCTCTTCATACCTGACCACCAGTATACCTTCCGGAGGTTCTGATACATCTTGTTACTCACCGGATGTAACGTATACCTCGATGAATGAGCTTCCGCTAATATCAATCTCCTGAGTCCTGGATCCTCGGGAATACACAATCTACCTCTGAATCTCAGTAGTCTGTCTGAACTCAACTCAAAATCAGTCACTGTGCCCTTCTGCATCTGACTACTCACATCCATACAAAATGGATCAGTCTGCTAAGCCACTCTGATCCTGTCCAATAGGTCCAGCTCCAAGCGTAGACTAGCTATCACATAGCCTGTATCCATGTCAGAAGGCACGACTCCCAAACTGAGGCTAGCAAACTGCTCTAGCAAATCATGTTCCCTAACCATCATATACGATACCATCCCCAGGCTCTTCCTGCTTAAGGCATCGGCTACAACGTTAGCCTTACCCGGATGATACAGTATCTCAAAATCGGAGTCCTTTAGAAGCTCTAGCCATCTTCTCTGTCTCATGTTCAGTTCCTTCTGTGAGAACAGATACTTGAGGCTCTTGTGGTCGGTAAATATCTAAAACTTCTTGCCATACAAGTAGTGGCGCCATACCTTCAACGTAAACACTACCGCTGCTAGCTCCAAATTGTGGGTCGGATAGTTCTTCTCATGATCCTTCAGCTGTCGGGATCCATAAGCAACTACCTTCCCATCCTGCATCAATACACAGCCCAGTCCCTGATGCGAAGTATCGGTATACACTGCAAATCCTCCTGAGCTGGTAGGGATAGTAAGAATCGGAGCGGTGGTCAATCGACACTTTAACTCTCAAAACTCTTCTCACAATCCTCGTTCCATATGAACGGTGCACTCTTTTGAGTAAGACGTGTCAACGGAGCAGCCAACTTTGAAAATCCCTCAACGAATCTCCGATAGTATCCAGCTAAACCCAGAAAACTCCTGATCTCGGTGACTGTCCTCGGCTGTTCCCACTGAACTACAACCTCTATCTTAGATGGATCAACTGATATACCATCTCTCGATACAACATGTCCCAAAAATGAGATCTGTGACAACCAAAAGTCACACTTACTGAGCTTAGCATATAACTCATGCTCCCGTAACGTCTGCAACACGATCCTGAGGTACTCCTCATGCTCCTCCTTGGATCTCGAATACACCAATATGTCATCGATGAAGACGATAACAAACTGGTCCAAATATGGCTTGAACACATCGTTCATCAAAGCCATGAAAGCAGCTGGAGCATCCGTCAATCCGAATGGCATGACCAAGAACTCATAGTGGCCATATCGAGTACGAAATGCTATCTTGGGTACATCTCCATTCCGAACCTTCAACTGATGATACCCAGACCTTAGGTCAATCTTGGAAAAGACCTGTGCTCCCTGAAGCTGATCTAACAAGTCGTCAATGCGTGGAAGGGGCTATCTATTCTTGATGGTGGCCTTATTCAACAATCGGTAGTCTATACACAATCAGAGGCTCCTATCCTTCTTCCTCACAAACAGAACCGGTGCTCCCTAAGGTGAAACACTCAGTTGAAAGAAACCCCTATCCAACAGCTCCTGTAACTGTCTCTTGAGCTCCTCCAGCTCAACTAAGGCCATTCGATATGGTGGTCTCGAAATAGGCTCAGTACCAGGTACCAGATCTATGCAGAATTCCATCTCTCTGTCTGGTGGTAACCCTAGTAATTCATCCGGGAAAACATCTGGGTACTCATTGACCACAGTAATATCTGACAACTCCGGATGTGCCTTATCCATATCTACCACGTACGCAATGAAACCTTGATATGTTGAAGGTTTTCCAAATGAGTAATCATGTAATAACCATAACTACTCCTTTCATTTATTCTTATTAAACTTTACAACATATCTAGTAGGGTTAGGAAACATAACTGTCTTAGCATAACAATCTAAAACAGCATGATTTGCAGATAGCCAATCCATTCCTAATATTATATCAAAGTCACTTATACTTAGTAATATTAGATTGGCTGTCATCTCCTTATTCCCTACTCTCAACTTACAGTCATTAGATACATATTCTACAACTTGACTACTATTCATAGGCATACTAATCAACATCATCATACATAAAGGTGTACGTTCTACATGTCTTGCTAATTTACATGCAAATGAAGGCGATACAAAAGAATGCGTGGCACCAGGATCAATTAAAACATATGCTTCAATATCATAAATCAGGATGTTACCTCGAATCACATCCGATGAAGCATCAGCTGTCCCCTGGTCCAAAACATGTACTCGCCCTTGACCCATCACTTGTTTCCCCTTCTCCTCTGCCGTCGCTCTACATCTCTGAGTCGACGTACTAGCTGGAGTTCTATCAGGCTCCCTGCCCCTCAGTTGTGCAGTAACAAATATCTCTTGGCACTCTTTAGCCATATGCCCATGTTTCCCAGATCGGAAACATACCATAGCACTCCGTGGACACGATTTATCTCCATGTGATCTACTGCATCTTCTGCACTGATCTGCAGTAGGTCTCTGTCCTCCCATGACAATTCCCTTTGCTGGGGCTGCAGTCGGACAAGTAGGAGGTCTAGCATATCTCTCTCCTGCCTCCTCTACCCGTGATCTCTTACCGAAGAGTCTCCTCCCTCCTCGATAACTGAAATCTCTAGCCGGCCTCTTCTTCTGTATATCTCGGCTATGGCTAAACTTCCCAAACTCGAAAGCATTCCTGTCGTAATCCTGCTCACACAGTTGCGCCCTGCGCACTGCTTCCTCATAGGTCACTATGTCTAATGTGACCAACCTGGACCATAGCACCGGTCTCAACCTGTCGATAAACCTGTGGACCTTCCTGGTCTCACTGTACATGGTATCCGGGTCATATCTTCCTAGGGATAAGAATCGAGTCTCATACTCGTCCACAGATAAACTCCCCTAATTTAGTTCCAAAAACTCTGCCTATAGTTTTCGCTATGCGGTGTTGGGAACAAACTGCCTCCTAAAGGCCTCCCGAAATATCTCCCAACTGATATCTGTGTGTCGAGATCTCAATATAGGTCGGGTGGACTTCCACCAATGCTCTGCAGCTCCCTTCATTAGGAACGCAGCAAACGCGACCATCTCCGAGGTCGTACACTCGAAGAATCCATAGAGCTTCTCAGCTCTGCTAACCACTCCTCAGCAGCTACGGGGTCCTTGACCCCACTAAATGATGGAGGTCTAAACTTCTGGAATTCTCGCAACCGATGCAGATCACATCCATACCCTAATCCAATACCACTCGAAACCGGTGGAGGTGTAGGAGTATCTATAGTCCTCTGTGCATCAGCTGTCTACGTAGGGGTATCAGGGGCAACTGCCTCTCCTGTAGCAGCTCCTGCCTCCTGTCCCTGCCTACCTGGCATCGTCTGTGCCAGTATCTCTACAATCATCTTGAGACTACGCTCTAATCTCGTGAAGCGCATCTCAACACACTTGGGTGCCTCAGTAGCACCTGGAGTCTCATGCGTAGGTAATGGTTCGACAGCGGCTCGTCCTTCGGGTCTATCTCCCCGGCCTCGAGCCCTACCTCTCGTAACTCTACCACTACGCGTATTTGCCATATAGGAAAAGTTCCTGCATTCATAATAATGAATTAGTCCGTCTCCTATCTGGTATACACAGTTATATCTAAACATAGCACAGTACTATGAGGATGTACACTTTCCTATTTTTCTAACACCGACTCACATCAGACCAACCTCGGCTCTGATACCATTCTATCAGGACCCCTTTCTCAATCTATGACTTTAACCAAAAATCACTGTAAATTTTTCGCATTTTGACTTACCTTTCCTCTCTTCAATGGTCGGGCTGTGATTCGATGTCAGAGTCCTCACTTACCATATCATCCAATATCATACATACATGTCAATATATTATTACTGACTGTAACTGCTTTTATCATACATGTAAGATTATATAAAATCTAATACAAATACATTCCCCATAATATATATCGTATACATCACTGTGCTGTTTCTATGTTTAGATACACAACTGTACAAAATCTGTATACCTGGCGGTCGATAGGAACTAGTTGTGGACTCAGGAATACTATCCCTCGATAGCTCTCACTCCACTGACGCTCTGTAGAGAGACGTAAAGAAAAGGGGTGAGCATACAACGCGCTCGGTAAGGAAATCAGGCAAGCAAGTAGATATCTACACTATCTACTCAAAATAATGCTATGCCTTGAAAACATTATTTCCTTAACTCATTTCAAAAGCATGTCTTGAAATATAATATATATATACTTGTACAGATTAAATCCCATGTACAGAAATCATGCTTTCTTTCTCAAATGTAGGCATGTAGTGCAAAACAATGCATCGTATATAAATCATGCCTTTATGGAAATCATGCCACGTATATTTAAATCACAATAAATATGGCATTAAATAATTCACAACACAAAATCGGAGTTTGACCCATCCCTCAGGTCTGTCCGCAATTTAAATCAGTCAATCAATGTGATATATCATGTGAGACTCTGTGGTTAAATGCAAATAGTATCCTGGACTATGATCATATTCGATATGTGATCCCAAGCAGCACAGATCTCGGTGTGCGGGGCATCACTGCTGCAACGGGAGGATGGTCAGTCCACTACAGCCGCCAGCTATACGTAACACACGGTACATCGTACTCCTCGTGCCCCCAGGCACGGTACAAAGTACACCCGTGGACCCTACATCACGGCCAGGGTGCCTGCCATAGGACTTAGCTCTCGGAACCATGGAATATCAACATCACAGTCAGGGTGCCTGCCATAGGTCTTAGCCTTCGCACCTGTGGAATATCATACCACATCTCTAATACCCTCATGCTGGCCATCCCCTCAAAATGTGACACTCAGTCACACGAGAATGCGGCATGAGTGGGTAACATGTAAATAATATCACATACAGTGCGCGCCCTTGAGTGCGACACACAGTCGACACTACGCTCGAACACTGTTTCACATCACAAACTCAACTCTAGTGCGAGTAAACCTCCAGCAACTAGGTCAATGCATAGTTCTTGTATTAAATCAAGTACGAGCAATTGCTCCAGTACCATGCTATGCACAATATCAAATCAAGTACGAGCAATAGCTCCAGTACTATGTCATGTATAAACCATGAAGAATCAAGTACGAGCAACGCTCCAGTACTCTATCATGTCTCTCATGTAAAACTCGAGTACTAGCTAATCGCTCCAGCACTCTGTCATGCATATATCATTTAAAGTTGAGTACGAGTAAAACTCTAGTACTTTATCATGCATGTCATGGAAATCTAGTGCGTATCAAAATCCAGCACTAATGTATGTGGAAAACATATGAAATCCAGTGCGAGCTGTGCTCTAGCACGGTTCATTCTCACATAATATGATAGATGGCTCTTTAAAAAGGGATTGTTTACAAAATATTAAAATCAGCACTACAAAGTGTGCTTAAGTTACATCAACCTTAAAATCATTAGCCCATCTATTTATTTTCATTCTAAACAGCAGTTAAACACTCACAACAATAGTTTTCATGCTTTTTGCAACTTTTCACAAAAGTTGACTTTTTGACTAACTAGGGGCAAAATCGTAATTTGCCACTATCGGGTCGAAATAATTATTATTCACTTTCTCTGACCCTCAAAGTTTTTAAGTGAATGTAAAAGCAGACGAAAATACGTGCAGGTATCTCTAACTACTCGTAAAAGTCCCTTACCTCGGATCACGTCAGGTGACCTCACTTCCTCGGTGCTGCTCAATCTTGCAGTCCGATCAGCTCTCAATGTAAACTCCGGAGCTGTAAATAACCATTCCTCAGGTTAATTATAATTTTTCTACTGTATTACACGTTAATACAGTACATTTTCCCTTAATGGGCCTTAATAATCCTTAATGGGCCTAACTATACCTTAAGCCCATTTTTATTTTACTATTCATTTTCGTTGGGCTATTCGGCTTGTGGGCTCACCAACTCTTATTGGGCTTGTTCTAGGCCCATTACACCTTATTGGGCCTAAAATATTTGAGCTTGGCCCATTAGGCCCTCGACCACATGCCATGGTCGAGAGCTATCCATGCCTCGGTTTCACCATGGCATGCCATCCATGCCTATTATTTAGCCAATTTCACTTAGGCATTTTCACAAACACTTGGTACGCAACATTACCAATCATCATATAGTTCATTTAGGCATTTTATCAAACACCTTGATTGCCAACAAATTACATGTATTAATTAATCAATTTGATTAATTCTAATTACACCATTAACATTAATACATGTACACTAATCCATTTATGTCTTAAAATCATATTGACACAAATCAATATCCCATTACTCACTCTCGGCCTAACCCACTTCATGGTGATTTAATATGTTTCAATGCTTAAAACATATATCAACATACTTAAAATCATTCATACATTAACATATATGAAATTGGAATTTAGAAAATATACCAATTGTTGTGTTCACCCTTTGGCCGAAACTTTGGAGGCTCTCGGTTTGCACTCTATGGCTTCTTGATAGCCAATTCCAACATATGCCACTCTCCTTTCAATTTGAAACAACTTCCATGAAGGATGCAAGTTCCAATTATGCCTAATTCCTAGTGATTTCTAGTGAGAGAAAGCTTGGAAAATATGTTTCAATGGTTTCTTCTTCTAGCCGAATTTGGTGTGATGAAGATGACAATGGTGTGGCTGAATTTATAAGCCACATACTTAGCCATTAAGCTTTACTTTTCAGCCATTAAGCTTGACTTTCCAAGCCTTAGCCATGAGTCACCTAATGAGTCACCTTATGAGTCATAGTTAACTTTAACTATGGTTAGATATTTATCTCATGGGCTTTTCCATTTGGGCTTCTCGGTTTGGGCTTTCTTAATGGGCTTTTGGGCTGAAATTTTTACTATGTCTCGGGCCTTTAATTGTCTCAAAATTTGGCCAATCAATTGGTCCAACAATTGTAAGACCCGAAATTTAATCGTAAATTTTACGAGGTAGAAAAATATTCACAAATTCAAAGGAATGAGACTCGGACTAAACATAAGGATCGAAATGGCCACAGGCCAAACGGGAAGGGAAGAAAATAAAATTTATCGAAAATACAAAATTAAATAGGAAAATATGGTGGAAGTATGAAGGAAAGCTAGGTTAATTTAATCCCGAAATAAGTGTAGGGGTAAAACGGTCAAAAGACCAAAATTCGGGATAAATACGATAAGAGAAATTTAATTAAAAATAAGGAATTAGGATTTCTTGATCAATAATGGGGAATTTTATAATTTCGAGTCAAATTGATCAAGATCCGAAATTTTTAGAAATACCGAAAATGTCACCCGGGATGATATCCCGAAAATACGGAGGAATTATACCGGAAAAATAATTTAAAAACTAAATAAATTTAATTTAATTTAATTAAATTAAATTGGTGAATAAAATAGAATTTTTGTAGATATTTTCAGAATTTTTAGACTATTTTAATGATTAATTTAATAATAAAATGAATAGTTAAATAATAATAAAGATAAAAAAAAAAAATTGAACTGAATCGAAAACCGAAAGGAGAAACCGAAACCCGTTTCACACCCGTGAGAAACCCACTGTCGATCTCGACCACCGGCGACCGTTCGACGTCCGACGAAGCTTCCAGGAGCAAGAGCAGAGTCCGACGAATGCATAGGCACCGGAACCGAGCCGCGAGGTAGCCGGAGCAGCCCGATCCGAGCTCCGAAAATCCGAGGGAGAGAAGAGGTGATCGCCGGTGAACCACAGCACCTGGGCCAGAAAGAAGGGTACCAGTGTGTTCAAGGGAGGAAGCCGGTCATTTTGGTACCGGTCTTGGCCGGTAAGACCGCCGGAACCGCCGGCGACGGCAAGAGGCAGTGAGGAGATCAAAAACGGTGCCGTTTTGCTGGAAGGAAAGGGAAGGAAAGGGAAGGAAAAGGAAGGAAAAGGGGAAAGAAAAGGAAAGAAAAGAAAGGAAAAGAAGGGAAAAAGAGAGAAAATTTTTGGGGGACGACTCGAGGTTCGGGTAAGTTGACCGAGGGTCGATATTGACCTACGGGTGAATTTCAGAATTTAATTTAATATTATTTTAATGGAAAATAATCCGGATTTACCTAATTATGCAGTTTTACGACGGAGACCGAACGAGAGCCGATCGAGCTCTGATCTTCGTACCCCGCATCGTATCGGGTAAGTACGATTTAAATTCGGCATTAAGATTTCTTTAAATATCGATTTTTAAGTATTTTACGGAATTACGGATTAATTTCACATAGGAAGGAATATTAATTCGTAATTGCAATAAATTGCCGTAAATGGTATACGGGCTATCCAATGAACTTGGATCGAAGCCCGATAATTATTAGTAAACCGCATAAGCCCGGTATACCCGAAGAAGGGAATTAATAAATATAAAAGGGCTGAAATGGGCCGAGACCAAATAGGGTAAATAGGGCCCAATACTTTAAAGTTGGTCAGTAGATGCGATATACTGATCGAGATAAGTGAATTAACCTCGATTACGTGGTTATATGCAGTGACGTATCTTTGTTTGGCGCGCACTTGGACCCAGAGGTTCGGTAGCTTCGAGATAAGCTAAGTCTACGCGCGATTCCAGGTAAGGGAATTTTATGAGCACTTAGAGGTAGCTGTACGTAATTTTGAGGGTATTTACAGTACCTTAAATTCATTAGGCTACCCAAAAACAAAATAATAATTTTTACGATAAAAATATGGAAATAGTAAAAAATGACCATTTTGCCCCCAGTTAGGAAAATTTCAAAAAGGGTAGTAAGGCTATGAAATTGCATGAATTTCATGATTTTAATGCTTTATATGAATAGACTGATGTAATTTAAGCAAATACGAATATAGGTTGGCTATTGCTTTATTGAATTATACGAAAGGGTACCGGTTTGTACCGGTTACTATTTTTAAAAGATGTTTTGCAAAGACTTAGCCACTTATCGTATTTATACAAGTAAAAAGGAGTGTTAGAGTCTTACTCGCACTCAAGTTTACCGAATTATTTTCATGAAAAGCCGTACTGGAGCATTGCTCGTACGAGAAATTTGTGTGTGCATAACACCGTGCTGAAGCTTCGCTCGCACGCGATTTTAGATATCATGATATGCATAGCGTGGTGTTGGAGCTTCGCTCACACTAGACGCGAGTTGACATGCATATAGTTGTGCGGAAGCCTCTTGTAGACTGTGTGTCGCAGAGAGTTGAGATACTCGCACGTAAACTTTGAGACATGGGTTGGTTATCGACATAGTATTGGGCTGGCTAAGACCTATGGCAGGCACCCCCAGACTATGATATGGGTTCACGGAGTACGATGTACCGTGTATGTCACACGGAGTACGCTGTACCGTGCAGTCATGATGACTACGATGTTACTCGATATTCTGGCGGGTAGGACTTGACCCCACCTCCCGTTGCAGTTGTGATGCCCCGCACGCCGGGATCCGTGTGCCTGGGATCACAGGGACATAGTATGGCCATAGTCCTCGTTTTCATACAGTAACCTACATGCCTCACGTGATATCATACGGTCTAGATAGACCAGGACAAACCCGATGGAGGGGTAGTCCCGATTTATGCTTTTAAAAAGAGATCTGATTTTATGAATCAAGGTATTCCCGAGTGATGGGTTTAGCCTTGATGTGATGAGTTTTGATTTAAACAAATAAGTTTTTTTAAGGTGAAGGATTTACGATGAAACTAATAGATTTTGATGTGACGAGCATGAGATGTCATACATGAGGAATTTCCATGTTGATTTTATATGCAACTTCATGATTTCTTCTATACGATATACATTCATATGGCATCGTTTTAGTCATATCTCATGCTCCAAATATAAACGATTTTTATATCATACTATTATCAGCACGTAGATAGTATAGTTATCTACCTGCTTATATTATTGCCTTACTGAGCACGTTTCGCTCACCCTTTCATTTTCCACCCCACAGGGTACACTCAGTAGAAGAGAGCGACAATAGCTTCGCAATTCGGTTATCCGCTGCTTCTTATTAAGACCAGGTATACACATTTATATAATTTCGTATCTGAACATATAGATGCACAGTACTGTATATGATGTAATATTGGGGATGTATTTAGTTTAAATAAATTGATATGTAAATAAATTATGAAAATTGAATGATAAATAGGGAAGAGGTGACTAACACCGGATCATAGCCCAACTGTTAGTAGTGGAACTGCTCACGACGGGTAAGGAGTATAGAAAAAGCGAAAAAATTTGTAGGGATTTTTAGGTAATTTGGGTCGTGACAGAAAAGATGGTATCAGAGCTTAAGTTGGCCTGATATGAGTCGGTGTTAGTGGTTAAGTAAATTTACATCCCCATGTACTGTGCATTGTTTAGATACAATTGTGTATATCAAGATGGAACCGCAGCTAAGAATTTAGTTTCGATTGCAAGAATATAGTTGTTATAACTGATAGCCGCTATGGTAGAGTGGCGAGTACACATACTAGAGGCCATAGAGATCGGCCTGAGAGTTGAATGAGTTGTCACATGAGACTCAAGATGAGAATGACGTGGAGGCTGATGTTGAGCATGCCCCACAGAGTCCGACAGAGAGATCGGACAGTATTGAGACGCGCTTCGCGATGTTGGAGCGGAGTGTGGAGATTATTGTGAGGAGCAAATTGCTCAGATTATGTATGAGATCAGAGGACGCGTTCTGAGGGGAGTTCCCCATATGAGACAAAGCCGTGTGGGCTGAGGCCCAAAGCGGACAATACGTTGGACTTGTGGCGTTGTTGGACCACCCGTTGTTAGACCACCATCGTTGTGCGTGGGCCCATGAGGGGTGGCCATGGCCGATGGCAGGGGTTGGCCGGGCAGGGGTTGGCCGTCACATAGTAGAAGATATTTCGGACTTGTTTACACAGTCTATTGTAGATAGTTGAGGATAGGCAGAGAAAAGCCTAAACAGATGCCTCAGACTAAAGAGATTTTCATACTTCTGGTATATAGCGAAGTAAAGAAACCAATACTTGTTGAGGACTGGGTGAATGAGATTGCAGAGATGTATGAATTCTTTCGGTGTATGTCGACTAAGGAAGTGACTTTTAAAATACATTTATGTTGGAGGGCGAGGCGGAGCATTGATGGAAGTCCGCTCGACCCATCTTAAGAGTTAAATATACAGAGCTAAGATGAGAAATATTCTGGATGTATTCCGGTGACAGAATATCCCGGACACTGTATAAGGAAAATTACAGATAGAGTTTCTTACACTGCCCATAGTCATGGGTTGATTGATGAGTACGAATCTCAAATACATACCTGGGCAAGTATGAACCCGATATTATGGACAGTGAGAGTCGAAAAACCTAAAAGTTCATGTAAGGACTCGAATTTTCAATTAGAGTCCAATTGGCCCGTGAAATATTACCTATGCCGAGGCAGTGCGTAGATTTGCAGTTGGGTAAATAAGAACATGAATTGCACGCCTCTGAGATTGGGAAAGCTAGTGAGGGCCGAAATAGAGACAGAAGAGAATCGAGAAATGACGAAGATGTCAGAGCGGGAAAGAGACCAGTTGGTAAGAGATTAGATTTGACGAGTCATGGAGTAAGATAATTGGTAAGACCCCAGTGCAACCGATTTTGGCACTCTTGAGGGGTATTGTGATTTGAGGACTCTGACTTGCTACAGAGTAGTGTGGCAATGTAGCAGGGTAAGCAAGATAAGCAGTATAGCAGTGTAGCAGTGTAAGCACTGTAAGCAGTGGGAGATGAGTGGTGGATACCACGGAAGGAGGGTCTATACCTACACTGTATTGATGAAAATGGCCGATAAGTGTGGTAAGACGGACCATTGATTTTTGATTGCTCAGAGTTGAGCGAGATTGCCCCACAGGAAAGTAAAGAGATAGAGAAAAACTTCGTTGGTACAGTTGCAACGGAAAAGGAGGCCATAGCCGAAAAGAAAAAAAAAGGAAAGTAGGTTGTTGGACGAAGGCGAGAGGATGTCTTGGACCAGGACACTATTGATGTTTCATGGATGTGGTGTAAGATACCACACTTGTTAAGAATAATGAAGTACATATGTTCAGTGATCCTGGTGCCACATATTTATTCATACCGCCTTCATTCACATATAAGTGAGTAAAAGGGCATGAATGCCTACATCGTTGGGTATAATACTGATAAATGAGTACCCCAATAGAGGAGGATTAGTTAACGGAGTATGGATATAGAGAATTTTAAGTTGAAAACAGGGGTGAAAACATCACTGAAAAACATATTGTAAGTGTTGACAAGTAATAAAAAGGGGTGCAACCGTTGAAATTAAAGGAGTAAAGGATTGTACTCACGAAATCAATAATGAAAGAGTTTTATCATGATTGATATACGAAGGAGATGATCTTTGAGATATGTTGATCCCAAATACAAGATGTATTGGAGTAAGAGACGTATGCTAGGTAATAACATCTCTATGATATGCGAAGTAGTTAGGATTGAAGCAATTAATAGCGAATACAAATTATAACCAAGGACAAAGATGGGTATAACCATAACCAGTAGTTGTGGTTAAGTCTAAGGGTTAATAAAGGTATTTCAAAATACCTCCCCGCCTGAAGACTTGACAGCGTCTAAAAATATACATATAACTTATTACGTGAAACCGGTTGCCGTAATAAATACTTTTAGCATTAGGATACCTTTAATAAGACGATAAGAATATTAAAATTCGACAAATTATAAAGGTTAACATAGTAAAATTTAATAGGAGCCGTTAAGATAAGAAAAGGAAATGGCGCAGGTTAGTACCTGAAAACGTAAGCGGTTGAGAAGGATCTTATACGCTTATGCGTAAATAAGTCAAGGATTAGATCGACTTGTAATCATCATTATCGATGATATGTTGGGTGTAGTTAAAGTCTAGGGCGATTTATAAGCAATAATGGGAAGATGATTTTTACAGATGGATTGCTGCGAGTTCTAAGAGGATATACCTTGTTGACACGTTTAACTAAGAAACGTGGTCTTGAATAAGATGATAAATAAGATGATAGATGTGACATGGATTTTGGTGTAGTGAAGTATGAACTGACCACCTTGATTAATTTCGCCATACCCAACAGCTCAAGAGGTTCCCAGTGAGTATAGATACCTCGAAATTATGATGGAGCTGTGTATTGATGTATAATGGGAAGATAGTCAATTTTGGAGACAAACAACTCTTTGATCATTAAATAAACTATCTGACCCATGATTTTAAGTTGGCAACGGTAGTATTTGTACCGAGGATATGGTACTATTATGTACATAGTGAGAAATTGTGGATATGCATTGATCATAAAGCCCGAGTATCTGTTTTCACAGAAAGGGGCGAATATGAAAATACATATTGGGTTAGAGCTTCTGAGAGATTTTGATTTATGAAAATTGTACCTCCCAGGAAAGGCTAATGTGATGACTGATGCCTTGAGCAAAAAGAGCCTCGGGATGGTACCACATATGATGGTCAGGGAGCGTGAGCTGCGAGATGCAGTTGTGAGCCTCAGTATAGATGTGATCCCTTCTGATGATGACAGTGATCGTGTGACAGTTAGCCTGATGATTAGAACCGGATGAGAGTGCCCGGATTTGCCAGGCTTAGCGTGATGATCGGCATGATGTCGATAGTGTGGGTCAGATTCAGAAGGGTACAGTGATAGAGTTCACAGTGGGTGATGATGAGTTACTGAGGATTCCGAGACAGTATGAGTGCTCCCCAGGACCACAGTTGATAAGATAGTAATATTGCCAGAAGCTCACTCTTCGGGATATACAGTGCATACGGAAAGTAAAGAAATATATCGAAATCGCAAAAATGGTATGGGTGGTCAGATGTGGAAAGAGATATTGGTGGAGCTTGTAGAAAAGTGCCTAGTATGTCAGCAGAGTAAGGTAGAGTATTAAAAGTCTGCAGAGTTATTGCAGCACCTACCTATATCGACATGGCACGAAAATGGGAACAAGTCTCCATGAATTTTATGATGGGTTACAGAGGACCCAGGTAAATCAGGAGACTATTTGGATGATAGTCGTTAAGTTGACTAAGTCCACCCACCTTCTGGTTATGAAATCCCTAAATACTCAGAGTGTATATGAGGATTTATGGGTAAGTAAGATTGTGGAACATTAAGTAGCGTTCCAGTGAGCATGATATCATATAGGGATCCCCGCTTCACTTTCTACTTCAGAGAATATTTTTAGGAAGCTATGGGAACCCGACTGAGTATTAGCACAGCTTTCCATCCTCAGACAGATGGTCAGTCAGAGAGGACTGTACAAGTTCTGGAGGATCCGATGAAAGCGTGTGCCATTGATTTTACAAGCTCCTGGAATGATCAGTGATTTCTAATTAAAGTCGCCAATAACGACAGTTGGCAGTCGAGTGTCGGGATAACAAGATATGAGGCAGAATATAGCTGTAGGGGTTGTTTCCCCAAATTGGATAAGAAAAGTGGGTGACAGAATAGAATTACTTTTAACCTTGGATAATAAGTCTTTGAGAATGTTTAGTTAAGGATGAGAGATTAAGAACACCTCAGAGCAGATAGACAAGTATTGGAATTCACCCTTGGTGAATTAGTATGGTTGAAAGTTACTTGTCCTAAGAGAATAAGGACATAGCGAACTTTTGGAAGAAGGTAAATTGAGTTGCGCTGGATTGAAGATTTTGAGAGATTAGACAAGTGGGAGATAAGACCTGTAGATTGGTGTTATCACCTGAAGTAACGGGCACCCACAATGTGTCTCAGATTTTGATTCTTCGACAATACTATCCAGATCCAGCATAGATGATTGAATATGAACTCCAAAAGTTCAGTTTAAGGAAAATATGAGTATATTGAAGAAGTTGATTCGGGCATTAAACAGGAAAGAGAAAGTATTGAGGATTAAGATAATCTCCCTAATTAAAGTTCTTTTGGTAGTAATACACTCCGGAGAAGGTCACATAAGACTTTAAGAGTATGATACGATTAATGTACCCGGAGTTGTATATGGACTCATCTGACTTGGTTCTAATTTGGAGGACCAAATTTCTTAAGTGGGGGAGATTTGTAAGACCCGAAATTTAATCGTAAATTTTACGAGGTAGAAAAATATTCACAAATTCAAAGGAATGAGACTCGGACTAAAAATAAGGATCGAAATGGCCACAGGCCAAACGGGAAGGGAAGAAAATAAAATTTATCGAAAATACAAAATTAAATAGGAAAATATGGTGGAAGTATGAAGGAAAGCTAGGTTAATTTAATCCCGAAATAAGTGTAGGGGTAAAACGGTCAAAAGACCGAAATTCGGGATAAATACGATAAGAGAAATTTAATTAAAAATAAGGAATTAGGATTTCTTGATCAATAATGGGGAATTTTATAATTTCGAGTCAAATTGATCAAGATCTGAAATTTTTAGAAATACCGAAAATGTCACCCGGGACGATATCCCGAAAATACGGAGGAATTATACCGAAAAAATAATTTAAAAACTAAATAAATTTAATTTAATTTAATTAAATTAAATTGGTGAATAAAATAGACTTTTTGTAGATATTTTCAGAATTTTTAGACTATTTTAATGATTAATTTAATAATAAAATGAATAGTTAAATAATAATAAAGATAAAAAAAAAATGAACTGAATCGAAAACCGAAAGGAGAAACCGAAACCCGTTTCACACCCGTGAGAAACCCACTGCCGATCTCGACCACCGGCGACCGTTCGACGTCCGACGAAGCTTCCAGGAGCAAGAGCAGAGTCCGGCGAACGCATAGGCACCGGAACCGAGCCGCGAGGTAGCCGGAGCAGCCCGATCCGAGCTCCGAAAATCCAAGGGAGAGAAGAGGTGATGGCCGGCGAACCACCGCACCTGGGCCGGAAAGAAGGGTACCGGTGTGTTCAAGGGAGGAAGCCGGTCATTTTGGTACCGGTCTTGGCCGGTAAGACCGCCGGAACCGCCGACGACGGCAAGAGGCAGTGAGGAGATCAAAAACGATGCCGTTTTGCTGGAAGGAAAGGGAAGGAAAGGGAAGGAAAAGGAAGGAAAAGGGGAAAGAAAAGGAAAGAAAAGAAAGGAAAAGAAGGGAAAAAGAGAGAAAATTTTTGGGGGACGACTCGAGGTTCGGGTAAGTTGACCGAGGGTCGATATTGACCTACGGGTGAATTTCGGAATTTAATTTAATATTATTTTAATGGAAAATAATCCGAATTTACCTAATTATGCAATTTTACGACGGAGACCGAACGAGAGCCGATCGAGCTCTGATCTTCGTACCCCGCATCGTATCGGGTAAGTACGATTTAAATTCGGCATTAAGATTTCTTTAAATATCGATTTTTAAGTATTTTACGGAATTACGGATTAATTTCACATAGGAAGGAATATTAATTCGTAATTGCAATAAATTGCCGTAAATGGTATACGGGCTATCCAATGAACTTGGATCGAAGCCCGATAATTATTAGTAAACTGCATAAGCCCGGTATACCCGAAGAAGGGAATTAATAAATATAAAAGGGCTGAAATGGGCCGAGACCAAATAGGGTAAATAGGGCCCAATACTTTAAAGTTGGTCAGTAGATGCGATATACTGATCGAGATAAGTGAATTAACCTCGATTACGTGGTTATATGCAGTGACGTATCTTTGTTTGGCGCGCACTTGGACCGAGAGGTTCGGTAGCTTCGAGATAAGCTAAGTCTACGCGCGATTCCAGGTAAGGGAATTTTATGAGCACTTAGAGGTAGCTGTACGTAATTTTGAGGGTATTTACAGTACCTTAAATTCATTAGGCTACCCAAAAACAGAATAATAATTTTTACGATAAAAATATGGAAATAGTGAAAAATGACCATTTTGCCCCCAGTTAGGAAAATTTCAAAAAGGGTAGTAAAGCTATGAAATTGCATGAATTTCATGATTTTAATGCTTTATATGAATAGACTGCTGTGATTTAAGCAAATACGAACATAGGTTGGCTATTGCTTTATTGAATTATACGAAAGGGTACCGGTTTGTACCGGTTACTATTTTTAAAAGATGTTTTGCAAAGACTTAGCCACTTATCGTATTTATACAAGTAAAAAGGAGTGTTAGAGTCTTACTCGCACTCAAGTTTACCGAATTATTTTCATGAAAAGCCGTACTGGAGCATTGCTCGTACGAGAAATTTGTGTGTGCATAACACCGTGCTGAAGCTTCGCTCGCACGCGATTTTAGATATCATGATATGCATAGCGTGGTGTTGGAGCTTCGCTCACACTAGACGCGAGTTGACATGCATATAGTTGTGCGGAAGCCTCTTGTAGACTGTGTGTCGCAGAGAGTTGAGATACTCGCACGTAAACTTTGAGACATGGGTTGGTTATCGACATAGTATTGGGCTGGCTAAGACCTATGGCAGGCACCCCCAGACTATGATATGGGTTCACGGAGTACGATGTACCGTGTATGTCACACGGAGTACGCTGTACCGTGCAGTCATGATGACTACGATGTTACTCGATATTCTGGCGGGTAGGACTTGACCCCACCTCCCGTTGCAGTTGTGATGCCCCGCACGCCGGGATCCGTGTGCCTGGGATCACAGGGACATAGTATGGCCATAGTCCTCGTTTTCATACAGTAACCTACATGCCTCACGTGATATCATACGGTCTAGATAGACCAGGACAAACCCGATGGAGGGGTAGTCCCGATTTATGCTTTTAAAAAGAGATCTGATTTTATGAATCAAGGTATTCCCGAGTGATGGGTTTAGCCTTGATGGGATGAGTTTTGATTTAAACAAATAAGTTTTTTTAAGGTGAAGGATTTACGATGAAACTAATAGATTTTGATGTGACGAGCATGAGATGTCATACATGAGGAATTTCCATGTTGATTTTATATGCAACTTCATGATTTCTTCTATACGATATACATTCATATGGCATCGTTTTAGTCATATCTCATGCTCCAAATATAAACGATTTTTATATCATACTATTATCAGTACGTAGATAGTATAGTTATCTACCTGCTTATATTATTGCCTTACTGAGCACGTTTCGCTCACCCTTTCATTTTCCACCCCACAGGGTACACTCAGTAGAAGAGAGCGACAATAGCTTCGCAATTCGGTTATCCGCTGCTTCTAATTAAGACCAGGTATACACATTTATATAATTTCGTATCTGAACATATAGATGCACAGTACTGTATATGATGTAATATTGGGGATGTATTTAGTTTAAATAAATTGATATGTAAATAAATTATGAAAATTGAATGATAAATAGGGAAGAGGTGACTAACACCGGATCATAGCCCAACTGTTAGTAGTGGAACTGCTCACGACGGGTAAGGAGTATAGAAAAAGCGAAAAAATTTGTAGGGATTTTTAGGTAATTTGGGTCGTGACAACAATTCGGTCTTAAGGACCTAAAAATTTCGATATACGTTTAGTATACCTTAATGGGATTTAAAATTTTCACCTTACGCCCATTGCATTTTTAACCATTAAATTTATTCCGGAATCCTTCCGAATAAATTTTCCTTACTTCCGGGGATGATTATCTTGTATTCTGGCCAAGAATATTTTTCTCCAAATTTTCCTCCACACTTGGGTTAATTTTTTTAACCATGATTAGTCAACTATGGTAAAAGTCCACTTTCTTAACTATAGTTGACTTTTTCCTTAATCATTGACTAAGTTGACTTTTTCTTAAAATTTTGAAAGTATGATATCTTATGTCTTACACTCTCGTCTTTATGTTTCAATCGTTCTCGGTGGATAATTTCACCCGAAACACCTTTTCTCGCCAAAAAGGTTCATTTTACCCTTTTTAGCTTTTACTCTCGTTTTCTATGTTCGGGACTAAATCAAGCAGACTTTCCTTCATGAGCTCTCTATGGTCTTTCATTTTAAGTTCTTATTTTCAATCAGAATGATTTAGAATAACTTGGTTTAGCCTGTGATACTCATCGCTCACATTAGGCATTTTATGTAGCTTTTGCGTGTTAAATCATTTCACTAACACTTTAAGTCTAGTAAATACTCTTCTTATGATTCAACTATAATTACATAGTGTTCATACACATAGGAATCATAAGGTACAAGCTACAAAAATCTGGGTCTGACAACCTTGACCTCTCAAATCACTAATTTTACGAAGAAGGTAGAGTCGCTCAGTACCCAGCATAATCCTTTTACAGTCCTAATCTGATTTATTCTGTCCAAAGTCCTTTCCGTTCATGCGATCTGTGTAGTGGTACACACTCTATGGATAGGTGTCCACTTAACCTAGAATCGGTTCAGTATGTTGCTCCACTTCAGAAGCAACAGAACAACCCCTTGTCAAACACCTACAAACCAGGGTGGAGAAACCATTCTAACTTCCCCTAGAGCCAAAACCAAGGGCAAACTTCTAGCTCTAGATCTGTAGGACCCCTTAGTTTTTAAGCTCCACCGGTTCAGGTACCACCACAGCATCCATTCCCATACCATCAACCATCCCCACCTCAATTTCAGCATCATCCACCTCACTTCCATCAACCACCACCACCACCACCACAACCCTTGCAGCCCCAACATTACCATGCACCAGCAGCTGAGAAGAAGCCCTCGCTTAAGGAAATGTTCACAACTATCCTGCAAAATCAAGCTGCCTCAATTAAGAACATAGAAGTTCAGGTTGGATAAATAGCTAGTGCTCTTAGCCAATGTCCTCAAGGGACCCTTCCTAGTAACACTGAAGTTAATCCTATTAAGCAAAGGGAGGGTAAGAAACATGTTAGATCTATTACCCTTAGGAGTGGTAGAGAGCTAGTTGAGCCACAAGTTAAGTTTGGACCTGAACAGCCCATAGTTGATAAACCCATAGGTTCTAATGAAGCAGCTCAGAAGGAGCAGGAACATCAGGATCAGGCTACAAAGGAAACAGAGATAGGCGCTTCTTCATCTTTACCTTCTTCTTCTTTACTGCCTTCCTCGTCCTTTGATTCTAAACAAGTTCCCACTACATTACCTCTAGTTAGACCACCAGTACCTTTTCCTCAGAGGTTCCAAAATCAAAAACTGGAACAACAATTGTCTAAATTTCTTGAGGTTTTTAAGAAGCTTCACATCAACATTCCTTTTGCAGATGCCTTAGAGCAAATGCCAAGTTATGTGAAGTTTTTGAAGGATATCCTCTCGAGGAAGAGAAGACTGGAAGATTATGAAACGGTGGCCTTAACTGAGAAATGTAGTACAGTTATCCAGAGGAAATTACCCCCTAAGCTCAAGGATCCCAGGAGTTTTACCATACCCTGCACAATTGGAAATCTATTCTTTGGTAGAGCCTTGTGTGATTTAGGAGCTAGTATAAATTTGATACCTTTGTCTATCTATCAGAAGTTAGGAATAGGGGATGCCAAGCCCACCACAATTATCCTTCAGCTAGCTGATCGATCAATTAAATATCCGAAGGGGGTCATTGAGGATGTGTTAGTAAAGGTGGAAAAATTTATTTTCCCTGCGAATTTTATTATTTTAGACATGGAGGAAGAGAAGGAAGTCCCCATTATACTAGGCAGACCTTTCCTAGTGACTGGTAGAACTTTAATAAATATATAGGAGGGGGAGTTAACTATGAGTGTCCTAGATCAGGAGGTGATATTTCATGTTTTCAAACCTTTAAAGTTCCCCGATGACTCTCAAAACTATTTTAGGATGGAAGACATAAGGTTTAAGCACAAGAAATCTGAAAGAAGGAGGGAAGTAGATAGAGCTACGGAGGAGTTAACTGTTAACATTCTGTCACCATTTTGGCTAATCCACATACTCTTCGCCCTCTTGCTGAGTGTTGTTTTCTTCAGCTGTATTTGAAGTGGTTGTATATTTCTTTTCGCTTTGTATATAGTTCATTTTTTTCTTTTTCTTTTATGTTGTTTCTTTCCGTGTTTTTTTTTGCAGGTTTATTTTCTAGTTTTACGCTTTCAATCAAAGCTTCAGTTGTTCATCATCATCAGAAAGGGGAGTACTTTGTTCTTGAGCTTAAATTCTTATATTATCTGCACACTGAGGACACTGTGCACTTTAAGTTTGGAGGAGGGGATATCACTTGAGCAATTTTGTGAAAAATTGGAAAAAATTTCAAAATTTTTTCGAAATCAAAATTTTTTCGATAATATGAGCTTAAATTGTTTGATTTTGGGATGATTTAGTGCTTAGCATGTAGTTTTCCCATATTCCGATGATATGACCCTATGATTTAGTCTGACTTTGATTGAATAAGAAGCATGATTTTAGGAAAAGCATGAAGTTGAATTCTTAAATTTGTCTTAGTTCTGATTGTGATTGCCTCATCTTATGCACATGTCATGTCAAGAATATGTATATTTATTTAGAGAAAGCTTATGTGGACATAGGATTGCATTTGCTCAGTTGATTTTGTGCATCATATTCTATAATTTGTTTGATCTGATTTTGAGGCGAAATATTAGATCACACTTAATTAGGGAGATGATTTAGGCCATCTTTAGATCGTTTAAGCCTTTCTAGCCTTCCTTGTACATATGCTACCCCTAGTCACCCATCTGGGCCAAATAAGTTTTTCTCTGTAAATATTTCGGCAAAATTTTCCTTAGCTTAAATACTTTTTTCCTATCCCTTACCCCGAAAGCATGAAAAGTCATTAGGATATATTGTGAGCTATATGGGCATTAAGAGATAGTGAAGGAGTATGTATGCAAAAAAAAAAAAAAGAAAGAAAAAAAGAGAAAAAGAAAAAAGAAAAGAAGAAAGAAGAAAATACAAAATAGAATAAAAAGTTTAGTGAAATAAATAAGTTTGGGGGAAATGATTTGAGCTCTTACATTAAGATCCTAGAAGTAATGCATGTTAAGGGGTAATTAAACCTAAATCGACTTTATCATACCTTGCCCCAACCTTACATTACAAGCTTAATGAAGTCCTATTGATCTTTGATTAAGTGTGACTACATTAGTGAAGATAGACGTGAAAAGCAAACTTATGGGAATGATCACATGTCATTGACTTTGCATTCACTGTGTTGCATAATCTGATCCGGGTAATGTACTGTGAAGTGACTTAGACATTTTTCACACACTCACGAGGAGTCCAATTTGGGTTAGGACTTATGATTGAATAATTCTAAGTGCTGGACTTGTAATTGTGAGTCTTTGATTTCATAAGTTTGTACTTTTTCTTTGAGGATGATATTGAGAAAATTATTCTGTTTAGTACTTGGCATTCCTACAATTATTTGTTTTGCTTGAGGACAAGCAAAAGCTCAAGTTTGGGGGTGTGATAATACTATATTTTTAGAATTATTTGTGCTTAATTTCTTAATTAATTATTTAAATCCCCAATTTATTTTGTTAATTATCCCCTTTATTTAATTAAAATTCTCATGTTTGCAGATAAATTAAATCCGGATGAATTTTGAATATTTCGGTAGAAAATGGACCAAAATTGGACTAAAATCGAGTTTGAGCCATGCGGATAACACGAGCCATGCCACCTAGCATATCTAATTGGACAAGAAGATCGATGACATGGAAATATCTTTTCAAGGAGCCAATGGTGTGAAGACAAGTGGCAAAAAAAATGCCAACTCATCTAGGATGTAGAAATTACAATTTTCCCTTTTTGTGTGTATAAATAAGACATGGATGACAATTGAAAGAGGAGGTAATTTTAGGAGTAGAAGTAAATGTAATTTAGGAGTAGGAGTAGTGTAGGTAGAGTAGTTTTTAGAGTTATTTTCCTTCCTAGTATTTTTTTTTTATTTTCCCGGTTGTTTTACTATACATTTCATGTTCTTCATTAGTCTTTGTTAAATTTCATTTTCAATGGATAATCACTTTCATTTTCATGTTTTCGGTTTGGTAAGCTTAGTTCTTTGATTTTTTTTTTTTGCACTTGAGTTCTCAAATTTCTTTTAATTCTCGGTTTAGCCTTCTTGTTGGATTTCATATTTTATTTTCCCACTCTCCATTCGGGTCTGTGAAGTGCTGAAGCTTGCTCACCGCCGAGCATTGCATAACACTAGTAGGGGAGGAGATATAGCAATACTTGGACAACTAGTTGCAAACAGACCTGAAAGCAAGGCAACAGACTAGGAACCCGAAAGGGCAATGGCAGCAAGTAGGCTTGGAGCAGTAGCAGATTGCAGAACCGAGAAGCAGAGTGCAACATTCCGATTGGAAAGCACGAACAACAGCCTGGAGCACGAGATCAGCTAGAGGGCCTGTGCAGTTAGATGGCTAACCTAGAGCAGCCTGGAGCAAGTTGCAGTGTCAGTATTGCATGACAGACTGAGAATGGAGGCCGAACAACAGGTAAAAGCCTGGACCAAAGGACAAATTGAGACATCACCTGGAAATAAAAATGAAATGAAGAATGAACAGTGAATGGAGGGATGTGGATGATTTAAAATTGGTTAAGGCTTGTTTGGCTAGTGCATAATAGTAATTAATTCATTTTCATGCATTGTTAATTTAGTTTAATTTCAATTTAATTTGTTAGCTTAGTTTAGAGTCTTTAATTAAATTGCATGATTAATATTCGTGCTTAATAGTTTAGAACTTAGTTTTAATTAGGTTGATAGTTAATTAAGTGTTCATTTAGAATTAAATTAGGGGTAAATTTATTTCATTAAATCTTAACTTAGTTTAAATTGCATTTTGATTAAGTAGTTTAATTGTATTTTAGGTTAGTTTAATTTAATTAATCTTACTTTGTTATTTTCATAATTGCATTTTATTTTAATTGTGTTAATTAGTTTTAACTGTTTTAATTATTTTTGTAGATTTTTTATTTTAATTGCGTGGAGCACTGTAAGTAATTTTGCTCGGTTTTATTCTTTTTATTTTATTGCTTTCCAGTACTTTTAACTTTAGACTTAGTAGATCACCCACCGATAATCAAAACTTCATAATTTGCTAGGATATACTTAGGGTAAGATTAACCGGTAGTTAATTGGGCTAACCAACTTCTCTGATGGACGATAACTCGGGACTCAAATCTCATTATTACTTGTACGACTTGTGCACTTGCGGTAATACGTTTAGGGCCTATCAATACTAATTTGAGGATTTTAAGGATACTCTAGGTCGGGCTCAAGAAGTTGAAATGGGCTTAGATGTGACCCGAACTGAGCATGGGTACAAAGTCAAGGATCAAGATAAAGAAAAAGGGATACATGCATCTCGATATGATATGAGAAAGAGCCAGCCGAAGAGGCAAAGAACAGATGAGCCTTAGACATGGGCTGGGAAGCCTAAGATCCATATGGGTAGAACTGCCACTGCTCAAAGCCCTGGGACAGTAGTGCCGCAGTACAAGAACTGTGGCAAGATACATGTTGGTGAATGCCGTTGGGCTACTAATGTTTGTTTCAGGTGTGGAGAGGTAGGGCACATGATTAAGGATTGCCCATTAATGAGACCTTATGAATCTCGAGAACAACCAAAACAGCCTGAGAGGCAAGTACCGATTCCCCAAAGACAAGTCCTGCAGCGGAGAGCAACAGCTGCAGAGAAGGGTAAGAGGCCCATTACACAGGGACATGTGCGAGCGATAGACGGAGAGACAGCTGACATCTCCTCCGATACTATCAGAGGTACGCTTATGGTCTGTAATTGCTACGCACATGTTTTATTTGATTAAGGTGCTACACACTCTTTTATTTCCCCATAATTTGCATGTAAATTGCATTTAGAACCTGAATCCGTAAATCCCATGTTACGTATCAGTACACCAATGCATGACTCTCAATTGACGGATATGATATGTAAAAATTGTGAAATTGTGGTAGGAGGTAGAAAGCTATTAGTAGATCTAATTTTATTGAATATGTCGGGTTTTTATGTAATTTTGGGTATGGATTGGTTAGCTGCTAATCGTGTAAGTTTAGATTGCTACACTAAGACCTTGACTTTCTCCTTGCCTGAAAAGTTTGATGTATGTTTTGTTAAGAATAAATAAAATGCATGGTGTTAAATTTTACGAAATTATTGGTTAATAAATTAAAAAGTTGTTAACAGTATGATTCATATGAAGGCTATATTACCTTTATTTCTGACAACAGTCAGGAATCACCAAGTATTCAAGATGTTTCGATTGTATGTGAGTTTCTCGATGTCTTTCAAAAGATTTATCGAGGCTACTACCAGAGAGAGAAGTTGAATTTGCAATTGATCTGGTGCTCGACACTCAGCCTATTTCCAAGCCACCTTATCGAATGACATTGGTCGATTTAGAGGAATTGAAAAAGCAGTTACAAGAATTGCTCAATAAGGGATTTATTAGGCCGAGTGTGTCTCCATGGGGTGCTCCGGTACTGTTTGTCAGAAAGAAAGACGGCAGTCTTCGCCTGTGTATTGATTATAGACTGTTGAATAAGGCAACGATAAAGAATAAGTATCGTCTACCAAGGATAGATGACTTATTTGATCAATTAAGAGGGGCCTCAGTGTTCTCCAAAATAGATTTGAGATCGGGTAATCATCAATGAAGGATTAAGGAGGCTGGTATATCGAAGACAGCCTTTCGGACCTAATATGGGCACTATGAATTTTTGGTGATCCTCTTTGGACTGGCTAATGCCCCTGCTGCCTTTATGAATTTGATGAATGATGTTTTTCGAGAATATTTGGATAAATTTGTGATTGTGTTCATTGTGAAATATTGATTTTTTCTAAAAAAGTCTCGAGAGGTGTACGAGCAGCATTTGAGAATTGTACTCCAAACTCTTCGTAAGAAGAGACTGTATGGTAAATTTAGTAAATGTGCATCCTGGTTGGAACAAATTGCCTTCCTTGGACACATAGTATCTAGGGACGGGGTGTCTGTGGATCCGTCCAAAGTGGATGCAATATTAAAATGGGAGAGACTGAGGACAGTGACAGAGGTTCGGAGTTTCCTAGGATTAGCAGGATACTACCGAAGTTTTGTCGAAGGATTTTCCCAGATTGTAGCTCCACTGTCTAAGTTGACCCGTAAGAATGTCCCATTTCAGTGGTCTGATCAGTGTGAGTGGAGCTTCCAAGAGCTCAAACATCGGTTGACCACAACACTAGTCTTGACCATTCCGAGTGGTTCAGGAGGATTTGTAGTTTACATTGATACTTCCTACCAGGTTTTGGGCTGCGTGCTAATGCAGAATGGTAGAGTGGTTGCTCATGGTTCTCGCCAGCTAAAGGATCATGAGCATAACTATCCCACTCATGACTTGGAGTTGGCTGCAATAATTTTTGCACTGAAGATATGACGGCTTTACTTGTATGGTGAAATATTTCAGATTTTCACTGACCATAATAGTTTCAAGTATATTTTTGATTAGAAGGAGTTGAATATGAGACATCAGAGATGGATAGAGCTCCTGAAGGATTATGACTGCAAGATTTTGTACCATCCGGGCAAGGCGAATATGGTAGCAGATGCCCTCAGTAGAAAGGGTATGATGTCCTATATGATGATTAGAGAATGAGACTTGTTAGAGCAGTTCACCAAGCTCAGACTCAGTGTTGATGAGGTTAAGGATGGGTTTATGGCTAGCCTACAGATAAAACCCAGTACACTTGATCAAATTAGAGCAGGACAGAGGAATGATCAGAAATTATTGTATATGGTTAGTCAAGCTGAGGAGATATCGCAGTCAGAATTCTTGGTCAGTGATGATGGGTTGTTGAGATTTCGGGGTCGTATTTGTGTACCCCATGATGACACCTTGAGACAGAGTATTTTGAAAGAGTTTCATTGTTCTCGATTTACTATGCACCTAGATAATCTTCTGCTTCCTCTATAATTGAAACCTCTATCTACTGCCTGTCTCTTCCCATCTCTATCCCTCACTCTACCAACCTTCCCAAACTCTAAGGCATTTCGCTCAATATCCTGTTCACACAACTACACCCTATGCACTGCCTCCTCATAGGTTGGTATATCAAAAGGAACCAATCGGGATTTGATGGCTGGTCTTAGTCCATCCACAAGCTTTTGAACCTTCTTGACCTCACTATCCATCATGTCAGGATCATACCTGCCCAAAGAGATAAATTTTATCTCATACTCATCCATTATATGCTCGTCTGGGTTAATCCTAAGAATTACATTTGCAGCTTCCGTTATGCAGTATCTAAAGCATATTACATCTTGAAGGTCTCCAAAAATATATCCCAGCTGATCTTTGTATGCCGGGCTCTCAAAATGGGTCTGGTGGACTTCCACCAATGCTTTGTCGATCCCTTAAGCATGAATGCGGTAAAAGCAACCATCTCTGTAGTAGTGCACTCGAAAAATCCATATAACTTTTCAATCTCATTCACCCAGTCCTCTGCTGCTACTGGGTCCTTAATTCCACTAAAAGACAGTGGTCTAAATTTCTGGAATTGTCATAATCTATCTTGGTCACATCCATAACCTCAACCTTTACTACCCTGTGGTGGAGCAATAGCAAAACGCATATCCTGTACTGGTAGGGGTGTGGGAGTATTTGTAGTCTGGGGTCTCTGGGCTGGCTGTGCAGGCATCTCAGGAGCAGATACTGGTTCAGCATCACCTTGTACAGCTGGACCTTGCCCACCCCTAACTCCAGCTATCGACTGGGTAATCAACTCTAAAATCGTCTCTAATCTCTGCTCTATCCTCGCGAAGCGTTCCTCAGTACTCTCGGGTCTCTTTGTTCGACCCTATGGGGCATGCTCAACTTCAGCCTCCACTTCTATCTCCTCTTGAGTCTCACATGGTAATGACTCAGCATGGCTCTCAGGCCTACCCGTATGGCCTCTAGCTCGTGCTCTCGCCCCTTTACTGCGACTAGTATTAGGCATAATGCCCAGATTCCTACATTCACAATCATTTCTTAGTCAAACCCATCTCGATATACACAGTTGTATCTAAACAAGCACAGTAACATAGGGATGTAATTTTTTCTAATTATTTACACCGACACACATCAAACCAACTCTGCTCTTATACCAATTAAATCTGTCACAACCCTCAATTTACAAAAAATCACTACCAATTTTTCATTTTTCGTTTATTATTTAATCCGTTATTCTTACCTTCCTCTGATCGTGAACAGCTTGACCACCAACAGTTGGGCTGTGCATCGGTGAAAATCTCATCCAACCATACTATTTCAATTTACATTTTATTTAAAGGTAAACACACATTTCTTAAATTAGAGTTGTGATTTACAAGTGTTTACAATTCTTTACATCCCCAAATGTTACATTCAAAATATTATTGTGCTATTGCATGTCTAGATACAAAACTGTACAAATGTGTATACCTTTATATGATGGGATGCAGCAGACTCCAAAAATCAACTCCTCAGTCGTTCACAGTCTATAGAAAGTGCTCTGTAGAGGGGGAAAATAAGGGGGTGAGCAAACCACACGCTCAGTAAGGCAATCATGCGAGCAGGTAGATAACTGTACTAGCTACATAATCATGATGCCATGCGTAAAACCACGCAGTTACTCATCATACCTTAAAACATCAGTTCATGCACGTGTTCATGATATATAAAGCAGTTCATGCTATTCAAATCAGTGCACAAGTCATAAAAATAGCATGAAAAATCATCATGCCAAGTGCACTTAAAAGAAGTTCATCTCTTTCCAAAATTTCAAATTTCCAAAATCTCAAATCCCTAACCTCCTATCGCACCTCATCTCTCTATTCTCCCTCCAGATCGATCTTCGGTAAGAAAATTGTCAAATCTTCTCTTCGATTCTTGATCTAGTAACCTACATTGCAAAATTTTTTCTCAAAATTCTTAGATAAGTGCTCAATTTCTCTCTAGGTCGAATCTAGTTACTGTTTCATTGGTTAGGTTGTTAGTGAACTAGTTTTAAGATTATCTAGAGTTTTTCCAGTGTCTAGAACAATGCCAAGACTTAAGAGAGTAGGCCAAAAACCTCCTAGACCAAGTGTAGATCAAGGGTCCTCCTCTCAATCAAACCCTCCTTCAGTTACTACCTTTAACTGGTGTTTTAAAACACCTACAAAAAGGAAGAGATATGAAGAGTACTTTTCCACCATGCCAATTAAACATTGGCGAACCATCGATTTTTCTTTCTTAAACCGCATTGATTTTCCCTATCTACCTAAATTTGAAGAGTTTGGTTAGATTTCGTTTATCAAAATCAATACTACCATACCCCCAAACATCGTCAGGGCATTCTTTTCAAATGTCGAACTCACATATGATCCTGACGATACTTGTAAAATTCTCGAGTATACAACGTATGTCATGGGTAAGTCCATTGCAATAGACCCTGATGTCTTAGCCCAAGCTTTCCACATAAGCAATGAAGGCTTGACCAATGAAGATGAGGAAGTCCCCTTGGAGTTTGATATTCCCGGGGATAAGGCCACACCTACCGATGCACCCACGATTACTCCACCTCATTATCTCATGGAATCTTCGTCCTTTCGGTACCCGTCATTCCACCGTTAGGAGGTTAGATCATTTTTGGATCCACCACATCCACTCCACAAGTCAAAAACCCAACCTTGTCCATTTTATCTATGAAGATTGGTTGAAGATCGTACGCGGCCAAGCCACCACGATAGTTTTTCCGCAACCGTTGGCGTACTTTCTACAACGACTTGGAGTGGACTGTAGCTGTGAAACGTGTGAAGTGCCCTCCCCAAAGAGTGTCTTAAACATCGGGACACTCTACCACATGGGCTACTACAAGGACTTTTGAGGCGAATGGACGAAGAAACGAGAACAAACGCCTGCTGCAACCATGGAGGAAGATCCCTCAGATGAGCCCATAGATCCACCGACTGCACCGACTGAGCGTCCATCATCTTCCACTGCTCAGCCCACTGCACCTGCTCCCTCACCCGCTGGCATGGAGTTCATTGTGACGATGATGAGTGAGCTGAACCGGAAGATAGATGAAGGTTTTACAAACCTTCATGCCACTCAGCAGACGATGATCATGGAGCTGAACCGCAAAATAGATGAAGGCTTTGCAAATCTTCATGCTACTCAGCAGGCGATGTATGATGAGCTTCAAGTCACTCATACTCACGTTAAGGATCTTATGGATCGGTTTTCTCCTCCACAGTAGGACATATTTGATAGGTCTAGTTTCGCTACTAGTTTCGCTATGTTTTGTAATTACTAGTTGTTTAAACTGCATTTGCTTGAATGAGATGTCATCTGAGTTATTGTTGCAATGAGCTCTAATGAAATGCTATTTTGAAATGAACAGAGTATTGCTTAACTTTCAATGTCATTGATATGACAAAAAGGGGAGAAGAATAAGAATAAGTAAACATGTTAAACATGCTATGATTTAAAGGAATGATTAAACTGAGGGGGAGTTAAGAGGCCAAAAGCCAATAGTGAGGGGGAGCTTACAAAAAGGGGGAGTTTTTTTTGCACACATACAAGTAGGAAACTAAACATGTTTATTAAATAGGTTTTGTCATATCAAAAAGGGGGAGATTGTTGAGTTAATATATTTTGAAATGACAAAACAAGTAAATTCAATAATATAAAGATGATGCAAAAACATGTTTAAAGGTTATCGTACCAGAACTTAAGTTTCTGAAGATGAGAGATCGATTTGGGTTATGAGAGATCGATCTCCTGGGTTTTCTTGGATAAGAGATCGATCTGGGTTATGAAAGATCGATCTCCTGGGTTTTCTTGGATGAGAGATTGATCTCATGAAGACATGAGATCGATCTGCTAAGCTTTGAACTTGTTTAAAAGTATTAAGGAAGATTGAGATCGATCTATAAGGGTTATAAGATCGATCTGCCTAGTACATGATGTTGGTGAGATCGATCTGGTATAGCAAGAGATCGATCTCCCCAAAAACAAAAGGTAAAGGCAGTAGATCGATCTGTAAGATCGATCTGTACGCAAACAGAGAGTTTATGAGATCGATTTGGTATAGGAAGAGATCGATCTCCTCAAAGTCAGAGAGCTAAGGAGATTGATCTTGGTTGATAAGAGATCGATCTCTTCACTAAGACAATACCTAGAAGATCGATCTATAGATCGATCATGCCTCAAAAAGAGAGGATGGAAGATCGATCTGCCTGTTCGACAGATCGATCTCTTTTAACATTTTCAAATTGGAAGATCGATCTGCCAGTTCGACAGATCTATCTCCTTGCTTCATTTTGCCTTGATCTTGCAGGAACTATAACTAAGAGATCGATCTGGTCAAGATGGCAGATCGATCTGGCATTCTACTGGAGGTACCCAACGGCTATTTCTACAAAAATCTCAACGGGAAAAATAGCATTAAATGCTCCAACCACCAATCCTTCAGTATATAATCAAGCATTAAAGACACTGAGAATAGAGACACAATTGCTGCACATTTCTTACATTCTCAAGAGTTTAATTCCTACATTCTATTTGTCTTCAATTTCATTTATTGAGTTTGTTGCTTTAAGCTTGTGCAAAAAGCTGTATTTGTCCTACCCACATTAAAAGCTTGATATTGTATTCATCCTATCTTTAAGAGAGAAGAGGATTGTTCCTCAATGAGATAAATTTTGTAAAAGGGTGAATACATCATTGTATTAGAAAGGGTAGAGAGGTTATTCCTTAACCTGAAAAAGGGATTGTGTAACTTTCATTGAAAAAGAGAAAAGCTCTTGACAAGGAGGTCAAGAAGAGAGGACGTAGGCAGGAGATTGGCCGAACCTCTATAACTCACTATGTTTGATATTCTCTTCCTTATCTTGCTTTAATTTGTTTCATTACATTATATTGTTTATTCATTAATTGTTAATTAAGTTTAAATTAGTTTAAATTTGCCATTAACATTAGAAAATCGATTCACCCCCTCTCGGTAGAGCCAACATACCGAGTTGTGGTTAAACTGAGAAATTAACTATGTACGCAGGACAATCAGGATGTCTGATAGACATCACAGTGGCGGGGAGAGTTCATGTTCTCTGGTGAGGATTCAGGGTATGATTGTTAGCTTGACTGATTGAGGCAGTTTCAGAAGCTGAAGCATCCATCGTTCAGTGGGGTCAAAAACCCTGTAGTAGCAGAGGATTGGATCAACCGATTGGAGAAGCAATATCGAGTTTTTTGATGTTCGACCACTAATAGAGTGGCCTTTGCTACGTTCATCTTAGAGGGCAAGGCAGAGCATTGGTGGAAATCTGCTAAACCCATCCTGAGAGTTAGACATTAGGTGATTGACTGAGAGATCTTTTTGGATGCCTTTCGGAGGCAGTATATCCCAGCCACTCAGTAAAGATTACAGATAAAATTTATTGGTCTGATCCAGGGGAATCGGTTGATAGATGAGTATGAATCTTAATTCACATCCCTAGGAAGGTACGACCCAGATACCATGGGCAGTGAGATGAGGAAGGTCTGCAAGTTTATGGGTGGATTGAGACCTTTTATTGGAGCCCGACTAACCCCATTTGATATCATCACTTATGAGGAGGTCGTGTGTAAAGCTCAACTATGTGAGCAAAACTATGAGTTACACGTCCCTGAGTTCGGTAAGGGCATGAAGGGCAGAGATAAGGATCAGAAGAGATCAGCAGAAGATTAAGGTGTCCGAAGGGTAAGATGTCGTTTGTTAGACGACCAATGGGCGATGAGTCACGGGGTAAGATGATTAAGCCCCCAGTGTATTAGCCCTTGACTCCAGCTAGGGGTATAGTGATTGGAAGGCCCTGGTTAACCATTGATCAATGTAGGACATGTGGTAGATACGATGGGAGTAGACCCTGCCCCTTATTGACTAAAGTATGTTTTGAGTGTGGCAAGATAGGGCACATAGTGAGGAATTACCCAGAGTTGACTGAGACAGCCCCACAGAAGGGCAAAAAGTCAGAGAGAGATACTACTGGTACTTCTGCCCCCAAAAGGAGGGCTACAACTGAAGAGAAGAGGAAGCAAGCTATTGAACGCGATCGAGTGTTTGCCCTAGACCAGAAGGCTACAGATGCCTCAACAGATGTAATTAAAGGTACTATTCTAGTATTTGATCTTGAAGCATTTATTTTAATTGACCCTGGTGTCACACATTCACTCATATTGTATGAATTTGCATATAAACTGCTTCAGTATGTAAAGCTTGTACCATTAGGTAAGGTGTTGCTTATTAGCACACCAAAGAGAGATAGTCAATTGGCATAGTATGTGTATAAGCATTGTAAGTTAAAAGTAGGAAACAAGGATATGTCAGCTGACCTTCTCCTGCTAAACATGCATGATTTTGATGTAATATTATGAGTGGATTGGTTAGCTACAAAGCATGTTGTCTTAGATTATTATTCTAAGATGATAATGTTTTCTACACCTGAGAAGTGTATTGTAAAGTTCTCTAAGAAGTATTAAGAGAATATGTGATTAAAAGAGTAAAGATTTGTACTAACTATGTGGATAATACTATGAAGGGTTTATTGCATATGTGGTTGATACAGATAAGGCATACCTAGAATTAACAGACATTCCAGTGGTTAGGGATTTTCTCGATGTCTTTTCGGATGTATTACCATGGTTACCACCAGATAGAGAGATGGAGTTTTGTATTGATTTGGTGCATGGTACCAAGCCGATATCCAAACCAGCATATAAAATGGCTCCGATTGAATTGGAAGAGCTAAAGAAGCAATTGCAGGAATTACTGGATAAGGGGTTTATTAGATCGAGTGTTTCACCATGGGGAGCATCGATTTTGTTCATTAAGAAGAAAGATAGAAGCCTCCGATTGTGTATTGACTACAGGTTATTGAATAAGGCAACCATCAAGAACAACTACCCCTTTCCACATATTAATGATTTGTTGGATCAACTTCAGGGAGCGCAGATCTTTTCCAAGATAGATATGAGATATGGGTATCATCAATTGAGGATTTGCAGTGAGGATGCGCCCAAGATAGTTTTTCGTACCCTATATGGACATTATGAATTCTTGGTTATGCCTTTCGGGTTAACCAATGGTCCTACAGGTTTTATGGCATTGATGGCATTTTGGTGTATTCGAAGTCTAGGGAAGAACACAAGCAGCATCTGAGTATTGTGTTACAGACCCTCAGAGAGAGGAAGTTATATGTGATGCTCAGTAAGTGTGATTTCTAGTTGGAACAGATATCATTTCAAGGGCATGTTGTATCGAAAGACTGCGTGCTAGTTGATCCGTCCATGATTGAAGAAGTAGTTCAGTGGGACAAACCCAAGACTATTATAAAGATACATAGCTTTCTAGGTTTAGCTGGATATTATTGCCGATTTGTATAGGGTTTCTCTAAATTGGCTACTCCATTAACTTGTCTTACTCAAAAAAATGTTGAATTTGGGAGGGATAATACATGTGAAAAGAGTTTTCAGGAACTAAAGCACTAACTGACCACCGCACCTATTCTCACCATACCAAACAGCTCAAGAGGTTTCTCAGTGTATATTGATGCATATGGACAGGGACTGGGCTGTGTATTGATACAGAATGGGAAGGTAGTTGGTTATGGATTCAGACAACTCAAGGACCATGAGAAGAATTATTCGACCCATGACTTAGAGTTGGCAGCCGTAGTGTTTGCACTAAAGATATGGCGCCACTACTTGTAGGGTGAGATATTTCATGTATTTACTAATCATAAGAGCCTCAAGTATCTGTTTTCACAGAAAGAATTGAATATGAGGCAAAGACGATGGTTAGAGCTTCTGAAAGACTATGATTGTGAGATATTTTACCATCAGGGTAAAGCGAATGTAGTAGCTGATGCCTTAAGCAGAAAGAGTCTCGATATGGTATCGTACATGATGGTCAAGGAACATGAACTATTAGAGCAGTTTACTAGCCTCAGTCTGGATATAGACCCTTTTGATATTGACAGTGACTGTGTGATAGCTAGCTTGAGAGTGGAACTAAATTTGATTGACCAGATATGACAGGCTCCACATGATGACCGATAATGTGTTGATCGGGTAAGTCAGATATAGATGGGTAGTGTGACTAAGTGCACAGTTAGTGATGTAGCCTACTGAGGTTTAGAGGTCGAATTTGCGTTCCCAATGTCCCATAGCTAAAGAGGTTGATTATGATAGAAGCTCATTTATCGAGGTACATAGTGCATCTGGGGAGTAATAAGATGTATTAGAATTTTCGAAAAGTGTATTAGTGGTCAGGCATGAAAAAAATGTGGCAGAGTTTGTTGCTAAGTACCTTACATGTCACTAGATTAAGGTAGAGCATCATAAACTTGTAGGGTTAGGGCAACCTCTACCTATACCAACATGGAAATGGGAGACTATAAGGCTACATGACGTTCAAATGAGTATTGTGTCCAACAGGGATTCTCGCTTCACTTCCCAGTTTTGGAAACATTTTCAGGAAGTCATGGGAACCCAATTGAGTTTTAGCACAGCTTTTCATCCCCAAACCGATGGTCAGTAAGAGAGGACCATCCAGACATTGGAGGATATGTTGAGAGCTTATGTATTGGACTTTAAAGGCTCTTGGGATGACCATTTTCCATTAGCTAATTGCACCTATAACAATAGTTATCATTCAAGTATTGGAATGACACTGTATGAAGCGTTGTATGGTCGTAGGTGTCGTTCTCCGATTAGATGGGAAGACGTGGGTGATCGTAAGATATTTACTCCCAATTTGGTTATGCAAGCCTCTGAGGATGTTCAGTTGATATGTGAGAGATTGATAACAACTCAGAGTAGACAGAAGAGCTACGCTGACATGAGACGAAGGAAATTGAAATTCATAGTGGGTGAATCCGTGTTCTTGAAAGTTTCTCCCTCCAAGGGTAAAATAAGATTAAAAAAAAGGCAAGTTGAGTCCTCATTACATTGGACCTTTCGAGATCCTAGATCAAGTGGGAGATAAGGCCTATAGGTTGGCGTTGTCGCCTGAGTTAGCAGGCATCCATAATGTCTTCCATGTTTTGATGCTTCGAAAGTATCATCCAAACCTGACATATGTGATTCAGTATTAGCCGTTGGAGCTCACAGAAGATATATCATCTGTAGAGAAATCGATTCGAATATTGGACGAAAAGGTTAAGCTGTTATGATTTAAGACGATCTCTCTGGTTAAGGTTCTTTGGCAGTACCACACTTCGGAGGAAGCTAAGTGGGAATTAGAAAGCCTAATACGGGAGAAGTATCCACAGTTGTTTGGGGATTGACTTGGTTCTAATTTAGAGGACCAAATTTCTTAAGGTAGGGAGGAATGTAAGACTCGAATTTTTCTACTGTATTACTTATGATTCATCTTTGTAAACATCGATATATGTTATTGGAATCATAAGAAAAGTTGTAATACAATTCCAAGCTCAAGTGAAAGTAGAAAATGCCAAGAATGTATTAAAGTGCTAATTGTGAGCTATAGTGAGCTCAGGCTAAACTGAAGGGATACCAACCATTCTGACTGTAGACAAGAACTTAAAACATCCAAATAAGGATAGTTCAAGAAGGAAAGTTGGTTTGGTTTGGTCCCGGTAAGGTTGAAGTAGTGAAAATGCCAAAAAAGGCCCAAACGAGCTCAAAATGGATCGTTTGTAGTGTTTTTGATACATTCACCTACCACAGGTGTCCAAAACGTCAAGATGGACTAACCAAACATTGAAATACATAAATTTGGGTTAGTTGACTTTAGTCAAACGTGGTCAATGGTCAAAGCTAAGAGAAAAGTCAATAATTGAAGAATAAGCTTTGACTAGTTAACCAAAGCATGGTTAACTTAACTCAACCATGGTTAAGGCTTGAGAAAATTTAATTTGGTTAAGAACACATGGAAATTTTGCTAAGGACTTAGTAAAATAAATGAAATGCAATTGGGTTTAATTATATTAGGCTGAAATTGAAGAAATGATATAGGGCTAAATAGTTAAATGGTTAAAGCCCATTAAGCATGGATGAAGTGGGCTGAAAATTGGGCCAAGCAATTGGGCCGAATGTTGCCCATTTAAATGCATAAAATATAGGCCCAATTACCAAGAAAATTAAAGCCTAAAATCTGAATTGGAAAGCCCAAACTGAAAGCCCATTAGGAAACTAAGACCAAGCCTAATTGGAATAGTTCAAGCCCAAATTTTAAGCCCAAACCAAGTTACAAGCCCAATTCATGGGTTGAATTTTAAGATTATAATGGCTGAAAATTTAGGGGAAAAATCAGATTTGGCTAAGTGTATAAGTCTTCTTCCTTAAGCACATTTTTAGCCACCATTAAACATAAAGCTTCAAGTTTTCTCTCACTAGATTTCACCCATCTACAAGCATATTTGGAACAAGTGATCTCCATGAAAGTTGTTCCATATTGAGAGGAGAATAACATACCTTAAAACCAACACCTAAGAAGTTGAATTGGAAAGCCATACCCCTTCTTTCATTCTCGGCCAAGTTGGAAAGTTCAAGCTAGGTGAGTTTTCAGTCCACCAATCTTACATATGTTAATCTAAGGAATTTATGGAGTTGATTGGTGTATGAATTGCATGAAAAAACATCACATAAGGTAGAGATTCAAGTTTGGCCGAAATGAGTATTTAGAAAGATGATGAATATGCATGATGTTTAATGGCATGTATGTGTTGGTATGATGTGTACATGATAATGGTATGATTTAATGAAACCAATTTGTAAGATTGGATAGGTTTAAGAAGCATGCATAAGGTGTTTGATGAAATTCCTTAATGAACTATATGAAAGGATTAAGGCAAGCACACTAAGTGTTTGTCGAAATGCCTAAGTGAACTAGGTAAGGGTAGCAAGCAAGGATGATAGCCTCTCAGCCATGGCTAGGCGTGATGGTGTATGACACACCATGCATTAGCCAAAATGGTTCATGGGCCAAGCTATAAGGCTCGTAAATTTTTATGTATTCTTTATGATTTCGGGATGTACAGACAAGTTACATTATGTATGAATCATAAGAAATTGATATTTTTAACTGCTAAGTGTGAATGAAACGCAAAATGACTAGTGAAGCAATTGAATGTGAAGTTTACCTTTGTAAATCTGAGAAAAGTGTAGCTGGAATGTTGGAGATGAAGGGAAGATTGATCTTAGATGAAGGGGAGATCGATCTCATTATCTCGAAATACAGTGCCAAAGTTTTCTGTAAAAGTGAGATCGATCCCTCATTTAAAGCAGATCGATCTCGAATGAATTCTGGTTAGCAAAGATCGATCTCTTCCTATAAGGCAAATCGATCTCTGGTTGCCTCTGGTTAGTAAAGATCGATCTCTTCCTATAAGGCAAATCAATCTCTAGTTGCCTCTGGTTAGCAAAGATCGATCTCTTCTCAAAGCCAGATCGATCTCTAAATGATTCTGCCTGGCCAAGATCGATCCCTACCCATGAGCAGATCGATCCCTTCCTTAAGAGGCAGATCGATCCCCCAGCCTACATTGTCAAATTTTGAATGAGTTTAAACAAGGGCAGATCGATCTCTCACCTTAGGAAATTGATCTCATAAGGCCAAATTCTATAAAAAGCCCAACATTCAAGCCTTCTTCCCCTGAACATAAAAAACCTTTCCATTGAAAATAAAGAACCTAACTTTCTCACTCTAAAAATCATCACCTTTCAATCAGATTTGAGAGAGATTCGTTTGAGCAAAGTTATTCCTAGTGAGGAAGAGAACAACATAGTCAAAGATTGGAAGCCGAAACTTTAGATTGAAAGAGCAAAGTGATTTTTCCCTAATTTTGGTAAAAAAGAGAAAAGTCAAGCTAGGTAAGATTTCAATACACCAACTTCAAGCATGTTAATCTAGACATTTTGATGAGTTGATTGGTGTATGTATTGTTGGCTGAAACATCCATGAACATGCTTGATCCTCCATGACCTAGAATGGGCACAGTGAGAGAAAGTTGAAATGGCATAGAGTTAATGATGATTTAAGCATGTAGAGATGTTAGTAAGTATGTGTACATAATTCTAAGATAGTGTTATGAAATCCAAATGTTGGAATAGATGATGATTGAAAATGGGCATAAGAGGTATATGATGAAATGCCATAGAGAAGGAAAATGAAGAACTTAAGGCATTGTGGGAGTAATGTCAGTTCAGTATGAATCAGTAGACCTGATGAGTTTAATGGATTCTCGAGAAACGATTAGAATAATCTAAATGGACTTAAAAGAGAGTAAAGTCTAATACTATGTAATAGAGCTAAATTATTGTAAAATGGTCCAAATGCATTGAATTGAGCATCATGCAAGTGAGAACAAAGTGTATGAAATGATACTGATGTGAATTGTAAACAATCGCTGCTCCTGGAGATATAACTGCAGCCGATTAGACGGGTCACGAGATGTGGAAAGCCATGAAAGTGATTCGAGCGTGATTCGAGGTAAAGGATTTATCGATCTATTAGAGATAGCTATATGCATGTTCTTGGCTTCTTTGTGCAAATGAAATAAAGTATATAGATATTTGAATATCTACGTGAAAGCTAAGTGTAAGAAGAAGCTTATATGTATAAATTGTATGCCTTCAATGTCTTGATTGTGAAAAGACGCTTTGTGAATGCTTTGTAAGTGATTGCGAAGAGTAATAATAGACTGGCCCCCGATTTAACTGTTGTGCATAAAATGCATGTGTTTTTATGTGAAAAGCATTTAACGAGTGATTGAAAGGAGATTTCCCTCTCACTCATACTTAGTGAATGGAGTCATCTATTCCTTTTTCTATGTGAACTTGTGCTAGAGCCAAAGAGGCAACGGTAGATTTACCAACCCTGCTCGCACAACATTTTAAAAGGGTTTTGAGAAAAGCAAAAGGTGCTAGAGCTTAGTGAAGTTGTGTGATCAACTCAAGAGCTCGCACTAGATTTTGGGAATCATGCTAGAGCCATCGAGTATTGTTAAGTGATCTTACTCTGACTATGCTCGCATGTGACTCCCTCGATTTAAAGTGATTATAAGCAAAACCGTGCTAGAGGCCTTAGGTATTGCTGTGTGATCTTACACTGAGTTGCTCACACGTGGTTTTATAACTGTTCTGTGCGATGAGAGAAAACCATACTAGAGGCCTCAGGTATTACTGTGTCATCTTACGCTGAGTTGCTTGCACAAGGTTTTATAAGCTTGCTGTGTGACCAGTAAAATCGTGCTGGAGTCATCGTGTATTGCTGAGTGATCTTGTATAGACCTGCTCGCACCTGATTTTGAGACAATGGAAATGGGTGATAATGATCAACCGGAGTATGCTGTACCGTGAGTGTTAGCCACGGAGTACGATGTACCGTGATATCTTAGTGATTCTGTGTGAGCTGAAGGGATGGTTGATCCGCCTCCCCAAGCATGGGATTCTCGCACACCTGATCAGTGATGCCTAGAATCCAGACTATGGCCATAAGTCTTTTATCTGTGTGGTATGACATTCTGTCTCTGCTATGTGAGGTGACATATGTCCCCCCTGCTATGTGATACAGGGTGATATGATATCCCATACTATGTCTCATGTAAATTGATTTACTAAGTAATTTTCTAAGTACAAAGAAATTTATAAGTGTGTACTGTGTGGAATGAAAAATGAAGCTGTGTGGTTTTAAAGATTGAGCTATGTGATTTTGTGTGGTTTGAAAAGTATATGTATGCAACCATCCAGCGAATTAATGGTTTCACACAGATGGAAGTTGTTTTAAAAGAATGCACATGTTTTATAAGGAAAATAAATGTTTATATTTTAAGCATGTAGATAGTGTAGTTATCTACCTGCTTTCATATTTTCCTTACTGAGTGTGTTAGCTCACCCCCTTATTTCCTCCTCCACAGATTTTGCGCAATAGTGAGTTTACTGCAGTTGTCCCTGCTACGGTGTTCTCCAATTCTCTAGCAATACAGAGGTATACACTTATAAGTAAAATTTTGTCCCTATAAATTAGTGCACAGTAAAGCTATCTTTTGTACGAAAAGGATGTATATAATAGAAATTGATGTAAACGCTTTCGCATATATATAAAAGTACAGTTTTTATTTCATTAAGTGAATATAATTTATAAAATGGATGAGATGTGGATATGGATGTTGACTCATAGCCTAACTGTTAGTAGTAAGTTAAGTCTCAGGAAGAGGGTCGTGACAGAGGTGGTATCAGTGTTGAGTTGGTATGTTGTCAGTCAGTATCCATAGTTAGGAAATTATACATCCCTAAGGTATTGTGCATTATTTGGATACAATTAAGTATACCAAGCTGGAAATATGATTGAGACACTTGTTATTGAGTATGCAGGATGTCGGATAGACAACGTACTCGTCGAGGAGAGAGTTCGCGCTCTCAAGGGCATAGAGATGAGCCCGAGAGGCACAATGGGTCCAGTTCTAGTAGAGATCCACCTGATCTTAGTGATGCCGCTGAGGCATGTATAGCGCAATTACAGCGCAGTGGAGACACTATGAAGTTGTTTACACATGCGATGGCTAGATTTAAGGGTAGACAAGAGAACCCTACTGGTCAGGCTACTGTAGCTGAGAGACATGAGCATGTATAGCCTACACCGAGACCTCGGGCTGCAGAGGCAGAGATTCCTGTACCCCCTCTAGTTCAGAATTTTCCCCCACCAGTTTAGGATCCTGTAGCTCCACAACAGGTTGGTGGTGAAGGAGTTTATGATTGTGATCTGGGCAGATTGAGACAGTTCAAGAAGTTTGGACCTCTTTCATTTAGTGGGGTAAAGGACCCAGTGTTATTGGAGCATTGGATTCGCAGTATGGAGAAACTTTACAGATTTTTCCATTGCTCTACCACAGAGAAGGTCACCTTTGTAGCTTCTGTATTAGAGGGTGAGGTCGAGCATTAGTGGATGGCCACACAGCCGATCTTTAGTGCACGTCACCCGATTGTGACTATGGATATATTTCTGGATGCCTTTAGGAGGCAGTACATTCCAGCCACTGCTCAGAGGAAGATGTAGATGGAATTTATGACCTTGACTCAGGAGAACCATACAGTTGATGAGTATGAGTCCGGATTCACCTCCCTGGGTAGGTATGACACAGTCACCGTGAGCTGTTAGGATAAAAAGGTCCAGATATTTATTGAGGGGTTGAGACCTTCAATCAAAGCTCAATTGGCCCTATTTGACATTACCACCTATGACGAGGCAGTACGTAGAGCTCTGTTATGTGAGCAGGATTATGAGTTGCATGCCTCGGAGCTAAGTAAGAGTGGTAAGGGCAGAGATAGAGATCGAAAGAGGTCAGTTGATGATAGAGGGTTTAGAAAGGGCCGAAGGTTATTTGGTAAAGGGCCAAAGATTGAGGAAGTATGAGAGAGGCCTGCGAAGCCTCTAGCTTATCCAGCTTTACCTCCAGCATCAAGGGGTATAGTTATTGACAGACCCGACCTACCACCAAACAGTGCGGGAAGTGTGGTAGATATCATGGGAGTAGGTCATGCCATATGATGAGGTCCTGTTATAGATGTGGTAAACCAGGGCATATAGCTCGTGAATGCCCAGAGTTGGTTCATACAGCCCCACAGAAGGGCAAAGAGCCAGAGAAGGCTATAGTTGAGACACCTACTCTTAAGAGGAAGGCCACGGCTGAGGAGAAAGGGAAGCAAGCTGTTAGTCGAGAATGACTGTTTGCATTGGACTAGGCATCTACAGAAGCTTCTACGGATGTGATTAAAAGTACCATCCTAGTCTTTGATTTTGAAGCATTAACATTAATAGATCCTGGTGCCACGTATTCATTCACATCACCTTCATTTGCATGTAAATTGATTAAACATGTGAAACCTGTACCTTTAGGTAGGGTGTTGCTTATAAGCACTCCAGTGAGAGATAATGTAGTGACTGAGTATGTATGTAATGGTTGTAAGTTAAAAGTAGGGGAAAAGGATATGTTGGTCGATCTCATCCTATTAGAAATGAAGGATTTTGATGTAATACTAGGAATGGATTAGTTGCCTGCAAACCATGCTGTTTTAGACTGTTATGCTAAGATAGTAATGTTTTCCACCCCCGAAAAGTATGTTGTAAGATTTGTAAAGTAATGAAAGAAGTAGTAAATTATTTCTAAGGATGGATGATTTTACTAACAAATGTGATCATAATATGTTAAAGGTTTCATAGCATATGTGGTTGATTTGGATAAGGCACACTCGGAATTAGTTGACATCCCAGTGGTTAGAGAGTTCCCCGATGTCTTTCCAGAAGAATTACCAGGATTGCCACCAGATAGAGAGATGGAGTTCTATATTGATTTAGTGCCTAGTACTAAATCAATATCCAAACCACCGTATAGAATGGCTCCGGTGGAATTGGAGGAAATAAAGAGACAGTTGCAAGAGTTGTTGGACAAGGGGTTTATCAGATCGAGTGTATCACCTTGGGGAGCACCGGTTCTGTTTGTGAAGAAGAAAGATGGGAGTCTCCGACTGTGTATAGATTATCGGTTGTTGAACAAGGCTACCATCAAGAATAAGTATCCCCTTCGATGGATTCATGATCAATTGGATCAGTTGCAGGGAGCACAGATCTTTTTGAAGATTGATCTGAGGTCTGGATATCATCAGTTAAGGATTCGAAGTGGAGAAGTGCCAAGACAACGTTTCGAACTCGTTATGGCCATTATGAGTTTTTAGTTAGGCCATTTGGGTTGATGAATGCTCATGCAGCATTTATGGCTCTAGTGAATGATGTATTTAAGCCATACCTAGACAGCTTTGTGATTGTCTTCATAAATGACATATTTGTGTACTCGAAGTCCAGGGAAGAGCATGAGCAGCACTTGAGAATAGTGTTATAGACCCTCTGTGATCAGGAGTTGTATGCTAAACTCAATAAGTGTGATTTCTGGCTGAATAAGATATCATTTTTGTGTCATGTAGTCTTGAGAGACGATGTATTAGTGAATCCGTCCAAGATAGAGGCTGTGATATAGTGGAAAATACCCAAGACGGTTACAGAGATCTACAAATTTTTTGGGTTTAATAGGTTATTGCTAATGGTTTGTATAAGGATTCTCTAAGCTGGCTGCTCCGTTGACACATCTCACTCGAAAGAATGTGGCATTTGAGTGGGATGAGAAGTGTGAAAGTAGTTTCTGCGAGTTGAAATGTAGACTGACCACCGCACCAATTCACACCATACCCACCAGCTCAAGAGGTTACTTAGTGTATACAGATGCCTCAAGACAGGGACTGGGCTGCGTGTTGATGCAGAATGGGAAGGTACTAGCCTATGGATCCAGACAGCTTAAGGACCATGAGAGGAACTACCCGACCCATGATTTAAGTTGGCAGTCGTGATATTTGCATTAAAGATATGGCGCCACTACTTGTACGGTGAGAAATTCTAGGTGTTTACAGATCATAAGAGCCTCATATATCCTTTTTCGCAGAAAGAGTTAAATATGAGGTAGAGACGGTGGATAAAGCTTCTTAAGGATTATGATTGCAAAATATTATACCATCCAGGAAAGGCTAATGTTGAGGCTGATGCCCTGAGTAGAAAGAGCCTCGGAGTGGTATCGTATATGATAGTCAGGGAATATGAGCTGCTCAAGGAATTTGCTCTCCTCAGTCTAGATATAGACCCTCTTGATGTTGATAGTGACTGTGTGATAGCTAGCCTGAAAGTTGAACCAGATTTGATTGACAGGATACGACAGGCTCAGCATGCCGATCCGCTGTGTGATGATGGTGCAAGTTTGATTCAGAAGGGTGATGTGACCGATTCCTTAGTGAGTGATGATGGCCTACTGAGGTTTAGAGGCAGAATTTGTGTTCCCGATGACCCAGAACTAAAGAAAGTGATTTTGACAGAAAGTCATTCATCAAGATATACATTACATCCGGGGAGTAACAAGATGTATCAGAATCTCTAGAAAGTGTATTGGTGGTCAAGAATGAAAAAGGATATCGCAAAGTTTGTGGCAACATGTCTAGTATGTCAACAAGTGGAGGTAGAACATCAGAAGCCTGTAGGATTATTGCAACCTCTACCTATACCAACTTAGAAATGGGACCATGCCACCATGGATTTCATCATGGGATTGTCGAGGACTAAGAGGAACCATGATGCTATCTAGGTAGTGGTAAGCAGATTGATGAAATCCACCCATTTTCTAGCCATGAAATCCATAGATACTCTGAGTACTTTGGCAGAGTTGTACGTACGGGAAATCGTGAGGCTACATGGTGTTCCAGTGAGCATTGTATCAAATAGGGATTCCCGCTTCACTTCCCACTTCTGGGAACATTTTCAGGAAGCTATAGGAACCCAGTTAAGTTTTAATATCGCTTTTCATCCTCAAATCGATGGTTAGTCAGAAAGAACCATCCAGACGCTAGAGGATATGTTGAGAGAAAGTATTATGGATTTTAAAGGCTCCTGGGATGATCACCTACCATTAGTCGAATTTTCTTACAATAACAGCTATCACTCGAGTATTAGGATGGCACCATATGAGGCATTGTATGGTAGAAGGTGTCATTCCCCTATTGGTTAGGAAGAAGTGGGTGATAGAAAGACTTTTGCTCCCGATTTAGTGCAGCAAGACTCTAAGGTTGTTCAACTAATATGTGAGAGATTAAGAATAGCTCAGAGCAGGCAAAAAAGTTATACTGACATGAGATGAAGGCCACTAGAGTTCATTGTAGGTAACTCAGTATTCTTCAGAGTTTCTCCCTCGAAAGGGATTATGAGGTTCCGTAAGAAGGGTAAGTTGAGCCATCGATATATCGAATCATTGGAGATATTGGAGCAAGTGGGAGGTAAGGCCTACAGGCTAGCATTGCCTGTGAGATCCGCATCTTTTTATGATATTCCTTATGATTTCCATATTGTATGACATTATTATATGTTAATGGATTCATAAGATGGTTGATTCGGATCTGATAAATATTGATTAAACAAAATAACGTGCGTAAAATCGAATAAAGATAAATCGGGAAAGCAGGGACTTAACAAGTTCGTTTAAGGAATTTAATCGAATTGACTAAAAATAAGGAATTGAAAATAGGGAAAAGATTATGGATTTATGAAAGAAAGTCGATTCAATTTGGTCCCGAACACGTGCAAGGGTAAATTGATCAAAAGACCAAAATTTGGTATATATTTGATAAGTAATTTGCATTAAAATATGGAAATTACGAAATCTGGATCAGTATCGAGGGAAATATTTAAATTCGAGTCTGATTGATCTAGATATAAATTTATGGGAATTAATCAGAATTTTTAATTCGAAAAATTATCCCTAAAAATATCTTAAAAATTATTATTTAATTCATTTAATCAATAAATGGATTTATCAGTCTATTTTCGTCTTTTATTGTCATGACCCAAATACTACCAAAATCAGTACAAATTTTTCGCTTTTGGAAAAATCTTTCTTACCTCCTCGTGACATATCCCTCTAAACAGGTCGGGCTGTGAATCAATATCGATATACCATTCTAACAATTTAAAATATCGCACGTACATATATATATATATATATAATGACATCAATCATATTATAATAGAGTGGTCGGTATGTTTATACATTATATAATTCTATATTTACATCCCCAAATATTCCTTCATATACAATACTGTGCTGTAAGCATACTGATACAAAATTCTGTACGTGGCGTATACCTGACAGTCGATGGGAATCACAGATAATCAGCTATGCCGTCTACTCTCTACACACGCTATCTCTATGGTGGAAACACTGAAAGTGGGTGGAAAATGAAAAGGGTGAGCTCCACATGCTCAGTAAGGCAATAATACAAACGGGTAGATAGCTATACTATCTACATGCTGATAAGAAATCAGGATATATGTGAGCATGATGTAAAAACAATGATATGCCATATATATAATATCATCTGTTCTAAAACAGGAAATTGGCATATAAAACATGGAATAATTCTCATGTGAAAACATCTTATGCTCAAATGAATCAACATGTTTAAAACACCCCATCTGGGTTAAATATGATACACTCCAGGAATTAAATCCATTTCAATAAAATAATTTATCTTAAAATTTTCGTTATAAAATCACCCTTTTCACAGGGTTACAAATCAATGAAAGTTTCATAAAATCCCTCCATGGGAATAATCAAAACTCTCAATTGAAATCATAAGAAAATCGGGACCTGACCCCTCCCTCAGGTCTACCCTGGTCTATCAAGACCAATAGTTATATCATGTGAGACATGTAAGTGACTATATCGGTAATATCCAAGACTATGGCCATAACCTCGTGATCCCTGGCACACGGATCCTAGTATGCGGGGTGTCATGCCTGAAACGGGAGGTGGGTCGATCCTACCCGCCAGAACAACATAATATCAGGATTGCGAGGGCAAGACTTGCTGTCTCGTGGCTAATGCCACTCCACTCTAACAATCCCCATGGTACAGCGTACTCCACGTGACATACACGGTACAACGTACTCTGTGAACACAAGCTCAATCATGGGTACCTATAATAGGTCTTATCCACCCATGTCAAGTATGTCTCAGTATGCACGTGTGAACATATCATCTCATTGTGACACACAGTCTACAGGAGGCTCCAACACGACTATATGCATGTCATATAAATTCCTGTGCGAGCGAAGCTCTAGCACGGCTCCATGCATATTCATGATATCTAAAAGCCTTGTGCGAGCGAAGCTCTAGCACGGTTTCATAGAAATCAATGAAATCTACGTACGAGCAGCGCTCCAGTACGACTTAAACTGATTATAAATTCAATTCAAATTCACGTACAAGTATTGCTCTAGTACGGATATGTATAAAAACTCAATGAAAACCTCGTACGAGAAAAACTCTAGTACGGTAGTCATATGAAATAAATCTGTAAAATAGTGCGAGCAAGGCTCCAGCACTCTATGTATGAGTTAAAATATTAAATCCAGTGCGAGCAGTGTTCAAGCACGGTTAAAACTCATATAACACTGATAGGTGGCTCAATTTTATCAAAACATGTTAAATAAATATCAATTGGCACCTAACCTGTGCCTTTTCACTTAAAACATGAAAATAATAGCCAACCTATCTATAAATTGCTTGAATTAAAGCAATATCATCATGAAAACATTAAAATCATGAATTTCATAACCCTTTTTGAAATTTTCCTAACTGGGGGTAAAATAGTCATTTGTCATTATTTCCGTATTTTTTCGTAAAAATTATTATTTTGGTTTTCGATAGCCTAATGAATTTAACGTAATGTAAATCCCCTCAAAACTACGTACAGCTACCTCTAAGTGTTCATAAAATTCCCTTACCTGGAATCATGCACGAGCTTATCCCAACTCGATCGTACCAGGTCTCTCAGTCCAATTCACTCGTCTACGGAGCTGCATATAATCAAATATGAGTTCAGTTCAAATATACTGATCAGTATTTCACTCTTACTGATCGAATCTAAAGCTCTGGGTCCGTTTTACTCTATGGGGCTCGATTGTATTTTATTGGGCCTCAACCTCTTTTTCAGCCCGTTTCCACTTTTTAAATCCCTTCTTCGGGTTTACTGGGCTCATTTGGTTTATCAATAATCATCGGGCTTCGTTCCAAACTCATTGGATAGCCCGGATACTATTTACGATAATTATTTTGAAATTTCGAATAAAATTCTTTTTATGCAGAATTAATCCGTAAAATCCGTAAAATAATCTTAACTCTGCATTTAAGGACTCATATTATCGTAATTAAAATGTACTTACCCAATATGATGCGGGGTACAAAAATCGGAGCTAAATCGGCTCTCGTTCAGGCTCTGTAGTAACACTGCACAATTATATAAATTCGGGTCATTTTTCAATAAATTAATATTAAATTGAATTCCCGAGATTTATCCGCAAGTCAATCCTGACTCTCGATCACTTACTTGAATTTCGAGTCATCCTTGGGTACACTTTCTTTCTTTTCTTTTTCCTTTTCTTTCCTTTTCTTTTTCTTTTTCTTTTCCTTTTCTTCCTTCTCGGCTACGGTGCCGTTTTGGCCCGTTTGCAGTCGCAGGTGATTCCGGCCATCTCGTCGGCCGCCAATAGGCTCAAAAGAACCGCCTCGGCCAGAGGAGTGCTCGACTAGGCTAAATCGACCCTGGGACACCGCCGTTCACCTGGACCGATGCGATTTCTCCTCTGATCTTTCGGTCGTCAATTCGCTGGAGATCGGGACCGTCGGCGTGCGTCAACGGTACCAATGGAACCGCCGGGCTTCGCTCTTCCTTTTTCGACTAGTAGCTGGGCTCGTCGGTCGTCGGTGGGACGTCAGGGGGTTTGGGTTTGGCTGTCGGGTTGCTGGGTTTCCGTTTCGATTTCTCTCTCCCCGAAAAATTTGATTTTCGTTTTTCTTTTTGTTTTAATTTATTTATTAATTTTTTATTATTATTTTAATACATTAAAATATATTAAAAATACCCAAATATCTCTAAAAATATCTTAAAATTATTATTTAATTTATTTAATCAATAAATGGATTTATCAGTCTATTTTCGTCTTTTCGGTATATTTTTTTGATTATTTTCGAGATAATTTTTTGAATTAAAAATTCTGATTAATTCTGAATTAATTCCAATTAATTCCCATAAATTTATATCTAGATCAATCGGACTCGAATTTAAATGTTTTCCTCGGTACTGATCCAGATTTCCCAATTTCCATATTTTAATGCAAATTACTTATCGAATTAATACCGAATTTTGATCTTTTGACCAATTTACCCTTGCACGTGTTCGGGACCAAATTGAATGACTTTCTTTCATAAATCCACAATCTTTTCCCTATTTTCAATTCCTTATTTTTAGTCAACTCGATTAAATTCCTTAAACAAACTTGTTGAGTCCCTGCTTTCCCGATTTATCCTTATTCGATTTTACGTACGTTATTTCGTTTCATCAATATTTATCAGATCCAATCAACCATCTTATGAATCTATTAACATATAATAATGTCATACAATATAAAAATCATAAGGAATATCATACAAAGATGCGGATCTCACATTGCCACCCGAGTTAGCAGGCATTCATAGTGTCTTCCACGTATCGATGCTTCGAAAGTACCATCCAGATTCGACTCATGTGATTCAGTATGAGCCATTAGAGCTCAAGGATGATCTATTATATGTAGAGAGACTGATCTGGATACTGGATAGGAAGGAAAAGGCGTTACAGAATAAGACAATTTTGCTTGTTAAGGTTCTCTGGCAGCACCACACTTTAGAGGAAGCTACTTGAGAGTTAAAGAGCCTGATGCAGGAAAAGTACCTCGGACTTTTTGAAGAATGATTTGGTTCTAATTTGTAGGACTAAATTTCTTGAAGGAGGGGAGGAATGTAAGGTCCATATATTTCTATGTATTCTTTATGATTTCGGGATGTACAGACAAGTTACATTATGTATGAATCATAAGAAATGGATATTTTTAAGTGCTAAGTGTGAATGAAATGCAAAATGAGTAGTAAAGTAATTGAATGTGAAGTTTACCTTTGGAAATCTGAGAAAATTACAGCTGGAATGTTGCAGATGAAGGGCAGATCGATCATAGATGAAGGGGAGATCGATCTCATTATCTCGAAATGCAATGTCAAAGCTTTCTGCAAAAGGGAGATCGATCCCCCAGTCAAAGCAAATCGATCTCAGATGAATTCTGGTTAGCAAAGATCGATCTCTGCCCATAAGGCAGATTGATCTCTTGTTGCCTCTAGTTAGCAAAGATTGATCTCTTCTCAAAGCCAGATCAATCTCTAAGTGATTTTGTCTGGCCAAGATCGATCCCTACCCATGAGCATATCGATCCATTCCTCAAGAAGCAGATCGATCCCATAGCCTGTGTTGTCGAATTCTGAAGGAGTTTAAACAAGGGCAGATCGATCTCTCACCCTAGGAGATCGATCTCATAAGGCCAAATTCTATAAAAAGCCCGACATTCGAGCTTTCTTCCCCTGAACATAAAAAACCTTTCCATTGAAAACAAAGAACCTAGCTTTCTCACTCTAAAAATCATCACCTTCCAATCAGATTTGAGAGAGATATCTTTGAGCAAAGTTGTTCCTAGTGAGGAAGAGAACAGCTGTGAAACCCGAGAATTTCTTAAGAATTTCATGTATGATCATGAAATGATGTTTAGAAATAAAAAATTAAGGTATTGGAAGTGAAAAAGTTAGTAAGGTTCGAGTTTTGTACTAAACCGAGCAAATGAGCTCGGAATTAGAAATAAATTCGGATTAAATTCATAAAATTCACGAAAATTATTCTGAAGCCATATAAAATTAATATAAGGTGAAATTTACTTGAGAGATCAAAATCAAGTGGAAATATGGAGGTTTCGGGGACCAAATTAATTTTTAAGGTAAATTGAAAACTTTAAGCCATTTTGCTCGGTATTGACTAAATCGCGCAAAATGGGCTCAATCGGGAAACTTTTCTTAAATAAGTGACCCCCAAATTTTTATGAAACATACTAGAGATATATTATAACACTTGAGAACTGAAAATTTGGAGAAAATAAGACTAGAATGATTTTTTTTGGAATTTTCCAAAGGAGAACAAAAATCTGTCCTGCTTCAGATTTCTGACCAACTCCCACATTTTGTCAACTTTGAAGACCTTCCGGTATTCAATTTAAGCCAAGTTTTTCAAGTCTGAAATTAGACTTATAGAGCTTCAAATGGGCATAAAAATAAACCCCATCAGACTTCTAGGCCGAGAGCAATCAATCCTCCAAGTTGCTCCAGGCGTCCTCCCTTTACCCTCCTTGTACGATTTTTCTAGCCACTTTCCGGGCAGATTCAGGTGTCGGACAAGAAGGATAAAATATTCTTCTACAAGTACTATATAACATATAAAAAATTCAGCCACAAAGAAGTTCATTTGCTAGGTGAAAAACTCAAAATAAAAACGGTCGACGAATCTGCCCTGTTTTTGGTAAGTGAGGAATTTAAGATTTTTCATTCTTTGATCGGTTTTTGAGCTAGTTTTTCATGGTTTTGAGTTATATAAATGTTGAATTTCAGTTGAGGATCAATTTTGTGGAAGAAAAATGTGGTCAACCTTGGTCAAACCCAAGGTAAAATTGATGGATGATGATAAAATTCATATATGTTATTATTTGATGTTTTTGGAAGGTTTTTAGTTAAGTGGAATTGGATGATTTAATTTATATGAAGGATTTGAGATCTGGACAGAATAGTGTTGATGTGTTTGTGGTGAAATTTGATGGCTCTAAGGTTGTTAACGGTTAAATTTATACCGAGAAAGCCCGATTTATAGCTTAACTCAGTGTAAAACCGAAAAGTGAAAGAATTGAAAATTTGGCAAAGTGACCAACATGATTTATGGACATGAATGAGTCATAAGGTTAATGAAGTAATGAAATGAGAAATTAAAATAATGAAATTTGCCAAAAACGGGACTTAAATCGGTAAAACCGAGAAAATTGAAAAAGTTGACCGAAAAGTCAAAATTGGTCAAACTTTGAGAAGATAAATTAAAATTGAGTATGTTAAGATGAAATTGATCAATATATGATGAATTGGTATCGTTTTGGGCAGCTCGAGAATTTGGCACGCAAATCGAGGTAATCTCGAGACCGACGATTTTGCACCGCCCCAAGGTCTACGAGGTAAGGGGTGTAATTTAGCTTAATTCTGACTATTTACGTTTATGAAACTATTTATAAAATATAATTATGTTCATGAAATGATTTATAAAGCATAATTATATTTATGAAATGATTTATGAAGAATATTCAGATTTATGAATGATTTACAAAGCATATTTATGCTCATGAAATGATTTAATGAAGTATGTTTCATTTTATGAAATGATTTATAGAGTATGAAACACATGAATATTTTATAGTTTTCTATATAACTTTATATTCATGTTTCAACGGAAACTTTGATGTTTTCCAAAAGTATTTAAGAAAATAAAAAGAGATTTTGAGACTAGAAGGCTAATTATATGCATGGCAACTACTCGTGGCGCTCCGGCTCCGCCACTTGAGATGCCGATACGTAGGACCTTTATAGTACTTGTCTTCACCTGTGTGGTGGTTGACTCGCTACTCGTGGTCTATGATGATGATTTCTGGTAGTATCTCGTGCCCGCGTAGCACGCAAGAATGTTTCCCGCACGGCGAGTGCCATCGGTGCCCGTGCCCTAGCTATGTGCTAGTATATGATAAGAATGAGAAGATACTACCCATGTTTATGATTATGATTTGCTGTACGACCTTGATCCAGTCTACAGCCCCCACCATGGCCATCGGTATGATTATGACCCTCTACGGAGGATGACGTATATTGCATGACTCAGATATAGCCTAGTCTCCATGTTTTAATGATGAATCTTTATGAAAGAAAGTATGATGATGATTATGAAAGAAAGAATTATGATGTTCTTATGAAAGAAAGTATGATGATGTTTTCATGAAAGAAAACATGTTTTACATTTTCAGATGAAAAGATCTATATGATGATTTTACGAAATGAATTATGTATGATGAATATTTCATGAAAGAAAACTATGCATGATGATGTTTTCATGAAAGAAAGTATGATTTATGCTTTCAGATAAAGATTTGCATGATGATTTAGTGAAAGAAAACATGTTTTATGTTTTCAGATGAAAAGACATTCATGGTATTAGAAAGGAAAGCATATGCATTTATGATATTTTCTTGTATTAATGTTTTACGTACGAAATAGAATTTATACGTACGATTGAATGATTATTTTTCAAGTAAGTTTATGATTTGATTTCAGAAGTAAAGTATGAAAGTATACTTGCATGATTTTCACATGCTTTTTATAGTCAGAATTATTCTAAACATATTCCTTACAGAGCTTTTCCCCAGAAGCTCACCCCCTTTTTCTCCATCTCAGATATCCTGCAGTAAGTGTTACGCAGCTATCTACGAAGTACTTGTTCATGTATAATAACAGATGTTTATTTTCAGACATGTATAATGTACAGATATGTGGGTGTATAATTATTACGGGATGTAATCATTATTTTTATGGATTAGTAGGTAAACGTTCAAGAAACAATTAATATGTAGATGTTACTTACTATTTAACGCATGAGGTGGTTGGAATATACGAAAACTAAAAAATAAATAAAGAAAGAAAGAAGTATCCTACACTGTATAGGAATACAACCTAGTAGAAAAAAATTGCCCTATTTTTCGCGCTTCCGGGGCGTTACAACAGCATAGTCAAAGATTTGGAGCTGAAAATTTGGATTGAAGAAGCAAAATGATTTTTCCCAAATTTGGTAAAAAGGAGAAAAGTCAAGCTAGGTAAGATTTCAATACACCAACTTCAAGCATGTCAATCTTTTGATTAGTTTATTGGTGTATATATTGTTGGCTTAAACATCCATGAACATGTTTAATCCTCCATGACCTGAAATAGGCTTAATGAGAGAAAGTTGAAATGGCATGGAGTTAATGATGATTTAAGCATGTAGAGATGTTAGCAAGCATGTGTATATAATTTTAAGATAGTTTTATGAAATCCAAATGTTGGAATAGGTGATAAATGAAAATGGGCGTAAGAGGTATATGATAAAATGCCATAGGGAAGGAAAATGATGAACTTAAGGGATTGTAAGAGTAATGTCGGTTCAGTATGAATCAGTCAACCTGATGAGTCTAATGGATTCTCGAGAAACGATTAGAACAATCAAAATGGACTTAAGAGAGAGTAAAGTCCAATAATATGTAATAGAGCCAAATTGTTGTAAAATGGCCCAATGCATTGAATTGAACATCATGCAAGTGAGAACGAAGTGTAAGAAATGATACTGATGTGAATTGTAAATAATCGTAGCTCTTGGAGATATAACTGGAGCCAATTAGATGGATCATGAGAAGTGGAAAGCAAAGAAAGTGATTTGAGCGTGATTCGAGGTAAGGGATTTATGTGAGCTATTAGAGATATACGTATATTTCTTGCCTTTTGTGAGCAAATGAATACTATAAAGTATATAGATATTTGAATATCTACGTGAAAGCTAAGTGTAAGAAGAAGCTTATATGCATAAATTGCATGCCTTCAATGTCTTGATTCTAAAAAAACGCTTTGTGAATGCTTTGTAAGTGATTGAGAAGAGTAATAATAGATTGGCTCCTGATTTAACTATTGTGCATAAAATGCATGTGTTTTTAAGTGAAAAGCATTTAACGAGTTATTGATGGGAGATTTCCCTCTCACTCATTCTTAGTGAATGGAGCCATCTATTCCTTTTTCTGTGTGAACTTATGCTAGAGCCAAAGTGGCAACGGTAGATTTACTAACCTTGCTCGCACAACATTTTAAAAGGATTTTGAGAAATGAAAAAGGTGCTAGAGCTGAGTGAAGCTGTGTCATCCACTCGAGAGCTTGCACAAGATTTTGGGAATCATGCTAGAGCCATTGATCTTACTGTGACTATGCTCGCTTGTGACTCTTTCGATTTAAAGTGATTATAAGCAAAACTGTGCTAGAGGCCTCAGGTATTGCTGTGTGATCTTATGCTGAGTTGCTAGAACATGGTTTTATATGTACTCTGTGTGATGATACAAAATCGTGCTAGAGGACTTAGGTATTGTTGTGTGATCTTACGCTGAGTTTCTTGCACGAAGTTTTATAAGCTTGTTTTGTGATGAGTAAAATCGTGCTGGAGTTGTCATGCATTGCTGAGTGATCTTGCACAGACCTGCTCGCATGTGATTTTGAGACAATAGAAATGGGTGATAAGGATCCACGGGAGTATGCTGTACCGTTAGCATTAACCACTGAGTACGATGAACCATGATATCTTAGTGATTCTGTGTGAGTTGAAGGGATGGTTGATCCGCCTCCCCAAGCATGGGATTCCCGCACACCTGATCAGTGATGCCTAGAATCCAGACTATGGCCTTAAGTCTTTCATCTATGTGATATGACATTTTGTCGCTACTGTGTGAGGTGACATATGTCCTCCCTGCTGTGTGATACATGGTGATATGATATCCCATACTAAGTCTCATGTAAATTGACTTACTAAAATTTGATAAGTGCAAGGAAATTTATAAGTGTGTACTGTGTGAAATGAAAAATGAAGTTGTGTTGTTTTAAAGATTGAGTTGTGTGATTCTGTATGGTTTGAAAAGAATATGCATGTAACCATCCAGCGAATTAATGATTTCACACTGATGGAAATTGTTTTAAAAGAATGCATATGTTTTATAAGGAAAATAAATGTTTATATTTTAAGCATGTAGATAGTGTAGTTATCTACCTGCTTTCGTATTTTCCTTACTGAGCCTGTTAGCTCAGCCCCCTTATTTCCTCCTCCACAGATTATGCGTAGTAGTGAGTACAGATTATGCGTAGTAGTGAGTTTACTGCAGTTGTCCCTGCTACGGTGTTCTGCAGTTCTCCTGCAATACAGAGGTATACACTTATTATATCTTATAAATTGGTGCATAATAAAGCTCTCTTTTATATGAAGGGGATGTATATAATAGAAACTGATGTAAGAACTTCCGCATATATATAAAAGTATAGTTTCTATTTCATTAAATGAATATAAATTATAAAATGGATGAGATGTGGATATGAATGTTGACTCACAACCCAACTATTAGTAGAAAGTTAAGTCACGGGAAGAGGGTCGTGACACAAGCACATGAAGCAATCGGCCTAATTGAGTTAATGGGCCTAAAATGCCAAATGGGCCTTAAAGGAAAAGTCAATATGGGCTTAAAGTGGAGATAGGCCCATTAAGGGACAACGAGGCCCAATAAAAGTAATTGGGCCCAATACTTTAAATAAACTGTAGAGAAAGTGGAATACGGGTTATTAAGATTGATTGATGTGACTAGTAATCATCTGCAGCTCCAAGAGATATATTTGGAGCCGGATAGATCGAATTTCAGGAAGTGATAAAGATAGAAGTTCAATCAACTGGAATCCAGTTAAGGGATCTATGCAAGCTATTAGAGATAGCTATACGTATTTTTCTCACTTCCTGTGTGTACTTAAATTTTGCAAAGAGTATAGATATGGAATTATCTAAATGAAACCTAATTATGAGAAAATTACCAAAATGCCATTGTGAAATCCTCGAAAAATGAAAATGTATAGAGTGCATGTTTTCAATGTTCTTCATGAAAAGTGGCTTTGTAATAGTGTAATGATAGATTGGCTCAAGATTTTGTTGTTTGTATTAAATTGCACATTTTCCAAAGTTAAGTGTGCTTGAGTGGGAGAAATTCTACGGATGGGTGACCTGAGGGGAAGTTACCCCTCTCACTCCTTGTTACATCGTTTGTCATACTAAACTTGGTTTTTAGTACCGTTTTCACCTGAATCGAGCCATCTGTCTATTTTCTGCGTGAAGTCGTGCTGAAGCTATCATTTTAACTGAGTTACACAAATCTGCTTGCACTGGATTTTGATGTCATATGTGAGTAAAACCATGCTAGGGCCCTTATGTAGACTGTGTGTGACACTGACTTGCTCCACTGGATTTTGAGACAAAGTGATTGTTGTTATTTAAACTGGGGGGTAAATCCTTGAGATTACTCGGTGCTCTCAATTCTGTTACAGTTTTGTGAGGTCCATGGAGTATGCGGTATCGTGTGATGAAACATGGAGTATGTTGTATCATGCATCCTTCTGTTAGTCCTCGGACTAGAGCATGTTGTGTGATCTTGCTCAGTGATGGTCCCCAGACCAGTGATAGTCTCCGGACTCGGGCATGTTGTGTGATCTTGCTCAAAGTGATAGTCCTCAAACTAGTGAGCCAACGAGATGGCTGATCCCCTCCCTAGGCGTATGAGTCCTGCACACATGATCCGTGATGCTTGGAATCAGTGACAATGGCCATGTGTCCATAGATTGGTTACTATTGCATCCCATCCTAGTCTCTAGTGATTTGAATTGATATTGAAATGAGATTGAAATGTATTTAAGGTATGTGATGCAAGTGAAATGAAAAGAAATGATTGAGCTTCTATCGATAGATGATTATCGTATAGAATGTTGTTGTTCTTAGTGAATGTAACTGTTTTGCAGAGTGATAAAGTTTTCTATCGACTGATAAGTGTCGTATGGAAATGCTATTGCTTAAAGTGAATGCAAATGTTTTACAATGATGATAAGACATGCATTATGAGCATCGTGATAGTGGTTATCTACCTGCTTTCATATATTTCTTACTGACAGTGTTATGCTCACCCCTTTAGTTTTCCCCCTCTATAGAGCATTTACAGTAGAGTCAAACTGCTACATCCGTCCTGCGATCTTTTGCACACAGCAATCCGGCAGCATAGAGGTATATACACCTATGTGATATTTGTATCTGAATAATAGTGCATAGTGATGTAGTCTCGTATATATATGGGGGATGTGTATGTAAGGCATTGTAAACAACTTTCTATTTATGAAATGATAACTTTATGAACTTCCGCGTTGTTAGTGCCTGGGATGAAAGTATTACCTGAGATGTATGTAATGTATAAGACTGAATGACTGATATTGACTCACAGCCCAACTAGTGAAGTGAGGTAAGTTCCCAAAAAAATTATGGGAAAATGGGTCACGACAAATTCAGCCTTCAACAATGACCCTCAGCTGTAGATTAACATATATACAACTTAGAATCATCAAAAACAACTTCAAAAACCAACCAAAAACTCATAAATAAAGTTTTCTTTTTACCCAGAAACAAGGCAGATTCGACCCATATCCTTCTCACTAATTTTTCACCAAGCAAATGAACTTGTTTGGGGCTGAATTTTTTTATATGTTGTAGAGGACTTAAGGGAGAAGGTTTTACCCCTTTGACCGAGCTCCAAAAGTAGTTGGAAGGTGGCCGAAAAAATTTCACAAGGAACCTTTAAAGAAGATGCGTACGACAGAATGAGGGAGGCAGAAGTTACTAAGTTTAGGTCAGTACAAGGCTTGCTTTATTGTTCCAAAAAGTGTTTTAATTCTACTTTAATTCTGGAAAATATCAAATTAAAAGACCTTCCGAAAGGTCTTCAAATTCAACCATTTTGTAAAGTCAGTAGAATTTGAGGCTAGGATAGCCTATTACCCTGTTTTCATAAATGCAAAAAAAAAAAAAAAAACTATTTCCATCCCATTTTCTTCCTAATTTCCACCATTCAAGTGTTATACTAAGTCTCTAGTATGCTCCTAAAAATTTAGGCCCCACGTATTTAAGAAAAGTTTCCCGTTTGAGCCCATTTTCCCCGTTTTAGTCATTACAGATTGAAATTACTTAAGGTTTCGGTTTACTTTTAAAATTAATTTGTTCACTGAAACCATAAGATTTCCACTCAATTTTAATTCCCCAAGTAAATTATGCCTTATACTAATTTTCTATGGCCTCAAAATAATTTATATGAATTTATAGAATTTATTATGAATTTATTTCTCTTATAAGGCTCAATTGCTCGGTTTAGCGCTAACTCGAGTTTTCACTAACGTTTTCAATTCCAATACCTTAGTTTCACCTTCTAACTACCAAAACATACCTATACATGCAATCCTTGAGAAATTCTAGAATTTAAAACCTTACCTCGATTTTTGTGCCCTGAGCTCTGTGCCACTATTCCAAGCGCTTCGGTCATTCTGGGCCTACATAACATTATTCTAAGTATCTTAATTGTTTTCCAACTTTCAAATAATTAATAAAATGGAAAATTTTGGGTGTCACAGTCAAAGATATGGGTTTGTTTGTTTTACAAGGATTTATGATATTAAAAGTCTTCTTTATTTGTTTTACAATCATTTATGATATTAAAAGTTTTCTTACTTCATTGAATCTTATTTAGATCGGTAGTTATATGTTGAGATTTTTCAAAGCTTATTTTGTAGCTAAGAATCAAATTCAACAAATGAGGTCACATAATTTGAATGAATCTAGTATACTGGTTAAGGTCTTTCAAAATTCTTGTAAGTCTTATGCTGATGGTTTGAAAGGTGAGTGGAAAGAAAATGAAAAAGGATTATGATATTCGTAAAAGTGATTTGCGTGAGCCTAGAGTTGTAAAATGTGTTGACTCTTTTTTAAGTAATGTGGAAAAGGTTTTAGTGAGCTCAATTTTTGTATCTTATGGTCTCCCTTCCAATCATATCCTAGTTTCGTCTTGCAAGTCTTTGGTCATAAATATCAATTTAAAGTAGATTCTTAAAGCTTATACTTTAAAGAGTTTTAAAGTTAACATAAATAGCTGTGAAAATGAACCATCTCATCAAAGTCTTTCAAGTAAGAAACCTATTTCAGTTCAATCAAAAGAGTTGAACAATGAACTAGCACAAGCAAATGAAACCCGAAATATCATTATTATTATTTATTTGTAAACTACAAAGAAATTAAGAGACTCATTTTGGTGTTGGTACAAGGCCCGAAGCAATCGAATGGCCGAATTAGTGGCATGAAGCCCAGGGCATGGAACCCGAGGTCAGATTCCAAATTTAAGTAATTCTTGAGAGTTATATGTATATAAGTATGATTTGATGGTTAGAAAGTAGAACTCAAGCTTTGGAAGTGAGAAAATTGGTGAAAACTTGAGTTACTATTAAACCGAGAAACTTTGCCAAGAAACCGAAATAAATTCAAAATAAATTCCGTAAATTCAAGAAAAATTATTCTGAGGTCGTAAGAAATTAGTATGAGGTATAACTAAGTGGCAGAATTAAATTTGGGAAGAATTATTGAGGTTTAGACACTTAAATAAATTTTTAAAGCAAATTGAAAACCTTGAAGAATTTTTATTGGTAAAGACTAAATCGGATAAAACGGGACCAAACAAAAAATTTTCCTCAAATAAGTGGGTCTCAAATTTCATGAAAAATAACTAAACACATATTAGAATACTTGAGAAGTGGACAAAAAACAAAAATGGACTAAAAAATATTTTTATGGATTTTTCAACGCAGGCCACACAGCAGGCCCAATTTTCTACATTTGCTGGGCCATAAAGAAGGCCAAATTTAAGAGGGTTCTAGATGAGCTTTGTGCCTAAAATTTTAGCCCAAGATAGTAGACTCAATTCAGTAATTAAACTTGTATTATAGCCCTTGTAACTCTCTAGAACTAGATAGATATCCCCTTTGGAAGTTACCCAATGCGTCCTACTCTATTTTCTCTTGTGGAATTTTTTTAACCCCCTTCTAGGCAGAATTAGAGCATGACCAGAAGGATGAAATCTTCCCCATCAAGTTCTCTATAACCTATAAAAAAAGTTCAGCAAAAAAGAAGCTCTCTAAGTGGGTGAAAAACTAGTGAGAAGAGCAGGGGCAGAATCTGCCCTGTTGTGCAATGTGAGAGAAAGGAAATTTCTTAATTCTTTGATGGACTTTTAAACTTGTTTAAGTTAATTCTAAATTATATACATGTTTTATAGCTGAAAGTGATTTGTGGAGGAAGAAATTGAGGTCAAAGTTGGTCAACAATAAGGTAATGTTGTTGGAAGAGGATGAGATGGATATATGTTAATCTTTGATGGATTTGTATGATTTTTAATAAAGTAGAAATGTGAAGCTCCGAAAACGTGGAAATTTTGGCCATTTTTAACTTAATATCTTATTCAAGTTGTATTCTCATATAGTGCCGATTACTTAACCTTTCATTTTAATGAAAATTTTTGCCGGCATAACGGCTTATTCATGAACTTACTTTCCTGTAATATCTAAAATACATTTATAATAACACAACAATTGCTTTTAATCACTCTTCATAATCAATAGACATTTCTGTAACATTAAATTTCATTTCATTCCTTTAGTACCTCAGAAAGACATTTTATTATATAAACTGTAAATTAATAATCTTACATACACACAGGTCTAGATTACATCTGTAAGACCCGATTTTATCGTAAGAGCAAAAAGGGAATGAATAGAAATTTTCGAGTGCATTAAAAAATGCAAAAGGATTGAAATGGTATTCCCGAACACGTGTATGGGTAAAACGGTCAAAAGATCAAAAGTCGATATTAATCGGGACAAGAAAATTTAATTAAAAATAATAGCTTGAGAAATCTTGATCAATAACGAAGAAATAATTAAATTTCAAATTAAATTGATCAAGATATGAATTTATTGGAATAAACCGGGATTTTCACTTTGAAAAATAATCCCGAAAATAATCGAAAATTTTACCGAAAAGATGAAATAATACCGATAAATTCATTTATAGATTAAATGAATTAAATAATAATTTTTGAAGATATTTGTGGATTTTTAATATATTTTAATCAAATAAAATAATAATAAAATTTAATTATAAAAAAATAATAAAGTAAAAAAAAAGGGAATTGGAAAATCGTGAAACAGGAAAGGGAATTGGCGAAACGCGAAGCAAGAAACCGAGGGAACCAAATCCCTCCGTTCGACAACCACCGGCGGGGCTGAGGGGCCGGCGAGGGCAGGCGAAGGTAGCCCTACACCAGGCGAACCACCAGAGGCCGTGACGCGCCGTGGAGATCGTCGGAAAACACCCAAAACGGAGGAAAGTCTCCCGGGGGAGAAGCCTCGATTAGTGGCCATCGGCGCTGTTTTGACTCCAGCCGAGGCCCGATTTTGGATGCCCAGGTGCAGCCGAGCCGAACGGCACCGGAATCACATCGGGAACCGGCCGGAAGGCGCCGGAATGAGGAAATGATGCCGAATCGGACTGAACCACTGGACTGAACCAAACTGAACCGGCTGTCTGAACCGGGTTGAACCGAACCGGACCGGTTCAACCAAAAAGAAGAGAAAAAAGGAAGAAAAAGGGAAAAAGAAAAAGACAAAAAATTGAGGAAAATTTCAGTGATGCAATCGAGCTACGGGTAAGTTAGTAAGAGGTCAAATTGACCGATTTAAATTTTTGAAATATTTAATTTGTTGAATAATCGACTGAAAGTTTACCCTGAAATATATTTAATTGTGTAGCTCGACAATTGACATCAACTGAGAGCTCGAGACAGCCTCGATTTGTGTACGATCATGAAATCTCGGGTAAGTAACCCTTATTTACGATAATTTACATCGTTATGCGTGTTGATGAAATACGGATTTAATTTTCGCATAAATGAATTAAATTTTGGAAATTGAAATAAATTATCGTAAATACTAAATTGAGATATCTGAGTATTTAGAACGAGGCTCAATAATTACTGATGGGCCCAGTGAGCCCAATAGGTCTCGGTAAAGTGTGGTAAACGGGCTTAAGGCCGATTAAGGCCCATTATTGTACAATCGGGCCCAATATGGGTAAACTGGCCTAATGATTTAAATTAAGCCCAGAGAATATGAAATACAATTAAATTGTATTGTATTTGACCTGATGAATGTGTATCCGCAGTTCCGAAGATTGGATTGGGAGCAAATCAAACTGCATGACGAGTCATCAGTGGAAAGGTCAGACTATACAGAAAATGAGGTAAGGGAATTATGTGAGTAGCTAGAGGTAGCTACGCGTATTTTAATAGTTTTTGTATACACTGATTTTGTACGTATACATTGTTATTGTATAATGATCCTAAAAGTGGTTTAAATGATTTTAAGGATCGAAATAGGTGAAAAGACTATTTTACCCCTATTGAGGGAAGTTCACCAAAGGAAGGTGAAAGCATGACATGCATGAAATGCATGATTTAAGAACTTTTATGATTAAGGAATTTTATTGGTTTTAATCAAAGCAAAACGATAGTTTGGCCAATAATTGCATAAGTTTCCCAAAATAACACTACGTAAGTGTTATTGGTATTTAAATGAAATTTCCTTGGAAAATAGGCCAACTATCAAGTTTATATGGAAACAGATAGTGCCGACACGTAGTTCGCACTATATCTGCATTTATGAATGTGCATAAATGTGCTTGAACGGTTGCTCGCACTGATTTTATGATTTGATATGCATGAGAGCTGCTGGAGCCTAGCTCGCACTCTGTTTTGACATGTTTTGACTTGTTTTGATGTGGTATGCATGAAATGGTGCTGGAGCGATTGCTCACACTAGTTTTTACGATTGACGTGCATGAGAGGTGCTGGAGCCTAGCTCGCATCCATTTTTGATATAATAATTGCATAAAAGCCATGCTGGAGTGTAACTCGCACGAGATTTGATTTAATTATGCATAAAGCCGTGCTGGAATGTAACTCGTATGAGATTTGATTTACTTAAGCATTCATTTGTGCTGGAGCATTGCTCGCATAAAGTTTTATATGTTTTTATAATTCATTTGAATGTCGTACTAGAGTTTTTCTCGTACGAGGTTTTCACTGAGTTGTTTTACATATCCGTACTAGAGCATTGCTCGTACGTGGATTTTACTTAAATTTATAATCAGTGTAAGTCGTACTAGAGCATTGCTTGTACGTAGATTTTACTGATTTTTATGAAACCGTGCTAGAGCTTCGCTCGCACGAGATTTTCTGATATCATGAATATGTATGGAGTCGTGCTAGAGCTTCGCTCACACAGGGATTTATATTACATGCATATAGCCATGTTAGATCCTCTTGTAGACTGTGTGTCACAGTGAAATGATATGCTCACACGTGCATATTGAGACAGAGATGATATGGGTGGATAAGACCTATTGCAGGCACCCCTGATTGAGCTTGGGTTCACGAAGTACGTTGTACCGTGTATATCACGCGGATTACGCTGTACCATGGGATTGTTGGAGTGGAGTGGCATTAGCCACGAGGCAGCAAGCCTTGCCCTCACAATCCTTCTGTTATGCTGTTCTGGCGGGTAGGACGACCCACCTCCCGGTTCAGGTGTGATACCCCGCACACTAGGTACCGTGTTGCTAGGGATCACTAGGATATGGCCATAGTCCTCGATGTTACTGATATAATTAGCTATTTGTCTCACATGATATAACTTGTGGTCTGTTAGACTAGGGTAGACCCGAAGGAGGGGTCAAGCCCTCGATTTGACGATTTTATGATTTCATGATTTTATGATTTGTGACCCTGAAAGAAGGGTGGTTTTATAACCGAAGTTTTATAATGAATTTTAAATGAATTGTTTTATGAGATAATTGACCCAGAAGGGTTAGTTTTACTGCAGTTTTAATGAATTGATTTAAATGCAGTAGCATGATGATGTTTTCCATGCTTTTATTTCAAATTCATGATTTGTCTTACAGGACATGAAAGAATACATGATCTAGGTTTGCTTCATGCTCATTATGATTTAATGATGTCACATAAAATGCCTTTGATGCATGAACTATATGATTTCTATATGCACAAATAGTTTTGATAAACTATGGCATTGAAATATGCATGATTTTGTGCGTGAAATTTTAATGAAAAGATATGGATTTAAGGGCATGGCATTATAAGCATGTAGATAGTGGAGCTATCTACTTACTTTCATAATTGCCTTACTGAGTGTGTGGTTTACTCACCCCCCTTATTTTTCCATCTTTTCAGAGCACTCGTAATAGTTATTGAGCGGCTGAGGACTTGCATGCTTGGCATCCGCTGCTTCCCATCGAGAGATAGGTATACACATTTGTATAGTTTTGTATCTAAATATGTAATGCACAGTACTGTAAACGGATATGATGTCGGGGATGTAGAGTTATAAATACCATTGTATATGTATTTAATTAAAGTCAAAGGATAGTAAACTCTGATATATGAATGTGATTATGGAAATGGATTGGTAATAGTGTGAGGTGACTAACACCGAATCATAGCCCAACTGTTTGTAGGATGGTCACGATGAGAGAAAGGTAAGAATTAAATAATAAACGAAAAAGCGAAAAATTTACTTTGATTTTTAGTAATTTGGGTAGTGACAACATCCCAAATGATCCTTTACATAAAAGTGTCTATGTTATACAGGATGTATGGTAGTATTAACAAAAGTATACCTAAACATGTACCGGAGGTAGCCTGAGGAGAGTGTCGTATCCACCAGCCTATATCTATTACACGACAAGTGAAAAAAGATCACTGCAAGTAATCTGTAAGAGTAGAGACGGGGGTGAGCTTTTGAAAAGCCCAGAAGAAATGCATTTAAAATAGTCTTGGTATTAAAACATACGAAAAATAGAATGCTATTAAAATGCATTTCATACTTTAAAATCACTTTTGAATACTTTTGTACAAAGTTTGGATAGAGTAAACATATATCGAAACATGCTTAGTTTCAGAAAGCAAAATCAAAGACATTTGGATAACATATATCATACATTACAAAACTTATCATATTACTTTCAAAAATCATATAGAATATCATAGAGACTAGGCAAAATCCATATAGCTAGCATAGGTCATGATCATACGAACTCAACCTCCGAAGAGGGAAGCAAACGAACAAACAGAGTACCGATGGCCATGGTTAAGGGAACTATAGACTGGATTAGGGTCGTACAGCGCCCTGTGCCACTAACGACCAAAACGAACAATGGACGAAGTGGCGAAAAGCAGGCACCAAGTGGACACAATATGCATGATGTGGTTAAACATTCACCACAAAGGACCAGACATGCAAGGTGTGGCATAAGGCATGCACCACGAAAGGCAATGCTCCACACGGGCCATGCATGTCAAGTATCATAGACTACTAGATGCCTTTTGTCTCAAATCGAAGCATACAAATTCCATTTTTGGGCTTATTAGCCCATATGCTAATAAAATCGAGCTTATGTCAAATTTCCATATTTTTTGAAGCATATTCATAAAATACATTTTCACATCAAAACTTACTTTTCCGAAACATTTTACAGATGCAAAGAAAGTGCACTCGGAGGTTTTAGTAACATTGGTTTTTTCCTTAGTTTTGTTTTATACGTAAATAGTATTTTTTGGAGATTGAACACTGTTCATAATCTTAATATTACTTCAAGCATTTTTATATTTTTAAAACCAAGGTAATGAGATACCATTACAATTTTAAATCACATATCTTACCTATCGAATCTCAAGGTAGCACAAAATCATCGAGTGTCGAGTCTACCTCGTTTTACGTGCCAGCACCTCGCGCTGCCTAAGATAATTTCAAAATCATCAAAAATGTTTAAATTCATCTTAGTATGCTTGAACATACACCAACTTACATAATTTCATTAAACTTGGTCATTTTTTACCAACTTTGTCATTTACTCGATTTTACTGATAAACGTGTTAGTTTAAGCTATTTTGACAATTTCTTTTCTTTTAACTTCAAACTTATCCACTTAATGGCTTAAACACTTATTCAAGTCTCTAGTCAACACATTACAACTTATCAAATTGTGAATTTCTACACTTTTATAGTTTTCCACTAAATCGAGATATAAACTGAACTTTTCGATATTAAACTAACATTCCACAACACATAACACAATCAAATTTCATCTTCTCCATAACAACCAAGGGCAGGCTGAATTCTGCACATACCCTAGAAATTATTTCTTCAATTTCTACTTTAGTAAAAATCTTCTAAAACCATTAAACAACAACACATATCACAATCATCATCTTCCATCAACTTTCTCACCTCGTTGACCAACTTTGACCACTCTTTATTTCTCCAAAAGTGTTCCTTAGCTATAGATACACATGTATACAACTTAGAATCATCTTAAACAAGCTTAAAAACTAACCAAGAAAATAAAAACTTAAGGTTTCTCAAAAATGGCCAGACTCCGTAGTGACATATCTTCCTTTGCCCAGGTCGACTCTGAATCTCTTTACGAAGCATTGGAACGATATAAGGAGCTTCTTAGGAAGTGCCCTCACCATGGCTTACCCTTATGGCTACAAGTCCAAACTTTCAATAACGGACTTACAAGCCAAAATAGGACCATCGTGGATGCTGCTGCGGGTGGAGCCCTGATGTACAAAACAAATGAGGAAGCTTACAAGCCGTTAGACAAGATGGTGGCTAACAACTATCAATGGTCCTTGGAGAGGCAATTACCAAAGAAGTTGGTGGGTATTTATGAGCTCGACACACTATCTACCTTGACCTCTCAAATCGCTAAGCTTACGAAGAAGGTAGAGTCGCTCAGTACCCAACATAATCCTTCTACCAATCCTAACCCTGTGTTTTCTGTCCAAAGTCCTTTTTCTCTTGTGATTTGTATAGTGGTACCCACGCTGTAGATAGGTGTCCACTTAACTAAGAATCGGTTCAGTACGTTGCCCCCCTAAGCAACAGAATAACCCTTTTTCAAAGACCTATAATCCAGGGTGGAGGAACTATCCTAACTTTTCTTAGAGCCAAAACCAAGGGCAAACTTCTAACTCTAGACCAGTAGGACCCCTTGGTTTTCAAGCTCCACTAGTTCAGGTACCACCACAGCATCAATTTCCTCACCACCCACCACCTCAGTATCCACATCATCCACCTAATCATTCCCATCCATCCCACTTTCATCAACCACCACCACCATCACACCCCCAACACTTATCAGCAGCTGAAAAGAAGCCCTCGCTTGAGGAAATGTTCACAACGATCCTACAAAATCAAGCAGCTTCAATTAAGAACCTAGAGGTTCAGGTGGGACAAATAACAAACGCTCTTAGTCAGCATCCTCAAGGGACCCTTCCTAGTAACACTGAAGCCAATCTTGTTAGGCAAAGGGAGGGTAAGGAACATGTGAAAGCCATCACCCTTAGGCGTGGTAGAGAGCTAGTAGATCCACTAGTTAAGTCCAGACCTGACAAACGCATAGTTGAAAAACCCATAGGTTCTAATAAAGCAGCCCAGACGGAGCAGGAACCAAAAGATCAAGCTGCAAAGGAAACAAAGCTAAGAAATTCTTCACCTTTACCTATTTCTTTGTCACAACCTTCTTTTATCCTCTGATGCTACAAATGTTTCCACTACATCTCCTCCTGTTAGACCACCAGTTCCTTTTCCTCAGAGGTTTCAAAATAAAAAACTGGACCAACAATTTACAAAATTCATTGAGGTTTTTAAGAAACTTCACATTAACTTCCCCTTCGCAGATGCCTTAGAGCAAAAGCCAAGCTATGTGAAGTTTATGAAGGATATCCTCTATAGGAAAAGAAGATTGGAAGAGTATGAAACGGTGGCCTTAACTGAGGAATGTAGTGCAATTATCCATAGGAGATTACCCCCAAGCTCAAGGATCCCGGGAGTTTTACCATACCCTACACTATTGGAAATTTGTTCTTTGGTAGAGCCTTGTGTGATTTAGGAGCTAGTATAAATCTAATGCCTTTGTCTATCTATAATAAGTTAGGAATAAGGGATGCCAAGCCCACTATAGTGACCCTCCAGTTGGCTGATCGATCCATTAAATATCCGAAGGGGGTCATTAAGGATGTCTTAGTAAAAGTGGACAAGTTTATTTTCCTGGCGGATTTTATTGTATTGGACATGGAGGAAGACAAGGAAGTCCCCATTATACTAGGCAGACCATTCCTAGTGACTGGTAGAACTTTAATTGATGTACAAAAGGGGGAGTTAACAATGAGAGTTCAAGATTAGGAAGTCAAGTTTAATGTGTTCAAATCTCTAAGATTCCCTGATGACTCTCATGATTGTTTTAGGATGGATTTAGTCTATAAAGACATCACTGAGGAGTTTGCTAAGACTCATCCTTTGAACCCTTTAGAAGCCTCCTTAGTGAAATCTGTTGAGCTTAAAGAATACAATGAAGATGATGATGAGGTCTATGAAGCTTTACAATTATTAGAGGTCACTCATTTTGAGGAAATTGCCCAATTCGAGATGTTAGACCCTTCATCTATTCCAACTTCAAATATCTCTCCATCCACCAGTGATCCTCCAGTATTAGAGTTCAAACCTTTACCCTCACACCTTAGGTATGCTTACTTAGGTGAATCCTCCACATGACCAGTAATAGTATCTGTTGCTCTCCAGTGATCAGGAAGCAAAACTACTACAAGTTTTAAGAGAGCATCAGAAGGCTATAGGCTAGTCTATCTCTGATCTTAAGGGTATTAGTCCCTCAATCTGTATGCATGTCACGCCCTGGAAACGCGAAAAATCAGGCAAATTTAAAACTTTTTACTCAACAATTCACAATTAAGAGTGCATTCCTGTGCAGTGTCATACATCATCACACTTATCATATCTCAGGATCTCGTCCTTAAATAGTATATATTATATCATGTACATTACTCGATCTCAAGTTAATTAATCCTAATACATCCCATACAATGTTATACATCAAGTGTTTGTAATTACAATAATTGTCTGGGTACATGAAAAGATAAATGATACCTCAAAACACAATATATGGCCTGGAGCTCAAGTCCTCCACTAGCCACTACTCCGTACGTCGCAGGGAAACCCTTTTTCATTTGAAGAAATTTGGGGGAAGAAAAATAGGGTGAGCTTCTAAATCGCTCAGTAAGGGGGTAAGGGACTCGTTATATAAACCATAATGCACATCATAAAATATTTATTTGCACGTGAAACTCAGTATACTCATTTGAAAACCATAGCATGAAAGTTCTCAAAACAACATTCTCATATCTCAAAATCATGTGGAAACATGAAGTAAAAGGCTAAGTATAGAGCAGTAACAAGCATGTGAAAATAATGCGATAATGGCTTTCTCAATATACGTGATAAAATTACTGTAATAATAACACACATGGCGCAGCCACCAAACACACGTGGCATAGCCACTGATTTAGATTCACACGTGGCACAGCCACAGAATAGGGTTTCTCGTGGCAACGACCACTAAATATACGTGGCATAGCCACTGAATAGGGGGTCTCACGTGGCAACGACCACCAATTAGGGTTCTCACGTGGCAACGACCACCAAATATACGTGGTATAGCCACAGAATGGGGTTTCTCACGTGACAACGGCCACCAAATATATGTGGCATAGCCACAGAATGGGGTTTCTCACGTGGCAACGGCCACCAATTAGGGTTCTCACGTGGCAACGACCACCAAATATACGTGGCATAGCCACAGAATGGGGTTTCTCACGTTACTAGAACGGAGAAGAATAGGGCTTACATGCTACCAGAGCAATGCCCGGTGTGTACTCAAAATTACACACCTAAGTCTTTATCAATAGCCATTATCATATAAAACCGATTTGCCTTCACGTAGAACTCATAGTGGTTTTCTCTCATAAAACTCATTTAAAACCGTTTTGTACTCAACACAAAACATATTTAAAAATCGAGTCCCAACCGGCAAAACACGCACACATTTATCAAATCTCAATATTGCCTTAACGAAAAGCCCAATTCATTTCTCACACAACCTCAACGGTTTATAAAGCAATTTCACACTCAGCTTATAAACTCATAAAATAATGGGCTCCAACCGGCTATAAAAACCGTGTGCATTCTCATCAAAACACAACACATCAAACATGCTTGTTTTATAAATCGTAAATCATGCTATAATAGTTCACAAATCACATACACAAATGGTTTAGTTTCCCTTACCTCTTTGCACCTCGTATAGTGCAATTGTTTCCCCCTTGTCACGGACTAGTCTAGCATTCCACTCTGAAACTCCCGAGCAGTCCAAACGATGTTAAACATCAATACTCATCATCGCAGTAACCTCAATTCTCAAAATCGAGCATAATTGCTAATAACACCTCAAATCTCTCAATTCCCGTAACTCTATCACAATCCACAATCTCATTCACAACATCTCAACATCCTACACTTCCCATGCCACAATATCTATGCTAAATCACCACATTGTCTAAATTTTCATTTATAACTCAAAATTTCCAAAATTACCAAAATTGCTAAATATCATCATCACCCCAACTACATTGTAATTTCATCAATCCCTAATCATTTTCTAGCTATTTCAACACAATGCCAACAACCATTATCACCAAAATCATCTTTAATATCAAGATCGAGGTTTAGAAATTACCTAAAACATATGGAGAGCTTATCTCTTGCCTCGATTCAATCCGTCTTCTGATTTCCAAGTATGTTGTTCTCCCTTTGATGAGGAACAACTTTCATTCTTGCCATAGCTTCTGATTTGGACAAAAATGGGCGCTTTGGATGACTGAGAAAGCTAGGGCTTCAACAGAAATGGGGTTTTGAAGAGAGAGAAAGTGAAATTACAGGAGAAAGCAGGGGTTCCTTATATAGATGGAGGGTAGGAGATCGATCTGGCTCTTGATGAGATCGATCTGCATTTGAATTTAGGGACTATTTGGGGTAATTTTATGCCGAGGAGATCGATCTGTCGAGGGGTGAGATCGATCTCTTTATGGCTTTATGAGATTGATCTGCTCCTTGAGCAGATCGATCTTCTCCCAAACATAAACATTTAGAGATCGATCCCTTCCTCATGAGATCGATCTTCTCTCAAACAAAATCATAAGGAGATCGATCCTCTTCCATTGGAGATCGATCTGCTCCTTAAATTCCTCCTTCCTTGTCATTTTTAACTCACCAGATCGATCTCTCCTTCTCCAAGATCGATCTGACCTCTTAGTTTCACACTTATGTTAAACACTTACACATAAATCTCCAAATATAATTTTCACAATTCACTTAGCTCAATAAATTACACTTCATGTTCTTATTACATCATTAAAATATATCTAAAATTCTCAGATCTCACATCCTCCCCACCTTAAAAGAATTTGGTCCTCCAAATTCAACTCAACTAGTCAAATAGATGGGGATATTTCTCCTTCATGAGATTCTCTAGTTCCCATGTTGCCTCTTCCATTGAGTGATGTTTCCACAAAACTTTCACTAATGGGATGCTCTTAGTTCTCAGTACCTTCTCCTTTCTATCGAGAATCCGGATGGGTTCCTCAATATAGCTCATATCCTCTTGTATGTCCATCTCGTCATACTCTAAGACATGAGAAGGGTCCGGGTGGTACTTCCTCAACGTAGACACATGAAAAACATTGTGTATTCAGGACATCCGCGGGGGTAATGCCAATCTGTAGGCTACCTCTCCCACTCTCGCAAGAATCTCGAATGGTCCTACGTATCGAGGGCTTAATTTTCCTTTCTTCCCGAATCGCATGATACCCTTACTCGGTGATATTTTCAGAAATACTGCATCACCAACATCAAACTCGAGTGGCCGTCTACGCACATCCGTGTAGCTTTTCTGTCTACTCTGTGCAGCCTGTAACCTCTCACATATGAGTTTCACACTCTATACAGCTTGCTCAACAAGCTCGGGAGCATTTATCTTTCTGTCACCGACTTCTTCCCAAGCTACAGGGGATCTACACCTCCTACCATATAGAGCCTCAAAAGGTGCCATTCCAATACTCGCATGATAGCTATTATTGTACGTAAACTCTGCTAGGGGCAGGTGATCATCCCATGATCCCTTAAAATCCATCGTACACGCGCTCAACATATCTTCCAGGGTCTAAATAGTCCTCTCTGACTGACCATCTGTCTGAGGATGATAGGCGGTACTGAAACTCAATCGAGATCCCATGGACTCCTGAAACTGGGTCCAAAATCTGGAAGTAAATCGGGAATCTCTATCAGAAGTAATACTCACTGGAGCCCCATGTAATCTAGCTATCTCGCTGACATACAGCTCGGCTAAGGCATCCACAGTATCTGTGCTCTTGATGGCAAGGAAGTGGGCACTCTTGGTCAATCTATCCACTATAACCCATATAGCGTCACGACCTTTTCGGGTCCTCGGTAAACCCATAATAAAGTCCATAGTGATATGCTCCCATTTCTATGTAGGTACAGGTAAAGGTTGTAGTAGTCCTCCAGGCTTCCGATGCTCAGCTTTCACTTGCTGGCATATTAAACATCTGGGCACATACTCTGCCATGTCTCGCTTCATACCACTCCACCAGCACACCTTTCTCAAATCTCGGTACATCTTAGTACTCCTTGGGTGCATGGTGTATTGCGAGCAGTGAGATTCTCTCAGTATCTGTCTCTTTAGGGTATCATCGTCCGGTACACAAATCCGTCCTCTGAATCTCAACAATCCATCCTCACTGACTGTGAGATCCGACTGGGAACTCTGTTAAGCTTGGCTAACGATATCTATCAACCTCTGATCATTGCGCTACCTAGTTCTAATCTGATCCATGATCCTGGGCTCTATCCGTAAGCTAGCCAAAAATCCAGTCTCTACCTTTTTAACTCTGATATAGAGTTCGGCGAACTGCTCCAGTAAATCCCATTCCCTAATCATCATCGTAGATATCATACTCTTCCTGCTCAGGGCATCAGCAACTACGTTCGCCTTACCCGGATGATATAGAATCTCGCAGTCATAATCCTTAAGGAGTTCCATCCATCTCCTTTGTCTCATGTTTAACTCTTTCTGATCAAAGAGATATCTCAAACTCTTGTGATCAGTGAAGATCTGGAATCTTTCCCCATATAAGTAGTGTCGCCAAATCTTCAAGGCAAATACCACAGCGGCTAATATAGAATCTCGCAGTCATAATCCTTAAGGATTTCCATCCATCTCCTTTGTCTCATGTTTAACTCTTTCTGATCAAAGAGATATCTCAAACTCTTGTGATCAGTGAAGATCTGGAATCTTTCCCCATATAAGAAGTGTTGCCAGATCTTCAAGGCAAATACCACAGCGGCTAACTCCAAATCATGCGTGGGGTAATTCCGCTCATGGTCTTTCAACTGTCGCAATCCATATACGACCACTTTTTCATGCTGTATAAACACACACCCTAATCCTTGATGAGATGCATCACTATACACCGAAAATCCTCCTGATCCCTCAGGAATAGTTAACACAGGTGCCGTTGTCAACCTCCTCTTTAATTCCTGAAAACTGAGCTCACATTGATCAGTCCATATAAATGGAGTCTCTTTGCGCGTGAGCTTAGTTAAAGGGGCGGCAATCCTGGAAAACCCTTCCACAAACCTTCTGTAATATCCTGCCAAACCAAGGAAGCTTCGTACCTCCGTAACTGTCCTCGATCTTTCCCAGTTAAGCATAGCCTCCACTTTACTTGGATCCACCGATACTCCTTTCTCTGAGACTATATGACCAAGGAAAGCTATCTGATCCAGCCAAAACTCACACTTACTAATCTTTCCATATAATTGTTTACCTCGGAGTATCTGAAGTACTAGCCACAAATGCTGTGCATACTTCTCATACGACTGAGAGTACACCAGGATATCATCAATAAAGACTATCACAAACTTATCTAGATAGTCTCTGAACACCTCGTTCATTAATCTCATAAATGCTGCAGGGGCGTTTGTCAATCCAAAGGACATCACCAGAAATTCATAATGGCCATACCTCGTCCTGAAGGCCGTCTTTGGAATATCTTCTTCCTTGATCCTCAATTGGTGATAGCCCGATCTCAAATCAATCTTAGAAAAGACTGATGCCCCTCTCAGCTGATCAAGTAGATCATCAATCCTGGGCAATGGGTATTTATTCTTCACCGTGGCTTTATTCAACAACCGGTAGTCTACGCATAATCTGAGACTACCATCCTTCTTCTTAACAAATAATACTGGTGCTCCCCACGGTGAAACACTGGGTCTAATAAACCCTTGATCCAATAACTCCTGTAGTTGTTTCTTCAATTCCTCAAGTTCCACTAATGCCATCCTATAGGGAGGTTTAGAGATCGGCTGAGTATCTGGTACGAAATCAATGGTAAACTCCAGCTCTCTCTGGTGGTAAACCTGGTAACTCATCTGGGAAAACATCCAGAAATTCGCAAACCACAGGTATATCCTCAATCCTCGGATGTTCCCGATCATCATCTGAGATGAGTGTTTCATAACCTTCACATGGACAATCATATTTAATATTCTCCAAAATAATATTAAAATTCTCAAATTGTTTACAAAATTTTATACGTCTATTTCCTTAATATTTCAAACGTACACTATAAGGTTCAGGTAGGGAGAAAGTTACAATCTTAGTGTAGCAGTCTAAATTCGCTCGATTGGTTGCCAACCAATCCATCCCCAGAATTACATCAAACCCAAGCATATTTAACATGATTAGATCTGCTAACATCACTCTATCTCCCACCTTTATTCCACATCCTCTACAGATTAACTCAGTTCTCTGGGATTCACGCATAGGGGTATTTACATGTAGTATATATTCTAGAGGTTCAAACTTCAAGTTTAATCTACATGCAAAATGCTCAGAAATGAACGAATGCGTGGATCCTGGATCAACTAACACATGAGCCTTATAATCACAGACAGAGAGTGTACCTCTTATGGTTTTTGCAGAAGTGTCTGCGGTCTCCTTATCCATGGCAAACACACGTCCTTGTGTAACAGGTCTCTTTCTTTTCTCTGCAGCAGTGGCCCGTCTCTAAGGGTTCACTCTTTGAGGCTGTTGTCTAGTGGGCTCTGAAACATGTGGTTTCTGAGGTTGAGGGCAATCCTTCACCATGTGACCCATGTCTCCACATCTAAAACATCCATGGATCGACCCAGTACAACTTCCCTCATGCATTCGGCCACAATTTCTACAAAACCTTGTCTCAGGCCTGACATCTCGAGGGGTCTCCCTAATGTTAGGGTAACCTCTGGGTCTCTTTAATCTGTCCTTCTGCACCTCAATCCTTCCTCTTCTGAAGGAACCCTCCAAGCATCTGTTTAGAAAATTGCTGGCCTCTTGCCCTTATCTCTATTCACTGCTCTGAGCTCATTCTGGGATTGTACCATTTCAATTCCTCTTTCAATCTCTTGTGCTCATCTCAGAGCATCTCCAAACTCGATAATACATAGCCCTATCAACCTATCTCTGATGACGGGCTTCAATCCATACACAAACGTCTCTGTGCGGAGCTTTTCATTCTTGAAGGTCTCTGAGTCATATCTCAATAGCGCGGTGAATTGGCTCTCATAGTCATCCACAGACATATCACCCTGTACCAAACTTAAAAACTCAGCCTGTTTCTTTCTTTGGGCGGCTCGTGGTATATATTGGGTCCTAAAGGCTGTCTGAAACTCTTCCCAACCAATCACATCCTGGCGGGACATCAGAATACCTTGGGTAGTACCCCACCAATCTCGAGCTCTCCCCTTCAACATATAGATACTCATACTGACCCTCTCAGCATCGGTGCACCCCAGATAATCAAATATAATTCTCAACTCTGTCAGCCACTCCTCAGCCTCTATAGGATCCTTTTTTCCCCTAAATGCGGGTGGATTCATCTTCAGAAAATCCTTCAGTCGGACCATACTTCTGTCATCAGGCTGAGTGATGGGGGGCACTGTATCCGTTTGTACTGGGGGTATGGGAGGTCCTTGTGGTGGTGTAGGAGTAGTACCCGAGGCATTAACTCCAAAGTGTTGCGCGAATAGCGCTGCCATCTGCTCAAAACCTTGCCTTACATCGGTCTCAATCCGATTAAATCGAGAGTTAGGACTCTCTGGTTGGGGGGCAGGTGGCAGAGAGGACTCTGCGTGCCTCCTCGAGCAACCTCGTCGTCTACTCATTCTCTATCTCAACTCGTCTCCTGCGCGTACATATCAAAATCGATTGAAATCTCAATCCTCAAATTCAGTTCATGACCAGACTATTACAGACACTTGGGATGTATATTTCACTTAACCGACACTGACAGTTCTAGACACCCTAAGCTCTGATACCAAGAAAGCTCTGTCACGCCCCAAAAACGCGAAAAATCGGGCAAATTTAAAACTTTTTACTCAACAATTCACAATTAAGAGTGCATTCCTGTGCAGTGTCATACATCATCACACTTATCATACCTCAGGATCTCGTCCTTAAATAGTATATATTATATCATATACATTACTCGATCTCAAGTTAATTAATCCTAATACATCCCATACAATGTTATACATCAAGTGTCTGTAATTACAATAATTGTCTGGGTACATGAAAAGATAAATGATGCCTCAAAACACAATCTATGGCCTGGAGCTCAAGTTCTCCACTAGCCACTACTCCGTACGTTGCAAGGAAACCTTTTTTCACTTGAAGAAATCTGGGGGGAAGGAAAATAGGGTGAGCTTCTAAATCGCTCGGTAAGGGGGTAAGGGACTCGTTATATAAACCATAATGCACATCATAAAATATTTATTTGCACGTGAAACTCAGTATACTCATTTGAAAACCATAGCATGAAAGTTCTCAAAACAACATTCTCATATCTCAAAATCATATGGAAACATGAAGTAAAAGGCTCAGTATAGAGTAGTAACAAGCATGTGAAAATAATGCGATAATGGCTTTCTCAATATACGTGATAAAATCACTGTAATAATAATGCACGTGGCGCAGCCACCAAACACACGTGGCATAGCCACTGATTTAGATTCACACGTGGCACAGCCACAGAATAGGGTTTCTCGTGGCAACGACCACCAAATATACGTGGCATAGCCACTGAATAGGGGATCTCACGTGGCAACAGCCACCAATTAGGGTTCTCACGTGGCAACGACCACCAAATATACGTGGCATAGCCACAGAATGGGGTTTTTCACGTGGCAACGGCCACCAATTAGGGTTCTCACGTGGCAACGGCCACCAATTAGGGTTCTCACGTGGCAACGGCCATCAAATATACGTGGCATAGCCACAGAATGGGGTTTCTCACGTTACTAGAACGGAGAAGAATCGGGCTTACATGCTACCAGAGCAATGCCCGGTGTGTACTCAAAATTACACACCTAAGTCTTTATCAATAGCCATTATCATATAAAACTGGTTTGCCTTCACGTAGAACTCATAGTGGTTTTCTCTCATAAAATGCATTTAAAATCGTTTTGTACTCAACACAAAACATATTTAAAAACCGAGTCCCAACCGGTAAAACACGCACATATTTCTCAAATCTCAATATTGCCTTAACGTAGAGCCCAATTCATTTCTCACACAACCTCAATGGTTTATAAAGCAATTTCACACTCAGCTTATAAACTCATAAAATAATAGGCTCCAACCGGCTATAAAAATCGTGTGCATTCTCATCAAAACACAACACATCAAACATGCTTGTTTTATAAATCGGAAATCATGCTATAATAGTTCACAAATCACATACACAAATGGTTTAGTTTCCCTTACCTCTTTGCACCTCGTATAGTGCAATTGTTTCCCCCTTATCACGGACTAGTCTCGCATTCCACTCTAGAACTCTCGAGCTGTCCAAATGATGTTAAAACATCAATACTCATCATCGCAGTAACCTCAATTCTCAAAATCGAGCATAATTGCTCATAACACCTCAAATCTCTCAATTCTCGTAACTATCACAATCCATAATCTCATTTACAACATCTCAACATCCTACACTTCCCATGCCACAATATCTATGCTAAATCACTACATTGTCTAAATTTTCATTTATAACTCAAAATTCCCAAAATTACCAAAATTGCTAAATATCATCATCACCCCAACTACATTGTAATTTCATCAATCTCTAATCATTTTCCAGCTATTTCAACACAATACCAATAATCATTATCACCAAAATCATCTCTAATATCAAGATCGAGGTTTAAAAATTACCCAAAACTTATGGAGAGCTTATCTCTTGCCTCGATTGAATCTGTCTTTCAATTTCCAAATATGTTGTTCTCCCTTTGATGAGGAACAACTTTCCTTCTTACCACAGCCTCTGATTTGGACAGAAATGGGTGCTTTGGATGGTGAGAAAGCTAGGGCTTCAACAGAAATGGGGTTTTAAAGAGAGAGAAAGTGAAATTACAGGAGAAAGCAGGGGTTCCTTATATAGACGGGGGTAGGAGATCGATCTGGCTCTTGATGAGATCGATCTGCATTTGAATTTGGGGACAATTTAGGGTAATTTTATGCCTAGGAGATCGATCTATCGAGGGGTGAGATCGATCTCTTTATAGCTTGAGGAGATCGATCTTCTCCTAAACAGAAACATTTAAAGATTGATCCCTTCCTCATGAGATCGATCTTCTCTAAAAAAGAATCATAAGGAGATCGATCCTCTTCCATTGGAGATCGATCTGCTTCTTAAATTCCTCATTCCTTGTCATTTTTAACTCACCAGATCGATCTCTCCTTCTCTAAGATTGATCTGACATTTTAGTTTCACACTTATGTTAAACACTTACACATAAATCTCCAAATATAATTTCCACAATTCACTTAGCTCAATAAATTACACTTCAAGTTCTTATTACATCATTAAAATATATCTAAAATTCTCAGATCTCACAATGCATAAGATACTACTCAAGGAAGGGTATAGGTCATCCATAGAGCACCAGCGTCGATTAAACTCTGTAATGAAAGAAGTTGTCAAGAAGGAGATCATTAAGTGGTTAGATGCAAGGATCATCTATCCCATTTCTGACAGTGCCTGGGTGAGCCCAGTACAATGTGTCCCTAAGAAGGGAGGGATGACAGTGATCGAGAATGAAAATAATGAGCTCATCCCCACTAGGACTGTCACTGGTTGGCGAGTATGCATGGATTATAGGAAACTCAACAAGGCCACCAGGAAAGACCACTTCTTTTTACCCTTCCTTGACCAAATGTTAGATCGATTAGCTGGTCATGAATTTTATTGTCTGCTGGATGGATACTCGGGGTATAATCAGATAGCTATAGCCCAAAAGACCAAGAAAAGACTACCTTCACCTGTCCCTATAGGACCTTTGCTTTTAGAAGAATGCCTTTTGGCCTATGCAATACACCTGCTACATTCCAGCGTTGCATGATGGCCATATTTCATGATATAGTGGAGGATTTTCTTGAGGTTTTCATGGATGATTTCTTAGTATATGGGGATAGCTTCGATTTATGTCTGCATAATTTGGCATTAGTACTAAAGAAGTGTGAAGAAACAAATTTAGTGCTTAATTGGGAGAAATGCCACTTTATGGTGAAAGAAGGTATATTGCTTGGGCACAAAATTTCTGCTAGGGGGATAGAAGTGGATAAAGCTAAGGTGGAAAATTATTGAGAAGTTACCTCCCCCTACCTCTGTTAAAGGAATCAGAAGTTTCCTGGGCCATGTAGGATTTTACAGAAGGCTCATTAAGGATTTTTCTCAGATATCTAAGCCTCTATGTAATCTCCTAGAAAAAGACACTACATTTTGCTTTGATGAACGATGCTTAGGAGCATTTAAGACTTTGAAGGAAAAATTAGTTACAACCCTTGTAATCATAACTCCAAACTGGAGTTTACCCTTTGAGCTTATGTGTGATGCAAGTGACTATACTGTTGGGGCCATACTAGGACAAAGAAAGGGAAGAGTCTTTTATGCTATCTACTATGTAAGCAAAACTCTGAATGAGGCCTAGTTGAACTATGCTACTACCGAGAAGGAGTTGTTAGCTGTAGTATTTGCTTTAGATAAGTTTCGCTCCTATCTCATTGGTACTAAGGTAATAGTTTATACTGATCATGTTGCCATTATGTACTTAGTCTTCAAGAAGGATGCAAAGCCTCGACTGATTAGATGGATCCTCCTACTACAGGAGTTTGACTTGGAGATTAGGGACAGGAAAGGAATGGAGAATCAGGTTGCTGACCATCTATATAGATTGGAGAGTAGACTTAAAAAAATGGTACAACTATTAATGAGTCCTTTCCTGATGAGCAGTTATTTACTTTTGGGCATTCCAAATTGCCTTGGTACGCTGATTTTGTGAATTACCTGGTAAGCAATGTGATGCCACCTGATTTGACTGCCCATCAAAAGAAAAAGTTTTTAACTGATGTTAAGTATTATGTTTGGGATGAACCCTTCCTGTACAAACAATGTAAAGACCAGATTTTTAAGAGGTGTATCCCCATGGAAGAAGTAGAAGATATACTTAGACATTGCCATTCTTCTGATTATGGAGGGCATTTTGGAGGAGAAAGGATAGCAGCCAAGGTTTTGCAATCTGGATATTACTGGCCCAAGTTATTTAAGGATTTCCATTACTTTGTGCTGAAATGTGATAGATGTCAGAGGGTAGGTAATATTTCCAAAAGAAATGAGATACCTTTGACTAATATTTTACAAGTAGAACTCTCTAATGTCTGGGGTATTGATTTCATGGGACCATTTGTTCCTTCATATGGCATCTCTATATTCTTGTGGCTGTAGACTATGTGTCAAAATAGGTTGAAGCGATGGCTTTACCGACTAATGATGCCAAGGTGGTGATAAGGTTTTTAAACAATAATATTTTCACAAGATTTGGCACACCTAGGGCTATCATTAGTGATGGAAGATCCCACTTTTGCAATCAAAGTTTTGATGTGCTTTTAAAGAAATATTGGGTCAAACATAAGGTAGCCACTACTTATCACCCATAGACGAGTGGCCAAGTAGAGTTGTCCAATAGGGAAATTAAGGGGATATTGGAGAAAACAATGAACTTAAGTAGGAAGGACTGGTACATTAGGTTAGATGATGCACTTTGGTCCTATAGGACAGCCTTCAAAACACCTTTAGGAATGTCCCCTTATCAGCTTGTTTATGGTAAGGCCTGTCATTTACTAGTGGAGCTTGAGCACAAGGCCTACTGGGCCTTTAAGAACCTAAATTTCAACTTAGAGGCAGCATGGGAGAAGAGGCTGCTACAGCTCACTCAATCAGTTAGATGAGTTCAAGTTGCAGGCTTATGAGAATGCCAAGCTCTACAAGGAAAAGACTAAGTGATGGTATGATAGGAAAATCAAGGAGAGACACTTCAAGCCAGGTCAACAAGTTCTGTTATTTAATTCACGATTGAAGTTGTTTCCAGGAAAGCTTAAGTCTAGATGGTCAGAATCCTTTACCATTACACAAGTATTCCCATATGGAGCCATTAAAATTATGGATGAGACTCTGAAGTAACCCTTTAAGGTTAATGGGGGTAGACTGAAACATTATTTCGGGAGAGGATTTGATCATCAGCATTCTGTGACCACATTAGCTAACCCTCCTACTTCTAATCCTGCTACTTAGCTTCATTTTTCTTTGCACTTTTTGTACAGTTCTTTTCTCTTTTTTACTGTTTCTTCTTTATTTATTTTGCAGATTGCTTTTACAGCATTACGTTTTCAATCAAGCTTTAGTTATTTATCATCATCAGAAAGGGGAGTACTCTATTTTTGAGCTTAAATTCTTATATTATCTGCACATTGAGGACATTGTGCACTTTATGTTTGGGGGAGGGGATATCACTTGAGCAATTTTGGGAAAAATTGGAAAAAAATTTCAAAATTATTTTCGAAAAACTGAGAAAGAATTTTCAAATTTTTTTCGAATTTATGAGCTTAAATTGTTTGATTTTGGGATGATTTAGTACTTAGCATGTAGTTTTCCCATATTCCGATGATATGACCCTATGATTAAGTCTGACTTTGATTAACTGAGAAGCATGATCATAGGAAAAGCATGAAGTTAAATTCTTGAATTTCTCTTAATTCTGATTGTGATTACCTCATCTTATGCACATGTCATGTCATGAATCAATATATTTATTTAGAGAAAGCTTATGTGTACATAGGATTGCATTTGTTCAGTTGATTTTGTGCATCATATTCAAGAATTTGTTTGATCTGATCTCAAGGTGAAATATTAGATCACACTTAATTAAAGAGATGATTTAAGCCATCTTTGGATCGTTTGAGCCTTTCTAACCATCCTTGTACATATTCTACCCCTAGTCACCCATCTGGGCCAAATAAGCTTTTTTCTGTAAATATTCCTGCAAAATATTTCCGTAGCTTAAATACTCTATTCCTATCCCTTACCCCAAAAGCATGAAAAGTCATTGGGATATATTGTGAGCTATATGGGTATTAAGTGATAGTGAAGGAGTATGTATTGAAAAAAAAAATGAAAGAAAAAGAAAAAGAAAAGAAGAAAGAAGAAAAATACAAAAATAGAATAAAAAGTTTAGTGAAATAAATAAGTTTTGGGGAAATGATTTGAGCTCTTACATTAATATCCTAGAAGTAATGCATGTTAAAGGGTAATTAAACCTAAACCGACTTTATCATACCTTAGCCCCAGCCTTACATTACAAGCTTAATGAAGTCTTATTGATCTTTGATTAAGTGTGACTACATTAGTGGAGAGAGAAGTGAAAAGCAAACTTATGGGAATGATCACATGTCATTGACTTTGCATTCACTGTGTTTGCATAATCTGAACCGGATAATGTACTGTGAAGTGACTTTGACATTTTTCACACACTCACGAGGAGCTCAATTTAGGTTAGGACTTATGATTGAGTGATTCTGAATGTTGGACTTGTAATTGTGAGTCTTTGAGATCATAGTTTGTACTTTTTCATTGAGGATGATATTGGGGAAATTATTATGTTTAGTACTTGTCATTCCTATAATTATTTTGTTTTGCTTGAGGATAAGTAAAAGCTCAAGTTTGGGGGTGTGATAATTCTATAAAAATAGAATTATTTATGCTTAATTTCTTAATTAATTATTTTAATTCCAAAATTATTTTGTTAATTATCCCCTCATTTTGACTAAAATTCTCATGTTTGCAAATAAATTAAATACGGATGAATTTGGAAAATTTTGGTAGAAAATGGACTGGAATTGGGCTAAAATCGAGATTGGACCACACGGACTGTCACGACCCAAATTACCTAAAAATCAGAGTAATTTTTTTGCTTTTCGATTATTATCTAATTCTTACCTTTCTCTCATCGTGACCATCTTACCAAACAGTTGGGCTATGATTCGATGTTAGTCACCTCTCACCTATTTACCATTCCATTTCCATAATCATATTTACATATCAGAGTTTACTATCTTTTGACTTTAACTAAATACATACACAATGGTATTTACATAACCTTACATCCCCGACATCATATTCGTTTATCGTACTATGCATTTACATATTTAGATACAAAACCATACAAATGTGTATATCTGTCTCTCGATGGGAAGCAGCGAATACCAAGAATGCAAGTCCTCAGCCGCTCACTAACTATTGCGAGTGCTCTGAAAAGATGGAAAAATAAGGGGGTGAGCAAACCACATGCTCAGTAAGGCAATTATGCAAGTAAGTAGATAGCTCCACTATCTACATGCTCATAATGCCATGCCCTTAAAATCCATTTCTTTTCATTAAAATCTCCAACACAAAATCATACATATATCCATGACAGTTTATCAAAACTATTTGTGCACATAGAAAGTATGTAATTCATGCATCAATAGCATTTTATGTGACATCCTTAAATCATAATTAGCATGAAGTAAATCAAGATAATGCATTCTTTCATGTCATGTAAGATAAATCATGAATTTGAAATGAAAACATGGGAAAACATCATCATGCTAGTGCATTCAAATCATTTCATTAAAACTGCAGTATAAACTAACCCTTCTGGGTCAATCATCTCATAAAACAATTCATTAAAATTCATTATAAAACTTCGGTTATAAAACCACCCTTCTTTCAGGGTCACATTTCATAAAATCCTCTAAAACATATATTAGCGTAGTAAAATAAAAATCATAAAATCGGGGGCCTGACACCTCCTTCGGGTCTACCTTGATCTATCGAGACCACAAGTTATATCATGTGAGACAAGTAGGTAACTATATCAGTAACATCGAGGACTATGGCCATATCCTAGTGATCCCTGGCTACACGGTACCTAGTGTGCGGGGTATCACACCTGAAACAGGAGGTGGGTCGGTCTTACCCACCAGAACATAATAACATCAGGATTGCGAGGACAAGGCTTGTTGCCTCGTGGCTAATGCCACTCCACTCCAACAATCCCCACGGTACATCGTACTCCTCGTGACATACACAGTATAATGTAAAGCTCAGTCAGGGGTGCCTATAATAGATCTTATCCACCCATATCATCTCTATCTCAGTATGCACGTGTGAGCATATCATCTCACTGTGACACAGTCTACAGGAGGCTCCAACACAGCTATATGCATGTCATATAAATCCCTGTGCGAGCGAAGCTCTAGCATGACTCCATGCATATTCATGATATCTGAAAACCTCGTGCGAGCGCAGCTCTAGCATGGTGTCATAAAAATTAGTAAAATCTGCGTATGTCACGCCCCGAAAACGCGAAAAATAGGGCAAATTTAAAAAAAACTTTTTACTCATTAATTTACAATTAAGGGTGTATTCCTGTACAGTGTCATGCATCATCATATTTATCATACCTCAGGATCTCATCACTGGATAACATGTATCGTATCATATACATTACTCAATATTAAGTTAATTAATCCTAATATATCCCATACAATGTTATACATCAAGTGTCTGCAATTACAATAATTGTCTGGGTACATGAAAAGACAAAAGATACCTCAAATACAATATATATGGCCTGGAGCTCAAGTCCTCCACTAGCCACTACTCCGTACGTCGCAGGGAAACCCTTTTTCACTTGAAGAAATTTGGGGGGAAAGAAAATAGGGTGAGCTTCTAAATCGCTCAGTAAAGAGGGTAAGGGACTCAATTCATAAACCAAAATGCACATCACAAAATATTTATTTGTATGTGAAACTCGTTATACTCATTGAAAACCATAGCATGAAAGTACTCAAAATGACATTCTCATATCTCAAATCATGTGAAAACATGAAGTAAAATGCTCAGTATAGAGCAGTAACAAAGCATGTGAAAATAATGCGATAATCGTTTTCTCAATAAACGTGATAAAATCACTGTAATGGTAATGCACGTGGTGCAGCCACTAAACACATGTGGCATAGCCACTGATTTAAATTCACACGTGGTACAGCCACAGGATAGGGTTTCACGTGGCAACGGCCACCTAATATACATGGCATAGCCACTGAATGGGGGATCTCACGTGGTAACGACCACCAAATAGGGTTCTCATGTGGCAACGGCCACTAAATAGGGTTGTCACGACCCAAATTACCTAAAAATCCCTACAAATTTTTTCGCTTTTTCTATACTCCTTACCCGTCGTGAGCAGTTCCACTACTAACAGTTGGGCTATGATCCGGTGTTAGTCACCTCTTCCCTATTTATCATTCAATTTTCATAATTTATTTACATATCAATTTATTTAAACTAAATACATCCCCAATATTACATCATATACAGTACTGTGCATCTATATGTTCAGATACGAAATTATATAAATGTGTATACCTGGTCTTAATAAGAAGCAGCGGATAACCGAATTGCGAAGCTATTGTCGCTCTCTTCTACTGAGTGTACCCTGTGGGGAGGAAAATGAAAGGGTGAGCGAAACGTGCTCAGTAAGGCAATAATATAAGCAGGTAGATAACTATACTATCTACGTGCTGATAATAGTATGATATAAAAATCGTTTATATTTGGAGCATGAGATATGACTAAAACGATGCCATATGAATGTATATCGTATAGAAGAAATCATGAAGTTGCATATAAAATCAACATGGAAATTCCTCATGTATGACATCTCATGCTCGTCACATCAAAATCTATTAGTTTCATCGTAAATCCTTCACCTTAAAAAAACTTATTTGTTTAAATCAAAACTCATCACATCAAGGCTAAACCCATCACTCGGGAATACCTTGATTCATAAAATCAGATCTCTTTTTAAAAGCATAAATCGGGACTACCCCTCCATCGGGTTTGTCCTGGCCTATCAAGACCGTATGATATCACGTGAGGCATGTAGGTTACTGTATGAAAACGAGGACTATGGCCATACTATGTCCCTGTGATCCCAGGCACACGGATCCCGGCGTGCGGGGCATCACAACTGCAACGGGAGGTGGGGTCAAGTCCTACCCGCCAGAATATCGAGTAACATCGTAGTCATCATGACTGCACGGTACAGCGTACTCCGTGTGACATACACGGCACATCGTACTCCGTGAACCCATATCATAGTCTGGGGGTGCCTGCCATAGGTCTTAGCCAGCCCAATACTATGTCGATAACCAACCCATGTCTCAAAGTTTACGTGCGAGTATCTCAACTCTCTGCGACACACAGTCTACAAGAGGCTTCCGCACAACTATATGCATGTCAACTCGCGTCTAGTGTGAGCGAAGCTCCAACACCACGCTATGCATATCATGATATCTAAAATCGCGTGCGAGCGAAGCTTCAGCACGGTGTTATGCACACACAAATTTCTCGTACGAGCAATGCTCCAGTACGGCTTTTCATGAAAATAATTCGGTAAACTTGAGTGCGAGTAAGACTCTAACACTCCTTTTTACTTGTATAAATACGATAAGTGGCTAAGTCTTTGCAAAACATCTTTTAAAAATAGTAACCGGTACAAACCGGTACCCTTTCGTATAATTCAATAAAGCAATAGCCAACCTATGTTCGTATTTGCTTAAATCACAGCAGTCTATTCATATAAAGCATTAAAATCATGAAATTCATGCAATTTCATAGCTTTACTACCCTTTTTGAAATTTTCCTAACTGGGGGCAAAATGGTCATTTTTCACTATTTCCATATTTTTATCGTAAAAATTATTATTCTGTTTTTGGGTAGCCTAATGAATTTAAGGTACTGTAAATACCCTCAAAATTACGTACAGCTACCTCTAAGTGCTCATAAAATTCCCTTACCTGGAATCGCGCGTAGACTTAGCTTATCTCGAAGCTACCGAACCTCTCGGTCCAAGTGCGCGCCAAACAAAGATACGTCACTGCATATAACCACGTAATCGAGGTTAATTCACTTATCTCGATCAGTATATCACATCTACTGACCAACTTTAAAGTATTGGGCCCTATTTACCCTATTTGGTCTCGGCCCATTTCAGCCCTTTTATATTTATTAATTCCCTTCTTCGGGTATACCGGGCTTATGCGGTTTACTAATAATTATCGGGCTTCGATCCAAGTTCATTGGATAGCCCGTATACCATTTACGGCAATTTATTGCAATTACGAATTAATATTCCTTCCTATGTGAAATTAATCCGTAATTCCGTAAAATACTTAAAAATCGATATTTAAAGAAATCTTAATGCCGAATTTAAATCGTACTTACCCGATACGATGCGGGGTACGAAGATCAGAGCTCGATCGGCTCTCGTTCGGTCTCCGTCGTAAAATTGCATAATTAGGTAAATCCGGATTATTTTCCATTAAAATAATATTAAATTAAATTCCGAAATTCACCCGTATGTCAATATCGACCCTCGGTCAACTTACCCGAACCTCGAGTCCTCCCCCGAAAATTTTCTCTCTTTTTCCCTTCTTTTCCTTTCTTTTCTTTCCTTTTCTTTCCCCTTTTCCTTCCTTTTCCTTCCCTTTCCTTCCCTTTCCTTCCAGCAAAACGGCACCGTTTTTGATCTCCTCACTGCCTCTTGCCGTCGCCGGCGGTTCCGGCGGTCTTACCGGCCAAGACCGGTACCAAAATGACCGGCTTCCTCCCTTGAACACACCGGTACCCTTCTTTCCGGCCCAGGTGCGGTGGTTCGCCGGCGATCACCTCTTCTCTCCCTCGGATTTTCGGAGCTCGGATCGGGCTGCTCCGACTACCTCGCGGCTCGGTTCCGGTGCCTATGCGTTCGCCGGACTCTGCTCTTGCTCCTGGAAGCTTCGTCGGACGTCGAACGGTCGCCGGTGGTCGAGATCGGCAGTGGGTTTCTCACGGGTGTGAAACGGGTTTCGGTTTCTCCTTTCGGTTTTCGATTCAGTTCATTTTTTTTTTTATCTTTATTATTATTTAACTATTCATTTTATTATTAAATTAATCATTAAAATAGTCTAAAAATTCTGAAAATATCTACAAAAATTCTATTTTATTCACCAATTTAATTTAATTAAATTAAATTAAATTTATTTAGTTTTTAAATTATTTTTCCGGTATAATTCCTCCGTATTTTCGGGATATCGTCCCGGGTGACATTTTCGGTATTCCTAAAAATTCCGGATCTTGATCAATTTGACTCGAAATTATAAAATTCCCCATTATTGATCAAGAAATCCTAATTCCTTATTTTTAATTAAATTTCTCTTATCGTATTTATCCCGAATTTCGATCTTTTGACCGTTTTACCCCTACACTTATTTCGGGATTAAATTAACCTAGCTTTCCTTCATACTTCCACCATATTTTCCTATTTAATTTTGTATTTTCGATAAATTTTATTTTCTTCCCTTCCCGTTTGGCCTGTGGCCATTTCGATCCTTATTTTTAGTCCGAGTCTCATTCCTTTGAATTTGTGAATATTTTTCTACCTCGTAAAATTTACGATTAAATTTCGGGTCTTACAAATCTCCCCCACTTAAGAAATTTGGTCCTCCAAATTAGAACCAAGTCAGATGAGTCCATATACAACTCCGGGTACATTAATCGTATCATACTCTTAAAGTCTTATGTGACCTTCTCCGGAGTGTATTACTACCAAAAGAACTTTAATTAGGGAGATTATCTTAATCCTCAATACTTTCTCTTTCCTGTTTAATGCCCGAATCAACTTCTTCAATATACTCATATTTTCCTTAAACTGAACTTTTGGAGTTCATATTCGATCATCTATGCTGGATCTGGATAGTATTGTCGAAGAATCAAAATCTGAGACACATTGTGGGTGCCCGTTACTTCAGGTGATAACACCAATCTACAGGTCTTATCTCCCACTTGTCTAATCTCTCAAAATCTTCAATCCAGCGCAACTCAATTTACCTTCTTCCAAAAGTTCGCTATGTCCTTATTCTCTTAGGACAAGTAACTTTCAACCATACTAATTCACCAAGGGTGAATTCCAATACTTGTCTATCTGCTCTGAGGTGTTCTTAATCTCTCATCCTTAACTAAACATTCTCAAAGACTTATTATCCAAGGTTAAAAGTAATTCTATTCTGTCACCCACTTTTCTTATCCAATTTGGGGAAACAACCCCTACAGCTATATTCTGCCTCATATCTTGTTATCCCGACACTCGACTGCCAACTGTCGTTATTGGCGACTTTAATTAGAAATCACTGATCATTCCAGGAGCTTGTAAAATCAATGGCACACGCTTTCATCGGATTCTCCAGAACTTGTACAGTCCTCTCTGACTGACCATCTGTCTGAGGATGGAAAGCTGTGCTAATACTCAGTCGGGTTCCCATAGCTTCCTAAAAATATTCTCTGAAGTAGAAGTGAAGCGGGGATCCCTATATGATATCATGCTCACTGGAACGCTACTTAATGTTCCACAATCTTACTTACCCATAAATCCTCATATACACTCTGAGTATTTAGGGATTTCATAACCAGAAGGTGGGTGGACTTAGTCAACTTAACGACTATCATCCAAATAGTCTCTTGATTTACCTGGGTCCTCTGTAACCCATCATAAAATTCATGGAGACTTGTTCCCATTTTCGTGCCATGTCGATATAGGTAGGTGCTGCAATAACTCTGCAGACTTTTAATACTCTACCTTACTTTGCTGACACACTAGGCACTTTTCTACAAGCTCCACCAATATCTCTTTCCACATCTGACCACCCATACCATTTTTGCGATTTCGATATATTTCTTTACTTTCCGTATGCACTGTATATCCCGAAGAGTGAGCTTCTGGCAATATTACTATCTTATCAACTGTGGTCCTGGGGAGCACTCATACTGTCTCGGAATCCTCAGTAACTCATCATCACCCACTGTGAACTCTATCACTGTACCCTTCTGAATCTGACCCACACTATCGACATCATGCCGATCATCACGCTAAGCCTGGCAAATCCGGGCACTCTCATCCGGTTCTAATCATCAGGCTAACTGTCACACGATCACTGTCATCATCAGAAGGGATCACATCTATACTGAGGCTCACAACTGCATCTCGCAGCTCACGCTCTCTGACCATCATATGTGGTACCATCCCGAGGCTCTTTCTGCTCAAGGCATCAGTCATCACATTAGCCTTTCCTGGGAGGTACAATTTTCATAAATCAAAATCTCTCAGAAGCTCTAACCCAATATGTATTTTCATATTCGCCCCTTTCTGTGAAAATAGATACTCGGGCTTTATGATCAATGCATATCCACAATTTCTCACTATGTACATAATAGTACCATATCCTCGGTACAAATACTACCGTTGCCAACTTAAAATCATGGGTCAGATAGTTTATTTAATGATCAAAGAGTTGTTTGTCTCCAAAATTGACTATCTTCCCATTATACATCAATACACAGCTCCATCATAATTTCGAGGTATCTATACTCACTGGGAACCTCTTGAGCTGTTGGGTATGGCGAAATTAATCAAGGTGGTCAGTTCATACTTCACTACACCAAAATCCATGTCACATCTATCATCTTATTTATCATCTTATTCAAGACCACGTTTCTTAGTTAAACGTGTCAACAAGGTATATCCTCTTAGAACTCGCAGCAATCCATCTGTAAAAATCATCTTCCCATTATTGCTTATAAATCGCCCTAGACTTTAACTACACCCAACATATCATCGATAATGATGATTACAAGTCGATCTAATCCTTGACTTATTTACGCATAAGCGTATAAGATCCTTCTCAACCGCTTACGTTTTCAGGTACTAACCTGCGCCATTTCCTTTTCTTATCTTAACGGCTCCTATTAAATTTTACTATGTTAACCTTTATAATTTGTCGAATTTTAATATTCTTATCGTCTTATTAAAGGTATCCTAATGCTAAAAGTATTTATTACGGCAACCGGTTTCACGTAATAAGTTATATGTATATTTTTAGACGCTGTCAAGTCTTCAGGCGGGGAGGTATTTTGAAATACCTTTATTAACCCTTAGACTTAACCACAACTACTGGTTATGGTTATACCCATCTTTGTCCTTGGTTATAATTTGTATTCGCTACTAATTGCTTCAATCCTAACTACTTCGCATATCATAGAGATGTTATTACCTAGCATAGGTCTCTTACTCCAATACATCTTGTATTTGGGATCAACATATCTCAAAGATCATCTCCTTCGTATATCAATCATGATAAAACTCTTTCATTATTGATTTCGTGAGTACAATCCTTTACTCCTTTAATTTCAACGGTTGCACCCCTTTTTATTACTTGTCAACACTTACAATATGTTTTTCAGTGATGTTTTCACCCCTGTTTTCAACTTAAAATTCTCTATATCCATACTCCGTTAACTAATCCTCCTCTATTGGGGTACTCATTTATCAGTATTATACCCAACGATGTAGGCATTCATGCCCTTTTACTCACTTATATGTGAATGAAGGCGGTATGAATAAATATGTGGCACCAGGATCACTGAACATATGTACTTCATTATTCTTAACAAGTGTGGTATCTTACACCACATCCATGAAACATCAATAGTGTCCTGGTCCAAGACATCCTCTCGCCTTCGTCCAACAACCTACTTTCCTTTTTTTTTCTTTTCGGCTATGGCCTCCTTTTCCGTTGCAACTGTACCAACGAAGTTTTTCTCTATCTCTTTACTTTCCTGTGGGGCAATCTCGCTCAACTCTGAGCAATCAAAAATCAATGGTCCGTCTTACCACACTTATCGGCCATTTTCATCAATACAGTGTAGGTATAGACCCTCCTTCCGTGGTATCCACCACTCATCTCCCACTGCTTACAGTGCTTACACTGCTACACTGCTATACTGCTTATCTTGCTTACCCTGCTACATTGCCACACTACTCTGTAGCAAGTCAGAGTCCTCAAATCACAATACCCCTCAAGAGTGCCAAAATCGGTTGCACTGGGGTCTTACCAATTATCTTACTCCATGACTCGTCAAATCTAATCTCTTACCAACTGGTCTCTTTCCCGCTCTGACATCTTCGTCATTTCTCGATTCTCTTCTGTCTCTATTTCGGCCCTCACTAGCTTTCCCAATCTCAGAGGCGTGCAATTCATGTTCTTATTTACCCAACTGCAAATCTACGCACTGCCTCGGCATAGGTAATATTTCACGGGCCAATCGGACTCTAATTGAAAATTCGAGTCCTTACATGAACTTTTAGGTTTTTCGACTCTCACTGTCCATAATATCGGGTTCATACTTGCCCAGGGATGTATTTGAGATTCGTACTCATCAATCAACCCATGACTATGGGTAGTGTAAGAAACTCTATCTGTAATTTTCCTTATACAGTGTCCGGGATATTCTGTCACCGGAATACATCCAGAATATTTCTCATCTTAGCTCTGTATATTTAACTCTTAAGATGGGTCGAGCGGACTTCCATCAATGCTCCGCCTCGCCCTCCAACATAAATGTATTTTAAAAGTCACTTCCTTAGTCGACATACACCGAAAGAATTCATACATCTCTGCAATCTCATTCACCCAGTCCTCAACAAGTATTGGTTTCTTTACTTCGCTATATACCAGAAGTATGAAAATCTCTTTAGTCTGAGGCATCTGTTTAGGCTTTTCTCTGCCTATCCTCAACTATCTGCAATAGATTGTGTAAACAAGACTGAAATATCTTCTACTATGTGACGGCCAACCCCTGGCCGGCCAACCCCTGCCATCGGCCATGGCCACCCCTCATGGGCCCACGCACAACGATGGTGGTCTAACAACGGGTGGTCCAACAACGCCACAAGTCAACGTATTGTCCGCTTTGGGCCTCAGCCCGCACGGCTTTGTCTCATATGGGGAACTCCCCTCAGAACGCGTCCTCTGATCTCATACATAATCTGAGCAATTTGCTCCTCACAATAATCTCCACACTCCGCTCCAACATCGCGAAGCGCGTCTCAATACTGTCCGATCTCTCTGTCGGACTCTGTGGGGCATGCTCAACATCAGCCTCCACGTCATTCTCATCTTGAGTCTCATGTGACAACTCATTCAACTCTCAGGCCGATCTCTATGGCCTCTAGTATGTGTACTCGCCACTCTACCATAGCGGCTATCAGTTATAACAACTATATTCTTGCAATCGAAACTAAATTCTTAGCTGCGGTTCCATCTTGATATACACAATTGTATCTAAACAATGCACAGTACATGGGGATGTAAATTTACTTAACCACTAACACCGACTCATATCAGGCCAACTTAAGCTCTGATACCATCTTTTCTGTCACGACCCAAATTACCTAAAAATCCCTACAAATTTTTTCGCTTTTTCTATACTCCTTACCCGTCGTGAGCAGTTCCACTACTAACAGTTGGGCTATGATCCGGTGTTAGTCACCTCTTCCCTATTTATCATTCAATTTTCATAATTTATTTACATATCAATTTATTTAAACTAAATACATCCCCAATATTACATCATATACAGTACTGTGCATCTATATGTTCAGATACGAAATTATATAAATGTGTATACCTGGTCTTAATAAGAAGCAGCGGATAACCGAATTGCGAAGCTATTGTCGCTCTCTTCTACTGAGTGTACCCTGTGGGGTGGAAAATGAAAGGGTGAGCGAAACGTGCTCAGTAAGGCAATAATATAAGCAGGTAGATAACTATACTATCTACGTGCTGATAATAGTATGATATAAAAATCGATATTTAAAGAAATCTTAATGCCGAATTTAAATCGTACTTACCCGATACGATGCGGGGTACGAAGATCAGAGCTCGATCGGCTCTCGTTCGGTCTCCGTCGTAAAATTGCATAATTAGGTAAATCCGAATTATTTTCCATTAAAATAATATTAAATTAAATTCCGAAATTCACCCGTAGGTCAATATCGACCCTCGGTCAACTTACCCGAACCTCGAGTCGTCCCCCGAAAATTTTCTCTCTTTTTCCCTTCTTTTCCTTTCTTTTCTTTCCTTTTCTTTCCCCTTTTCCTTCCTTTTCCTTCCCTTTCCTTCCAGCAAAACGGCACCGTTTTTGATCTCCTCACTGCCTCTTGCCGTCGCCGGCGGTTCCGGCGGTCTTACCGGCCAAGACCGGTACCAAAATGACCGGCTTCCTCCCTTGAACACACCGGTACCCTTCTTTCCGGCCCAGGTGCGGTGGTTCGTCGGCGATCACCTCTTCTCTCCCTCGGATTTTCGGAGCTCGGATCGGGCTGCTCCGGCTACCTCGCGGCTCGGTTCCGGTGCCTATGCGTTCGCCGGACTCTGCTCTTGCTCCTGGAAGCTTCGTCGGACGTCGAACGGTCGCCGGTGGTCGAGATCGGCAGTGGGTTTCTCACGGGTGTGAAACGGGTTTCGGTTTCTCCTTTCGATTTTCGATTCAGTTCATTTTTTTTTTATCTTTATTATTATTTAACTATTCATTTTATTATTAAATTAATCATTAAAATAGTCTAAAAATTCTGAAAATATCTACAAAAATTCTATTTTATTCACCAATTTAATTTAATTAAATTAAATTAAATTTATTTAGTTTTTAAATTATTTTTCTGGTATAATTCCTTCGTATTTTCGGGATATCGTCCCGGGTGACATTTTCGGTATTTCTAAAAATTCCGGATCTTGATCAATTTGACTCGAAATTATAAAATTCCCCATTATTGATCAAGAAATCCTAATTCCTTATTTTTAATTAAATTTCTCTTATCGTATTTATCCCGAATTTCGGTCTTTTGACCGTTTTACCCCTACACTTATTTCGGGATTAAATTAACCTAGCTTTCCTTCATACTTCCACCATATTTTCCTATTTAATTTTGTATTTTCGATAAATTTTATTTTCTTCCCTTCCCGTTTGGCCTGTGGCCATTTCGATCCTTATTTTTAGTCCGAGTCTCATTCCTTTGAATTTGTGAATATTTTTCTACCTCGTAAAATTTACGATTAAATTTCGGGTCTTACAAGGGTTCTCACGTGGCAACGGCCACCAAATAGGGTTCTCACGTTACCAGAACGGAGAAGAATCGAGCTTACATGCTACCAGAGCAATGCCCGGTTTGTACTCACAATTACACACCTAAGTCTTATCACATAAGACTGGTTTGCCTTCACGTAGAACTCATAGTAGTTTTTCTCTCATAAAACTCATTTGAAAACCGTTTTGTACTCAACACAAAACATATTAAAACCAAGTTCTAACTGGCAAAGCACGCACACATTTCTCAAATCTCGATATTGCCTTAACGTAGAGCCCAATTATAAACTCATAAAAACATTGGGCTCCAACCGGCTATAAAAATCGTGTGCATTCTAATCAAAACACAACACATCAAACATGCTTGCTTTATAAATCACAAATCATGCTATATAGTTCAAAATCACAAACACAATTGGTTTAGTTTCCCTTACCTCTTTGCACCTCGTATAGTGCAATTGTTTCCCCCTTGTCACGGACTAGTCTCGCATTCCACTCTGGAACTCCCAAGTTGTCCAAACGATGTTAAAACATCAATATTCATTATCACAGTACCTCAATTCTCTAAAATCGAGCATAATTGCTCATAACACCTCCAATCTCTTGATTCTCGTAACTCTACCCCAAACTACAATCTCATTCACAACACCTCCACATTCTACATTTCCCATGTCTTAATATCTGTGCTAATTCACCACATTGTCTAAATTTCCATTTATAGCTCAAAATTCCCAAAATTACCAAAATTGCTAAATATCAACATCACTCCAACTACATTGTAATTTCATCAATCCCTAATCATTTTCCAACTACTTCAACATAATGCCCACAACTATCATTACCAAAATCATCTCAAATATCAAAATCGAGGTTTAAAAATTACCCAAAACTTGTGGAGAGCTTATCTCTTGCCTCGATTCAATCCGTCTTACAATTTCCAAGTATGTTGTTCTCCCTTTGATGAGGAACAACTTTCCTTCTTGCCACAGCCTCTGATTTGGACGGAAATGGGTGCTTTGGATGAGTGAGAAAGCTAGGGCTCGGTGAAAAATGGGGTTTGGAAGAGAGAGAAAGTGAAATTACAGGAGAAAGCAGGGGTTCCTTCTATAGACTGAGGGTAGGAGATCGATCTGGCTCTTGATGAGATCGATCTGCATTTGAATTTGGGGACGATTTGGGGCAATTATGCCTAGGAGATCGATCTATCGAGGGGTGAGATCGATCTCTTTATGGCTTTATGAGATCGATCTGCTCCTTGAGGAGATAGATCTTCTCCCAAACAGAAACGTTTAGAGATCGATCCCTTCCTCATGAGATCGATCTTCTCTCAAATAGAATCATAAGGAGATCGATCCTCTTCCATTGGAGATCGATCTGCTCCTTAAATTCCTCCTTCCTGGTCATTTTTAACTCACCAGATCGATCTCTCCTTCCCCAAGATCGATCTGACCTCTTAGTTTCACACTTATGTTAAACACTTACACATAAATCTTCAAATATAATTTCCACAATTCACTTAGCTCAGTAAATTACACTTCAAGTTCTTATTACATCATTAAAATATATCTAAAATTCTCAGATCTCACATCCTCCCCACCTTAAAAAGAATTTGGTCCTCGAAATTCAACTCAACTAGTCAAATAGATGGGGGTATTTCTCCTTCATAACATTCTCTAGTTCCCACGTTGCCTCTTCCATTGAGTGATGTTTCCACAAAACTTTCACTAATGGGATGCTCTTAGTTCTCAGTACCTTCTCCTTTCTATCGAAAATTCGGACGGGTTCCTCAGTATAGCTCATATCCTCTTGAATGTCCATCTCGTCATACTCTATGACATGAGAAGGGTCCGGGTGGTACTTCCTCAACATAGACACATGAAAAACATTGTGTATTCCAGACATTTGTGGAGGTAATGCTAATCTGTAAGCTACCTCTCCCACTCTCTTAAGCATCTCGAATGGTCCTATGTATCGAGGACTCAATTTCCCTTTCTTCCCAAATCGCATGATACCCTTACTCGGTGATATTTTCAGAAATACTACGTCACCAACATCAAACTCGAGTGGCCATCTGCGTACATCCGCGTAGCTTTTCTATCTACTCTGTGCAGCCCGTAACCTCTCATATATGAGTTTCACACTCTGTACAGCTTACTCAACAAGCTCGAGAGCATTTATCTTTCTGTCACCGACTTTTTCCCAAGCTATAGGGGATCTATACCTCCTACCATATAGAGCCTCAAAAGGTGCCATTCCAATACTCGCATGATAGCTGTTATTGTACACAAACTCTGCTAGGGGCAGGTGATCATCCCATGATCCCTTAAAATCCATTGTACATGCCCTCAACATATCTTCCAAGGTCTGAATAGTCCTCTCTGACTGACCATCTGTCTGAGGATGATAGGCAGTACTGAAATTCAATTGAGATCCCATGGACTCTTGAAACTGGGTCCAAAATCTGGAAGTAAACCGAGAATCTCTATCAGAAGTAATACTCACTGGAGCCCCATGTAATCTAGCTACCTCGCTAACATACAGCTCAGCTAAGGCACCCACAGTATCTGTGCTCTTGATGGCAAGGAAGTGGGCACTCTTGGTCAGTCTATCCACTATAACCCATATAGCGTCACGACCCCTTCGGGTCCTTGGTAAACCCATAATAAAGTCCATAGTGACATGCTCCCATTTCCATGTAGGTACCGGTAAGGGCTGTAGTAGTCCTCCGGGCTTCCGATGCTCAGCTTTCACTTGCTGGCACACTAAACATCTGGCTACGTATTCTGCCACATCTCGCTTCATACCACTCCACCAGTACACCTTTCTCAAATCTCGGTACATCTTAGTACTCCCAGGGTGCATGGTGTATCGCGAGCAGTGGATTCTCTTAGCATCTGTCTCTTCAGGGTATCATCATCCGATACACAAATCTATCCTCTAAACCTCAATAATCCATCCTCACTGATGGTGAGATCCGACTGCAAGGTCTGTTCGGCTTGGCTAACCATAGTTATCAACTTCTGATCATTGCGCTGCCTAGTTCTAATTTGATCCATGATCTTGGGAGCCAAAAATCCAGTCTCTACCTCTTTAATTCTGATCTGGAGTTCGCAAACTGCTCCAATAAATCCCATTCCCTGATCATCATAACAGATATCATACTCTTCCTGCTCAGGGCATCAGTAACTACATTCGCCTTACCCGGATGATATAGAATCTCGCAGTCATAATCCTTAAGGAGTTCCATCCAACTCCTTTGTCTCATGTTTAACTCTTTCTAATCAAAGAGATATCTCAAACTCTTGTGATTAGTGAAGATCTGAAATCTTTCCCCATATAAGTAGTGTCGCTAGATCTTCAAGGCAAGTACCACAGCGACTAACTCCAAATCATGTGTGGGGTAATTTCGCTCATGGTCTTTCAACTGTCGCGATCCATATGCGACCACTCTTCCATGCTACATAAGCACACACCCCAATCCTTGATGAGATGCATCACTATACACCAAAAATCCTCCTGGTCCCTCAAGGATAGTTAACACAGGTGCCGTTGTTAATCTCCTCTTTAATTCCTGAAAACTGAGCTCACATTGATCAGTCCATATAAACGGAGTTTCCTTGCGCGTGAGCTTAGTCAAAGGAGCGGCGATCCTGGAAAATCCTTCCACAAATCGTCTGTAATACCCTGCCAAACCAAGGAAGCTTCATACCTCAGTAGCTGTCCTTGGTCTCTCCCAATTAAGCACAGCCTCCACTTTACTTGGATCCACTGATACTCCTTCCTTTGAGACTATATGACCAAGGAAAGCTATCCGATCCAGCCAAAATTCACACTTACTAAGCTTTCCATATAATTGCTTATCTCAGAGTATCTGAAGTACTAACCATAAATGTTGTTCATGCTCCTCATACGACTGAGAGTATACCAGGATATCATCAATAAAAACTATCACAAACTTATCCAGATAGTCTCTGAACACCTCGTTCATCAATCTCATAAATGCTGCAGGGGCATTCGTCAATCCAAAGGACATCACCAGAAATTCATAATGGCCATACCTCGTCCTGAAGGCCGTTTTTGGAAAATCTTCTTCCTTGATCCTCAATTGGTGATAGCCCGATCTCAAATCAATCTTAGAAAAGATTGATGCCCTTCTCAGCTGATCAAGTAGATCATCAATCCTGGGCAATGGGCATTTATTCTTCACCGTGACTTTATTCAACAACCGATAGTCTACGCATAATCTGAGACTACCATCCTTCTTCTTAACAAATAATACTGGTGCTCCCCACGGCGAAACACTGGGTCTAATAAACCCTTGATCCAATAACTCCTGTAGTTGTTTCTTCAATTCCTCAAGTTCCACTAATGCCATCCTGTGGGGAGGTTTAGAGATCGGCTGAGTATCTGGTACCAAATCAATGGTAAACTCTAGCTCTCTCTCTGGTGGTAAACCTAACAACTCATCTGGGAAAACATCCAGAAATTCGTAAACCACAGGTATATCCTCAATCCTCGGATGTTCCCGCTCATCGTCTGAGATGAGTATCTCATAACCTTCACATGAATAATCATATTAAATATTCTCCAAAATAATATTAAAATGCTCAAATTGTTTACAAAACTCCATGTGTCTATTTACTCAATATTTCAAACGTACACTGTAAGGTTCAGGTAAGGAGAAAGTTACAATCTTAGTGTAGCAGTCTAAATTCACTCGATTGGTTGCCAACCAATCCATCCCCAGAATTACATCAAACCCATGTATATTCAACATGATTAGATCTGCTAACATCACTCTATCTCCCACCTTTATTTCACATCCTCTACAGATTAACTCAGTTCTCTGGGATTCACGCATAGGGGTATTTACATGTAGTATATATTCTAGAGGTTCAAACTTTAAGTTTAATCTACATGCAAAATGCTCAGAAATGAACGAATGCGTGGATCCTGGATCTATCAACACATGAGCCTTATAATTACAGACAGAGAGTGTACCTCTTATAGTTTCTGCAGAAGTGTCTGCGGTCTCCTTATCCAGGGCAAACACATGTACCTGTGTAACAGGTCTCTTTCCTTTCTCTGCAGCAGTGGCCCGTATCTGGGGATTCACTCTCTGAGGCTGTTGTCTAGTGGGCTCCGAAACATGTGGTTTCTGAGGTTGAGGGCAATCCTTCACCATGTGACCCATGTCTCCACATCTAAAACATCCATGGATCGACCCAGTACAACTTGCCTCATGTATTCGGCCACAATTTCTGCAAAACCTTGTCTCAGGCCTGACATCTCGAGGGGTCTCTCTAATGTTAGGGTAACCTCTGGGTCTCTCTAATCTGCCCTTCTGCACCTCAATCCTTCCTCTTCTGAAGGAACCTCTCCGAGCATCTGTTTGGAAAATCGTTGGCCTCTTGCCCTTATCTCTATTCACCGCTCTGAGCTCGTTCTGGGATTGTACCATTTCAATTCCTCTTTCAATCTCTTGTGCTCGTCTCAAAGCATCTCCAAACTCAGTAATACATAGCCCTATCAATCTATCTCTGATGATGGGCTTCAATCAATACACAAACTTCTCTGTGCGGAGCTCTTATTCTTGAAGGTCTTTGGGTCATACCTCAATAGCGGGGTGAATTGGCTCTCATAGTCATCCACAGACATATCACCCTGTACCAAACTCAAAAACTCGACCTGTTTCTTTCTCTGGGCGTCTCGTGGTACATATTGGGTCCTAAAGGCTATCTGAAACTCTTCCCAACCAATCACATCCTGGCGGGACATCAGAATACCCTGGGTAGTACCCCACCAATCTCAAGCTCTCCCCTTCAACATATAGATACTCATACTGACCCTCTCAGCATCGGTGCACCCCAGATAATCGAATATAACTCTCAACTCCGTCAACCACTCCTCAACCTCTGTAGGATACTTCTTTCCCCTAAATATGGGCGGATTCATTTTCAAAAAATCCTTCAGTCGGACCATACTTCTGTCCTCAGGCTGAGTGACAGGAGGCACTGGGGGTATGGGAGGTCTTTGTGGTGGTGTAGGAGTAGTACCCGAGGCATTAACTCCAAAGTGTTGCGAGAATAACGCTGCCATCTGCTTAAAACCTTGCCTCACATCGGTCTCAATCTGATTAAATCGAGAGTTAGGACTCTCTGGTTGTGGGGCAGGTGGTGGAGGGGACTCAGCCTGCCTCCTTAAACGACCTCGTCGTCCACTCATTCTCTATCTCAACTCGTCTCCTGCGCGTACATATCAGAATCGATTGAAATCTCAATCCTCAAATTCAGTTTATGACCAGACTATTACAGGCACTTGGGATGTATTCTATTTCACTTAACTGACACTGACAGTACTAGACACCCTAAGCTATGATACCAAGAAAGCTCTGTCACGCCCCGAAAACGCGAAAAATAGGGCAAATTTAAAAAAACTTTTTACTCATTAATTTACAATTAAGGGTGTATTCCTGTGCAGTGTCATGCATCATCATATTTATCATACCTCAGGATCTCATCACTAGATAACATGTATCGTATCATATACATTACTCAATATTAAGTTAATTAATCCTAATACATCCCATACAATATTATACATCAAGTGTCTACAATTACAATAATTGTCTGGGTACATGAAAAGACAAAAGATACCTCAAATACAATATATATGGCTTGGAGCTCAAGTCCTCCACTAGCCACTACTCCGTACGTCGCAGGGAAAGCCTTTTTCACTTGAAGAAATCTGGGGGGAAAGAAAACAGGGTGAGCTTCTAAATCGCTCAATAAAGGGGGTAAGGGACTCAATTCGTAAACCAAAATGCACATCACAAAATATTTATTTGTATGTGAAACTCGTTATACTCATTGAAAACCATACCATGAAAGTACTCAAAACGACATTCTCATATCTCAAATCATGTGAAAACATGAAGTAAAATGCTCAGTATAGAGCAGTAACAAAGCATGTGAAAATAATGCGATAATCGTTTTCTGAATAAACATGATAAAATCACTGTGATGGTAATGCACGTGGCGCAGCCACTAAACACATGTGGTATAGCCACTGATTTAAATTCACACGCGGCACAGCAACATGATAGGGTTTCACGTGGCAACGGCCACCAAATATACGTGGTATAGCCACTGAATGAGGGATCTCAAGTGGCAACGGCCACCAAATAGGGTTCTCACGTGGCAACGGCCACCAAATAGGGTTCTCACGTGGCAACGGCCACTAAATAGGGTTCTCACGTGGCAACGGCCACCAAATAGGGTTCTCACGTTACCAGAACGGAGAAGAATCGGGCTTACATGCTACCAGAGCAATGCCCGGTGTGTACTCATAATTACACACCTAAGTCTTATCACATAAGACTGGTTTGCCTTCACGTAGAACTCATAGTGGTTTTTCTCTCATAAAACTCATTTGAAAATCGTTTTGTACTCAACACAAAACATATTAAAATCGAGTTCCAACCGGCCAAACACGCACACATTTCTCAAATCTTGATATTACCTTAACGTAGAGCCCAATTATAAACTCATAAAAACATTGGGCTCCAACCGGCTATAAAAATCGTGTGTATTCTCATCAAAACACAACACATCAAACATGCTTGTTTTATAAATCACAAATCATGCTATATAGTTCAAAATCACATACAAAATTGGTTTAGTTTCCCTTACCGCTTTGCACCTCGTATAGTGCAATTGTTTCCCCCTTGTCACGGACTAGTCTCGCATTCCACTCTGGAACTCTCGAGCTGTCCAAACAATGTTAAAACATCAATATTCATTATCACAGTACCTCAATTCTCTAAAATCGAGCATAATTGCTCATAACACCTCCAATCTCTTGATTCTCGTAACTCTACCCCAAACTACAATCTCATTCACAACACCTCCACATTCTACATTTCCCATGTCTTAATATCTGTGCTAATTCACCACATTGTCTAAATTTCCATTTATAGCTCAAAATTCCCAAAATTACCAAAATTGCTAAATATCAACATCACTCCAACTACATTGTAATTTCATCAATCCCTAATTATTTTTCAACTACTTCAACACAATGCCCACAACTATCATTACCAAAATCATCTCAAATATCAGAATCGAGGTTTAGAAATTACCCAAAACTTGTAGAGAGCTTATCTCTTGCCTCGATTTAATCCATCTTACGATTTCCAAGTATGTTGTTCTCCCTTTGATGAGGAACAACTTTCCTTCTTGCCACAGCCTCTGATTTGGACGAAAATGGGTGCTTTGGATGAGTGAGAAAGCTAGGGCTTGGTGAAAAATGGGGTTTGGAAGAGAGAGAAAGTGAAATTGTAGGAGAAAGCAAGGGTTCCTTATATAGACTGAGGGTAGAAGATCGATCTGGCTCTTGATGAGATCGATTTGCATTTGAATTTGGGGACGATTTGGGGCAATTTTATGCCTAGGAGATCGATCTGTCGAGGGGTGAGATCGATCTCTTTATGGCTTTATGAGATCGATCTTCTCCCAAATAGAAATGTTTGGAGATCGATCCCTTCCTCATGAGATCGATCTTCTCTCAAACAGAATCATAAGGAGATCGATCCTCTTCCATTGGAGATCGATCTGCTCCTTAAATTCCTCCTTCCTTGTCATTTTTAACTCACCAGATCGATCTCTCGTACCCCAAGATCGACTGACCTCTTAGTTTCACACTTATGTTAAACACTTACACATAAATCTCCAAATATAATTTTCACAATTCACTTAGCTCAATAAATTACACTTCAAGTTCTTATTACATCATTAAAATATATCTAAAATTCTCAGATCTCACAGCGTACGAGTAGCACTCCAGTACGACTTAAAAATGAATGAGTTATAAATCCATATAAAATCATAAATCTTTCAAAACTTCGTACGAGCAACGCTCCAGCACGATTTCATGCATAAATAAATCAAATCTCGTGTGAGTTACACTCCAACATGAATAAATGCATAAGTAATTCAAATCTTCATATGAGCAACGCTCTAGTACGGCTTTATTCATAAATACATAAAATCTCATGCGAGTTACACTCTAGCACGGTTTTTATGCAATTATCATATAAAAATAGGATGCGAGCTAAGCTCTAGCACCTCTTATGCATGTCAAATCATTAAAACTAGTGCGAGTAATCGCTCTAGCACCTTTTAATGCATTTCAGTGAAAACAGTCAAAACCGTCAAAACAATCAAAACAGGGTGCGAGCTAGGCTCCAACACCTCTCATGTATTTCTCAATAATAAAAATCAGTGCAAGCAACAGCTCTAGCACATTTCATGCATATGATGTCACACAAGTCGGTGCGAACAACTGCTCAAGCACTTTTTATGCACACTCACAAACGCAGATATAGTACGAGCTATGCGCCAGCACTATCTGTTTTCATATAAACTTGATAGTTGGCCTATTTTCCAAAGAAATTTCATTTAAATCTAAATAACACTTACGTAGTGTTATCTTGTGAAATTTATGCAATTACTGGCTAATCTATCGATTTACTTTGCTTAAAAACCAAGAAGATTCCTTAAATCAGAAAATTCCTTAAATCATGCATTTCATGCGTGTTATGCTTTCACCATCCTTAGGTGAACTTCCCTCAATAGGGGAAAATAGTCTTTTCCTATTTCGAGTCCTTAAAATCTTTAAACCATTTTTAGGACTTTTTTACAATATCAATGTATACATACATATTCAGTGTATACAAAAGCTATTTAAAGTACGCGTAGCTACCTCTAGCTACTCACACAATTCCTTTACCTTATTTTCTGTACAGTCTAACCTTTCCACTGATGACTCGTCACGCAGTCTGATTTGCTCTGAATCCAATCTCTGGAACTGCGGATAAATATTCATCAGGTCAAACACAATACAATGAATTGTATTTCATATTTTTTGGGCTTAATCTAAATCATTGGGCCTGTTTACCCATATTAGGCCCGATTGTACCATAATGGGCCTTAACCGGCCTTATGTAACAACCCTTGACCCTTGAAAATTGGGGGATTTTTTTATTTTGAACTTAATTTACCCACTTATTCCCTTATTCACTTAGGTTGTATTCCTGTTCAGTGTCAAATCACTTTTCCTAATTCTTTATCCGAATTTATATTTAAATTCCATATTTTGACTTATATGGTCGATAGAAATTTCGACAGCATAACGGCCTATATATGAGCCTACCCACCTGCAAATCAATTGTTTTAACAATCCTAGATATCCAAAACTACCAAAGATACTTTCCAAATCCACATTTACAACCTAATATGTTGAGTTAATGTATTTTGAAATGACAAAACAAGTAAATTCAATAATATAAAGATGATACAAAAACATGTTTAGAGGTTATTAGTACCAGAACTTAAAGTTCTGTTGATAAGAGATCGATCTGGGTTATGAGAGATCGATCTCCTGGGTTTTCTATAGATAAGAGATCGATCTGGGTTATGAGAGATCGATCTCCTGGGTTTATCTTGGATGAGAGATCGATCTCAGGAAGACATGAGATCGATCTGCCAAGCCTTGAGCCTGTACAAAGGTATTAAGGAAGAGTAAGATCGATCTATAAGGGTTAAGAGATTGATCTGCCCAATACTGGAGTTGAGGGATCGATCTGATCTATGAAGAGATCGATCTCCCTTAATGCAAAGACAGTAGATCGATCTGTAAGATCGATCTACACTCAAATAGAGAGCTTATGAGATCGATCTGATAAGAAAGAGATCGATCTCCTCAAAGTCAGAGAGCTAAGGAGATCGATCTGGGTTATTGAGAGATCGATCTCCCCACTACGAGATTGCATGGCAGATCGATCTGTAGATCGATCTTGCCCTTAACAGAGAGATTGGAAGATCGATCTGCCTATTCGACAGATCGATCTCCCCTATCATTTTCAAATTAAGAGATCGATCTGCTAACCTATGAGATCGATCTCCTTGTGTTATTGTGCTTTGATCTTGCAGGATTTATAACTAAGAGATCGATCTGGCCAAGATGGCAGATCGATCTGGCACTCTACTGGAGGTACCCAACGGCTAGTTCTGTAAAAATCTCAACGGGAAGAATAGTATTTAATGCTCCAACCACCAATCCTTCAGTATTTAACCAAGCATTGAAGACAATGAGAATTGAGACACTATTACTGCACATTTCTTACATTCTCAAGAGTTTAATACTTTCATTCCTTGTGTCTTCATTCCTCATTTTTATTGAGTTTGTTGTATAAGCTTAAGTGCAAAAGCTGTAATTGTCCTACCCATATTAAAAGCTTGATTCTATATTCATCCTTACCTTAAAAGAGAAGAGGATTGTTCCTCAGTGAGATAAAATTGTAAAAGGGTGAATACATCTTTGTATTGCAAAGGGTAGAGAGGTTATTCCTTAACTTGAAAAAGGAAGATTGTAACTTCTGTTGAAGGAGAGAAAGAAAGCACTTGACAAGAGGGTCAAGGAGAGAGGACGTAGGTAAGAGTTTGGCCGAACCTCTATAAGCGATTGTATTTGTTTCTCTCTTCCCTATCTTGCATTAAATTGTTTAATTTTATTATATTGCTCATTATCATTTGCTAATTAAATTAGGATTAATTTAAAATTTGTCATAAACATTAGAAAACCGATTCACCCCCCCTCTCGGTAGAGCCAACGTAATACATCCTTTTCAATTTAATACCAATCATCTCAAAATATAATTCCAAAAGTAGAATCCTTTACATTGTATTCCTTACAAATTACATCCCAACAAAATATTCCCAATATATGTCTGTGCATACAAATATGTCTAGTAAAGGAATGTAATTGTATACCTTTGCTGCGTGTACAAAAAGTAGCCTAGGGTAGCTCTTTCCCACAGCCTACGTCGTGTACGTGACAGGTCGCGCCTACGGATCACAGCAAATAGTCTGAGAGGTAGAGGGGTGAGCTTTCGGGAAAAAGCCCAGTAAGGAGAATGCATTTAAAAGGGTCTTAGTGATTCAAATATGTAGAAAAACATAGATATACATATCATGTCTACTCTCTGAAACTAATATAAAGTCTTTCGAAAATAAGAAAGTCGAAAACATCATGATTCAAAACGTAATTCTTTACGTACTTGTATTTAACAGATATAACATAACCTTTTCGTATATTTAGAATTCCAAAAACATGAATACATGAAAAATCACATGTCATAAAATCAAATCTGAAAACTAAGTTTAATTCAGATAGAGACTACATTGGCCCATATAATTATCATGCGGCAATAACAAAATCATCATGCGGCAATAACCAAATCATCATGCGACAATACCCAAATCATCATGCGGCAATAACCAAATCATCCTCTTTAGAGGGAATTCAGAACCTTGACCATGGTAAGGCTATAGACGGGATCAAGGTCGTACAGCGTTCAGACACCCGAAGGTGGAATTCAGACGCCATAAGGGCGAAGTTCAGACGCCACATAGGCGAAGTTCAGACACCACAAAGGCGAAGTTTAGACACCACACAGGCGAAGTTCAGACGCCACAAAGGCGAAGTTCAGACGCCACATAGGCAAAGTTTACATGCGTTAGCATACAACATAAATGGCCCTTAGTCTCAAAACATACTATAGTTTTCATATATAAAAATATCGAAATAAACTCATCTTATTCAAAAGACAATTTCGGAGAGTATGCTCTTGTTCAGAATTCAAATTTCGAAATATGAAATATTCAAAATACAACTCAGAAAACACGTTCTTACTCAGAAAACGCAAGCAGAAAACATACTCAAAATCATAGTTCAGAAAGTAAACTATTACCATTTTAAATTATATCCCCTTACCTCGATCTATCAAAATTTCTGAATTCGAGTGGTGACGCCTCCTAGTACCTCATTTAATTCATTCTACGATCACCTACACCGAAATTGTATACTTAGCACCCTATTCATGCGAATCGTCTGAATTGCGTTAAAATCGTAACCTATTCGTTAATACTTCGTATATACGTATTATTGCACATGCCTAGGCCAACACGCACGTTTACATATTTTTATTACTATATATATATTCTTTGTATGTACATATACTAACATACACATTTATCTTATACACCTAAGTATATACACATATTTATTTTTATCATTTAATTTCCTTATTCATCATCACATCCAGTATTTTCGGGTTCCCTGTCATTCACGGGCTTCACGGTTCCCGTACTCCTCGAGCCCTACAGCGAATATTCGCACTTCCATTAAGACATATTATTTTTATTTTTATATAGTCTAATTAAATGTAGGAAATTTGTGGTGTTTACATTCTCCTCACCTTAAGAGAATTTGGTCCTCCAAATTCATTCGGGTCCATCAGAATAAATGTGCGTACTTCTCCTTCATGAGGCTCTCTAGCTCCCATATAGCCTCTTCAATCGAATGGTGTTGCCAGAGAACCTTTACCAGAGGTATCGTCTTCAATCGAAGTACCCTTTCCTTTCTGTCCAAAATCCGGATAGGTCGCTCAACGTAGCTCATATCTTCTTGAATGCTCAAGGTTTCATACTCAATGATGTGTGAGGGATCCGAATTATGCTTCCTTAACATCAAGACATGGAAGACATTGTGTACCCCAGAAAGCTGTGGTGGTAAGGCAAGTCTATAGGCTACGTCTCCTACTCTCTCTAGGATCTCAAAAGGACCAATGAAGTGAGGACTCAACTTCCCATTCTTCCCGAACCGCATAATACACTTGCTCAGAGATACCTTAAGAAACACGGAGTCCCCAACCTGAAACTCAAGTGAGCGCCTATGCTTATCCGCATAACTCTTTTGCCTACTTTGTGCGATCTTAAGTATATCACAGATTATCCGAACACCCTCTGCTGCCTGTTCCACCAATTCGGGAGCCAAGATCCTTCAGTCACCCACTTCTTCCTAAGCCACTGGAGACCTACATCTTCTACCATACAAGGCCTCAGAAGGTGCCATCCTGATGCTAGTATGATAGTTGTTGTAAACAACCTCTGCGAAAGGTAGATGATCATCCCATGAGCCCTTAAACTCCAAAACGCACGCCCTCAATATATCCTCTAAGGTCTGAATTATCCTCTCAGACTGACCATCAGTTTGAGGATGATAGGCTGTGCTTAAATTAAGTTGAGATCCCATGGCTTCTTGAAAATGAGCCCAAAATCTAGAAGTGAATCGAGAATCTCTATCGGATGTAATGCTCACAGGAGTCGCATGCAACAGAGCTATCTCTCTCACATACAACTCTGCTAAAGCACTCAAGGAGTCTGTACTTTTGATGGCTAGGGAGTGGGCACTCTTAGTCAACCTGTCTACAATCACCCAGATTGCATCATGTCCCTTTTGGGTCCTTGGTAAACCCATAACGAAATTGATAGTAATGTGCTCCCATTTCCAAGTTGGCATTGGTAGAGACTTAAGTAATCTCGCTGGCCTTTGGTGTTCGATCTTAATCTATTGGCAAATCAGACACTTGGCCACAAACTCAGCTACATCTCTTTTCATACCAACCCACCAATACACCTTCTGTAAATCATGGTACATCTTAGTGCTTCCCGGGTGCATGGTGTACCGAGAACAATGGGGCTCCTTTAAGATCCTTTACTATAGGGCATCATTGTTTGGGACACATATATGGCCCCTAAATCTCATCAACCCGTCCTCACCGACCATAAAGTCTAACTGTACGTCCTGTTTTTCCTGACTGACCCTGTGCAATAACTTTTGATCACCCCTCTGTCCAGTCTTGATCTGATCTAGTATACTAGGTTCAATTTGCAAACTAGCTATGAACCCAACATCTATTGTTTCCACACAAACATTGAGTTTGGCAAACTACTCTAGTAACTCCCATTCTCTGACCATCATGAAAGAAATCATCTCCTTCCTGCTTAAAGCATCTGCCACTACGTTTGCTTTGCCTAAGTGATACAAAATCTCGCAATCATAATCCTTAAGGAGCTCAATCCACCATCTCTGTCTCATATTTAGCTCCTTCTGATCAAATATATACTTCAAGCTCTTGTGGTCAGTAAAAATATGAAATCTCTCTACATACAGATAATGCCACCATATCTTCAAAGCAAAAACAACTGTGGCTAACTCCAAGTCATGTGTAGGGTAATTCCTTTCATGGTTCTTAAGCTAGCGAGAACCATATGCAACCACTCTCCCATGCTGCATAAGTACACACCCCAAGCCCTGGTATGATGCATCACTGTATACTACATAGCCTCCAGACCCATTAGGAATGGTTAAGATTGGGGCGGTAGTCAACCTCTTCTTGAGTTCTTCAAAACTCTGCTCGCACTGATCAGTCCACTCGAATGGAACATCCTTGTGTATCAATTTAGTCAGTGGAGTGGCAATCTTGGAGAAACCTTCTACAAACCTCCTGTAGTATCCATCTAGTTTAAAAAAACTCCAGATTTCTGTAACAGTTTTCGGCCTCTCCTAGTTAAGTACTGCCTCAACCTTAGATAGATCCACTGACACCCAGTCCTTAGAAATAATATGGCCCAGAAATGCTATTTGCTCTAACCAAAACTCGCACTTATCCAACTTCCCATACAACTGCTTCTCTCTAAGAGTTTAGAGCACTACTCTCAAATGTTGCTCATGCTCCTCTCGAGACTTTGAGTATATCAGAATATCATCAATGAAAACTATGACGAACCGATATAGATACTCCCGAAACACCTCATTCATCAGGCTCATGAATGCAGCTGGGGCATTAGTTAGACCAAAGGGAATCACGAGGAACTCATAGTGGCCATATCTCGTTCTGAAGGCCGTCTTTGGGACATCCTCCTTCCTAATCCTCAATTGGTGATAGCCAGATCTCAAGTTAATTTTTTAGAACACCGTAGCCCCCCTTAGCTGGTCAAATAAATCATCTATTCTGGGCAAGGGATACTTGTTCTTAATTGTGGCATTGTTCAGCAGCCTATAGTCTATACATAACCTGAGACTACCACCCTTCTTCCGCATAAATAATACCGAAACTCCCCACCGGGATACACTTGGCCTAATGAACCCTTTGTCTAGCAGGTCTTGCAACTTCTTTTTCAGTTCCTCAAATTCAACAAGGGTCATCCGATAAGGAGACTTCGAGATTAGTTGAGTCTCTGGTGCCATATCTATATTGAATTCTAACTCTCTCTCAGGTGGTAGTCCTGGTAGTTCCTTAGGAAATACATTCGGGAACTTGCATACCACTGATATGTCCTGAATACTAGGACATTCCCAACTAGTATCGAGAATGAATGCAACATAACCTTCACATTAACACAGTCATCGAAATTTCTCATCAATAGTCAAAATCATAAAATTTATTCCTTAACTGCAAAGCTTACATTAAACTTACTAGGTAAGGAGAAGGTTACAGTCTTAGAGTAGCAGTCTAAACTTACACGGTTGGTGACTAGCCAATCCATACCCAAAATTACATCAAAGTGATACATGCTCAATAAGATTAGATCTGCTAATATGATACTATCTCTTACCTTGATTTTATAATTTTTTCACACCATATCAGTCTTTTGTGATTTATAGTACTAATGTGTAACGTAAAATCTAGAGATTCAGGCTTAATGTGCAATTTACATGCGAAATGAGGTGATATGAAAGAGTGTGTGGAACCTAAATCAAACAATACATGTGCCTCATGATTGCAAATTAAAACCTTAACCTGAATGGTTTCATTGGAGGCATCAGTAGTCTCCCTGTCCAAAGTAAAAGCTCTCCCATAAGTGACAATCTTCTTGCCCTTCTCTGCTGCGGTAGCCTATCTTTGTGGGACTTGTCTCTGGGAAGCTTGCCTCTCAGGTTGTCGTCGTAGCTCTAGGGGCTGTGGAAACTTATTCAGTAGGTAATCTTTAATCAGGTGTCCCCTCTGTCCACACCTAAAGCAGCTCCTTGAGGATTAGTGGCACGCACCTCTATGGAAATTACCACAACTAATACATAATCTCTCGTACTGCTGGAAGCCTCTGGTAATTCGTAGGTTAGCTATAGGAGCCGTGGACCTATCAATCCTAGCCCGAGACTTATCTGCCTTCTGTCTCTTGGGCTGGTCCCTCTGAAAATCCTATCTCACCAACTCCGTCTTCTTACTCTTATCTCTATTCTTTCCCTTAAAGCCATACTCCGTATGTGCAACATTCAGGCCCCTTTCAATCATCTGTGCTCTACCCAGGGCATCCTAAAATTTAGTAATCCATAACCCCAAAAGACGGTCTCGAATAGCTGGCCTTAACCCTGCTAGAAACCTCTCAGTCTGACACCCTTCATTCTGGAACGTCTCCGGGTCATACCTCATCAACATTGTAAACTTGCTCTCGTACTCATCCACGGTCATACTGCCCTGTACCAAATTTAAAAAGTCTATCCTCAACTTTTGCTGGGCAGCTCGTGTAACATACTGTTTTCTGAAGGCTATAGAGAATGCATCCCAACTAATCTCTCGATGCTGAGTAGTCAAAAGGACCTTGGTGGATCCCCACCAATACTCTACTTGGCCCTTCAGCATGTATGTGACCATAGAAACCTTCTCAACATCAAAGCACCCCAGAAAGTTGAAGATCTTCCCAAGGTTTACCAGCCACTCTTGAGCCTTTACTGGATCCTTAATCCACTTGAATGCTGGAGGCTTCATCTTCAAGAAGTCCCTCATCCTACCAATATCCCTCTCCTCCCTACGGGCCTGTACAAGAGGCTGAAGTGCTATAGGTACTGGCGAAACTGGTGGAGGAGAAGGTGGAGGTGGTGCTTGTGGAGGAGTCAGCACCGGAGTAGGAATTGGTGCCGTGCCAGCTAAATCAGAAACGTTTGCCCTAGGTGTTGGGCAACCATGACTGTCAGGACCCCATTCTCAATCCATGACTTTAACCAAAATCACTACAAATTTTTCACATTTTTAACTTACCTTTCCTCTCTTCAATGGTTGGGCTGTGATTCGATGTCAGAATCCTCGCTTACCACATCATTCATTATCATACATACATGTCAATATACTGTTACTGACTGTAACTGAGATTATAAAAAATCAAACACAAATACATTCCCCATAATATATATCGTATACATCACTGTGCTGTTTCTATGTTTAGATACATAACCGTACAAAATCTGTATACCTGACGGTCGATAGGAACTAGCAGTGGACTCAGGAATACTATCCCTCGATAGCTCTCGCTCTACTAATGCTCTGTAGAGAGATGTAAAGAAAGGGGGGTGAGCATACAATGCGCTCAGTAAGGAAATCAGGCAAGCAAGTAGATATCTACACTATCTACTCAAAATAATGCTATGCCTTGAAAACATTATTTCCTTAACTCACTTTAAAAGAAAGTCTTTAAATATATATAGAAATCATGCTTTCTTTCTCAAATGTAGGCATGTAGTGCAAAGCAATGCATCTGTATATAAATCATGCCTTTATGTAAATCATGCCATGTATATTTAAATCACAATAAATATGGCATTAAATAATTCACATCACAAAATCGGAGTCTGACCCATCCCTCAGGTCTGTCCGTAATTTAAATCAGTCAATCAATGTGATATATCATGTGAGACTCTGTGGTGAAATGCAAATAGTATCCTAGACTATGATCATATCCGACATGTGATCCCAAGCAACACAGATCTCGGTGTACGGGGCATCACTGCTGCAACGGGAGGGGGTCAATCCATTACAACCGTCAGCTATACAATAACACACGGTACAACGTACTCCCATGCCCCGAGCACGGTACAAAGTACACCCGTGGACCCTACCTCACAGTCGGGGTGCCTGCCATAGGTCTTAGCCCTCAAACCATGGAATATCATACCACGTCTATATTACCCTCATGCGGATATCCTCTCACAAGATGTGACACACAGTCACACAAGGACTTTGGCATGGGTTTTAACATGTATTATATATCACATACAGTGCGCACCTTGAGTGAGACTTACAGTCGACACTCTGCTCAAACACTGTTTCACATCACAAACTCAACTCTAGTGTGAGTAAACCTCTAGCAACTAGGTCAATGCATAGTTCATGTATTAAATCAAGTACAAGCAATAGCTCCAGTACCATGCTATGCACAATATCATCAAATCAAGTACGAGCAATAGCTCCAATACTATGTCATGTATAAATCATGAAGAATCGAGTACGAGCAATGCTCTAGCACTCTGTCATGTATCTCATGTAAAACTCGAGCACGAGCTAATCGCTCCAGCACTTTGTCATGCATATATCATATAAAACTGAGTACGAGTAATAACTCCAGTACTCTATCATGCATGTCATGGAAATCTAGTGCGAATCAAAATCCAGCACTAATGTATGTGGAAAATATATGAAATCTAGTGCGAGCTGTGCTCTAGCATGATTCATTCTCACATAATATGATAGATGGCTATTTAAAAAGGGATAGTTTAGAAAATATTAAAATCAGCACTATAAAGTGTGCTTAAGTCACATCAACCTTAAAATCATTAGCCCATCTATTTATTTTCATGGTAAACAGCAGTTAAACACTCACAATAGTAGTTTCCATGCTTTTTGCAACTTTTCACAAAAGTTGACTTTTTGATTACTAGGGGCAAAATCGTAATTTGTCACTATCTGGTCGCAATAATTATTATTCACTTTCTCTGACCCTCAGAGTTTTTAAATGAATGTAAAATCATATGAAAATACGTGCAGGTATCTCTAACTACTCACAAAAGTCCATTACCTGTAATCACTCGAGAAATTTTACTTTCTCTGCGCTGCTCATTTTAGCAGTCCGATTTGCTCCTCCAATACTCTCTGGAGCTGCATATAACCATTTATCAGGTTAATTACACTTTTCCTATTGTATTTCACATTAAATACAGTCTATTTCCTTTAATGGGCCTTAATAATCCTTAATGGGCCTAACTAAACCCATTTTCATTTTACTATTCATTTTCGTTGGGCCTATTAGGCTTGTGGGGCCCACCAACTCTTATTGGGCTTGTCCTAGGCCCATTACATCATATTGGGCCTAAAATATTTGGGCTTGGCCCATTGGGCCTCTCGGCCACATGCCATGGCCGAGAGCTACCCATGCCATCGGTTATGCCATGGCATGCCATCCATGCCTATTTTTTAGCCAATTCACTTAGGCATTTTCACAACACTTGGTTGGAAACATTCCTAACCATCATATAGTTAATTTAGGCATTTTATCAAACACCTTGATTGCCAACTAATTACATGTATTAATTAATCAATTTGATTAATTCTAATTACACCATAATCATTAACATATGTACATTAATCCATTTATGCCTTAAAATCATATGGACATAAATCAATATCCCATTACTCACTCTTGGCCTAACCAACTTCATGGTGATTTAATATGTTTCAATGCTTAAAACATATATCAACATACTTAAAATCATTCATACATTAACATATATGAAATTGAAAATTAGAAAATATACCAATTGTTGTGTTCACCCTTTGGCCGAATCTTTGAAGGCTCTCGGTTTGCACTCTAGGCTCCTTGATAGCCAATTCCAACATATGTCACTCTCCTTTCAATTTGGAACAACTTCCATGAAGGATGCAAGTTCCAATTATGCCTAATTCCTAGTGATTTCTAGTGAGAGAAAGCTTGGATAATATGTTTCAGTGGTTTCTTCTTCTAGCCGAATTTGGTGTGATGAAGATGACAATGGTGTGGCTGATTTTATAAGCCACATACTTAGCCATTAAGCTTGACTTTCCAAGCCTTAGCCATTAAGCTTGACTTTCCAAGCCTTAGCCATGAGTCACCTAATGAGTCACTTTATGAGTTATGGTTAGCTTTAACTATGGTTAGATATTTATCTCATGGGCTTTCCATTTAGGCTTCTCGGTTTGGGCTTTCTTAATGGGTTTTTAGGCTGAAATTTTTTACTATGTCTTGGGCCTTTAATTGTCTCAAAATTTAGCCAATTAATTGGTCCAACAATTCGGTCTAAAGGACTTAAGAATTTCGATATACGTTTAGTATACCTTAATGGGCTTTAAAATTTTCACCTTAGGCGCATTACGTTTTTAACCATTAAATTAAATTCGGAATCCTTCCGAATAAATTTTCCTTACTTTCGGGGATGATTATCTTGTATTCTGGCCAAGAATATTTTTTTTCCAAATTTTTCTCCACACTTAGGTTAATTTTTAACCATGATTAGTCAACTATGGTAAAAGTCCACTTTCTTTAATATAGTTGACTTTTTTCCTTAACCATTGACCAAGTTGACTTTTTCTCAAAATTTCAAAAGTGTCATATCTTATGTCTTACACTCTCGTCTTTATTTTTCAACCGTTCCCGGTGGATAATTTCACCTGAAACACCTTTTCTCGCCAAAAAAGTCCATTTTACCCTTTTTAGCTTTTACTCTCGTTTTCTATGTTCGGGACTAAATCAAGATGACTTTTCTTCATGAGCTCTCTATCTCTCTCATTTTAAGTTCTTATTTTCAGTCAGGATGATTTAGATTCACTCGGTTTAGCCTGTGACGCTTATAGTCCACATTAGGCTTTTTATGTAGCTTTTGAGTGTTAAATCATTTCACTAACACTTTAAGTCTAGTAAATACTCTTCTTATGATTCAACTATAATAACAGAGTGTTCATACACATAGGAATCATAAGGTACAAGCTACAAAAATCCAGGTCTGACAATGATAGCTATAAACTCCAAACCTCACTCGAGGTGCTACTCCAATCGCTGCTCGAATTGAGCCATATGAGTATTAGGACTCTCTGGCTCCGGTGGAGGAGGTGGAGGTGGCTGAACCTACCTCCGAGGATGTCCGCGTCTTCCACTCATCATGCAAGTGATCTAATACCTGCACGTAATTCCAAAAATCACACTTAAAGTCATTAGGTAAACATCACCTACAACCAGACAAGCATAGGCATTGGGATGTAATTTTATCTTTATTTTCGACACTGACAGTACTAGACAACCTTTGCTTTGATACCACCTTAAACTGTAACGACCTTGACCCTTGAAAATTGAGGGATTTGTTTTTGAACTTAATTTACCCACTTGTTCCCTTATTCACTTAGGTTGTATTCATGCTCAGTGTCAAATCACTTTTCCTAATTCTTTATCCGAATTTATATTTAAATTCCATATTTTGACTTATATGGTCGATAGAAATTTCGGCAGCATAACGGCTTATATATGAGCCTATCCACCTGCAAATCAATTGTTTTAATAATCCTAGATATCCACAACTACCAAACATACTTTCCAAATCCACATTTACAACCCAATACATCCATTTCGATTTAATACCAATCATCTCAAAATATAATTCCAAAAGTAGAATCCTTTACATTGTATTCTTTACAAATTACATCCCAACCAAAATATTCCCAATATATGTCTGTGCATACAAATATGTCTAATAAAGGAATTTAATTGTATACCATTGCTGCGTGTACAAAAAGTAGCCTAGGGTAGCTCTTTCCCACAGCCTACGTCGTGTACGAGGCAGGTCGCGCCTATGGATCACTGTAAATAGTCTGAGAGGTAGAGGGGTGAGCTTTCGGGAAAAAACCTAGTAAGGAGAATGCATTTAAAACGGTCTTAGTGGTTCAAATATGTAGAAAAACATAGATATACGTATAATGCCTACTCTCTGAAACTAATATAAAGGACTTTTGAAAATAAGAAAGTCGAAAACATCATGATTCAAAACGTAATTATTTACGTACTTGTATTTAACAGATAACACATAACCTTTTTGTATATTCAGAATTCCAAAAACATGAATACATGAAAAATCACATGTCATAAAATCAAACCTGAAAACCAAATTTAATTCAGATAGAGACTACATTGGCCCATATAATTATCATGCAGCAATAACAAAATCATCATGCGGCAATAACCAAATCATCATTCGGCAATAACCAAATCATCATGCGGCAATAACCAAATCATCCTCCGTAGAGGGAATTCAGAACCTATGGCCATGGTAAGGCTATAGACGGGATCAAGGTCGTACAACGTTCAGACACCCGAAGGTGGAATTCAGACCCCACAAGGGCGAAGTTCATACGCTACACAGGCAAAGTTCAGATGCCACACAGGTGAAGTTCAGACGCCACACTGGCAAAGTTCAGACGCCACAAAGACGAAGTTCAGACGCCACACAGATGAAGTTAACATGCGTTAGCATACAACATAAATGGCCATTAGTCTTAAAACATATTATAGTTTTCATATATAAAAATATTGAAATAAACTCATCTTATTAAAAAGACAATTTCGGAGAGTATGCTCTTGTTCAGAATTCAAATTCAGAAATATGCAATATTCAAAATACAACTTAGAAAACACGTTCTTACTCAAAAAACGCAAGTAGAAAACATACTCGAAAATCATAGTTCAGAAAGTAAACTATTACGTTTTAAATTATACCCCCTTACCTCAATCTATCGAAATTTTTGAATTCGAGTGGTGACACCTCCTAGTACCTCCTTTAATTCCTTCTACGATCACCTACACCGAAATTGTATACACAGCACCCTATTCATGCGAATCGTCCGAATTGCGTTAAAAATGTAACATATTCATTACTACTTCGTGTATACGTATTATTGTACATACTAGGCCAACACGCAGGTTTATATATTTTTATTACTATATATATATATATATATATATTCTTTGTATGTACATATACTAACATACACATTTATCTTATACACCTATTTGTATATACAACTAAGTATATACACATATTTATTTTTATCATTTAATTTCCTTATTCATCATCACATCCAGTATTTTCGGGTTCCCTGTCATTCACGGGCTTCACGGTTCTCGTATTCCTTGAGCCCTACAACGAATTTCGTACTTCCATTAAGACATATTATTTTTATTTTTATATAGTCTAATTAAATGTAGGAAATTTGTGGTGTTTACACCTTTAGCCCATTTTCCACTTACTATTCACATTATCGAGGCCCATTGGGCTCATTGGGCCCATCAGTATTTATTGAGCCTCATTCTAAACTCTCAGATAGCTTAATGAATTATTTACGACAATTTATCTCTAATTCTAGAGTTTAATTCATTTAATGCAAAAATTAAATCAGTAATTTATGCAATAAATTTTTAACACGAATAACGATGCAATATTTTCGTAAATAAGGGTTACTTACTCGAGATTCCATGATAGTAAGCAAATCGAAACTGTCTCGAGCTCTCGTTTGATGTCAATTGTCGAGCTACACAATTAAATATTTTTTCGGGTAAACTTTCAGTCGGATATTAATCAAATTAAATATTTCTAAATTTAAATTGGTCAATTTGACCGCTTTTCGACTTACCCGTAGCTCGATTGCATCACTGAGATTTTTTTCCCAATTTTTTCTCTTTTTCTTTTTCCCTTTTTTTTCTTTTTTTTCCTTTTCTTTTTGGCTGAACCGGTTCAGTCCGGTTCAACCCGATTCAGACCGGTTCGGTCTAGTCGGTTCAGTTTGGTTCGACCGGTTCGATGCTTTGTCGGTCGGTTCTCCGTCGGCTTCTGCCACCAATAGCTCCGCGGGGTCGTCTGATGCATGGATCTGGGGTTGGTTTCGTCCGAGGTGGCCGAAAAGTGGCCGGTCCGGCTCTCCTCTCCTCCCCGTCGGTGACTATTCTATTTCTTGCTATTTTTCGACGCTAGCCGTCGTCCCACCGACCGCTTCAGTCGTTGATCGACCGGTCTTTGCTTGGGCTTCCTTTGGCTGGCGGTGTTTGGGCTTGAATCGGTGCCGGTCATCGGTTTCCTCATTTTGCCACTTGGTTCTCTCTCTTCCTCTGTCTCACCGCCGATTGCTGCCTCCTTTGGCCTCCACCAACGTCGACGATGGCTCTGCTGGCTGATGGCTTCGGCCACCTCGCCTGGGTGCGTTATTGGTGGCTCTGTCGGTGGGTTCCTTTGGTTCGGCTGCTTCGGTTTGAGGCTTCATTTCTATTTTCCAGTTTTGCGAAAAAAAATCTTTTTTTAAAATAATTAAATATTTATAAATGATTTTAATATTATTTTAATCATTAAAATAATATTAAAAATTCCCAAAATATCTAAAAATATCATATTAAATTCATTTAATCCGTAAATGAATTTATCAGTTTGATTTTATCTTTTCAGTATATTTTTCGATTATTTTTTGGATGATTTCCCAAGGTAAAAATTTTGGTTTATTCAAATAAATTCATATCTTAATCAATTTAACATGAAATTTAATTATTTCTTCGTTATTGACCAAGATTTCTCATTTCCATATTTTTAATTAAATTTTCTTGTCACGATAAATACCGAATTTTGGTCTTTTGATCGTTTTACAGTTACACGTTTTCGGGAATTCCATTTCAATCCTTTTGCATTTTTCATTTTGTGTTTTAAATAAAATTGGGTCTTACACGGACAACATGAGCCATGCCACCTAGCACATCCAATTGGACAAGAAGACAGATGACATGGAAATATCTTTTTAAGGAGCCAATGGTGTGAAGACAAGCGGCCAAACAATGCCAACTCATCTAGGATGAAAAAATTATAATTGTACCCCTAGGTGTGTGTATAAATAAGACATGATAGCAATTGAAAAAAAAAAAAACTAAGTAATGTTAGTGTAAAACTAGTTAAGGTAGCATAGAAAAAAAATAGTCTTAGATTTCATTGTTTTTAGAAGCTTACCCGAGTAGATTTTTTAGCCATAATTTTTATTCTATTTCCCATAAGTTACTGTTCATACAATTTCTATGGTGATGAAAAGCTTTTGTTTACTTCTAGTTCTCGATTTTTTTTTCACATTAATGAAGATTAACTATTTTCCATTTCTCTTCTTCTCGGCATTGCATAAGTTCCATTTCTTTGTTTTTATGTAGGGATTTTTATGAAAAACTGAAATGTTTTTATAGTTGTTAATCTCAGGTTGCTTAGTAAGTTAGTTGTATTCCTTTGATTTCCTTTAGTTATTCTGGTTAGTGGATTCTTGGTACAACCGAATGGCATGAAGAAGCAGTAGATTTAGACGTGTTGTCGATGCTGCTAGCAGTGCTGGAATTGGCTTTTGGCGTGAGCCTGCTGTGTGAGAGAATAGCTCTAGGAGCATGATTGGAGGCTACAACATGTACTGGTGGTTCGGTGAAGCAAGCAGGAGGTGGTGTGCCCAACTGTTGCGTGCTTACCTGGAAGCATGTTGGCCACAGCCAATGCAGAGCTATGCATGGAGTTGGCAGGATAGGGAGACTGAAGTCGTTTGGTGCAGAATTAAAACTGGATTGTGGCGCAGTAGTGGACAGGGAGCAATTTTTGCCTCTGTTCTACTTTGTTTTAGTTTATTCTACTGTTCATATGTTATTTTCTTTCTTTACCCAGTTTCTTGTTAATGGTTAAGTTTAATTCCTGTGCATTGTGTTAAGTTTGCATTATTGTTTTGTTCTCTGCTGTCTCTACATTGCTAGGGGCTGGAATGAGCAAGGTACCAAACGCATTTGTGAGGCACGGGTTGAAGCGAGAAGCTGGACTGCACCAGGGGGCTGAAGCAAGAAGTGACAAGATGCTACTGTGTTGCAGGGACAGTAGCTGGAGCAGACCTAGACAGCAGCTGGCACAGAAGCTCACGGACAGCACCGAGCAAATCTGGAAACAGAGAAGATGCAGTATGCCAGGGGCTGTTATTGCTGGAGTTGGTAGGAGCAGGAGCAATTAGTGCTGTAGCGGCATGGACAGAAATCTGGAGCTTGGTTTGCTGATGAATGAAACTTGAAGTAGTTGGAGTTGTGCTGGGAATGATGTTATACACGGAACCGAGGCAGAGTCAATGGAAGTTGCAGAGTAGGAGCTGGATAATACCTGCAGATATGGAAATGAAAATGGGGCATGTACACTACCATTTCTACACGGGACCGTTGGCCGTATTGCAAACCGACCAAGGCCATGTTTGGCATTTAACTTTTGCAAATAATCCATTTTTTTATGCATTTTAGAATAACCTAATTTCAATTTATTATGCTAGCTTAAGGAGTAAAATTCTAAACTTAGTTGCATGATTAGTTATAGTCAATAGCTTAATTAGTTCATGAATTAGATTTAATTATGTCCTTAGTTCATTTCTATTTTATCATGCATTAGTTATCATGCACTAGGATTAATTTAGAATTTATCATGCAAAAGATATTTATCATGCATTAGTTAAATTTTATTGTTAAATTAGTAATTAGATATAATTAGGAGTAATTTAGAATTAATATTTTAGACATTTAGGCTTGTAGTTATTTTCTTAATTTTTCTAGGATTTTATTTCTTTAAATTTTAAGATTAGTTTAATTTGCATTTTGATGAAGTAGTTTAATTACATGCACGTTTTATTTAAAGTTTGTTTAATTTTAGTTTAATTAATTTGTGTCTTTATTTTCATATTTGCATTCTAGTTTAATTGCATTTTAGTTAATTAATTTTAACTGTTTTAATTTTCTTTTGTAGGTTGTTGTTCTTAATTGCTCGGAGCTCTGTAAGTAATTTTAGCTCGGTTTTATTTTCTTTAGTTTATAATTGTTATTGTTTTCAGTAGTTTTAATTTCAGCCTTGTAGATCACCCACTTAAACTTCATAATTTGCCAGAATATACTTAGGGTAAGATTAACCGGTAGTTAATTAGGCTAACCAACTTCTCTATGGGATGATAATTCGGGACTCAAATCCCATTATTACTTATACGACCCGTGCATTTGCGGACAATACGTTTAGCTTGTACCAGAGTCGCGTCCACTAACGTACATCGTGTACGCGGTAAGCAAGGGAGTGATTATTATAAATAATCTGGAAGGATGGAAAAGAGGGGGTGAGCTTCCAGATAGCCCAATAAAGAGTGCATTTAAAATAGCAATAGCATCCAAAATATTTGATAAAATAATGATGCTAAAAAAAATAAACTACATTTTCTTATCCAAACTGTTAGAAAACATAAAATGGTATACTTAGTACATATCCTTTTTATATACAAAAAATATACTTCATATATTTCTTAATTCAAAACAAAACTTCAGAGTCACATATCAAAACGAAACATAATCGAAACATAACTGTATAACTATACAAAAATCATAATCAAATGGCACTTAAAAATGATACACAATGTTGAAACGTGGAGACTAGGTAATCAATATCAATGTCATGTGGGTAATAACCATATCATCCTCAAAAGAGGGCATCCTCCGAAGAGGGGACAAAATACCTATGGCCACGGTAGGGTTGTAGATTGGGCCAAAGTCCTACAACATAATGAAAAACACCACACAGGCGGAAACGAAAATACCCCAAAGATGGCATGACAAACACCTAGAAATACGCATGTTATTGTCAAGGCCCAGCCCGTTCATAATTCGTCGGCTAGCATTCCCTTGGGCCCTTAGGTTGACCACTAGGTTTACCTTGACTCGCACGCTATAGAAAGCTTTTAGTCTCAAATCATGCTTATTATCATACTGAAATCATTTTCAAACTTATTTGTACAATAGCTTACAGAAATCAGGCCTCAGAAATCACATATTTCCTTGTAAGCAAAGTGGCCTGATCATCAATATTGGTTCTCTTGGCTTATCAGTTTATCCTTCACCTGCTCCATGAGCTATTTACTTGACGTTTTTCCTTAAAGAAGGTGGAGCGCTTCATCTATCTTAGAAGGATGGCACCGCTATGGGAAAAAAGATAGGGTTTCAATCTCTTAGTCAAGTAAAGCATAGTATGCGATTCAATCAAGTTCTTATGTCACGAGTGTGAGACAGAGTCATTCCAAGAACTTCTATGGAGGAGATGGAGGATCACTTGTTTATGAAATGGAAGAGAAGGAAGGTTTTTATGTAGATTGTTTTCTATGGATTGCGTGCAGCTTTATTTCCTACAGTTTTTAATAATCGTTACACAAATAATCATAGTTGTAAAATTGTACAAAAATCATGCATTCGTAAGTAAGTAAATATGGGCTCAAGGTTGTTTAAAATTTGCACTTATTTTACTAAAACGGTTTTATGAAATTTTTTCGTTAACTAGGGGTTTTCACGTATTTTTAAATATCAAATAAATATTTATTTACAGGCAGGGAACACCAATACCACAATAAATTACATCCATTACCTATACAAAACTAGGGCAGCATGTATCGCTCGAATATCGGTTCACCGTGATTTATGTGCCTACACCTCTAGCTGCCACAAACAGTCTAATTACATCCAATTAGTATCCAATTCATCTTTATTTACATTTACATACATTTTACAACTTAAATGTTGCTAATTAACCCCTTTTCACCAACTTTTTCTATTTTTTCGTTTTTACAGATAAACGTGTCGATGCTAGCTATTTTAATAAATTATTTTCCTTTAACTTTGAACTTATCAACTTAATAGTCTAAACACTTATTCAAGTCTCTAGTCAACACTTTACAACTTATCAAATTGCCAAATGTTCACACTTTTACAGTATTCGATTAAACCGAGCTATAAACTGAACTTTTTGGTATTAAACTAACATTCCACAACACTTAATTCAAACAAATCCCATCTTCTGTATATTATCCAAGGGCTGGCTAAAACTCAAGTTCACTCTAGGAAATATATCTTCAAATTCTACTTTTGTAAAAATCACATAAAACTATTAAACATCAACATATATCTCAATCATCATCTTCCATCAACTTCCTCACCTTGTTAACCAACTTTGACCTCACTTTCTTTGTCTAAAAATGTTCCTCAACTATAAATATACATGTATAAAACTTGGAATCATCTTAAACAAGCTCAAAAACTAGCAAAGAAATCAAAAACTTAAAGTTTCTCTTACCTTTAAAACAGGGAAAATTCTACCCCTATTCTCCTCTCTAATTTTCACCCATTAAATCAATTGATATGAGGATGAATTGTTTTATATAGTTAGAGGACTTCAAGAGGAAGATTTCGTTCTTCCTGACCAACTTCTAAAAATGGCTGAAAGCTAGCCAAAAAATTCAACATTCAAGGACGCCTATGATGGCTTTCCAAGAGGATATCTTTTTCATTTTAAGTCAGTTCAGGTTGTTTCTTAGTTTTCTAGAAAGAGTTTTAAGTATAATATAACCTGGAAAAAACTCAAACTTAGAAACCTTCTAGAACCCCTTCAATTTGGGCCTTTTTGTTGGGCCTGCAGTGTACTGAGTTTCGGCTGTCAGCTTCCTGTTCTTAGAAAAATTCCAAAAATTATTCCAGCCCATTTTCTTTTAAATTTCCACCTCTGATTTGTTATTCTAAGTCCTTAGTATGTTCCATAAATATTTTGGGCCCACTTGTTTAAAAAATGTTTTTCGTTTGGACCCGTTTTACCTGATTTTGTCATTACCGATAAAATTCCTTAAAGTTTTCAGTTTACTTTAAAATTTTATTTACCCATCGAAACCACAATATTTCCACTAAATTTTAAGCCTACAAGTCAAATATACCTTGTATTAATTTACTATGGCTTCAAAATAATTTGTACGGATTTATGGAATTTATTCCAAAATTATTTCAATTACTAGGTCCAATTTCTCGGTTTAGTACTAACTCGGGATTTACAAACTTATTTCACTCGTCACCTTAGTTTCACCTTCCATCCATAAAAGCATGGTTATATGAATGTCAATTCTTAAAGAACTCTTACTTTGACACCTTACCTCAGTTTTCATGCCCCAAGCTCTACTCTCCATCATTTGAGCTCATAGGTTCCTTCGGCCCTACATGAACACTTAGGTAAGTTTTGAATTTCTCTCTTGGCTTTTAAATAAACAATAGTATGAAAAAATTAGGTTTCACATTTGAAAGCAAATGAATGAATGAAATATTTTGGTAATATTAAGTATGGGAACAACTTGGTTAGTTGAGAAGTATGGTAAATCGGGAGATAATAAGTTTAAGAAAAATAAAAACAACTGATTAAGGTTATAAATTGTGATCTTGTATATTTGCAGGGAGGTAGGTTAAAGTATAAGAGGCTATACTGCCGAATTTACAATAAACGATTAAAAGATTAAGCAAAGAAATAAAGGAAGCAACCAACACTGTACAAGAACACAACCTAAGTAAAAAATTAAGTATTAAAAAAAAGTTAGTCCCAATTTCTGCGCTTCCAGGGCGTTACAAGCAAGCCCCCCGTGAATAATGATAAATGTTCCAATGAAAGCAGAAAAACTTTGAAAGTTTAAGAAAATAGTAATAGGTTTGAGCATGTTTCTAATAATGTTGTAGAAAGGTAAACAGTAAGGCTTTCATTAAATGTTATGATGATTTTAATGTGATCTTAAACTCTAAATAATCTATGAAGGAGGCTAATAGTAATATGGGTTTAGAACAAGCTAAGTATGAGAATATTGAAGGGCACTTTATGAATAAAGAATCATCAAAGGATCAATCAAATCCAACTTTTATTAGTTTCGATAAGGAAGTTGAGGAAGAGAAAGGTGATAAGTATATACAAAATGATGTCTCAAGTCTATTAAAGAACCTGAAGAGTGCAATGTCGACTGTGAAGATGATGCATATTGTTCTTATTTTGTTACTAGAAAAAAAAATATCTTATAACAAAGAAGAAACATAAGAACTATAAGTGGAGTAGAAAGAAAAAAATCTTCTATTTCCTTTCTTACTCGCCTTGAGATTCTTAATCAGTGTGACACCCCAGAAACGTAGAAAATATGGGCTAATTTTAACTTAGCTTCTTATTTAAGTTGCATTCTTGTTAAGTTGCATTTTAACGTAGAAATATGGGCTTATTTATGATCACACCTCCATGAAATATTCAAATTACAATTTATAATTCTCATTACAGTTGCTTTTAGTTTCTTTTCAAAATCAATAATGGCTTCCCTAACATTTCTTTTCATTCTATTTCCTTAATTCTTCTTAAGGACTTTATTATTGAATAGTTGAATAATTACAAACTTTACTTAAATACTAATTTAGATTACATCCCCAAAATACCTTTTACACTAAAATGTCTATGCTATACAGGATGTCTGCAAATAACACTAAGAGTATACATTATCGTGTATCAGAGGTAGCCTGGGGAGAGTGTCGTATCCACTAGCCTACTTCAACTACATGGTAGGCGTTGAAATGATCACTGTAGAAAATATGAAAAAGTAGATAAGAGGGGTGAATTTTTCAAGCCCCGTAAAAAATGTATTTAAAGTTGTCTCAATATACCAACAAACGAAAAAAATGAATGCTTTTGTATAAAACTATTGGCAAACAAATATATATATATATATATATATATATCCAAATATACTTAACAAAAAAAAATATAAGTCAAACAACTTCAAATCACATAAATTACATGTCACAAAGCTTATCACTTTTCTTTTGAAGTCATACAAAATATATCTACAGATTAGGCAAATACACATAGTAAACATAAGTCATGTTCATACAAACTCAACCTCCGAAGAGGGAAACATGAACAAAATGAACAATGCAAGAAGTGGAGGAAGATAAGGCACCGAGTGGGCATAACACGCACAATGTGGTTAAACATGCACCACAAAATACCAAACATGCACGATGTGGCATAAGGTATGCACCACGAAGGACCAAACTCCACACGGGCCATGCATGACAAATATCATGGACAACATGTTGCCTTAGTCTCAAAACGAAACTTACAAATTTTCTTTCAGCTTATTAACCTGCATACTAGCAAAATCGAGCTTTATATCAAAATTGCTTATTTATGAAAACTTATTCATAAAACCCATTTCCCTATCAAAACTTGCATTTTCCAAAACATTTTACAAATGCCAGAAAAGTACACTCAATGGCTTTGTAAAATTAATCTTTCTTTCGATTTTTGGTTTATACATGAATAGTACTTTCCCGCCTATCGAGTACATTTTTCATAGACGATCCTACTTCAAACATGTTTGTATATTAAAACAAGGTAACAAGATATTAATATTACTTTAAATTACATCTCTTACCTATTAAGTCTTGAGGCATCACAAAATCATCGAGTCTCAAGGTTGCCTCGATTTGCATGCCATTACCTCGAGCTGCCCAAGACAGTTTCAAAATCATCAGATGATGCCCAAATTCATCTTAGTTTACTTAAATATACATTAACTTGTATAAGCTTCATTAAATTTGACTATTTTTGTCAATTTCGTTATTTGCTCGATTTTATCGTTAAACATTCTAGTTTACGCTATGTTGATAATTTCTTTTCTTTTAACTTCAAACTTATAAATTGAATAGCATAAACACTTATTCAAGTCTCTAGACAACACCTTACAACTTATCAACTTGTGAAATTTTCACGCTTTTACGGTTTTCACTAAACCGACCTATAAATCAAACTGTTCGATATTAAACTAGCATTCTTCGACACCTAATCAACCAACTTTCATCTTCTCCCAAACATATCAAGGCTGGTCAAATTTACACTATACACTAAAAATTATTTCATCAATTTCTACTTTAGCAAAAATCATCCAAATTCATCAAACAACAAAATATATCATCATCATCTTCTAACAACTTCTCACCTTGTTTAACCAACTTTGACCACTCTTTCTTTCTCCAACAATGATTCTCATCTATAGATATACATGTATAAAACTTAGAATCATCAAAAACAATCTTAAAAACCAGCCAAGAAATCATAAACTTAAGTTTTCTCTTACATCTGAAATAGGGCAAATTCTACCCTTGTTCTTCTCTCTAGCTTTTCACCAAGTGAATAAAATTATTTAAGGCTGGATTTTTTATATCTTGTAGAGAACTTAGGAAGAAAGATTTTCTTATTCTTGGCCGATTCATAAAAATGCTTGGAAAGGGGTCAAAAAATTTATACAAGGAGACCCTAGAGAGAACGCCTGCAGCTAGCTTTGAGGAAGGGTTTCTTTCTGGTTTCGGGTTTGTTCGTGGTGTATTTGATTTCCAGAAAGGTATTTAAATTATCTTTGAAATAGTATAAAAATAAGGCTTAAAAACCTTTCAGAAGGCCTTTAAAATGGGCTTTCTTATTGGTCCAACAGAGTGCTTGGCTTGGCCTGCTAGTAACCTTGTTTTCATAAATTCAGTAAAAATTATTTCTAGACCATTTTCTTCCAAAATTCCACCATTCATGTGTTATACTAAGTCCCTAGTATATCCTATTAAAATTTTGGGCCCACTTTTTTAAGAAAAGTTTCCCGTTTGAACCCATTTTCCCCAATTTAGTCATTACCAATTAAAATTCCTTAAAGTTTTCGGTTTACTTTAAAATTTAATTTGACCATCGAGATCTCTATATTTTCACTAAATTTTTATTTCCCAAGTCGAATATACCTTATATTAATTTTCTATAGTCTCAGAATAATTTTCTCAAATTTAGGGAATTTATTCTAAAATTATTTCGCTTACTAAGCTCAATTTCTCGATTTAGTGTTAACTCTAGTTTTTACTAACGTTTTCACTTCCAATTCCTTAATTTCACCTTCTAACCACCAAAGCATACTTATACATTCAATCTTTGAGAAATAATTAAATTTAAAACCTTACCTCAATTTTTATGCCCCGAGCTTCGTGCCATTAATCCAAGTGCTTTGATTATTCCGGGCCCACATAATATTATTCTGAGTATTTTAATTGCTTTTTAGTTTCCAATTAAATAATAAAACGAAAATTTTTGGGTTTCACATGTCTCCCCACCTTTTAGGAATTTGGTCCTCTAAATTTAGGTTGGTACATCGAATAGTTAAAGGTGTTTATCTCTCATATGGCTCTCTAGCTCCCATATAGCTTCTTCTGTCGAGTGGTGATTCCAGAGAACCTTCACTAATGGGATTATCTTAGATCGAAGTGCCTTCTCTCTTTTGTCGAGAATCTGGACCGGTTGCTCAACATAACTTATATCCTCTTATATGTCTAACGATCCATACTCAATAATGTGAGAAGGGTCCGGATGATATTTCCTCAACATAGAAACATGAAAGACATCATGTACCCCAGACAATTGTGGAGGTAAGGCAAGTTTGTAGGAAACATCCCCCACTCTCTCCATTATTTCAAATGGTCCAATGAAATGAGGACCCAACTTCCCTTTCTTTCCGATGCACATGACACCCTTCATCAGAGACACTTTCACAAATACAGAGTCCTCAACCTGAAATTCCAGAGGTCGCCTTCGCACATTAGCATAAATCTTTTGTCTGCTCTCTGTCGTCCTCAGTCTATTACAAATTAGTTGAACACCTCTAGCTGCTTGTTCAACAAGATCAGGAGCAAGTATTTTCCTATAACCCACTTTTTCCCACGCTACAGGGGATCTACATCTTCTACCGTATAGAGTCTCGTATGGTGCCATCAGAATACTAGTATGATAACTATTATTGTAGGTAAACTCTGCGAGAGGCAAATGATTATCTCATGAGCCTTTAAAATCTAATGCACTTTCCCTTAACATGTCTTCTAGGGTCTGAATAGTACACTCGGACTAACCGTCTATCTAAGGTTGGCAGGTAGTGCTTAAATGTAACTAGGACCCTATAGCTTCCTAAAAAAGAATCCAGAATCTGGAGGTGAACCTAGAATCCCTATTAGATGTAATACTCACAGGAGCCCCATGCAATCGTGCAATCTCTCAAACATACAAGTTTGCCAAAGCATTAAGTGAATCAGTGCTCTTGATGGCAAGGAAGTGAGCACTCTTAGTCAGTTTGTCCAAAGTCACCTGATAATTCTATATTCTTAGAATTATTTGTGCTTAATTTCCTAATTAATTATTTAAATACCCAATTTATTTTTTTAATTATCTCCATTATTTAATTAAAATTATCATGTTTGCAGATAAATTAAATCCGAATGAATTTTAAATATTTCGATAGAAAATGGATCGAAATTAGGCTAAAATCGAGATTGAGCCACGCGGACAACACGAGCCATGCCACCTAGCACATCCAATTGGACAAGAAGACTGGTGATATGGAAATATCTTTTCAAGGAGCCAATGGTGTGATGACAAGTGGCCAAAAAAAATGCCAACTCATCTAGGATGGAAAATTACAATTTTACCCATTGTGTTTATAAATAGAAAAAGATGGAAATTGAAGAGGGATGTAATTTTTAGGGTAGAATAGTTTTAAGGTATTCTTAGGTTTTATTTTGTTCTTAAGTTTCTCCATTTTCCGTTAGTCATTTTTCTCAATGTTTTAGTATTCATTTTCATGTTCTTCATATTAGTCTTTTTAAAATTTCATTTTCAATGAAAATCACTTTCATTTCATGCTCTCAGTATGGTAACTATGGGTTCCTTGTTTGTCAATTTCTATTTCCATAACCTATTTTTCTAATGTATGTTTCAGTTTTACATAGAAACCTTACTTACATTTTTTTCTCCATTTGAAACATCAGTGGATTTAGTTGCTCTCGGTTACTCATCTTGGTGCATTCTGTACCTTTGATCTTTAGTCATCTTTGCTGTTTGGTTTTGGTGCTTGAATATGGGCAAATGCTATGCATTATTCCACATTCAAGCAATTTGGAACCATGGCATTAAAAAGGCTGGAATGAAGCATCCCGAGTTACTGGAATCATATGGATGAAGGACGTTGATATTTTTTGTTGTAGTTTGCACATTTTCCCTCTCGGTTCCACTCTAAGTTACTGTCTCATTTTTGTTTCCTGTCCTAAGCTTTATTGAAATCATGTTTTCTGGGTTATAGGATAGTGGGGTTGCAGAGAACCGAGAGCCACATATTAGTTCTCTGCTTTGCTCTGTTTTCTTTGTTATTTCACTGTTCACTTTCTCACTTAATTTTGCAAAGTTGTTGTTAATGAGTGTGTTGTTTTCAAGTGGTACAAAGGCATAGTTGTTCGTTCTTCAAGCTTGCAGCAGTTTCTTTATAGCTCTCAACTTTCTTTCATTTCATTCTCAAACTCAGTTCAAGTTCTTTTTTTGTTTGCATTTCTTGTCTTCCTTCCTATCTATTTTATTACGGTTTCTTCTTAAATATGCATACTGCCATTTTTATTGTAGCTCATTTATGCTCCTAAGCTCACTGTTATGTTCGCTGATGATTGGACAAACTAGGAGCAGGAGACATACTGATCAGGCTGAGGATGCGCTGCAGCAGAAACCAGGAGGAGGGGACTAATCGTGATCAACCTGAAATGCTCGGGGCGAGGCAGTAGGTGCTGAGTTGGAGTAGCATACAGCAGAAGCAAGACCTAGTAGCTGGACACAAGTAAATCATGGGCACATCAGCACCTGGAATCGAGAATGCCTAGAGCAGCACACCAGTAGCTGGAACCGAGACATACCAAGGCAAAAACTGCAGAAGCGGACTTGCCTGGAGCAATGCTGGGACAGAGCTTGAGCTAGCAGACCGAGAGTAGCCTAGAATCGAGAACAGACCAGGCAGCAGGAACCGAGAGCTAGCAGGGTGCAGTCTGTACCAGGTAAACATGCAGAATGCAGCAGAGAGCCAAGTGCCAAAACCGTGAACATAGCCTGGAAATAACATGCAATTAGAAAGATAATGAATAGTGCAGTAGCGGGAATCCACTTGTTTGCCAAAAGTGTTTTAGGCCTTGTTTTACCAATTAATGTGTTATTTCATGTTTTTACTTTAATGAATTAAATTGATTAATACTTGTTAGTTGTTATTTAGGTAATTTAATTAAGTAATGGTAGGTTAGCTTTATTATTTTTGCATGTTAATTTGTAGTGTTAATTTTTAGTTAGTAGTTAATTTTATATTAAATGTTTTAGGATTTTATTTTAGTTTAGATGCATTTAGAGTTAATTTAGATTAAATGTGTTTCATGCATTTTTAATTTAGTCTTTATTTTCATTAATTTTTAGTTTAGTTTGAATTGCTTTTAGATTAAGTAGTTTAAAATTGCATTTTAGGTTAGTTTAATTGTAGTTTAATTTTATTGCTTTATTTTCATAATTGCATTTTATTTTAATTGCGTTAATTAGTTTTAACTGTTTTAATTTCTTTTGTAGGTTTTTGATTTTAATTGCATGGCCTTTTGCTCGGTTTTAATTTCTTCATTTTATAGCTTTTATTATTTTATTATTTTCAGTATTTTTAATTTCAAACTTAGTAGATCACCGATAATCAAAAAATTCATAATTTGCTAGGATATACTTAGGGTAAGATTAACCGGTAGTTAATTAGGCTAGTCAACTTCTTTGTGGGACGATAACTCAGGACTCAAATCCCATTATTACTTGTACGACCCGTGCACTTGCGGACATATACCTTTTGGGTTGTCAAGTTTTTGGCGCCGTTGCCGGGGAAGTTTTAATTAGTCATTAATTAATATCGGTGAAATTATGCTTAGGTGTAATTCTAGTTTGTAAATATTTAGGTTGTAAATATTTAGATCCTTAGTTTAGTTTAGTTAATTTTCTCATAATTAATTAAAATAAAAAAAATTGAAAAATTAAAAAAATTAAAATTTTTTCTAAGGACTGTATGATGTTTGCATGCGTAGAGCAAAGAGTTTTGATTGCTTTGCTCTAGATCTTGAAATCGAACAAACTTTTAGGAAAATTCGGAAGGATTCTAGAAAATTTACAGCTCCGCAGCAAAACACGATGGCAGAGAATAGGGAAAGTAGGACCGTTGGAGATTATACGGTGCCGACGGTTGAAGGATATTATACCGGCATTAGGCCACCAACTGTCCCTACTAATAATTTTGAAATTAAGCCTTCCATCCTCCAGATGATCCAGACCTCTGTACAGTTCAGTGGGCTTTCGCACGATGACCCACATGCTCACCTTGGGCAATTCCTGGACTTGTGCAACACGTTCAAACACAATGAATTATCGGATGATGCGCTTAGACTTAGACTATTCCCCTTCTCACTTAGGGATAGGGCCAGACACTGGTTAACCTCCCTACCTCCAGGATCCATTTCTACATGGGACGAGTTAGCCCACCAATTTCTAGCCAAGTTTTTTCCTCCCTCCAAAATGGCCAGACTCCGTAGTAATATATCCTCCTTTACCCAGTACGACTCTGAATCTCTTTATAAGCATGGGAACGATATAAGGAGCTTCTTAGGTAGTGCCCTCACCATGGCCTACCTCTATGGCTACAAGTCCATACCTTCTACAATAGACTTACAAGCTAAAATAGGACCATAGTTGACGTTGCTTCGGGTGGAGCCTTGATGTGCAAAACAGAGGAGGAGGCTTATGAGCTGCTAGATAAGATGGCGACTAACAACTATCAATGGTCCTCGGAAAGGCAATTGCCAAAGAAATCGTCGGGTATATATGAGCTCGACACCCTGTCCACCTTGACATCTCAAATCGCCAATCTTACAAAGAAGGTGGAGTCGCTTAGTACCCAATCTAATCCTTCCAACAATCCTAACTCTGTGTTTTCTGTCCAAAGTCCTTTTCTCTCATGTGATCTGTGTAGTGGTACCCACGCTGTGGATAGGTGTCCACTTAACCTAAAATCAGTTCAGTACGTTGCCCCTAAGCAACAGAACAACCCTTTTTCAAACACCTATAATCCAGGGTGGAGGAACCATCCTAACTTTTCTTGGAGCCAGAACTAAGGGCAAGCTTCTAATTTTAGACCAGTTGGACCCCCAGGTTTTCAAGCTCCATAGGTTCAGGTACCCCCACAGCATCAATTTCCTCACCACCCACCACCTCAGTATCCACATCATCAACCTACTTATTCCCATTCATCCCACTTCCATCAACCACCACCATTACAACCCCAGCATTTATCAGCAGCTGATAAGAAACCCTCTCTTGAGGAAATGTTCACAACAATCTTGCAAAATCAAGCAGCTTCAATTAAGAACCTAGAGGTTCAGGTAGGACAAATAGCAAACGCTCTTAGTCAATGTCCTCAGGGGACCCTTCCTAGTAACACTGAAGCCAATCTAGTTAGGCAAAGGGAGGGGAAGGAACATGTGAAAGCCATCACCCTTAGGAGTGGCAGAAAGCTAGTAACTCCACCAGTAAAGTCCAGACTTGACTAGCCCCTAGTTGAAAAACCCATAGGTTCTAATGAAGCAGCTCAGAAGGAGTAAGAATCAAAAGATCAAGCTGCAAAGGAAAAAAGCCAGGCAATTCTTCACATTTACCTGTTTCTTTGTCACAACCTTCTCTATCCTCTAATGCTACAAAAGTTTCCACTACATCTCCTCCTGTTAGACCACCAGTCCCTTTTTTCCAGAGATTTCAAAATAAAAAATTGGACCAACAATTTACAAAATTCCTTGAGGTTTTTAAGAAACTTCACATCAACATTCCATTCGTAGATGCCTTAGAGTAAATGCCAAGCTATGTGAAGTTTATGAAAGACATCCTCTTAGGAAAAGAAGACTGGAAGATTACGAGACAGTGGCCTTAACGGAGGAATGTAGTGTCATTATCCAGAGGAGATTACCCCTCAAGCTTAATTTATTCTTTGGTAGAGCCCTATGCGATTTAGGAGCTAGTATAAATTTGATGCCATTATCTATCTATTAGAAGTTAGGAATAGGGGATGCCAAGCCCACCACAGTGACCCTCCAGTTAGCTGATCGATCAATTAAATATTCGAAAGGGGTCATTAAGGATGACTTAGTAAAAGTGGACAAGTTTATTTTCCCTACAGATTTTATCGTGTTGGACATGGAGAAAGATAGGGAAGTCCTAATTATACTAGGCAGGCCATTCCTAGTGACTGGTAGAACTTTAATAGATGTACAAAAGGGGGAGTTAACAATGAGAGTTTAAGATCAGGAAGTCAAGTTTAATGTGTTCAAATCTCTAAGGTTTCCTGATGACTCTCATGATTGCTTTAGGATGGATTTAGTGGATAAGGACATTACTGAAGAGTTTTTCAAGACATCCTTTAAACCCTTTAAAAGCCTCCTTAGTAAAATCTATTGATCTTAGAGATATAGTGAAGATGATGATGATGAGGTCTACGAGACTTTACAATTATTAGAGGTCACTCCTTTTGAGGAAATTGCCCAATTTGAGACACTAGACCCTTCATCTATTCCAGCTTCAAATATCTGTCCATCCACCAGTGATCCTCCAGCATTAGAACTCATACCTTTACCCTCACACCTTAGGTATGCTTACTTAGGTGAATCCTCCGCACGACCAGTAATAGTATCTGCAGCTCTCTCCAATGATCAGGAAGTAAAATTACTATATGTTTTAAGAGAGCATTAGAAAGCTATAAGCTGGTCTATCTCTGACCTTAAGGGTATTAGTCCCTCTATCTGTATGCATAAGATACTGTTGGAGGAGAGGTATAGGTCATCTATAGAGCACCAGCATCGATTAAACCCTGTAATGAAAGAAGTTGTCAGGAAGGAGATCACTAAGTGGTTAGATGTAGGGATCATCTATCCCATTTCTGACAGTGCCTGGTTGAGTCTAGTACAATGTGTCCCTAAGAAGGGAGGGATGACAGTGATTGAGAATGAAAATAATGAGCTCATCCCGACTAGGACTGTCACTGGTTGGCGAGTATGCATAGATTATAGGAAACTAAACAAGGCCACCAGGAAAGACCACTTCCCTTTGCCCTTCATTGACCAAATGTTAGATCGATTAGCTGGTCATGAATTTTATTGTCTACTGGACGGATACTCTGGGTACAATCAGATAGCTATAGCCCCAAAAGACCAAGAAAAGAATACCTTCACCTGTCCTTATGGGACTTTTGCTTTTAGAATAATGCCTTTTGGCCTATGCAATACACCTGCTACATTCCAGCGTTGCATGATGACCATATTTCATGATATGGTGGAGTATTTTCTTGAGATTTTCATGGACGTTTTCTCAGTATTTGGGGATAACTTTGATTTATGTCTGCATAATTTGGCATTAGTATTGAGAAGGTGTGAAGAAACAAATTTAGTACTTAATTGGGAGAAATGCCACTTTATGGTGAAAGAAGGTATAGTGTTTGGGCACAAAATTTCTGTTGGGGGGATAGAAGTGGATAAAGCTAAGGTGGAAATCATTGAGAAGTTACCTCCCCCTACATTTGTTAAAGGAATCAAAAGTTTCTTAGGCCATGCAGGATTTTACAGAAGGTTCATTAAGGATTTTTCTCAAATATCTAAACCTTTATGTAATCTCCTGGAAAAAGACACTACACTTTGCTTTGATGAATAATGCTTAGGAGCATTTAAGACTTTGAAGGAGAAATTAGTTACAGCCCCTGTAATCATAGCTCCAAATTGGAGTTTACCCTTTGAGCTTATGTGTGATGCAAGTGATTATGCTGTTGGGGCTATACTAGGACAAAGAAAAGGAAGTGTCTTTTATGCTATCTACTATGCAAGCAAAACTCTAAATAAGGCCCAGTTAAACTATGCTACTACCGAGAAGGAGTTGTTAGCCATAGTATTTGCTTTTGATAAGTTTCGCTCCTATCTCATTGTTACTTAGGTAATAGTTTTTATTGATCATGCTGCCATTAAGTACTTAGTCTCTAAGAAGGATGCAAAACCGAGGCTGATTAGATGGATTCTCCTACTACAGGAGTTTGACTTGGAGATTAGGGACAGGAAAGGTATGAAGAATCAGGTTGCTGACCATTTATCTAGATTAGATAGTGGACTTAAAGAAGATGGTACAACTATTAATGAGTCCTTTCCTGATGAGCAGCTATTTACTTTCGGGCACTCTAGATTGCCCTGGTGTGCTGATTTTGTAAATTATCTGGTGAGCAACGTGATGCCACTTGATTTGATGGCCCAGGAAAAGAAAAAGTTTTTGAGTGATGTCAAGTATTATGTTTGGGATGAACCCTTCCTGTACAAGCAATGTAAAGATCAGATTTTGAGAAGGTGTGTTCCCATGGAAGAAGTAGAGGATATACTTAGACATTGTCACTCTTCTGATATGGAGGGCACTTTGGAGGAGAGAGGACAGCGGCCAAGGTTTTGCAATCTGGATATTACTGGCCCACGTTATTTAAGGATGCCCACTACTTTGTGCTGAAATGTGATAGATGTCAGAGGGTAGGTAATATTTCCAAAAGAAATGAGATGCCTCTGACTAATATTTTAGAAGTAGAACTCCTTGATGTCTGAGGTATTGATTTCATGGGACCATTTGTTCCTTCATATGGCAATCTCTATATTTTAGTGGATGTGGACTATATGTTGAAATGGGTTGAAGCGATGGCTTTACCAACTAATGATGCCAAGGTAGTAGTAAGGTTTTTAAAGAAGAATATTTTCACACCATTTGGCACACCTAGGGCTATCATTAGTGATGGAGGATCCCACTTTTACAATCAAAGTTTTTATGGGCTGTTAAAGAAATATGGGGTCAAACATAAGGTAGCCACTGCTTAACACCCGCAGACGAGTGGCCAAGTAGAGTTGTCCAATAGGGAAATTAAGGGGATATTGGAGAAAATAGTGAACCCAAGTAGGAAGGATTGGTCCATTAGGTTAGAGGATGCACATTGGGCCTATAGGACAGCCTTTAAAACACCTTTAGGAATGTCCCCTTATCAACTTGTTTATGGTAAAGCCTGTCATCTACCAGTAGAGCTAGAGCACAAAGCCTATTGGGCCCTTAAGAACCTGAATTTCAACTTAGAGGTAGCAGGGGAGAAGAGGCTGCTATAGCACAATCAGTTAGATGAATTCAGGTTACAGGCATATGAGAATGCCAAGCTCTACAAGGAAAAGACTAAGCGATGGCATGATAAGAAAATTAAGGAGAGACACTTCGAGCCAGGCCAGCAAGTTCTGTTGTTTAATTCACGCTTGAAGTTGTTTCTAGGAAAGCTTAAGTCTAGGTTGTCAGGTCCCTTTACCATTACACAAGTATTCCCTCATGGAGCCTTTGAAATTATGGATGAGACCTTGAATCAACCCTTTAAGGTTAATGGGGGCAGACTGAAACACTATTTTGGGGGAGGGTTTGATCGTCAGCATTCTGTGACCACTTTAGTTGACCCTCCTACTTTTGATCCTGCTACTTAGCTTCATTTTTCTTTTTCACTTTTTTGTACTGTTCTTTTCTTTTTTGTTGTTTCTTTATTTATTTATTTTACAGATTGCTTTTCTAGAATTACCTTTTCAATCAAGCTTCAGTTGTTCATCAGCATCAGAAATGGGAGTACTCTGTTCTCGAGCTTAAATTCTTATATTATCTGCACACTGAGGACACTGTGCACTTTCAGTTTGGGGAAGGGGATATCACTTGAGCAATTTTAAAAAAATTGGAAAAATTTTCAAAATTTTTTCGAAAATCTGAGAAAGAATTTTTAAAATTTTTTCGATAATATGAGCTTAAACTATTTGATTTTGGGATGATCTAGTGCTTAGAATGTAGTTTTCCCATATTCTGATGATATGACCCTATGATTTAGTCTGACTTTGATTGACTGAGATGCATGATTATAGGAAAAGCATGAAGTTGAGTTCTTGAATTTATCTTGATTCTGATTGTGATTTCCTCATCTTATGCACATGTCATGTCATGAATTGGTATATTTATTTAGAGAAAGCTTATGTGTACTTAGGACTGCATTTGTTCAGTTGATTTTGTGCATCATAATCTAGAATTTGTTTGATCTGATCTCGAGGTGAAATATTAGATCACACTTGATTAGGGAGATTATTTAGGCCATCTTTGGATCGTTTGAGCCTTTCTAGCCTTCCTTGTACATATTCTACCCCTAGTCACCCATCTGGGCCAAATAAGCTTTTCTCTGTAAACATACCTGCGTTATTTTCCTTAGCTTAAATACTTTGTTCCTATCCCTTACCCCAAAAGCATGAAAAGTCATTGGGATATATTGTGAGCTATATGGGTATTAAGTGATAGTGAAGGAGTAAGTATTTCAAAAAAAAAAAAGAAAAAGAAAAAGAAAAGAAGAAAGAAGAAAATTTTAAAAAAATGTTTAGCAAAAGAAATAAGTTTGGGGGAAATAAATTAGAGCTCTTACATTAAAGATCCTAGAAGTAATGCATGTTAAGGGGTAATTAAACCTAAATCGACTTTATCATACCTTAGCCCTAGCCTTACATTACAAGCTTAAAGAAGTCCTATTGATCTTTAGTTAAGTGTGACTACATTAGTGGAGAGAGAGTGAAAAGCAAACTTATGGGAATGATCACATGTCATTGACTTTGCATTCACTATGTTGCATAATCTGATCTGGATTATGTACTGTGAATTGACTTAGACATTTTTCACACACTCACGAAGAGTCCAATTTGGGTTAGGACTTATGATTGAATAATTCTAAGTGCTGGACATGTAATTGTGATTCTTTGATTTCATAAGTTTGTACTTTTTCTTTGAGGATGATATTGGGGAAATTATTATGTTTAGTACTTGTCATACCTATAATTATTTTGTTTTGCTCAAGGACAAGCAAAAGCTCAAGTTTGAGGGTGTGATAATTCTATATTTTTAGAATTATTTGTGCTTAATTTCCTAATTAATTATTTAAATCCCCAATTTATTTTGTTAATTATCCCCTTTATTTAATTAAAATTCTCATGTTTGCAGATAAATTAAATCCGGATGAATTTTGAATATTTCGGTAGAAAATGGACTGGAATTAGGCTAAAATCGAGATTGAGCCACGCGAGCAACACGAGCTATGCCACCTAGCACATCCAATTGGACAAGAAGACCGGTGACATGGAAATATCTTTTCAAGGAGCCAATGGTGTGATGACAAGTGGCCAAAAAAAGCCAACTCATCTATGATGAAAAATTACAATTTTACCCCTAGTGTGTTTATAAATAGAAAAAGATGGAAATTGAAGAGGGATGTAATTTTTAGGGTTGAATAGTTTTAAGGTATTCTTAGGTTTTATTTTGTTGTTAAGTTTCTCCATTTTCCATTAGTCATTTTTCTCAATGTTTTACTATTCATTTTCATGTTCTTCATTAGTCTTTGTAAAATTTCATTTTCAATGAAAATCACTTTCATTTCATGCTCTCGGTTTGGTAACTATGGGTTCCTTATTTGTCAATTTCTATTTCCATAACCTATTTTTCTAATGTATGTTTCGGGTTTACATAGAAACCTTACTTACTTATTTTTTTTTCTCCATTTGAAACATCAGTGGATTTAATTGCTCTCGGTTACTCATCTTGGTGCATTCGGCACTTTTGATCTTTAGTCATCTTTGCTGTTTGGTTTTAGTGCTTGAATGTGGGTAAATGCTAGGCATTATTCCACATTCAAGCATTGTGGAACCATGGCATTAAAAAGGCTGGAATGAAGCATCCCGAGTTGCTGGAATCATATGGATGAAGGACGTTGATATTTTTTATTGTAGTTTGCACATTTTCCCGCTCGGTTCCACTCTAAGTTACTGTCTCATTTTTGTTTCCTGTCCTAAGCTTTATTGAAATCATGTTTTTTGGGTAATAGGATAGTGGGATTGCAGAGAACCGAGAGCCACATATTAGTTCTCTACTTTGCTCTGTTTTCTTTGTTATTTCACTGTTCACTTTCTCACTTAATTTTGCAAAGCTGTTGTTAATGAATGTGTTGTTTTCATGTGCGCAAAGGCATAATTGTTCGTTCTTCAAGCTTGCAGCAGTTTCTTTATAGCTCTCAACTTTCTTTCATTTCATTCTCAAACTCAGTTCAAGTTCTTTTTTTGTTTGCATTTCTTGTCTTCCTTCCTATCTGTTTTATTACAGTTTCTTCTTAAATATGCATACTGCCATTTTTATTGTAGCTCATTTTTATTCCTAAGCTCACTGTTATGTTCGCTGATGACTGGACAAACCAGGAGTAGGAGACATACCGATCAGGCTGAGGATGCGCTGCAGCAGAAACCAGGAGCAGGGGACTAACCGTGATCAAACTGGAATGCTTAGGGCGAGGCAGTAGCTATTGAGTTGGAGTAGCATACAGCAGAAACAGGACCTGGTAGCTGGACACAAGAAAATCATGGGCACATCAGCACCTGGAATCGAGAATACCTGGAGCAGCACACCAGTAGCTGGAACCGAGACATACCATGGCAGAAACTACAGAAGCGGACTTGCCTGGAGCAAAGCTAGGACAAAGCCTGAGCTAGCAAACCGAGAGTAGCCTGGAACCAAGAACAAACCAGGCAGCAGGAACTGAGAGCTAACAGGGTGCAGTCTGTACCAAGCGAACATGCAGAATGCAGCAGAGAGCCAGTTGCCAAAAACGTGAACATAGCCTGGAAATAACATGCAATTAGAAAGATAATGAACAGTGCAGTAGCGGGAATCCACTTGTTTGCCAAAAGTGTTTAAGGCCTTGTTTGGCCAATTAATGTGTTATTTCATGTTTTTACTTTAATGAATTAAATTGATTAATACTTGTTAGTTGTTATTTAGGTAATTTAATTAAGTAATGGTAGGTTAGCTTTATTATTTTTGCATGTTAATTTGTAGTGTTAATTTTTAGTTAGTAGTTAATTTTATATTAAATGTTTTAGGATTTTATTTTAGTTTAGATGCATTTAGAGTTAATTTAGATTAAATGTGCTTCATGCATTTTTAATTTAGTCTTTATTTTCATTAATTTTTAGTTTAGTTTAAATTGCATTTTGATTAAGTAGTTTAAAATTGCATTTTAGGTTAGTTTAATTATAGTTTAATTTTATTGCTTTATTTTCATAATTGCATTTTATTTTAATTGCGTTAATTAGTTTTAACTATTTTAATTTCTTTTGTAAGTTTTTGATTTTAATTGCATGGAGCACTGTAAGTAATTTTGCTCGATTTTAATTTCTTCATTTTATAGCTTTTATTATTTTATTATTTTCAGTATTTTTAATTTCAAACTTAGTAGATCACCGATAATCAAAAAATTCATAATTTGCTAGGATATACTTAGGGTAAGATTAACCGGTAGTTAATTAGGCTAGTCAACTTCTCTGTGGGACGATAACTCGGGACTCAAATCCCATTATTACTTGTACGACCCGTGCACTTGCGGACATATACCTTTTGGGCTTGTCATCACCCAGACTGTGTCGTAGCCCTTTTGGGTCCTTGGTAATCCTATAATGAAATCCATAGTAATATGCTCTCATTTCCAAGTAGGCACCGGTAATGACTTAAGCAACCTTGCTGGCTTCTGATGCTCAACCTTAATCTGTTGGCAGCCTAAACATCTAGCAACAAAGTCTGTAACATCTCTCTTCATTCTAATCCACCAGTACACCTTACTTAGATCATGGTACATCTTAGTACTTTCAGGATGCATGGTGAATCGAGAACAATGAGACTCTCTTAAAATTCTTTGTCTCAAGGTGTCATCATTTGGCAGACAATTACGGCCCCGAAACCTTAGCAGTCTATCATCACTGACCGAGAAGTCTGATAGTGATCTCTCTTCAGCCTGACTAACCATATCCAACAACTTCTGATCATTTCTCTACCCTGATCTGATTTGATTCAAGATACTGGCTCAATCTATAGGCTAGCCATAAACCCATCATCAATTTCATCAACACTGATACTAAGCTTGGTGAACTGTCCCAACAAATCACATTCTTTAATAATCATATAAGCCATCATGCCCTTTCTACTAAGGGCATCCACTACCACATTCGCCTTACTCGGATGGTATAAAATTTTACAGTCATAATCCTTCAGAAGCTCTATCCATCTCCTTTGTTCATATTAAGCTCCTTCTAATCAAAAATATAATTAAGACTCTTCTGGTCAGTGAAGATCTGAAATTTCTCACTATATAAATAATGCTACCATATCTTCAGAGAAAAAACCACTGCGGCTAATTTCAAATCATGAGTGGGATAGTTTCGCTCATGGTCCTTAAGCTGGTGAGAACCATAAGCGACCACTCTACCATTCTGCATCAGGACACAGCCCAAACCTTAGTGAAAGGCATTATTGTACACTACAAACCCTCTTGATCCATTCGAAATGGTAAAGACCAGTATGGTAGTTAACCGATGCTTGAGCTCTTAGAAGTTCTGCGCACACTGATTAGACCACTCATAGGGAACATCCTTACGTGCCAATCTAGTCAATAGAGCTGCAATCCGTGAAAACCCCTCAACACATCTCTAGTAATACCCTGTCAATCCAAGGAAACTTGGATCCTTCGTCATTGTCCTCAGTCTCTCCCACTTCAGCACCATATCAACCTTGGATAGATCAACAGACACCTCATTTTTAGATATAATTTACCTGAGGAAAGCAATCTGATCCAACCAGAATTCACACTTACTAAATTTCCCATATAATTTCTTCTCACGAAGGATATGGAGCACAATCCTTGAATGCTGCTCGTTCTACTCCCGAAACTTAGAATAGATTAAAATGTCATCAATAAATACAATAACAAATCTGTCTAAATACTCTTGGAAGACATCATTCATTAAACTCATAAAAGCAACATGGGCATTAGTCAGTTTAAAAAGGCATCACAAAAAATTCAAAATGCCTGTATCTAGTCCTGAAAGCTGTCTTCGGTACATCAGCCTCATTAATCCTCAATTAGTGATAACCTGATCTCAAATCTATCTTAGAAAACACTAAAGCCCCTCTCAACTGATCAAACAAGTCATCTATTATTGGTAGAGGATTCTTGTTCTTTACTGTCGCCTTATTTAAAAGTCGATAATCTACACACAAGCAACGACTCTCATCTTTCTTTCTGACAAATAATACCGAAGCACCCCGTAGAGATACACTCAGTCTAATGAACCCCTTATCGAGCAATTTTTGTAATTATTTCTTCAGTTCTTCTAATTCGACCAGTGTCATTTGATAAAGTGTCTTAGAGATAGGCTGAGTTTCGGGCACCGAATCAATTGTAAACTCAATTTCCCTCTCCGATGGTAACCCGGTAATTCATCCAAAGAAATAAAAAACTCACATACTACTAGAACATCCTGAATAGTTGGCGAGTCCCGACTATTATAAAAAATAAGAGTAATTAACCTTCATAAAATTGATATCATCAAAAATTTTTAAACATATAGACACCTTATAATTTCATAGAACTTAATATCATACACTTCATTTCTTATAAACAAAACATACATCAAATTTATCAAGTGAAGAGAAGGTGACGGTTTTAGTGTAGCAGTCTAGACTTACATGATTGGCAGCTAGCCAATCCCTGCCCAAAATTACATCAAAACCATACATATTTAGCAAAACTAGATCTGCTAACATTATCCTATCTCCTACATTGATTTCATAATTTTTACACACCATATCAGTTATCTGTGATTCATGCATGGGTGTGCTTATGTGCAACATGTGATCTAGAGGCTCAAGTTCTAGATGTAATTTATGTGCAAATTGTGAGGAAATAAAAGAGTGTAGAACCTAGATCAAGCAAAACATGTGCTTCATAATTACAGACAATGAGTATACCTCTAATAGTTTTGGAGGAGGTGTCAGTTGTCTCCCTGTTGAATGGCAAACATATGTCCCTGCAAGACAGGCTTCTTACCCTTGTCCGTGGTTGTGGCCCTTCTCTGTAGGGCCTGTCTTTGGAGAGAATGTCTCTCGAGTTGCCTTAGCTACTCATAAGGCTCGGTGGGTCTCATCTGAGGATAGTCCTTAATTTGGTGTCCCACAACTCGCATTTAACATAGGCATCTGTGACCCAATGGCATGGCCCATCATGCGGCTTGCCACAATTCTTATACCGTCAAAATTCAATCCTAAAGCCTCGTGTGGTGTTTGTACTATCAATAGGGGTCTTGAGCTTCCTAGCCCTCACCCAAGACTCATTCGTTCGCTGTCTCTTGGGCTGACCCCACCTTAGTTCTTGTCTAGATGTTTCTGGTCTTTTTCCTTTATCTTTGCCCTTACCCTGGACCCATTTTAAGCTTGAGTGACATCAAGACCCCTCTCGATCTCCTGAGCTCATCCAAGGGCATCTTAAAATTTGTGACCCGAAATCCCAATAGTCTATCACGGATCCCCGATCTCAAACTAGCCAAAAACCTCTCGATACGACGCTCTGGGTCCCTGATTATCTCGAGGTCGTACCTCATTAGGGTAGTGAACTGATTCTCATACTCGTCCATTGTCACACTACCCAGAACTAAATTCAAAAATTTTATCTGCATCTTTTTCTAGGCAATGCTCGAAATATACTGGGTCCTAAATGCATTAAGAAAGGCATCCCAAGAAATAATTGACTGACTGTCTACCAGAACTGTCTGAGTAGACCTCCACCAAAACTTTGCTTGGCCCCTCAACATATAACTGGCCATGGTTACCATTTCAGCATTCATACACCCTAAATATTGGAATGTTGTCTTGATATAATCAACCACTCTTTTGCCTTAACTGGATCCTTAACCCATGTAAATTCTGGAGGGTTCATCCTAAGAAAGTCTTGTAGTCTTTGAGTATCCCTATCATTTCTGGGTTGTAAGACTGGAGGCTGAGGAGTTGGGGCTGTCAGAGGAACCTATGGTGGAGGATGTGGAGGAGTGGGTGTGGGCATAGTAACACCAGTATCTGAAGTATTTACCTCGAATTACTGGGAAAACATGACGATGAGTGCACTAAGCCCCTCTCTAATACTCAGCATACCCTGCTCGAGCCTCATATTCTGGTATTAGGGCTCTTTGGCTGAGGGTGTGAGACCCCGTATATGTATGGTTGTAACATGTGTAATTGGATTAATGAATGCTAATGGACTTGTAATGTAAAGTATAATTAATGTAAGTCCACAGATTCAATGTACATATGTGTAATATGATTTGTAATGTACATACAAGTTTCATTGTGTATGAATATGAAGGAATGAGTTCTTATAAGTGATGAATGTGAATGGAACTCAAAATGAGTAGTATGGTAAATGGAAGGAAGTTGCATGAATATAAATGCTTCCATTTGGTTTATATAGTATACCTTTGGATATAAAAGTAATGCACACAAGTTTCAATGTGAATAATGTATGAATGGATGCCATTTTCAAGTCATAAAGGTGGATGGATGAGAAAATGGATATGGCAGCAAATTAAGGACATTTGGGTATGAGTTACAGCATAAAAACTACAAAAAATCTAAAAAATTTGAAGGCCAGATCGATCTCATAGGATGAGAGATTGATTTGGAAGAGCCGGAGTGCTCTTATTTGGGCAATGGAATAGAGCAGATCGATCTCCGAACCATTCTGTAATGAAAAGATTGATCATCAGGCATACAGATCGATCTCCTTAGCTCTCTATTTGGAGCAGATCGATCTCAAGCTTCGACAGATCGATCTCATGCTTAAAATGCCCTTGAAAAAGAGGAATTTAAGGGGACCAGATCCATCTCCTCCTACTGTAGATCGATCTCCTCAAGCTATTTCTATAAAAAGAGTGCTGAAAATTTGAAAATTTTGGGAAAAAAACATCACCCTTCCATTTTTTCACCCAAAACCTAAGTTTATCTCTCTAAAAACAGCCATTTCCAGTAAGAATTGAGGGGAGGCTATTAGATACAAAGTTGTTCATCTTGAGGAAGAGAACAACATAGTTGAAACCCAAAATCCCATTGTTGGTATTGAAGGAGCTAAGGACATTGTCATTTGGAGCAAGAAGAGAAACTTGATTTGGTCAGTTTCTAAACACTCCAGCCTAAATACATTGTCTATTTTATTGATTTTAGGGTTGATTGACATGTAAATGGATGATTGAAAACATTTAGGTAGTATTGGAACTAATGTAACCTAGAAAATGGAATGCCTCTAGTGTCAGAAAGTGTGATTTGGGGAGTTGGTGGTTTATGAGTTATGATAAGTTGTTATTTGTGTAATGTGGATGATTAGAAATGGGTAAATGAAGATACATTGTGGGTTTTGTGAATTGATGAGAATGAGCACATGTAGTGTTTGAATATGCCATAGTGAATGAAATTTATGAAAAATGAACATTATGAGCTTAACATCGATTTAGAATGAATAAATAAGTCTAAAGGAATCCGTAGACTCGAGTTATGGGTAAAGTAATGAAACGAGGCCTCATAAGCGTTAATAGAGACTATAGATCGAATTGACTATAGTAAACACGGAGTTAGATTATAATGGGCTAAAACGTTATGGAATACATTTATGTGCAGTTTCGAAGAGTTCGTTGGAGACGAATTGAATCGTACGAGTAAGCAGCTCTAAGGAAGTGGAATCACGCGTCACGATTCCAGGCAAGTGAATTTTGTAAGTATATAGAGGTAGCTGCTCGAATTTTGAACTCGTGGGTATATAGGGCTTTGGAAATGTGCATGGATTTATAGAAATGTATTTTGACGATGTAGGGATGTGACTATGAATAATTGTATGAGATTTGGTGGTTAAAATGGTATTGTAAAGAAATGGGATAGTAAGGCTAATAATTGCATAAATCCAGTGTTTGAATGTTTTCACAAAACATGTGTTTTGTTTTGAGCGAGTTGATAGATAGGCTGGCTATTGTTGTTTGATGTTGTGTGATAGCACATGCGAAGTGCTAAAAATATTTTGAGATTTGTTTTGAAAACTCATGAGCCGCCTATCATGTTTATGTGAATTAAACTGTGCTGGAGCCTAGCTCGCACCAGGTATTGATGTTTTTATATGTTTGAAACGTGCTGGAGCTTAGCTTGCACTTTGGTTTGAAACTATGACGATGCTTTATTAACCGTACTAGAGCTTTTGCTCGTACGTGGATTTTGAGTGGTTTCCTTATGCATATAACCGTACTGGAGCGATGCTCGTACGTGGTTTCTTCATATTTTTATGCATAAATGTCGTACTAGAGCGTTGCTCATATGAGGTGATTTATTTTGATACATGAATTCACGCTAGAGCATAGCTCACGCTGGTTTTCACACTGCGGTATGTATAAGGTCGTGGTGATAGTGATACGAATTGGTGTTCAGGGAACTCAACAGGCCTAACAAACCTCTTGAGTGGGGTGAGGGTGAGGGGCTAAGACCTGACATAATCCATTCAGGGAACCCAACATGCCTAACAGACCTCTTGAGTGAGGTGAGGGTAAGGGGCTAGGACCTGAATCAGGGAACCCAACAGGGGCGAGCAAGGCCATGAGGGGCTAGGACCTAGTATTAAGAGTACTCCCACGTGCACTTGAGACTAGAGGTTTCACTCGATATGGGGTAGATAAGACATAATGCAAGTACCCCCAACCATGTTATGGGTCCACAGAGTAAGATGTACCGTGTATATCACATGGAGTACAATGTACCGTGTGGTGGTTACTTGATTTGAGAAAGTCTCATGGAGAACTAACCCACCTTCGTACCAGCATGATACCCCGCACACTGGGATCCGTGTGGTCTGGGATGATATGTGACATAGTTCACCAACATAGTCAATTGATATATAGTGACCTGTCTCTTTGCTTATGACATAATACCACATGGTTTTAATATATAAGTGTGATTGTGACTGTCCAGGGTAGACCTAAGGGAGGGGTCGAGCCTTGTAGACTTGATTTGTGAAATGATAATGATGTTTGTGATTGAGATTTGATTTTGATGGGATGTTTTGTATTGAGAAAGAGCTTTGTGATGTGATTTAAAAAGGAGGTTTCTTATATGAATTACCTTTTTTATGAGTTTAATGAGAATGAGCATGAGATGTTTTCACATGTTGATATTTCATGTTTTATATGCCAATTTTACATGATTTTGATACATGATATATATGTATACTCATATGGCATAGTCTTAATTCCTCATGCTCCTATTATAAATGATTTATGCATAACATTATCAGCATGTAGATAGAGTAGTTATCTACCATGCTTACATTATTGCCTTACTGAGCGTGTGGTTGTTCATCCCTCTCTATTTTCCCCTCCTACAGAGCGTACATAGTGGCCCAGTGAGGACTAAGGCATTTTGGTTAAGACATCCGCTGCATCTCCATCACTCAGAGATATATACACAGTGATTCCTTTTTGTATCTAAACAATGTAAAAGCACAGTAGCCAATTGAAATGTAATTATGGGGGATGTAGATGTCAGTAAACATGTTCTGTATAACTGAATGATTTAATTTAGAATATATGACATCGTTTTTATTAATTATGGATGAATGGTTAGAAGTGATTATTATTGACTCACAGCCCAACTGTATGTGGTGAGTTTGTCACGACCGGGTAAGGTAACAGTAAAACGTAAAAAATTTATAGTGATTTTCGGTTAAAGAGAATGAAAAAGGGTCGTGACAGAGGGGGGATGGTGGAGGGGGTTGTGCCTGCCTCCATGGATGACCTCATCTCTCGTTCATTGTTTCGTGATTAAGTACCTATGCGTAAACCAAGGTTTTAGTCATAACGTTAACATGTATGCTCACTTTATAACCAGACAGGCATAGACAATTGGGATGTAATCTAACTTCAACTAGTCGACGCTGACAGTACTAGACAACTTTGGCTTTGATACCACGTAAACTGTGACGCCCCAAAAATGTGGAAATATGAGTTAATTTTAACTTAGTTTCTTATTTAAGTTGCATTGTTGTTCAGTGTCGATTACTTAACTTTTCATTTTAAAGAAATGTTTCCAGCATAATGGCTTATTTATGATCATACCTCCCTGAAATATTTAAATTAGAGTTTATAATTCTCATAGCAGTTGCTTTTAGTTTCTTTTCAAAATCAATAATGTTTTCCCCTAACATTTCTTTTCATTCCATTTCCTTAATTCTTCTTAAGGTCTTTATTATTGAATAGCTGAATAATTACAAACTTTACTTAAATACTAATTTAGATTACATCCCCAAAATACCATTTACACCAAAATGTCTATGCTATATAGGATTTCTAGAAATAACACTAGGAGTATACCTTATCGTGTACTGGAGGTAGCCTGGGGAGAGTGTTGTATCCACCAGCCTACTTCAACTACGTGGCAAGCGTTGAAATGATCACTGTAGATAATCTATAAGAGTAGAGAAGAGGAGTGAGCTTTTCAAGCCCCATAAAAATTGTATTTAAAGTAGTCTCAGTATACCAACAAGTAAAAAAAAAAAGAATGCTTTTGTACAAAACTTTAGCCAAACAAATATATATATATATATATCCAAAAATGCTTAACAAAAAAAATATAAGTCAAACAACTTCGAATCACATAAATCACATGTCACAAAACTTATCACTTTTCTTTCGAAGTCATACAGAATATATCGTGGAGACTAGGCAAATGCACATAGTAAGCAGAAGTCATATTCATACAAACTCAACCTTCGAAGAGGGAAACAACAAACAAACAGAGTACTGATGGCCATAGTAAGGGGACTATAGACTAGATCAGGGTCGTACAACGCCCTTCGCCACTAAAAAACAAAACGAACAATGCACGAAGTGGCGAAAGATAAGGCACTCAGTGGGCATAACACGCACAACGTGGTTAAACATGCACCACAAAGGACTAACATGCACGATGTGGCATAAGGCATGCACCACGAAGGACTAAACTCCACATCGATCATGCATGACAAATATCATGGATTACATGTTGCCTTAGTCTCAAAATGAAACTTACAATTTTTTTTCAGCTTATTGACCTGCATACTAGCAAAATTGAGCTTTATATCAAAATTATGTATTTATGAAAACTTATTCATAAAACCTATTTCCCTATCAAAACTTGCATTTTCCAAAACATTTTACAAATGCTAGGAAAGTACACTCGGTGGCTCAGTAAAATTAGTCTTTCTTTCAATTTTTGATTTATGCATGAATAGTATTTTCTTGCCTATCGAGTACATTTTACATACCCGATCCTACTTCAAACATATTTGTATATTAAAACAAGGTAACGAGATATTAATACTGCTTTAAATTACATCCTTTTACCTATTGAGTCTTGGGGTAGCACAAAATCGTCGAGTATCGAGCTTGCCTCGATTTGTGTGTCAATATTTCGAGCTGCCCAAGATAGTTTCAAAATCATCAAATGACGCCCAAATTCATCTTAGTATACTTAAATATACATCAACTTGTGAAACCCAAAATTTTCATTGTATTATTTATTTGAAAACTAGAAAGCAATTAAGATACTCAAAATAATATTATGCAATCCCGAAATGTAAGACCCGATTTTATGGTAAGAGCAAAAGAGAATTAATAGAAATTTTCTAGTGCATTTAAAAAATGCGGAAAGGATTGAAATGGCATTCCTGAACACGTGCAAGGGTAAAATGGTCAAAATACCAAAATTCGGTATTAATCGGGACAAGAAAAATTAATTAAAAATATGAGAATGAGAAATCTTGATCAATAATGAAAAAATAATTAAATTTCGGGTTAAATTGATCAAGATATGAATTTATTGGAATAAATCAAAATTTTTGCATCGGAAAATAATCCCGAAAATAATCGAAAAATATACCGAAAATGTAAAATCGGACTAATAAATTCATTTATAGATTAAATGAATTACATAATAATTTTTTTAGATATTTATGCATTTAAATATTATTTTAATGAATAAAATAATATTAAAAATAAATTATAAATAAATAAATAAAATGTAAAAAAAAAGGAAAAGTCTGAATTTCGAAAACAGAAAGAAAAGAAACAGAAAACGAAGAGGAAAAAACGTGACCGAGAAGGTTCATCACCGGCGAGCAACCAGCGAGGCCTAGGGGCCGGCGAGGGTCGACGAACGTACCTCGACCTCAGGCGAGCCACTAGCGGCCGTGACGCGCCGTGGAGTCGCCGAAAAACGCCAGAAACCGAAGAGAAGCCGCGGGGAAGAAATCTGGTTTCGTCGGCGATGGCTGCGATTCGAACCCAGTCGAGGCCCGATTTAGGAAGCCCAATCCGTGGCGCACCGATTGGTGCTGGAAGCATGCCGAGAACCGACCGGACGGCGTTGGCACGACCAAATGTTGCCTGAACCGGTTGAACCGGACTGAACCGGTCGAATCGAACCAAATCGAACCGGCGGTCCGAACCGGGTTGAACCGGACCGGACCGGTTCAACCAAAAAGAGAGGGAAAAAAGGAAGAAAAAGGGAAAAAGAAAAAGAAAAAAAATTAAAAAAATTTCAGTGATGCAATCGAGCTTCGGGTAAGTCGGTAAGCGGTCGAATTGATCGATTTAATTTTCAAAATATTTAATTTGATAAATAATCGACTGAAAGTTTACCCGAAAATATATTTAATTGTGTAGCTCGACAATTGGCATCAACCGACAGCTCGAGACAGCCTCGATTTGTGTACGATCATGGAATAACGGGTAAGTAACCCTTATTTACGACAATTTTATATCGTTATGCGTGATTGATATTTAACGCATAAATTACGGATTTAATTTCCGCATAAATGAATTAAATTCTGGAAAATTGGATAAATTGTCGTAAATATTAAATTGAGATATCTGAAAATTTAGAACGAGGCTAAATAAATACTGCTGGGCCCAATGAGCCCAATAGGCCTCGATAAAGTGTAGTAAACGGGCTTAAGGCCGATTAAGGCCCATTATGGTACAATCGGGCCCAATATGGGTAAACGGGCCCAATGATTTAAATTAAGCCCAGAAAATAAGAAATACAATTAAATTGTATTGTAATTGACCTGATGAATGTGTATCCGCAGTTTCGGAGATTTGATTTGGAGCAAATCGGACTGCGTGACGAGACATCGATGTAAAGGTCAGACTGTACAGAAAAATGAGGTAAGGGAATTGTGTGAGTAGCTAGAGGTAACTACGCATATTTTAATAGTTTTCTATACACTGAATATGTATGTATACATTGATATTGTATAATGATCCTAAAAGTGGTTTAAATGATTTTAAGGATCAAAATAGGTGAAAAGTCTATTTTACCCCTATTGAGGGAAGTTCACCTAAGGATGGTGAAAGCATGGCATGCATGAAATGCATGATTTAAGGATTTTTATGATTAAGGAATTTTCTTGGTTTTAATCAAAGTAAATCGATAGATTGGCCAATAATTGCATAAGTTTCCCAAAATAACACTACGTAGGTGTTATTAATATTTAAATGGAAATTTCTTTGGAAAACGGCCAACTATCAAGTTTATATGGAAACAGATAGTGCTGACACGTAGTTCGCACTATATCTGCGTTTGTGAATGTGCATAAATGTGCTTGAGCGGTTGCTCGCACCGACTTATGTGACATCATATGCATGAAATGTGCTAGAGCATGGTGCTCGTACTGATTTTTATTATTGTGAAATGAGAGCTACTGGAGCCTAGCTCGCACTCTATTTTGACATGTTTTGACATGTTTTGACGTGGTATGCTAAAATGGTGCTAGAGCAATTGCTCGCACTAGTTTTAATGATTTGACATGCATGAAAGATGCTGGAGCTTAGCTCGCATCCTGTTTTGATTTAATTATGCATGAAGCCATGCTGGAGTGTAACTCGCACGAGATTTGATATAATTATGCATAAAGCCGTGCTGGAGTATAACTTGCACGAGATTTGATTTACTTAAGCATTCATTTGTGCTGGTGCGTTGCTCGCACAAAGTTTTACATGGTTTTCATAATTCATTTGAATATCGTACTGGAGTTTTTCTCGTACGAGGTTTTCATTGAGTTTTAATACATATCCGTACTAGAGCATTGCTCGTACGTAAATTTTACTTGAAATTATAATCAGTTTAAGTCGTACTGGAGCGCTGCTCGTACGCAGATTTTACTGATTTGTATGAAACCGTGCTAGAGCTTCGCTCGCACGAGGTTTTTTGATATCATGAATATGCATGGAGCCGTGCTTGAGCTTCGCTCGCACAGGAATTTATATTACATGCATATAGCCATGTTGGAGCCTCCTGTAGACTGTGTGTCACAGTGAGATGATATACTCACACGTGCATTCTGAGACAGAGATGATATGGGTGGATAAGACCTATTACAGGCACCCCTGATTGAGCTTGGGTCCACGGAGTACGTTGTACCGTGTATGTCACACAGAGTACACTGTACTGTGGGGATTGTTGGAGTGGAGTGGTATTAGCCACGAGGCAGCAAGCCTTGCCCTCGCAATCCTGGTGTTATGCTGTTCTGGCAGGTAGGATGACCCACCTCCCGTTTCAGGTGTGATACCCAACACACTAGGTACCGTGTTGCCAGGGATCACTAGGATATGGCCATAGTCCTCGATGTTATTGATAATTACCTACTTGTCTCACATGATATAACTTGTGGTCTGTTAGATCAGGGTAGACCCGAAGGAAGGGTCAGGCCCCCGATTTTTATGATTTTATACTGTGATACGAGATTTCAGATGATTTTATGATTTGTGACCCTAAAAGAAGGGTGGTTGTATAACCGGAGTTTTATAATGAACTTTATTGAATTGTTTTATGAGATGGACCCGGAAGGGTTAGTTTTTACTGCAGTTTTAAAGAAATGATTTGAATGCAATAGCATGATGATGTTTTCCATGCTTTTATTCAAATTCATGATTTATCTTACATGACGCAAAGGGATGCATGATATTGCTTTACTTCATGCTAATGATGATTTAATGATGTCACATAAAATGCTTTGAATGCATGAATTACATGATTTGTATATGCACAAATAGTTTTGGATGAACTATGGCATTGAATATGCATGACTTTGTGCTTGATGATTTTAATGAAAAGAAATTGATTTAAGGGCATGGCATTATGAGCATGTAGATAGTGGAGCTATCTACTTACTTGCATAATTGCCTTAATGAGCATGTGGTTTGCTCACCCCCCTTATTTTTTCATCTTTTCAGAGCACTTGAAATAGTTATTGAGCGGCTAAGGACTTGCATGCTTGGTATCCGCTGCTGCCCATCGAGAGACAGGTATACACATTGGTATGATTTTGTATCTAAATATGTAATGCACAGTACTGTAAACGGACATTGATGTCGGGGATGTAGAGTTATAAATACCAATGGGTATGTATTTAATTAAAGTCAAAGGATAGTAAACTCTGATGTATAAACTTGATTATGGAAATGGAATTGGTAATAGTGTGAGGTGACTAACACCGAATCATAGCCTAACTGTTTGTAGGATGGTCACGATGAGAGAAAGGTGAGAATTAAATAATAAATGAAAAAATGAAAAATTTACTCTGATTTTTAGGTAATTTGGGTCGTGACAGGTTTAATGGTATCAGAGCTGAGTTGGCCTGATATGAGTCGGTGTTAGTGGTTAAGGAAGTTTACATCCTCATGTACTGTGCATTAGTTAGATACAATTGTGTATATCGAGATGGAGGTGCAGCTAAGAATTTGGTTTTGAATGCAAGAATACACTCATTAACTGATAGCCTCTATGATAAAGAGGCGAGTACACGAGCTCGAGGCCGAAGAGGTAGGCCCGAGAGTTGTACTGAGTCGCTACATGAGACTCGAGATGAGATTGACGTGGAGGCTGATGTTGAGCATGCCCCACAGAGTTCATTAGAGAGATCGGATAGAGTCTGACAGAGAGATCAGACAGTATTGAGATACGCTTCGCGAGGTTGGAGCGGAGTGTGAAGAATATTTTGCGAGCTAATTGCTCAGAGTATGCATGATATTTGAGGGTGAGTCGAAACATTGGTGGAAGTCCGCTCGACCCACCTTAAGAGTTAGACATCCAGAATGGACTTGGAAAGTAATTCTAGATGTATTCCGGTGACAGAATATCCCTGACACTACTTAAAGAAATTACAGATGATATTTTTTTACTCTGACCCAGAGGAACGGATTGATTAACGAGTACGAAACTCAGTTTATATTCCTGGGTAGATGTGACTCCGACACTATGAACAATGAGAGTCGGAATGTCTGAAAGTTCATGGAAGGGCTCAGATTGTAAATTAGAGTCCGATTAGCCCGTTAGATATCACTACCTATGCCGAGGCAGTGCGCAGACTACAGTTGTGTGAATAAGATTATAAGTTGCACGCCTATGAGATTGAGAAAGGTAGTGAGGCTAAAATTGAGACAAAAAGAGAATAAAGAATGACAGAGATGTCAGATGGAAAAAGGTAGTTTGGTAAAAGCTTAGAGCTGATGAATCACAAGGTAAGTTGATTGGTAAACCCCAGTATATCTAATTTTAATACTTTTGTGGGGTATTGTGATTTGAGGACCCCAACCTGTTACGGAGCATTGTAAACAGTATAACAGAGTAGCAGTGTGAACAGTGTAAGATGTGGGGTAGTTACCACGAAAATAAGATGTTGGACGAGGGCGAGTGTATGCCTTGGACCAGGACACTATTGATGTTTCATATGATGTGGTGGAAGATACCACACTATTTGTAAATAATGAAGTGATTATTTTAATTGATCCTGGTGCCACGCATTTATTCATACCGCCTTCAGTTGCTTATAAGCGAGTGAAAAATGTGAAGCCTGTACCCTTAGGCAAGATGACGATAGTTAGCTGATTTTCACTAACTGAATATGGGTATAGGGATTGTAAGTTTGACAAATAATGAAAGAGTTTGTTATAAGTGATATATTAAAGGAGATATATTGGAATAAGAGACGTATGCAAGGTAAGGATATCATTGATATGCAAAGTAATTTGGATTAAGCGGTATGTAGTCAAGTCTGAGGGTTAATAAAGGTATTTTAAAATATTCCCTGCCTGAAGACTTGACAGCGTCGATAAGCGTACACATAACCTATAAACTGAAATCGACAGTCGTAGTCGTTATATATGCATTTAAAATTTGGGTACCTTTATTGGTACGATAAAAAGATATAGAAATTCATTAATCATGAAGGTTTAAAAATTAAAATTTTATAAAAGCCGTTAATATAAGAAAAAGGATATGACAGAGTTAGTATCCTGAACAGAAGCGATTTCGAAACGATATTGTACTTTTATGTGTACATAGGTCAAGGATAAGAGTGGTTGAAATATTGAGTGGAACTCTACTACGAAAAGGTATTTAAACCTTATCTGGACCGATTGGTTGTCATCTTGAGTGATGATATGTTGATGTTTTCGAAGTCCAGGGAAGAGCATGAGTAGCAATTAGAAATTGTTTTACAGACGAGTTGTTGAGAGTTTCTCAAAATGAGCTGCTCAGTTGACACACCCCGTTTGAAAAAAGATTTCATACGAGTGGTATGATAAGTATGAAAATAACTTTCGTGAGTTTTGGTATAAGGAAGTAATAAACTGACCACCGTAAGTATTCTCACCATAACCAACAGCTCAAGAGGTTTCAGTGTGTATGGATACCTCAAAATGAGGACTGGGCTGTGTATTGATGTAAAATGGGAAGATAGTCGTTTATGGATCCAGTTAGTTAAAGGACCATGAGAGAAACTATCCGACCCATGGTTTAGAGTTGGCAGCCTTAGCGTTTACACTGAAAGTATGCGCCACCACTTATACGGTGAAACATTTCGGGTATGCACTGATTGTAAAAGCCCTGAGTATCTATTTTCACAGAAAGAGTCGGATGAGATAACCATGAGGGTTAGAGCTTCTAAGGATTATGATTGTGAACATTGTACCACCCAGGAAAGGCTAATGTAATGGCTGATGCCTTGAACAGAAAGAGCATCGGGATGGTATCACATATGATGGTCAGGGAGCGAGAGCTGCTAGAGCAGTTGTGAACCTCAGTAGTGATGTGATCCCTTCTGATGATGACGGTGATTTCGTGACAGCTAGCCTGAGATTAGAACCCGATTTGTGTGATCGGATTTGCCGGGCTTAGCGTGATGATCGGCATGGTATCGATAGTGTGGGTCAGATTCAGAAGGGTATAGTGACAGAGTTCACAAAGAGTGATGATGACTTACAGAGGTTCAGAGACAGTATAAATGCTCCCCAGGACCACAGTTGATGATATAGTATTATTATCAGAAACTCACTCTTCGGGATATACAATGCATCTGAGAAATAAGAAATATATCAGAATCTCTGAAAAGGGTATTAGTGGTCAGGTATGAAAAGTGATATTATAGAGTTATGGAGAAGTGTCTCCTATGTCAGCAGAGTAAGGTAGAGCAATAGATGTATGCAGAGTTATTGCAGCCTCTACCTATATTGACACAGAAATGGGAACAAGTGCCATGGATATTGTGATGGGTTACAAAGGACCCGGATAAATCACGAGGCTATCTGGTGATAGTTGATGGATTGATTAAGTCTACCCACCTTCTGGTTATGAAATCCCTAGATACTCTGAGCGTGTAGGCGGATTTTTACGTATGGAATATTGTGAAACATTGTGTAGCGTTCCAGTGAGCATGATATCAGATAGGGATTCCCCCTTCACTTCCCATTTTTGGGAACATTTTTCAGGAAGCTATGGGAACCTAATTGTGTGTTAGCACAGCTTCCACCCTCAGACAGATGGTCAGTCAGAAAGGACTGTACAGGTTCTGAAAGATGTGATGAGAGCGCGTGCCATTGATTTTATGAGCTCCTGGGATGATCAGTTACTACTAATCGAATTCGTCATTAATGACAATTGTCACTCGAGTATCAGGATGAGATTTTATGAGGCGTAGTATGGCAGTAGGGATTGTTCTTGACTTGGATAAAAAATGGGTGACAGATAGAGAGTTGTTCCTGAAATTGTAAGACAAACCTCTGAGGATGTTCAGTTGATTTGTGAGAGATTAAGAACACCTCAGAGCAGACAGAAAAGCTATGCTGACAAGAGACAGAAACCATTAGAATTCACCGAGGGTGAATAAGTATTGTTGATAGTTACTTGTCCTAAGAGCGTAAGGACGTAACGAGATTCATATAGAGATAGTGGACAAGTGGGAGATAAGACCTGTAGGTTGGCGTTACCACTTGAATAAACAGGCATCCACAATGTGTCCTATCTTATGATACTTCGAAAATACTATCCGGATCCAGCATATGTGATCGGATATGAGATTCAACGGCTTAGCTCAATGAAAGTATAACATATGATTGGAAATCGATTCGGGTATTAGATAGAAAGAGAAAGTGTTGAGGTTTGAAATGATCTCCCTAGTTAAGTATGATGGTAGTATTATACTCCGAAGAAAGTCACTTGAGGATGACAGTATATGATACGATAGATGTACCCGGAGTTAATTATGGACTCGTTTAACTTGGTTCTAATTTGAAAGACCAAATTTCTTAAGTGGGGGAGATTGTAAGACCCGATTTTATGGTAAGAGCAAAAGAGAATTAATAGAAATTTTCTAGTGCATTTAAAAAATGCGAAAAGGATTGAAATGGCATTTCCGAACACGTGCAAGGGTAAAATGGTCAAAAGACCAAAATTCGATATTAATCGGGACAAGAAAAATTAATTAAAAATATGAGAATGAGAAATCTTGATCAATAACGAAGAAATAATTAAATTTCGGGTTAAATTGATCAAGATATGAATTTATTGGAATAAATCAGAATTTTCGCATCGAAAAATAATCCCGAAAATAATCAAAAAATATACTGGAAAGGTAAAATCGGACTGATAAATTCATTTATAGATTAAATGAATTAAACAATAATTTTTTTAGATATTTATGCATTTTAATATTATTTTAATGAATAAAATAATATTAAAAATAAATTATAAATAAATAAATAAAATGTAAAAAAAAGGAAAAGTCTGAATTTCGAAAACAGAAAGAAAAGAAACAGAAAACGAAGAGGAAAAAACGCGACCGAGAAGGTTCATCACCGGCGAGGCCTAGGGGCCGGCGAGGGTCGGCGAACGTACCTCAACCTCAGGCGAGCCACCAGCGGCCGTGACGCGCCGTGGAGTCGCCGAAAAACGCCGAAAAATGAAGGAGAAGCCGCGGGGAAGAAATCTGGTTTCGCCGGCGATGGTTGCGATTCGACCCCAGTCGAGGCCCGATTTAGGAAGCCCAGTCTGTGGCGCACCGATTGGTGCTGGAAGCACGTCGAGAACCGGCCGGACGGCATCGGCACGACCAAATGTTGCCTGAACCGGCTGAACCGGACTGAACTGGCCGAATCGAACCAGACCAAACCAGGGGTCCGAACCGGGTTGAACCGGACTGACCGGTTCAACCAAAAAGAGAGGGAAAAAAGGAAGAAAAAAGGAAAAAGAAAAAGAAAAAAAATTGGAAAAAATTTCAGTGATGCAATCGAGCTTCGGGTAAGTCGGTAAGCGGTCGAATTGATCGATTTAATTTTTGAAATATTTAATTTGATAAATAATCGACTGAAAGTTTACCCGAAAATATATTTAATTGTGTAGCTTGACAATTGGCATCAATCGAGAGCTCGAGACAGCCTCGATTTGTGTACGATCATGGAATAACGGGTAAGTAACCCTTATTTACGACAATTTTATATCGTTATGCGTGATTGATATTTAACGCATAAATTACGGATTTAATTTCCGCATAAATGAATTAAATTCTGGAAAATTGGATAAATTGTTGTAAATATTAAATTGAGATATCCAAAAATTTAGAACGAGGCTAAATAAATACTGCTGGGCCCAATGAGCCCAATAGGCCTCAATAAAGTGTAGTAAATGGGCTTAAGGCCGATTAAGGCCCATTATGGTACAATCAGGCCGAATATGGGTAAACGGGCCCAATGATTTAAATTAAGCCCAGAAAATAAGAAATACAATTAAATTGTATTGTAATTGACCTGATGAATGTGTATCCGCAGTTCCAGAGATTTGATTGGGAGTAAATCGGACTGCATGACGAGACATCGGTGTAAAGGTCAGACTGTACAGAAAAATGAGGAAGGGAATTGTGTGAGTAGCTAGAGGTAGCTACGCGTATTTTAATAGTTTTTTGTACACTGAATATATATGTATACATTGATATTGTATAATGATCCTAAAAGTGGTTTAAATGTTTTTAAGGATCAAAATAGGTGAAAAGTCTATTTTACCCCTATTGAGGGAAGTTCACCTAAGGATTGTGAAAGCATGACATGCATGAAATGCATGATTTAAGGATTTTTATGATTACGGAATTTTCTTGGTTTTAATCAAAGTAAATCGATAGATTGGCCAATAATTGCATAAGTTTCCCAAAATAACACTACGTAGGTGTTATTAATATTTAAATGAAAATTTCTTTGGAAAACGGCCAACTATCAAGTTTATATGAAAATAGATAGTGCTGACACGTAGTTCGCACTATATATGCGTTTGTGAATGTGCATAAATGTGCTTGAGCGGTTGCTCGCACCGACTTGTGTGACATCATATGCATGAAATATGCTAGAGCATGGTGCTCGCACTGATTTTTATTATTGTGAAATGAGAGCTACTGGAGCCTAGCTCGCACTCTGTTTTGACATGTTTTGACATGTTTTGACGTGGTATGCATAAAATGGTGCTAGAGCAATTGCTCATACTAGTTTTAATGATTTGACATGCATGAAAGATGATGGAGCTTAGCTCGCATCCTTTTTTGATTTAATTATGCATGAAGCCGTGCTGGAGTGTAACTCGCATGAGATTTGATATAATTATGCATAAAGCCGTGCTGGAGTATAACTCGCACGAGATTTGATTTACTTAAGCATTCATTTGTGCTGGAGCGTTGCTCGCACAAAGTTTTACATGGTTTTCATAATTCATTTGAATATCGTACTGGAGTTTTTCTCGTACGAGGTTTTCACTGAGTTTTAATACATATCCGTACTAGAGCATTGCTCGTACGTGGATTTTACTTGAAATTATAATCAGTTTAAGTCGTACTGGAGCGCTGCTCGTACGCAGATTTTACTGATTTTTATGAAACCATGCTAGAGCTTCGCTCGCACGAGGTTTTCTGATATCATGAATATGCATGGAGCCGTGCTTGAGCTTCGCTCGCACAGGAATTTATATTACATGCATATAGCCGTGTTGGAGCCTCCTGTAGACTGTGTGTCACAGTGAGATGATATGCTCACACGTGCATTCTGAGACAGAGATGATATGGGTGGATAAGACCTATTACAGGCACCCCTGATTGAGCTTGGGTCCACAGAGTACGTTGTACCGTGTATGTCACGCGGAGTACGCTGTACCGTGGAGATTGTTGGAGTGGAGTGGTATTAGCCACAAGGCAGCAAGTCGTGCCCTCGAAATCCTGGTGTTATGCTGTTCTGGCGGGTAGGACGACCCACCTCCCATTTCAGGTGTGATACCCCGCACATTAGGTACCGTGTTGCCAAGGATCACTAGGATATGGCCATAGTCCTCGATGTTACTGCTAATTACCTACTTGTCTCACATGATATAACTTGTGGTCTGTTAGACCAAGGTAGACCCGAAGGAGGGGTCAGGCCCCTGATTTTTATTATTTTATACTGTGATACGAGATTTCAGATGATTTTATGATTTGTGACCCTGAAAGAAGGGTGGTTGTATAACCGGAGTTTTATAATGAACTTTATTGAATTGTTTTATGAGATGGACCTGGAAGGGTTAGTTTTTACTGCAGTTTTAAAGAAATTATTTGAATACAGTAGCATGATGATGTTTTCCATGCTTTTATTCAAATTCATGATTTATCTTACATGATGCAAAAGGATGCATGATATTGCTTTACTTCATGCTAATGATGATTTACTGATGTCACATAAAATGCTTTGAATGCATGAATTACATGATTTGTATATGCACAAATAGTTTTGGATGAACTATGGCATTGAATATGCATGACTTTGTGCTTGATGATTTTAATGAAAAGAAATGGATTTAAGGGCATGGCATTATGAGCATGTAGATAGTGGAGCTATCTACTTACTTGCATAATTGCCTTACTGAGCATGTGGTTTGCTCACCCCCTTATTTTCCCATCTTTTCAGAGCACTTGAAATAGTTATTGAGCGGCTAAGGACTTGCATGCTTGGTATCCGCTGCTGCCCATCGAGAGACAGGTATACACATTGGTATGATTTTGTATCTAAATATGTAATGCACAGTACTGTAAACGGACATTGATGTCGGGGATGTAGAGTTATAAATACCAATGGGTATGTATTTAATTAAAGTCAAAGGATAGTAAACTCTGATGTATAAACTTGATTATGGAAATGGAATTGGTAATAGTGTGAGGTGACTAACACCGAATCATAGCCCAACTGTTTGTAGGATGGTCACGATGAGAGAAATGTGAGAATTAAATAATAAATGAAAAAGTAAAAAATTTACTTTGATTTTTAGATAATTTGGGTCGTGACACGAAAAATGACGAAGCACACGGGTTAGTGGCACGAAGCTCAATGGGCACGAAAATTGAGGTAAGGTTTCAAATTCAAGTATTTCTTAAAGATTTCATGTATAAGTATGCTATGGTGATTAAAAGGTGAAACTAATGTATTGATAGTGAAAAAGTTAGTAAAAACTCGGTTTAGCACTAAACCGAGCAATTGGGCCTAGTAATTGAAATAAATTCAGAATAAATTTCATAAATTCATAAAAAACATTATGAGGCCATAGGAAATTAGTATAAGGCATAATCGACTTGGGGAATTAAAATTGAGTGGAAATCTTGAGGTTTCGATGATCAAATTAATTTTTAAAGTAAATTGAAAACCTTAAGGAATTTCAATTGGTAAGGACTAACTTGGGTAAAATGGGTTCAAACGGGGAACCTTTCTTAAACAAGTGGACCCCAAATTTTTATGGGACATATTAGGGACTTAGTATAACACATGAGAAGGGAAATTTGGAAGAAATTGGGCTGAAAATATTTTTTTATTGAATTTACGAAAATAGGGTTGTAGGCTACCCTAGCCCAGAAATCTATTGACCCAAAAAATGTCAAATTTGAAGACCTTCCAAAAGGCTTTTGATCGAGAATTTTTCCAGAATTAAAGTAGACTTCATGCTCTTTCTGGAACACCAAAGACCTGCCCGAACCGACTTAAACTTAGCAACTTATCCTTATCACAAGCTTCTCGCAGGCATCCACTTCCCAACCTGATTGTACAATTTTTTGACCATCTTCTGGCCACTTTTAGAGTTCAATCAAAAAGATAAAATCTTCTTTCCTAAGTCCTCTACAACGTATAAAAAATCCAGCTTTAAACAAGCTCATTTGCTAGGTGAAACGTTAGTGAGAAGAACATGGGCAGAATCTGCCCTATTTCTAAGGTGAGAGAAAACTTAAATTCATGAACTCTTGGCTAGTTTTTAAGTTTTTTTTTTTATTCTAAGTTTTATACATGTACATCTATAGTTAAGAATCATTTCTGGAGTAAGAAGAAGTGGTCGAAGTTGGTCAAACTAGGCGAGAAGTTGTTGGAAGATGATGATGATGATATATGTTGTTATTTGATGAATTTGGATGATTTTTTCTAATGTAGAAATTGAAGAAATAATTTCTAGAAACATGTGTAGGTTTGACCAGCCTTGAATTGTTAGGGTGGAAATGAAATTTGGTTGAGTTAGGTGTTGTAGAATGCTTGTTTAATATCGAAAAGCTCGGTTTATAGCTCGGTTTAGTGGAAAACTATAAAAGTGTCAAAATTGATGATTTGGTGAATGGTTGTATGTTAATTAAGGACTTGAATAAGTGTGTAAGCTATTAGGTTTGTAAGATTAAAGTTAGATGAAGAGAAACTATCAAAATAGGTTAAACCGACACATTTATTGATAAAATTGAGCTACTAACAAAGTGGTAAAAAATGGCCAAATTTAATGAAGTTTATGTAAGATAAACATATTTAAGTATGTTAAGATGGTTATGAGCATCATTTGATGGTTTTGAAATTGTTTTGGACAGCTCAAGGTGGGCACATAAAACGAGACAAACTTGAGACTCAACGATTTAGTGTTGTCCTAACCCCGTTGAGGTAAGGGATACAATTTAAAGTAGTAATGACTTTTCTGTACCTGTTTATATTTCATGAAATGATTGGATTAGTGCATAAGGAATTAATGTGGGAAAATCGAACTTTCTAGTATTAGTTCCCGAAAGGAACGAAAACCCTGATTTAATCTGAAACCAAACATTTTTATTTATATCGTATAAGCTTTGATACATTAATATTTTATAATGAAAATTATATGATTTTTTAGTAAGTATGAAAACAAGTAAGAAAGTAAGATTTTTCGGGACTAGAGGCTACACCAATAGTGTATGTTGTATGCATGTCATGCCCGCAACTTGTGGTGCCCGACTCCGCCACTTGTAGTGCATGTTTCGTTTCGCCCGAGTAGTACTCGTCTTCACCTTTATGGTACTAGTTCTCACTACACGTGGTACCTATTTCGTAGTATCTCATGCCCATACGGCAAATGCCACTGGTGCCCGTGCTCTAGTTCTGTACTAGTTATTTAGATACTATACCTGTTTTGTTGTATGACCCTGATCCAGTCCACAGCCCCTACCATGGCTATAGGTATTTTATTCCCTCTACGGATGGGGATATTTCTATCTGCATGATAGCTATACGGATTTAGCATAGTCTCTATGTTTTAGTGTATGAAAGTTTCGAACTATGAAAACAAGTAAGTAAGTTTATTTAGTAAGTATGTATGTAAATTCCATTTCCTAAGTGAGTTATTTAGTAAGTATGTATGTAAATTCCATTTCCTGAGTGAGTGATTGAAGTGAGTGAGTGAGTCAGTCAGTCAGTCAATCAGTAAGTGTGTAAGTGTGTAAGTAAGTAAGTAAGTAAGTAAGTAAGTAAGTAAGTAAGTAAGTAAGTAAGTGTGTATGTAAGTAAGTAAGTGTGTAAGTAAGTGTGTATGTAAGTGTGTTTGTAAGTATATATGTAAGTATGTAAGTGTGTATGTAAGTGTGTATGTAAGTATGTAAGTAAGTAAGTAAGTAAGTATGTAAGTAAGTATGTAAGTAAGTAAGTAAGTAAGTATGTAAGTATGTAAGTATGTAAGTAAGTAAGTATGTATGTAAGTATGTAAGTATGTATGTATGTATGTAAGTATGTATGTATGTATGTATGTAAGTATGTAAGTAAGTATGTAAGTATGTAAGTAAGTAAGTAAGTAAGTAAGTAAGTATGTAAGTATGTAAGTAAGTGTCACGACCCGAATTACCTAAAAATCAGAGTAAATTTTTCGTTTTTTCATTTATTATTTAATTCTTAACTTTCTCTCGTCGTGACCATCCTACAACACAGTTGGGCTATGATTCGGTGTTAGTCACCTCACACCATTTACCATTCCATTTCCAAAATCATATATGAGAGTCTACTATCCTTTTGACTTTAAATAAACACATACCCAATGGTATTTACATGACTCTACATCCCCGACATCATATCCATTTACAGTACTGTGCATTACATATTTAGATACAAAACCATACAAATGTGTATACCTGTCTCTCGATGGGAAGCAGCAAGCAGCGGATATTAAGCATGCAAGTCCTCAGCCGCTCAATAATTATTACAAGTGCTCTGAAAAGATGGGAAAATAAGGGGGGTGAGCAAACCACACGCTCAGTAAGGCAATTATGCAAGTAAGTAGATAGCTCCACTATCTACATGCTCATAATGCCATGCCCTTAAATCCATTTCTTTTCATTTAAAATTACACGCACAAAGTCATGCATATTCAATGCCATAGTTTATCCAAAACTATTTGTGCATATATAAATCATGTAACTCATGCATTCAAAGCATTTTATGTGACATCATTAAATCATATTAAGCATGAATTTAATCAAGATCATGCAGTCTTTCATGTCATGTAAGACAATTCAAGGTTTTCAAATGAAAGCATGGAAAACACATCATGCCACTGCATTTAAATCAATTCATTTAAAACGCAGTATAAAATAACCCCTCTGGGTCAATCATCTCAAAACTCATAAAACAATTTGTTATATTTCATTATAAAACTTGAGTTATAAAACCACCCTTCTTTCAGGGTCACATATCATAAAATCATCTGAAATCATCAAATCATCAAATCGGGGGCCTGACCCCTCCTTCGGGTCTACCCTGGTCTAACAGACCACAAGTTATATCATGTGAGACAATCAGGTAATTAACAGTAACATCGAGGACTATGGCCATATCCTAGTGATCCCTGGCAACACGGTACCTAGTGTGCGGGGTATCACACCTGAAACGGGAGGTGGGTCGTCCTACCCGCCAGAACAGCATAACACCAGGATTGCGAGGGCAAGGCTTGCTGCCTCGTGGCTAATGCCACTCCACTCCAACAATCCCCACGGTACAGCGTACTCCGCGTGACATACACGGTACAAAGTACTCCGTGAACCCAAGCTCAGTCAGGGGTGCCTGTAATAGGTCTTATCCACCCATATCATCTCTGTCTCAGAATGCACGTGTGAGCATATCATCTCACTGTGACACACAGTCTACAGGAGGCTCCAACACGGCTATATGCATGTAATATAAATCCCTGTGCGAGCGAAGCTCAAGCACGGCTCCATGCATATTCATGATATCTGAAAATCTCGTGCGAGGGAAGCTCTAGCACGGTTTCATAAAAATCAGTGAAATCTGCGTACGAGCAGCGCTCCAGTACGACTTAAACTGATTATAATTTCATGTAAATTCCACGTACGAGCAACGCTCTAGTACGGATATGTATATAAATTCAGTGAAAACCTCGTACGAGAAAAACTCCAGTACGACATTCAAATGAATTATGAAAACCATATAAAACTTTGTGCGAGCAACGCTCCAGCACAAATGAATGCTCAAGTAAATCAAATCTCGTGCGAGTTATACTCCAGCACGGCTTTATGCATAACTAAATCAAATCTCGTGCGAGTTTCACTCCAGCACGGCTTTTATGCATAATTAAATCAAAACAGGATGCGAGCTAAGCTCCAGCATCTCTCATGCATGTCAAATCATTAAAAGTAGTGCGAGTAATCGCTCCAGCACTATTTTATGCATACCACGTCAAAACAAATCAAAACATGTCAAAACATGTCAAAACAGAGTGCGAGCTAGGCTCCAGCAGCTCTCATTTCACAATATTAAAAATCAGTGCGAGCACCATGCTCTAGCACATTTCATGCATATGATGTCACAAGTCGGTGCGAGCAATTGCTCAAGCACATTTATGCACATTCACAAACGCAGATATAGTGCGAACTACGTGTCGGCACTATCTGTTTCCATATAAACTTGATAGTTGGCCTCTTTTCCAAAGAAATTTCATTTAAATATTAATAACACCTACGTAGTGTTATTTTGTGAAATTCATGCATTTACTGGCCAATCTATCGCTTTACTTTGATTAAAATCAAGAAAATTCCTTAATCATAAAAATCCTTAAATCATGCATTCCATGCATGTCATGCTTTCACCATCCTTAGGTGAACTTCCCTCAATAGGGGTAAAATAGACATTTCACCTATTTTGATCCTTAAAATTCATTTAAACCACTTTTAGGATCATTATACAATATCAATGTATACATACATATTCAGTATACAGAAAAGCTTATTAAAATACGCGTAGCTACCTCTAGCTACTCACATAATTCCCTTACCTCATTTTCTGTACAGTCTGACCTTTCCCACTGATGTCTCGTCACGCAGTCCGATTTGCTCCGAATCCAAATCAAATCTCCGGCACTGCGGATACACATTCATCAGGTCAAATACAATACAATTAATTGTATTCACAATTTTCTGGGCTTAATTTAAATCATTGGGCCTGTTTTCCCATATTGGGCCCGATGCACCATAATGGGCCTTAATCGGCCTTAAGCCTGTTTACCACACTTTATCGAGGCCTATTGGGCTCTCTGGGCCCATCAGTAATTTATTTAGCCTCGTTCTAAATTCTCAGATAGCTTATGAATTATTTACGACAATTTATCCCAATTTCTAGAATTTAATTCATTTATGCGGAAATTAAATCCGTAATTCATGCGTTAAATGTCAATCACGCATAACGATATAAAATTGTCGTAAATAAGGGTCACTTACCCGTTATTTCATGATCATACACAAATCGAGGCTGTCTCGAGCTCTCAATGGATGCCAATTGTCGAGCTACACAATTAAATATATTTTCGGGTAAACTTTCAGTCGATTATTTATCAAATTAATATTCTAAAAATTAAATCGGTCAATTTGACCGCTTACCGACTTACCCGAAGCTCGATTGCATCACAGGAATTTTTCCCAATTTTTTTTCTTTTTCTTTTTCCCTTTTTCTTCCTTTTTTCCCTCTCTTTTTGGCTGAACCGGTCCGGTCCGGTTCAACCCGGTTCGGACCGCCGGTTCGGTCTGGTCCGGTTTGGCCGGTTCTGTCCGGTTCGGCCGGTCCAGGCTCCCTTTGGTCGTGCCGGCGCCGTCCGGCCGGTTCTCTGGGCGATTCCGGTGCCGTTCAGCGCGCCATGGCATGGGCTCCCTAAATCGGGCCTCGGCTGGGGTCGAATCGCAGCCATCGCCGGCGAATCGGGGTTCTCTCCCCCGCGGTCTTCTCCTCCGTTTCCGACGTTTTTCGGCCACCTCGCCGCGCGTCTGGGCTGCTGAAGGTTCGCCCGATGCTGGGCTACGTTCGCCGGTCCTCGCTGGCCTCTCAGCGTCGCCGGTGGTTCGCCGGTGACGAACCTCCCCCTCGGGTTCGGCCTTCGCGTCTTTTGCTTCGTTTCGCCTCTGTTTCTTTTCTCTTCTGTTTCAGACTTTTCATTTTTCTTTTTTTTTTTTTTTTTTTTTTTATAATTAAATTTTATTATTATTTTATTCAATAAAATAATAATAAAATTCCCAAAAATATCTAAAATAATCTTAGTTTATTCATTTAATCTGTAAATAATTTTCTCAGTCCGGTTTTGCCTTTTCGATATATTTTTCGATTATTTTCGAGATTATTTTTCGATGCGAAAATCCCGGTTTATCCCAAGAAATTCATATCTTGATCAATTTAACTCGAAATTTAATTATTTCTTCGTTATTGATCAAGATTTCTCATTCTCATATTTTTAATTAAATTTTCTTGTCTCGATTAATACCGAATTTTGGTCTTTTGACCATTTTGCCCTTGCACGTATTCGGGAATACCATTTAAGTCCTTTTGCATTTTTAAATGCACTCGAAAATATCGGGTCTTACAATCTCCCCCACTTAAGAAATTTGGTCCTCCAAATTAGAACCAAGTAATATGAGTCCATAATTAACTCCGGGTACATCTATCGTATCATATACTGTCATCCTCAAGTGACTTTCTCCGGAGTGTAATATTACCATCATACTTAACTATGGAGATCATCTTAAACCTCAACACTTTCTCCTTCCATATAATACCCGAATCAATTTCTCCAATCATACGTTATATTTTCATTGAGCTAAACCGTTGAAGCTCATATCCGATTACATATATCGGGTTCGGATAATATTTTCGAAACATCAAAAGATAGGACACATAGTGGATGCCTGCTAATTCAAGTGGTAATGTCAACCTACAGGTCTTATCTCCCACTTGTCCAATATCTCTATCCGAATCTTGTTACGTCTTTATGACAAATAACTGTCAACTATACTGATTCACCCTCGGTGAATTCCAATGATTTCCTGTCTCTTGTCAGCATAGCTTTTCTATCTGCTCTGAGGTGTTCTTAATCTCTCACAAATCCACTGAACATCCTCAGAGGTTTGTCTTACCAATTCGGGAACAATTCTCTATTTGTCACCCACTTTTCTTATCCAAGTCAGGGAACAACTCCCTATGGCCATACAATGCCTCATTTAATGTCATCCCGATACTCAAGTGACAACTGTCATCACTGGCGAATTTGATTAGTAGCAACTGATCATCCCAGGAGCTCATAAAATCAATGGCACACGCTCTCATCACATCCTCCAGAACCTGTACAGTCCTCTCTGACTGACCATCTGTCTGAGGGTGGAAGCTGTGCTAACACGCAATCAGGGTCCCATAGCTTCCAAGAACATATTCCCAGAAGTGGGAAGTGAAGCGGGAATCCCCATCTAATATCATGCTCCCTGGAACGCTACATATTGTTCCACAATTTTTTTATACACATAAATCCGCCTACGCACTCAGAGTATCTCGGGATTTCATAACCAGAAGGTGGGTAAACTTAATCAATCTATCGACTATCACCCAGATAGCCTCGTGATTCTTTCGGGTCCTCTATAACCCATCACAACTTCATGGTCACTTGTTCCCATTTCCATGTCAATATAGGTAGAGGTTGCAATAACCCTGCAACTTCTTTTACTCTACCTTACTCTGCTGACATACGAGACACTTTTCCGCAATTCTCTACAATATCTCTTTTCATATCTGACCACCAATACCCTTTTCAGAGATTCAAATATATTTATTATTTCTCGGATGCACTGTATATCCCGAAGAGTGAGCTTCTGACAATAGCACTTTCTTATCAACTATGGTCCTGAGGAGCACTTATACTGTCTCTGAACCTCTGTGAGTCATCATCACTCACTATGAACTCTGTCACTATACCCTTCTGAATCTGACCCACACTATCGACACCATGCCGATCATCACGCTAAGCCTGGCAAATCCGGTCACACAAATCCGGTTCTAACCTCAGGCTAGCTGTCACACAATCACCGTCATCATCAGAAGGGATCACATCACTACTGAGGTTCACAACTGCTCTAGCAGCTCTCGCTCCCTGACCATCTTATGTGATACCATCCCGAGGCTTTTTCTGCTCAAGGCATCAACCATTACATTAGCCTTTCCTGGGTGGTACAATATTCACAATCATAATTCTTAGAAGCTCTAACCCTCATGGTTATCTCACATTCTACTCTTTCTGTGAAAACAGATACTTGGGGCTTTTACGATCAGTGCATACCCGAAATTTCTTACCATATAAGTAGTAGCGCCATACTTTCAGTGTAATCGCTACGGCTGCCAACTCTAAACCATGGGTCAGATAGTTTCTCTCATGATCCTTGAACTATTTGGATCTATAAATGACTATCTTCCCATTTTACATCAATATACAGCCCAATCCTTATTTGGAGGTATCCATACACACTGAAACCTCTTGAGCTGTTGGTTATAGTGAGAATACTTACGGTGGTCAGTTCATTACTCCAATATACCAAAACTCATTGAAGCTATTTTCATACTTATCATAACACTCGTATGAAATCTTTTTCCAAACGAGACATCTCAACTGAGCAGCCCATTTCAAGAAACTCTCAACACCTCGTCTGTAAGACAGTTTCCCGTTGCTACTCATACTCATCCCTGGACTTCGAATATATCATAATATCATCGCTGTAGATGACAACCTATCGGTCCAGGTAAGGTTTAAATACCTTAATGTAGTTGAGTTCCACTCAATATTTCAATTTTCCATATACTTGACCTATGTACGCATAAACGTACAATGTCATTTCGAAATAGCTTTCGTTCAAGATACTAGCTCACGTCATTTCTTTCCTCTTATATTGACGGCTTTTATAAAATTTTAATTTTTAAACTTTCATGATTAATGAATTTCTATATCTTTTTATCATACCAATAAAGGTACCCAAATTTTAATGTATATATTTCACAATTGTCGATTTCAATTTATAGATTATGCGTGCGCTTCCAGACGCTGTCAAATCTTCAGGCAGGGAAGTATTTTAAAATACCTTTATTATCCCTCAGACTTGACTACATACCGCTTAATCCAATTTACTTTGCATATCAAGGATATCCTTACCTTGCATACGTCTCTTATTCCAATATATCTCCTTTTATATATCACTTGTGACAAACTCTTTCCTTACTTGTCAAGTTACAATACACTTTTCAGTGATATTTTCTCCCCTATTTTCAACTTACAATCCCTATACCCATATTCAGTTAGTGAAAATCAACTAACTATCATCCTCTTCATGCTTAAAGGTATAGGCTTCACATTTTTTTCACTAACTTATAAGCAACTGAAGGCGGTATGAATAAATGCGTGGCACCAGGATCAATTAAAATAATTATTTCATTATTCACAACCAGTGTGGTATCTTCCACCACATCCAATGAAATATCAGTAGTGTCCTGGTCCAAGGCATACACTCGCCCTCGTCCAACATCTTATTTTCGTGATAACTACCACACATCTTACACTGCTACTCTGTCATACTGTTACGTAGCAGGTCGGGGTCCTCAAATCACAATACCCCTCAAAAGTATTGAAATTGGATACACTGGGGTTTATCAATCAACTTACCCCATGATTTATCAGCTCTAAGCCTTTACCAAACTACCTTTTTCCATTCTGACATCTCTGTCATTCTTTATTCTCTTTTTGTCTCAATTTCGGCCCTCACTACCTTTCCCAATCTCAGAGGCGCGCAATTTATAATCTTATTTACACAACTGTAGTCTGCGCACTGCCTCGGCATAGGTAGTGATGTCTAACAGACAAATCGGACTCTAATTGATAATCTGAATCCTTCTATGAACTTTCAAAAATCTCGACTCTCACTGTTTATCGTGTCCGAGTCACATCTGCCCAGGAATATAAACTGAGTATCATACTCATCACTCAACATGTTCCTCTGGGTCAGAGTAAATAATGTCATCTGTAATTTCCTTTAAAACAATATCCGGGATATTCTGTCACCGGAATACATATAGAATTTTTTCTCCATGTCCATTCTGGATGTCTAACTCTTCAAATGGGTCGAGCCAACTTCAATTAATGCTCCAACTCGCCCTCAAATCTCATATATACTCTGAGCAATTAGCTCGCAACATATTCTCCACACTCCGCTCCAACCTCGTGAAGCGTATCTCAATACTGTCTGATCTCTCTGTCAGACTCTATCCGATCTCTCTATCAGACTCTGTGGAGCATGCTCTATATCAGCCTCCACGTCATTCTCATCTCGAGTCTCATGTGGCGACTCAGTACAACTCTCGGGCCTACCTCTACGGCCTCGAGCTCGTGTACTCGCCTCTCAACCATAGCGGCTATCAGTCAATGAGTCTGTTCTTGCATTTAAAACCAAATTCTTAGCTGCACATCCATCTCGATATACACAATTGTATCTAAATAATGCACAGTACATGGGGATGTAAACTTCCTTAACCACTAACACCGACTCATATCAGGCCAACTCAAGCTCTGATACCATTAAACCTGTCACGACCCGAATTACCTAAAAAACAGAGTAAATTTTTCATTTTTTCATTTATTATTTAATTCTTAACTTTCTCTCGTCGTGACCATCCTACAACACAGTTGGGCTATGATTCGGTGTTAGTCACCTCACACCATTTACCATTCCATTTCCAAAATCATATATGAGAGTCTACTATCCTTTTGACTTTAAATAAACACATACCCAATGGTATTTACATGACTCTACATCCCCGACATCATATCCATTTACAGTACTGTGCATTACATATTTAGATACAAAACCATACAAATGTGTATACCTGTCTCTCGATGGGAAGCAGCAAGCAGCGGATATTAAGCATGCAAGTCCTCAGCCGCTCAATAATTATTACAAGTGCTCTGAAAAGATGGGAAAATAAGGGGGGTGAGCAAACCACACGCTCAGTAAGGCAATTATGCAAGTAAGTAGATAGCTCCACTATCTACATGCTCATAATGCCATGCCCTTAAATCCATTTCTTTTCATTTAAAATTACACGCACAAAGTCATGCATATTCAATGCCATAGTTTATCCAAAACTATTTGTGCATATATAAATCATGTAACTCATGCATTCAAAGCATTTTATGTGACATCATTAAATCATATTAAGCATGAATTTAATCAAGATCATGCAGTCTTTCATGTCATGTAAGACAATTCAAGGTTTTCAAATGAAAGCATGGAAAACACATCATGCCACTGCATTTAAATCAATTCATTTAAAACGCAGTATAAAATAACCCCTCTGGGTCAATCATCTCAAAACTCATAAAACAATTTGTTATATTTCATTATAAAACTTGAGTTATAAAACCACCCTTCTTTCAGGGTCACATATCATAAAATCATCTGAAATCATCAAATCATCAAATCGGGGGCCTGACCCCTCCTTCGGGTCTACCCTGGTCTAACAGACCACAAGTTATATCATGTGAGACAATCAGGTAATTAACAGTAACATCGAGGACTATGGCCATATCCTAGTGATCCCTGGCAACACGGTACCTAGTGTGCGGGGTATCACACCTGAAACGGGAGGTGGGTCGTCCTACCCGCCAGAACAGCATAACACCAGGATTGCGAGGGCAAGGTGTCACGACCCGAATTACCTTAAAAATCAGAGTAAATTTTTCGCTTTTTCATTTATTATTTAATTCTTACATTTCTCTCGTCGTGACCATCCTACAACACAGTTGGGCTATGATTCGGTGTTAGTCACCTCACACTATTACCAATCCCATTTCCATAATCATATATCAGAGTCTACTATCCTTTTGATTTTAAATAAACACATACCCAATGGTATTTACATGACTCTACATCCCCGACATAATATCCGTTTACAGTACTGTCCATTACATATTTAGATACAAAACCATACAAATGTGTATACCTGTCTCTCGATGGGAAGCAGCAAGCAGCGGATATTAAGCATGCAAGTCCTCAGCCGCTCAATAATTATTATAAGTGCTCTGAAAAGATGGGAAAATAAGGGGGGTGAGCAAACCACACGCTCAGTAAGGCAATTATGCAAGTAAGTAGATAGCTCCACTATCTACATGCTCATAATGCCATGTCCTTAAATCCATTTCTTTTCATACCAAATTTCACGCACAAAGTCATGCATATTCAATGCCATAGTTTATCCAAAACTATTTGTGCATATATAAATCATGAAATTCATGCATTCAAAGCATTTTATGTGACATCATTAAATCATATTAAGCATGAATTTAATCAAGATCATGCAGTCTTTCATGTCATGTAAGACAATTCAAGGTTTTCAAATGAAAGCATGGAAAACACATCATGCCACTGCATTTAAATCAATTCATTTAAAACGCAGTATAAAATAACCCCTCTGGGTCAATCATCTCAAAACTCATAAAACAATTTGTTATATTTCATTATAAAACTTGAGTTATAAAACCACCCTTCTTTCAGGGTCACATATCATAAAATCATCTGAAATCATCAAATCATCAAATCGGGGGCCTGACCCCTCCTTCGGGTCTACCCTGGTCTAACAGACCACAAGTTATATCATGTGAGACAATCAGGTAATTAACAGTAACATCGAGGACTATGGCCATATCCTAGTGATCCCTGGCAACACGGTACCTAGTGTGCGGGGTATCACACCTGAAACGGGAGGTGGGTCGTCCTACCCGCCAGAACAGTATAACACCAGGATTGCGAGGGCAAGGCTTGCTGCCTCGTGGCTAATGCCACTCCACTCCAACAATCCCCACGGTACAGCGTACTCCGCGTGACATACACGGTACAAAGTACTCCGTGAACCCAAGCTCAGTCAGGGGTGCCTGTAATAGGTCTTATCCACCCATATCATCTCTGTCTCAGAATGCACGTGTGAGCATATCATCTCACTGTGACACACAGTCTACAGGAGGCTCCAACACGGCTATATGCATGTAATATAAATCCCTGTGCGAGCGAAGCTCAAGCACGGCTCCATGCATATTCATGATATCTGAAAATCTCGTGCGAGCGAAGCTCTAGCACGGTTTCATAAAAATCAGTGAAATCTGCGTACGAGCAGCGCTCAAGTACGACTTAAACTGATTATAATTTCATGTAAATTCCACGTACGAGCAACGCTCTAGTACGGATATGTATATAAATTCAGTGAAAACCTCGTACGAGAAAAACTCCAGTACGACATTCAAATGAATTATGAAAACCATGTAAAACTTTGTGCGAGCAATGCTCCAGCACAAATGAATGCTCAAGTAAATCAAATCTCGTGCGAGTTACACTCCAGCACGGCTTTATGCATAATTAAATCAAATCTCGTGCGAGATTCACTCCAGCACGGCTTTATGCAATATCAAATCAAAACAGGATGCGAGCTAAGCTCCAGCATCTCTCATGCATGTCAAATCATTAAAAGTAGTGCGAGTAATCGCTCCAGCACTATTTTATGTATACCACGTCAAAACAAATCAAAACATGTCAAAACATGTCAAAACAGAGTGCGAGCTAGGCTCCAGCAGCTCTCATTTCACAATATTAAAAATCAGTGCGAGCACCATGCTCTAGCACATTTCATGCATATGATGTCACAAGTCGGTGCGAGCAAGCGCTCAAGCACATTTATGCACAATCACAAACGCAGATATAGTGCGAACTACGTGTCGGCACTATCTGTTTTCATACAAACTGGATAGTTGGCCTCTTTTCCAAAGAAATTTCCATTTAAATATAAATAACACCTACGTAGTGTTATCTTGTGAAATTTAAACAATTACTGGCCAATCTATCAATTTTCTTTGATTAAAACCAATAAAATTCTTAAACCATAATAGTCCTTAAATCATGCATTTCATGCATGTCATGCTTTCACCATCCTTAGGTGAACTTCCCTCAATAGGGGTAAAATAGACATTTCACCTATTTCGATCCTTAAAATCATTCAAACCATTTTTAGGATCATTATACAATATCCATGTATACATACATACTCAGTGTACAGAAAAACTATTAAAATATGCGTAGCTACCTCTAGCTACTCACACAATTCCCTTACCTCATTTTTCTGTACAGTCTGACCTTTACATCGATGTCTCGTCACGCAGTCCGATTTGCTCCAAATCCAATCTCCGGAACTGCGGATACACATTCATCAGGTCAAATACAATACAATTTAATGTATTTCATAATTTTCTGGGCTTAATTTAAATCATTGGGCCCGTTTACCCATATTGGGCCCGATGCACCATAATGGGCCTTAATCGGCCTTAAGCCTGTTTACCACACTTTATCGAGGCCTATTGGGCTCATTGGACCCATCAATATTTATTTAGCCTCGTTCTAAATTTTCAGATAGCTTATGAATTATTTACGACAATTTATCCTAATTTCTAGAATTTAATTCATTTATACGGAAATTAAATCCGTAATTCATGCGTTAAATATCAATCACGCATAACGATATAAAATTGTCGTAAATAAGGGTCACTTACCCGTTATTCCCTGATCGTATACAAATCGAGGCTGTCTCGAGCTCTCAGTGGATGCCAATTGTCGAGCTACACAATTAAATATATTTTTCCGGGTAAATTTCCAGTCGGAATTAATTAAATTAAATATTCAGAAAATTAAATCGGTCAATTTGACCGCTTACCGACTTACCCGAAGCTCGATTGCATCACTGGAATTTTCCCCAATTTTTTCTCTTTTTCTTTTTCCCTTTTTCTTCCTTTTTTTCCTCTCTTTTTGGCTGAACCGGTCCGGTCCGGTTCAACCCGGTTCGGACCGCCGGTCCGGTCTGGTCCGGTTCGGCCGGTTCTGTCCGGTTCGGCCGGTCCAATCTCCCTTTGGTCGTGCCGGCGCCGTCCGGCCGGTTCCCGGCATGATTCCGGTGCCAATCGGCGCGCAATCGTCTGGGCTCCCTAAATCGGGCCTCGGCTGGGGTCGAATCAGCCCCATCGCCGGCGAATCGGGGTTCTCTCCCCCGCGGTCTTCTCCTCCGTTTCCGACGTTTTCCGGCCACCTGGCCGCGCGTCGATGCCACCGGTGGGTTCGCCTGAGGTCGGTCGACCTTCGCCGACCCTCGCCTGGGGCCCTTGGCCGCCGGTGGTGGCTCGTCCGGTCTCTTCTTCCTCGGTCTCTGCTCGTTTTCTGCTTCGTTTTTGCCTCTGTTTCTTTCTCCAGATTTCGTTTCTGTTTCAGACTTTTCATTTTTTTTTTTTTTTTTTTTTTTTTATTTATAATTAATTTTTTTTTTTAATATTATTTTAATCAATAAAATAATATTAAAATACACAAATATCTTTTAAAAATTTATATTTTATTCATTTAATCTGTAAATAATTTTCTCAGTCCGATTTTACCTTTCCGGTATATTTTTCGATTATTTTCGGGATTATTTTTCGATGCGAAAATCCCGATTTATCCCAAGAAATTCATATCTTGATCAATTTAACCCGAAATTTAATTATTTCTTCATCATTGATCAAGATTTCTCATTTTCATATTTTTAATTAAATTTTTTTGTCCCGATTAATACCGAATTTTGGTCTTTTGACCATTTTACCCTTGCACGTATTCGGGAATGTCATTTAAGTCCTTTTGCATTTTTAAATGCACTCGAAAATATCGGGTCTTACAATCTCCCCCACTTAAGAAATTTGGTCCTCCAAATTAGAACCAAGTAATATGAGTCCATAACACAACTCCAGTACATCTATCATATCATATACTGTCATCCTCAAGTGACCTTCTCCGAAGTGTAATACTACCATCATACTTAACTAGGGAGATCATCTTAACCCTAAACACTTTCTCTTTCCGTTTTTAATAACCAACTCGATTTCATACATTACTCTTTCATTGAGCTAAACTGTTGGAGCTCATATCCGATCACATATATCGGATCCGGATATTATTTCTTAAGCATCAAAAGATAGGACACATTGTGGATGCCTGTTTATTCAAGTGGTAATACCAACCTACAGGTCTTACCTTCCACTTTGTCAAATCTCTTATCCGAATATCGTTACGTCCTTATGCTCTTAGGACAAGTAACTATCAACAGTAATGATTCACCCTTGGTGAATTCCAATGGTTTCTGTCTCTTGTCAGCATAGCTTTTTCTATCTGCTCTGAGGTGTTCTTAATATCTCACAAATCCACTGAACATCCTCAGAGGTTTGTCTTACTAATTCGGGAACAACTCTCTATCTGTCACCCACTTCTTATCCAAGTCAGGGAACAACTCCCTATGGCCATACAATGCCTCATTTAATCTCATCCCGATACTCAAGTGACAACTGTCATCACTGGCGAATTTGATTAGTAGCAGCTAATCATCCCAGGAGCTCATAAAATCAATGGCACACGCTCTCATCACATCCTCCAGAACCTGTACAGTCCTCTCTGACTGACCATCTGTCTGAGGGTGGAAGCTGTGCTAACACACAATCAGGGTCCCATAGCTTCCAAGAACATATTCCCAGAAGTGGAAAGTGAAGCGGGAATCCCTATCTGATACCATGCTCACTGGAACGCTACACAATGTTTCACAATATTCCACACACATAAATCCGCCTATACACTTAGAGTATCTAGGGATTTTCATAACCAGAAGGTGGGTAACTGAATCAATCTATCAACTATCACCTAGATAGCCTCGAGATTCATTCGGGTCCTCTGTAACCCATCACGAAATCCATGGTAACTTGTTCCCATTTCCGTGTCAATATAGGTAGAGGCTGCAATAACCCTGCAACTTCTTTTACTCTACCTTACTCTGCTGACATACGAGACACTTTTTCGCAATTCTCTACAATATCTCTTTTCATATCTGACCACCAATACCCTTTTCAGAGATTCAAATATATTTATTATTTCTCGGATGCACTGTATATCCCGAAGAGTGAGCTTCTGATAATAATACTATCTCATCAACTGTGGTCCTGGGGAGCACTTATATTGTGTCTGAACCTCTGTGAATCATCATCACTCTCTGTGACCTCTGTCACTGTACCCTTCTGAATCTGACCCACACTATCGACACCATGTCGAAATCATCATGCTAAGCCTGGCAAATCCGGTCACACAAATCCGGTTCTAACCTCAGGCTAGCTGTCATAAAATCACCGTCATCATCAAGAAGGGATCACATCACTACTGAGGTTCACAACTGCTCTAGCAGCTCTCGCTCCCTGACCATCTTATGTGATACCATCCCGAGGCTCTTTCTGCTCAAGGCATCAGCCATTACATTAGCCTTTCTTGGGTGGTACAATATTCACAATCATAATCCTTAGAAGCTCTAACCCTCATGGTTATCTCACATTCTACTCTTTCTGTGAAAACAGATACTTGGGGCTTTTACGATCAGTGCATACCCGAAATTTCTTACCATATAAGTGGTGGCGCCATACTTCCAGTGTAATCACTACGGCTGCCAACTCTAAATCATGGGTCAGATAGTTTCTCTCATGATCCTTGAACTATTTGGATCTATAAACGACTATCTTCCCATTTTTACATCAATACACAGCCCAATCCTTATTTGGAGGTATCCATACACACTGAAACCTCTTGAGCTGTTGGTTATAGTGAGAATACTTACGGTGGTCAGTTCATTACTCCAATATACCAAAACTCATTGAAGCTATTTTCATACTTATCATAACACTCGTATGAAATCTTTTTCCAAACGAGACATCTCAACTGAGCAGCCCATTTCAAGAAACTCTCAACACCTCGTCTGTAAGACAGTTTCCCGTTGCTACTCATACTCATCCCTGGACTTCGAATACATCATAATATCATCACTAAAGATGACAATCAATCGGTCCAGGTAAGGTTTAAATACCTTAACGTAGTTGAGTTCCACTCAATATTTCAATTTTCCATATACTTGACCTATGTACGCATAAACGTACAATGTCATTTCGAAATAGCTTTTGTTCAAGATACTAGCTCACGTCATTTCTTTCCTCTTATATTGACGGCTTTTTTTTTTTTTTTATAAAATTTTAATTTTTAAACTTTCATGATTAATCAAGTTCTATATTTCTTTATCGTACCAGCAAAGGTACCCAAATTTTAATGTATATATTATGACCGTCGAATTCAATCTATAGATTATGCGTGCGCTTCCAGACGCTGTCAAATCTTCAGGCAGGGAAGTATTTTAAAATACCTTTATTATCCCTCAGACTTGACTACATACCGCTTAATCCAATTTACTTTGCATATCAAGGATATCCTTACCTTGCATACGCCTCTTATTCCAATATATCTCCTTTAATAAATCACTTATAACCAACTCTTTCATTACGTGTGAAAACTTACAATCCTTATACCCATATTCAGTTAGTGAAATTCAACTAACTATCATCCTCTTGCCTAAGGGTACAGGCTTCACATCTTTCACTAACTTATAAGCAACTGAAGGCGGTATAATTAAATGCGTGGCACCAGGATCAATTAAAATAATTATTTCATTATTCTTAACCAGTATGGTATCTTCCACCACATCCAATGAAACATCAGTAGTGTCCTGGTCCAAGGCATACACTCGCCCTCGTCCAACATCTTATTTTCGTGATAACTACCACACATCTTACACTGTTCACACTGCTACTCTGTTATACTGTTTACAATGCTCCGTAGCAGGTTGCGGTCCTCAAATCATAATACCCCTCAATAGTGTTAAAATTAGATATACTGGGGTTTATCAATCAACTTACCCCGTGATTTATCAGCTCTAAGCTTTTTACCAATTACCTTTTTCCCATTATGACATCTCTGTCATTCTCTATTCTCCTTTGTCTCAATTTCGGCCCTCACTACCTTTCTCAATCTCAGAGGCGTGCAACTCTTGATTTTATTTACACAGCTGTAGTCTGCGCACTGCCTCGGCATAGGTAGTGATGTCTAACAGACAAATCGGACTCTAATTGATAATCTGAGTCCTTCCATGAACTTTCAGACATCTCGACTCTCACTGTTTATCGTGTCCGAGTCACATCTGCCCAGGAATATAAACTGAGTATTATACTCGTCACTCAACATGTTCCTCTGGGTCAGAGTAAAGAATATCATCTGTAATTTTCTTTAAACAATATCCGGGATATTCTGTCACCGGAATACATCTAGAATTATTTTTTTATGTCTATTCTGCACGTTTAACTCTTCAAATGGGTCGAGCGAACTTCAATTAATGCTCCAACTCGCCCTCATACATACCCTGAGCAATTAGCTCGCAACATATTCTCCACACTCCGCTCCAACCTCGTGAAGCGTATCTCAATACTGTCTGATCTCTCTGTCAGACTCTATCCGATCTCTCTATCAGACTCTGTGGAGCATGCTCTATATCAGCCTCCACGTCATTCTCATCTCGAGTCTCATGTGGCGACTCAGTACAACTCTCGGGCCTACCTCTACGGCCTCGAGCTCGTGTACTCGCCTCTCAACCATAGCGGCTATCAGTTAATGAGTCTATTCTTGCATTTAAAACCAAATTCTTAGCTGCACCTCCATCTCGATATACACAATTGTATCTAAACACTGCACAGTACATGGGGATGTAAACTTCCTTAACCACTAACACCGACTCATATCAGGCCAACTCAAGCTCTGATACCATTAAACCTGTCACGACCCGAATTACCTTAAAAATCAGAGTAAATTTTTCGCTTTTTCATTTATTATTTAATTCTTACATTTCTCTCGTCGTGACCATCCTACAACACAGTTGGGCTATGATTCGGTGTTAGTCACCTCACACTATTACCAATCCCATTTCCATAATCATATATCAGAGTCTACTATCCTTTTGATTTTAAATAAACACATACCCAATGGTATTTACATGACTCTACATCCCCGACATAATATCCGTTTACAGTACTGTCCATTACATATTTAGATACAAAACCATACAAATGTGTATACCTGTCTCTCGATGGGAAGCAGCAAGCAGCGGATATTAAGCATGCAAGTCCTCAGCCGCTCAATAATTATTATAAGTGCTCTGAAAAGATGGGAAAATAAGGGGGGTGAGCAAACCACACGCTCAGTAAGGCAATTATGCAAGTAAGTAGATAGCTCCACTATCTACATGCTCATAATGCCATGTCCTTAAATCCATTTCTTTTCATACCAAATTTCACGCACAAAGTCATGCATATTCAATGCCATAGTTTATCCAAAACTATTTGTGCATATATAAATCATGAAATTCATGCATTCAAAGCATTTTATGTGACATCATTAAATCATATTAAGCATGAATTTAATCAAGATCATGCAGTCTTTCATGTCATGTAAGACAATTCAAGGTTTTCAAATGAAAGCATGGAAAACACATCATGCCACTGCATTTAAATCAATTCATTTAAAACGCAGTATAAAATAACCCCTCTGGGTCAATCATCTCAAAACTCATAAAACAATTTGTTATATTTCATTATAAAACTTGAGTTATAAAACCACCCTTCTTTCAGGGTCACATATCATAAAATCATCTGAAATCATCAAATCATCAAATCGGGGGCCTGACCCCTCCTTCGGGTCTACCCTGGTCTAACAGACCACAAGTTATATCATGTGAGACAATCAGGTAATTAACAGTAACATCGAGGACTATGGCCATATCCTAGTGATCCCTGGCAACACGGTACCTAGTGTGCGGGGTATCACACCTGAAACGGGAGGTGGGTCGTCCTACCCGCCAGAACAGCATAACACCAGGATTGCGAGGGCAAGGCTTGCTGCCTCGTGGCTAATGCCACTCCACTCCAACAATCCCCACGGTACAGCGTACTCCGCGTGACATACACGGTACAAAGTACTCCGTGAACCCAAGCTCAGTCAGGGGTGCCTGTAATAGGTCTTATCCACCCATATCATCTCTGTCTCAGAATGCACGTGTGAGCATATCATCTCACTGTGACACACAGTCTACAGGAGGCTCCAACACGGCTATATGCATGTAATATAAATCCCTGTGCGAGCGAAGCTCAAGCACGGCTCCATGCATATTCATGATATCTGAAAATCTCGTGCGAGCGAAGCTCTAGCACGGTTTCATAAAAATCAGTGAAATCTGCGTACGAGCAGCGCTCAAGTACGACTTAAACTGATTATAATTTCATGTAAATTCCACGTACGAGCAACGCTCTAGTACGGATATGTATATAAATTCAGTGAAAACCTCGTACGAGAAAAACTCCAGTACGACATTCAAATGAATTATGAAAACCATGTAAAACTTTGTGCGAGCAATGCTCCAGCACAAATGAATGCTCAAGTAAATCAAATCTCGTGCGAGTTACACTCCAGCACGGCTTTATGCATAATTAAATCAAATCTCGTGCGAGATTCACTCCAGCACGGCTTTATGCAATATCAAATCAAAACAGGATGCGAGCTAAGCTCCAGCATCTCTCATGCATGTCAAATCATTAAAAGTAGTGCGAGTAATCGCTCCAGCACTATTTTATGTATACCACGTCAAAACAAATCAAAACATGTCAAAACATGTCAAAACAGAGTGCGAGCTAGGCTCCAGCAGCTCTCATTTCACAATATTAAAAATCAGTGCGAGCACCATGCTCTAGCACATTTCATGCATATGATGTCACAAGTCGGTGCGAGCAAGCGCTCAAGCACATTTATGCACAATCACAAACGCAGATATAGTGCGAACTACGTGTCGGCACTATCTGTTTTCATACAAACTGGATAGTTGGCCTCTTTTCCAAAGAAATTTCCATTTAAATATAAATAACACCTACGTAGTGTTATCTTGTGAAATTTAAACAATTACTGGCCAATCTATCAATTTTCTTTGATTAAAACCAATAAAATTCTTAAACCATAATAGTCCTTAAATCATGCATTTCATGCATGTCATGCTTTCACCATCCTTAGGTGAACTTCCCTCAATAGGGGTAAAATAGACATTTCACCTATTTCGATCCTTAAAATCATTCAAACCATTTTTAGGATCATTATACAATATCCATGTATACATACATACTCAGTGTACAGAAAAACTATTAAAATATGCGTAGCTACCTCTAGCTACTCACACAATTCCCTTACCTCATTTTTCTGTACAGTCTGACCTTTACATCGATGTCTCGTCACGCAGTCCGATTTGCTCCAAATCCAATCTCCGGAACTGCGGATACACATTCATCAGGTCAAATACAATACAATTTAATGTATTTCATAATTTTCTGGGCTTAATTTAAATCATTGGGCCCGTTTACCCATATTGGGCCCGATGCACCATAATGGGCCTTAATCGGCCTTAAGCCTGTTTACCACACTTTATCGAGGCCTATTGGGCTCATTGGACCCATCAATATTTATTTAGCCTCGTTCTAAATTTTCAGATAGCTTATGAATTATTTACGACAATTTATCCTAATTTCTAGAATTTAATTCATTTATACGGAAATTAAATCCGTAATTCATGCGTTAAATATCAATCACGCATAACGATATAAAATTGTCGTAAATAAGGGTCACTTACCCGTTATTCCCTGATCGTATACAAATCGAGGCTGTCTCGAGCTCTCAGTGGATGCCAATTGTCGAGCTACACAATTAAATATATTTTTCCGGGTAAATTTCCAGTCGGAATTAATTAAATTAAATATTCAGAAAATTAAATCGGTCAATTTGACCGCTTACCGACTTACCCGAAGCTCGATTGCATCACTGGAATTTTCCCCAATTTTTTCTCTTTTTCTTTTTCCCTTTTTCTTCCTTTTTTTCCTCTCTTTTTGGCTGAACCGGTCCGGTCCGGTTCAACCCGGTTCGGACCGCCGGTCCGGTCTGGTCCGGTTCGGCCGGTTCTGTCCGGTTCGGCCGGTCCAATCTCCCTTTGGTCGTGCCGGCGCCGTCCGGCCGGTTCCCGGCATGATTCCGGTGCCAATCGGCGCGCAATCGTCTGGGCTCCCTAAATCGGGCCTCGGCTGGGGTCGAATCAGCCCCATCGCCGGCGAATCGGGGTTCTCTCCCCCGCGGTCTTCTCCTCCGTTTCCGACGTTTTCCGGCCACCTGGCCGCGCGTCGATGCCACCGGTGGGTTCGCCTGAGGTCGGTCGACCTTCGCCGACCCTCGCCTGGGGCCCTTGGCCGCCGGTGGTGGCTCGTCCGGTCTCTTCTTCCTCGGTCTCTGCTCGTTTTCTGCTTCGTTTTTGCCTCTGTTTCTTTCTCCAGATTTCGTTTCTGTTTCAGACTTTTCATTTTTTTTTTTTTTTTTAATTTATAATTAATTTTTTTTTTTAATATTATTTTAATCAATAAAATAATATTAAAATACACAAATATCTTTTAAAAATTTATATTTTATTCATTTAATCTGTAAATAATTTTCTCAGTCCGATTTTACCTTTCCGGTATATTTTTCGATTATTTTCGGGATTATTTTTCGATGCGAAAATCCCGATTTATCCCAAGAAATTCATATCTTGATCAATTTAACCCGAAATTTAATTATTTCTTCATCATTGATCAAGATTTCTCATTTTCATATTTTTAATTAAATTTTCTTGTCCCGATTAATACCGAATTTTGGTCTTTTGACCATTTTACCCTTGCACGTATTCGGGAATGTCATTTAAGTCCTTTTGCATTTTTAAATGCACTCGAAAATATCGGGTCTTACACAAGGCTTGCTGCCTCGTGGCTAATGCCACTCCACTCCAACAATCCCCACGGTACAGCGTACTCCGCGTGACATACACGGTACAAAGTACTCCGTGAACCCAAGCTCAGTCAGGGGTGCCTGTAATAGGTCTTATCCACCCATATCATCTCTGTCTCAGAATGCACGTGTGAGCATATCATCTCACTGTGACACACAGTCTACAGGAGGCTCCAACACGGCTATATGCATGTAATATAAATCCCTGTGCGAGCGAAGCTCAAGCACGGCTCCATGCATATTCATGATATCTGAAAATCTCGTGCGAGGGAAGCTCTAGCACGGTTTCATAAAAATCAGTGAAATCTGCGTACGAGCAGCGCTCCAGTACGACTTAAACTGATTATAATTTCATGTAAATTCCACGTACGAGCAACGCTCTAGTACGGATATGTATATAAATTCAGTGAAAACCTCGTACGAGAAAAACTCCAGTACGACATTCAAATGAATTATGAAAACCATATAAAACTTTGTGCGAGCAACGCTCCAGCACAAATGAATGCTCAAGTAAATCAAATCTCGTGCGAGTTATACTCCAGCACGGCTTTATGCATAACTAAATCAAATCTCGTGCGAGTTTCACTCCAGCACGGCTTTTATGCATAATTAAATCAAAACAGGATGCGAGCTAAGCTCCAGCATCTCTCATGCATGTCAAATCATTAAAAGTAGTGCGAGTAATCGCTCCAGCACTATTTTATGCATACCACGTCAAAACAAATCAAAACATGTCAAAACATGTCAAAACAGAGTGCGAGCTAGGCTCCAGCAGCTCTCATTTCACAATATTAAAAATCAGTGCGAGCACCATGCTCTAGCACATTTCATGCATATGATGTCACAAGTCGGTGCGAGCAATTGCTCAAGCACATTTATGCACATTCACAAACGCAGATATAGTGCGAACTACGTGTCGGCACTATCTGTTTCCATATAAACTTGATAGTTGGCCTCTTTTCCAAAGAAATTTCATTTAAATATTAATAACACCTACGTAGTGTTATTTTGTGAAATTCATGCATTTACTGGCCAATCTATCGCTTTACTTTGATTAAAATCAAGAAAATTCCTTAATCATAAAAATCCTTAAATCATGCATTCCATGCATGTCATGCTTTCACCATCCTTAGGTGAACTTCCCTCAATAGGGGTAAAATAGACATTTCACCTATTTTGATCCTTAAAATTCATTTAAACCACTTTTAGGATCATTATACAATATCAATGTATACATACATATTCAGTATACAGAAAAGCTTATTAAAATACGCGTAGCTACCTCTAGCTACTCACATAATTCCCTTACCTCATTTTCTGTACAGTCTGACCTTTCCCACTGATGTCTCGTCACGCAGTCCGATTTGCTCCGAATCCAAATCAAATCTCCGGCACTGCGGATACACATTCATCAGGTCAAATACAATACAATTAATTGTATTCACAATTTTCTGGGCTTAATTTAAATCATTGGGCCTGTTTTCCCATATTGGGCCCGATGCACCATAATGGGCCTTAATCGGCCTTAAGCCTGTTTACCACACTTTATCGAGGCCTATTGGGCTCTCTGGGCCCATCAGTAATTTATTTAGCCTCGTTCTAAATTCTCAGATAGCTTATGAATTATTTACGACAATTTATCCCAATTTCTAGAATTTAATTCATTTATGCGGAAATTAAATCCGTAATTCATGCGTTAAATGTCAATCACGCATAACGATATAAAATTGTCGTAAATAAGGGTCACTTACCCGTTATTTCATGATCATACACAAATCGAGGCTGTCTCGAGCTCTCAATGGATGCCAATTGTCGAGCTACACAATTAAATATATTTTCGGGTAAACTTTCAGTCGATTATTTATCAAATTAATATTCTAAAAATTAAATCGGTCAATTTGACCGCTTACCGACTTACCCGAAGCTCGATTGCATCACAGGAATTTTTCCCAATTTTTTCTCTTTTTCTTTTTCCCTTTTTCTTCCTTTTTTCCCTCTCTTTTTGGCTGAACCGGTCCAGTCCGGTTCAACCCGGTTCGGACCGCCGGTTCGGTCTGGTCCGGTTTGGCCGGTTCTGTCCGGTTCGGCCGGTCCAGGCTCCCTTTGGTCGTGCCGGCGCCGTCCGGCCGGTTCTCTGGGCGATTCCGGTGCCGTTCAGCGCGCCATGGCATGGGCTCCCTAAATCGGGCCTCGGCTGGGGTCGAATCGCAGCCATCGCCGGTGAATCGGGGTTCTCTCCCCCGCGGTCTTCTCCTCCGTTTCCGACGTTTTTCGGCCACCTCGCCGCGCGTCTGGGCTGCTGGAGGTTCGCCCGATGCTGGGCTACGTTCGCCGGTCCTCGCTGGCCTCTCAGCGTCGCCGGTGGTTCGCCGGTGACGAACCTCCCCCTCGGGTTCGGCCTTCGCGTCTTTTGCTTCGTTTCGCCTCTGTTTCTTTTCTCTTCTGTTTCAGACTTTTCATTTTTCTTTTTTTTTTTTTTTTTTTTTTTTTTTATAATTAAATTTTATTATTATTTTATTCAATAAAATAATAATAAAATTCCCAAAAATATCTAAAATAATCTTAGTTTATTCATTTAATCTGTAAATAATTTTCTCAGTCCGGTTTTGCCTTTTCGATATATTTTTCGATTATTTTCGAGATTATTTTTCGATGCGAAAATCCCGGTTTATCCCAAGAAATTCATATCTTGATCAATTTAACTCGAAATTTAATTATTTCTTCGTTATTGATCAAGATTTCTCATTCTCATATTTTTAATTAAATTTTCTTGTCTCGATTAATACCGAATTTTGGTCTTTTGACCATTTTGCCCTTGCACGTATTCGGGAATACCATTTAAGTCCTTTTGCATTTTTAAATGCACTCGAAAATATCGGGTCTTACAGTAAGTAAGTATGTAAGTATGCAAGTAAGTATGTAAGTAAGTATGTATGTAAGTATGTAAGTATGTAAGTATGTATGTAAGTAAGTAAGTATGTAAGTATGTATGTAAGTAAGTATGTAAGTATGTATGTAAGTATGTATGTAAGTATGTAAGTATGTAAGTATGTAAGTATGTAAGTATGTATGTATGTAAGTATGTATGTAAGTATGTAAGTATGTATGTATGTATGTAAGTATGTAAGTAAGTATGTAAGTAAGTAAGTATGTAAGTAAGTATGTAAGTATGTAAGTATGTATGTAAGTATGTAAGTATGTATGTAAGTATGTAAGTATGTAAGTAAGTATGTATGTAAGTATGTAAGTAAGTATGTAAGTAAGTATGTATGTAAGTATGTAAATAAGTATGTATGTAAGTAAGTATGTATGTATGTATGTAAGTATGTATGTATGTAAGTATGCAAGTATGTAAGTATGTATGTAAGTATGTATGTATGTATGTATGTATGTATGTATGTAAGTATGTAAGTATGTAAGTATGTATGTAAGTATGTAAGTATGTAAGTAAGTATGTAAGTAAGTATGTATGTATGTAAGTATGTAAGTATGTATGTAAGTATGTAAGTATGTAAGTATGTAAGTATGTATGTATGTAAGTATGTAAGTAAGTATGTATGTATGTAAGTAAGTATGTATGTAAGTAAGTATGTATGTAAGTAAGTATGTATGTATGTATGTAAGTATGTATGTATGTAAGTATGTATGTATGTATGTATGTATGTATGTATGTATGTATGTATGTATGTATGTATGTATGTATGTATGTATGTATGTAAGTATGTAAGTATGTAAGTATGTATGTATGTATGTATGTATGTATGTATGTATGTATGTATGTATGTATGTATGTATGTATGTTTTATTTCAAAGTAAGTATATAAATACTGTTTTGCTACAATAAGTAAGTTTATGTAATTTGATTAAAGTAAGTATGAAAGCTTTTGAAATACATGTTAACCCTGAATTTCTATATACTTTCGGGGTTGTTAGGATTATTTTAAATGTTTTCCTTATTGAGCTTTTCCAGAAGCTCATTCCCCTTTTTCTTCATTTTAGATTACCTACAGTGAGATTGCTCAGCTACTTATGGAGTACTTGAGTAGACTAGTGGATTTTGAGCCTTCCAGACTATCTTTAGTACACACTCAGATATACCATATGATGTTTATTTCTAGACAGTTATATTGTACAGATACTGGTGTGTAAATACCTTTGGGGATGTAATCTAATTTTATGGAGTTACAAATAAGTGGTTTTTGAATCAAATGAAATGTGTTGAATTTGTTAAGTATGGATATGACTGATTTAGTTGTGGAGTATGTCGAATCGGTAAAGGATAAGTTTAAGAAGATAAAAACAATTGTTTGTAATTATAAATTGTTGTTATTGCAGAAGAATAGGTTAAGGTATAAGAGGTTATGCTACCGAAATTTTTAGTAAACCTTAAATAATTAAAGGATTGGGCAAAGGATGAAACTAAGTAACCAACGTTGTACAGGAATACAACCTAAGTAAGAAATTAAGTTCAAAAAAAAGTAAGCTCGAACTACCGTGCTTCTGGGGCATTACACAACTTACATAAGCTTTATTAAATTTGACTATTTTCCTCAATTTTGTTTTTTGCTCGGTTTTACCCTTAAACATGTCGATTTAAGCTATGTCGATAATTTCTTTTCTTTTAACTTCAAACTTATAAATTTAATAGCTTAAACACTTATTCAAGTCTCTAGACAACACCTTACAACTTATCAACTTGCCAAATTTTCACACTTTTATGGTTTTCACTAAATCAAGCTATAAACTGAACTTTTCGGTATTAAACTAGCATTTTACAACACCTAATTCAACCGAATTTTATCTTCTCCCAAGCATTTCAAGGCAGGCCGAATTTACACAATACACTATAAATTATTTCATAAATTTCTACTTTAGCAAAAATCACCAAAATCATCAAACAACAACATATATAATCATCATCATCTTCCAACAACTCCTCACCTTGTTTAACAAACTTTGACCACTCTTTATTTCTCCAACAATGATTCTCACCTGTAGATATACATGTATACAACTTAGAATCATCAAAAACAAGATTTAAAACCAGCTAAGAAATCATAAACTTCAGTTTATTTTACCTCTGAAAGAGGGCAGATTTTTCTCCTGTTCTTCTCTCTAGTTTTTTGCCCAGCAAATGAACTTATTTAAGGCTGAATTTTTTATATGTTGTAGAGGACTTAGGAAGAAATATTTTCTTCTTCTTAGATGACTTCTAAAAATGCTTGGAAGGGGGTCGAAAAATTCGCACAAGGAGACCTTGGATACGACGCCTATGACTAGCTTTGGCGAAGGGTTTCTTTCTGGTTTTAGGTCAGTTTGTAGCGACCCTTTTTACGATACAATATGGTTAGGCTACGAGTCGATAATGGATCAAACAATGAATTCGCTTGTTCAATTACAATTCTTGGTGACAAATTTAAACAAAACCAATGGAGGTGCTTTCCAACTTATCAGCATAATTGTTCTTTTACAAAATAATCACCATTCACATTCCCTAGATATATTTTCCTATACATTATTGTACTTACAAAAATTTTAGATACTAAAGAATACTTAAATCTGGGTATACCTTTGGTGCAGAAGAATACTTTGCGGAACTATAGCTATGCAAAATAACCCTAATTACGAAAGTGGTCCAGCTACTGATGAAGCTCTATGGGGAAAAATAATGAGTGAGCTCAACGTGCTCAATAAGAAAAATATCTGGCAGATAGATAATTACACTATCTACATATTTGCATAATATGGTTATTATGTAAAATATATCGAGCGATCCAATAAAATCAGAGTTGGAAATCAATAATAGTTTCAATATCGATATTATAAACATTGAACTGCAATAAATATAGTTTCTAAAACTTTATACGGTAGAATAGATGATTTCCATACAACAATGTTGTTCATACGATCAGTTCAGTAAATCAAATAGATGAGACAAGATAGAACATGCTATAAACAATAATCAATATGACAATTGGCCAATGTCAGTGACTCCAAGCCTCACTGATCAGGTGTGCTGGGATGTCAATCGTCGTAGGAGTGGTCAGCTACCCAAACGGCTCACAATACAGTATGTCCAAAGATCGACAGCATAGTACAACGTACTCACATGCGTGTTACACGGTACATCCTACTCTGTGGACCACAATAATAGTAGCGATTCAGTAACAATAACAATAACAATGTAGAATGATTAACTGTTGCCTTTGTCTCAAAAACTGGTGCGAATCAAGCCGTGTGACACGCAGTCAACACGCGCTCAAGCATATTTTATCGGTACTAATTTAACACTAATTTATTTTCATCAAATCATTTATAAATTTAGTTCGGTGGATAAAACAATTCAAAAGAGGTTGGCTTATCCTTTTTCGGTCAAAATCCTCAGTGTGCAGTCTATGGCAATTAAGACTAGGGATTTTTCGATTAAAATCAATAATTAAAACCACATTGATATTTATATAAATAAACTAAATAAATTTATATCGGTAAAGATAGGCCGATTAACTGAGGCTAAAGTTTTTCTATAAATTTGGTGACTATAAAATCGATCTAGAGTATTCTATAATTTCAATAACCATAAAATCAATCTAGGATTTTATGTCTACGATTCCACAGAAAATACACGTAATTATTTCTAACAGCACACAGAAATTTTCCTTACTGTAAAATTTTCCTAGAATTTATATCTACAGTCCAACAGAAAATACGTGTAGATATCACTAACAGCTCACAACAATTTTTCCTTACCTTCGTATCTGTTGGTAGTCCTTAATGCCTCAGTGATGCGAGTTAATCTATCAGTTTTCGATAAGCTTGCTTCCTCCGGAGTGCTCTTAGTATAATGTACAAATGGTTGGCTTATGTTTAAACTTTCTCAGACTTATTGGTGCTTGTCTCAACACCTTCTGTGACATGGTATGTAGAGAGGAACAAGGCCCTTGATTTTTATGCAAGATCTTGAGAAAGTCAACTAATTCTTACTGAAATTCCAACAATGCCTCATGTTTAATGTCTTCCCACAGCAATAACTAAGGGAACTTGACAAAGAGTCGCATAAGATATTCGGTCTCATATACCATAGATGGACACATATCCTCTGTAATGATTTATTCATATTGTTAACACTTACCTTTTATACAAAAGCATCACGGGCAACGTTTTGTTGAAGTAAACATGTATTCCTTTAAAAATTTCTCAAACTGAATCTGTTACCTTGCTATCTTTCTTACAACTAAAATCAAGGTACAAGTTTAATATGTATTCAACATTTGGACTGCGTGGAAGTTTAACGAGCCTTTCTGAAAGTCTAACACTCTTCTTCGTTAGCATGTATGTCAAGTATGTCTTTAGCTTATATTGTTTGCTACTAGAATCATTCTTTCATTTCTTGCTCCTACCACTTTGGGATTTCTCTGTTTAAAATGGAACACACATGTGGTTCCTCTCTTGATAGCATGAGTTTTAGGCTTCATTTCTTCATCCTGTTTTGTGTTGAATGTTTCCTGTTTCTGCCTATTCTCTTTTGTCTCACCTCTAATAACACCACTTCATCCTCATGCAGTACAGCTTTGACCCTCTGAGGAATGTCCCTATTTCGCCCCGCTTCACCTTTGATCCTTACAAAACAGCCCCCAAACCCTTACATTTCTAGGCATTCTTCAGCCAGTAGCTAACCTTACTCACCTGTGTCCTTGTCCTCTCTTAGTTTCCTTCACTCTTATAATTTTTTATTGTTTATTTTTTTATACCTCCCCTTCTTACCCTCTGTTTTATTTTCTTCCTTGATCTTCAACCTTGTATCTTTTCTCGCCTTCTTTATTTCCTACCACTCCCATTCCCAGTTTTCAGTCTGTTCCCATGCTTTGTAGACCCTTCCCTATTTTCTGCCATCATCCTAACATTTTTCAGGTTGGCAGTCACCCACCGCATCTTCAGCCTAGATTAATGTCCTTTGATTTTTATCTTGTCTGTAACAGTTTCTTTCCTTATTCAACTGAGCCATCATCATCGTTAATATTTTTCTAATTTCCACCTAAACAGAATAGACAAGACAGACATCAGCATTGCTTCTGTGTCCCTCTCAAGCTGCTACAAACAGCAACAAGCTGTGGAAGTCTCAACTCTGGCTTCATGTTTCCATGTCTCACTATTGTTTCATCTTATAACTTATATCATATAAATATATATATATATGTATATATATTCTTCTCGGTCGTCAGCCCTATTCCTTTATTGTCAATAGCTGCCTCCCTAATCCCACATTTCCACACTACAGTACTTCAATCCAATTAATGTTTTCAGACTTTGAGCTGCAAGTTTTCTACCATTTTATAGTTGTTTCCAGCATGGTAATGTAAGGCCCATAAATTTGTATGTATTGTTTATGATTCCGGGATGTACAGACAAGTTACATTATATATGAATCATAAGAAATGGATATTTTTAAGTTCTAAGTGTGAATGAAATGCAAAATGAGTATAGAAGCAAATAAATGTGAGTTTAACTTTGGAAATCTAGGAAAATTACAGCTGAAATGCTGCAGATACAGAGCAGATCGATCTAATTGCAAGGGGAGATCGATATCATTGCCATGAAATTAAATGCCAAGGCATTCTGTAAGAGGGAGATCGATCCCTCAGTCAAAGCAGATCGATCTCATGTTACTTCTGCTTGGACAAGATCGATCTCTTCCCACAAGGCAGATCGATCTCTAGTTGCCTCTGGTTAGCAAAGATCGATCTCCTCGTAAGGCCAGATCGATCTCTAAAGTCCTCTGCCTGGCCAAGATCGATCTCATCCCTTGAGTAGATCGATCACTTCGAAGGAGGCAGATCGATCCCATAGCTTGCATTGTCGAATTCTGAAGGAGTTTAAACAAGGGCAGATCGATCTCTCACCCTAGGAGATCGATCTGATGAGGTAAATTCTATAAAACCCGACAGCTGAGTTCTTCATTTCACAAAACCACTCATCTTTCTCACTCTAAAAATCATCACCTCCCAATCAGATTTGAGAGAGATTCCTTTGGGTAAAGTTGTTCTTAGTGAGGATGAGAACAACATAGTCAAAGATTGGAAACTGAAACTTTGGATTGAAGGAGAAAAGTGATATTCCCCCAATTTGTCAAAAAGAGGAAAAAGTCAAGCTAGGTAAGATTTCAATACATCATCTTCTAGTATGTTAATCTAGATATTTTGATGAGTTGATTGGTGTATGTATTGTTGGTTGAAACATCCATAAGCATGTTGGAGCAACCATGACCTAAAATAGGCTTATTGAGAGAAAGTTGAAATGGCATGGAGTTAATGATGATTTAAGCATGTAGAGATGTTAGTAAGCATGTGTACAAAATTCTAAGATAGTTTTATGAAATCCATATGTTGGAATGGATGATGATTGAAAATGGGCATAAGAGGTGTTTGATAAATTGCCTTAGTGATGGAAATGATGAACTTAAGGCATTGTGAGATTAATGTCGGTTCAATATGAAACAGTAGACTCGAGGAGTCTAATGGATTCTTGAGAAATTAATAGTATAATCGAAATGGACGTAAAGGAGAATAATGTGCAATAAGATATAACGAGGCCATATTGATGTAAACAGACCCAATGCATCGATTTGAAATTCATGCAAATGAGAAATTGAGTGTAATAAAGTATACTAATGTGAGTAGCAAATGCTTGCAACTCCTGGAGATAAAATTCAAGCTGATTAGACTAGATCACGAGCATTGGAAATCAAAGGAAATTGATTCGAGCGTGATTCGAGGTAAGGGATTTATGCGAGCTATTAGAGATAGCATACGTATATTTCTTACCTGTTGTGTGTACATGAATACTATAGAGTATTTAGATATTGATATATCTACGTGAAAACTAAGTATGAGAAGAATGCTTACATGCACAAATTACATGCCTTCATTGCCTTGATTGTGAAAAGATGATTTAGTGAATGTTTTGTAAGTGATTGAGAAGGGTAATAATATACTGGCTCTCGATTTAACTATTATCATAAAATGCATGATTAAAAAAGTTAAAAGCTTTTAACTAGCGATTGAAGGGAGATTGCCCTCTCACTCATACTTAGTGAATGGAGCCATCTATTTCTTTTTCTGTGTAAACTTGTACTAGAGCCAAAGTGGTAATGGTAGATTTACCAGCTTTGCTCGCACAACATTTTAAAAGGATTTTGAGAAAAGAAAAAGCTGTTAGAGCTGAGTGAAGCTGTGTGATCCATTTGAGAGCTCGCACCAGATTTTGGGAATCATGCTAGAGCCATCGAGTACTGCTAAGTGATCTTACTCTGACTATGCTCGCATATGACCCCCTCGATTTAAAGTGATTATAAGCAAAACTGTGCTAGAGGCCTCACGTATTGCTGTGTGATCTTACGCTGAGTTAATCGCATGATGTTTTATGAGCTTTCTATGTGATGAGACAAAACTGAGCTAGAGGCCTCAAGTATTGTTGTGTGATCTTACGCTGAGTTGCTCACACGTGGTTTTATGATGTTTGCTGTCTGATGAGTAAAACTGTGCTGGAGCCATCGTGTATTGCTGAGTGATCTTGTACAGTCCTGCTCGCACATGATTTTGGGACAATGGAAATGGGTGATAAGGATCCACGGGAGCACGCTGTACCGTGAGTGTTAGCCACAAATTACTATGTGTCGTGATATCTTAGTGATTCTGTGTGAGCTGAAGGGATGGTTGATCTGCCTCCCTAAGCATGGGATTCCTACATACCTAATTACTAATGTTTACAATCGAGACTATGGCCATAAGTCCTTTTATCTGTGTGATATGACATTTTATCTCTACTGCGTGAGGTGACATGTGTCCCCCCTGCTGTGTGATACAGGGTAATATGATATCCCATAGTATGTCTCATGTATATTGATTTTTACTAAGTGAAAAGAAATTTCTAAGTGTGTTCTGTGTGAATAAAAATGAAGCTGTGTGATTTTGAATATGAACTGTGTGAAAAGAGTATGTTGCTGTGTGAATTGATGATAAATATGCATATACCCATCTAGCGAATTAATGTTTTCACACCAATGGAAGTTGCTTTAAAAGAATTGCATATGTTTTATAAGGAAAATAAATGTATGTATTTTAAGCATGTAGATAGTGTAGTTATCTACCTGTTTTCATATTTTTCCTTACTGAGCGGGTTAGTTCTCCCCCTTATTTTCCTCATCCACAGATTCTACACAGTAGTGAGTTACTGCAAGTTGTTTCTGCTATGATGTTCTCCAGTTCTCCAGCAGTACAGAGGTATACACTTATGAGAGAAAAAATTTGTATCATGTAAATTAGTGCACAATAAAGCTATCTTTTGTACGAAAGGGATGTATATAATAGAAACTGATGTAAACGCTTCCGCATATTTATAAAAGTAGAGTTTCTATTTCATTAAATGAAATTAAATTATAAAATGGATAAGATGTGGATATAGATGTTGACTTACAGCCCAACTGTTAGTAGTAAGTTAAGTCACGAGAAGAGGGTTGTGGGAGAGTTTTGTATCAAAGCTGAGTTGGTCTGATGTAAGTCAGTATCCATAGTTAGGAAATTATACATCCCTAAAGTACTTTGCATTATTTGGATACAATTGTGTATACCAAGCTGGAAATGTGACTGAGACACTTGTTATTGAGTATGCAAGATGTCATATAGACGATGTGAGACCCCGTATATGTATAGTTATAACATGTGTAATTGGATCAATGAATGCTAATGGACTTCTAATGTAAAGTGTAATTGATGTAAGTCCATGGATTCAATGTACATATGTGTAATATGATTTGTAATGTACATACAAGTTTCATTGTGTATGAATATGAAGGAATGAGTTCTTATAAGTGATGAATGAGATTGGTACTCAAAATGAGTAGTGTGGTAAATGGAAGGAAGTTGCATGAATATAAATGCTTCCATTTGGTTTTGTATAGTATACCTTTGGATATACAAGGAATGCACACAAGTTTCGATGTGAATAAGGTATGAATGGATGTCATTTTCAAGTCATAAAGGTGGACGGATGAGAAAATGGATATGGCAGCAGATTAATGATGTTTTGGTGTAAGTTGCAGCAGGAAAACTGCAGGAAATCTGGAAAATATGAAGGTCAGATCGATCTCATAGGATGAGAGATCGATCTGGAAGAGCCAGAATGCTCTTATTTGGGCAAGGAATAGAGTAGATCGATCTCCAATGGGGCCAGATCTATCTCCTAAATATTCTGTAATGAAAAGATCGATCCTCAAGCATATAGATCGATCTCCTTAACTCTCTGTTTGGGAGATCGATCTGAATTTTCGACAGATCGATCTCATGCTTAAAATATCGTGAAAAAGAGGGATTCAAGGGGACCAGATCGATCTCCTCCTAATGCAGATCGATCTCCTCAAGCTATTTCTATAAAAGGAGCATTGAAATCTGAAATTTTTGAGAAAACAACATCACCCTTCCATTTTTCACCCAAAACCTAAGTTTATCTCTCTAAAATCAGCCATTTCCATTAAGAATTGAGGGGAGGCTATTAGATATCAAGTTGTTCATTGTGAGGAAGAGAACAACAGAGTTGAAACCAAAAACCTCATTATTAGTATTGAATGAGCAAGGAGCATTTTCCATTTGGAGCAAGAAGAGAAACCAGATTTGGTAAGCTTCTAAGACTCTAATCCAAGTACATTATCTATTCTATTGATTTTGGAGTTGATTGGTATGTATATGGATGATAGAAATCATCTAGAAAGCAATAGAACACATATAACCTAGAAAATGGATTTAGTCTAGAGTGAGAAAGTGTAAATTGGGTATGTTGATGATTTATGAGATTTGTTGAGTTGGCATTTGAGTAATGTGGGTGATTTGAAATGGTTATGTGGAGTTATATTGTGAGTTTAGAGAAGTTATGAAGATGGGTATATGAGATGATTGATAAAATGTCATAGTGAGGAAATCAATGAAATATGAACACTATGAGCTTAATATCGATTTAATATCGATTTAATATCAATTTAGAATGAGTTAATAGGCCTAAAAGGAATCCATAGACTTGAGAAATGAAACGAGGCCTTATGAGCGTTAATAGAAACTATAGGTCGAATCGACTATAGTGAACGCATGATGTCCTGTTATATGGATCAAATATAATGTGAAATATGATTATGTGCAGCCTCGAAGAGTTCGTTGAAGACGAATCGTACCGCACGAGTGAGCAGTGCTAAGGAAATGGAATCACGCGTCGTGATTCCAGGTAAGGGAATTTTGTAAGTATATAAAGGTAGCTGCTCGTATTTTATAGGTACGTAGGGCTTTGGAAGAGCGCATGATTTTATAGAAACGTGTTTGACGATGTATGGAAATAACTACGAGTATTTGTATGAGATTTGGTTATTGAAATGGTATTGTAAAGAAATGGGATAGTAAGGCTAATAATTACATAAATCAAGTGTTTTGAATGCTTTCACAAAACATGTGTTTTGTTTTTAGCGAATTGATAGATAGGCTAGCTATTGTTGTTTGATGTTGTGTGATAGCACATGTGAAGTGCTAAATGTGTTTTGAGATTGATTTTGAATGTCCATGACCTGCCTATCATGTTTATGTGAATTAAACTGTGCTAGAGCCTAGCTCGCATCGAGTATTGATGTTTTCATATGTTTGAAACATTCTGGAGCTGAGCTCGCATGTTGGTTTGAAACTATGATGATGCTTTATAAACCGTAATGGAGATTTTGCTCGTATTTGGATTTTGAGTGGTTTTCTTATGCATATAATCGTACTGGAGCGATGCTCGTACATGATTTCTTCATATTTTATGCATAAATGTCTTACTAGAGCATTGCTCGTACGAGGTGATTTATTATGATGCATGAATTCGCGCTAGAGTGTAGCTCGCGCAGGCTTTTCACACTGTGTTATGTATGAGGCCGTGGTGAGAGTGATACAGATTGGTGTTCAAGGAACCTAACCAGCATAACAAACCTCTTGAGTGGGGTGAGAGTGAGGGGCTAGGACCTGACATAATCCATTCAGGGAACCCAACATGCCCAACAGAGCTCTTGAGTGGGCTGAGGGTGAGAAGCTAGGACCTGAATCAGGGAACCCAACAGGGGCGAGCTAGGCCATGAGGGGCTAGGACCTGGTATTAAGAGTACTCCCACGTGCACTCGGGACTAGAGGTTTCACTCGGTATGGGGTAGATAAAACCTACTGCAAGCACCCCCAATCCATCTTATGGGTCGCGGAGTACGATGTACCATGTATATCACATGGAGTACGATGTATCACATGATGGTTACTTGATTTGGAAAGTCTGTCGGAGAACCAACCCACCTTCGTACTAGCATGATACCCCACACACTGGGATTTGTGTGGTCTGGGATGATATGTGACATAGTTGGCCAACATAGTCAGTCGAGATATAGTGACTCGTCTCCTTGCTTGATTTACATAATACCACATGGTTTAAATACTTGAGTGTGATTTGACTGTCCAGGGTAGACCCGAAGGAGGGGTCGAGCCTTGTGGGATTTAATTTGTGAGATGGTAATGATGTTGTGATTGTGAAATGATTTGTTTTTTTATTGTGAAATGACTTGATGTGACTTTGGGGTATTGAGAAAGAGATAATCAAAAAGGATGTTTCTTAAACGAATTGCCCTTTTTATGAGATTTGATAATTTATGAGCATGAGACGATTTTTACATGTTGATGTTACCATGTTTTATATGCCAATTTCCATGAATTTAAATACATGATATACGTATACTCATATGGCATAGTTTTAATTCCTCATGCTCCTATTATAAATGATTTATGCATAACATTATCAGCATGTAGATAGACACAATGATTCCTTTCTGTATCTAAACAATGTAAAAGCAATGATTCCTTTATGTATACTCATATGGCATAGTTTTAATCACTCAGAGGTATATACACAATGATTCCTTTCTGTATCTAAACAATGTAAAAGCATAGTAGCCAATTGAAATGTAATTATGGGGGATATAGATATCGGTAAACATGTTCTGTATAAGTGAATGATTTAATTTTGAATATATGACATCGTTTTTATTAATTGTGGATGAATGGTAAGTGGTGATTATTATTGAATCACAGCCCAATTGTATGTGGTGAGTTTGTTCACGACCGGGTAAGGTAACAGTAAAACGTAAAAATTTTATAGTGATTTTCGATTAAAGAGAATGAAAAAGGGTCGTGACAGACGACACACTCGTAGAGGAGAGAGTTCGCGCTCTCAGGGGCATAGAGATGAGCCCGAGAGACGCAGTGGATCCAGTTCTAGTAGAGATCCACCCAGTGTTAGTGATACCACTGAGGCACATTGTCACGACGCTCTCTCCCAGTATGTGACCTTTACCTTACCACTTACAGTTGGACTATGAGTCAACATCCAGTCCATCTCTCATCCATTTATGGTTTAATAAAGTTATACAAATGAGGTAGAATAGAAACTGGACTTTTATATATAAGTACGGAAGCGTTTACATTAGTTTCTATTATATACATCCCCCAAAATAAAAAAATACAAGCTTTACTGTGCATTAATTTATAGGATACAAAATTTTTTCATCTCAAATGTATACCTCTATACTGCTGGATAATCAAAGCAACACAATAGCAGGGATGACTGCGTTGTACTCACTACTGCGTAATATCTGTGGAGGAGGAAATAAGGGGGTGAGCTAACACACACAGTAAGGAAAATATGAAAGTAAGTAGATAACTACACTATCTACATGCTTAAAATACTTATATATTCATTTTGCTTGTAAAACATATGCATTCTCTTTAAAACAACTTCCATCAATGTGAAAACGTTAATTCGCTAGATGGGTATATGCATATTCACACAGAATCACACAATGCATTCTAATTCACACAGTTCATACTTAGAAAATGCTTTACATTTAGCAAATTAATATATATTGAGACATAATTGATGGGTTACCATATCCCTAGACACACAGCAAGGGAAACATACGTCACCTCACATAGTAGTGACTATGTTATATCACACAGATATAAGAAGACTTATGGCCATAGTCGGATTCCAAGCAACATTGATCTAGTGTGCAGGAACCCTACGCTTGGGGAGGCAGATCAACCATCCCTTCAGCTCATACTCAAATCACTACACATCGTACTCCATGGCTAACACTCATGGTACATCGTGCTCCTGTAGATCTTTATCACCCATTTCCATTATCTCAAAATCTCGTATGTACAAGACACACAACAATACATGACGGCTCCAACACAGTTTTGTACTCATCAGTCACATCTATAAACCATGTGAGGTCAATGTAAGACACACAGCAATACACGACAGCTCTAGCACGGTTTCACTCATCACACAGCATAATCATAAAAACTCATGCGAGCAACTCAACGTAAGAAACATAGCATACTTGAGGCATCGAGCACGGTATTACTAGGAAATTACATACGAGCATAATCAAAGCAAGACACACAGTGACAACGCCCGTCCTAAATTACCTAGACGTGTTAACAGCAAGTGCACGGGTTTGAGTCCCGAATTATCGTCCCACAGAGAATCTAATTGTCTCGACCCAATACTACCAAAATCAGTACAAATTTTTCGCTTTTGGAAAATCCTTCTTACCTCCTCGTGACAAATCCCTCTGAACAAGTCGGGCTATGAATCAATATCGATATACCAGTCTAACCATTAAGAAATATCACACGTAAACATACATACTGATATCATTTATCATATAATAGAGTGGTCGGTATGTTTTCTACATCACATGATTTTATATTTACATCCCCAAATATTCCTTCATATACAATATTGTGCTGTAAGCATACTAATACAAAATTCTATACATGGTGTATACCTGCAAGTCGATGGGAACCACAAAAAATCAGCTATGCCATCTACTCTCTACACCCGCTATCTCTATGGTGGAAACTCTAAAAGTGGGTGGAAAATGAAAGGGTGAGCTCCACATACTCAGTAAGGTAATAATACAAACAGGTAGATAGCTATACTATCTACTTGCTGATAAGAAATCAAGATATATGAGAGCATGAGGTAAAAACAATGATATGCCATATATATAAGTATCATCTGATCTAAAATAGGAAATCAGCATATTAAAACATGGAATAATTCTCATGTGAAAACATCTCATGCTCAAATGAATCAATACGTTTTAAAACACCCAATCTGGGTTAAAATGTGATACACTCAAAGAATCAAATCCATTTCAACAAAATAATTTATTTTAAAATTTTCGTTATAAAATTCACCCTTCTCACAGGGTTACAAGTCATGAAAGTTTCATAAAATCCCTCCATGGGAACAATTAAAACTCAATTGAAATCATAAGAAAATTGGGGCCTGACCTCTCATTCAGGTTTACCCTGGTCTATTAAAACCAAAGGATTTATCATGTGAGTTTATCATGCGAGACATGTAAGTGACTATATCGGTAACATTTAGGACTATGGCCATAATCTCGTGATCCCTGGCACACGGATCCTAGTGTGCAGGGTATCACACCTAAAACTGGAGGTGGGTCGATCCTACCCGCCAGAACAGCATAACAATATGATTGCGAGGGCAAGACTTGCTGTCTCATAGCTAATGCCACTCCACTCCAACAATCCCCACGGTACAGCGTACTCCATGTGATATACATGGTACAACGTACTCCATGAATCCAAGGTCAATCAGGGGTGCCTGTAATAGGTCTTATCCACCCGTGTCAATTATGTCTCAGTATGCATGTGTGAGTATATCACCTCACTGTGACACACACTCTACAGGAGAAAACTCCAACACGGCTACATACATATACACGATATCTAAAAACCTCGTGCGAGCGAAGTTCCGACACGGTTTCATAGAAATCAATGAAATCTGCGTACGAGCAGCGCTCCAGTACGACTTAAAATTATTATAAATTTAATCATAGTCCACGTAAGAGCAATGCTCTAGTACGGGTATGTATAAAAACTCAGTGAAAACCTCGTACGAGAAAAACTCCAGTACGGTAGTCATGTGAAATAAACCTGAAAAATAGTGCGAGCAAGGCTCCAACACTCTTTGTATGAGTTAAATTATAAAATCCAGTGCGAGCAGTGCTCCAGTACGATTAAAACTCATATAACACTGATAGGTGGCTCAATTTTATCAAAACATGTTAAATAAATATCAATAGGTATCTAACATGTGCCTTTAAACTTAAAACATGAAAATAATAGTTAACATATCCATAAATTGCTTGAATTAAAGCAATATCATCATGAAAACATTAAAATCATGAATTCCATGTAATTTCATAGCCTTACTACCCTTTTTGAAATTTTCCTAACTGGAGAAAAAAATAGTCATTTGTCACCATTTCCATTTTTTTTGCAAAAATTATTATTAAGTTTTCGGGTAGCCTAATGAAGTTAACGTAATGTAAATCCCCTCGAAACTACATACAGCTACCTCTAAGTGCTCATAAAATTCCCTTACTTGGAATCACGCGTGAGCTTATCCCGACTCGACCGTACCAGGTCTCTCAGTCCAATTGGCTCGTCTACGGAGCTGCATATAACCACATATGGGTTCAGTTCAAATATACTGATCAGCATTCACTCTTACTGATCGAATCTAAAGCGCTGAGCCCGTTTTACGTTATTGGGCCCGATTACACTTTAATAGGCCTCGACCCCTTTTTCAGCCTGTTTCCACTTTTTAAATCCCTTCTTCAGGTTTACTGCGCTCATTTGGCTTATCAATAATCATCGGGCTCCGTTCCAAACTCCTTAGATAGCCCGGATACTGTTTATGATAATTACTTTGAAATTTTGAATAAAATTCCTTTTCTGCAGAATTAATTCGTAAATTTGTAAAATAATCTGAACTCTGCATTAAAGGACTCATATTCTCCGTATTAAAATGTACTTACCTAATATGATGCGAGGTACGAAAATCGGAGCTAAATCTGCTCTCGTTCGGGCTCTGTCGTAACACTACACAATTATGCAAATTCGGGTCATTTTTCATCAATAAAATATTAAATTGAATTCTCGGGATTTATCATGCAGGTCAATCTCGACCCTCGATCACTTACCCGAATCTCGAGTCATCCACGGTAATTTTCTTTCCTTCTTTCTTTTTTTCCCTTTTCTTTCTTTTGTTTCTTTTCTTTTCTTTTTCCTTTTCTTTTTCTTTTTCTTTTCTTTTTTTCCTCTTTCTCGGCTATGGTGCTGTTTTGGCCCATTTACCATCGTCAGCGATCCCGACCATCTCGTCGACCGCCACTAGGCTCAAAAGGACCGCCTCGGCCAGTGGAGTGTCGGCTGGGTTGAATTGGTGTTAGAATGCCATGATTTGTCGGGACCGACGCGATTTCTCCTCGGATCTTTCGTCTGCCGATTCGCCGGAAATAGGGGTCGTCGGCGCGCGTTATCGATATCGTTAGGTTCGTCGGACTGTGCTCTATCTTCTCTGACCTTCGCCTGGGCTCGTCGATAGCCGGTGGCTTGTCGGGGGTCTCGGGTTGCTATCGGGTTTCTGGGTTCTATTTTCTGCGTTTCTCTCTCCCCGATTTCTTTCAGATTTTTCGATTTCTTTTTTTTAAAAATTTATTTATTATTATTTTAATCAATTAATTCCATTAAAATAATCAAAATATCCCTAAATATCTTTAAAAATATTATTTAATTCATTTAATCAATAAATGAATTTATCGATCTATTTTCGTCTTTTCGGTATATTTTTCGATTATTTTCGGGATAATTTTTCAAATTAAAAATCCCGATTAATTTTAAATTAATTTCGATTAATTCTCATAAATTCCAATAAATTTATATCTATATCAATTGGACTCAAAATTAACTATTTTCCTCGTTATTGATCCAGATTTCACAAATTCCATATTTTAATGAAAATTACTTATCGAATTTATACCAAATTTTGATCTTTTGACCATTTTACCCTTGCACATGTTCGGGACCAAATTAAATCGACTTTCTTTCATAAATCCACAATCTTTTCCCTATTTTCAATTCCTTATTTTCAGTCAACTCGATTAAATTCCTTAAACGAACTTGTTGGGTCCTTGCTTTCCCGATTTATCCTTATTCGATTTTACGTATGTTATTTCGTTTCATCCACATTTATCATATCTGAATCAACCATCTTATGAATCCATTAACATATAATAATTTCATACAATGTGGAAATCATAAGAAATATCACACAAAGATGCGAATCTCACAATCTCCCACACTAAAAGAATTTGTCCCTCCAAATTAGAACCAAATCAATCGGTAAACAACTCCGGGTACTTCTCCTATATCATGCTCTCTAACTCCCAAGTAGCTTCCTTTGGATGGTGATACTGCCATTGAACCTTCACCAGGGAGATCCTCTTGAATCACAATACCTTCTCATTCCTATCCAAAATCTGAACCGGTCTCTCAACATATGTCATACTGTCACTGAGCTCTAATAGCTCGTAGTGAATCACATGTGACGGATCCGGATGGTACTTTCGAAGCATAGAAATGTGGAAGACACTGTGTACACCTACCAACTCTGGTGCAATGCCAATCTATAGGCCTTATCTCCCACTCGCTCCAGAATCTCAAAGGGTTCAATAAAACGAGGGCTTAGTTTACCTTTCTTACTGAACCTCATGATACCCTTGGAAGGAGAAACTCTCAAAAACATTGACTCACCCTCTACAAACTCTAGTGGTCTGCGTCTCCTATCAGCATAACTCTTATGTCTGCTCTGAGGTGTCCGCAATCTATCGCATAGCAATCTGACATCCTCAGAGGCCTGCTGCACCAAGTCAGGAGCAAATAACAGTCTGTCATCAATCTCTTCCCATCCAATAGGAGAACGGCATTTGCGACCATACAGTGCCTCATACGGTGCCATCTTGATACTCGAGTGATAACTGTTATTGTAGGCGAACTCGACTAATGGCAAATGATCATCCCAGAAGCCTCCAAAATCTAGCACACACACTCTCAACATATCCTCCAGAGTCTGTATAGTCCTCTCTGACTGACCATCTGTCTGAGGATGGAAAGCAGTGTTAAATCTCAACTGGGTCCCCAACGCTTCCTGAAAGTGTTCCCAAAAATGGGAAGTGAAGCAGGCATCCCTATCAGAAACAATGCTCACTGGAACGCCATGTAGCCTGACAATCTCTTGAACATATAAGTTCACTAACGTACTCAAAGCATTTGTAGCTCTCATAGCTAAGAAATGGGTGAATTTCGTCAGTCTATCCACAATCACCCAAATAGCATCATGACCTCTGCGGGTCCTCGGTAATCCCGTCACAAAATCCATGGTGACATGCTCCCACTTTCATGTCGATATCGGTAGAGGTTGCAATAATCCTGCAGGCTTCTGATGCTCTACCTTCACCTGCTGACAAATGAGACATCTCGCGACATACTCTGCTATGTCTCTCTTAGTCCCAAACCACCAATAAACTCTCCGGAGATTCTGATACATCTTCGTACTTCCCGGATGTACTGTATACCTCACTTAGTGAGCCTCTGATAAAATCATTCTCCTGATCTCAAGATCCTCGGAAACACATATCCTACCTCGAAACCTTAGTAAACCATCAGTACTCAATACAAAATTGGTATCTACACCTGTCTGTACCTGACTCATCAACTGAATACATCCTTGATCACTCTACTGAGCCTGTCGGATATGATAAATCAACTCTGGCTCCAACCTCAGGCTCGCAATGATCTCAACTCTGTCAATCTCATGGGGTGCTATGTCCAAACTGAGGCTCGCGAACTGCTCTAACAGGTCATATTCTTGTACCATCATAAATGATACCAACCCTAGGCTCTTCCTGCTCAAAGCATCAGCAACTACATTAGCCTTACCCGGATGGTATAATATCTCGTAATCATAATCCTTCAAGAGCTCGAGCCATCTCCTCTGTCTCATGTTCAGCTCCTTCTGCGAGAATAAATACTGCAGACTCTTATGGTCAGTAAAGATCTGAAACTGCTCACCATATAGGTAATGGCGCCATATCTTCAGTGCAAACACTATGACCACCAACTCCAAATCATGGGTTGGATAGTTCCTCTAGTGATCTTTTAACTGTCTAGATCCATAGACAACTACCCTCCCATCCTGCATCAATACATAGCTCAGTCCATTATGAGATGCATCTGTATATATCGAGAAACCTCCTGAGCTAGTAGGTATGGTGAGAACCGGAGCAGTGGTCAACTGACACTTCAGCTCTTGAAAACTCCTCTCACAGGCATCATCCCACACAAACTTAACAGCCTTCCATGTGAGACGTGTCAACGGAGCAGCTAATCTCGAGAAACCCTCAACAAATCTCCTATAGTATCCTACCAAACCTAAAAAATTTTGAATCTTTGTGACTGTCCTGGGCCACTCCCACTGAACAAATTGTCTCTCTTTGAGGGTCTGTAGAACTATCCTCAAGTGCTGGTCATGGTCCTCCCTGGATCTGGAGTATACCAAAATATCATCGATAAACACAATCACAAACCGATCTAAGTATAGCTTGAACACATCGTTCATCAAAGCCATAAATGTTGCGGGGACATTAGTCAACCCAAATGGCATAACCAAAAACTCATAATGACCATAACGGGCCCTAAATGGTGTCTTGGGCACATCCTCCCTCCGTATCCTCAGCTGATGATACCTAGACCTCAGATCAATCTTAGAAAAGACCTGTGCTCCCCGAAGCTGATCCAACAGATCATCAATGCGTGGAAGGGGATACTTATTCTTAATAGTAGCCTAATTCAACAATCTATAATCAATACACAATCAGAGGCTGCCATATTTCTTTCTCACAAACAAGACCAGAGCTTCCCAAGGTGATATACTTGGTCTAACAAACCCCTTCTCAAGCAGATCCTGTAACTGCTTCCTCGGCTCCTCCATCTCAATCGTAGCCATCCTATACGGTGGTCTCGAAATTGGTTCTGTACTAAGTACTAAATCTACCCCAAAATCCATCTCTCTAGTTGGTGGTAATCCTGGTAAATCGTCTGGAAAGACATCAGGAAACTCCCTAACCACTGGAATATCTCTCAAATCTGATCGTACCTGGTCCGTATCAACCACATATGTGATGAATCCTTCAAAATATAAATCATAAAATCAGTAAAAATTCATTGATCCTTTTAGAACAACCACTAATTGCATTACTTTTCAGGAAAATCTTACAACACATCTTTCGGGGGTATTAAACGTTAACGTCTTAGAAAAGCAATCTAACACAACACGATTGGCAGCCAACCAATCCACTCCTAGTATGACATTGAAGTCTCTCATATACATCAAAATAAGGTCGGCTGACATTTCTTTTTCCCCGACTTTCAATTTACAGTCCTTAACTACATACTCTACTAGCTGACTAGTGTTTATGGGGGTAAGTATTAACAATTTACTACTCAAAGGGGTAAGCGTTACATACTTAGACAATTTATATGCAAATGAAGGCGATACGAATGAATGCGTGGCACCAAGATAAATCAAAACATATACTTCTAAATCAAAGATCAGGATGGTACCTTTCACCACATCAGACGACTGATCTGCCCTATCCTGGTCCAAAGCATGAACTCCCCATGTACCCAGCACTTACTTCCCTTTCTCTTTGGCAGTAGCTCTCCTCCTCTGAGCAGGAACCTGAACTGGAGCTCTCTCTGGCTCCTTGCCCTTCTGTGGGGCAGTGTCTGGTCTCTCTGGGTAATCTCTCACCACATGCCCTGGCCTCCCACAACGATAACATACTACAGTAATAGGTATAGGTACAAGACAAGGTCTAGTACCATGATATCTGCCACATCGCCTACATTGATCAGTAGTAGGGCGTGGTCCTCCAATGACAATGCCTCTAGCTGGCGGTAAAGCTGGATGAACAGGGGGTCTATCTGTCCTCTCCGAACCTCCTCAATCTTCGGTCTCTTATCAAAGAGCCGTACCCCTCTCCTGACAAATCTATCTCTCTCGGGTCTCTTTCGATCTCTATCTCGACTCCTACTAATCTTTCCTAACTCGGAGACGTTCCCCTCATAATCCTGCTCACACAGCTGAGCTCTATGTACTGCCTCCTTATAAGTCAAAACATCAAAGGGAGCCAACCGAGATCTGATTGCTGGTCTCAGTCCATCTATAAACTTTTGGACCTTTCGATCCTCACTGCTCATCGTCTCTAAATCATATCTCCCCAAAGAGATGAATCAAGTCTCATACTCATCAATAAACTGGTTCCCCTAAACCAAACTCATAAACTCCATCCTCAACTTCCGCTGTGTAGTAGCGAGAACATACTGCCTCCTAAAGGCATCTAAAAATATCTCCCATATGACCTCTACATGTCGAGCTCTCAATATAGGCTCGATAGATCTCCACCAATGCTCTGCCACTCCCTGAAACACAAATACGATAAAAGCAACCCTCTCAGTAGTAGTGCACCTGAAAAGCCTATATAGCTTCTCAATCTGATACACCCTATCCTCTGCTACTACTGGGTCCATCCTCTCATGGAAGACTGGAGGTCTAAACTTCTGAAAATGTCTAAATCTAGCAAGATCACACTCATATCCAGCATCCTGAGTTGGTGGGGGTCTTACTACCTCTGCAGCATGAGCCTGAACCTCGGGTAACTCTGCGGCCTGTGCCGACATCTCGAGATCAGCTGCTACCTATCACGCCGAATCTCGCTTATCCTTAGCCCCAAGCGCTGCCTGCTGCGCTACTATCTCAGCCAGGCTCTCAATACTCCGTTCAAGTCTAGCGAAGCATGCCTTAGTCTCATCTAGTCTTACAGCAGTACCCTCGGGTACCTGACTAGTTTGTATACCATCGGCACGGCCTCTAGGCCTGCCCCTACGGTCTCTAACACGTGTACTAGCCCCTCTACCACTGCGGGTGATCGGCATAATGTAAATCCTATAATCCAAGATCATTTGTTAATTTAAATCCCATCTAGTATACACTTTGACATCTCAAACAACAGAGTACTAAGGAGGATGTAATTTTCCTTAACGACCACTATCGACTCTTATCTGACCAACTCTAACACTTAATTGCTTACTTATCGATACTAATTCACCTCTGACCAACCTCCGCTCTGATACCACTTTTACTGTTACGACCCAATACTACCAAAATTAGTACTAATTTTTCACTTTTGGAAAATCCTTCTTACCTCCTCGTGACAAATCCCTTTGAACAGGTCGGGCTGTGAATCAATATCGATATACCATTCTAACCATTAAGGAATATCACACGTAAACATACATACTGATATCATTTATCATATAATAGAGTGTAGTCGGTATGTTTTCTACATCACATGATTTTATATTTACATCCCCAAATATTCCTTCATATACAATATTGTGCTGTAAGCATACTAATACAAAATTCTATACATGGTGTATACCTGCAAGTCGATGGGAACCACAAAAAATTAGCTATGCCATCTACTCTCTACACCTGCTATCTCTATGGTGGAAACTCTAAAAGTGGGTGGAAAATGAAAGGGTGAGCTCCACATACTCAGTAAGGTAATAATACAAACGGGTAGATAGCTATACTATCTACTTGCTGATAAGAAATCAAGATATATGAAAGCATGAGGTAAAAACAATGATATGCCATATATATAAGTATCATCTTATCTAAAATAGGAAATCAGCATATTAAAACATGGAATAATTCTCATGTGAAAACATCTCATGCTCAAATGAATCAATACGTTTTGAAACACCCCATCTGGGTTAAAATGTGATACACTTAAAGAATCAAATCCATTTCAATAAAATAATTTATTTTAAAATTTTCATTATAAAATTCACCATTCTCACATGGTTACAAGTCATGAAAGTTTCATAAAATCCCTTCATCAGAATAATCAAAACTCAATTGAAATCATAAGAAAATCGGGGCCTGACCACTCCTTCAGGTCTACCATGGTCTATCAAAACCAAAGGATTTATCATGTGAGTATATCATGCGAGATATGTCAGTGACTATATCGATAACATTTAGGACTATGGCCATAACCTCATCATCCCTGGCACACGGATCCTAGTGTGCGGGGTATCACACCTGAAACGGGAGGTGGGTCAATCCTATCTGCCAGAACAGCATAACAATAGGATTGCAAGGGTAAGACTTGCTGTCTTGTGGCTAATGCCACTCCACTCCAACAATCCCCACGGTACAATGTACTCCATGTGATATACATGGTACAACGTACTCCATGAACCCAAGCTCAGTCAAGGGTGCCTTTAATAGGTCTTATCCACCCGTGTCAATTATGTCTCAATATGCACGTGTGAGCATATCACCTCACTGTGACACACAGTCTACAGGTGAAAACTCCAACACGGCTACATACATATACATGATATCTAAAAACCTCGTGCAAGCGAAGTTCCTGCACGATTTTATAGAAATCAATGAAATCTGCGTACGAGCAGCGCTCCAGTACGACTTAAACTGATTATAAATTCAATCATAGTCCACGTACGAGCAATTCTCTAGTACGGGTATGTATAAAAACTCAGTGAAAACCTCGTACGAGAAAAACTCCAGTACGGTAGTCATGTGAAATAAAACTATAAAATAGTGCGAGCAAGGTTCTAGCACTCTTTGTATGAGTTAAATTATAAAATCCATTACGAGCAGTGCTCCAGCTCGATTAAAACTCATATAACACTGATAGGTGGCTCAATTTTATCAAAACATGTTAAATAAATATCAGTTGGCACCTAACATGTGCCTTTTAACTTAAAACATGAAAATAATAGCAAACATATCCATAAATTGCTTGAAATAAAGCAATATCATCATGAAAACATTAAAATCATGAATTTCATGTAATTTCATAGCCTTACTACCCTTTTTGAAATTTTTCTAACTGGGGGCAAAATAGTCATTTGTCACTATTTCCAAATTTTTTTCGCAAAAATTATTATTCTGTTTTCGGGTAGCCTAATGAATTTAACGTTTGTAAATCCCCTCAAAACTACGTACAACTACCTCTAAGTGCTCATAAAATTTCCTTACCTGGAATCACACGCGAGCTTATCTTGACTCGGCCGTATCAGGTCTCTCAGTCCAATTGGCTCGTCTACAGAGCTGCATATAAGCACATGTGGGTTCAGCTTAAATATACTGATAAGTATTTCACTCTTGCTGATCGAATCTAAAGTGTTGGGCCCGTTTTACGTTAATGGGCCCGATTACACTTTAATGGGCCTCGACCCCTTTTTCAGCCCATTTCCACTTTTTAAATCTCTTCTTCGGGTTTACTGGGCTCATTTGGCTTATCAATAATCATCGGGCTCCGTTCCAAACTCCTTGGATAGCCCGGATACTGTTTATGATAATTACTTTGAAATTCTGAATAAAATTCCTTTTATGCAGAATTAATCCGTAAATCTGTAAAATAGTCTGAACTCTGCATTAAAGGACTCATATTATCATAATTAAAATATACTTACCCAATATGATGCGGGGTACGAAAATCAGAGCTAAATCGGCTCCGTTCGGGCTCTGTCGTAACACTGCACAATTATGCAAATCCGGGTCATTTTCCTTCAATAAAATATTAAATTGAATTCCCGGCATTTATCTGCAGGTCAAACTCAACCCTCGGTCACTTACCCGAATCTCGAGTCGTCCCCAGTAATTTTCTTTCCTTCTTTCTTTTTTTTCCCTTTTCTTTCTTTTCTTTTCTTTTATTTTCTTTTTCCTTTTCTTTTTCTTTTTTTCCTCATTCTCGGCTATGGTGCCGTTTTGGCCCGTTTACCGTCGCCGGCGATCTCGGCCGCCACTACGCTCAAAAGGATCGCCTCGGCCAGGGGAGTGCTCGGTTGGGTTGAACCGGTGCTGGAACGCCGTGATTCGTCGGATCGACGTGATTTCTCCTCAGATCTTTCGTCCGCCGATTCGCTGGAAATAGGGGCCGTCAGCACGCATTACTAGTACCGTTAGGTTTGTCGGACTGTGCTCTATCTTCTCTGACCTGCGCCTGGGCTCGTAGGCCGTCGGTGGCTCGTCAGGGGTCTCGGGTTGCTATCGGATTTCTGGGTTTCGTTTTCTACGTTTCTCTCTCCTCAATTTCTTTCAAATTTTTTTATTTCTTTTTTTTATTAATTTATTTATTATTATTTTAATCAATTAATTCCATTAAAATAATCAAAATATCCCTAAAATATCTGTTAAAAATATTATTTAATTTATTTAATCAATAAATGAATTTATCAGTCTATTTTCGTCTTTTCGGTATATTTTTCGATTATTTTTGGGATAATTTTTCGAATTAAAAATCTCGATTAATTTCGAATTAATTTCGATTAATTCCAATAAATTTATATCTAGATCAATTGGACTCGAAATTAACTATTTTCCTTGTTATTGATCCAGATTTCATAAATTCCATATTTTAATGAAAATTACTTATCGAATTTATACCGAATTTTGGTCTTTTGACCATTTTACCCTTGCACGTGTTCGGGACCAAATTAAATCGACTTTCTTTCATAAATCCACAATATTTTCCCTATTTTCAATTCCTTATTTTCAGTCAACTCGATTAAATTCCTTAAACGAACTTGTTGGGTCTGTGCTTTCCTGATTTATCCTTATTCGATTTTACGTACGTTATTTCGTTTCATCCACATTTATCAAATCCGAATCAACCATCTTATGAATCCATTAACATATAATAATGTCCTACAATATGAAAATCATAAGGAATATCATACAAAGATGCGGATCTCACACTAATTAGCCTAAGTACCAGTTACTTTTACCCTAAGTATATCCTAGCAAATTATGAAAATTCAGTGGGTGATCTACAAGGCTTAAATTAAAAAGGTACTGAAAAACAATAAAAATAAAAATTATAAAATAAATAAAATAGAACTAAAATTACTTATCGAGCTCCTAGCAAATAAAAGCAATAATCTATATAAGAGAAATACTAAAATTAAATTAATCAGTCAAAAAGATCGAGATGCAAATATAAAAAAATGTAAATTAAAATGATTAAAACTAGAAAATTCTAATATGAAACTAAAAATTGCATGTATTAAATTTAATGCAAAATAATCTAACCTATGGTCTAATTCTATTCCTAAACCTAACTCTAAATCTAAATGTCTAAAATGATGACTCTAATTAAATGTAACTATAGCTAATTACTAACCTAACAAAATGTCTAAATAAATAATAAAAGCTAAATAATGCATGAAAAATAAATGTTTTTGGATTTTTATTTTTTTTAAGGTTTAAAGTGAAAACTAACTAACTAACTAAAATTGCATAAATTAATTCTACCCCTAATTTAATTCTAAATGCAATACATGAACATTCTACTTAAAATGAAATTTTCACCCTATTGTAATCAAAAATTGACTATTAACATAATTAAAACTAAATTCTAAGTTAGCAAGCAAAGAAAATTTAGCTAACTCTCAAAGTACTTCAAAATCTATTTTTACCTAAGCTAACAAATAATAATAAGAAGCTTAAAAATATTTAGCAAATAATATAAAACATGATAATTAAATTGGGATGTTTAAATGCTGCCAAACATGGCCTTGTACAGTTTGCCAATCAGCAACCTGCCCCGACCCCTGCCATGCTGCTCTCATGTCTGTATACTGCTGTTGTAGTGGCTCCTGCTTTGTTCTAGCTGGCCATGTTTTGCCTTCAGCCATGCAAAACAGTTTGCACTGCACCCCTGCTTCAATCACGCCACAATGTTCCTGCAAATACTGCCTACAGCAGGCAGCTCCCAGCCATCAACTAGCCACGTTCTGATTTTGAGTTTGCTGCTACCACATTCCCTGCCCAGTTCTAAAATCACGATGATACAGTAGCACACGAAGCAGTTCCTGCTCTTGACAGTACGCACCAGCTGCAGGCGGTAATACAATCCACAGGCCGCTGCAGTAGACGTTCGTGACACTACTTCCGCGCCTTTGCCCCAGCACAAGCCAGTACTGAACCAGCAAACAGCAGTACTTTCAGCCTCCTCACGTTGCCCAGAAAATAACTGTAGCTTATCACCAGCAAACACAACAGTGAACTTAAAAGCATAGATGAGCCAGAATAGAAATGGCAGTAGGCAGAATAGCAAGGAACCGAGTTTAAATCAATAGAAAGGAAGAAAAGATGTTTGAAGAGTTTTAAATAAGTGAACCGAGACTAAATATAAATTGAAGGAGAGTTGAGAGCTAATGACTGTGACACCTAGCCTCCTTTCAGCATGCACCACCATTGTTGCTGCCAAGTTTAGCAGACCAGCCTCCTCACACAGCAATGTCGCGGTTTCTACTACAATACAGTCCACCGGCCACCCACAGATTCACCAAGCACAGAACACCAGTGAGCTAGGCAGTTGGGTAGGACTGGGAACATCTTCTGCTTCCGGACTGACCCTTGTGATTCTCTGACCAGTGGCTATCAAGCAAACTCACAAGAGATTAAATCCAAACCGAATATGCATAACATAAGCTCAAAGTTATTTAATGGAGATAAACTGTAATGAACTGAGTTTCAAGAATCGTTCACAGAAAGTTTTAAACTAAAACAGAAATTAAACAGCTTTTAATGACGTGCGCGAAGAAGAAGAAGAGTATGGGAAAGATTGACTATGTAATATTGCCTCCTCGGTTCAGCCCTTGTAACTTCTCTATACCAGCCACAGATCCTCCCCATAGTCCCAAGATATTAAAGCTAAACAAGATGATAGTAACAAAGTATTGTTTTAAGAGATCGGTATGAACAATAGATTTAAATAACATGCAAACCGAATAGTAAGCAACCCAAATGAGCACAAAAGAAAGGAAAATGAAAACAAATATCGTAAAAGAGAATACTAACTACTAGAGTGGGACTTCTTCATTTTTTAGAAAATAAACTTAAAGCTTGTAAGATTCTATAACAATGGTGGCTTCCAAGAACCAACGTGAAAAGCTTTAAAAAAAAAAAAAACAAGAAAAAATAAACCTAGCAATAAAATTTTAACCTAAAAAACTGAAGCTACCCTAAAAACTACTTACCCAAAACTACCTTCTATTCTACTTGGATTTCAATTGCTCATCATATTCTATTTATACACAAAATTGGGGGGTACAATGATAATTTCTAATTCTAGATGAGTTAGCATTGTTTGGCCACTTTTCTTCACACCATTGTCTTCTAGAGAAGATATTTTCATGTCACTTGTCTTCTTGTCAGCTTGGATGTACGAGGAGGCATGGCATGTGTCTTCTAGAAGGTGGGCACGGTATCTATCAATCTTATCCTTCTGAGGCGAATAAAATTCGAACACCCGGCATCACACGTGTCCAGACGAATAGTGACTTAGACTACGAAATGGTAGTAGTCCAGTCTCTTTTAGCCTATTTTCAACCTAATTTCTACCGAAACGACTAAAATTCATCCGGATTTAATTTACCTGCACACAAGAGAATTTTAATTAAATTGAGGGGATAATTAATAAAATAATATGTGGATTAAAATAATTAATTAAGAAATTAAGCACAAATAATTCTATTTTAATATAATTATGACACCCCCAAACTTGAGATTTTGCTTGTCCTCAAACAAAACAAAATACATGTAGGAATTGACAAGTACTAAGATAAAGATTTCCCCAATATTATCCTCAAAGAAAAAGTACAAACTCTGATATCGAAAATTCATAATTACAAGTCTAACACTCAAAATCATTCAATCATAAGTCCTAACCCAAATTAGACTCCTCATGTGTGTGTGTGAAAATGTCAAAGCCACTTTACAATACCTTACCGGATCAGATTATGCAAACACAATGAATGCAAAGTCAATGACAAGTGATCTTTCCCATAAGTTTGCTTTTCACTTATCTCTCCACTAATGTAGTCACACTTAACCAAAGATCAATAGAACTTCATTCAGCTTGTAATGTAAGGCTAGGACTAAGGTATGATAAAGTCAATTTAGGTTTAATTACCCCTCAACATGCATTACTTCTAGGACATTTAATGTCAGAGCTCATAATTTGTTCCCCCAAACTTATTTATTTTGCTAATCATTTTTATTCTATTTTTGTATTTTTCTTCTTCTTTTTTTAATTTCACTTTCACCTATAACCCATATGTACATAGCTCAAGATATATCCTATTGAATTTACAGTTTTCCAGATAAGGGATAGGAAAAGAGTATTTAAGCTAAGAAAAAAATAAGCAGGTGTATTTACAAAGAAAAACTTATTTGGCCCAGATCGGTGACAAGGGATAGAATATGTACAAGGATGGCTAGAAAGGCTCAAACAATCCAAAGATGGCCTAAATAATTTCCCTAATTAAGAGTGATCTAATATTTCACCTCGAGATCAGATCAAACAAATTCTAGAATATGATGCACAAAATCAATTGAACAATTGCAATCATATGTCCACATAAGCTTTCTCTAAATAAATATAGAGATTCATGACATGACATATGCATAAAATGAGGAAATCACAATCAGAATCAAGACAAATTCAAGAATTCAACTTCATGCTTTTCCTATAATCATGCTTCTTATTCAATCAAAGTCAGACTAAATCATGGGGTTATATCATTGGAATATGGGAAAACTTCGTGCTAAGTACTAAATCATCCCAAAATTAAGAAACGTAAGCTCATATTTTCAAAAAAAAATTTCAATTTTGCCCAAAATTTTTCAAAAAATGCTCAAGTGAATCCCCACCCCCAAATTTAAAGTGCACAGTGTCCTCAGTGTGCAGATAATATAAGAATTAAAGTTCAAGAATAGAATACTCTTGTCACGCCCCTGAAGCGCGAAAAAATGGGGCTAATTTTAACTTTTTATCCATTAACTATGTTGTTTTCCTGTCCATGTCTAGATTTAAAACCTCTTTTATTTTAAAATTTTTGGCAGCATAACGGCTGCGTTATGACTTAACCCAACCTGCAGAGTTTGAAACACAGTTTATATTATTCAACCCACATCCTCAATACTTTACATTCATATCTTAGAATCATATAACAACTAAATATATTCATTCATTTATACTGCGTAACTAAGACTCTGTATACAATCATTTACATCTATTACATCCCAAAAGTTATATACAATAGTGTCCATGCATTACATCATGTCTGGAATATAAGTAAAGTTGTACCTCAAGGTTACGAAAGTATCCGATGAAAGTTCGGACTACCTTGTCAACGACCACAATCTCGTAGGTGTAGTAGACTCGCTATAGATAATTTGAGAGATGGAGAGGAGGGGGGTGAGTTTTTCAGACTCAATAAGAGATACATTTAAAATAGCTTTAAATACTCAAAACATGGTAAAACTCATGGTTTTACAAATCAGCATAAACATGTACTGGAGTAGAGATGCTTACATTTCATAAAAGCAGTAAAAACATGCTTAAATAATAAGTTTACACATCATGCATCTTTGGTAAAACTCATATATAGTATGCATATCACGTCGTGTTAACAAGTAAAAAGTATCTCAAAACTTAATCATGCATATCATAACATGCTTATCACTTTGAAAATGAAATCTTATTATCGTATGCACATTTCGTAAAACATACTCATGGCTACCTTTAAAATCTCATCATAGAAAATTTGCACTCAATAAAATTATAAAACAAGTAGCATGAAATGTGCAAAAACATCTATATATATATATATATATATCATTTCGTCAATTCATCGGGTAGGGTCAGGCAATCGTCTCATATACTAGTCCCGAAGGACATCATACATCTGGTCCCGTAGGACGTTCATCATAGGTACATATGGCCATATACAGGGGAGCCGTAAGACTGGATCAGGGTCGTACGCTGCCCTATCTCTCGTGCACTACTAAATGGAGACTATACGCACGAACTCACGTGCATCCCAAGTGTGGACTATGCGTACGTTTCTCATATCAAGTCAGAGCCTGCCCGTTCTCTAGCTGTCAGCTAGGTAGATCCTCGATCGTCTCTATACGCTACCCTATGTATGCGAGATCGACCCCAGATCCTCTGACTATTGTCATATCATGCCTTTTTACCCCACAAAAATCCTTTTGGGCCTCTTACCCAATTGATCAAAATCATTTCGGGCCTCATACCCGAGTACTGAAAACCATTACGAGACTCAGACCCAATTTTCAAAATCGTTATGGGACTCTAACCCGTTTCTCATAGAAAACCTGGTTTTCATAAATCATTATGGGACTCTAGCCCGTTTCTCATAGAAAACATAATTTTCATAAATCATTGCGGGGCTCTAGCCCATGTAAATATGGAAAGCATAGTTACAATAGTTATTTCTTAGGACTCATACCCGTACCGTGAAAATATAGCTTAAAAGCTGTTTCTGGACTTTAACCCGTATCTTGAAAATATTGTTTCATAAAACATATCGAGACTTTAACCCGTAAACTCACATGAAAATACTATGCTTTCGTTTCAGAAGTGAAAAATCACTTTTATAAACATGTATGCTGTAAAAATGTATCTCATGAAATAAAAGTCATTTTGAAAGGTTAGGATAAGTTTATTTTGGTTTTGAGTGAATAGTATTCTTTCCAATTTTCGAGAAAGCCTTGTTTCATGGAAAATAAACTAACTATCCACATAAACATTTGGTAAGGTTGAGGAGTACTAATGCTACTCTAAATTATATCCCTTACCTCTTAGCGACTGATATAGAGCACTTTCCTCGATGCTCGAGTTTACCTCGTAAAATGTGTTGATAGATCGAGCTACTGCAAAATGAGTTCAACTTATCACATATGGCTTAAATTCATTTCAACATATCCAAATATGTGATTATATCGAAGTTTTGACCAAAAGTTGACTTTTAATCGATTTTACTCTTTTTGCTCGATTTTATCGGTATAAACCTCATTTTAATCGTATTTAACTTGTTTGGCACTTTTAGATTCACTTTCAATGCCTTCACAACATGTTTAACATTTCTAGCAATTAATTTCACTTCGTACACTTCACTTACATTATCGATTCTTGCATATTTCAATAATCTCGCCTAGTCAACACTATATCGAGCTTTTATAGTCTAAATTTAACTGTAACTTAACCTCATTTCATCATTCTAAAGACCTTGAACATGCTAACAACAACTAAATTAAATCCTATAATTTATTCTAGCCATTTTCCTTTCACAAAAAATCCACTAAATCCACCAACAACTAACATATATTCAAAACCAACCACATCCATCAATGTTCATCACTTTACCTCCACTTTCTCACACCTTTGACTAACCTTGACTTCAATCTCAGTTTCCAGAATTGTTCCTAAGCTGAAACACAATATAATTATAACTTAGAATCATTGAAAATCATCCAAAAATTTATCCCATCAATTTAAACTTTATTCTTCACTAACCTCTAAAACAGGACAGCTTTTGTCCTCAATTTTCTCTCTACCGTTTCAGGCATCAAATGACCTCCATTAAATCTATGTTATAGGGGAGGTAAATGAAGATTTTGTCTAACTGGACTGAGGTCTGAAAATGAGTGGAAGGTTGCTGAAAAAATCTTGAAAGTCAGCAGACCAAATCACGTTACAATTATGCTCTATTTTCATTTCTCTACCGATTAAGCTATCAAATGACCTCCATTAAATCTGAAATTTTTATATATGTGAGAGGAGAGGTAGAGGAAGGTTTTACCTGAAGAAATTGATGTTTGAAAATGAGTGGAAGGTAGCTGAAACAATTCAGCAAGTTACCAGACCCAATCACATTGTAACAATGAAGAAGATTGGTATGCTTGGGTTTTTCAGCTATCAAATGGTCTCTAAAAATTTTGGGATTTTTATATGTGTTATAGGAGAGATATATGAGTGTTTTCTATAACTGGACAGAAGCCTAAACATGATGGGAAGCTAGCTTACAAATTTCCACAAGACAGATGTGTAAGCAACGCCTGCGGCAGGGACAATGACTGAAGCTTTCGGGTTTTGGCTGAAATGAAGAGGGAACTTTGGCTTCTTTTGGAAGCTAAAAGTGTTAACGTAATGCCGGCTGAAAGTGGGTAGGAAAAGGTTCTAGAAAGAGATTAAAATAATTTATTTGTTAGGGGTTGTTTGGTGGTGTAAAGTCATGGGATTGTAGTCTTCATTTTAGAAAATTCCCCACTTAAAATTCTGATCAGATTTCTTTAAACTTTCACTTCTCCATTGTTATAATATGTCTATAGTATGTCCCATAAAAATTTTGGGGTCACTTGCTTAAGAAAAATTTCATGAACGAGCTCATTTTGCGCAATTTGGCTAATACCGAGCAAAATGAAAATAAGCTCTCGGTTAACTTTAAAAATTTATTTGAACCCCTAAATCTCTATATTTCTTCATGATTTTTATTTCCCATGTCAATTTCACATTATAATAATTTTCTATGGCCTCAGAATAATTTTCACGAATTTCTAAAATTTTATTCGGATTTATTTCCCTTATTAGGTCCTTTTTCTCGATTTAATTTAAAACCCGAGTTGGACTCACTTTTCCATTCCCAATCACTTAGTTTTCCCTTCTACACATCAGTTCATGCACATGACATTTTTGAGAAATTGTCAGGTCTATGACCTTACCTTAATTTGCGTGTCATTAGGTCCCACGCTACAACGGAGTGCTTTAATCGTCTACAGGCATGTAAAACGTTACATTGAGCTATAATTTACTTCTCATAAGAATCATAATATGGAAAAATATCGGGTTTCACAACTCCCCTATCTGATGATGAAGAACAATTGAAGCTTGATGAGAACGTGATGTTGCAAAGGCTATCTGTAAAATAAACAAAGAAAGAAACAACAAAAAAAGAAAAGAAAAAGAACTGTACAAAAAGTGAAAAGAAAAATAAAGCAATATAAAATAAAGTAAAGCTAAGTAGCAGGATCAGAAGTAAGAGGATCAGCTAAAGTGGTAATAAAATGCTAACGGTCAAATCTCCCCCAAAATAATACTTCAGTCTACACCCATTAACCATAAAGGGTTGCTTCAGGGTTTCATCCATGATTTCAATGGCTCCATGAGGGAGTACTTGTGTAATGATGAAGGGTTTTGTCCACCTAGACTTAAGCTTTCCAAAAACAGCTTCAAACGAGAAAAGTAGTACTTGCTGGCCTGGCTCGAAGTGTCTCTCCTTGATTTGCCTATCATGTCATCGCTTAATCTTTTCCTTGTAGAGCTTGGCATTCTCATATGCCTGCAACCTGAACTCATCTAACTGGTTAAGTTGTAGCAGCCTCTTCTCCCCCGCTGCATCTAAATTGAAATTCATATTCTTAAGGGCCCAATAGGCCTTATGCTCAAGCTCCACTAGCAAATGATAGGCCTTACCATAAACAAGTTGATAAGGGGACATTCCTAAAGGTGTTTTGAAGGCCATCCTATAGGCCCAAAGTGCATCATCTAACCTAATGGACAAGTCCTTCCTACTTAGGTTCACTGCCTTTTCTGGTATCCCCTTAATTTCCTTATTGGACAACTCTACCTGACCACTCGTTTATGGGTGATAAGCGGTGGCTACCTTATGTTTGACCCCATATTTCTTTAAAAGCACATCAAAACTCTTATTACAAAAGTGGGATCCCCCATCACTAATGATGGCCTTGGGTGTGCCAAATCTCGTAAAAATATTCTTCTTCAAAAACCTTATCACCACTTTGGCATCATTAGTTAGTAAAGCCATCGCTTCAATCTATTTTGACACATAATCGACGACCACTAGAATGTAGAGATTGCATTATGAAGGAACAAACGGTCTCATGAAGTCAGTACCCCATACATCAAAAAGCTCTACTTCTAAAATATTAGTCAGAGGCATCTTATTTCTTTTGGAAATATTACCTACCCTCTGATATCTATCACATTTCAGTACAAAGTAATAGGCATCCTTAAACAATGTGGGCCAATAATATCCAGATTGTAAAACCTTGGCAGCTGTCCTTTCTCCTCCAAAATGCCCTCCATAATCAGAAGAATGACAATGTCTAAGTATATCCTCTACTTCTTCCATGGGAACACGCCTCCTTAAAATCTGATCTTTAAATTACTTGTATAGGTAGGGTTCATCCTACACATAATACTTGACATCACTCAAGAACTTTTTCTTTTGCTGTGCAGTCAAATCGAGTGGCATCACATTGTTTACCAAGTAGTTTACAAAATCAGCGTACCAGGGCAAACTGGAGTACCCGAAAGTAAATAACTGCTCATCAGGAAAGGACTTATTGATTACTATACCATCTTCTTTCAGTCCACTCTCCAATCTAGATAGATGTTCAGCGACCTGATTCTTCATTCCTTTCCTATCCCTAATCTCTAAGTCAAACTCTTGTAGCAGGAGGATCCATCTAATCAGCCTAGGCTTTGCATCCTTTTTAGAGACTAAGTATTTAATGGCAGCATGATCAGTATATACTATTACCTTAGTGCCAATGATATAGGAGCAAAACTTATCAAAAGCAAACACTATAGCTAACAGCTCCTTCTTGGTAGTAGCAAAATTTAACTAGGCTTCATTCAGAGTTTTACTTGCGTAATAGATAGCATAAAAGACTCTTCCTTTTCTTTGTCCTAGTACAGCCCCAACGGTATAATCACTTGCATCACACATAAGCTCAAAAGGTAAACTCCAATCTGGAGCTATGATTATAGGGGCTGTAACTAATTTTTCCTTCAAAGTCTTAAATGCTCCTAAGCATCGTTCATCAAAGCAAAATGCCGTGTCTTTTTCCAAAAGATTACATAAAGGCTTAGAGATCTGAGAAAAATCCTTAATGAACCTTCTGTAAAATCCTGCATGGCCCAGGAAACTTCGAATCCCTTTAACAGAGGTAGGGGGAGGTAACTTCTCAATGATTTCCACTTTAGCTTTATCCACTTCTATCCCCCTAGCAGAAATTTTGTGCCTGAGCACTATACCTTCCTTTACCATAAAATGGCACTTCTCCCAATTAAGTACTAAATTTGTTTATTCACACCTCTTCAAAACAAGTGCCAAATTGTGTAGACAAAAATCAAAGCTATCCTCAAATACAGAGAAATCATCCATGAAGAACTCTAGAAAGTCCTCCACCATATCATGAAATATGACCATCATGCAACGCTGGAAGGTAGCGGTGCATTGCATAGGCTAAAAGGCATTCTCCTAAAAGCAAATTTCCTATAGGGACAAGTGAAGGTAGTCTTTTCTTGGTCTTCTAGGGCTATAGGTATCTAATTATACCCAGAGTACCCATCCAGCAAGAAATAAAACTCATGATCAGTTAATCTGTCTAACATTTGGTCAATAAAGGGTAAAGGGAAGTGGTCTTTCCTGGTGCCCTTGTTAAGTTTCCTATAGTCCATACATACTCGCCAACCAGTGACAGTCCTAGTGGGGATGAGCTCATTATTTTCGTTCTCAATCACAGTCATCCTTCCCTTATTAGGGACACATTAAACTAGGCTCACCTAGGCACTATCAGAAATGGGATATATGATCCCCGCATCTAAGCACTTAATTATCTCCTTTTTGACCACTTCTTTCATTACAGGGTTCAATCTACATTGGTGCTCCACTGATGACCTATACCCCTTCTCCAACAGTATCTTGTGAATACAGATTGAGGGACTAATACCCTTGAGATCAAAAATAGACCAACTTATAGTTTTCTAGTGCTTCCTCAAAACTTGTAGTAATTTCTCTTCCTAATCATTGGAGAGGGCAGCAGACACTATCACTGGCCTAGTGAAGGTTTCACCTAAATAAGCATATCTAAGGTATGAGGGTATGTGAGATCTGAGAATTTTAGATATATTTGAATGATGTAATATGAACTTGAAGTGTAATTTATTGAACTAAGTGAATTGGGGAATGATAATTGGAGATTTATATGTTAAGTGTTTAAAATAAGTGTGAAGTTATGAGGACAGATCGATCTGGGAGAAGGAGAGATCGATCTGGTGAGTTAAAAATGACAAGGAATAAGGAATTTGATGAGCAGATCGATCTCCAATGGAAGAGGATCGATCTCCTTATTATTCTGTTTGAGAGAAGATCGATCTAATGAGGAAGAGATCGATCTCCAAATGATTCTGTTTGGGAGAAGATCGATCTCCTCAAGGAGCAGATCGATCTCCTCAAGGAGCAGATCGATCTCATAAAGCCATAAAGAGATCGATCTCACCCCTCGACAGATCGATCTCCTGGGCATAAATTACCCCAAATCGTCCCAAAAATTCAAATGCAGATCGATCTCATCAAGAGTCAGATCGATCTCCTACCCTCAGCCTATATAAGGAACTTCTGTTTTTCTCCTGCAATCTCACTTTCTCTCTCTTCCAACCCCCATTTTCACCAAAACCTAGCTTTCTCACTCATCCAAAACACCCATTTCTGTCCAAATCAGAAGTTGTGGCAAGAAGGAAAGTTGTTCCTCATCAAAGGGAGAACAACATACTTGAAAATTGAAAGACGGATCGAATCGAGGCAAGAGATATGCTCTCCACAAGTTTTGGGTAATTTCTATACCTCGATCTTGATATCCGAGATGATTTTGATGATAATGGTTGTTGTCATTGTGTTGAAATAGCTGAGAAATGATTAGGGATTGATGAAATTACAATGTGGTTGGAGTGATAATGATGTTTAGCAATTTAGGACTTTTGAGCTATAAATGGAGATTTAGACAATGTGGTGTATTAGCATAGATATTGTGGCATAGGAAATATAGAATGTTGAGGTGTTGTGAGCGAGATTGTGGTTTGTGGTGGAGTTATGAGAATTGAGAAATTTGAGGAGTTATGAGCAATTATGCTCGATTTTGAGAATTGAGGTTGATGTGATAGTTAAATATTGATGTTTTAACATCGTTTGGACAGCTCAGGAGTTCCAGAGTGGAATGAGGCTAGTCCGTGATACGGGGGAAACGATTGTACTATACGAGGTGCAAAGAGGTAAGGGAAACTAAACCATTTGTGTATGTGATTTGTGAACTACTATAGCATGATTTGTGATTTATAAAACAAGCATGTTGAGTGTTGTGTTGTGATACAATTGCACACGATTTTTATAGCCGGCTGGAGCCCATTATTTTATGAGTTTATAAGCTGAGTGTGAAATTGCTTTATAAACTGTTGAATTTTGTGTGAGTAATGAATTGGGCTCTACGTTAAGGCAATATCGAGATTTGAGAAATGTGTGCGTGCTTTACTGGTTGGAACTCGGTTTTATTATTATTTTGTGTTGAGTACAAAACGGTTTTCAAATGAGTTTTATGAGAGAAAAAACACTATGAGTTCTACGTGAAGGCAAACCAGTCTTATGTGATAAGACTTAGGTGTGTAATTTTGAGTACACACCGGGCATTGCTCTGGTAGCATGTAAGCCCGATTCTTCTCCGTTCTGGTAACGTGAGAATAACCCATTCTGTGGCTATGCCACGTATACTTGGTGGCCGTTGCCACGTGAGAAACCCTATTTAGTGGCCGTTGCCACGTGAGAAACCCCATTTGGTGGCCGTTGCCACGTGAGAAACCCTATTTGGTGGCCGTTACCACGTGAGAAACCCCATTTGGTGGCCGTTGCCACGTGAGAAACCCCATTTAGGAGAAACCCTATTTGGTGGCCGTTGCCACGTGAGAACCCTAATTGGTGGCCGTTGCCACGTGAAACCCTATCCTGTGGCTGTGCCACGTGTAAATTTAACTCAGTGGCTATGCCACGTGTGTTTAGTGGCTATGCCACGTGTGAATTTAAATCAGTGGCTATGCCACGTGTGTTTAGTGGCTGTGCCACGTGCATTATTATTACAGTGATTTTATCACGTTAATTGAGAAAGCGTTTATCGCATTATTTTCACATGCTTTGTTATTGCTCTAGACTGAGCCTTTTTACTTCATGTTTTCACATGATTTGAGACATGAGAATGTCGTTTTGAGTACTTTCATGCTATGGTTTTCAAATGAGATTAATGAGTTTCACATACAAATAAATATTTTGTGATGTGCATTTTGGTTTATGAAATGAGTCCCTTACCCCCTTTACTGAGCGATTTAGAAGCTCACCCTGTTTTCTTTCCCCCCATATTTCTTCAAGTGAAAAGGGTTTTCCTGCGACGTACGGAGTAGTGGCTAGTGGAGGACTTGAGCTCCAGGCCATATATATTGTATTTTGAGGTATCTTTTATCTTTTCATGTACCCAGACAATTATTATAATTGCAGACACTTGATGTATAACATTGTATGGGATGTATTAGGATTAATTAACTTGAGATCAAGTAATGTATATGATATAATATATACTATTCAATGACGAGATCCTGAGGTATAATATAGGTGATGATGTATGACACTGCACAGGAATGCACTCTTAATTGTGAATGAATGAATAAAAAGTTTTAAATTAGCCCTATTTTTTGCGTTTTCGGGACGTGACAGAGTTTTCTTGGTATCAGAGCTTAGGGTGTCTAGTACTGTCAGTGTCGGTTAAGTGAAATAGAATACATCCCAAGTGTCTGTAATAGTCTGGTCATGAACTGAAATTGAGGATTAAGATTTCAATCGATTCTGATATGTACGAGCAGGAGACGAGTTAAGATAGAGAATGAGTGGACGACGAGGTCGTTCGAGGAGGCAGACAGAGTCCCCTCCGCCACTTGTCCCACAACCAGATAGTCCTAACTCTCGATTTAATCGGATTGAGACCGATATGAGGTAAGGTTTTGAGCAGATGGTAGCATTATTCGCACAACACTTTGGAGTTAATGCCTCGGGTACTACTCCTACACCACCATAAGGACCTCTCATACCCCCAGTACAGATGGACCCAGCGCCTCCCGTCACTCAGCCTGAAGATAGAAGTATGGTCCGACTGAAGGATTTTCTGAAGATGAATCCACCCGTGTTTAGGGGAAAGAAGGATCCTACAGAGGCTAAGGAGTGGCTGACGGAGTTGAGAATTATATTTGATTATCTGGGGTGCACCAATGCTGAGAGGGTCAGTATGAGTATCTATATGTTGAAAGGGAGAGCTCGAGATTGGTGGGCTACTACCTAGGGTATTTTGATGTCCCGCCAGGATGTGATTGGTTGGGAAGAGTTCCAGACAGCCTTTAGGACCCAATATGTACCACGAGCCGCCTAGAGAAAGAAACAGGCCGAGTTTTTGAGTTTGGTACAGGGTGACATGTCTGTGGATGACTATGAGAGCCAATTCACCATGCTATTGAGATATGACCCAGAGACCTTTAAGAATGAAGAGCTCCGCATAGAAAAATTTATGTATGGATTGAAGCCCATCATCAAAGATATATTGATAGGGATATGTATTACTGAGTTTGGAGATGCTCTGAGAGGAGCACAAGAGATTGAAAGAGGAATTGAAATGGTGCAATCCCAGAATGAGCTTAGAGTGGTGAATAGAGATAAGGACAAGAGGCTAGCGATTTTCCAAACAGATGCTCGGAGAGGTTCCTTCAGAAGAGGAAGGATTGAGGTACAGAAGGGCAGATTAGAGAGACCTAGAGGGTACCCTAACATTAGAGAGACCCCTCGAGATGTCAGGCCAGAGACAAGGTTTTACAGAAATTGTGGCCGAATGCATGAGGGAAGTTGTACTGGGTCGATCCATGGGTGTTTTAGATGTGGAGACATGGGTCACATGGTGAAGGATTGCCCTTAACCCCAGAAACCACATGTCTTGGAGCCCACTAGACAACAGCCTCAGAGAGTGTATCCCCCAAGATAGGCCACTGCTGCAGAGAAAGGAAGGAGACCTGTTACCCAGGGACGTGTGTTTGCCCTAGATAAGGAGACTGCTGACACTTCTGCAGAAACTATAAGAGGTACACTCTCTGTCTGTAATCATAAGGCTCATGTGTTGATTGATTCAGGATCCACGCATTCGTTTAGTTCTGAGCATTTTGCATGTAGATTAAACTTGAAGTTTGAACCTCTAGAATATATACTACATGTAGATACCCCTATGCGTGAATCCCAGAGAACTGAGTTAATCTGTAGAGGATGTGAGATAAAGGTGGGAGATAGAGGGATGTTAGCAGATCTAATCATGTTGAATATACATGGATTTGATGTAATTTTGGGAATGGATTGGTTGGCAGCCAATCGAGTGAGCTTAGATTGCTACACTAAGGTTGTAACTTTCTCCCTACCTGAACCTTACAATGTATGATTGAGATATTGAGGAAATGAATATGTTGAATTCTAGTAAGTAATTTGAGAATTTTAATATTATTTTGGAGAATATTAAATATGATTGTTCATGTGAAGGTTATGAGACACTCATCTCAGACGATGAGCGGGAACATCCGAGGATTGAGGATATACCTGTGGTTTGCAAATTTTCGGATGTTTTCCCAGATGAGTTACCAGGTTTACCACCAGAGAGAGAGCTGGAGTTTACCATTGATTTGGTACCAGATACTCAGCCGATCTCTAAACCTCCCTACAGGATGGCATTAGTGGAACTTGAGGAATTGAAGAAACAACTACAGGAGTTATTGGATCAAGGGTTCATTAGGCCCAGTATTTCACCGTGGGGAGCATCGATTTTATTTGTCAAGAAGAAGGATGGTAGTCTCAAATTATGCGTAGACTATCGGTTGTTGAATAAAGCCACGGTGAAGAATAAATACCCATTGCCCAGGATTGATGATCTACTTGATCAGCTTAGAGGGGCATCAGTCTTTTCTAAGATTGATTTGAGATCGGGCTATCACTAATTGAGGATCAAAGAAGAAGATATTCCAAAGACGGCCTTCAGGACGAGATATGGCCATTATGAATTTCTGGTGATGTCCTTTAGATTGACGAACGCCCCTGCAGCATTTATGAGATTGATGAACGAGATGTTCAGAGACTATCTAGATAAATTTGTGATAGTCTTTATTGATGATATCCTGGTATACTCTCAGTCGTATGAGGAGCATGCACAGTATTTGGGGTTAGTACTACAGATACTCTGAGATAAGCAATTATATGGAAAGCTTAGTAAGTGTGAGTTTTGGCTGGATCGGATAGCTTTCCTTGGTCATATAGTCTCAGAGGAAGGAGTATTAGTGGACCCAAGTAAGGTGGAGGCTGTGCTTAATTGGGAGAGACCGAGGACAGTTACTGAGGTACGAAGCTTCCTTGGTTTGGCAGGGTATTACAGAAGATTTGTGGAAGGATTTTCCCAGATTGCCGCCTCTTTGACTAAGCTCACGCGCAAAGAGACTCCATTTATATGGATTGATCAATGTGAGCTCAGTTTTCAGGAATTAAAGAGGAGGTTGACAGCGGCACCTGTGTTAACTATTCTTGAGGGATCAAGAGGCTTCTCGGTGTGTAGTGATTCATCTCATCAAGGATTGGGGTGTGTGCTTATGCAGCACGGAAGAGTGATCGCATATGGATCGCGACAACTGAAAGACCATGAGCGAAATTACCCCATGCATGATTTGGAGTTAGCCGCTGTGGTGTTTGCTTTGAAGATCTGGTGACACTACTTATATGGGGAAAGATTCTAGATCTTCACTGATCACAAGAGTTTGAGATATCTCTTTGATCAGAAAGAGTTAAACATGAGACAGAGAAGATGGATGGAACTCCTTAAGGATTATGACTGCGAGATTCTATATCATCCGGGCAAGGCGAATGTGGTTGCTGATGCCCTGAGCAGGAAGAGTATGATATCTGCTATGATGATCAGGGAATGGGATTTACTGGAGCAGTTTGCCAAACTTTGGATCAGAGTTAAAGACATAGAGACTGGATTTGTGGCTAGCTTGCGAATAGAGCCCAGGATCATGGATCAGATTAGAACTGGGCAGCGCAGTGATGAGAGATTGATAGATATGATTAGCCAAGATGAACAGAGTTTGCAGTCGGATCTCACCATCAGTGAGGATGGATTGTTGAGATTCAAAGGTCGGATTTGTGTATCGGACGATGATACCCTAAAGAGACAGATACTGAGAGAATCCCACTGCTCGCGATACACCATGCACCCAGGGAGTACTAAGATGTACCGAGACTTAAGAAAGGTGTATTGGTGGAGTGGTATGAAGCGAGACGTGGCAGAGTATGTGGCCAGGTGTTTAGTATGCCAGCAAATGAAAGCTGAGCATCGAAAGCCCGGAGGACTACTACAGCCCTTACCTGTACCTACATGAAAATGGGAGCATGTCACTATAGACTTTATTATGGGTTTACTGAGGACCCGAAGAGGTCGTGACGCTATATGGGTCATTGTGGATAGATTGACTAAGAGTGCCCACTTCCTTGCCATCGAGAGCACAGATACTGTGGATGCCTTAGCTGAGCTGTATGTCAGCGAGATAGCTAGATTACATGGGGCTCCAGTGAGTATTACTTCTGATAGAGATTCCCGATTTACTTCTAGATTTTGGACCCAGTTTTAGGAGTCCATGGGATCTCGATTGAGTTTCAGTACCGCCTATCATCCTCAGACAGATGGTCAGTCAGAGAGGACTATTCAGACCCTGGAGGATATGTTGAGGGCGTGTACGATGGATTTTAAGGGATCATGGGATGATCACCTGCCCCTAGCAGAGTTTGCATACAATAACAGCTATCATGCGAGTATTGGAATGGCACCTTTTGAGGCTCTATATGGTAGGAGGTGTAGATCCCGTGTAGCTTGGGAAGAAGTCGGTGACAGAAAGATAAATGCTCCCGAGCTTGTTGAGCAAGCCGTACAGAGTGTGAAACTCATATGTGAGAGGTTACGGGCTGCACAAAGTAGACAGAAAAGCTACGCGGATGTGCGTAGACGGCCACTCGAGTTTGAGGTTGGTGATGTAGTATTTCTGAAAATATCACCGAGTAAGGGTATCATGCGATTTGGGAAGAAAGGGAAATTGAGTCCTCGATACGTAGGACCATTCGAGATTCTTAAGAGAGTGGGAGAGGTAGCTTACAGATTAGCATTACCCCCACAGATGTCTAAAATACACAATGTTTTTCATGTGTCTATGTTAAGGAAGTACCACCCGGACCCTTCTCATGTCATAGAGTATGACGAGATGGACATTCAAGAGGATATGAGCTACACTGAGGAACCCGTCCAGATTCTCGATAGAAGAGAGAAGGTACTGAAAATTAAGAGCATCCCATTAGTGAAAGTTTTGTGGAAACATCACTCAATGGAAGAGGCAACGTGGGAACTAGAGAATCTCATGAAGGAGAAATACCCCCATCTATTTAACTAGTTGAGTTGAATTTGGAGGGCCAAATTCTTTTAAGGTGGGGAGGATGTGAGATCTGAGAATTTTAGATATATTTGAATGATGTAATATGAACTTGAAGTGTAATTTATTGAGCTAAGTGAATTGGGGAATGATAATTGGAGATTTATATGTTAAGTGTTTAAAATAAGTGTGAAGTTATCAGGACAGATCGATCTGGGAGAAGGAGAGATCGATCTGGTGAGTTAAAAATGACAAGGAAGGAGAAATTTGAGGAGCAGATCGATCTCCAAGGGAAGAGGATCGATCTCCTTATGATTCTATTTGAGAGAAGATCGATCTCACGAGGAAGAGATCGATCTCCAAATGATTCTGTTTGGGGGAAGATCGATCTCCTCAAGGAGCAGATCGATCTCATAAAGCCATAAAGAGATCGATCTCACCCCTCGACAGATCGATCTCCTAGGCATAAATTACCCCAAATCGTCCCAAAAATTCAAATGCAGATCGATCTCATCAAGAGCTAGATCTATCTCCTACCCTCAGCCTATATAAGGAACTCCTGTTTTTCTCCTGCAATCTCACTTTCTCTCTCTTCCAACCCTCATTTTCACTGAAACCTAGCTTTCTCACTCATCCAAAGCACCCATTTCTGTCCAAATCAGAAGTTGTGGCAAGAAGGAAAGTTGTTCCTCATCAAAAGGAGAACAATATACTTGGAAATTGAAAGACGGATCGAATCGAGGCAAGAGATAAGCTCTCCACAAGTTTTGGGTAATTTCTAAACCTCGATCTTGATATCTGATATGATTTTGATGATAATGGTTGTTGTCATTGTGTTGAAATAGCTGAGAAATGATTAGGGATTGATGAAATTACAATGTTGTTGGAGTGATAATGATATTTAGCAATTTAGAAATTTTGAGCTATAAATGGAGATTTAGACAATGTGGTGTATTAGCATAGATATTGTGGCATAGGAAATATAGAATGTTGAGGTGTTGTGAGCGAGATTGTGGTTTGTGGTGGAGTTATGAGAATTGAGAAATTTGAGGAGTTATGAGTAATTATGCTCGATTTTGAGAATTGAGGTTGATGTGATAGTTGAATATTGATGTTTTAACATCGTTTGGACAGCTCGGGAGTTCCAGAGTGGAATGCGGGCTAGTCCGGGATACGGGGGAAACGATTGCACTATACGAGGTGCAAAGAGGTAAGGGAAACTAAACCATTTGTGTATGTGATTTACGAACTACTATAGCATGATTTGTGATTTATAAAACAAGCATGTTGAGTGTTGTGTTGTGATACAATTGCACACAATTTTTATAGCCGGTTGGAGCCCATTATTTTATGAGTTTATAAGCTGAGTGTGAAATTGCTTTATAAACCGTTGAATTTTGTGTGAGTAATGAATTGGGCTCTACGTTAAGGTAATATCGAGATTTGAGAAATGTGTGCGTGCTTTGCCGATTGGAACTCGGTTTTATTATGTTTTGTGTTGAGTACAAAACGGTTTTCAAATGAGTTTTATGAGAGAAAAACCACTATGAGTTCTACGTGAAGGCAAACCAGTCTTATGTGATAAGACTTAGGTGTGTAATTTTGAGTACACACCGGGCATTGCTCTGGTAGCATGTAAGCCCGATTCTTCTCCGTTCCGGTAACGTGAGAATAACCCATTCTGTGGCTATGCCACGTATACTTGGTGGTCGTTGCCACGTGAGAAACCCTATTTGGTGGCCGTTGCCACGTGAGAAACCCCATTTGGTGGCCGTTGCCACGTGAGAATCCCTATTTGGTGGCCGTTGCCACGTGAAAAACCCCATTTGGTGGCCGTTGCCACGTGAGAAACCCTATTTGGTGGCCGTTGCCACGTGAGAACCCTAATTAGTGGCCGTTGTCACGTGAAACCCTATCCTGTGGCTGTGCCACGTGTAAATTTAACTCAGTGGCTATGCCACGTGTGTTTAGTGGCTATGCCACGTGTGAATTTAAATCAGTGGCTATGCCACGTGTGTTTAGTGGCTGTGCCACGTGCATTATTATTACAGTGATTTTATCACCTTAATTGAGAAAGCGTTTATCGCATTAGTTTCACATGCTTTGTTATTGCTCTAAACTGAGCCTTTTTACTTCATGTTTTCACATGATTTGAGACATGAGAATGTCGTTTTGAGTACTTTCATGCTATGGCTTTCAAATGAGATTAATGAGTTTCACATACAAATAAATATTTTGTGATGTGCATTTTGGTTTATGAAATGAGTCCCTTACCCCCTTTACTGAGCGATTTAGAAGCTCACCCTGTTTTCTTGCCCCCCAAATTTCTTCAAGTGAAAAGGGTTTTCCTGCGAAGTACGGAGTAGTGGCTAGTGGAGGACTTGAGGTCCAGGCCATATATATTGTATTTTGAGGTATCTTTTATCTTTTCATGTACCCAGACAGTTATCATAATTGCAGACACTTGATATATAACATTGTATAGGATGTATTAGGATTAATTAACTTGAGATCAAGTAATGTATATGATATAATATATACTATTCAATGACGAGATCCTGAGGTATAATATAGGTGATGATGTATGACACTGCACAGGAATGCACTCTTAATTGTGAATGAATGAATAAAAAGTTTTAAATTAGCCCTATTTTTCGCGTTTCCGGGGCGTGACAGGGTAAGGGCTTAAGCTCTAACACTAGAAGATCACTGGTGGATGGAGAGACATCTAAAGCTGAAGTAGATGAAGTGTCTAAAGTCTCAAACTGGGCAATCTCCTTGAAGGGAGTAACCTCTAATAGCTGTAAGGCCTTATAAACATCATCATCATCCTCATTGTACTCTTTAAGATCAACAGATTTCACCAATGAGGCTTCTAAAGGGTTTAATGGATAGGTCTTAGAAAACTCCTCAATGATGTCTTTATCTACTAAATCCATCGTAAAATAATCTTGAGAGTATCAAAGAACCTCAAAGATTTCAAAACATTAAATGTCACTTCCTAATCTTGAACTCTCATAGTTAATTCCCCCTCCTGCACATCAATTAATGTCCTACCAGTAGCTAGGAAAGGTCTACCTAGAATGATGGGGACTTCCCTGTTCTCTTCCATATCCAATACAATAAAGTCTGCAGGGAAAATGAACTTGTCCACCTTAACTAGCATATCCTCAATGATCCCCTTCGTATACATAATGGATCTATCAGCTAACTGAAGGGTCACTGTGGTAGGCTTTTCATCTCCTACTCCTAACTTCTGGTATATGGACCAAGGCATGAGATTAATACTATCTCCTATAGTACAATGTATGGTAAAACTACCTGGATCTTTGAGCTTGGGGGTAATCTCCTTTGGATAATAGCACTACACTCCTCAGTCAATGCCACTATCTCATAATCTTCTAATCTTCTCTTCCTCGAGAGGATATCCTTCATGAATTTCACATAATTGGGCATTTTCTCTAAAACATCTGTAAAAGGAATGCTAATGTGAAGCTTCTTAAAAACCTCAAGAAAATTAGCGAATTACTGATCAAACTTTAGTTTTGGAATCTCTAAGGAAAAGATACTGGGGGTCTAACTGGAGGAAGTGTAGTGGTAACATGTGTAGCATCAAATGAAGAGGAAGGCTGTGAAGAAGAAGGTAAAGATGAAGAAGCGCCTGACTTAGATTCCTTTTCAGCCTAATCATTTTATTCCTGCTCTTTCTGAACTGCCTCTTTAGAACCTACGGGCTCTACCACTGTGGGCTTAACAAGACTGGACTTAATATGTGAATCATCTAGCTCTCTACCATTCCTAAGGGTTATGGCCTTAACATGCTCCTTACCATCCCTCTGCCTAACCAGGTTAGCTTCAGTATTACTAGGGAGGGTCCTTTGTGGATGCTGGCTAAGAGCACTAGCTTTTTGTCCAACCTGAACTTCTAAATTCTTAATAGAGGCTGCTTGATTTTGCAGGATAGTCATGAACATCTCCTCAAGTGAAGGCTTCTTCTCAACTGCAGCTGCTGGCACAGGTAAGTGCTGGGGCTGCACAGGTGGTGGTGGTGGTGGTGGATGATGTTGAAATTGAGATGGGTGATGAGAATGATTAGGTGAAAACTGTTGAAGTGGTGGTACATGAACAGGTAGAGCCTGAAAACCCGGGGGTCACATAGGTTTGGAATTAGAAGATTACCCTTGATTTTGGCTCTAAGAAAAATTAGGATGATTCCTCCACCCTGGGTTGTAGGTGTTCGAGAATGGGTTGTTATGTTGCCTTTGAGGTGGGGCAACGTATTGAATAGACTCTAACTTAAGCAGGCACCTATCTACAGAGTGTGTACCACCACACATATTGCATGAAATGAAAGGACTTTGGACAGCTAAAATAGGACTAGGACTATTGGCAGAATTATGTTGGGTATTTAGTGACTCTACCTTTTTCGTGAGGTTGGCTATTTTAGAAGTCAAGATAGACAATGTGTCTGACTCATAGATACCCATCGCTTTCTTAGGCAACTGCATCTCTGATAACCACTAATAATTGTTAGATGCCATCTTATTTAACAGACCATAAGCTTCCTCATCCATCTTGCACATCAACGCTTCTCTCACTGCGGTATCAACTATGGTCCTATTTTGGCTAGTGAGTCCGTTATATAAGGTCTGGACTTGAATCCATAAGGGTAGGCCATGATGAGGACACTTCCTAAGAAGGTCTTTATATCGTTCTCATGCTCTATAAAGAGACTCAGTATCAAATTGAGCAAAGGAAGATATGTCACTACGGAGTTTAGCCATTTTAGAATGAGGGAAGAACTTAGCTAAAAATTGATGGGCTAACTCGTCCCAGGTGGAGATGGATCCCGGAGGTAACGAGGTCAACCAGTGTCGTGCTCTATCCCTAAGAGAGAAAGGAAATAGCTTAAGCTTAAGTACATCGTCCGAGAGTCCATTATGCTTGAAAGTGTTGCACAAATCTAAAAATTGCCCTAAGTGAGCATGTGGGTCATCATGGGGAAGCCCACTGAACTGTAGCGAAGTTTGGATCATCTGGAGGATTGAAGGCTTAATTTCAAAATTGTTAGCTGGGACAGCTGATGGCCTAATGCCAGTATAATAACCTCCAATAGTTGGAACAACATAATCTCCTACAGTTCTAATTTCTTTGTTTTCTGCCATGTTGTTTTGCAGCGGAGCTACTATTTTCCGAAAGTCCTTGATTTTTCTAAGTGTTCTTTCAATTTTAGGATCTAAAGGAAAGCATCAAAGCTCTTGGCTCTACGCATGCAAACATTTAAAAGTCCTTAGGAAATTTTTTTTAATTAAAGAGAGAAATTAACTAACCTAAATTAAGACTCTAAATATTTACAACCTAAGTATGTACAAACTAGAATTATACCTAAGCATAATTTCACCGATATTAATTAATGACTAATTTTCTTCCCCGGTAACGATGCCAAAAACTTGACAATGCCCGTCCTAAGTTACCTAGACGTGTTAACCGCAAGTGCACAGGTCGTACAAGTAATAATAGGATTTAAATCCCGGATTATCGTCCCACAGAGAATCTAATTAGCCTAAGTACTGGTTACTTTTACCCTAAGTATATCCTAGCAAATTATGAAAAGTCAGTGGGTGATCTACAAGGCTTATATTAAAAAGGTACTGAAAAACAATAAAAATAAAAATTATAAAATAAATAAAACAGAACTAAAATTTCTTAACGAACTCCTCGCAAATAAAAGCAATAATCTATAAAAGAGAAATACTAAAATTAAATTAATCAGTGAAAAAAGATCAAGATGCGAATATAAGAAATGTAAATTAAAATAAATATAACTAGAAAATTCTAATATGAAACTAAAAATTGTAAGTATTAAATTTAATGCAAAATAATCTAACCTATGGTCTAATTCTATTCCTAAACCTAACTCTAAATCTAAATGTCTAAAATGGTGACTCTAATTAAATGTAACTATAGCTAATTACTAAATTAACATAATGTCTAAATAAATAGTAAAAGCTAAATAACGCATGAAAAATAAATGTTTTTTGGATTTTTTTTTTTTTAGGTTTAAAGTGAAAACTAACTAACTATCTAAAATTGCATAAAATAATTCTACCCCTAATTTAATTCTAAATGCAACACATGAACATTCTACTTAAAATGAAATTTTCACCCTATTGTAATCAAAAATTCACTATTAACATAATTAAAACTAAATTCTAAGTTAGCAAGCAAAGAAAATTTAGCTAACTTTTAAAGTACTTCGAAATCTATTTTTACCTAAGCTAACAAATAATAATTAGAAGCTTAAAAATATTTAGCAAATAATATAAAACATGATAATTAAATTGTGATGTTTAAATGCTGCCAAACATGGCCTTGTACAGTTTACCAATCAGCAACCTGCCCTGACCCTTGCCATGCTGCTCTCATGTCCATATACTATTGTTGTACTGGCTCCTGCTTTGTTCATGCCGGCCATGTTCTGCCTTCAGCCATGCAAAATAGTTTGCACTGCACCCCTGCTTCAATCACGCCACCATGTTCCTGCAAATACTGCCTACAGTAGGCAGCTCCCAGCCATCAACTAGCCATGTTCTGATTTTGAGTCTATTGCTACCACATTCCCTGCCCTAAAATCACAATGATACAGCAGCACACGAAGCAGTTCTTGCTCTTGACAGCACGCACCAGCTGCAAACAGTAATACAATCCATAGGCCGCTACAGCAGACATTCGTGACACTACTTCCGCGCCTTTGCACCAGCACAAGCCAGTACTGAACCAACAAATAGCAATACTTTCAGCCTCCTCACGTTGCCCAGAAAATAACTGCAGCTTATCACCAAAAAACACAACAGTGAACTTGAAAGCATAGATGAGCCAGAATAGAAATGGCACTAGGCAGAATAGGAAGGAACCGAGTTTAAACCAATAGAAAGGAAGAAAAGAAGTTTGAAGAGTTTTAAATAAGTGAATCGAGACTGGAAATTAATTGAAGGAGAGTTGAGAGCTGTAAAAAAAATGTTAAATGCCTGAGGACAGAATGACTGCGACACCTAGCCTCTTTTCAGCATGCACCACCATTGTTGCTGCCAAGATTAGCAGACCAACCTCCTCACACGATGTTCAGCAATGTCGCGGCTTCTTGACAGACCCTAAGGGTATTACCGCAAGTGCACGGGTCGTACAAATAATAATGGGATTTGAGTCCCGAGTTATCGTCCCACAGAGAAGTTGACTAGCCTAATTAACTACCGGTTAATCTTACCCTAAGTATATCCTAGCAAATTATGAAATTTAAGTTGGTGATCTACTAAGGCTAATTAAATGTACTGAAAACAATAAAAATTAAAAATTAATGAAAATAAAATCGAGCTGAAATTTACTTACCAAGCTTCACGCAATTAAAAACCAATACCTACGCAAATAATTAAAATAGTTAAAATTGATTAATGCAAGTAAAATAAAATGCAATTATGAAAATAACAAAGCAAGATTAATTAAACTAAAATTAAACTAACCTAAAATGCAATTAAACTACTTAATCAAAATGCAATTTAAACTAAACTAAAACTTAATGAAAATAAAATCCTTGGAAATTAAGAAAATAACTATAAAACTACATGTCTAAAATATTAACTCTAAACTAATCCTAACTATATCTAATTACTAATTTAACAATAAAATTTAACTAATGTATGTAACAAATTTACTCTAACTTAACTAATGCATGATAAAAATAAAAATGAGCTAAAGACATATATAAATCTACTTCATGAACTAATCAAGAAAAATAGATTATTATGCACAAGGTAAATGCCAAACAAGCCTTAAGTAAATTTAAACCATCCAAATATCCCTCCAAACACTGTTCACGTGTCTTTCTTTGTTTATTTTCCATTTCCAGGTGATGGCCTCGGTTTGTCCATTTCATTGTCTTTCCAAATGCATGTTTATTTTCAAGCTTTCACGGTTTCAGCTACTGGCTCTCGGTTCAGACCAGGTACTGCTCCAGGTGAGGTTTACTTCTGCTATTGCTGCTCCTTCCTCGGCATGCCCAGCTCACTCCCACGTCTGTCCTCTCCTGCAGTACCAGCAATACTGTCCCGAACATGATCACTCACTGCGTCTTGCTCCTCCAGGTAATGCTAATTTCATGCTCATTTCCAGGCTTTCATGGTTTCGGTTACTGTCCCTGTACGTTTTCTGCATGTTCGCCTGGGGCAACTGCACCCTGCTAGCTCTCGGGTCCTGTTGTGTTTCCAGGTGCTGCAGGTGCAACCAGCAACTATCCTGCTTCCTCCTCTGCGTCTTACTCCAGCCGAAAGGATTAACACACTAGAAACCAATGTTGTTCATGCTCCAACGTTATCTTTACTCATTCCTAGTACCGAGAGCTTCCTAAAAAAATTTGCAAACAATACAACAACTACACTATGATTAGCAGTAGCAGAATATAAGAAAAACAAAGCTAAACAGAGGGAAAATGGGAAGTTAATTTGCTGTCATGAATTAACTATGCTCCTACGAATTGCTTCTTTAGTCTCTATACCGGACAGTCAACCACCATCTTTTCACAATCCAACAACAAGAAACAAACTACAATGAAGCTAAAATAAAATGCAGCAAATGAACTAGATGCAAGAAATGTAAATGAATGCAGTAAATATGGAAGCTAACTCTAATTGCAATCAAGAACTGAAACATAAAATGCATGCAAGTGGGAATGAAAGAAAGAAAAGAAAGAACAAGAAAATATAGCAAACATGATGTTAAAACCGAGAGGAAGTGTGTAAAATAGAAAAGAACACAACTGCTGAAATTACACACTCAAACCCGTAGCATCATCAACGTGAAAAACCATCATCATCGGATTGCGCTAAATCCAGCTCTTAATGCCATGGTTCCACATTGCTGAAATGTGAAATAATGCCTAGCATTTGCCCACATTCAAAGCATCAAAACCAAACAACATAGATTAATAAAGAGCCAAGATACCGAATGCACAATGACAGCAGCCCGAGAGCTAAAAAAAATAAAAATAAAATCGCTTTAACAAAAACAATAACAATTTAGGAAAATCGAGAATGAGACAAAGAGAGGCAAACAATTTCCATTAACTCTAAAATATTTTCTACACTCCACTCCATCCTCTCAGAGCGTGTCTCAATACAATTTGGTCTCTTTATAAGACCCTGTGGAGTATGCTTATCATTAGCCTCCACCTCACACTCATCTTGAGTCTCATGTGACGACTCATTCGACTCTCAGGCCGATCTCTACGGTCTCGAGCATGTGTACTCGCCCCTCTACCATAGCGGTTATCAGTTATAAACACTATATTCTTGCATTCGAAACTAAATTCTTAACTGTACTTCCATCTTGATATACACAATTGTATCTATATAATGCACAGTACATGGGGATGCAAATTTACTTAACCACTAACACTGACTCATATCAGGCCAACTCTGCTCTGATACCATCTTTTCTGTCATGACCCAAATTACCTAAAAATCAGAGTAAATTTTTCACTTTTTCATTTCCTTACCCGTCGTGAACAGTTACACCACTAAACAGTTGGGCTATGATTCGGTGTTAGTCACCTCTCACCTATTTACCATTCCATTTCCATATTTCATTTACATATCAATTTATTTTAACCAAATACATCCCCAATATTACAATCTGTGTACAGTACTGTGCCTCTATATGTTCAGATACAAAAATTATACGAATGTGTATACCCGGTCTTGATAAGAAGCAGCGGATTACCGAAATACAAGACTACTGTCGCTCTCTTCTACTTAATGTACCCTGTGGGGTGGAAAATGAAAGGGTGAGCATAAACAGCTTAGTAAGGCAATAATGTAAGCAAGTAGATAACTATACTATCTACGTACTGATAATGTCATGATATAAAATCGTTTACATTTGGAGCATGAGATATGACTAAAACGATGCCACATGTATGTATATATCATATAATAGAAATCATGAAATCGACATATAAATCAAACATGGAAAATCATCATGTATGACATCTCATGCTCGTCACATTAAAACTTATTTGTTTCATCATAAACTCATCACGTTAAAACTTATTTGTTTTATCACAAAATTCATCACTTTAAAACTTATTTATTTCATTATAAAACAACCACATCAAGGCTAAACCCATCTCTCGGGAATACCTTGATTCATTAAATCGCATCTTGTTTAAAAACATAAATCGGGACATTACCCCTCTTTCGGGTTTGTCTTGGTCTATTCAGACCGTATGATATCATGTGAGGCATGTAAGTTACTGTATGAAAATTGAGGACTATGGCCATACATTGTCCCTGTGATCCCAGGCTACACGGATCCCAGTGTGCGGGGCATCACAACTGTAATAGGAGGTGGGGTCAAATTCTACCCACCAGAACATCAAGTAACATCATCGAGTCATCATGACTGCATGGTACAGCGTACTCCGTGTGACATACACGGTACACGTACTCCGTGGACCCATATCACAGTTTGGGGGTGCCTACCGTAGGTCTTACCCACCCCAATACTATGTCGATAACCAACCTATGTCTCAAAGTATACGTGCCAGCATATCAACTCTCTACGACACACAGTCTACAGGAGGCTTCCGCACGACTATATGCATGTCAACTCACGTCTAGTGTGAGCGAAGCTCCAGCACCACGCTATGCATATCATGATATCTAAAATCTCGTGTGGGCAAAGCTCGAGCACGGTTTTGTGCACACACAAATTTCTCGTACGAGCAATGCTCCAGTACGACTTTTCATGAATAATAAATCATTAAAATTTAGTGCGAGTAAGACTCTAGCACTCTTTTTACTCGTGTAAATATGATAGGTGGCTCAATCTTGATAAAACATCTTTTAAAATCGTAACCGGTACAAACCGGTACCCTTTCGTATAATTCATGAAATCAACAGCCAACCTATGTGCATATTTGCTTAAATCAAAGCAATATATTCGTATAAAACATTAAAACATGATAATCATGCAAATTATCTGCCTTACTACCCTTTTTATAAATTTTACTCCCAGAGGCAATATCGTCTTTTTCCTTTATTCACTTATGCCCCGGTTTTCACAAAAATTATTATTTCATTTCTATATAATTTAAGAAATTCTAGACCCTATAAATCCCCTCAAAAATACGTATAGGTATCTCTATGCACCTACAAAATTTCCTTACCTCGATTCTCGTCGAGCGCGTATCAAAATTCCACTGTCGGAGGCTCATCTAATCCGATTTACTGCTAATCTAGTCTTTGGGGCTGCAGATAATTATTTATCATGTCAATTTAACCCAATAAATATAATTCTCGCGTTTACTACAGTCGATTTAACTAATTGGTCCAATTTACTCTCATTGGGCTCGATCGTACCTTAATGGGCCTCGACCCATTTTCAGCCTGTTTCTACTTATTAAATCCCTTCTTCGGGTTTACTGGGCTTATTCAGCTTACCAATAATCATCGGGCTTCGTTCCAAACTCATTGGATAGCCCGTATACTGTGAAACCCAATATTTTTCCATATTATGATGCTTACGAGAAGTAAATTATAGCTCAATGTAACGTTTTACAGGTTCGTAGATGATTAAAGCACTCGGTTGTAGCGTGGGACCTAATGGCACGCAAATCGAGGTAAGGTCCTAGACCCGAGAATTTCTTAAAAATGTCATGTTCATGCATTAAATGATGTGTAGAAGAGAAAACTAAGTGATTGGAAATGCAAAAGTTAGTTAAACTCGGGTTTTAAATTAAATCGAGAAAACGGACCTAATAAAGGAAATAAATTTGAATAAAATTTTAAAAATTCATGAAAATTATTCCGAGGCCATAGAAAATTATTATAAGGTGAAATTGACATGGGAAATAAAAATCATGAAGAAATATGGAGATTTAGGGGTTCAAATAAATTTTTAAAGCTAACCGAAAGCTTATTTTCATTTTGCTCGGTATTGGCCAAATCGCGCAAAATGAGCTCGTTCGTGAAATTTTTCTTAAACAAGTGACCCCAAAATTTTTATGGGACATACTATAGACATATTATAACAAGTGAGAGGTGGAATTTTGAAGAAATCTGATCAGGATTAATTTTGGTAAATTTTACAAAACAGAATAGTCATTTCCCCTACACTTAGTAAACTGTCAGCCAATGAAAACAATCCCATTTGATGACCTTCCCGATTTTCTTTGACTCTGATATTTACCAGATTGAAATTCAACTGGATAAGATTTCTAAAAAGCTAAGAACCATCCCGAACCCTTCCAAAACCCGAGAGTTATGCCTCACCTATTCTGTCGCAGATGTTACCCCTGTTCCAGACTGGCGTGAATTTTTCGGCCACCTTCCGGCCATTTTCAGGCAACGTTCCCTTCATATGAAATCTTCCTCTTCCTCCCATATAGCACATATAAAACATTCAGACCTAAACAAAGTCATTTACCCCCTAAAAAGGTAGAGAGACAAACAGGACAGAAAACTTCCCTGTTTCGAGGTAAGCAAAAATTTGATTTTTGGATGAATTTGATGAGGTTCTTGGATGATTCTGAACACTTCTAAGATCTATACATGTTGTGTTACAGCTGAGTGGCAATTTGGAGACCTAAAACCGAATTCAAACTTGGTCAAAGGAGTGAAGAAGTTGAGGTATGGTGATGATGATGAGATAGGTTGTTAATTTGTGATTTTTAATGGAATTTTGTTGAAGGAAAGTGATGAATTAATTTAAATGATTGAATTCAGTTGCTGCCAGCAAGATTTAGTTGCTGGAATAATGAAGTTAGATGTAATTAAAATGAATTTACAGCAAAAATTATACTGCAAAGGTTCGGTTTAGTGTTTAACTAGGTGAATTATCGAAATAATGCAAAAATCGATAATTTAAGGTCTTGTTTGAAGTGGAATGAGTTTCTGGAATGTAAGACATGATGTAGAGGTATTGAAAATAAATTTAAAGGTGTCGAATATGTTAAGAAAGTTTAAAACCGAGGCTTAAACCGATAAAACCGAGCAAAACGAGCATAGTAGCAAAAAGTCAACTTTTGGTCAACATTTTAGATGTAATCACATATTGAATATATTAACATGAATTTGAGCTATATGTGATGAGATAACTTGGTATGTGACAGCTCGGGTTATCGGCACGCATTTCGAGGTGAGCTCAAAAATCGAGGAACGTGCACTACCTTCGACGTTGAGAGGTAAGGGATATAATTTAGAGTAGCATTAGTACTCCTCAACCCTACCAAATGTTTATGAGAATAATTAGTTGAGTTTCCATGAAAAAGAGCTTTCTCGGAAGTTGAAAAGAGTACTATTCACTCAAAACCGGAATAAACTTATCCAAGCTTTTCAAAATGACTTTTATTGCATGAGATACATTTTAGTATATATGTTTATGTATATAAAAGTGATTTTCACTTATGAAATAAAAACATAGTATGTTTTCCATGAGTTTACGGGTTAAAGTCCTGGGAATGTTTTACGAAACTATGTTTTCATTATATGGGGTACATATATACTCGAGATATATGTGTTTATGAAAAACATGCTTAATGTTTTGAGACTATGGCACGAATTATTGATGTTATTAGGTCAGAGTGATCTGAGGTTGATCTTGTACGTTGAGAAAAGGGTACAAAGACGATCAAGGATCTTCCTAGCCGACGGCCAGGGAACGGGCAGGACTCTGACGAGATGAGATGACTTGTGGTACCATGTAACCATTTAAAGTTCGTGCGTTGAGACTGCTTAGAGACTGCGAGTCCTTTGCAGGCACGTAATGAGTCACCCCACCATAGCCCCGTAGCACACAGTCCAGTAGGGCACTGTATGACCCTAATCCAGTCTTACAGTTCCCTGTACTATGGCCATATGTACCAGTTATGTTAATGATGTCCTTCGGGACCAGTTATGATGAAGCCATGTCTCCAAGAGAAACGAAATATGTTTTTGCACATTTCATGCTACCTTATGTGTTATTTGCTTTTTAGCACATGTTTTTTTTTATGATGTGATTTTAAAGGTAGCTTATGTGTTATGTTTTATGAAATGTGCATATGATAGTACGATTTCACTTTCAAATTTATAAGCATATTTTTTACTACTTTGATGAATTCAAGCATCTCTACTCCAGTACATGTTTATGCTGATTTGTAAAACCACGTGTTTTACTTGTTTTAAGTATTAAGGTTACTTTAAATGTATCTCTTATTGAGCCTGAAAAGCTCACCCCCCTTCCTTTCCATCTTCCAGATTTCCTACAGTGATTCTACTGCACTCATGCGCTAGAGGTCGTGGACGAGGCAGTCCGACCTTTCGTCAAATCATTTATAGCGGCGAGGTATAGCTTTACTTTTGTTCCAGACACGATGTACATCATAGACACTAATGTATATTACAGTCGGGATGTAATAGTTGTAAGGGATTATATTTATATACAGAGTTTTTATTACGCAGAATAAATATATGTCATGAGATCCTGGAATAGAATTGAAAATGGTGTTGCGAATGTGGGTTGAAAATTATAAATTGTGTTTTAAACTCTGCAGGTTAGGTTAAGTCAAAATGCAGTCGTTATGCTGCCGAATCTTTATAAAATGATAAAAGTTAAGAAACTGACATAGACAGGAACACAGCTCAGTTAAATAAGTTAAAAAGTTTTAAATTTGCCCAATTTTTGCGTTTCCGGGCGTGACAGTTTTCATGGTATCAAAGCAATAGTTGTGTGATACTATCTGTGTCTAGAAGTAGGATTAGATTACATCCCAAAGTGTCTATGTTAGTCTGGTAATAAAGTAAGCATATCTGTCAAAGTATGACCAAATTCTTGGATTTTGTGCAGATAGTAGATCACTAATCATGAGTGGTAGACGGGGCCATCCACGGAGACAGGCTCAACCCGCTCCCCCATCACCACCTCAACCCGAGAGCCCTACTGAGAGAGAGAGAATAAGGAGGCTCGAGGAGACAGTACAGGGTATGAGGGAAGGACTTACAGCTCTTACCACCATGTTTACCCAGCAGTTTGGGACACGTACACCTAGCGCAGATACAGCTACTCCTACGCCTTATCCTCCTCCACCACCAGTTCCTCCAGTAGCCCCAGCCCCTCAGCCAGCAGTTCCCCAGCATAGGGATGACAGAGAGACTCAGAGGGTGCGAGATTTCTTGGGCATGCATCCTCCGGAGTTCACAGGGGTTAAAGACCCGATTAAGGCTGAGGAGTGGATAGTGGATATTGAGGCGATCTTCCAGTTATTGGTGTGTACTGATAGGGAGAGAGTGACCGTGGCGGGTTATATGATGTAGGGCTAGGCTAAGTTTTGGTGGAGATCCACACAGACGATATTAGTTGAGGATCCCTCAGAAATCACATGGGATGCTTTCTTAGTCGCATTCCGAGAGTAGTATGTGCCGCGTGCAGCTCGAAAGAGGATGCAAACAGAGTTTTTGGTGATGCCCTTTGGACTGACTAATGCCCCAACTGCATTCATGAGCCTTATGAATGATGTCTTTCGAGAATACCTGGATAGATTTGTGATAGTATTCATCGATGACATCTTGATCTATTCTAGATCCCGAGAAGAGCACGAGCAGCAATTGAGGATTGTGCTCCAGACTCTCCGTGAGAAGAAACTATATGGTAAATTCAGTAAATGTGCATTTTGGCTAGAACAAATTTCTTTCCTCGGACATGTAGTATCTAAGGACGGGGTGTCTGTAGATCCGTCCAAGGTAGATGCAGTAGTGAGATGGGAAAGACCGAGGACAGTCACGGAGGTCAGAAGCTTCTTGGGATTGGTAGGGTATTACCGACGGTTTATCGAGGGGTTTTCACGGATAGCAGCTCCATTGACTAGACTGACTCGTAAGGAGGTACAGTTTGCATGGTCTGAGCAGTGTGAGCAGAGCTTCCAAGAGCTCAAACGTCGGTTGAGTACAGCACCAGTCTTGACCATTCCAGGTGGTTCTGGGGGATATGTGGTATACAGTGATGCTTCCCACCAGGGTCTCGGCTGTGTGCTTATGCAGCATGGTAGAGTGGTGGCTTATGGATCCCGTCAGCTAAAGGATCATGAGCGAAATTACCCCACTCACGATTTAGAGTTAGCTGCAGTAGTTTTTGTACTTAAGATATGGCGGCATTATTTGTATGGAGAGAGATTTCAGATCTTCACTGACCACAAGAGTCTCAAGTATTTGTTTGATCAGAAGGAGCTCAATATAAGACAGCGGAGATGGATAGAGCTCCTGAAAGACTATGACTGCGAGATCCTATATCATCCAGGTAAGGCGAATGTGGTAGCTGATGCCCTGAGTAGAAAGGGTATGGTGTCCTACATGATGATCAGAGAGTGGGATTTGTTGGGACAGTTCACCGAGCTTAGGATCAGTGTAGATGAGATTGAGCATGGATACATGGCTAGCCTACAGACGGAGCCTAGTATATTAGATCAGATTAGAGCTGGACAGAGGAATGATCAGAAATTACTGGATATGGTTAGCCAGGCAGAGGAGAGAGGATAGTCTGAGTTTACGGTCAGTGATGATGGATTACTGAGATACAGATGTCGTATCTGCGTGCCACATGATGACACCTTAAGACAGAGCATATTGAAGGAGTCTCATTGTTCTAGATTTACCATGCACCCGGGCAGTACCAAGATGTACCAGGATCTCCGAAAGGTGTATTGGTGGGTTGGGATGAAGAGAGATGTGGCAGACTTTATAGTTAGATGTTTAGTCTGCCAACAGATTAAAGCTGAACACCAGAGACCTGCAGGACTGTTGAAGTCACTACCGATTCCTACATGGAAATGAGAGCATCTTACGATGGATTTCATTATGGGGTTACCACGAACCCAAAGAGGTCATGATGTAGTCTGGGTGATTATGGACAGACTGACTAAGAGCGCTCACTTCCTTGTCATCAAGAGCACAGATTCATTGGATAAGCTAGCTGATTTATATGTCAGAGAGATAGTACGGTTGCATGGGGCACCTGTAAGCATTACATCTGATAGAGATTCTCGCTTCACTTCTAGATTTTGGACTAGATTTCAGGAAGCTATGGGGTCTTGACTGAACATAAGCACCGCTTATCATCCTCAGACTGATGGTCAGTCCGAGCGGACTATACAGACCTTAGAGGACATGTTAAGAGTGTGTGCCTTAGACTTTAAGGGCTCATGGGACGGCCATTTGCCTCTTGCAGAATTTGCTTATAATAACAGCTATCAGGCTAGCATTGGAATGGCTCCATACGAGGCTCTATATGACAGGAGATGCAAATCCCCGATTGCTTGGGAAGAAGTGGGCGACAAAAAGATCCTTGCTCCCGAGTTAGTTGAACAGGCAAGTAGTGATGTTCAGTTGATCTGTGACAGGTTGAGGATGGCACAGAGTAGACAGAAGAGTTATGCAGATGTGCGAAGACGTCCTCTTGAGTTTCAGGTTGGGGACTCCGTATTTGTTAAGGTGTCACCGATGAAAGGTGTAGTACGTTTTGGGAAAAGGGGAAAGCTGAGCCCTCGCTTCATTGGTCCATTCGAGATTTTGAGTAAAGTGGGAGATGTAGCATATCGGCTAGCACTACCTACACAGTTGTCGGGTATACATGACGTCTTCCATGTTTCGATGTTAAGGAAGTATCATCCGGACCCTTCTTATGTCATCGAGTACGAGCCACTAGAGATTCATGAGGACATGAGTTATGTTGAGCAGCCGATCCGAATTCTCGACAGGAAGGAGAAAGTGCTACGATCTAAGACTATCCCACTAGTGAAGGTTCTCTGGCGACACCACGAGACAGAGGAAGCTACCTGGGAGCTAGAGAGCCAAATGAGGGAGAAGTACCCTCATCTATTCGATGGACCAACTTGAATTCAGAGGACTGAATTCTTAAAAGGTGGGGAGAAATGTGAAACCCGATATTTTTTCATATTATGATGCTTACGAGAAGTAAATTATAGCTCAATGTAACGTTTTACAGGTCCGTAGATGATTAAAGCACTCGGTTGTAGCGTGGGACCTAATGGCATGCAAACCGAGGTAAGGTTTCAGACTCGAGAATTTCTTAAAAATGTCATGTTCATGCATTAAATGATGTGTAGAAGAGAAAGCTAAGTGATTGGAAATGCAAAAGTTAGTTAAACTCGGGTTTTAAATTAAATCGAGAAAACAGACCTAATAAAGGAAATAAATTCGAATAAAATTTTAAAAATTTGTGAAAATTATTCCGAGGCCATAGAAAATTATTATAAGGTGAAATTGACATGGGAAATAAAAATCATGAAGAAATATGGAGATTTAGGGGTTCAAATAAATTTTTAAAGCTAACCGAAAGCTTATTTTCATTTTGCTCGGTATTGGCCAAATCGCGTAAAATGAGCTCGTTCGTGAAATTTTTCTTAAACAAGTGACCCCAAAATTTTTATGGGACATATTATACTCGAGATATATGTGTTTATGAAAAACATGCTTAATGTTTTGAGACTATGGCACGAATTATTGATGTTATGAGGTCAGAGTGATCTGAGGTCGATCTTATACGTTGAGAAAAGGGTACAAAGATGATCAAGGATCTTCCTAGCCGACGGCCAGGGAATGCGCAGGACTCTGACGAGATGAAATGACTTGTGGTATCATGTAACCATTTAAAGTTTGTGCGTTGAGACTGCTTAGAGACTGCGAGTCCTTTGCAGGCACGTAATGAGTCACCCCACCATAGCCCCGTAGCACACAGTCCAGTAGGGTACTGTATGACCCTGATCCAGTCTTACAGTTCCCTGTACTATGGCCATATGTACCAGTTATGTTAATGATGTCCTTCGGGACCAGTTATGATAAAGCCATGTCTCCAAGAGAAACGAAATATGTTTTTGCACATTTCATGCTATCTTATGTGTTATTTGCTTTTTAGCACATGTTTTTTTTTATGATGTGATTTTAAAGGTAGCTTATGAGTTATGTTTTATGAAATGTGCATATGATAGTACGATTTCACTTTCAAATTTATAAGCATGTTTTTTACTACTTTGATGAATTCAAGCATCTCTACTCCAGTACATGTTTATGCTGATTTGTAAAACCACGTGTTTTACTTGTTTTAAGTATTAAGGTTACTTTAAATGTATCTCTTATTGAGCCTGAAAAGCTCACCCCCTTCCTTTCCATCTTCCAGATTTCCTACAGTGATTCTACTGCACTCACGCGCTAGAGGTCGTGGACGAGGCAGTCCGACCTTTCGTCAAATCATTTATAGCGACGAGGTATAGCTTTACTTTTGTTCCAGACACGATGTACATCATAGACACTAATGTATATTACAGTCGGGATGTAATAGTTGTAAGGGATTATATTTATGTACAGAGTTTTTATTACGCAGAATAAATATATGTCATGAGATCCTGCAATAGAATTGAAAATGGTGTTGCGAATGTGGGTTGAAAATTATAAATTGCGTTTTAAACTCTGCAGGTTGGGTTAAGTCAAAATGCAGTCGTTATGCTACCGAATCTTTATAAAATGATAAAAGTTAAGAAACTGACATAGACAGGAACACAACTCAGTTAAATAAGTTAAAAAGTTTTAAATTTGCCCAATTTTCGAGTTTCCGGGCGTGACATATACTATTTACGGTAATTACGTTATAATTTCGATTAATATTCCTTTTTATACAGAATTAATCTGTAAATTTCGTAAAATAATCAAAACTCTGTATTAAAGGACTCATTATGGTAATTAAAATATACTTACCCAATATGATGCGGGGTACGAAAATCAGAGCTCAATCGGCTCTCGTTCGAGCTCTGTCGTACAACTGCACAATTATACATTTATTTCCGAGTTAATTTTTGATCAATTATAATTTAAATAAATTTCTCGGTAATCAAATCGGTCACTTTTGACCTCTTACCGATTTACCCGAAGTCCGGTGTATCCTCGAAAATTCTTCCCCTTTTTTTTCTTTTTCTCTTTTTTTCCCTTCTTTCTTGGCTAAACCGGTTCGGTTCGATTCAACCCAGTTCAGACCGGTCCGGTTCAGCCTGGTTCACTCTGGTTCGGCCGGTTCAAGGCCTCGCCGGTCAATTTTTCGTCGGCTTCCGTCGCCAGTAGCTCCGCGAGGTCATTCGCAGCTCGGATCTGGTCTCGATTTGGCACGAGGTAGCCGGGAAGTGGCCGGTCCGGCCTCTTCTCCTTTCCGGCATCAGTGGCCTCCTTGTTTTTCGTCGTTGCCGGCACTGGCCGCCGTTTCCTCGGCTGTTTCCGCCCCCATTCGGCTCGGCATCACGTGGGGTTCCTTCGATGGCCGGTGGTCGGAGTCAAATCGACGCCGGTGGCCGCCGATTTGGCTTCTCCTCTCCGCGTCTTCTCTCTCTCGATCCGTCGGATTTCGACGTCGGTGGGCTGTACCGCCGATACTAGGGAGGTCATCGGCCTCTCCTCTTCCTTTTCCGACCCTCACTTGGCCGATTGGTCGTCGGACGGTCGACGAGGGTTTGGGTCTTCCTCGGTTTTGGCTTCCGTTTTCCTTCTTCTCTCTCCTTGAAACTTTCAATTTCTGATTCTTTTTTTTTAATTTTATTTATTATTTAATTTTATTATTATTTTATTCAATATTATATTATTATTTTGCCAAAATATTTAAGATAAATTATTATTTAATTTATTTAATGAATAAATAATTTTCTCGGTATTTTTCAGCTTTTCGGTATATTTTTCGATTATTTTCGGGATTATTTCCTGATGTGAAATTTTCGATTAATTTCAATAATTTCATATCTTGATCAATTTAACTCGAAATTTAATTATTTCTTCGATATTGATCAAGATTCTCAAATCCATTATTTTTAATTAAATTTTCTCATCAAATTTATACCGGCATTCGATCTTTTGACCGTTTTGCCCTTCGAGGTGTTCAGGATTAATTTAACCTGACTTCCTTTCACGAATACTCATTCATTTCGTGTTTTTAAGTAAATTCGGGTCTTACAGTTTAGTACTAATCATTCTTACAATTATTTTGTTTTGCTTGAGGATAAGCAAAAGTTCAAGTTTAGGGGTGTGATAATTCTATATTTTTAGAATTATTTGTGCTAATTTCATAATTAATTATTTAAATCTCCAATTTATTTTGTTAATTATCCCCTTTATTTAATTAAAATTTTCATGTTTGCAGATAAATTAAAATCCGGATGAATTTTGAATATTTTGGTAGAAAATGAACTGGAATTGGGCTAAAATCGAGATTGGACCACGTGGACAACACGAGCCTAGCACATCCAATTGGACAAAAACACAGATGACTTGAAAATATTATTTTTCAAGGAGCCAATGGTGTGAAGACAAGTGGCCAAACAATGTCAACTCATCTAGGATAAAAATATTATAATTGTACCCATAAGTGTGTGTATAAATAGAAAAAGATGTCAATTGAAAAAAGGGTAGCTATAGTTTTTAGTTTTTTTAGGTTAAACATTTATTTTAGATTTTATTTTTTTTTAAGCTTTTTATGTTTTTCGGCTGGTGACAGCAGCCACCATTGTCTATTTTCTTATAAGATTTATTCAATTTCCATTCATTGTTATTTTACTGTTTAAGTTTTAATTTACAGTTATTATTTTTATTTTGTTTGCTCTCGGTTTCTTTTCCATTACATGCTCTCGGTTATTTTCCAGGAAGCGTTACTTAGGCTTTCTTTTCTTCATTTGTTAAATCATCACGTTTGTAGCTCTCGGTTAGATTTCAAGAGGTGCAATCGGGTTTCAAGATACCTTCATTCAATCCTCTCCCATTTGATTCAGTTGCCTTGATGTGGGATAATGCAAAGCATTTGTCCACATCAAGAGCTATGCGGAGTCACGGCTGGAGAAGGAAATGAAGCTACCCAAGGTGGATGATCATGCGTTCCCTGTTTACATTGCTGAAGCTCTCGATTGCTGTGTAGTTGTGGTTGTTATTTTCTTTCGGTTTTAAGTTTGTATTCAGCTATGCGTCATTGTTCATTCCTTATTTCATTGTGATTTGCTTACAATTCATGATCCTGTGTGTGACTACATTTAGAACTTAGCTTCTACTTTTACAGTACTTTCATTACGCTCCTTTAATCATGTCATTTACTGCATTTCAGTCCACATTATAGTTATTTGTTCATTTCCTGCTTGATAATGGTTAGTGTGAAGGTTAGGATGAGTTTTCCGGTGTAGAGTCTCAAGCAGTTTTCCATAGAAACATAATTTCAGACCCGTGCATGTTTATTCTCTGTTATGCCCTGTTTCGGTTATTGCTTACTGTTTCTAGCAGTTGTGAGCTAACGGATTGTGTTGCTTTGTTGTGATTATTGTTGAGCATGAAGTTGGGCACCGAGGAGGCTGAAGGTGATGTTAGGCTAGGACGCAGCTGCTGCGGCTGTTGAAGTAATCCCTTGGCATCCGGCTGTGCACACGAGCTGAATGATGCAGAAACCAGAAGCAACATTTCGCGGCAGACAGTAACTTGGCAGAGGACGTCTGAAGCAGACAGCATGTTGGACGTATATGCTAGCTGAGCTGGACAGCAGGTTGGAGCAGCTGCACGCAGAAGCAGAGTGCAGGACAAAGCAGGCTGGCCGCATTTCGTAGCACTTGGATGCAGAACAATACCACGGAGAAGACAGTGCAACAGTGCACTTGCAAAACAAAATCAGGACCACTTTGTTATTTAATGGATAAGGCCATGTTTGGCTGGTCTGTTATGGTGGATTAATTCATTTTACATGCATTATTAGATAGATTAATTAGTTGTTAGTTTAGGATAGTGGTTAGTTGTTAATTTAGATTAGTTCTAGTGTTTTAATTTGTTAATTTAATTTTTAGTCTTAATTTTTAGTTAGGAGTTAATTTTATATTAAATGTTTTACGATTTTATTTTAGTTAAATTACATGCATTTTTATTTTAAGATTGTTTAAATTTTAGTTTAATTAATTTTATTGCTTTATTTTCAAATTTGCATTTTATTTTAGTTGCGTTAATTAATTGTTTTAATTTTCTTTGGTAGGTATTTTCTTTAATTGCTCGGAGTTCAGTAAACAAATCTTAGTTCAGTTTTATTTTCTTTAGTTTTTAATGTTTATTGTTTTCAGTAAGTTTAATTAGCCTTAGTAGATCACCAACTTAAATTTTATAATTTGCTAGGATATACTTAGGGTAAGATTAACCGGTACTTAATTAGGCTAGTCAAATTCTCTGAGGGACGATAACTCGGGACTCAAATCCTATTATTACTTGTATGACCCATGCACTTACGGACAATACCCTTTGGGCGTGTCAAGTTTTTAGCGCCGTTGCCGGGGAAGTTTTAATTAGTCGTTAATTAATATCAGTGAAATTATGCTTAGGTGTAATTCTAGCTTGTAAATATTTAGGTTGTTAATATTTAGAGTTTAATCTAGATTAGTTAATTAAAAAAATAAAAAATTTAAAAATTCAAAAAAAAAATTTCAAGGACTTTCTGATATTTGCATGCGTAGAGCCAAGAGTTTTGATTGCTTTCCTCTAGATCCTGAAATTGAACGTACTCTTAGAAAAACTTCGAAAGGACTCTAGGAAATTTATAGCTCCGCTGCAAAACACAATGACAAAAAATTGGGAAATTAAAACCGTTGGAGATTATGCAATGCCGACGATTGGAGGATATTATTCCGGCATTAGGCCACCAGCTGTCCCTGCAAACAATTTTGAAATTAAGCCTTCGATCCTCCAGATGATCCAAAGTTCGTTACAGTTCAGTGGGCTTCCCCATGATGACCCACATGCTCACTTAGGCCCTAAGGGTATTACCGCAAGTGCACGGGTCATACAAGTAATTATGGGATTTGAGTCTCGAGTTATCGTCCCACAGAGAAGTTGACTAGCCTAATTAACTACTGGTTAATCTTACCCTAAGTATATCCTAGCAAATTATGAAATTTAAGTTGGTGATCTACTAAGGCTAATTAAATGTACTGAAAACAATAAACATTAAAAATTAAAGAAAATAAAATTGAGCAGAAATTTACTTACCGAGCTTCACGCAATTAAAAACCAATACCTACGCAAATAATTAAAACAGTTAAAATTGATGAATGCAAGTAAAATAAAATGCAATTATGAAAATAACAAAGCAAGATTAATTAAACTAAAATTAAACTAACCTAAAATGCAATTAAACTACTTAATCAAAATGCAATTTAAACTAAACTAAAACTTAATGAAAATAAAATCCTAAGAAATTAAGAAAATAACTATAAAGCTACATGTATAAAATATTAACTCTAAACTAATCCTAACTATATCTAATTACTAATTTAACAATAAAATTTAACTAATGCATGTAACAAATTTACTCTAACTTAACTAATGCATGATAAAAATAAAAATGAGCTAAAGACATATATAAATCTACTTCATGAACTAATCAAGAAAAATGGATTATTATGCATAAGGTAAATGCCAAACAAGCCTTAAGTAAATTTAAACCATCCAAATGTCCCTTCAAACACTGTTCACGTGTCTTTCTTTGTTTATTTTCCATTTCCAGGTGATGGCCTCGGTTTGTCCATTTCATTATCTTTCCAAATGCATGTTTATTTTCAAGCTTTCACGGTTTCAGCTACTGGCTCTCGGTTCAGACCAGGTACTGCTCCAGGTGAGGTTTACTTCTACTATTGCTGCTCCTTCCTCGGCATGCCCAGCTCACTCCCACGTCTGTCCTCTCCTGCAGTACCAGCAATACTGTCCCGAACATGATCACTCACTGCGTCTTGCTCCTCCAGGTAATGCTAATTTCATGCTCATTTCCAGGCTTTCATGGTTTCGGTTGCTGTCCCTGTACGTTTTCTGCATGTTCGCCTGGTGCAACTGCACCCTGCTAGCTCTCGAGTCCTGCTATGTTTCCAGGTGCTGCAGGTGCAACTAGCAGCTATCCTGCTTCCTCCTCTGCGTCTTACTCCAGCCGAAAGGATCAACACACTAGAAACCAATGTTGTTCATGCTCTAACGTTATCATTACTCATTCCTGGTACCGAGAGCTTCCTAAAAAAAATTTGCAAATAATACAACAACTACATTGTGATGAGCAGTAACAGAATATAAGAACAACAGAGCTAAACAGAGGAAAACTGGGAAGTTAATTTGCTGCCATGAATTAACTATGCTCCTACAAATTGCTTCTTTAGTCTCTATACCGGACAGTCAACCACCATCTTTTTCACAATCCAACAACAAGAAACAAACTACAATGAAGCTAAAATAAAATGCAGCAAATGAACTAGATGCAAGAAACGTTAATGAATGCAGTAAATATGGAAGCTAACTCTAATTGCAATCAAGAACTGAAACATAAAATCCATGTAAGTGGGAATGAAAGAAAGAAAAGAAAGAACAAGAAAATATAGCAAAAATGATGTTAAAACCGAGAGGAAGTGTGTAAAATAGAAAAGAACACAACTGCTGAAATTACACACTCAAACCCGTAGCATCATCAACGTGAAAAACCATCATCATCGGATTGCTCTAAATCCAACTCTTAATGCCATGGTTCCACATTGCTTAAATGTGAAATAATGCCTAGCATTTGCCCACATTCAAAGCACCAAAACCAAACAGCATAGATGAATAAAGAGCCAATATACCGAATGCACAATGACAGTAGCCCGAGAGCTAAAAAAAATAAAAATAAAAATTGCTTTAACAAAAACAATAACAATTTAGGAAAATCGAGAATGAAACAAAGAGAGGCAAACAATTTCCATTAACTTTCATTGAATCAATTGCAAAGAAAATAAATTTGATAATATGAACTGCAAATAACCGAGCAAAGAAAATGAAAAACTTCATAAAAACATTAAGAAAGTGCCATGAACAGTAAAATTGCTTAATTAAAAAAATAACTATTCGGAAAAACAAAGAAAGCTTTAAAATGAACCTAAAACTATTCTACCCTAATTTACCTCCATTCTAACCTAGGCTACCCCCTTTTTCAATTGCCATCTTTTTCTATTTATATACAAACTTAGGGTACAATTGTAATTTTTTCATCCTAGATGAGTTGGCATTGTATGGCCGCTTGTCTTCACACCATTGGCTCCTTGAAAAATAATATTTTCATGTCATCTGTCTTTTTGTCCAATTCGATGTGCTAGGCTCGTGTTGTCCGCGTGGTCCAATCTCAATTTTAGCTCAATTTCGGTCTATTTTCTACCGAAATATTTAAAATTCTTTTGGATTTAATTTATCTGCAAACATAAGAATTTTAATTAAATAAAGGGGATAATTAACAAAATAAATTGGGGATTTAAATAATTAATTAGGAAATTAAGCACAAATAATTCTAAAAATATAGAATTATCACTTCTACTACAATGCAGTGCACTGGCCATCCACAGATTCACCAAGCAAAGAACACCAGTGAGCTAGGCAGTCGGGTAGGAACGGGAACATGTTCTGCTTCCGGACTAACCCTTGTGATTCTCTAACCAGTGGCTATCAAGCAAACTCACAAGAGATTAAATCCAAACCGAATATGCATAACATAAGCTCAAAGTTATTTAATGGAGATAAACTGTAATGAACTGAGTTTCAAGAATTGTTTACAGAAAGTTTTAAACTAAAACAGAAATTAAACAGCTTTTAATGATGTGTGCAAAGAAGAAGAAGAGTATGGGAATGATTGACTATGTAATATTGCCTCCTCGGTTCAACCCTTGTAACTTCTCTATACCAGCCACAGATCCTCCCCATAGTCCCAGGATATTAAAGCTAAACAAGATGATAGTAACAAAGTATTGTTTTAAGATATCGGTATGAACAATAGATTTAAATAACATGCAAACTGAATAGTAAGCAACCCGAATGAGCACAAAAGAATGGAAAATGGAAACAAATATCGTAAAAGAGAATACTAACTACTAGAATGATACTTTTTTTATTTTTAAGAAAATAAACTTAAAGCTTGTAAGATTCTATAACAATGGTGGCTACCAAAAACTAACGTGGAAAGCTTTTAAAAGAAAATAAGGAAAAATAAACCTAGCAATAAAATTTTAACCTAAGAAACTAAAGTGGTATGAGCTAAACGTATTGTCCACAATGTCGTATAAGTAATAATGGGATTTGAGTCCCAGATTATAGTTCCATAGAGAAGTTGACTCGCCTAATTAACTACCGGTTAATCTTACCCTAAGTATATCCTAGCAAATTATGAAGTTCTTAATGGGTGATCTACAAGGCTAAAATAAAACAAATACTGAAAATAATAACCATGATAAACTAAGGAAACTAAAACAGAGCAAAAATTACTTACAATGCTCTCAGCAATTAAAAGAAACAACCTACCAAAATAATTAAAACAGTTAAAATTAATTAACAAAATTAAACTAAAATGCAAATATGAAAACAAGAAACAAAATTTATTAAACTAAAATTAAACCATCCTAAAAAATAAAATATGCCTGTAATTAAACTAATTAACAAAAATTGCAAGTTAAACTAACCTAAAATCTAATAAAAATGAAAACTAAATTAAAAATTCATGAAACACATTTAATCTAAATTAATTCTAAATGCAACTCATAAAATACTAAACTAAAATAAAGTCCTAAAACTTATGATATAAAATTAACTATTAACTAAAATTTAAAATTGAAAATTAAATTGACATGCAAAGATATTAAGCTAACCTACCATTCTAATTGATTGAATTAACTAACTAACAACTAACAAAGGCATGAAAATACTAAAAATGCATTAAAATATAGCAACAATGTAATGTGGCCAAACATGGCCTTAAACAACATCAAAACCAAGTGGTCCCGAACTGCACTGTACTCGTCTTCTTTAACCAGTTTCATTTCATTTTTGCAGTAGGAGCTGTCCAGGAGCTACTCTGCTGCACGGGTCCTGCACTCTGCTTCATTTTCTGCTTCAGCTACCACATTCAGCGTGTACTGTACGTGCTCCATTTTCTTTGCTCCAGTCTGCTGTCTCAGGTTCTATCGCATGCACCAGCACCACGTCCTGCTTCTAATACCCGTACCCGTTGCCAGCCAGGTGGTCTCGACAATGCAACAGTATGCACACACAGCAAGTGTTGTCCTTTACTGGTACGAGCTTCATCCAGGTGCTGCTCCAGGATACATTTCCTCGGCCTGCTGCTGTACATACCACCATGTTCCTCCAATTTCCCAGCACGTACATCAGCAACTGCCCAACAATGAAGGTCCGCAGAACTGGGCTGGAATCATGCAAGGAAACTGCTATAACTGGCCCTCACTACTCACGTCGATGGCTTCTGCTTTGTACTACTGCAAATGTTTTGGTTTACAACCAGCTTGTAGGACCTGACCTTTGCTCTTGCTGTCCAGCATCAATATCCACCATACCAGTAGAATGGAGCACAATCAAATCCTTTTCTTGCTATGCTCAGCAAAGCAGACCAGCACACATTGCTAAAATGTAAGTTTTCATCAATAAATGAAGAACAAAACTTAAAATGACTGAAACTAAAAACTAAACCAAAGAAAAAAAGATGAACAGTAAATAAATCACAAAACAGAGGAGAACAGAGAAATGGATTCAAGCTAAAGATGAACTGAACAAAGAATTAATTATGTAATGCTGGATGAAATAAAAACTGAAACACATGAAGCATAAAATGAAAATAGCAAGAAAGAAAAAAAGATGGCTCAATCCCCTCTGCCATGAGCCTCACAAACATAGAAAGGCAACTACAAGCACTGCCCTCCTAACGCAGCCAGAAACGCAGAAGAAAGAAGCAGGCACAGCAAGGAAGAAACAGCCAGCTGCCACCAAGAATCCTCCAATGCAGTGGCAAACCGAATCCTAAGTAGCAGCAACTATGAACAACAAGGTAATACCGACGCTATAATGCAGGAGGAAAGTAACGTTTTAGACTTGATTTTACTTGAAGGAAAGATGGACAAGTGCTTGAAACAAAGCAAAAATCGAGAGGAACTAAGATATAGAAGCTAAAATTAAAGCAGCCTAACATAAACATCCAGTGCAGAAACATGAAGAAGGATCATGGCTACTGTCACCAGCCACCCTTCTTTCCCATAACGTGAAAAATACAAAAGCGAGAAAATATAAAAATTAAAGGCACAAACCGAGAACAACTAAAGAAATCCAAACTTTTCATAAAGAAAATAAAAATTAACATGAACAGTGACTAAAAAAATTGCTAACGGGAAAGCTTGGAAATTAAACTAAAAAAAATCTTAAAAACTAAAGCAACCCTAGAATTACAACTACTCCTAAATTACACTACACTACTCCTACCTTAGGCTACTTCTACTTACCCTACTCCTACTTCTACACTACTTTTTTTTTCAATTGCCATCATATTCTATCTATACACACACTTAGGGGTACAATGGTAATTTTTCCATCTTAGATGAGTTGGCATTGTTTGGCCCTTGTCTTCATTTTATTTACTGCAGAGTAGATATTTCCACGTCACTCGTCTTTTTTTCCAATTAGTTATGCGATGTGGCCCGATGTGTGTATTCCAGAGGGTTAGCATGGTATCCGTCGATCTTATCGTTTCGGAGCAAATAAAATACGAACATCTGGCATCACGCGTGTCCAAACGACTGGTGACTCGATCTGTAAATTGGAAGTGGTCCAATCTCCTTTAACCCGTTTTCAACCTAATTTCGACTAAAACGATTGAGTTTCATCCGGATTTAATTTATCTGCACACAAGAGAATTTTAATTAAATAAGGGGATAACTAATAAAATAATATGGAGATTAAATAAATAATTAGGAAATTAGCACAAATAATTCTATTAAAAATGGAATTATCATAAAGCTACCCTAAAAACTACTTACCCTAGACTACCTTCTATTCTACTTGGATTTCAATTGGTCATCATATTCTATTTATACACCAAATTGGGGGTACAATGGTAATTTTCAATTCTAGATGAGTTGGCATTGTTTGGCCACTTGTTTTCACACCATTGGCTTCTAGAGAAGATATTTCCATGTCACTTGTCTTCTTTCCACTTGGATGTGCGAGGTGGCATGGCATGTGTCTTCTAGAAGGTGGGCACGGTATCCGTCGATCTTATCCTTCTAAGGCAAATAAAATCCGAACACCCGGCATCACACGTGTCCAGACGAATGGTGACTCAGACTGCGAAATGGTAGTGGTTTAGTCTCTTTTAACCCATTTTCAGCCCAATTTCTATCGAAACGACTGAAATTCATTCAGATTTAATTTACCTGCACACAAGAGAATTTAATTAAATTGAGGGGATAATTAATAAAATAATATGGGGATTAAAATAATTAATTAAGAAATTAAGCACAAATAATTCTATTTTAATAGAATTATCACACAGCAATACTCGAAAGCTCCAGCATGATTCCCAAAAATATAGTGCGAGCATCTAGAGTGGAACACACAGCATCATCCTAGGCATCGAGCACTCTTTTGTTTTTCTCAAAAACCCTTTTAAAATAATGTGCAAGCAGGGCTGGTCAATTTACCGTTGCCACTTAGACTCTAGCGTAATTTCACACAGAAACGAGATAGAGGACTCCATTCCTCAAGTATGAGTGAGAGGGCAATCTCCCTTCAATCACTCATTAAAAGCTTTTTTTTTTTTTTTGTAAATAAATCGACAGTCTGTCTATCATTACTCTTTCTCAAAACGTTTGCAAAACCTCTTTTCACAACAATAACATAGATGTCAGGCAACTCATACTCATACACTTATTCTCGTACGTAGATTTCACCTAGATATATTAATATCTACACACTTATCGCATACATTCGCACACAGCAGGTATGAAAACATACGTATAGCTATCTCTAATAGCTCGCCATAAGTCCCTTCCCTCAAATCAAGCTTAAATCGTTTTCCTTCGATTTTCACTTCTCGTGATCCATCCTATCGACTCCAATTATATCCTCCAGAGCTGAAATTGTGTATTACACACATCAGTATATTGTCATATACTTCATTTCACTTGCATGATATTCAGATCAATGCATTTGGCCATTTATATCTCATTTGGTCTCGTTATACCCTTATCGAACTTTACCCTTTCTTAATTCCATTTTGAGTATATAACTCATTTTCGAGAATCTCTCAAACTCCTCAAGTCTATTGATTCGTATTAAACAGGTATTAAGCTTATAATACCTCAAGTTCACTATTTCATTTCATTTTTACATTTCATCGAATACCCCATATACTTACTTTCAGCTATTATTGTTTCTAACACATGGATTTCACCAAACTAATACAAGCATATATACATGCTCAATAACTTCTTTACATGCTCAAATCTCTATTAAACCATGCCTACTTGATTTTCTATTATTAAATCGATTCTAGATCATAGTTTTGTTTAGGTATATTTATCACATTTCAACCATTAATATATATACCAATCAACTCATACAAGTGTATAGATCAACATTCACTAGATTTGTGCATTGAAATCTTACCAATCTCAGCTTTGCTCATTTTTTTCACAACTCTATGGAAAAACTCCTTTTCTCATTCGATTTAATGATTTTACCTCTCGTTTCCAACTATGTTGTTCTTCTTCACTCTATGAACAACTTTGATGAAATAAACTTTTCTCCAATCTCAATGGAAGGTGTTAATAGTCTAGAGAGGAAAGTTAGGTCACTTGGTTTCAAAAATGGAAGGGTTTGATGTTTCTCCCATGAAATGCAGTTCAACAGCACTGTTTATATAGAAATTGCTTGATGAGATCGATCTCCATAAGTGAAGGATCGATCTGCTGCTGCTTTTTACCCCTCTGCATTCAGTTTTCAGGCATGAGAGATCGATCAGTCGAAGAGCATGAGATCGATCTTACCCAAGCCAAAAGCTTAAGAGATCAATCTGGCAGGGAAATGAGATCGATCGGCTTCTTGTCGAGACACAATGAGATCGATCTACTTGAGGATAAGATTGATCCTAGCTTGGCAGAGGCTTACTGAGATTGATCTGGCTTGAAGGAGAGAACGATCTCCCCTTGCTTTGTAGCCTTCTAAGCTAAATTCCATCCCAATCCTCAAGGCTAACTTGATTTCAATTTACCTCACTACTCATTTTGTATTCAATACACATTTATCACTTAAAAAGGTCCATTTCTTACAATTCATACTTAATGAAACTTGCGTGTACATCATGAACCCACATAACAAGTGTGTACATCAAATCTATGGACCTTACATCACTTATGATTCATATTACATAAACAAATATATACTTAGGGAATCATAAGGGTTACATATGAAAATACGGGTCTTACACACGTATAGCGTAATTACAGCGCAGTACAGACATTGTCATGGAGATTTTTACACAGGCGATGGCCAGATTTAAGGGTAGACAGGAGAACCCTACTGGACAGGTTACTGCACTTGAGAGATATGAGCCTGCATAGCCTGCACCGAGAGCTCGGGCTACAGAGGCAGAGATTCATACACCCCCTTCAGTTCAGGATATTCCCCTACCAGTTCAAGATCCTGTAGCTCCATAATAGGTTGGTGGTGAAGGAGTTTATGATTGTGATTTGGGCTGATTAAGACAGTTTAGAAAGTTTGGACCACTTTCATTTAGTGGGGTGAAATACCCAATGTTAGCGGAGCATTGGATTTGCAATATGGAGAAACGCAACAGATTTTTTCATTGCTCTGCCACAGAGAAGGTCACCTTTACGACTTTTTTATTAGAAGGTGAGGTCGAGCATTGGTGGATGGCCACACAGCGGATCTTGAGTGCACATCACCCGGTGGTGACTTGAGACATATTTCTAGATGCCTTTAGGAGGCAGTACATTCCAACCACTGCTTAAAGGAAGATGCAGATGGAATTTATGACCTTGACTCAGGGGAACCATACAGTTGATGAGTATGAGTCTGAATTTACATCCTTGGGTAAGTATGACACAGTCACCATGGGCTGTCAGAATAGGAAGGTCTAAAAGTTTATTGAGGGGTTGAGACCTTCGATCATAGCTCGATTGGCCCTATTTGACATTACCACCTATGACGATGCAGTACGTAGAGCTCAGCTATATGAACAAGACTATGAGTTGCATGTCCTAGAGCTAAGTAAGAGTGGTAAGGGCAGAGATAGAGACCGAAAGAGGTTAGTTGATGATAGAGGATTTAGGAAGGGGCAAATGTTATTTGGTAAAGGGCCAAAGATTAAGGAGGTACAAGAGAGTCCTGTGAAGCCTCCAGTGTATCCAGCTCTACCTCCAGCTTCGAGGGGTATAGTTATTGGCGGACCCGACCTACCACCAAATAGTATACGATCTGTGGTAGATATCACGGTAGTAGACCATGCCATTTGATGAGATATGTTATAGATGCGGTAAACCAAGGCACATAGCTTGTGAATGCCCAGAGTTGGTTGATATTACCCCACAGAAGGGCAAAGAGCTAGAGAAGGCTACAGTTGAGACACATACTCCTAAGAGGAAGGCCACAGCTAAAGAGAAAGGGAAAGAAGCTATTGGTCGAGGGTGAGTGTTTGCATTGGACCAGGCATCTGCAGAAGCTTCTACGGATGTGATTAAAGGTACTATCCTAGTCTTTGATTTTAAAGTATTAGCATTATTTGATCCTAATGCCATGCATTCATTTATATCGCTTTCATTTGCATGTAAATTGTTTGAACATGTGAAACCAGTACCTTTAGGTAGGGTATTGCTTATAAGCACTCTAGTGAGAGATAATGTAATAACTGAGTATGTATGTAGTGGTTGTAAGTTAAAAGTAGGGGAAAATGATATGTTGGCCAATCTCATTCTATTAAACATGAAGGATTTTGATGTAATACTAGGAATGGTTTGGTTGGCTACAAATCATGCTGTTTTAGACTACTATGCTAAGACAGTAATGTTTTCCACCCCCGAAATGTATGTTGTAAGGTTTGAAAAGTAATGATAAAATAATAAATTATTTCCAAGGATGGACGATTTTAATAACAAATGTGATCATAATATATTGAAGGTTTTATAGCATATGTGGTTGATTTGGATAAGGCACACCCAAAATTAGTTCCATCCTAGTGGTTAGAGAGTTCCCCGAAGTCTTTCTGGAAGAATTACCGGGGTTGCCACCAGACAGAGAGATGAAGTTTTGTATTGATTTGGTGCCTCGTACTGAACCAATATCCAAACCACCGTATAGAATGGCTCCAATGGAATTGGATTAGCTAAAGAGACAATTGTAAGAGTTGTTGGACAAGGGGTTTATCAAATCAAGTGTATCACTTTGGGGAGTACCGATTCTGTTTGTGAAAAAGAAGAATGGGAGCCTCCGACTTTGTATAGATTATCGGTTGTTGAACAAGGCTATCATCAAGAATAAGTATCCTCTTCCATAAATTGATAATCTATTGGATCAGTTGTAGGGAGCACAGATCTTTTCAAAGATTGATTTGAGATCTGGGTATCATCAGTTGAGGATTTGGAGTGGAGATGTGCCCAAGACAACGTTCCGGATCCGTTATGGCCATTATGAGTTTCTGGTTATGCCATTTGGGTTGACGAATGCTCCTGCAACATTTATGGTATTAATGAATGATGTGTTTAAGCCATACCTAGACAGCTTCGTGATTGTCTTTACAGATGACATATTGGTGTACTCGAAGTCCAGGGAAGAGCATGAGCAACACTTGAAAACAGTGTTACAGACCTTCCGCGATCAGGAGTTGTATTCTAAATTGATAATTCTATTTTTTATAGAATTATTTGTGCTTAAATTCCTAATTATTTATTTAATCCCCATATTATTTTATTAATAATCCCCTTTATTTAATTAAAATTCTTTAATGTGCAGATAAATTAAATCCGGATGAAACTCAATCATTTCAGATGAAATTGGGCTGAAAACAAGCTAAAGGAGACTGGACTACTTCCAATTTGCAGACCGATTCATCAGTCGTCTGGACACACGTGATGCCAGGTGTCCGTATTTTATTTGCTCTGAAACGATAAGATCGAAGGACAATGTGCCAACCTCCTGGAAGACACACGCCGGGCCACATCGCACAGCAAATTGGACAAAAAGACTGATGACTGGAAATATCTACTCTGTAGCAAATTAAAAGAAGACAAGTGGCCAAACAATGCCAACTCATCTAGGATGGAAGAATTACCATTGTACCCCTATGTTTGTATATAAATAGAATATGATGGCAATTGAAAAATCAAGTAGAATAAGGAGTAGAATTTAAGGTAGTTTTAGGGTAGGAGTAGTGTAGAGTAATTTAGGAGTAGTGTTAATTTAGGGTAGAGTAACTTTTAGGTTAATTTAAGCTTTCCTTGTTTTAATTTTCGGATAGTTCTCTTTTAAATTAAAAATTTCCTTCTTTTCTTTTGTTAATGAATAGTGATTTTTCCATGTTCTTCTCGATTTTGCAATTTTTTTGCTATATTGTTGATTCAATGCACTTAAGGTTGAAGGGAGAGGAGGTTCGGCTGACAGGAGTATTGCTCCGCATTTGTTTTTCAACTTCTTCCTGCTTTTATTATTTTTTTTAGCTTAAGTTGATGAACAGTAAAGAGGGGAAGAAGATGCCGGTGACAGTGGCCATCTTCTTCAACTATTTCATTGTACAAATTCTTTGAAATTTTGGTTCTGTATTAACTTACTATCTTACTGTTGTTTGATATTCTTATGCTAAAGTTTATTCAAGTTCCTTTTTGCATTAGTTTATATAAAATCTGCAGCTTTTATTGTTTTCATTTCATGCTCTGTTTTTTTGTATTTAATCATTGTTTAATGGTTAGATAGTTAATTTCAGCTTTGTTTCTGTGAATTTTTTGTTTAAATCCCATCTTCATAATTAGTTTTCATGCATTAATTACTATTTTCTTTTGCCTGTTGCGTTGTTTTCATTATTGTTATGTTTCTTCATCTGTTGTCGTCCATGTTGTTGCTATTTGCTGGGGTCGAGTGGTGCTGTTGGGAGAGGAAGTTTGCTGGGTAGCAGAAGCCGACGCTAGCTGGACAGAGTTGTGGCTACTACGTTGCTTACTAGAGGCACAATTTACAGGAGCTACTGATTTACGCGTGTCTTGTTGCAGTGACCAGTACCTACCTGCTGCTGGAGATACGATCAAGAATGGAGTTATGAAATTGTGCAAAGTAGAAAGGTGATACAGCAGCTGGAGTACCTATACATTAGCTGGGCAGACTAAGGATATGTAGTGGACAGCAGCACAAAAATTGTACAGAGCAAAATGGTATTGCAGCAAAGTGTAGCAGAAACAGACCAGCAGCCTAGAGCAGAAGCATTAGACCGAGGAACAGCAGCTGAAGCAGGTTGAGGTCAGTGGCCTATGCAGCAGCTTGGATAAACCGTGAGCATTGCCTGGAGCATGACAGAACCGAGAGCAGCCTGGAGCACTTGGAGCAGACGACAAAACCGTGCAGCTTCAGCAGCAAACCGAGAGTGCAAGACCAGCACAGCACTGAGCAAACCAGGACAAAATTCTGCTGAAGAAAACAAAGAAGAAAGTGTAACAGTACATATACTCGGGACCACTTTGGTGGTTTGGCAATTTTGCTAAGGCCATGTTTGGCATTATGGATTTGTTTCAATTAAAGTTACCATGCATTTCTAGTACTTGTTACTGCTTTTATTTTAATTTATTAACTTATTTAGAATTAGAGCATTGAATCAATTTGCTTATTAGTTATATTTTCTTAGTTTATTAGTTTAAGGCTTAGTTTAATTTCATTAATAGTTAATTTTATTTTTACAATAGGAATTAAGATTTTTCATTTTGAATTAATTTAAATTAAATGTTTTTCATGCATTTTAGTTTAAGTAATTTGTAATTTTTATTAGTTTAATTACATGCATTTTTATTTTAAGTATTTTAAATTTTAGTTTAATTAATTTTATTTCCTTATTTCCATTTTTGCTTTCTATTTTAATTGCGTTGATTGATTTTAACTGTTTTAATTTTCTTTTGTAGGTACTTGCCTTTAATTACTCAAAGCTTTGTAAGTAATTTTATCTCAGTTTTATTTTATTTAGTTTTTAGCTTTTATTATTTTCAGTACTTTAATTTTAGCCATGTAGACCACCCATTGCAACTTCATAATTTGCTAGGATATACTTAGGGTAAGATTAGCCGGTAGTTAATTAGGCTAGTCAACTTCTCTGTGGGACGTTAACTCGGGACTCAAATCCCATTATTACTTGTACGACCCGTGCACTTGCGGACAATACCTTCAGGGTGTATCATAAACTCAATAAATATGATTTCTGGCTGAGTGAGATATCATTTTTGGGTCATGTAGTCTTGAGAGATGGGGTATCAGTGGATTCGTCTAAGATAGAGACTATAATATAGTGGGAAAGACCCAAGACGGTTATAGAGATCTACAATTTTCTGGGTTTAGCAGGTTATTACCGATGGTTTGTCGAGGGATTCTCTACGCTGGCTGCTCCGTTAACACGTCTCACTCGAAAGAATGTGGCATTTGAGTGGGATGAGAAATGTGAAAGTAGCTTTTGTGAGCTAAAGCACAGACTGACCATCGCACCTATTCTCACCATACCTACTAGCTCAATAGGTTACTCAGTGTATACAGATGCCTCGGGAGAGGGACTGGGCTATGTGTTGATGCAGAACGGGAAGGTAGTAGCCTATGGATCCAGATAGCTTAAGGACCATGAGAGGAACTACCGGACCCATGATTTAGAGTTAGCAGCCGTGGTATTTGCGTTAAAGATTTGGCTCCATTACTTGTACGGTGAGAAATTGCAGGTGTTCACAGATCATAAGAGCCTTAAATATCTGTTTTCACATAAAAAGTCAAATATGACGCAGAGATGGTGGATAGAGCTTTTGAAAGATTATGATTGTGAAATATTATACCATCTGGGAAAGGCTAATGTTGTGGCTGATGCCCTGAGTAGAAAGTGCCTCGGAATGGTATCGTATATGATGGTCAGGGAACATTAGTTGCTCGAGCAGTTTGCTCACCTCAGGTTGGATATAGACCCTCTTGATGTTGACAATGACTATATGATAGCTAGCTCCGAGTATGATAGCTAGCTCCGAGTGGAACCAAATTTGATTTACCAGATACGACAAGCTCAGTAGGCTGATCTGTTGTATGACAATCGTGTAAGTCTGATTCAGAGGGGTGATATGGCCGATTTCTTAGTAAATGATTATGGCCTACTGAGGTTTAGAAGCAGGATTTGCGTTCTTGATGACCCAGAGTTAAAAAAAGTGATTTTGACAGAAGCTCATTCATTGAGATATAGATTGCATCCGGGGAGGAACAAGATGTATCAAAATCTTTGAAAAGTGTATTAGTGGTCAGGGATAAAAAGAGGTATCGCAGAGCGAAATGTCTAGTATGTCAGAAAGTGAAGGTAGAGCATCAAAAACCTGTAGGATTGTTGCAGTCTCTACCTATACAGACTTGAAAATGAGAGCTTGTCACCATGGATTTCATCATGGGATTACCAAGGACTCAGAGGAACCATGATGTTATCTGGATAGTGGTGGACAGATTGACGAAATCTGCCCACTTTCTAGCCATGAAATCCACAGATACTCTGAGTACTTTGGCAGAGTTGTATGTACGAGAGATTGTAAGGTTACATGGTGTTCCAGTGAGCATCGTATCGGATAGGGATTCTCGCTTCACTTCCCACTTCTGAGAATATTTTCAGGAAGCTATGGGAACCCAATTAAGCTTCAGTACATATTTCCATCCTCAAACCGATGGCCAGTCAGAGAGAACCATCCAAACGTTAGGGGATATGTTGAGAGAGAGTGTTATGGATTTTAAAGGCTCTTAGGATGATCATTACCATTGGTCGAATTTGCTTACAATAACAGTTATCACTCGAGTATCGGGATGGCACCATATGAGGCATTGTATGGTAGAAGGTGTCGTTCCCCTATTGGTTGGGAAGAAGTGGGTGATAGAAAGACTTTTGCTCCCGATTTAATGCAGCAAGCCTTTGAGGTTGTTCAGCTGATATGTGAGAAATTAAGAACAGCTCAGAGCAAGCAGAAAAGTTATGCTAACATGAGACGGAGGACACAAGAGTTCACTGTAGGTAACTCAGTATTCTTGAAAGTTTCTCCCTCGAAAGGGATTATGAGATTCGGTAAGAAGGGAAAGTTGAGCCCTCTATATATCAAACCATTTGAGATATTGAAGCGAGTGAGAGATATGGCCTACAGGCTAGGGTTGCCACCAGAGCGAGCAGATATTCATAATGTCTTCCACGTATAGATGCTTGGAAAGTATCATTCAGATCCGACTCATGTGATTTGGTATAAGCCATTGGAGCTCAAGGATGATCTGTCATATATAGAGAGATCGATCCTGATATTGGATAGGAAGGAAAAGGTGTTACGGAATAAGACAATTCTGCTTGTTAAGGTTCTCTGGTAGCACCACAATTTAGAAGAAGCTATTTGGGAGTTAAAGAGCCTGATACGAGAAAAGTACCCTCGAGTTTTTGATGAATGACTTGGCTCTATTTTGGAGGACCAAATTCCTTAAAGGAGCGGAGGAATGTAAGGCCCGTAAATTTGTATGTATTGTTTATGATTCTAGGATGTATAGACAAGTTACATTATATATGAATCATAGGAAATGGATATTTTTAAGTTCTAAGTGTGAATGAAATGCAAAATGAGTATAGAAGCAAATGAATGTGAGATTAACTTTGGAAATCTGAGAAAATTGCAGCTGAAATGCTGCATATGCAGAGCAGATCGATCTCATTGCAATGAGAGTCGATCTCATTGCCTTGAAATGCAATGCCAAGGCATTCTGCAAGAGGGAGATCGATCCCTCATTCAAAGCAAATCAATCTCAAGTTGCTTCTGCTTGGACAAGATCGATCTCTTCCCATAAGGCAAATCGATCTCTAGTTGCCCCCTGGTTAGCAAAGATCGATCTTTTTTTAAGGCCAAATCGATCTCTAAAGTCCTTTGCTTGGCCAAGATCGATCCCATCCCATGAGCAAGGATTAATCTCATCTCTTGAGCAGATCGATCTCATCCAAGGAGGCAGATCGATCCCCCAGCTTGCATTGTCGAATTCTAAAGCAGTTTAAATAAAGGCAGATCGATCTCTCACCCTAGGAGATCGATCTGATGAGGTAAATTCTATAAAACTCGACAGCCGAGTTCTTCATTTCACAAAACCACTCATCTTCCTCCATTGAAAATAAGAACCCAACTTTCTCACTCTAAAAATCATCACCTTCCAATCAGATTTGAGAGAGATTCCTTTGAGCAAAGTTGTTCCTAGTGAGAAAGAGAACAACATAGCCAAAGATTGGAAGCTAAAACATTGGATTGAAGGAGAAAAGTGATTTTCCCCAATTTGGCAAAAAGAGGAAAAAGTCAAGGTAGGTAAGATTTCAATACACCATCTTCTAGTATGTTAATCTAGACATTTTGACGAGTTGATTGGTGTATGTATTGTTGGCTGAAACATCCATAAGCTTGCTTAAGCAACCATGACCTAGAATGGGCTTAGTGAGAGAAAGTTGAAATGGCATGGAGTTAATCATGATTTAAGCATGTAGAGATGTTAGTAAGCATGTGTACATAATTCTAAGATAGTTTTATGAAATCCATATGTCGGAATGGATGATGATTGAAAATGGGCATAAGAGGTGTTTGATAAATTGCCTTAGTAATGAAAATGATGAACTTAAGGCATTGTGAGATTAATGTCGGTTCAATATGAATCAGTAGACACGAGGAGTCTAATAGATTCTCAAGAAATAAATTGTATAATCGAAATGGACGTAAAGGAGAATAATGTCCAATAAGATATAACGAGGCCATATTGATGTAAACGGGCCCAATGCATTGATTTGAAATTCATGCAAATGAGAATTGAGTGTAATAAAGTATACTAATGTGAGTAGTAAATGCTTGCAGCTCCTGGAGATAAAATTAGAGCCGATTAGACCGGATCACGAGCATTGGAAATCAAAGGAAAATGATTCAAGCGTGATTCGAGGTAAGGGATTTATGCGAGCTATTAAAGATAGCTATACGTATATTTCCTACCTGCTGTGTGTACATGAATATTATAGAGTATTTAGATATTGATATATCTACGTGAAAACTAAGTATGAGAAGAATGCTTACATGTACAAATTGCACGCCATCATTGTCTCGATTGTGAAAAGATGATTTGGTGAATGTTTTGTAAGTGATTGAGAAGGGTAATAATAGACCGTCTCCCGATTTAACTATTATCATAAAATGCATGATTTACTGTAATACCCGATTTTAGTTAAAACACGAAATGAGTATGTTTGTGAAAGAAATGATTGAAATAAAATTTTCGAACACGTTGAAGGGCAAAACGGTCAAAAGATTGAAATTCGGTATTAATCAGGACAAGAAAATTTAATTAAAAATATGAGATTGAGAAATCTTGATCAATAAAGAAGAAATAATTAAATTTCGAGTTAAATTGATCAAGATATGAATTTACTAGAATTAATCAGAATTTTCACTCGGGACAATATGCCGAAAATACGGAAAAAATATATCGAGAAAGTGGAAAAATACAATAAATTAATTAAATAAATTAATTTGAATAAAATATAATTTTTAGATATTTTTGGGAATTTTATATTATTTTAAAGAATATAATATTAATAAAATAAATTATAAATAATAATAATAATAATAATTAAAAAAATAGAAATCAAAAGTTTGGTTAGGGAGAGAGAAAAACAAAAGGAAAATTGAAAACCGAAGATGACCCGCGCGTGACCCGATCGACCCATGGCCACTGGCGACCGACGGCCCAAATGAAGATCGGAGGAGGAAGAGGGGAGGCCGACAAACACGTTGGCACCGATGACCCGTGCCGACGATGGCTGTGTCCGGCGAACGGAGGAATAGAAAACCGCGAGGAAAACGGGGTCGATTTCGGTGATCCACGGTAGCTGGGCTCGAACGGTGGGCACCGATGTGATCGGGAGGAGAAGGCGGTCCTTTTGAGACCGGTATCGACTGAAAAAATCACCAAAATTCGGTGGATCGAGAGGGAGAGTGCCGCGGAGGAAGAAGAGGAATCTGGCGGCCACCGGCGTGATTCGGCCAACCCCGACCCTAGCCGAACACTCCCCTAGTGCAGGCGCACCGATTGACGCCAGAAACGAGCAGGGAACCGGCCGAAAATGCCATGAAAGGTAATGAAAAGGCCTGAACCGATACGGACCGGTTCAACAAGGGGTGAACCGGGCTGAACTGGATTGGTCTGAACTGGGTTGAACCGGACCGAACCGGTTCAACAAGAAAGAGAGGAAAAAAGGAGAAAAAAGAAAAGGGGGAAGAATTTTTGGGGATACATCGGACTTCGGGTAAGTCGATACGAGGTCAAAAGTGACCGATTTGATTTCCAAAAAATTTATTTAAATTATATTTAATCAGAAATTAACTCGAAATTAAATATAAAATTGTACAATTTGACGATAGATCGTGTACGTGAGCCCGAACAAGAGCCGAATGAGCTTCGATTTTCGTACCCCGGATAGCATTGGGTAAGTACATTTTAATTTCGACAATTAGAGTCCACCATGCAGAGTTAAGATTATTTTACGGATTAATTCTGTATAAAAAGGAATATTATTTGTAAATTTACAGTAATTACCGTAAATAGTATATGGGCTATCCAAAGAGTTTGGAACGAAGCCCAATAGGTATTGAGAGCCCAATAGACGTGAAGAACGGATTTAATAAGTAGAAACGGGCTGGAAATGGGTCGAGGCCCATTAAGGTGCGATCGGGCCCAATAAGAGTAAATTGACTCAATTAGTTAAATCGACTGTAGTAAATGCGAGAATTATATTTATTGGGTTAAATTGACATGGTAAATAATTATCTGTAACTCCGGAGTACATATTGGGAGCTAAACGGATCGGGTGATTGGTAGAATTGGAAAAGTCAAACTGTACAGAGAATCGAGGTAAGGAAATTTTGTAGGTGCATAGAGATATCCATACGTATTTTTGAGGGAATTTACAGGGCCTAGAATTTTTTAAAGTATCTAGAAACGAAATAATAATTTTTACAAAAAATCGGGGCATGGGTGAATAAAGAAAAAGACGATATTGCCCTTGGGAGTAAAATTTATAAAAAGGATAGTAAGGCAAATAAATTGCATAATTATCATGTTTTAATGTTTTATATGAATGTATTGCTTTGATTTAAGCAAATATACACATAGGTTAGCCGTTGATTTCATGAATTATACGAAAGGGTACCGGTTTGTACCGGTTATGATTTTAAAAGATGTTTTATCAAAATTGAGCCACCTATCATATTTACAGGAGTAAAAAGAGTGCTAGAGTCTTACTCGCACTAAATTTTACTGATTTATTACTCATAAAAAGTCGTACTGGAGCATTGCTCGAACGAGAAATTTGTGTGTGTACAAAAATTGTGCTGGAGCTTCGCTCGCACGAGATTTTAGATATCATGATATGCATAGCGTTGTACTGGAGCTTCGCTAGCACAAGACATGAGTTGAAATGCATATAGTCGTGCAGAAGCCTCCTATAGACTGTGTGTCGCAGAGAGTTGATATGCGCACACGTATACTTTGAGACACGGGTTGGTTATCGACATAGTATTAGGGTGGATAAGACCTACGGTAGGCACCCCCAGACTATGATATGGGTCCACGGAGTACGTTGTATCGTGTATGTCAAACGGAGTACGCTGTACCCTTAGAAACACCGACTCACCCTCATCAAACTCCAGTGGTCTTCGTCGCTTGTCAGCATAACTCTTTTACCGGCTCTGAGCTGTCCGTAATCTCTCACATATCAACTGGACGTCCTCAGATGCCTGCTGCACTAAGTCCGGAGCAAAAATCTATCTGTCACCAACCTCTTCCCATCCAATAGGGGAACGGTATCTACGCCCGTATAATGCCTCATAGGGTGCCATCCCGATACTAGCATGATAGCTATTATTATAAGCGAACTCGGCTAACTGCAAGTGGTCATCCCAGGAGCCTCTAAAATCCAGCACACACGCTCTCAACATATCCTCGAGGGTCTGTATAGTCCTCTCTGACTGCCCATCTGTCTGAGGATGAAAAGCAGTGCTAAAACTCAGTCGGGTCCCCAACGCTTCCTAAAAATGTTCCCAGAAATGAGAAGTGAAACGGGCATCCCTATCAGAAACAACGCTCACTGGTACACCATGTAGCCGTACTATCTCTCGAATATACAGGTTCGCCAACTTACTTAGTGTATCGGTAGCTCTCATAGCCAAGAAATGGGCGGACTTAGTCAACCGGTCCACAATAACCCATATGGCATCATGACCTCTGCGGGTCCTCGACAACCCCATCACAAAATCCATGGTGACATGCTCCCACTTCCAAGTCGGTATCGGTAGAGGCTGCAATAATCCTGCAGGCTTCTGATGCTCTACCTTCACTTGCTGACAAACGAGACACTTAACGACGTATTCAGCAATGTCTCTCTTCATTCCAGACCACCAATAAACCTTCCGAAGGTTTTGATACATCTTGGTACTTCCCGGATGTATCGTATACTTCGATGAGTGAGCCTCTGATAAAATCGTTCTCCTGATCTCAGGATCCCTGGGAACGCATACTCTGCCTCTGAACCTCAATAACCCATCAGCACTCTGCACAAAATCAATACCCACACCTGTCTGTATCTGCCTCAGCCAATCGATGCATCGTCGATCGCTCTGCTGGGCTCGCCGAATACGGCCAATCAACTCTGGCTCTAGTCTCAAACTAGCCATGATCTCAAGTCTCTTAGATCCAGGTGCGGTTACGTCCAAACTGAGGTTCGCAAAGTGTTCTAACAATTCATGTTCCCGTACCATCATATAAGACACCAACCCAAGGTTCTTTCTACTCAAAGCATTGGCAACCACATTTGCTTTACCCGGGTGGTACATGATTTCACAATCATAGTTCTTCAGGAGTTCGAGCCATCTCCTCTGTCTCATATTCAGCTCTTTCTGTGAGAACAAGTACTTAAGGCTCTTATGATCTGTGAACACCTGAAATTTCTCACCATAGAGATAGTGGCGCCATATTTTCAAAGTAAATACTACAGCCGCCAACTCCAAATCATGTGTTGGGTAGTTCCTCTCATGATCTTTCAACTGTCTAGATCCATAGGCAACTACCTTCCCATCCTGCATAAGCACACAGCCCAATCCCTGGTGTGATGCATCCGTATATACCGAGAATCCTCCTAAGCTGGTAGGAATGGTGAGAACTGGAGCAGTCGTCAATCGACGCTTAAGCTCCTCAAAACTCCTCTCACATGCCTCATCCCACACAAACTTAACATCTTTTCGCGTGAGGCGTGTCAATGGAGCAGCTAGTCTGGAGAAACCCTCTACAAATCTCCGATAATATCCTGCCAATCCCAGAAAACTCCTGATCTCAGTTACTATCTTGGGCTGTTCCCACTGTACAACTGCCTCTATCTTGGATAGATCCACCGATACCCCATCCCTTGACACAACATGCCCCAGAAATGAGATTTGTTCCAACCAAAAGTTACACTTGCTGAGTTTGGCATACAATTCTCTCTCTCGAAGGGTCTGTAGGACTATCCTCAAGTGCTCCTCATGATCTTCCCTAGACTTGGAATACACCAAAATGTCATCAATGAACACTATTACAAACTTGTCCAGGTATGGCTTGAATATATCATTCATCAATGCCATAAATGCCGCGGGAGCATTCGTCAATCCGAATGCCATCACCAAAAACTCGTAGTGGCCATAACGGGTACAAAATGCTGTCTTGGGTACATCTCCACTCCTGATCCTCAACTGATGATACCCTGACCGCATATCTATCTTAGAAAATACTTCGGCTCCCTGGAGCTGATCCAACAAATCATCGATTCTTGGAAGGGGGTACTTGTTCTTAATGGTGGCCTTATTCAACAACAGGTAATCTATACACAGTTGGAGGCTTCCATCCTTTTTCTTTACAAATAGAACCGGTGCTCCCCAAGGAGAGACACTCGATCTAATAAACCCCTTCTCCAGCAACTCTTGCAGCTGCTTCTTTAGCTCTTCTAACTCTATCGGAGCCATTCTATAGGGTGGTTTCGATATCGGCTTTGTACCAGGCACTAACTCAATGCAAAATTTCATTTCCCTTTCAGGTGGTAGTCCTGGTAATTCATCCGGAAAGACGTCAGGGTAATCCGTAATTACGGCTATGTCCCTCAATTCTGGGTGTGCCTCATCTATATCGACCACGTATGCAATGAACCCTTCACATTATCCTCTCCATCGTTAGTAACATAAACTATCACTCCACATTCAACATTTCTCACAAACAATAATTTATCTCTCAAGCAATATGCATTTAAAATCATACTCCTTTATTTACAACAACCATGCTATTTTCATATCATTTCTTTTCATCAAAATTTACAATAAGATTGTCTAATCCTGAAAACATCAATGTTTTGGCATGACAATCCATCACAACACGATTGGTAGCCAACCAATCCATTCCCAAAATTACATCGAAATCATTCATATTCAATAAAATCAGATTGGTGATCATTTCCTTCCCCTCTATCTTTAACTTACAATCTCTATATACATGCTCAGTTAATTGACTATCATTCATGGGTGTGGAAATCATTAACATTTTATCCAACAATGTTGGTTTCACATGCTTCCATAATTTATGTGCAAAGGAAGGTGATATGAAAGAATGCGTGGCACCAGGATCAAATAATACCAATGCTTCTAAATCAAAGATTCGAATGGTACCTTTAATCACATCCGTCGATGAGTCTGCAGTGTCCTGGTCCAGCGCATGCACCCTTCCTCTGCTCACAACCACAGTCTGTTTCCCTTTTTCCTCAGCTGTAGCCCTCCTCCTCGGGGCTGCTGTCTCAACAGGAGCTCTCTCAGGCTCCTTGCCCTTCTGTGGGGCAATCTCCATCTTCTCGGGACAATGCTTAGCCATATGTCCTGGTCTCTCACATCTAAAACACACCATAGGGGTCATCAGACAGGGCCTATTGCCATGAAATCTCCCACATCTCCTACACTGGTCAGTAGTAGGCCGTGGTCCCCCAATAGTCACGCCCCTCGGCGCAGTCAAGGCTGGGTATACGGGAGGTCTAGCAGCTCTCTCTTGCACCTCCTTAATCTTAGGCCTCTTCTCGAAAAATCTTTGGCCACCTCTCTTGGCCACTCTTCCAAACCCGGATCTCTTCTGGTCTCTGTCCTTCCTGACACTAATCCTCCCAAGCTCGGAGGCATTTTGCTCAAAGTCTTGCTCACATAACTGAGCCTTATGTACAGCCTCCTCATAGGTCAAGATGTCAAAGGGAGCTAGCTTAGTCCGGATGGCCAATCTCAATCCATCCATGAACTTCTGTATCTTTCGGGTCTCACTACCCATCGTGTCAGGGTCATATCTCCCCAATGACATAAACTTGGACTCATACTCGTCCACAGTCCGGTTCCCCTGAACCAAATTCATAAATTCCATCCGTAATTTTCTCTGTGCGGTAGCTGGAATATACTGCCTTCTGAAAGCCTCTAAAAATATCTCCCACGAGATCTCAGAGTGTCTGTGTCACACCCCACTTATGGAAACCCTTCTATCCATACATTCTCTACTACAGTTGGGCTGTGAGAAGATGCAATTACTAAAATTCATTCATTTACAGCGGAATATTTAAAGCTTTAATTTACACTCCCAAGTGTGTGTGTAAATATACAAAATTAATTGTATAAATACCATGTACTTACATATCATCCCCATAATACTGTTTACAATTCCAAGATATAACTGTGCGATATGATAAATTAGATACAAAATACTCTTGTATACAAATCTTATACCTTTATGGAATTGTGGGAGCTGTTCAACACAAAAGACCTAGAGACCACCGCTCTCTTACTTCTCAGTACCTGGAGGGGGAAAATAGTGGGATGAGCAAACCACAGCTCAGTAAGGAAATGTATGCTAGTAGGTAGATATCGTACTACCTACATAGCCCATGCATGCATAAACCAAAACCATGTTTTCATTGTAAATGGAAATATCATACGAAAAATGCATTTAAACATATATTTCTCAATAGCATTTTCGTGTAAATCAAATATCAAGCTTCCATTTAAAACATGCTCATAAATAGTGCCCTCACGGCACAAATGGGAAATTAGAGATTTATCAAAACACAAAATCTCTTTCTTTTCTTAATTCACTTTTTCTGCAAATCTCTTTCTTTTCTGAGATTATCTCTGTTTCTCGAATCACTGAGACAGGCATGGAATTTTCGGCAATCTAATATCCACGACATATGGCCATAGTCAGTGATCCCGAGCCTCACTGATCAGGTGTGCACAGGGCATCACTTCCCCTGAAGGGGAATGGGTCAGTCCTGCCCTCCGGCTCATCTCGATCAACCACATCTCCTCATATACTAACGGTAAGAATACGCCATGTGTCATCTATGCGATACTCGTACTCACGTGCACCCAGCACGGTACATAGTATACCAACGGATAACTACACTGTTCTACGTACGACCGTGGACCCAAGTCCATGCTCCAACTCCGATGGACTTTTCATCCTAAACCATGTCTCATATACTAGGCGAGCAAGCAGCGTGACACACAATCAACGCAAAGCTCCAGCGCGGTACGATCTATCGTTAAGGCCCAGCCCATTCAAATGGCCGTCGGCTGGTATCCCCTTGGGTCCCAGACCCCCAGGTTTACCTCAACTCAATAAAACAGGTGCGAGCAAAGTTCCCGCACTTTCTCAAAACCCTCGCGCGAGTTAAAACTCCCGCACGGTACATCAAAGGCATTAAAACGGGTGTGAGCTAGCGCTTCAACACCAAATCTCATCTCAAAACTGATAGATGGCTATTTTCTCTTTTTAAAACTCAAACATGTTTATTCATACAGCATGCCTTTTCATACTAAAATATGTAAAATTAGCCAATCTATCATCAACATTTCTCAATCATCAATAACAATATAAAATTGAGAATATCATGGAAAACATGCATATCATGCTATTTCCTTACCCTATCCCATTTCTCAATACATATTTACATCATAGTACTTTTCATGCTTCCATATCATTTCATAGAATTATAATATCGTACTAGTTCTAGCAATATATCTACGAAATTGCTGTAAATACGCACGAACATCTCTATAGCTAACACACAGTCCCTTACCTCACTTTATTTGTGTGCAACTATCCTCCTCTACGCTTCTCGCATTCTCATCTCGACTTGCTCCGGCGTATCATCCGAAACTGAAATTCATCCATCAAACACTCGAGTTAACGTTTCTAACTCTTGTTCAACTAAGCATTTATCCAATGCCTTAAATATACATTTTACCCCTTGTGGTAAATCTCACAATTTTATCCCAATATCTATATGCCCAAACCATGCCCACAACATAATCATCCTCTCAAGATATCTCATTCATCATTAACACTTCTACATTCCACTTTCTCTTACTAGACCATTTTTAAGTTATATTCATTTCATGCCATCCTAGGTGGTTCTACCTACAAGGTGCACACCCAATTAACTTCATAATCATTAACTAGACCAATGTACTTGGATTTGTGCACTAGAACTTACCTCATTGGATTTCCTCTTTGCTCCATTTAGAAATGCCCTTGTTGCTTAAATCCAACAAATGGAGAAAATGCCTCCCAACTATGTTGTTTTTCTCTTTGACGTGAACAACTTTGTCTCTAATAGCTTTTCCTCAAATCTTACTAAAAATGGCTGGATTTAGGAGTGAGAAAGCTAGGTTCTTGAGTTGAAGTGGAAAGGAAATGGTTATCCCGAAAATCTGCAGATCCAACTGCTCCTATTTATAGTTTTGACTTGATGAGATCGATCTTCCTTGGGTGGAGATCGATCTGCTCCTCTAAAATCCCTCTTTTCTAAGACGTTTTTAAAGGCAAGAGATCGATCTGTCGAGGCTTGAGATCGATCTGCTGTCAAACAGAAGCTTAAGGAGATCGATCTGGTCTTAGGGGAGATCGATCTGCTTCTAACCCGAGAGCTAAGGAGATCGATCTGATCCCTTTGGAGATCGATCTGCTTCCTTCCATTACTCACATAAGAGCATTCTGGCTCTCCCAGATCGATCTCTCATCCTATGAGATCGATCTGGCCTAAATATTTCCAGATTTTCTGCAGTTTTTCTGCAACAACTCCCTTCAAAGCTTCTTCAATTTACCTCCATAGTCCTTTCCTCATTCATCGCTCCTTGAGACTTAAAAAGGTCATCCAATCACACTTAGTATATATTAAAACTTGTGGGAAATCTTTGTACAACCAAATTTTCACGATATTTCCCGAATAGAAGTATACAACTTATAAAAATCTTTCCTTCCATTTTACTACACTACGCATATACCATTTCAATCATATTCTTCTCGTGTTTAAGTTCATTTCTTCCTACTCATTCATAATGCAACTTGTACGTATAATCACGATTCTTATTACAAGTGCGTACATAATCTTATGAACTTACACTGCATATACTTCACATTACAAATGTATCATTATACTTATGATTTTATTTACACTCCCATGTTCCTATATACAGCTATACATATACGGGGTCTCACAGTCTGGCCCTCAAAATAGCCTCGGTGGACCTCCACCAATGCTCGACCTCGCCTTTAAACATAAACATGGCAAAGGCTACCTTCTCAGCTGAAGTGCATCGAAAAAACCTATATAGTTTCTCCATCTCATACACCCACTCCTCCGTAACCACTGGGTCCTTTACCCCTCTAAACACTGGAGGTTTCAGCGCTTGAAACTCTCGCAACCTGCTCAAGTCGTAGTCATAACCCAAATCACTACCGCTCTGCTGTGGAGCGATAGGAGAATCTGTATCCTGGGCTGGAGGTGGTGTAACTGTAGCTGTCTCAGTAGCATGAGGTCTCTCCGCCTCTGCAGCTGCCTGTTCAGTAGTAGGCTGTGCTGCGGGACCTCGTCTATCATCGGCGCCCAAGGCCTGCGTGACTATCTCCACCAAATTCTCAATACTCCGCTCTAACCTAGCGAAGCGAGCCTCAGTATCCTCTGCTCTCTCAATAGGGTTCTGTGGAGCCTGCTCAGTCTGTGGCTCCGCACGGCTCTCAGGCCTACCTCTACGGCCTCTAGCACGTGCTCTCGTCCCTCTACCTTTGCGTGTAACTGGCATAGTGCCTAACTTCCTGTATTATAATAATTCATTAAGCTCAATCCATCACGGTATGCACAGTTATATCTAAACAAAAGCACAGTACTATGAGGATGTACTTTCCTACGTTTTATTAATGACTCACATCAGGCCAACACAGCTCTGATACCAATCTCTGTCACGACCCAATTCCATTCTCTTTATCCGAAAATCACTAAAAATTTTTTGCGTTTTACTGTTACCTTACCCGGTCGTGAACTAACTCACCACACACTGTTGGGCTGTGAGTCAATAATAAACTCCACATCTCATTCATTCTCAGTGAAATAAAACAATGTCATACATTTGCATTTAAATCTTGTACTTATACAAAAGCATGTTTTCTGACATCTACATCCCCCATAATTACAACTCAAAGAATACTGTGCTTTTACATTGTTTAGATACAAAAAGAATCACTGTGTATATACCTCTAAGCGATGGAGATGCAGCGGAGTCCAAAATACCATGCCTCAGTCCTCACTGGGCTACTATGCACGCTCTGTAGGGGGAAAATAGAGATGGATGAGCAACCACACGCTTAGTAAGGCAATAATGCAAGTATAGTAGATAACTACTCTATCTACATGCTGATAGTGTTATGCATAAATCATTTATGGTAGGAGCATGAGGAATAAAACTATGCCATATGAGTATACATATATATCATGTGTCAAAATCATGTACATTGGCATATCAAACATGGTAAAAAGAACATCATGTATAAATCATCTCATGCTCAATCTCATTTAAATTCATAAAAAGGGCAATTCATTAAGAAACCTCCTTTTTAAACCAACATCATAAACCTCTTTCTCAACACATAAATACCACCAAATCAACTCACAATCACAACCACATTTTCATTTCACAATTCACGCATGTGTATAAAAACTAGGTCACTATATCAAAAGTGCCTATGTGGACCACTACATCGTAAATCATCCCAGACCACACGCATCCAGGTGTGCGGGGTATCATGCTGGCACGAAGATGGATTATCCCTCGCCAGACTTTCTCATCACATAACCATCATGCGGTACATCGTACTCCATGTGATATACACGGTACAGCGTACTCCGCTGACTCATATCGTGATTGGGGGTGCCATTCCTAGGTCTTACCTACCCCATACCAAGAGTTTTCCATATCCGTGAAGGAGAGCCTCCCTGCCGAACAGAGCCTCCCCGCCTAACAGAGCCTCCCTGCCTCCTCGGGCTTAAGGATGTTAACTTGAGGATGTAGGGCTTAAGGATCCTTCCGTAAGAGAGCCTCCCCACCGAACAGAGCCTCCCCGCCTAACAGAGCCTCCCTGCCTCCTCGGGCTTAAGGATGTTAGCTTAAGGATGTAGGGCTTAAGGATCTTACCGTACCCATGTAGGAGAGCCTCCCTGCTAACAGAGCCTCCCCGCCCTTCCAGGGCTTAAGGATGTTGGCTTAAGGATCCCACCATAAGAGAGCCTCTCCACCGAACAGAGCCTCCCCGCCTAACAGAGCCTCCTCGCCTCTTTGGGCTTAAGGATGTTAGCTTAAGGATGTAGGGCTTAAGGATCTTACCAACTTTCACAACCTTATACGTATCACAATGTGCAAACTTGTGCAAGTAAAGCTCTAGCACGACTCATGCATCCTCTCATAAAGAGAGCATATGAGCATAGCTCTAGTACGGTTATACTCATAAGACAAACCACTCAAAAGCCACGTACGAGCAGAAGCTCCAGTACGATTTATAAACATCATCATAGTTTCCAAATCAAGGTGCGAGTTAAGCTCCAGCACGTTTCATACAAATGAAAATATCAATACCCGGTGCGAGCTAGGCTCTAGCACGGTTTAATTCACATAAACGTGATAGGCGGCTCATAAGCTTTTAAAGCTATCTCAAAACATATTTGGCACTTCACATGTGCTATCACAAACATCAAACCACAATAGCCATCCTATCTATCAATTCGTTTAAAACGAAACACATGTTTTGTGAAAGTATTCAAAACACTTGATTTATGCAATTATTAGCCTTACTATCCATTTTTATACATCCATGTAAACCAAATCATCCAATATTCACAACCATTTTTGCATACCAAACAACCCATTTCTCAAATGTTCATGCATTTCATAAACACCCTATAATCCCACAAATTACGAGCAGCTACCTCTATATACTTACAAAACTCCCTTACCTAGAATCGCGATGCGTGATTCCACTTCCTTAAGCTGCTTACTCGTACGGTTCGATTCGTCTTCAACGAACTCTTCGGGACTGCACAAAATCGTATCCCGCATTATATTCGATCCATATAATATGACATCGTGCGTTCACTATAGTCAATTCGACCTATAGTTTTCTATTAACGCTTATGAGGCCTCGTTTCATTACTTTACCCATAACTCGAGTCTATGGATTCTTCTTAGGCCTATTACTTATTCTGAATCGATATTAAATCGACATTAAGCTCATACTGTTCATATTTCATGAATTCCCTCACTATGGCATTTTATCAAGCATATACATACTCATTTTCACAATTCCTCCAAACTCACAATGTAATTTCATTTAACCATCTAAAATCATAAACATTACCTCAATAACAACTTTAGCATGCCCATAAATCATAAACTCATTTAACCCATATATTCTTACATTATACCCATTCTAGGTTTTCTAGGTCACACCAATTCCACCACATCCCTAGATAATTTATCCATCAATACTCATGCCAAACAACTCCAAAATCAGTTAAATAGATAATGTATTTGGATTGGAGTGTTAGAATAGTACCAAATATGATTTTTCTTCTTGCTCCAAATGGCAATGCCCTTAACTCCTTCAATACCAACAATGGGAAAATGCCTACCCACTATGTTGTTCTTCTCTTTGATAGGAACAACTTTGCCTCTAATGGTCTCTCTTCAAATCTCACTGAAAATGGCTGATTTTAGAGAGGGAAAGTTAGGTTTTTGGGTTAGAAATGGAAGATTGGTGTTTTTCCCGAAATTTTCAGATTTTCAGCCCTCCTTATATAGAAATAGCTTGAAGAGATCGATCTGGTCCAAGAGGAGATCGATCTGGTCCCCTTAAATCTCTCATTTTCATGAAATTTTTAAGCATGAGATCGATCTGTCGAAGTATGAGATCGATCTGTTGAAGCATGAGATCGATCTGTCGAAGCATGAGATCGATCTGGTCCCAAACAAAGAGCTAAGGAGATCGATCTGGGTGCTTGAGGATCGATCTTTCCATCACAGAATGCTTAGGAGATCGATCTGGCCCCATTGGAGATCGATCTGCTCTATTCCATTGCCCAAATAAGAGCATTCTGGCTCTTCCAGATCGATCTCTCATCCTATGAGATCGATCCGGCCTTCATGTTTTCCAGATTTCTTGTAGTTTCCTTGTTGCAACTCATACCAACACATCCTGAATCTGTTGCCATGGCCATTTTCTCATCCATCCACCTTTATAACTTGAAAATGGCATCCATTCATACCTTATGCACATTGAAACTTGTGTGCATTCATTGTATGTCCAAAGGTATACTACATAAAATCAAATGGAAGCATTTATATTCATGCAACTTCTTTCCATTTACCACACCACCCATTTTGAGTTTCAATCACATCCATCACTTATAAAGACTCATTTCTTCATATTCAAACTCAATGGAACTTGTATGTACGTTACAAATCATATTACACATACATACATTGAATCCATGGACTTAAATCGATCATACTTTACATTACAAGTCCATTCACATTCATTACACATTACAACTTTACATATACGGGGTCTCACATCATATTCTTTACGTCGTTTTCCTTACAAATTACACCCAACAAAAGTTTCCAATATATGTCTGTGCATACAAATATGTCTGGTAAAGGAATGTAATGGTATACCTTAGCTGCGTGTACAAAAAGTAGCCTAGGATAGCTCTTTCCCACAGCCTACGTCGTGTACGCGGCAGGTAACGCCCACGAGTCACTGCAAATAGTCTAACAGGTAGAGGGGTGAGCTTTTTGGGAAAAGCCCAGTAAGAAAATGCATTTAAAACGGTCATAGTAATTCAAATATGTAGAAAACACAATAGTACGTATAATGATTTCTTTCTGAAACTAATATAAAGGGTATTCAAAATTAAGGATAATCGAAAACATCATGATTCAAAACGTAATTTTTTAAGTTTGTGAACTTAACAGATATTACGTAAACTTTTCTTAAAATCAGAATTCCAAAACAGGAATATATGTCAAATCACATATTATAAAATCATATTCTGAAAACAGAGTTTAATTCAGATAGAGACTACATCGGCCCATATAATTATCATGCGGCAATAACCAAGTCATCCTCCGTCGAGGGAATTCAGAACCCAAAGGTGAAATTCAGAACCTGAAGGTAAAATTCAGAACTTGAAGGTAAAATTCAGAACTCGAAGGTAAGTTTCAGAACCCGAAAGTAAATTTCAGAACTTGAAGCTAAAATACAGAACCTGAAGGTAAATTTCAGAACCCGAACGTAAATTCAGAACTCGAAGGTAAGTTTTAGAACCCGAAGGTAAAATTCAAAACCCGAAGGTAAAATTCAGAACCCGTAGGTAAATTTTAGAACCCGAAGGTAAATTTAGAACCCGAAGGTAAGTTTCAGACGCCACACAGGCGAAGTTCAGACGTCACACAGGTGAAGTTGACATGCGTTAGCATACAACATAAATGACCCTTAGTCTCAAAACATACTATAGTTTTCGTATATAAAAATATCGAAATAAAATCATCTCATTCAAAAGACAATTTCAGAGAACATGCTCTCGTTTCAGAAGTCAAATTCAAAAATATGCAATTATTCAAAAACACAAATACAGAGAGCATATTCTTGATCAGAAATATAAATTTAGAAACATGCATGAAAATCATACTTCATGTCTTTATAAGCTTTCCTTAATCATGGTTCAGAAAGTAACTATTACCATTTTAAATTATATCCCCTTACTTCGATCTATCGAAATTCTCGAATTCGAGTGGTGACACCTCTTAGTGCCTCCTTTAATTCCTTCTACAATCACCTATACCGAAATTGTATACTTAGCACCCTATTTAAGCAAATTGTCCGAATTGCGTTAAAATCGTAACCTATCCGTTACTACTTCGTATGTACGTATTATTGTACATATTTAGACCAACACGCACGTTTATATATTTTCTTACTATTTATATATTTTGTACATACAAATATTAACATATATCTTTATTTTATACCTTTACATGTATATGCAGATAAATATATATATATATATATATATATATATATATACACTCATATATGTATATATATTTTTATTTGTTTTCCATTTTTCTTTGTATATACATATACTAACATTTATCTTATATACACCCATATGTATATACACCAATACATATATATATATATATATATATATATACTTATATATATTATTATTTGTTTCCATTATTCAATATCACAAATATATATTTGCCTACTCCTCATCATTCCCATTTTTTTGTCTAATTAAATCTACACTAACATGCTTGTATCTACAACTCATATATCTACATGTACATTAAATATACATACATGTATAGATGTATTTTACCTTTGTCTTTTTTTTTTCTTTTTTTTCTTTCATTTTCATTTCACACACACCTTAATACACACCAAGCCTATATCTCAAGCATATATACATATATATACATACATATATATATATATATGTACATTAAATTTACCTATATAATTCTTTTACCTTTTCTCCCTTTTTTTGTCTCTTCCAATCTCCAGCAACAGGGCTATCTTCTTCCTATTCTAGCTCTCGGTCTAGACCTCCCATCATCATCACCCTCATTCGAGCACTTCCCTTCTTCAGCCCCTCGGTTCCAGCCTTTACTGCCTCCATCTGCTCTTGCCTCTCGGGTTCACCTCCAGTAGCAAATCCCTCGACTTTCTTCTTCTTCTTGCACTGCCTCCCTCTCGGTTTGCTCTTCCTCAATCTCCCCTACCTCGATTTCACGTTATGCCTAGCTTCCCTTTTTCTGCTTTTCAGTCTCGGTTCCTGCCTCTAATTTGTTTCGATCCTGCTCTGCTTCAGTTCTACTCTGCCCCTCGGTTTACTCCAGTTTTTCCAGCTTCAATTTCTTCTAACTTAAACCTTCTTCTCCTTTGATTCTGCCTCTGTTTTCCAGCCCACCTCTGCTTGGTCTTCTTCCTCAATCTCCCTTGCACATTCTCGGTTTCAGCCTTTCCTCTCAGTTTCGGGTCTACTTTCTTCCTTTCTCTTCTTTCCTCCCTTCTCTTCTTTCTTCCCTCCTCTTCTTTCTCTTTTCTTTTCTTTTCACTCCATCCGATCAACTCTTTCCCTTCTCTCAGTCAGCTTCAAATCTTTCTTCTTGCAGCCTCTCGGTTTCTTCTCCCCCTTTCCTCCTCTTTCTTTCTTCTTTCTTCTCCTCTCTTCCTCCCGACCGGCAGCTTCCCTCTTTTCTTTCTTTCCTCTTTTCTTCTCTTCTTCGGTTTCTCGCCCAGCTCCTCTGTTTTCTTTTCAATTTGTCTTCTTAATTGTTTTCCATTTCCAGGTGTATGGGATCGGCTTCTTTTTGAAGCCAATTCCGTACACCTCATTATTTATATTATATTAATATATATATATATATATTATATTAATATATAGATATATATATATATATATATATCATTTATTTGTTTAGGGATATTATTTGTTTTGTTTCCATTTTATTTTAATTGTCTTATACATTATACATTACAATCTATATATATATATATTATACCTATGTATATATATATATACATTTTTTTTCTTTTTTTTTTTTATAAAATCACATAATGACAATTTAATCTCGATGACTAATTTATTAATCATGTATAAAACCAAGTACATAAATTTAGAGTATTTACAAAAACAAACCTGCAGGCTTTTTGAGATGAAATTTTCGTTGCAGTAGCTCTTTACCTACGGATTTTGTTTTCTAAAAAGATTAAAAATGCAATAATAAAAATTTAAAAAAAAACAAATGAGCTTTTTGCGACAAAATTTCGTCGCAGTAGCCCTTCACCTACGAATGTTGTTTTTTAAAAAATGAAAAATACAGTAAACAAAAAAAAATTAGTGGATGAGCTTTCTGCGACAGAATTCTATGGCAAAAGTCTTTCGTCAAAAGATTTTATTTTAAGAAAATTAAAAATGCAATAAATAAAAATAGACAAAATAACAGATGGGTTTTCTGTAACGAAATTCCATCGTAGTAGCCCTTCACCTATGGATTTTGTTTTTAAAAATAAAAAATGCAATAAATAAAAAAATAGTGGATCGGCTTTCTGTGACAGAATTCCATTTTATAATCCTTTTAGCTATGAAATTTATTTCTAAAAAAAATTAATAAGCAATAAATAAAAATTAAAAAAACAAACGAATGGGCTTTTTAAGACGGCATTCTGTCATAGAAGCCCTTCAGCAACGAAATTTATTTCTAAAAGAATTAAAAATGCAATAATAAAAAAATAGTGGGCATTATGTGACAAAATTTCATCGCAAAAGCCCTTCAGTAACATATTTTATTTTGAAAAAAGGTAGTAATTAAAAACAAAAAAAAAAAACTAACAAATGGTCTTTCTATGATAGATTTTCGTCGTAGATTTCGACACTAAATCCGTTGCTAATGCCTTGACCATGCACAATTTTTTTTTTTTTGCGTGAACTAAGGTTTTACGATGAAATTTTGTCACTAATTTCGTTGCTAAAAGGTTCACTGTCACGCCCGAAAGCGCGGAAAAATGGGACTAATTTAAACTTTTTATCCATTAACTATGTTGTTTTCCTGTCCATGTCTAGATTTAAAATCTTTTTTATTTTTCAGGATCTCATTACATTACTTACATTCTATATATATATAATCATTTACAACTATTACATCCCGACTATTATATATAATAGTGTCTATTATGTATCACATGTCTGGAATATAAGTAAGACTGTACCTCAAGGTTACGAAAGTATTTGATGAAAGGTCGGACTACCTTGTCAACGACCACAGTCTCGTATGTGCAGTAGACTCGCTATAGATAATCTGGGAGATGGAGAGGAGGGAGTGAGTTTTTCAGACTCAGTAAGAGATACATTTAAAATAGTTTTAAATACTCAAAACATGGTAAAACTCATGGTTTTACATTCACGTCATTAATTGTTTTTTGCGCGCATAAGTTAGTGATAGATTTATCATCGTATCTACTTCTGGCACTAGTTTGCCACGAAATCCTTTGCAAATTTCGTTCCTGATTTGATAAAACATATACAACCAAATTTGTGTCAAAATTTCATCACAAATTCGTCACTGATTGGTTTTTTCAGCGATAGAAAAAATCTGTCGCTGAAAGCATATTTTCTTATAGTGCCACCATATTTATAACTGTCAAAAGAGCCACATAAGAAACAAATTGCTAAACCTTTATCCAACCAACAAGAGAAGCCTCCAAACATTGAATTTGTCACAACCCAAATTACCTAAAACTCAGAGTAAATTTTTCTCTTTTTTATTATTTAATTTATTATTATTTTATTCATTATTTTATTCAATTAAAATCCAAAATATCTTAAAAAATTATATTTTATTTATTTATTCAATAAATGAATTTCTCAGTCTTATTTCAGCTTTTCGGTATATTTTTTGATTATTTTTAGGATAATTTCCCAAAGTGAAAATTTCAATTTATTCCAATAAATTCATATCTTGATCAATTTAACCCGAAATTTAATTATTTCTTCGTTATTGATCAAGATTTCTCAATCCCATATTTTTAATTAAATTTTCTTATCGAATTTATACCGGCTTTCGATCTTTTGATCGTTTTACCCTTCACGTGTTTGGGAATACCATTTCAATCCTTCATTTAACATTATCTCATTTCATGTTATAAATAAAATCAGCTCTTACAATCTCCTCCACTTAAGAAAGTTGGTCCTCCAAATTAGAACCAAGTCAAATGGGTCCCTAAATGTAAGACCCGAATTTAATTAAAATACGAAATGAATGAGTATTCGTGAAGAAAAGTCGGTATAAATTTGAGAAGAAAAATTTAATTTAAAATAATGGATTGAGAAATCTTGGTCAATAAAGGTGAAATAAATTTATTTTGGGTTAAATTGATCAAGATATCAATTTATTGGAATTAATCGGGATTAATCGAAATTTTTAGTTCGGAAAATAATCCCAGAAATAATAAAAAAATATACCGAAAAGTCATTCGGGACAATATCCCGAAAATACGGAGAAATCATACAAAAAAAGGGTTAAAATATAATAAATAAATTAAATTAAATTAAATTAATTAAATTGGAATAAAATAATAATTTTTGGTAGATATTTTGGGTATTTTAATGTATTTTAATGATTAAAATATTAATAAAATAAATAAATAAATAAATATATAAAAATAAATTAATGAATTGGAAAAAAAAAAGATCAGAAAATGAAAACGCGAAAGGAAAACAAAGGAAACGAAGCCGAGCAATCGAGGAAGGCCGGCGTGACCACCGGCGGCCAGGGACCCAGGCGAGGGCCGGCGAAGGAAGCCCGACGCCAGGCGAATCGTTTGCCACCGGTGACGCGCGCCAAGGACGCCGGAGAACGCCGAAAAACGGAAGAGAAGGCCGCGGGAAAGAAATGGTCACCGGTGACGAACGACGACGTTTCGGGTGGAACTAAGGCCCGATTCTGAAAGCCCAGGCGACGACAGTTCTTTCTGCACAAGTAGCAGCCAACGAAACGGCGGGAATCATCGGCGACGACCAAGGGAAAAAATGGGTTTCGACGGCAGAAAAGAGAACAGCCGGACCGGTGACTTTTCGGCGGACTTGGGTGAAACCGAGAGTTGATCTGTGATGCGGACGACCTAGCGGAGCTGCTAACGGTGGAAGCCGACGGAGAACCGACCGGCAAGGCGGTGAACCGGAGTGAACCAGGGTGAACCGGAGTGAACCGGGGTGACCGGAGTGAAACCTGAATTTTTTAAAAAGAAATTAACTCGTGGGATGAAAAATACGGAATTTAAATGAGAAAAGATAGTGAGTCCGAGAAGAAAAATCAGTCTAAATTGGTCACAAACGTGTAGAAGGGTAAAATGGTCAAAAGATCCTAATTTCGGTGTAAATTCGATAAGAAAATTTTATTAAAAATATGGATTTAGGAAATCTTGATCAATAAAGAAGAAATTATGGAATTTCAAGTCCAATTGGTCAAGATACGAAGATATTACGAATTTTCGTAATTTTCGCCCGGGACATTATCTCGAAAATATGCGAAAAATACATCGAAATAGTTAAAATAAATTAAATTAATTAAATTAATTAATTAATAAAATATAATATAATTTTTGAGATATTTTGTGTAATTTATTATATTTTATTTGATTAAAATAAAATATAATAAATATAATAATAAAATAATAATAAAGTAAAAAAAAAAAAAGAACGCAGAATGTCGCGAAATCGCAACTGAAACAGAGGAAGCAAGGAGCAGAGGCAGCAAGGGAGCCGAGCTCCCATCTGTTCCGACGGAACCCGGCGAACGGACCAGACGAACCAACCGAGCCTTGCCGACGCCGAAAGAGGAAGAAGAAGACGCGATCGGCGAGGGAAAAGCGAGAAAGAGAGAGACCGAGAGAGAAAGAGAGAAAAGAGAGGAGAGAGAGATCGATGGCCGAGGAGGGGAGGAACGAACCACCAGTGGCCAGAGGAGAGCGACGGAGGCACCGATCCAGGCGCAGATCGGCCATAAACGACGCCGATCGGAAGGAAAAGAAATGAGTGCCGACACCGGAGGAGAGAAGAGGCCGGACCGGCCACTTTCCGATGAGCTTTGGCGAAGCCGACCACAGATCCATGCACCGGACTACCCCGCGAACAAGCTGGAGGCGGAAGCCGGCGGAGAACCGGCCGGAAAAGGCCCGAACGGCGAGGGAGAAGTTGAACCAAAACTGAACCGGATTGAACCGGACCGATCTAAACCGGTCTGAACCGGACCGAACCGGTTCAGCCAAGAAAGAGAGGGAAAAAGGAGAAAAAGGAAAGAAAAAGAGAAAAAGGAAAAAGGAAAAATTTTCGGGGATACAACGGACTTCGGGTAAGTCGATAAGAGGTCAAAAGTGACCGATTTAATTTTTGAAAAATTTATTTAAATTATATTTGATCGAAAATTCACCCGAAATTAAATATATAAATTGTGCAGTTCGACGATAAATCACGTACGTGAGCCCGATCGAACTTCGAATTGCGCACTATCGTAAAATCTCCGGTAAGTAAAGCTCATTTACGACAATCTATGTAATTATTGCGCATTAAAAGTTTATTTTACGAGTTACGGATTAAATTGCGCATTTAGTGGATTAAATCAAGATTTTTAATTAAATTGTTGTAAATGATATACGGCTATTCAAAGAGTCTAGAAAAAGGCCCAATAAGTACTAATGGGCCCAATGAGCCCAATAGGCCTCGATGAAAGAATTAATAAGTGGAAACGGGCTTAAAACGAATTAAGACCCATTAAGGTGTAATTTGGCCCAATAAGAGAGAAATTGGTCCAATTAGCTAAATCGACCATAATAAATATGAGGAAAATATTTATTGAATTAAATACGATTAAAACGAGATTTATACCGATAAAACCGAGCAAAAAGAGTAAATTCGATAAAAGTCAACTTTTGGTCAAAGCTTCCATATAATCACATATTTGGATATGTTGAAATGAATTTAAGCCATATGTGATAAGTTGAACTTATTTTGCAGCAGCTCGGTCTATCGACACATTTTACGAGGTAAATTCGAGATCGAGAAAAGTGCTCTACATCAGTCACTAAGAGGTAAGGGATATAATTTAGAGTAGCATTAGTACTCCTCAACCTTACCAAATGTTTATGTGGATAGTTAGTTTATTTTCCAGGAAAAAGGGCTTTCTCAAAAATTGGGAAGAATACTATTCACTCAAAACCGAAATAAACTTATCCTAACCTTTCAAAATGTCTTTTATTTCGTGAGATACATTTTAGTAATTATGTTTATGTATATAAAAGTGATTTTCACTTATGAAATGAAAGCATAGTATTTTCATGTGAGATTTCGGGTTAAAGTCTCGATATGTTTTATGAAACAATGTTTTCATGATACGGGTTAAAGCCCCAAAATAGCTTTTAAGCTATATTTTCAAGGTACGGGTATGAGTCCTAAGAAATAACTATTGTAACTATGCTTTCCATATTTACACGGGCTAGAGTCCCGCAATGATTGAAAACTATGTTTTCTACGAGAAACGGGCTAGAGTCCCGTAATGATTTATAAAAACTATGTTTTCTATGAAAAACGGGTTAGAGTCCCATAACGATTTTGAGAATCGGGTTAAAGTCCCGTAATGATTTTTAATACACGGGTATGAGGCCCGAAATGATTTTGATACATTTGGTAAGAGGCCCAAAATGATTTTTGTAGGGTAAAAAGGCATGATATGACGATAGTCAGAGGATCTGGGGTCGATCTCGTATGGAGACGATCGAGGATCTACCTAGCCGACGGTCAGGGAACGGGCAGGCTCTGACTTGATATGAGAAACGTGCGTATAGACCACACTTGGTGATGCACGTGAGTTCGTGCGTATAGTCCCCATTTAGTGGTGCACGAGAGATAGGGCAGCGTACGACCCTGATCCAGTCCTACGGCTCCCTGTACTATGGCCATGAGTACCCGTGATTTTGTCCTACGGGACCAGATGTATGATGTCCTTCGGGACTAGTATATGAGACTATTGCCTGACCCTACACGATGAATTGACGGGATGATATATATATATATATATATGTTTTCGCACATTTCATGCTACCTGTTTTATGATTTTATTGAGCACATATTTTCTATGATGAGATTTTAAAGGTAGCTATGAGTATATTTTACTAAATGTGCATATGACAATACAATTTCATTTTAAAGTGATAAGCATGTTATGATATGCATGATTAAGTTTTGAGATGCTTTTACTTGTTTACATGACGTGATATGCATACTATATATGAGTTTTACCAAAAAGATGCATGATGTGTAAACTTATGATTTAAGCATACTTTTACTGCTTTTACGAAATGTAAGCATCTCTACTCCAGTACATGTTTATGCTGATTTGTAAACCCAAGAGTTTTTCTATGTTTTGAGTATTTAAAGCTATTTTAAATGTATCTCTTACTGAGTCTGAAAAACTCACCCCTCTCCTCTCCATCTCCCAGATTATCTATAGCGAGTCTACTGCACATACGAGACTGTGGTCATTGACAAGTTAGTCCGACCTTTCATCGGATATTTTCGTAACATTGAGGTACAGTCTTACTTATATTCCAGACATGTGATACAAAATAGACACTATTGTATATAATAGTCGGGATGTAATAGTTGTAAATGATTTTATATATACAGAATGCATATAATGTAATGAGATCCTGGAAGATGAAAAAGATTTTAAATTTAGACATGGACAGGAAAACAACATAGTTAATGAATAAAAAGTTTAAAATAGCCCAATTTTTTTGCGCTTCCGGGGCGTGACAACCGGCAGTCCGAACCGGTCTGAACCGGACTGAACCGGTTCAGCTAAGAAAGAGAAGGAAAAAAGGAGAAAAAAGGGAAAAAGAAAAAGAGGAAAATTGGAAAAAAATCCCGGTGATGCAATCGAGCTACGGGTAAGTCGATAAGCGGTCAAAATTGACCGATTTAAATTTTGGAATATTTTATTTTATTAATTTTCGACTGAAAACTTACCCGGAAAATTGTGAAATTGTGTAGCTCAACAATTGGCATCCCACGAGAGCTCGAGATAGTCTCGATTTACGTACTAGCATGGAATCTCGAGTAAGTAACCCTTATTTACGACAATTTACATCGTTATGCGTGATATGAATTTAATTTTCGCATAAATTGAATTAAATTTTGGAAATTTAGATAAATTGTCATAAATACTAAATTGAGATATTTGAGGTTTAGAACGAGGCTCAATAAATTATTGGTGGGCCTAATGAGCCTAATAGGCCTCGATAATGTGAAAATTAAGTGGAAAACGGGCTTAAGGCCGATTAAGGCCCATTAAGGTCCAATCGAGCCCAATAGGGCAGAAAAGATTAAATACAATTAAGTTGTATAATATCTGACCTGAGGAATATTGATACGCAGTTTCGGACATTTGATTGGGAGCTGATCGGACTGCGTGACGAGACAGCAGTGGAAAGGTCAGATGCGACAGAAAAATAAGGTAAGGGAATTCTGCGGACTGCTAGAGGTAACTTTACAAAATTTCAAGTTCATATGCAGTCTTTAAAAATTATCTGAAGGGTCTAGAGGTCAAATAATAATTTTAGTGCCCCGAATGGGCAAATTACCAAAATACCCTTGTTAAGGGTAAAATTTACAAATTTAGGAAAATTTTGGGAGAAGCAAGAACAAGAGGTTCCTGCTCGTTCTGGAGACGTTTTAATGCATGCATGAGTAGGTCGGCTAACCTTGAAAGAAAATGCACAGCATTGCATACTTTCAACGATAAAATTGTTTTGAAAACTGTTTTGAGGAAACAGAGCCGCATACGTGTTTTTATTTACATGTGACGTGCTAGAGCTCAGCTCGCACGATGTTTGATTTGTGTGATGCATGCATTTGTGCTGGAGCGAGAGCTCGCACTAGAGTTTTACATGCATAGGTGCTAGAGTATAACTCGCACCAAATTTCACATGCTTTTTCGAGACAGGGTGCTGGAGTTTAACTCGTACCAGATTTTATAAGATTTTCATGTGATTCATATATAGAGTGCTAGAGCCTAGCTCGCACTAGTTTTACTAGATTTGTTGAGAGTAGTGCTGTCTGCCCTTGGAGTCAGCCAAAAGGCCCAACAGGCTGAAAAGACCTCTTAAATGGGGTGAGAGTGAGGGATGAGGTTGGCGGCCTTGTGGGGATGCGGGCTCTGACAATTAAAACACACTAGTTTTACTTGATTTGATGAGAGTGTTGAGTATCGCTCGCACTGACTTTATGAGAACATGCGATGAGCCGTGCTTGGAGCATCTGGTAGACTGTGTGTCACCGATTAAATAGGCTTGTACGTGCATTTTGAGACATGGCATGAGTATTGAGATATGATATGGGTCCATGGAGTACGTTGTACCGTGCAAGTAGCATGGAGTACGCTGTACCGTGTGGCATCTTCGGATGCGTGGTATCTTCGGATACGTGGTATCTTCGGATACGTGTGGTATCTTCGGATACGTGGTATCTTCGAATACGTGTGGCATCTTCGGATACATGGTATCTTCGGATACGTGGTATCTTCGAATACGTGTGGCATCTTCGGATGCATGGTATCTTCAGATACGTGGTATCTTCGGATGCATGGTATCTTCGAATACGTTGGTATCTTTGTGATACGTTGGTATCTTCGGATACGTTGGCATCTTTGGATGCGTGGGATCGGATAAGACTGACGGGTTGGATTGACCCACCTTCGGGAGATTCCCGATCAGGGTGAGACCCCGCACACTAGGATCCGTGTAACAGAGGGGCTCACGAGGACAACGGCCATAGTCCTGGTTATTATCGATATACAGATGTTGCCTAGTCTCGCATGTCGCTGATTTTGATGAGATCAAACCGGGTTTTAAATTAAATGTGCATGATGATTATTTCCATGCTTTTTAAACCCACGTGTGATGTAAACCGATTTTCATGGTTTTGTGAGAGTCAAGATCACCCGAAGGAGGGGTCGAGTCCTGACTTTATTGTGAAATTTTTAAATGAGAAAGAAATGATTTGAAATAATTGCATGTTGAATTTTGCCATGCGAATGGATTTACATAACATCATAACTCATATCATCTGTTTTAAAATGTGTGGAGAAAGGGTGGTTTATGCATGGCACCACGTTCATGTAGGTAGTATGGTTACCTACTTGTTCGTAGGATTACCTTACTGAGCTTGATGTGCTCACCCCTTTCATTTTCTCCCACAGATAATCTCCAGTAGACGTTGAGGCGACTCAGTACTGCATTCCAGATATCCGCTGTTGCCCATCATTTAAGGTATATACACTTGTACATATTGTATCTAAATAAGCATAGCACAGTAACATGTTTGTAAGCAACTTTAGGGGATGTATAAATATTGTAAACACTTATAAATGACTGAGAAAGAATTAAGTTATATGGTAAATGAATAGTGAGACTGGCATTGATGCACAGCCCAATTTGTTAGTGGAGTGTGGTCACAATCAGAGGACAGGTAAGCATGAAAGAAAATAACAAAACGCGAAAAATTTACTCTGATTTTTGGGTAGTTTTGGGTCGTGACACTAAACAACTCCGAGTTCCTCTGTAACCCATCACAATATTCATGGTAACTTGCTCCCATTTCTGTGTCAATATAGGTAGAGGCTGCAATAATCCTGCAGACTTCTAGTACTCTACCTTATTCTGCTGACATATGAGACACTTCGCTACAACTCTACAATGTTTCTTTTCAAACCTGACCACTAATACCCTTTTTAGAGATTCTGATATATTTATTACTTTCCAGATGCACTGTATATCTCAAAGAGTGAGCTTTTGACAATAACACTATCTTAGCAACTATGGTCCTGGAGAGAACTTATACTGTCTCTGAACCGCTGTAAGTCATCATCACTCACTGTGAACTCTGTCACTATACCCTTCTGAATCTGACCCACACTATCGACACCATGCTGATCATCACGCTAAGTCTGGCAAATCCGGTCACTCAAATTCGGTTCTAACCTCAGGCTAGCTGTCGCACAATCACTGTCATCATCAGAAAGGATCATATCACTACTGAGGCTCACAACTGCTTTAGCAGCTCACGTTCCCTGACCATCATATGTGATACCATCCAGAGGGTCTTTTTGCTTAAGGCATCAGCCATTACATTAGCCTTTCCTGGGTGGTACAATTTCCACAATCATAATCCTTCATAAGCTCTAACCCTCTTTGCTATCATATTCGACTCTTTCTATGAAAACGGATACTCGGGGCTTTTATGATCAGTGAATACTCGAAATGTCACATCGTATAAGTGGTGGCATACACCCGGTACAAAACACTACCTCTACCAGCTCTAACTCATGGGTCGAATACTTTCTCTCATGGTCCTTGAACTATCTTGATCCATAAATGACTATCTTCCCATTTTACATCAATACACAGCTCAACCTTATTTTGAGGTATCTATACACACTGAAACCTCTTGAGCTATTGGTTATGGTGAGAATAATTACGGTAGTCAGTTTATTACTTCAATATACCAAAACTCACTGAAACTACTTTCATACTTATCATCCTACTCGTATGCAATCTTTTTCCAAATGAGACGTATCAACTGAGCAACCCATTTCAAGAAACTCACAACACCTTGTCTGTAAGACAGTTTCAAATTGCTACTCATACTCTTACCTGAACTTCGAATACATCGAAATATCATCTCTAAAGATGACAACTAATCGGTCCAGGTAATCTTTAAATACCTCATCGTAGTTGAGTTCCACTAAATAAACGTATAATGTCATTACGAAATTGCTTCCATTTAAGATACTAACCCTCATCATTTCCCTTTTCTTATATTAACGGCTTTTATAAAATTTTAATTTTTCTTTTAGACCTTCATGATTAATCGAATTCTATATTTCTTTATCGTACCAATAAAGGTACCTAAATTTTAAATGTATATATTACGACTGTCGATTTCAATTTATAGGTTATGTGTGCGCTTCTAGATGCTGTCAAATCTTCAGGCGGGGAGATATTTTAAAATACCTTTATTAACCCTCAGACTTGACAACATGGACTGGGTGTGGATATATCCTCCCCTTATCCTTGGTCGTAATTCATATTCACTACATATCGCTTAATCCCAATTACTTTACATATCACTACTCCTCTTTCATTACATGTCAAACTTACAATACACTTTTCAGGGGTGAAAACATCACTATCTTAGGATAGCAATCTAAACATCATAGTTTGCAGCCGAATTAATCTATTCTCAAATATTACTTCAAAATTATTCATATTCCCTTGAATAAAATCGACTGACATATCCTTATACCCATATTCAGTTAGTGAAAATCAGCTAACCATCATCCTCATCTTGTTTAAGGGTATAAGCTTCACATCTTTCACTCGCTTATAAGCAACTGAAGGCGGTATAAATATATACGTGGCACCAGGATCAATTAAAATAATTGCTTCATTATTCACAACCAGTGTGGCATCTTCCACCACATCAGATGAAACATCAATAGTGTCCTGGTCAAAGGCATACACTTGCCCTCATCCAACATCTTATTTTCGTGGTATCTACCACACATCTTACATTGTTCCATAGCAGGTCGGGGTCCTCCAATCACAGTACCCCTCAAAAGGATTGTATTTGGATACACTAGGGCCTTACCAATCATCTTACCCCGTGACTCAACAGCTCTAAGCTTTTACCAAACTACCTTTTTTTTCGTTCTGACATCTTTGTCATTCTCTATTCTCTTTTTGTCTCAATTTCAGCCCTTACTACCTTTTCAAATCTTAGAGACATGCAACTCATGATCTTATTCACACAACTGCAGTCTGAGCACTACCTCAGCATAGGTAGTGATATCTAATGGGCGAATCGGACTCTAATCGACAATCTGAGCCCTTCCATGAACTTTCAGACATCTCGACTCTCACTGTTCATAGTGTCGGAGTCATATCTGGGCAGGTATATAAACTGAGATTCATACTTGTTAATAAACTAGTTCCTCTGGGCCAGATAAACAATTTCATCTGTAATTTCCTTTAAGCAGTGTCCGAGATGTTCTGTCATCGGAATACATCTAGAATTATTTTCCATGTCAGCTCTAGATGTCTAACTCTTAAGATGGGTCGAGCGGACTTCCATCAATGCTCTGACTCGCCCCCAAATCTCATGCATACTCTGAGCAAATAGCTCCATAATATTCTCCACACTCCGCTCCAACATCGCGAAGCGTATCTCAATACTGTCCGGTTTCTTTGTCGGACTCAGTAGGGCATGCTGAACATCAGCCTTGTAAATCCCCGAAATTTTCCTATAAATTGGTTCGTAAAAACGTACAAGTGGAAATAAAATTGTAAGTCTGATATAAAATAAATAAAATAATAAAATACTCGGGAAATAAATAAGATAAATATATATATTTATTGATTTAAATATATATATTTAAATATTTTGGGTATATTATTTATTATATTATATTTTAATAAAATATAATATAATAAAAAATATATATATATATATAAAAATAAAAATAGAAAAATAAAAAAATAAAAAAAATAAATACATAAGAAATAAATATAAATAAATAACTAAATAATAATAATAATAATAATAATAATAATAGTAAAAAAAAAAAAAAAGAGAAAAGCAGAATCGCGATTTGCGATTCTGCAAAAGGAAACAGGAAAGAAACAAAAGGCAAACGAGAGGACCAAACCGAGCCCTCTACCTCAACGGCCGGACACCGGTGAGGAGCCAGGCGAGCGGCTGAAGGAGAAGAAACAGCCGAGCCCGCATCGGCGTGGGTAGAGAGAGGAGAACGTCCGGCGGTCGAGAGAGAGGGAGGAATCGAGGGAAACCGAGGGAAAAAAAAGGAAAGGAGGTGACCGGCGGCCGGGGGAAGGAGGAGTGACCCACCACCGGCCAGAGGGGGACGACGGAGGAGCCGATCCAGGCGCAGATCGGCCTGAAACGCTGCCGAACGGCGCGGAAGAAAATGGGTATCGACGCCGGAGGAGAGAAGAGGCCGGACCGGCCACTTTTCGGCGAGCTTTGGCGAAGCCGACCCCAGATCCATGCACCGGACTACCCCGCGGACAAGCTGGAGGTGGAAGCCAGTGGAGAACCGGCCGGAAAAGCCCCGAACGACGAGGGAGAAGGTTGGACCGGGACTGAACCGGACCGGGCTGAACCGGACCGAACCGGACCGAACCGGTTCAGCCAGAAAAAAAAGAAAAAAAAAAGAAAAAAAAAGGAAAAATGGGAAAAAAATTTTGGTGATGCAATCGAGCTCCGAGTAAGTCGGTAAGTGGTCAAATGAACCAATTTAATTTTTGAAATAATTATTTAAATATATATATGTATATTTATTTATTTAAGTACATGTACAAATAGGTGTATATAATAAATTGGGTATGCTAGTATTTGTATAAAAAAAAAATATGTATGCATAGGTGAAAGGAAAAATGGAAAATAATGATAATATATATATATATATATATATATATAAAGGAGGATATAATATATATATATATATATTTATTTATTTATTTAGGTGCATATACATGAGGAGGGTATGAAAGGTGAATGTGTGCAAGTATATATATATACATACAGGAGTGTATATATATAAATATATATTTATGCGTGTATACATGTAGATGTATATAATGAAGGTATATGTTAATACTTGTAGGAGCAAATATATAAATAGTTAAGAAATATGTAAACGTGCGTGTCAGCCTAAGGATATACAATAATACGTACACACGCAGTAGCAACGATAAATTACGCTTTTAACGCAATTCTCATGAATATGGTACTAAGCCTACAATTTCGGTGTAGGTGATTGTAGAAGGGATTAAAGGAGGTACTAGGGGACGTCACCATTCGAATCCGAGATACCCGATAAATCGAGGTAAGGGGTATTATTGAACCTAGTTCTGATATTGCATTCTTGTTTCACTGAAAAATGATTTTATGAAAGAGCATTTGATTTGAAATGATTTACCAATGCTTCCATACTTACGAAACTGTTTACAAAACATGATTTCGTTTTACAAAATGTTCGCTAGAACATCTATGTTTATGAAATAAACTTTCGAATTATGAAAATGCATGAAAGTTTTATGATGGCTTGAAAACTTATATTTACGCCTTGAAATGGAACTTTTGACGTTTTCAAAAGAATTTACGAAAAAAAGGAAAATATGTTTTGAGACTTAGGCTTCATGCTTGGCTACTTCTCGTGGTGTTCCGGCTCCATCACTTGAGGTGCTGGTACGTAGGCCCCTTTAGCACTTGACTCGACCTGTGTGGAAGATGTCGTGCTACTGGTGGTTTATGATGATGTTTCGGTAGTATCTCGTGCCCGCGCAGCACGCAATTATGTTGCCCACACGGAGAGTGCCTTTGGTGCCCGTGTCCTAGCTAGGTGCTAGTGAAAGTAAGTAAGATGGATACTACCCATATTTTACGAAATGGTTGTACGACCCTGATCCAGTCTACAGCCCACTTACCATGGCCATAGGTATGACGACTCTCGAATGGAGAATGACACGTATCGCATGACTTAGTTATAGTCTAGTCTCCTCGATTTTAATTATAAAATCGACTATGATGAGAGTTTATGAAATGATTATGAAATGTGCATGAGATGTTTATGGAATGATTATGAATTATGCATGAGATGTTTATGAAAAGATCATGAAATATGCATGATATGTTTACGAAATGATTTATGAAATGTTCATGAAAATGGTTAAGCATGTTAATGGTTTTATTGACATGCATGCTTTATGACGTTTATGCATGAAATGAAATTTTTTGTATTTCATTAAGTTTTGTTCTATGAACAATTTCAAAGGTTTTATATATCAGAACTGCTTTAAGAGTATTACCTTACTGGGCTTTTCCCCAAAAGCTCACCCCTCTACCTCTCAGATTTTTGCAGTGAATTACAACTAATAAATGCTGCGTAGACGACGTAAGCTGGCGGATATGAGTTTCCCCAGACTACCTTTTATATATGCATGAGGTATACATTCTTATCTTTATACCAGACTATTTGTATGCACAGACATCTATTGAAAATAATGTGTCGGGATGAAATCGGTATAAGAATAAATGAAATGGAATATTTTAAGGATTGACACTGAACATGAATACAGCCTAAGTAAATAAAGGATTAAGTCACAAGTAGAAGTTCAAAAAAAAAAATTTACTCTGAATTTTTATAGGTCACGGGTCGTTACAGTTTTAAGTGGTATCAGAGCAAATGCTGTCTAGTACTGTCAGTGTCAATAATAAGGATATGATTACATCCCAAATGTTTGTGCTTGTCTGGTTGTAGAGTAAGTATACCTAATTATGTTAAGACTTAATGTTGGGTTTACGTGATGAATTAGATCACGAGCTAGAGGCAGCAGAGATAGGCCTGAGAATCAAGCAGAGTCATCATATGAGACTCATAAATAATACCGAGATTGAAACTGATGTTGAGTGTGGTCCATCAGGTCCTGTGGAAAGGACAAATGGTATTGAGATACATTACTAAGGTTGAGTGGAGTATTGAATATATTATGGTAAATTGGGACACAAGCTATGTTAGGTGATGGTGTAGACGGATGAATAGACAGGCAGATTACGTTAATTACGCCCGCACAGCCGGTAGAGATGTGTCAAAACTACAAATATGCCTACTCCTATAGCTCCACAACGGAATGATGATGACTTGGATTAGGAGTAGGAGCTACATGAGATGAGGCATTTTCAAAAGTGCAGACCGCCATTGTTAAATTGGATAAAGGACCCAGTAGTTATAGAGAACTGAATGAATGAGATTAAGGAAACTACGAATGGAATTTAGGGGTTTCGTACAAGGAAATCAATCTGTCAATGAGTACGAATTATGATTTATATCCCTGGAAAGGTGTGACCCAACGTTAAGAGCAGTGAAGTTAAGAAATGTCTGTAAGTTCACTAACGGATGGAGACTGAGCTGACTTTGGAGGATAGTATGCTATTACATACTGGAGTCAAGAATCCAATTGTAATGAAAAATTGGAAAACTTGCATGGATTCTTAGAGTATGACAGTGAGTTTAATAGACTGGGGGCAGTTTCAAGAGTTTAAGCCTCCATTTTTCAACAAGGTTAAGAATTTAGCAATTCGGAGCGTTGAATGAATGAGACAAAATTTTAAAAGCAACTCTACCGAGAAAGTTGCTTTTGCAATTTCTATATTAAAGGATTGGAGAAGCTACACGGATTTTTTGAGTGTGCTACTATAAAGAAAGTAGCATTTGTAGCATCAATACTGAAATGAAAAGTCGAACTCGGAGGGAAGTTCCCCGATTTAATTCGAGAGCCGACATCAATAAATTACATTAGATATATTCTGAAGGCTCTTAGACGGCAACACATTTCGAATTATGAAATAAAGTGGCAATTATGAATGGAATGATTGCAATCGAACATGAAGTAACAAGTCTATGGATGACTATGAAATTAAATTTATAGTTTTGGAAGAAGAATAATCTGAATAAATAGAGATGTGAAACGGAGAAAATTTAGGAAACTCATAGGAGGTACAAAGATCCTCAATCGAGCTAGGTTAGCTCAACTTGATGTTATTTTAAGAGAGCAGTGCGTAAGACGCAACTATGAGAATACGATATATATACTTTCGAGGTTATTAAGGACATGAAAAGGTAAAGAGAGTGACAAAAAGTGATGTACTAAGGAAGCAATGAGAGTGATAGAGTAAAGCCCTTGTGACTGAAAAGACGAATCACATAACTAAAAGTATGCTTACAGGATTGAATTAAAATATTGAGGAAAACAATTATAAGGATTACATGAAAAGGAGATTATCGGACCAAGTGAATCACTTTGATGTGTACTAGCATTAATTGTTAAGGAGACCCGGAGTCTTCTTGGTCACGATTAGTTAAGAACGGGTGTTAATTGGATTCCAAAGACAAGGATTATAAATCAGTGGGAAAAGACCCAAAATTGTTAAGATGATTCAGAGTTTGAGATATATGGAGACTTTGGACTATGAATTATATATCGAGTATAAAGATTGTGAATGGCTCATGCTTATGTTTCGAATGCGAGACTTAATTGGAATAAGGAAAGAGTTCTGAGATAATTGACGTACGAAATGAGGCAAGTTTGAAATATGATAGATTTTGAATAGAAGTTACATTGGAATAAGAAGTGTATGCAAAGTAAGAATATCTTTGTATGTGAAGTGATTAGGAATCAAGTGATATGAACCGAGAATGAGTGTGACTAAAGGATAAATTGAAATTGATAGTCGTCATATTCGTGTTAGAAGTTAGGATACCATTACTTGTAAAGATGAAGAAATGAATTTCGTTTTAACGAAATTGTATGAATTATGGAATATAGATTAATTGTTCAATAACAAGTGCAAAGGAATGCTATGTGGGAATGTAGATTTTAGGCAGTAATAGGAGATCATCAGCAGAAAATTTATCATTGTATATTGCAAGATTTTCTGTTGACTGGAATCAATCTTACATTTAATGAGGATAATTGCATAAATCGAAGTGATTTTGGTTTAGTAAAGGAAGAGAAAAGTATCTCAACTTGAGGATATGAATAGATAAATTATTCAAGTCATTACAGGACAATCTCTAAACTTCTACATGGAGTGTTATTAATTAGTTAATGATAAAAGTGATTAAATTGTGATAACGGTTCCAAAGATTGAGGAATCAATGATATTATGTGATGTATATGATTGGTGTTTGGAGTTGTGATCTTAATATGGATTTTATTATTTGGAGTTATAATAATTGAAATTATCGATTGCTCTTTCCCATTGTTCCTAGGCTCTAACTTTTAGTTGGAGTTAATAGTGTATTTGACTAATAGGAAATTTTAGATTATGATATTATAAGCTCTATGAAGAGTTTCATCGTCACCCATAATTGATTTATGAGACTTGAAAACTATTAATGTTTGAGATTAGAGATGAGTTCGATACTTATAGATTATGTTTGAAATTGTTTGGGGTAAAAAAAAAAAAAAACTTATGTCTATTACAAATTTCAGTTATATTGATTTCATCTTTATCGTAGTGTGTGATGGTCAACTGATGATAAATATTCTGATACATTGACAAAGGAAAGAAAATCAATATCCAATAGTTTATAAGTGACTGGAAAATTTGTCGATATGATTATTCATTTTTAAAGTTTTATGAGGATATAATTACTTAACATGATTTGAAAATTTTGTTATAAGAAATTTGAGTAACCAGAAATTATGTTGATCCCAGATAATGTTATGAACAATAACTTTGAGGTTTTCATGATTATATTCGAATGACATATTAGAGGGAACAGTCGAAGTGTGATTGGATTTAAGTTACAACTTTGGGATCATTGTTAATTTGACAAGTGGTTGATCTTTCATATGGAAGTTAATTTTGACTGAAGCTCAAAATAGTAAGTACATTCTACACCCTGGTAGTACCAAAATGTACCAAAAGAAATCGACGAAGGGTGTTTTGATGGCCTGAAATGAAACGAAATTTTGCAGAGTTTGCTTATAACAATATCTAATATGCTAGCATCGGAATGGCACCATATGAGACATTGTATGATAGAAGATGTAGGTCTCCAGTGGCATGGGAAGAAATGGGTGACAAAGAGATTTTGGCTCCCAATTTGGTCGAATAGGCAGCATGAGGTGTTCGGATAATCTGTGATAGACGTAAGGCCGCACATAGTAGGCAGAAGAGTTATGCGGATAAGCATAAGCGGCCACTTGAGTTTCAGATTAAGGATTTCATGTTTCTGAATTTATATCGAGCAAGGGTAGCATGAGCTATAGAAAGAAATGGAAACTGAGTCCTCGCTTCATTTGGTCCATTTGAGATTCTAGAGAGAGTGGGAGACGTAGCCTATGGACTTGTCTTACCACCGCAGCTTTTGGGGTACATAATGTCTTTCACGTCTAGATGCTAAGTAAGTATAATCTGGATCCCTCACAGATCATTGAGATGAACCTTTGAGCATTCAAGGGGATATGAGCTACATTAAGCAACCTATCCGGATTTTGGACAGAAAGGAAAAAGGTACTTCGATTGAAAACTATTCCTCTGGTAAGGGTTCTCTGGCAACACTACTCGGTTGAAGAAGCTATAGGGTAGCTAGAGAGCCTCATGAAGGAGAAGTACCCTCATCTATTCTAAGGGACCAAGATGAATTTGGAGGACCAAATTCTTTAAAGGTGGGGAGAATGTAAATCCCCGAAATTTTCCTATAAATTGGTTCGTAAAAACGTACAAGTGGAAATAAAATTGTAAGTCTGATATAAAATAAATAAAATAATAAAATACTCGGGAAATAAATAAGATAAATATATATATTTATTGATTTAAATATATATATTTAAATATTTTGGGTATATTATTTATTATATTATATTTTAATAAAATATAATATAATAAAAAATATATATATATATAAAAATAAAAATAGAAAAATAAAAAAATAAAAAAAATAAATACATAAGAAATAAATATAAATAAATAACTAAATAATAATAATAATAATAGTAAAAAAAAAAAAAGAGAAAAGCAGAATCGCGATTTGCGATTCTGCAAAAGGAAACAGGAAAGAAACAAAAGGCAAACGAGAGGACCAAACCGAGCCCTCTACCTCAACGGCTGGACACCGATGAGGAGCCAGGCGAGCGGTTGAAGGAGAAGAAACAGCCGAGCCCGCATCGGCGTGGGTAGAGAGAGGAGAACGTCCGGCGATCGAGAGAGAGGGAGGAATCGAGGGAAACCGAGGGAAAAAAAAAGGAAAGGAGGTGACCGGCGGCCGGGGGAAGGAGGAGTGACCCACCACCGGCCAGAGGGGGACGACGGAGGAGCCGATCCAGGCGCAGATCGGCCTGAAACGCTGCCGAACGGCGCGGAAGAAAATGGGTATCGACGCCGGAGGAGAGAAGACGCCGGACCGGCCACTTTTCGGCGAGCTTTGGCGAAGCCGACCCCAGATCCATGCACCGGACTACCCCGCGGACAAGCTGGAGGTGGAAGCCGACGGAGAACCGGCCGAAAAAGCCCCGAACGGCGAGGGAGAAGGTTGGACCGGGACTGAACCGGGCTGAACCGGACCGAACCGGACCGAACCGGTTCAGCCAGAAAAAAAAAGAAAAAAAAAGAAAAAAAAGGGAAAAATGGGAAAAAAATTTTGGTGATGCAATCGAGCTCCGAGTAAGTCGGTAAGTGGTCAAATGAACCAATTTAATTTTCGAAATAATTATTTAAATATATATATGTATATTTATTTATTTAAGTACATGTACAAATAGGTGTATATAATAAATTGGGTATGCTAGTATTTGTATAAAAAAAAAATATGTATGCATAGGTGAAAGGAAAAATGGAAAATAATGATAATATATATATATATATATATATATATATATAAAGGAGGATATAATATATATATATATTTATTTATTTATTTAGGTGCATATACATGAGGAGGGTATGAAAGGTGAATGTGTGCAAGTATATATATATACATACAGGAGTGTATATATATATAAATATATATTTATGCGTGTATACATGTAGATGTATATAATGAAGGTATATGTTAATACTTGTAGGAGCAAATATATAAATAGTTAACAAATATGTAAACATGCGTGTCAGCCTAAGGATATACAATAATACGTACACACGCAGTAGCAACGATAAATTACGCTTTTAACGCAATTCTCATGAATATGGTACTAAGTCTACAATTTCGGTGTAGGTGATTGTAGAAGGGATTAAAGGAGGTACTAGGGGACGTCACCATTCGAATCTGAGATACCCGATAAATCGAGGTAAGGGGTATTATTGAACCTAGTTCTGATATTGCATTCTTGTTTCACTGAAAAATGATTTTATGAAAGAGCATTTGATTTGAAATGATTTACCAATGCTTCCATACTTACGAAACTGTTTACAAAACATGATTTCGTTTTACAAAATGTTCGCTAGAACATCTATGTTTATGAAATAAACTTTCGAATTATGAAAATGCATGAAAGTTTTATGATGGCTTGAAAACTTATATTTACGCCTTGAAATGGAACTTTTGACGTTTTCAAAAGAATTTACGAAAAAAAGGAAAATATGTTTTGAGACTTAGGCTTCATGCTTGGCTACTTCTCGTGGTGTTCCGGCTCCATCACTTGAGGTGCCGGTACGTAGGCCCCTTTAGCACTTGACTCGACCTGTGTGGAAGATGTCGTGCTACTGGTGGTTTATGATGATGTTTCGGTAGTATCTCGTGCCCGCGCAGCACGCAATTATGTTGCCCACACGGAGAGTGCCTTTGGTGCCCGTGTCCTAGCTAGGTGCTAGTGAAAGTAAGTAAGATGGATACTACCCATATTTTACGAAATGGTTGTACGACCCTGATCCAGTCTACAGCCCACTTACCATGGCCATAGGTATGACGACTCTCCAATGGAGAATGACACTATCGCATGACTTAGTTATAGTCTAGTCTCCTCGATTTTAATTATAAAATCGACTATGATGAGAGTTTATGAAATGATTATGAAATGTGCATGAGATGTTTATGAATGATTATGAATTATGCATGAGATGTTTATGAAACGATCATGAAATATGCATGATATGTTAACGAAATGATTTATGAAATGTTCATGAAAATGGTTAAGCATGTTAATGGTTTTATTGACATGCATGCTTTATGACGTTTATGCATGAAATGAAAATTTTTGTATTTCATTAAGTTTTGTTCTATGAACAATTTCAAAGGTTTTATATATCAGAACTGCTTTAAGAGTATTACCTTACTGGGCTTTTCCCCAAAAGCTCACCCCTCTACCTCTCAGATTTTTGCAGTGAATTACAACTAATAAATGCTGCGTAGATGACGTAAGCTGGCGGATATGAGTTTCCCCAGACTACCTTTTATATATGCATGAGGTATACATTCTTATCTTTATACCAGACTATTTGTATGCACAGACATCTATTGAAAATAATGTGTCGGGATGAAATCGGTATAAGAATAAATGAAATGGAATATTTTAAGGATTGACACTGAACATGAATACAGCCTAAGTAAATAAAGGATTAAGTCACAAGTAGAAGTTTAAAAAAAAAAAATTTACTCTGAATTTTTATAGGTCACGGGTCGTTACAAGCCTCCACTTCAATCTCATCTTGAGTCTCATGTGGTGACTCAGTATGACTCACAGGCCTACCTCTACGGCCTTGAGCTCGTGTACTCGCCCTTCTACCATAGCCGTTATCAGTTAATGAGTCTATTCTTGCATTCAAAACAAAATTCTTAGCTGCACTTCCATCTTGATATACATAATTGTATCTAAACAATGCACAGTACATGGGGATGTAAACTTCCTTAACCACTAACACCGACTCATATCAGGCCAACCTAAGCTCTAATACCAAAAACTGTCACGACCTAAATTACCTAAAAATCTGAGCAAATTTTTCACTTTTTCATTTATTATTTAATTTATTATTATTTTATTCATTATTTTATTCAATTAAAATCCAAAATATCTTAAAAAATTATATTTTATTCATTTATTCAATAAATGAATTTTTCGGTCTTATTTCGGCTTTCCGGTATATTTTTTGATTATTTTCGGGATAATTTCCCAAGGTTAAAATTTTGGTTTATTCCAATAAATTCATATCTTGATCAATTTAACCTGAAATTTAATTATTTCTTCGTTATTGATCAAGATTTCTCAATCCCATATTTTTAATTAAAGTTTCTTATCGAATTTATATCGGCTTTCAATCTTTTAACTGTTTTACCCTTCACGTGTTCGGGAATACCATTTCAATCATTCATTTGATCTTTTCTCATTTCATGTTATAAATAGAATCGGATCTTATAGAATTAAACTTGAATAAAGAATAAAGGCTATAATCACATCATATTCCACTAAATAAAAAAAACCACTATAACACTAAAACCCTTATACTTAAGAGAGAAATACCATACTAAGACCCCAATTATCTCCAAGAATTAATAATAAGCTACTATATGTTACCATTGACGGTTCTATCATTTTTTCGGTTTCCATCAATTTGTTGATAATAATCTCTTTATCACCTTCCACTAAAATCCAAGAAGCTTTCCAAACTTCCAAGTTTCAATGGCCTTGCTTTATGCACAAAAATGATGTAACGAATATAATTATCAAAAGTGTTGTTTCCTGATTGTGAAACCCAAAAATTTTTGTTTTATTATTTAATTGGAAACTAAAAAGCAATTAAGATACTCAAAATAATATTATGCAGGCCCAAAATAATCGAGACACTTTGTAAGACCCGAATTTAATTAAAATACGAAAATTAAATAAGAAAAGATGGGGGACGTATGAAGGAAGTCGGGTTAAATTAATCCCGAACACGTGCAAGGGCAAAACGGTCAAAAGACCGAAAGCCGAAGTAAATTCGATAAGGAAATTTAATTAAAAATAAGGATTTAAGAAATCTTGGTCAATAAAGATGAAATAAATTTATTTTGGGTTAAATTGATCAAGATATTAATTTATTGGAATTAATCGGGATTAATCAAGATTTTTAGTTCGGAAGAATAATCCTGAAAATAATCGAAAAATATATCGAAAAGTCACCCGGGACAATATCTCGAAAATACTGGAAAATTATACCCGAAAAAGAGGTTAAAATATAATAAATAAATTAAATAAAATTAAATTGATAAATTTAGAATTAAATAATAATTTTAAGGATATTTGGGTATTTTTAAGGTATTTGAATGATTAAAATAATAAAAGATAAATAAAATTAATAAAACAAAAAAAAAAGGAAGAGAAACGAAAATCGGGGAGAGAGAAGGAGAAAGCACAGTGGAAAACGGGGCAGCCGAACCCGAGGAGACCGGCGAGCCACCGGCGGCCGATGGACCCAGCTGATGGTCGGAGAAGCTAGAACGGAGCTCGACGGTTCCAATGGTACCGGCGACGCGCTCCGACGGCGATGATTTTCGACGAATCGACGGCCGAAAAGTCGAGGGGGAAATCGCGTCGGTTCCGGCGAACGGCGGCGCCATAGCTCGGATTCGACCTAGCCAAATGATCACCGGACCGAGGCGGTTCTTTTGAGCCCATTTGCAGCAGGCGAAATGGCCGGAATCGCCGGCGACGGCCAAGAGGAAGAAATGGGTCCGACGGCCGAGGGAGAAGAGGCCGAACCGGCGGCGTTCCGGCGAGCTTGACCCAAACCGAGGGCAGATTCGAGCTGCGGACGGCCTTGCGGAGCGATTGGCGGTGGAAGCCGGCGGAGAACCGGTCGGCAAGGTGGCGAACCGGCGGTGAACCGGCCAAACCGGGGTGAACCGGCGGTCTGAACCGGTCCGAACCGGACTGAACCGGTTCAGCCAAAAAGAGGAGAAAAAAAGGAGAAAAAAGGGAAAAAGAAAAAGAGGAAAAAATTGGGGAAAATTCCGGTGATGCAATCGAGCTTCGGGTAAGTCGATAAGCGGTCAAATTGACCCGATTTAAATTTGGAATATTTTATTTAATTAAATTTCGACCGAAAAGTTTACCCGAAAATGTAATTAATTGTGTAGCTCGACGATTGGCATCCACCGAGGGCTCGAGACAGTCTCGATTTGCGAACTAGCATGGAATCTCGGGTAAGTGACCCCTATTTACGACAATTTTTTCGTTATGCGTGATATTGATTTAATTTACGCATAAATCGAATTAATTTATGAAAATTTAGATAAATTGTCGCAAATAGTGAATTTAGCTATTCGAGAGCTAGAACGAGGTCCAATAAATTATTGGTGGGCCCAATGAGCCCAATAGGCCTCGATAAAGTAAAAATTAAGTGGAAAACGGGCTTAAGGCCGATTAAGGCCCATTAAGGTGCAATCGGGCCCAATAGGGGTAAACGGGCCCAATGATTTAAATTAAGCCCAGAAAAAAATTAAATACGATTAAATTGTGTAATATCTGACCTGAGGAATATTAATACGCAGTTCCGGGCATTGGATTGGAAGCATATCGGACTGCGCGACGGGACTACATTGGAAAAGAAAAGGTCAGACTCGACGGAAAAATAAGGTAAGGGAATTCTGCGGACTGCTAGAGGTAACTTTACGCAATTTTAAATTCATATGCAGTCCTTTAAAATTTATCTGAAGGGTCTAGAGGTCGAATAATAATTTTAGTGCCCCGAATGGGCAAATTACTAAAATACCCTTGTTAAGGGTAAAATCTAAAAATTTAGGAAAAATTGGGAGGAGCAAGAACAAAAGGTTTCTGCTCATTCTGGAGGTGTTTTGATGCATGCATGAGTAGGCTGGCTCACCTTGAAAGAAAATGCACAGCATTGCATACTTTCAACGTGAAATTGTTTTGAAAACTGTTTTGAGGAAACAGAGCCGCCTACGTGTTTTTATTTACATGTGACGTGCTAGAGCTTAGCTCGCACGATGTTTGATTTGTGTGATGCATGCATTAGTGCTAGAGTGAGAGCTCGCACTAGAGTTTTACATGCATAGGTGCTGGAGTCCAACTCGCACCAGATTTGTATACATATATATATGATTTTCGTGACAGGGTGCTAGAGTCTAACTCGCACCATATTTTTATATGATTTTGAGACAGGGTGTTAGAGCTTCGCTCGCACCAGATTTTTATACGATTTGCATACAGAGTGCTAGAGCTTAGCTCGCACTAGATTTACGTGATTTGATGAGAGTGCTGAGCATTGCTCGCACTGATTTTATGAGAACATGCGATGAGCCGTGCTTGGAGCATCGGGTAGACTATGTGTCACCGATTAAATAGGCTCGCACGTGCGTTTTGAGACATGGCATGAGTATTGAGAAACAAAACCTCTGTGGGAAGCAGGCCAATTGGGCTGGAGTACCTAGAGATATTATATGGGTTCACGGAGTACGATGTACCGTGCAAGTAGCATGGAGTACGATGTACCGTGTGGTATCTTCGGATACGGCATCTCCGGATGCAGCATCTTCGGATGCCGGGGATCGGATAAGACTGACGGGATGGACTGACCCACCTCCCGGGCGGTTCCCGATCATGGTGAGAACCCGCACACTAGGATCCGTGTAGCTGTGGAACTCCCGAGGACAGATGTGGCCATAGTCCTAGTTATTTGCCTATATACAGACGTTGCCTAGTCTCGCATGTTGATGATTTTTACGATGATTTAAACTGGGTTTTAAAACTAAATTGCATGATGGTATTTCCATGCTTTTCGAAACCCACGTGTGATGTAAACCGTTTTCATGGTTTTGTGTGAGTCAGGATCACCCGCAGGAGGGGTCGAGTCCTGACTTTATTGTGAAAATTTTAATTGAGAAAGAAATGATTTGTAATAATTGCATGTTGATTTTCCGTGCAAATATGTTTTACATAACATCATAATTCATAGCATCTATTTTAAAATGTGTGGAGAAAGGTGGTTTATGCATGACACCACGTTCATGTAGGTAGTATGGTTACCTACTTGTTCGTAGGATTGCCTTACTGAGCTTGATGTGCTCACCCCTTTCATTTTCTCCCACAGATAATCTCCAGTTGAAGTTGCGGCGACTCAGTACTGCATTCTGGATATCCGCTGCTGCCCATCAACATAAGGTATATATACACTTGTACATATTGTATCTACATAAGCATAGCACAGTAACATGTTTGTAAGTAACTTTAGGGGATGTATAAATAATGTAAATAATTATAAACGACTGGAGAATAAATAAGTTAGATGGTAATTGAATGGTGGGACTGGCATTGACGCACAACCCAATTATTAGTGGAGTGTGGTCACGATTCGAGGACAGGTAAGAATATTAAGTAAATAATAAGAAACGCAAAAAATTAACTCTGATTTTTGGGTAGTTTGGGTCGTGACATATTAAGGTGGTATCAGAGCACAATTGGTCTGATGTGTGTCAGTGTCAGTAATTAAGAAATTACATCCCCGTGTTACTGTGCTTAGTTAGATACAATAGTGTATATCGAGATGGGCTTGACTAAGAAATGGTTGAGAATGCAGGAATGCCTAATATGAGTCGCGTTAGATGAGATAGTGCACGAGGCAGAGGTCGTAGAGGTAGACCTGAATCTGCTAAGTCGTGCTGAGTTTGACTATGAGAATCATGATGAAATTGAAATGGAGGCTAATGTTGAGTATGCCCCACAGAGTCCGACAGAGTGATCGGACAGTATTGAGACACGCTTCGCGAGATTGGAGCGGAGTGTGGAGTTCAATTTGAGGAGCAAATTGCTCAGATTATGTATGAGATCAGAGGGCGCAGCGGAGCATTGGTGGAAACCCGCTCGACCCATCTTAAGAGTTGAGATGAGAAATATCTTAGATATATTCCGGTGACAGGATATCCCGGACATGATTTAAAGGAAATTATGGATAAAAGTCCTTACCCTGACCCAGAGGATTTGATTTAATTATGAGTATGAAACTCAGTTATATTCTTTGGCAGATATTACCTCGACACTATGAAGAGTGATAGTCGAGATGTCTAAAGGTTCATGAAATGGCTCAACTTGTCAATTTGAGTCCGATTGGCCCAAGAGATATTACCTATACCGAGGCAGTGCGCAGATTTACAGTTGGGTAAATAAGAACATGAATTGCACGCCTCTGAGATTGGGAAAGGTAATGAGAGCTGAAATAGAGACAGAAAAGAGAGTCGAGAAATGACAGAAATGTCAGAATGGGAAAATGAAAATTGGTTAAAGATTAGATTTGATGAGTTATGGGCTGAGATAATTGGTAAGGCCCTAGTGCATCCAATTTTGGCACTGTTGAGGGGCATTGTGATTGGCGGACCCCGACCTGCTACGAAGCAGTGTAGCAGTGTGAGCACTGTAAGCAGTGTGAGATGTGTGGTGGATACCACGGAAGGAAGGTTTATACCTACACGGTATAGATGAAAATGGCCGTTAAGTGTGATAAGACGGACCATTGATTTGATTGCACAGAATTGGGCGAGATCGTCCCACAAAAAAGTAAAGAGACAGAACAACTTCGTTGGTATAGCTGCAACGAAAAGAGAGGCCCTAGCCGAAAAGAAAGAGGAAAGTAGGCTGTTGGACGAAGGCGAGAGGATGTCTTGGACCAGGACACTATTGATGTTTCATGGATGTGGTGTAAGATACCACACTTGTTATGAATAATAAAGTACATATGTTTATTGATCCTGGTGCCACATATTTATTCATACCGCCTTCATTCACATATAAGTGAGTAAAAGGCATGAATGCCTACATCATTGGGCGCAATACAGATAAATGAGTATCCCAATAGAGGAGGATTAATAAACGGAATAGGGATATTGAGACTTTAAGTTAAAAACAGGGGTGCAACAGTTGAATTTACAGGAGGAAGGGATTGTACTCACAGAATGAATAAAGACAAGAGTTTTATTATAATTGATACGCAAAGGAGAAAATCTTTAAGATAAGGTAGATTCTAAATACAAGACGTATTGGAATAAGAGGCGTATGCTAGGTAAGAACATCCTTACGATATGAAGTAATTGGGATTAAGCAATTAGTAAGGAATATAAATTATAACCAAGGATAAAGATGGGTATAACCATAACCAGTAGTTGTGGTTAAGTCTGAGGGCTAATAAAGGTATTTCAAAATACCTCCCCGCCTGAAGACTTGACAGCGTCTAGATATATATAACCTATAACGGAAAATCGATCACCGTAAGAAATACCGTTAGCATTAGGATACCCTTACTAAGACGATAAGAATATTAAAATTCGACAAATCATAAAGACTAACATAGTAAATTTAATAGGAGCCGTTAAGATAAGGAAAGGAAATGACGCAGGTTAGTACCTGAAAACGTAAGCGGTTGAGAAGGATCTTATACGCTTATGCGTAAATAAGTCAAGGATTGGACCGAATTGTAATCAGCAGTATCGGTGATATTGGGTGTAGTTAAAGTCTAGGGCGATTTATAAGTAACGATTGGAAAATTTCTTTTGCAATGGGTTGCTGCAAGTTCTAAAAGGATTTACCTTGTTGACACGTTTAACTAAGAAACGTGGTCTCAGAAAGAGATGATAAATAAGATTATTGTTGTGACGTGAATTTGGCGTGATGAAGTATGAACTGACCACCGTGATTAATTTCACCATACCCAACAGCTCAAGAGGTTCTCAGTGAGTATGGATACCTCGAAATAATGAATGAGCTGTGTATTGATGTATAATGGGAAGATAGTCAAGTATGGAGTCAGACAACTCCTTGATCATGAAATAAACTATCTGATCCATGATTTAAAGTTGACAACAGTATTTGTACCGAGGATATGGTACTATTATGTACAGGGTGAGAAATTGTGGATATGCACTGATCATAAAGCCCGAGTATCTGTTTTCACAGAAAGAGGCGAATATGAAAATACATATTGGGTTAGAGCTTCTGAGAGATTTTGATTTATGAAAATTGTACCACCCAGGAAAGGCTAATGTGATGACTGATGCCTTGAGCAGAAATAGCCTCGGGATGGTATTACATATGATGGTCAGGGAGCGTGAGCTGCTAGAGCAGTTGTGAACCTCAGTATTGATGTGATCCCTTCTGATGATGACAGTGATTAGTATGATTATGTGACAGCTAGCCTGATGATTAGAATCGGATGGGAGTGCCCGGATTTACCAGGCTTAGCGTGATGATCGACCGGATATCGATAGTTTGGGTCTGATTCAGAAGGGTACAGTGATAGAGTTCACAGTGGGTGATGATGATTTACAGAGAGGTTCAGAGACAGTATAAGTGCTCCCCAGGACCACAGTTAATGAGTTAGTAATATTGTCAGAAGCTCACTCTTTGGGATATACGGTGCATACAAAAAGTAATGATTATATATTGAAATCTTAAAAAGGGTATGGGTGGTCAGATGTGAAAAGAGATATTGGTGGAGATTGTAGAAAAGTGCCTAGTATGTCAGCAGAATAAGGTAGAGTATTAAAAGTCTGCAGAGTTATTGCAGCACCTACCTATATCGACACGGCACGAGAAATGAGAGCAAGTCTCCATGAATGTTGTGATGGGTTACAGAGGACCCAGATGAATAACCAGGCTATTTGGATGATAGTCGATAGAGTGACTAAGTCCACCCACCTTCTAGTTATGAACTCCCCAGATACTCAGAGTGTGTATGAGGATTTATGCGTAAGGCAGATTGTGGAACATTAAGTAGCGTTCCAGTGAGCATGGTATCATATAGGGATTCCCGCTTCACTTCCTACCTCTGGGAATATTGTTAGGAAGCTATGGGAACCCGACTGAGTATTAGCACAGCTTTCCATCCTCAGACAAATGGTCAGTCAGAGAGGACTGTACAGGTTCTGGAGGATCCGATGAAAGCGTGTGCCATTGATTTTATAAGCTCCTGGAATGATCAGTTGATTTCTAATTGAATTAGCCAATGGTCACAGTTGTCACTTGAGTATCGGGATAACAAGATATGAGGCAGTGTATGGCTGTTGGGGTTGTTCCCCAAATTGGATAAGAAAAGTGGGTGACAGAACAGAATTAATTTCGACTTTGGATAATAAGTCTCTGAGGATGTTTAGTTAAGGATGAGAGATTAAGAACACCTCAGAGCAGATAGAAAAGTATTGGAATTCACCCTTGGTGAATTGGTATGGTTGAAATATTTCATTGCCCTAAGAGAATAAGGACATAGCGAACTTTTGGAAGAAGGTACATTAAGTTACGCTGGATGGAATATTTTGAGAGATTAGACAAGTGGGAGATAAGACCTGCAGGTTGGTGTTATCACCTGAAGTAACAGGCACCCACAATGTGTCTCAGCTTTTGATGCTTCGGAAATACTATCCAGATCCAGCGTAGGCGATAGGATATGAATTCCAAAAGTTCAATTTAATGAAAATACAAGTATATTGAAGAAATTGATTCGGGCATTAAACAGGAAAGAGAAAGTATTGAGGTTTAAGACGATCTCCCTAATTAAAGTCCTTTGGTAGTAATACACTCCGGAAAAGGTCACATAAGAATTTAAGAGTATGATATAATCGGTGTACCCGGAGTTGTATATGGACTCATATGAATTGGTTCTAATTTGGAGGACCAAATTCTTTAAGTGGGGGAGAGTTGTAAGACCCGAATTTAATTAAAATACGAAAATTAAATAAGAAAAGATGGGGGACGTATGAAGGAAGTCGGGTTAAATTAATCCCGAACACGTGCAAGGGTAAAACGGTCAAAAGACCGAAAGCCGAAGTAAATTCGATAAGGAAATTTAATTAAAAATAAGGATTTAAGAAATCTTGGTCAATAAAGATGAAATAAATTTATTTTGGGTTAAATTGATCAAGATATTAATTTATTGGAATTAATCGGGATTAATCGAGATTTTTAGTTCGGAAGAATAATCCCGAAAATAATCGAAAAATATATCGAAAAGTCACCCGGGACAATATCTCGAAAATACGGAGAAATTATACCCGAAAAAGAGGTTAAAATATAATAAATAAATTAAATAAAATTAAATTGATAAATTTAGAATTAAATAATAATTTTAAGGATATTTGGGTATTTTTAAGGTATTTGAATGATTAAAATAATAAAAGATAAATAAAATTAATAAAACAAAAAAAAAAGGAAGAGAAACGGAAATCGGGGAGAGAGAAGGAGAAAGCACAGTGGAAAACGGGGCAGCCGAACCCGAGGAGACCGGCGAGCCATCGGCGGCCGATGGACCCAGCTGATGGTCGGAGAAGCTAGAGCGGAGCTCGACGGTTCCAATGGTACCGGCGACGCGCTCCGACGGCGACGATTTCCGACGAATCGACGGTCGAAAAGTCGAGGGGGAAATCGCGTCGGTTCCGGTGAACGGCGGCGCCATAGCTCGGATTCGACCTAGCCAAATGATCACCGGACCGAGGCGGTTCTTTTGAGCCCATTTGCAGCAGGCAAAACGGCCGGAATCGCCGACGACGGCCAAGAGGAAGAAATGGGTCCGACGGCCGAGGGAGAAGAGGCCGAACCGGCGACGTTCCGGCGAGCTTGACCCAAACCGAGGGCAGATTCGAGCTGCGGACGGCCTTGCGGAGCAATTGGCGGTGGAAGCCGGCGGAGAACCGGTCGGCAAGGTGGCGAACCGGCGGTGAACCGGCCAAACCGGGGTGAACCGGTGGTCTGAACCGGTCCGAACCGGACTGAACCGGTTCAGCCAAAAAGAGGAGAAAAAAAGGAGAAAAAAGGGAAAAAGAAAAAGAGGAAAAAATTGGGGAAAATTCCGGTGATGCAATCGAGCTTCGGGTAAGTCGATAAGCGGTCAAATTGACCCGATTTAAATTTGGAATATTTTATTTAATTAAATTTCGACCGAAAAGTTTACCCGAAAATGTAATTAATTGTGTAGCTCGACGATTGGCATCCACCGAGGGCTCGAGACAGTCTCGATTTGCGAACTAGCATGGAATCTCGGGTAAGTGACCCCTATTTACGACAATTTTTTCGTTATGCGTGATATTGATTTAATTTACGCATAAATCGAATTAATTTATGAAAATTTAGATAAATTGTCGCAAATAGTGAATTTAGCTATTCGAGAGCTAGAACGAGGTCCAATAAATTATTGGTGGGCCCAATGAGCCCAATAGGCCTCGATAAAGTAAAAATTAAGTGGAAAACGGGCTTAAGGCCGATTAAGGCCCATTAAGGTGCAATCGGGCCCAATAGGGGTAAACGGGCCCAATGATTTAAATTAAGCCCAGAAAAAAATTAAATACGATTAAATTGTGTAATATCTGACCTGAGGAATATTAATACGCAGTTCCGGGCATTGGATTGGAAGCATATCGGACTGCGCGACGGGACTACATTGGAAAAGAAAAGGTCAGACTCGACGGAAAAATAAGGTAAGGGAATTCTGCGGACTGCTAGAGGTAACTTTACGCAATTTTAAATTCATATGCAGTCCTTTAAAATTTATCTGAAGGGTCTAGAGGTCGAATAATAATTTTAGTGCCCCGAATGGGCAAATTACTAAAATACCCTTGTTAAGGGTAAAATCTAAAAATTTAGGAAAAATTGGGAGGAGCAAGAACAAAAGGTTTCTGCTCATTCTGGAGGTGTTTTGATGCATGCATGAGTAGGCTGGCTCACCTTGAAAGAAAATGCACAGCATTGCATACTTTCAACGTGAAATTGTTTTGAAAACTGTTTTGAGGAAACAGAGCCGCCTACGTGTTTTTATTTACATGTGACGTGCTAGAGCTTAGCTCGCACGATGTTTGATTTGTGTGATGCATGCATTAGTGCTAGAGTGAGAGCTCGCACTAGAGTTTTACATGCATAGGTGCTGGAGTCCAACTCGCACCAGATTTGTATACATATATATATGATTTTCGTGACAGGGTGCTAGAGTCTAACTCGCACCATATTTTTATATGATTTTGAGACAGGGTGTTAGAGCTTCGCTCGCACCAGATTTTTATACGATTTGCATACAGAGTGCTAGAGCTTAGCTCGCACTAGATTTACGTGATTTGATGAGAGTGCTGAGCATTGCTCGCACTGATTTTATGAGAACATGCGATGAGCCGTGCTTGGAGCATCGGGTAGACTATGTGTCACCGATTAAATAGGCTCGCACGTGCGTTTTGAGACATGGCATGAGTATTGAGAAACAAAACCTCTGTGGGAAGCAGGCCAATTGGGCTGGAGTACCTAGAGATATTATATGGGTTCACGGAGTACGATGTACCGTGCAAGTAGCATGGAGTACGATGTACCGTGTGGTATCTTCGGATACGGCATCTCCGGATGCAGCATCTTCGGATGCCGGGGATCGGATAAGACTGACGGGATGGACTGACCCACCTCCCGGGCGGTTCCCGATCATGGTGAGAACCCGCACACTAGGATCCGTGTAGCTGTGGAACTCCCGAGGACAGATGTGGCCATAGTCCTAGTTATTTGCCTATATACAGACGTTGCCTAGTCTCGCATGTTGATGATTTTTACGATGATTTAAACTGGGTTTTAAAACTAAATTGCATGATGGTATTTCCATGCTTTTCGAAACCCACGTGTGATGTAAACCGTTTTCATGGTTTTGTGTGAGTCAGGATCACCCGCAGGAGGGGTCGAGTCCTGACTTTATTGTGAAAATTTTAATTGAGAAAGAAATGATTTGTAATAATTGCATGTTGATTTTCCGTGCAAATATGTTTTACATAACATCATAATTCATAGCATCTATTTTAAAATGTGTGGAGAAAGGTGGTTTATGCATGACACCACGTTCATGTAGGTAGTATGGTTACCTACTTGTTCGTAGGATTGCCTTACTGAGCTTGATGTGCTCACCCCTTTCATTTTCTCCCACAGATAATCTCCAGTTGAAGTTGCGGCGACTCAGTACTGCATTCTGGATATCCGCTGCTGCCCATCAACATAAGGTATATATACACTTGTACATATTGTATCTACATAAGCATAGCACAGTAACATGTTTGTAAGTAACTTTAGGGGATGTATAAATAATGTAAATAATTATAAACGACTGGAGAATAAATAAGTTAGATGGTAATTGAATGGTGGGACTGGCATTGACGCACAACCCAATTATTAGTGGAGTGTGGTCACGATTCGAGGACAGGTAAGAATATTAAGTAAATAATAAGAAACGCAAAAAATTAACTCTGATTTTTGGGTAGTTTGGGTCGTGACATATTAAGGTGGTATCAGAGCACAATTGGTCTGATGTGTGTCAGTGTCAGTAATTAAGAAATTACATCCCCGTGTTACTGTGCTTAGTTAGATACAATAGTGTATATCGAGATGGGCTTGACTAAGAAATGGTTGAGAATGCAGGAATGCCTAATATGAGTCGCGTTAGATGAGATAGTGCACGAGGCAGAGGTCGTAGAGGTAGACCTGAATCTGCTAAGTCGTGCTGAGTTTGACTATGAGAATCATGATGAAATTGAAATGGAGGCTAATGTTGAGTATGCCCCACAGAGTCCGACAGAGTGATCGGACAGTATTGAGACACGCTTCGCGAGATTGGAGCGGAGTGTGGAGTTCAATTTGAGGAGCAAATTGCTCAGATTATGTATGAGATCAGAGGGCGCAGCGGAGCATTGGTGGAAACCCGCTCGACCCATCTTAAGAGTTGAGATGAGAAATATCTTAGATATATTCCGGTGACAGGATATCCCGGACATGATTTAAAGGAAATTATGGATAAAAGTCCTTACCCTGACCCAGAGGATTTGATTTAATTATGAGTATGAAACTCAGTTATATTCTTTGGCAGATATTACCTCGACACTATAAAGAGTGATAGTCGAGATGTCTAAAGGTTCATGAAATGGCTCAACTTGTCAATTTGAGTCCGATTGGCCCAAGAGATATTACCTATACCGAGGCAGTGCGCAGATTTACAGTTGGGTAAATAAGAACATGAATTGCACGCCTCTGAGATTGGGAAAGGTAATGAGAGCTGAAATAGAGACAGAAAAGAGAGTCGAGAAATGACAGAAATGTCAGAATGGGAAAATGAAAATTGGTTAAAGATTAGATTTGATGAGTTATGGGCTGAGATAATTGGTAAGGCCCTAGTGCATCCAATTTTGGCACTGTTGAGGGGCATTGTGATTGGCGGACCCCGACCTGCTACGAAGCAGTGTAGCAGTGTGAGCACTGTAAGCAGTGTGAGATGTGTGGTGGATACCACGGAAGGAAGGTTTATACCTACACGGTATAGATGAAAATGGCCGTTAAGTGTGATAAGACGGACCATTGATTTGATTGCACAGAATTGGGCGAGATCGTCCCACAAAAAAGTAAAGAGACAGAACAACTTCGTTGGTATAGCTGCAACGAAAAGAGAGGCCCTAGCCGAAAAGAAAGAGGAAAGTAGGCTGTTGGACGAAGGCGAGAGGATGTCTTGGACCAGGACACTATTGATGTTTCATGGATGTGGTGTAAGATACCACACTTGTTATGAATAATAAAGTACATATGTTTATTGATCCTGGTGCCACATATTTATTCATACCGCCTTCATTCACATATAAGTGAGTAAAAGGCATGAATGCCTACATCATTGGGCGCAATACAGATAAATGAGTATCCCAATAGAGGAGGATTAATAAACGGAATAGGGATATTGAGACTTTAAGTTAAAAACAGGGGTGCAACAGTTGAATTTACAGGAGGAAGGGATTGTACTCACAGAATGAATAAAGACAAGAGTTTTATTATAATTGATACGCAAAGGAGAAAATCTTTAAGATAAGGTAGATTCTAAATACAAGACGTATTGGAATAAGAGGCGTATGCTAGGTAAGAACATCCTTACGATATGAAGTAATTGGGATTAAGCAATTAGTAAGGAATATAAATTATAACCAAGGATAAAGATGGGTATAACCATAACCAGTAGTTGTGGTTAAGTCTGAGGGCTAATAAAGGTATTTCAAAATACCTCCCCGCCTGAAGACTTGACAGCGTCTAGATATATATAACCTATAACGGAAAATCGATCACCGTAAGAAATACCGTTAGCATTAGGATACCCTTACTAAGACGATAAGAATATTAAAATTCGACAAATCATAAAGACTAACATAGTAAATTTAATAGGAGCCGTTAAGATAAGGAAAGGAAATGACGCAGGTTAGTACCTGAAAACGTAAGCGGTTGAGAAGGATCTTATACGCTTATGCGTAAATAAGTCAAGGATTGGACCGAATTGTAATCAGCAGTATCGGTGATATTGGGTGTAGTTAAAGTCTAGGGCGATTTATAAGTAACGATTGGAAAATTTCTTTTGCAATGGGTTGCTGCAAGTTCTAAAAGGATTTACCTTGTTGACACGTTTAACTAAGAAACGTGGTCTCAGAAAGAGATGATAAATAAGATTATTGTTGTGACGTGAATTTGGCGTGATGAAGTATGAACTGACCACCGTGATTAATTTCACCATACCCAACAGCTCAAGAGGTTCTCAGTGAGTATGGATACCTCGAAATAATGAATGAGCTGTGTATTGATGTATAATGGGAAGATAGTCAAGTATGGAGTCAGACAACTCCTTGATCATGAAATAAACTATCTGATCCATGATTTAAAGTTGACAACAGTATTTGTACCGAGGATATGGTACTATTATGTACAGGGTGAGAAATTGTGGATATGCACTGATCATAAAGCCCGAGTATCTGTTTTCACAGAAAGAGGCGAATATGAAAATACATATTGGGTTAGAGCTTCTGAGAGATTTTGATTTATGAAAATTGTACCACCCAGGAAAGGCTAATGTGATGACTGATGCCTTGAGCAGAAATAGCCTCGGGATGGTATTACATATGATGGTCAGGGAGCGTGAGCTGCTAGAGCAGTTGTGAACCTCAGTATTGATGTGATCCCTTCTGATGATGACAGTGATTAGTATGATTATGTGACAGCTAGCCTGATGATTAGAATCGGATGGGAGTGCCCGGATTTACCAGGCTTAGCGTGATGATCGACCGGATATCGATAGTTTGGGTCTGATTCAGAAGGGTACAGTGATAGAGTTCACAGTGGGTGATGATGATTTACAGAGAGGTTCAGAGACAGTATAAGTGCTCCCCAGGACCACAGTTAATGAGTTAGTAATATTGTCAGAAGCTCACTCTTTGGGATATACGGTGCATACAAAAAGTAATGATTATATATTGAAATCTTAAAAAGGGTATGGGTGGTCAGATGTGAAAAGAGATATTGGTGGAGATTGTAGAAAAGTGCCTAGTATGTCAGCAGAATAAGGTAGAGTATTAAAAGTCTGCAGAGTTATTGCAGCACCTACCTATATCGACACGGCACGAGAAATGAGAGCAAGTCTCCATGAATGTTGTGATGGGTTACAGAGGACCCAGATGAATAACCAGGCTATTTGGATGATAGTCGATAGAGTGACTAAGTCCACCCACCTTCTAGTTATGAACTCCCCAGATACTCAGAGTGTGTATGAGGATTTATGCGTAAGGCAGATTGTGGAACATTAAGTAGCGTTCCAGTGAGCATGGTATCATATAGGGATTCCCGCTTCACTTCCTACCTCTGGGAATATTGTTAGGAAGCTATGGGAACCCGACTGAGTATTAGCACAGCTTTCCATCCTCAGACAAATGGTCAGTCAGAGAGGACTGTACAGTTCTGGAGGATCCGATGAAAGCGTGTGCCATTGATTTTATAAGCTCCTGGAATTATCAGTTGATTTCTAATTGAATTAGCCAATGGTCACAGTTGTCACTTGAGTATCGGGATAACAAGATATGAGGCAGTGTATGGCTGTTGGGGTTGTTCCCCAAATTGGATAAGAAAAGTGGGTGACAGAACAGAATTAATTTCGACTTTGGATAATAAGTCTCTGAGGATGTTTAGTTAAGGATGAGAGATTAAGAACACCTCAGAGCAGATAGAAAAGTATTGGAATTCACCCTTGGTGAATTGGTATGGTTGAAATATTTCATTGCCCTAAGAGAATAAGGACATAGCGAACTTTTGGAAGAAGGTACATTAAGTTACGCTGGATGGAATATTTTGAGAGATTAGACAAGTGGGAGATAAGACCTGCAGGTTGGTGTTATCACCTGAAGTAACAGGCACCCACAATGTGTCTCAGCTTTTGATGCTTCGGAAATACTATCCAGATCCAGCGTAGGCGATAGGATATGAATTCCAAAAGTTCAATTTAATGAAAATACAAGTATATTGAAGAAATTGATTCGGGCATTAAACAGGAAAGAGAAAGTATTGAGGTTTAAGACGATCTCCCTAATTAAAGTCCTTTGGTAGTAATACACTCCGGAAAAGGTCACATAAGAATTTAAGAGTATGATATAATCGGTGTACCCGGAGTTGTATATGGACTCATATGAATTGGTTCTAATTTGGAGGACCAAATTCTTTAAGTGGGGGAGAGTTGTAAGACCCGAATTTAATTAAAATACGAAAATTAAATAAGAAAAGATGGGGGACGTATGAAGGAAGTCGGGTTAAATTAATCCCGAACACGTGCAAGGGTAAAACGGTCAAAAGACCGAAAGCCGAAGTAAATTCGATAAGGAAATTTAATTAAAAATAAGGATTTAAGAAATCTTGGTCAATAAAGATGAAATAAATTTATTTTGGGTTAAATTGATCAAGATATTAATTTATTGGAATTAATCGGGATTAATCGAGATTTTTAGTTCGGAAGAATAATCCCGAAAATAATCGAAAAATATATCGAAAAGTCACCCGGGACAATATCTCGAAAATACGGGGAAATTATACCCGAAAAAGAGGTTAAAATATAATAAATAAATTAAATAAAATTAAATTGATAAATTTAGAATTAAATAATAATTTTAAGGATATTTGGGTATTTTTAAGGTATTTGAATGATTAAAATAATAAAAGATAAATAAAATTAATAAAACAAAAAAAAAAGGAAGAGAAACGGAAATCGGGGAGAGAGAAGGAGAAAGCACAGTGGAAAACGGGGCAGCCGAACCCGAGGAGACCGGCGAGCCATCGGCGGCCGATGGACCCAGCTGATGGTCGGAGAAGCTAGAGCGGAGCTCGACGGTTCCAATGGTACCGGCGACGCGCTCCGACGGCGACGATTTCCGACGAATCGACGGTCGAAAAGTCGAGGGGGAAATCGCGTCGGTTCCGGTGAACGGCGGCGCCATAGCTCGGATTCGACCTAGCCAAATGATCACCGGACCGAGGCGGTTCTTTTGAGCCCATTTGCAGCAGGCAAAACGGCCGGAATCGCCGACGACGGCCAAGAGGAAGAAATGGGTCCGACGGCCGAGGGAGAAGAGGCCGAACCGGCGACGTTCCGGCGAGCTTGACCCAAACCGAGGGCAGATTCGAGCTGCGGACGGCCTTGCGGAGCAATTGGCGGTGGAAGCCGACGGAGAACCGGTCGGCAAGGTGGCGAACCGGCGGTGAACCGGCCAAACCGGGGTGAACCGGTGGTCTGAACCGGTCCGAACCGGACTGAACCGGTTCAGCCAAAAAGAGGAGAAAAAAAGGAGAAAAAAGGGAAAAAGAAAAAGAGGAAAAAATTGGGGAAAATTCCGGTGATGCAATCGAGCTTCGGGTAAGTCGATAAGCGGTCAAATTGACCCGATTTAAATTTGGAATATTTTATTTAATTAAATTTCGACCGAAAAGTTTACCCGAAAATGTAATTAATTGTGTAGCTCGACGATTGGCATCCACCGAGGGCTCGAGACAGTCTCGATTTGCGAACTAGCATGGAATCTCGGGTAAGTGACCCCTATTTACGACAATTTTTTCGTTATGCGTGATATTGATTTAATTTACGCATAAATCGAATTAATTTATGAAAATTTAGATAAATTGTCGTAAATAGTGAATTTAGCTATTCGAGAGCTAGAACGAGGTCCAATAAATTATTGGTGGGCCCAATGAGCCCAATAGGCCTCGATAAAGTAAAAATTAAGTGGAAAACGGGCTTAAGGCCGATTAAGGCCCATTAAGGTGCAATCGGGCCCAATAGGGGTAAACGGGCCCAATGATTTAAATTAAGCCCAGAAAAAAATTAAATACGATTAAATTGTGTAATATCTGACCTGAGGAATATTAATACGCAGTTCCGGGCATTGGATTGGAAGCATATCGGACTGCGCGACGGGACTACATTGGAAAAGAAAAGGTCAGACTCGACGGAAAAATAAGGTAAGGGAATTCTGCGGACTGCTAGAGGTAACTTTACGCAATTTTAAATTCATATGCAGTCCTTTAAAATTTATCTGAAGGGTCTAGAGGTCGAATAATAATTTTAGTGCCCCGAATGGGCAAATTACTAAAATACCCTTGTTAAGGGTAAAATCTAAAAATTTAGGAAAAATTGGGAGGAGCAAGAACAAAAGGTTTCTGCTCATTCTGGAGGTGTTTTGATGCATGCATGAGTAGGCTGGCTCACCTTGAAAGAAAATGCATAGCATTGCATACTTTCAACGTGAAATTGTTTTGAAAACTGTTTTGAGGAAACAGAGCCGCCTACGTGTTTTTATTTACATGTGACGTGCTAGAGCTTAGCTCGCACGATGTTTGATTTGTGTGATGCATGCATTAGTGCTAGAGTGAGAGCTCGCACTAGAGTTTTACATGCATAGGTGCTGGAGTCCAACTCGCACCAGATTTGTATACATATATATATGATTTTCGTGACAGGGTGCTAGAGTCTAACTCGCACCATATTTTTATATGATTTTGAGACAGGGTGTTAGTGCTTCGCTCGCACCAGATTTTTATACAATTTGCATACAGAGTGCTAGAGCTTAGCTCGCACTAGATTTACGTGATTTGATGAGAGTGCTGAGCATTGCTCGCACTGATTTTATGAGAACATGCGATGAGCCGTGCTTGGAGCATCGGGTAGACTGTGTGTCACCGATTAAATAGGCTCGCACGTGCGTTTTGAGACATGGCATGAGTATTGAGAAACAAAACCTCTGTGGGAAGCAGGCCAATTGGGCTGGAGTACCTAGAGATATTACATGGGTTCACGGAGTACGATGTACCGTGCAAGTAGCATGGAGTACGATGTACCGTGTGGTATCTTCGGATACGGCATCTCCGGATGCAGCATCTTCGGATGCCGGGGATCGGATAAGACTGACGGGATGGACTGACCCACCTCCCTGGCGGTTCCCGATCATGGTGAGAACCCGCACACTAGGATCCGTGTAGCTGTGGAACTCCCGAGGACAGATGTGGCCATAGTCCTAGTTATTTGCCTATATACAGACATTGCCTAGTCTCGCATGTTGATGATTTTTACGATGATTTAAACTGGGTTTTAAAACTAAATTGCATGATGGTATTTCCATGCTTTTCGAAACCCACGTGTGATGTAAACTGTTTTCATGGTTTTGTGTGAGTCAGGATCACCCGCAGGAGGGGTCGAGTCCTGACTTTATTGTGAAAATTTTAATTGAGAAAGAAATGATTTGTAATAATTGCATGTTGATTTTCCGTGCAAATATGTTTTACATAACATCATAATTCATAGCATCTATTTTAAAATGTGTGGAGAAAGGGTGGTTTATGCATGGCACCACGTTCATGTAGGTAGTATGGTTACCTACTTGTTCGTAGGATTGCCTTACTGAGCTTGATGTGCTCACCCCTTTCATTTTCTCCCACAGATAATCTCCAGTTGAAGTTGCGGCGACTCAGTACTGTATTCTGGATATCCGCTGCTGCCCATCAACATAAGGTATATATACACCTGTACATATTGTATCTACATAAGCATAGCACAGTAACATGTTTGTAAGTAACTTTAGGGGATGTATAAATAATGTAAATAATTATAAACGACTGGAGAATAAATAAGTTAGATGGTAATTGAATGGTGGGACTGGCATTGACGCACAGCCCAATTATTAGTGGAGTGTGGTCACGATTCGAGGACAGGTAAGAATATTAAGTAAATAATAAAAAACGCAAAAAATTAACTCTGATTTTTGGGTAGTTTGGGTCGTGACACACTTGGATTAGTGGCACAAAGCTCGGGGCACGAAAACCAAGGTAAGGTTTTAAATTTAAGTATTTCTCAAAGATTGCATGTCTAAGTATGCTTTGGTGGTTAGAATGTGAAATTAAGGTATTGGAAGTGAAAAAGTTAGCAAAAACTAGAGTTAACACTAAACCGAGAAATTGGGCCAGTAAGTAAAATAATTTCGGAATAAATTTCCTAAATTTGAGAAAATTAATTCGAAGCCATAGGAAATTAATATAAAGTATATTCGACTTGGGGAATAAAAAATTAGTGGAAATACGGAGATCTCAGTAGTCAAATTAAATTTTAAAGTAAACCGAAAACCTTAAGGAATTTCAATCGGTAATGACTAAATCGGGCAAAATGGGCTCAAACGGGAAGCTTTTCTTAAAAAAGTGGGCCCAAAATTTTTATGAGACATACTAGGGACTTAGTATAACACATGAATGGTGGAAATTTGAAAGAAAATGGGTTAGAAATAATTTTTACTAAATTTATGAAAACAGGGTTATTGGCAGGGAAGGCCTAACATTTTGCTGGCCTAATAAGAAAACCCATTTTGAAGGCCTTCCAGAAGGCTTTGAAGCATGATTTTTATATCATTTTAAAGAACATTTAAAGCCCTTTCTAGAAAGACAAAATACACCATGAACCGTGTAAACACCATATGTAAACCCAATTTTTATCGAAATTCCTTATGATTCATATGATGTAAACATGATTGGATGCAAATTGAATCATAAGAAGAGTTGTACGTGAATGAAAAACGCAAATGGAATGAACAAATTTTTTTGAATGCATTTAAAAGATCAAATGGAAGATTGAAATGGTCACAAATTAAATGAATTGGATGTGGACCATTCGGATTGGAGATAAGGAGTTAAAACACGAAATGAGAAAGGGTTCGTGAAGGGAAGTTGTGTTGATTTGGTCCCGAACACGGGTAAGGGTAAAACGATCAAAAGACTGAAATCCGATATAAATTAGATAAGAAAATTTCATTAAAAATATGGGATTGAGACATCTTGATCAATAACGAAGAAATAATTAAATTTTGAGTCCAATTGATCAAGATATGAATTTATTGGAATAAATCGCAATTTTCACTTCGAGAAATTATCCTGAAAATATTGAACAAATATACCGAAAAGATGAAATAAGACTGATAAATTCTTTTACTTGATTTAATGAATAAAATATAATTTTTTTAGATATTTTAGCTGAAATATTATTTTTAGTTGAATAAAATATTAATAAATAAATAAATAAATAAAAAGAAATTAAAAAAAAAACAGAATCGCGATTTCGCGATTCTGGAAATGGGAAAGGAAGTAGAAGACCAAGGGAGACCCAGCCTTCCCTCTGCCTCACCCACCGGACGCCACTAGAGAGCTGACCAGGCGAGACAGCTGAGCTGCCCGAGCTCGCCGGCACCGACAGCTGATGGAAAAACGGCGACCGACAAGAGGAAGAGAGAGAACGGAGGTGGACGGAGGTCGAGGGAAGGGAGAGGGGCTCACCACCGGCCAGGAGGAGGATTGATCCGCCACTGTCGGTGACAAAAAGGACCGACAACGATGAAAGAGAGAGGCACCACCAACGTCGAAGAGAGAACAAGTCGGACCGGCCACTTTTCAGCTAGCCATGGTGAAACCGACACCAGATCCATGCACCGGAGGACCCTGCGGATCTGCTGGAGACGGAAGTCAATGAAGAATTGGCTGGCAAAGCTTCGAACCGAATTGAACCGGCTGAACCGAACCGATCTGAACCGGGCTGAACCGGATCGAACCGGTTCAGCCAGAAAAGAAGAAAAAGAAAAATTGTGGAAAAATTTAGGTGATGCAATTAAGCTACGGGTAAGCCGGTAAGCAGTCAAAATTGACTGATTTAAATTCTAGAATATTTAATTCGATTAATATTCGACTGAAAATTCACCCGAAAAATATGTAATTGTGTAACTCAACAATTGACGTCAAACGAGAGCTTGAGTCAACCTCGATTTGCGTATTATCATGGAATCTCGGGTAAGTAACCCTTATTTATGACAATTTGCATCGTTATACGTGTTAAAAATTTACCGCATAAATTACGGATTTAATTTTCACATAAAATGAATTAACTTCTGGAATTTGAGATAAATTGTTGTAAATAATTAATTTAGCTATCCGAGAGTTTAGAACGAGACCCAATAAATACTGATGGGCCCAATGAGCCCAATAGGCCTCGATGATGTGAATAGTAAGTAGAAAACAGGCTTAAGGTCGATTAAGGCCCATTAAGGTGCAATCGGGCCCAATTTGGGTAAACAGACTCAATGATTTAAATTAAGCCAAAAAATATGAAATAGAATTAATTATATTGTATTTGACCTGATGAATATTTATACGTAGTTTCAGAGATTGGATTAGGAGCAAATCAAACTGCGTGACGAGACATTAGTGGAAAGGTTAGACTCTACAGAAAAATAAGGTAAAGGAATTTTGTGAGTAGCTAGAGGTAGCTACACGTATTTTAATAGCTTTTGTATACACTGAAAATGTATAAAAGTCCTAGAAATGGATTAAAAATTTTAAGGACTCGGAATAGGTAAAAGACTATTTTACCCATAATAAGGGGAATTCACATAAGGATGGTGAAAACATGACATGCATGACATGCATGACATGCATGATTTGAGGAATTTTTGTGACTTTTTAGCAAAGCAAATTGGTAGATTGGCCAGTATTTGCATAAATTTCACAAGATAACACTACGTAAGTGTTATTTAGATTTAAATGAAATTTATTTAGAAAAAGTGGCAACTATCAAGGTTATATGGAAACAGATGGTGCTGGAGACTTGCTCGCACTATATCTAAGTTTGTGAGTGTGCATAATGGTGCTGGAGCGGTTGAACGCACCAATTTGTGTGACATGATATGCATAAAAAGGTGTGGGAGCGATTGCTCGCACTAGTTTTAATGATTTGACATGCATGAGACGTGCTAGAGCTTAGCTCGCACGAGTTTTAATTTGTGTGATGCATCCATTAGTGCTGGAGCAAGGGCTCGCACTAGAGTTTTACATGCAAAGGTGCTGGAGTCTAACTTGCACTAGATTTTCATATGATTTTTGTGACAGGGTGCTAGAGTCTAACTCGCACAAGACTTTCACTTGATTTTTATGAAACAGTGTTGGCGCCTAGCTCGCACTAGTTTTACATGATTTTGACAGTGCTGGAGCTTAGCTCGCACTACATCTTATGAGATTTTATAAAACGCGTGCTGGAGCTTTGCTCGCACGAGATTTTCATTGATTTTATGAGAGTGTTGGAGCATCGTTGACACTGATTTTATGGAACATGCGATGAGCTGTGCTTGGAGTGTCGAGTAGACTGTGTGCCACGCAGATTAAATATGCTCGCACGTGCATTTTGAGACAGGGTACGAGTATGGATAAGAGATATGGGTCCATAGAGTACATTATACCGTGAAAGTAGCATGGAGTACGCTGTACCGTGCTGGGATTGATTATGTGGCATCTTCGGATGCGAGTGGTATCTTTGGATGCGAGTGGCATCTTTGGATGTGAGTTATCGGACAGGACCAATGAGATGGACTGACCCATCTCCCGGGGCGATTCCCGATAGTGGTGAGACCCCGAACATAGGATCCGTGAAGCAGAGAGATCACGAGGATATGGCCATAGTCCTAGTTATTTGCCTGAGATATTGATATATATACATACATATATATATTGCCTAGTCTCGCATGTTACTATCTGATGTTTTGAAAGCTTGAGAATGCATGGATTTTGTGTGAGTTTTGACCACCCAAGGGAGGCGTTAGATCTTACTGATGATATTGGTTTTGTTGTGAATAAAAGGAATTTTTAATGTTTTCGAAAATGCTTGGAAATAAATGATTTTATTTGGATCAGGATCACTCGAGGGAGGGGTTAAAAACTGATGAGTGTGATGGATGTGGATTCATGAAATGAATTAAAATGTTTTCTACGGTTTTATGGAAACTCAGCATGATATATTTTCCATGCTTGTTTATACTTAATAAAATGAAATGTTTTAGCATGAGGAGGTTATCCATGCTTTAATTGCAAATGCATGATTTTGATTTAATTCATGCATTGTATGATTTTACATGAGATGCCATTGAGGCATGAGTTGCATGATTTCCATAAGCACGAACAGCTTTTATAAACTATAGCATTGATGTGTGCATGATTCCGTGCTTGAGCTTTAAACGAAAAGAAATGGATTTAAGGGCATGGCATTATGAGCATGTAGATAGTGGAGCTATCTACTTACTTACATGATTGCCTTACTGAGCGCGTGGTTTGCTCACCCCCTTTTTCCCCTCTTTTCAGAGCATTCGCAGTAGATAGTGAGCGGCTGATGACTTGCATTCTTGGTATCTGCTGCGTCCCATCGAGAGTCAGGTATACACATTTGTATAGTTTTGTATCTAAATATGTAAATGCACAGTAATGTAAATGTATATTGTAAAGCCCACTAATTTCCTACATTTAGTTAGACTATATAAGAAGAAAAGTAATATATTTTAATGGAAGTGTGAATATTCGTTGTAGGGCTCGAGGACTATAGGAACCGAGAAGCCCTTGAACGACAAGGAACCCGAAATACAGGGAGTGACAAAGCAAATGCAAGCACGGAGGGATTGGAAAATTTTAATTTATTAGTTGAAAATCGTTGATGTAAAAACTTATATCGAAATTTATGAGGAATGATGAAATATCAATAATACATCATTTTCGAAATAATGAAAATTTCATGGAAGGCATGAATATTGTCATTAGGTGATTTTTAAAAAAAAAAAGAAAGAAAGAAAATGTATATATATATACATAGGTATAATATATATATATATACTAGACAAATTTAAAATGGATGAATGATGATATATATATATATATTGTAATGTATAATGTATAAGATAATTAAAATAAAATGGAAACAAAACAAATAATATCCCTAAACAAACAAATGATTTATATATATATATCTATATATTAATATAATATAAATATATATTAATATAATATAAATAATGAGGTGTACGGAATTGGCTTCAAAAAGAAAATAGAGTAACTGGGCGGGAAACCGAAGAAGAGAAGAAAAGAGGAAAGAAAGAAAAGAGGGAAGCTGCTAGCTGGGAGAAAGAGAGGAGAAGAGAGAAGAAAGAGAAGGAAGAAAGAAAGATGAGGAAAGGGGGAGATGAAACCGAGAGGCTACATGGGAGAAAGATTTGAAGCTGACCGAGAGAAGGGAAAGAGCTGATCGGCTGGAGTGAAGAGAAAAGAAAAGAGTAGAAGAGGAGGGAAGAAAGAAGAGAAGGGAAGAAAGAAGAGAAAGGAAGAAAGCAGACCCGGAACCGAGAGGAAAGGCTGAAACCGAGAATGTGTAGGGGAGATTGAGGAAGAAGACCAACCAGAGGTGGGCTGGAAAACAGAGGCAGAATCGAAGGAGAAGAAGGGTTAAGTTAGAAGAAATTGAAGCTGGAAAAACTGGAGTTGTAAGACCCGAAATTAAATCATAATTTATTATAAAGGATTGAAAATTGTCACAAATTTAAACGAATGGGATTCAGACTGGAAATAAAGACTTAAAATGCGAAATGAGTGAGTGTTCGTGAAAGGAAGTCGAGTTAAATTAATCCCGAACACGTACAAGGGTAAAATGATCAAAAGACCGAAAACCGATATAAATTCGATAAGAAAATTTAATTAAAAATATGGGATTGAGAAATCTTCATCAATAACGAAGAAATAATTACATTTCGAGTTAAATTGATTAAGATATGAATTTATGAAAATTAATCGGGAGTTTTACTTCAAAAAATAATTTCGAAAATAATCGAAAAATATACCGGGAGAGACGAAATAAAACTGATAATTCAATTATAGATTAAATGAATTAAATAATAATTTTTGAAGATATTTTGATTATTTTAATGAATTTTAATGATTTAAAATATAATAAAATTAATTAATAAATTAATTAAATAAAAAAAGGGTCAGAAATTGAAAATCGAGGAGAGAGAAAGAAGAGAGAAACGAAAAAACGAAGCCGAAATCGAGGAGAAGATCGGACAACCACTGGCTACCCAATCGGCCAGGTGAGGGTCGAAAAGGAAGAGGGCGTCGGCGCTACCTCCCTGGTACTGGCGACGCGCCACACCGACGCCGGAGAACGCCGAATTGAGGGAGAGAAGTCGTGGAGAAGGGAAGCGAAATCGGCGGCCATCGGCGCCGATTCGGTTACAACCACCATCCACTGAACCTTCCCTACTTAATGCCGAACCGATTGGTATCGAAAACAGTCGCCGAAACCGACGGACGGCGTCGAAAACGACAGAAAAGGAAATAGGTACCGACGGTCGAGGGAGAACAGGCCGGACCGGTGACTTTTCTGCGGCTTTGGACGAAACCGAGGGCAGATTCGTGCTGCGGACGGCCCAACAGAGCCACCGGCAATGGAAGCCGATGGAGAACTGGTCGGTAAGGCACTGAACCGGCCGAACCGGAGTGAACCGACGGTTCGAACCGGGTTGAATTGGACCGAGCCGGTTCAGCCAATGAGGAAAGAGAAAAAAAGGAGAAAAAAAGAAAAAAGGAAAAAGAGGAAAAATTGAGGAAAAATCTCGGTGATGTAATCGAGCTACGGGTAAGTCAGTAGCGGTCGAAATTGACCAATTTAAATTTTGAAGTATTTTATTTAATTAATTTTCGACTGGAAATTTACCCAAAAATTTATGAAATTGTGTAGCTCGACAATTGGCATCCAACGAGAGCTCGAGATAGCCTCGATTTGCGTACTAGCATGGAATCTCGAGTAAGTAACCATTATTTATGATAATTTACATCGTTATGCGTGCTTCGAATTTAATTATCGCATAAAATAAATTAAATTATGGAAATTTAGATAAATTATCGTAAATAATAAATTGAGCTATTCGAGAGTTAGAACGAGGCCCAAGAAATTGTTGGTGGGCCCAATGAGCCCAATAGGCCTCGATAATGTGAAAATTAAGTGAAAAACGGGCTTAAGGCCGATTAAGGCCCATTAAGGTGCAATCAGGCCTAATAGGGGTAAATGGGCCCAATGATTTAAATTAAGCCTAAAAAATAGGAAATACAATTAAATTGTATGATATCTGACCTGAGGAATATTTATACGTAGTTTCGGACATTGGATTGAGAGCAAATCGGACTGTGTGACGAGACAGCAGTGGAAAAGGAAAGGTCAGACTCTACAGAAAAATAAGGTAAGGGAATTCTACGGACTGGTAGAGGTAACTTTACAAAACTTCAAATTTCATATGCAGTCTTTTATAGTATCTGAAGGGTCTAAAAGTAAGTTAATAATTTTAGTACCCCGAATGGGTAAATTACCAAAATACCCTGGTTAAGGGTAAAATTTTTAATTTTAGGAGAAATTGGGAGGAGCAAGAACAAGAGGTTCCTGCTCGTTCTGGAAATGTTTTGACGCATGCATGAGTAGCCTGGCTAACCTTGAAAGAAAAATGCACAGCATTGCATATTTTCAACGAGGAAATTTTTTTGAAAACTGTTTTGAGGAAACAGAGCCACCTACGTGTTTTTATTGATATGTGACGTGCTAGAGCTCAGCTCGCACGATATTTTGATTTGGGTGATGCATGCATTAGTGCTGGAGCGAGAGCTCGCACTAGAGTTTTGCATGCATTGGTGCTGGAGTCTAACTCGCACCTGATTTTACATGATTTTCGTGATACGGTGCTAGAGTCTAACCACACCAGGTTTTACATGATTTTCATGACAGGGTGCTAGAGTCTAACTCGTACCATATTTTTATATGATTTTTGAGAAAGGGTATTGGAGCTTCACTCGCACCAGATTTTCACATGGTTTGCATATAGAGTGCTAGAGGTTAGCTCGCACTAGTTTTACTTGATTTGATGAGAGTGCTGAGCATCGCTCGCACTGATTTTATGAGAACATGTGATGAGCCGTGCTTGGAGTGTTGGGTAGACTGTGTGTCACCGACTAAATAGGCTTTCACGTGCGTTCTGAGACAGGGTATGATATATGGGTCCACGGAGTATGATGTACCGTGCAAGTAGCGTGGAGTACAATGTACCATATGACATCTTCGGATGCATGGGATCGGATAAGACCGACGAGATGGACTGACCCACCTCCCGGGCGGTTCCCAATCGTGGTAAGACCCCGCACACTAGGATCCTGTAGGCAGAGGGACTCCCGAGGACACATGGCCATAGTCCTAGTTATTACCGATATACAGATGTTGCCTAGTCTTGCATGTTGATGATTTTGATGAGATTGAAACTGGGTTTTTAAATCAAATGTGCATGATGATTATTTCCATGCTTTTTAAACCCATGTGTGATGTAAACTGATTTTCATGGTTTTGTGTGAGTCAGAACCACCCGAGGGAGGGGTTGGGTCCTGACTTTATTGTGGAATTTATAAATAAGAAAGAAATGATTTAAAAAGAGTTGCATGTTGAATTTTCCATAAGAACGTGTTTTACATGACATCATGAATCATAGCATCAGTTTTAAAATGTGTGGAGAAAGGGTGGTTTATGCATGGCACCACATTCATATAGTTTGTATGGTTACCTACTTGTTCGTAGGATTACCTTACTGAGCTTGATGTGCTCACCCCTTTCATTTTCTCACACAGATAATCTCTAGTAGATGTTGAGGCGACTGAGTATTGCATTCTGGATATCCGCTGCTGCCCATCATTTAAGGTATATACACTTGTACATATTGTATCTAAATAAGCATAGCACAGTAACATGTTTGTAAGTAAATTTAGGGGATGTATAAATATTGTAAACATTTATAAATGACTGAGAAAGAATTAATTTGGTGGGACTGGCATTGACTCACAGCCCAATTATTTACGGAGTGTGGTCACGATTAGAGGACAGGTAAGAATCTAAGAATAAACGAAAAACGAAAAATTTACTCTGATTTTTAAGTAGTTTTGGGTCGTGACATGTAAAGGTGGTATCAGAGCAAAAATTGGTCTGATGTGTGTCAGTGTCAGTAATTAAGAAATTACATCCTCATGTTACTGTGCTTGGTTGGATACAATAGTGTATATTGGGATGGGTTTTAACTAAGAAATGGTTGAAAATGCAGGAATGCCTAATATTAGTCGTGATAGAGGAGGTAGAGCACGAGGCAGAGGCCGTAGAGGTAGGCCTGAGCCTGCTAGTCGTGCTGTGTTGACCTAGGAGAATCAGTATGAGATTGAAATAGAGGCTAATGTTGAGCATGCCTCACAGAGTCCGACAGAGTGATCGACAGTATTGAGACACGCTTTGTGATGTTGGAGCGGAGTGTTGAGAATATTTTAGGAGCTAATTACTCAGAGTATGCCTGGGATTCGAGGGCGAGACGAAGCATTGATGAAAGTCCGCTCGACCCATCTTAAGAGTTAGACATCTAGAGTTGACAAGAGAAATATTTTTGGATGTATTCCGGTGACAGAATATCACGGACACTTCTTAAAGGAAATTATAAATAAAATTCCTTACTCTGACCCAGAGGAATTTATTTATTGACGAGTATGGAACTCAGTTATATCCCTGGGCATGTATTACTTCGACATTATGGGCAGTGAGCATCGGATAGCCCAAACGTTCATGGAATGGCTCAAATTGTCAATTAGAGTCCGATTGGCCCCGTTAGCTATCACTACCTATACCGAGGCAGTGCGCAGAATACAGTTGTGTGAATAAGATCGAGTGCTGCACGCCTTTGAGATTGGGAAAGGTAGTAAGGGCCGAAATAGAGACAGAAAGAGAATCGAGAATGATAGAGATGGCAGAACGAGAAAAAAAGGGTAGTTTGGTAAAAGATTTGATTTGATGAGTTATGGGCTAAGATGATTGGTAAGGCCACAGTTATCCGATTGTAGCACTTTTGAGGGGTATTGTGATTGGAGAACCCTGATCTGCTACGGATCACTGTAGAATGTGTGGTAAATACCATGGAAGTAGGACCTACACCTACATATTATTGATGAAAATGGTCGTTAAGTGTGGTAAGACGGACCATTTATTATGATTGCTCAGAGTTGGGCAAGATTGCCCCACAGAAAGGTAAAGAGATAGAGAAAACCCTGTTGAGATAGCTGCATTGAAAAGGGAGGCCACAGTCGAAGAGAAAAGGAAAGTAGGCTGTTGGACGAAGGCGAGTGTATGTCTTGGACCAGGACACTACTGATGTTTCACAGGATGTGGTGAAAGATACCACACTGCTTATGAATAAAGAAGTAATTGTGTTAATTGATCCTGGTACCATGTATTTCTTCATATCGCCTTCATTCACATGTAAGTGAGTAAAAGACATGAATGCCTACACTCTTGGGCACAATGCTGATAAATGAGTACCCCAATAGAGGAAGGTTAACTAACGGAATAATTATGAAGAGATTTTAAGTTGAAAACGGGGGAAAAAGTGTAAGTCAGCCGATTTTATTCAATGTACTATGAATAATTTAAAGTAATATTTGAGAATAAAGTGGTCGGCTGCAAGCTATGATGTTCGGATTTCTATCCTCAGATAGTGCTATTTTACCCCTAAAAGTATACGTAAGTTTTGACAAGTAATAAAAAGGGGTGCAACGGTTGAAATTAAAGGAGCAAATGATTGTACTCAAGGAATGAATAATGACAGAGTTTCGTTATAATTGATACACTAAGGAGATAATCTTTGAGATATGCTTGATTCTGAATACAAGATGTATTGCAGTAAGAGGCGTATGCGAGGTAAGAACATCTTTACGATATGAAGTCATTGGGATTAAGCAATAAGTCGTGAATATAAATTGTGACTACATGGACTGATATGTAAAGTAAATGTAGTCAAGTCTGAAGGTTAATAAAGGTATTTCAAAATACCTCCCCGCCTGAAAACTTGACAGCGTCTAGAAATATATATATAATCTATAACTTGAAATCGACCGTGGTAAAATATAAATTTAAAATTTGGATACTTTTACTAGTACGATAAAGAACTATAAAATTCGATTAATTATGAAGGTTAAAATATTAAAATTTAAAAAAAGCCGTTAATATAAGAAAAAGGAAATGACGCTGGTTAGTACCTTGAACGGGAGCAATTTTAAAGTGATACTACACGTTTATGCGTACATAGGTCAAGGATATGGGCGATTAAAATATGTAGTGGAGTTCAACTACAATGAGTTATTTAAATTTTACCTAGACCAATTTGTCATCATCCTTATTGATGATATGTTAGGTGTAGTTAAAGTCCAGGGCAAATTATAAACAACAATTGGAAAATTGCTTTTACAGATGGTTGCTGCGAGTTCTAAAAAGGGTATAATTTGTTGGCACGTTTAACTATGACAACGTGGTATTTGAATGAGATGATAAGTGAGATGATAGACGTGACATGAATTTTGGTGTAGTGAAGTATGAACTGACCACCGTGATTATTTTCACCATACCCAACAGCTCAAGAGGTTTCTCAGTGTGTATGGATACCTTAAAATCATGAATGAGCTAGGTATTGATGCAAAAAGGGAAGATAGTCGATTGTGGATCTAGATAACTCAAGGATTATAAAATAAACTATCTGACCCATGATTTAAAGTTGGCAGCGGTAGTACTTGTACTGAGGATATGGTACTATTATGTACATGGTGAGAAATTTTGGGTATGCACTGATCATAAAGCCCCAAGTATCTGTTTCCACAGAAAGAGGCGAATATGAGAATACATAGTGGGTTAGAGCTTCTGAGAGATTTTGATTGTGGAAAATTGTACCACCCAGGAAAGGCTAATATGATGGCTGATACCTTGAGCAGAAAGAACCTCGGGATGGTATTACATATGATGGTCAGGGAGCGTGAGCTGCTAGAGCAGTTGGGAGCCTCAGTAGTGATGTGATCCCTTCTGATGATGACAATGATTATGTGACAGCTAGCTTGAGACTAGAACCGGATGAGAGTGCTCGAATTTGACCGGTTAGATTCAGAAGGGTACAGTGACAGAGTTCACAGAGAGTGTCGATGATTTACGAAGAGGTTCAAAGACAGTATAAGTGCTCCCCAGGACCACAGTTGATGAGATAGTAATATTGTCAGAAGCTTACTCTTTGGGATATACAGTGCATAGGGAAAGTAACGTATATATATATATATGAAATCTCTGAAATGGGTATTGGTGGTCAGATGTGAAAAGAGATATGGTAGAGATTGTGGAAAAGTGCCTAGTATGTCAGTAGAATAAGGTAGAGTATTAAAAGTCTGGAGAGTTATTGCAGCCTCTACCTATATCGACACGGCATGGAAATGGGAGCAAGTCTCCATGAATTTCGTGATGGGTTATAGAGGACTCAGATGAATCACGAGGCTATTTAGATGATAGTCGCTAAATTGACTAAGTCTACCCACCTTCTGGTTATGAAATCCCCATATACTCAGAGTGTGTATGAGGATTCAGGTATAAGGAAGATTGTGGAACATTATGTAGCGTTCCAGTGAGCATGGTATCATATAGGGATTCCCGCTTCACTTCCAACTTCTGGGAATCTGTTAGGAAGCTATGAGACCCCGACTGAGTGTTAGCACAGCCTTCCGTCCTCAGACAGATGGTCAGTCAGAAAGGACTGTACAGGTTCTGGAAGATATGATGAGAGTGTGTGCCGTTAATTTTATAAGCTCCTGGAATGATCAGTTGTTACAAATTGAAGTCGCCAATAACGACAGTTGGCACTTGAGTATCGGGATAACAATTATGAGGCAGTGTATGGCTGTAGAGGTTGTTCCCCGACTCAGACAAGAAAAAGTGGGTGACAGATAGAAATTTCTTCCGAATTAGTATACTTAGTCTCTGAGGATGTTCAGTTGAGTGAGAGATTAAGAACACCTCAAAGCAGACAAAAAACATTGGAATTCACCGAGGGTGAATCAGTATTGTTGAAGTTATTTATCCTAAGGGAATAAGGACATAACGAGACTCGGGAAGAAGGCAAATTGAGTTTTGCTGAATGGAATTTTTGAGAGATTGGACAAGTGGGAGATAAGACCTGTAGGTTGGCGTTATCACCTGAATAAACAGGCATCCACAATGTGTCCCATCTTTTGATACTTCGACAATACTATCCAGATTCAGTATAGGTGATCAGATATGAACTCCAACAGTTCAGCTCAGTGCAAATATAAGTATATTGAAAAAGTTGATTCGGGCATTAAACAGGAAAGAGAAAGTATTGAGGTTTAAGACAATCTCCCTAATTAAAGTCCTTTGGTAGTATTACACTCCGAAAAAAGGTCACATGAGAATTAAAAAGTATGATACGATTGATGTACCCGGAGTAGTCTATGGACTCATATGACTTGGTTCTAATTTGGAAGACCAAATTCCTTAAGTGGGGGAGATTATGTAAGACCCAAAATTAAATCGTAATTTATTATAAAGGATTGAAAATGGTAACAAATTTAAACGAATGGGATTCGAACTAGAAATACAGACTTAAAATGCGAAATGAGTGAGTGTTCGTGAAAGGAAGTCGAGTTAAATTAATCCCTAACACGTACAAGGGTAAAACGATCAAAAGATCGAAAACCGATATAAATTCGATAAGAAAATTTAATTAAAAATATGGGTTTGAGAAATCTTGATCAATAACGAAGAAATAATTAAATTTCGGGTTCAATTGATCAAGATATGAATTTATGAAAATTAATCGAAATTAATCGGAGTTTTACTTCGAAAAATAATCCCGAAAATAATCGAAAAATATACCGGGAGAGATGAAATAAGATCGATAAATTCAATTATAGATTAAATGAATTAAATAATAATTTTTAGAAATATTTTGATTATTTTAATGAATTTTAATGATTTAAAATATAATAAAATTAATAAATTAATAAATTAATTAAAAAAAGAATCAAAAATTGAAAATCGGGGAGAGAGAAATGAAAAAATGAAGCTGAAATCGAGGAGAAGACCGGACAACCATCGGCGACCCAATCGGCCAGGTGAGGGCCGAAAAAGGAAGAGGGCATCGGCGCGACCTCCCTGGTACTGGCAACGCGCCACATCGACGCCGGAGAACACCGGATCGAGGGAGAGAAGTCGTGGAGAGGGGAAACGAAATCGGCGGCCACCGGCGTCGATTCGGTTACAACCATCGTCCACCGAACCTTCCCCACTTAATGCCGAGCCGATTGGTACCGAAAATAGCCGTCGAAACCGATGGACGATGCCAAAAACGGCAAAAAAGGAAATGGGTACCGACGGCCGAGGGAGAACAGGCCGGACCTGTGACTTTTCGGTGGCCTTGGACGAAACCGAGGGCAAATTTGAGCTGCGGACGGCCCAGCGGAACCACCGACGACGGAAGCAGATGGAGAACCGGCTGGTAAGGCACTGAACCAGCCGAACCGGAGTGAACCGACGGTCCTAACCTAGTTCAACCAGACCGAACCGGTTCAGCCAATGAGGAAAGAGAAAAAAAGGAGAAAAAGGGAAAAAATAAAAAGAGGATAAATTGAGGAAAAATCCCGATGATGTAATCGAGCTACGGGTAAGTCAGTAGCGATCGAAATTGATCGATTTAAATTTTGGAATATTTTATTTAATTAATTTTCGATTGGAAATTTACCCAAAAATTTATGAAATTGTGTAGCTCGACAATTAGCATCCAACGAGAGCTCGAGATAGCCTCGATTTACATACTAGCATGGAATCTCGAGTAAGTAACCCTTATTTACGATAATTTACATCGTTATGCGTGCTTCGAATTTAATTATCGCATAAAATAAATTAAATTATGAAAATTTAGATAAATTATCATAAATAATAAATTGAGCTATTCGAGAGTCAGAACGAGGCCCAAGAAATTGTTGGTGGGCCCAATGAGCCCAATAGGCCTCGATAATGTGAAAATTAAGTGGAAAACGGGCTTAAGGCCGATTAAGGCCCATTAAGGTGCAATTGGGCCCAATAGGGGTAAATGGGCTTAATGATTTAAATTAAGCCCAGAAAATAGGAAATATAATTAAATTGTATGATATCTGACCTGAGGAATATTTATACGCAGTTTCGGACATTGGATTGGGAGCAGATCGGACTGCATGACGATACAGCAGTGGAAAAGGAAAGGTCAGACTCTACAGAAAAATAAGGTAAGGGAATTCTACGGACTGCTAGAGGTAACTTTACGAAGCTTCAAAGTTCATATGCAGTCTTTTATAGTATCTGAAGGGTCTAAAAGTAAGTTAATAATTTTAGTGCCCCGAATGGGCAAATTACTAAAATACCCTTGTTAAGGGTAAAATTTTCAATTTTAGGAGAAATTGGGTGGAGCAAGAACAAGAGGTTCCTGCTCGTTCTGGAAATGTTTTGACGCATGCATGAGTAGGCTGGCTAATCTTGAAAGAAAAATGCACAGCATTGCATATTTTCAACGAGAAAATTGTTTTGAAAACTGTTTTGAGGAAACAGAGCCACCTATGTGTTTTTATTGACATGTGACGTGCTAGAGCTCAGCTCGCACGATATTTTGATTTGGGTGATGCATGCATTAGTGCTGGAGCGAGAGCTCGCACTAGAGTTTTACATGCATTGGTGCTGGAGTCTAACTCGCACCTGATTTTACATGATTTTCGTGATACGGTGCTAGAGTCTAACTCGCACCAGGTTTTACATGATTTTAGTGACAGGGTGCTAGAGTCTAACTCACACCATATTTTTATATGATTTTTGAGATAGGGTGTTGGAGCTTCACTCGCACTAGATTTTCACATGGTTTCCATACAGAGTGCTAGAGCTTAGCTCGCACTAGTTTTACTTGATTTGACGAGAGTGTTGAGTATCGCTCGCACTGATTTTATGAGAACATACGATGAGCCGTGCTTGGAGCGTCGGGTAGACTGTGTGTCACCAACTAAATAGGCTCGCACGTACGTTCTGAGACAAGGTATGATATATGGGTCTACGGAGTATGATGTACCGTGCAAGTAGCATGGAGTATGATGTATCGTGTGGCATCTTCGGATGCGTGTGGCATTTTGGATACGTGGGATCGGATAAGACCGACGAGATGGACTGACCCACCTCCCAGGCGGTTCCTGATCGTGGTAAGACCCCGCACACTAGGATCCGTGTAGGCAGAGGGATTCCCGAGGACACATGGCCATAGTCTTGGTTATTACCGATATACAGATGTTGCCTTGTAAGATCCCGAATTTAATTAAAATACGGAAATTAAATAAGAAAAGATGGGGAAAGTATGACGGAAGTCGGGTTAAATTAATCCCGAACACGTGTAAGGGCAAAATGGTCAAAAGACCAAAGGTCGATATAATTTCGATAAGAAAATTTAATTAAAATATGGATTTAAGAAATCTTTGTCAATAAAAGTGAAATAAATTTATTTCGGGTTAAATTGATCGAGATATTAGTTTATGGGAATTAATCGGGATTTTTAGTTCAGAAAAATAATCCCAAAAATAATCGAAAAATATATCGAAAAGTCATTCGGGACAATATCCCGAAAATACGGAGAAATTATACCCGAAAAAGAGGTTAAAATATAATAAATAAATTAAATAAAAATTAAAATAATTGAATAAGAATAAAATAATAATTTTAAGAGAAATTTTGGGTATTTATAGTATTTTAATGAATAGTAAAATAATTAAAATAAATAAAAATAATAATAATAAAAATAATAAAACAAAAAAAAAGAATCTGAAACAAAAAAAAAAGAAGGAAGAGAGAGAGAATGGGTCGGGGAGAGAGAAAGAGAAACGGAGCCGGAAAGGGGGAGAAGATCCGGCGATCCTTGATCGCCGACGACCACCGGGAAATGGAGAGGAGAGGCCGGCGACCTCACTGGTACCGGCAGCATGCCCAACCGACGCCGGAGGAAGCCGATCGGAGGAGAGAAAGGCCGACGGGATTGAGGGGCTCGGTCCCGGCGAACGACGGCGATCCGGGCGAAACCGAGGCTCGATTCCGAAAGCCCAGGTGATGGCGGTCCTTTCTGCACCGGTATCAACCGACGAAACGGCGAGAAACGCCGGCGACGATGAAGAGAAAGAAGTGGGTCCGACGGCCGGGGAGAAGAGGCCGAACCGACGGCGTTTCGGCGACCCCGATCGAAGCCGAGGCCAGATTCGAGATGCAGACAACCTCACGGAGTTGCTGGAGGTGGAAGCCGACAGAGAACCGGCCGGCAAGGTGGTGAACCGACGGTGAACCGGTCGAACCGGAGAGAACCGACGGTCTGAATCGGTCCGAACCGGACTGAACCGGTTCAGCCAAAAAGAGAGGAAAAAAAGGGAGAAAAAGGGAAGAAGAAAAAGAGAAAAAAATTGGGGAAAATTCCTGTGATGCAATCGAGCTTCGGGTAAGTCAGTAGTGGTCAAAATTGACCCGATTTAAATTTCGGAGTATTTAATTTAATTAATTTTGGGCTGAAAACTTACCCAAAAAATTGTGGAATTTTGTAGCTCGACGATTGGCATCCACCGAGGGCTCGTGACAGCCTCGAATTTCATACTAGCATGGAATCTCGAGTAAGTAACCCTTATTTACGACAATTACCTCGTTATGCGTGATATTGATTTAATTTCCGCATAAATTGAATTAAATTATGGAAATTTAGATAAATTGTCGTAAATAATCGATTTAGCTATTCGAGAATTAGAACGAGGCCCAATAAATTATTGGTGGGCCCAATGAGCCCAATAGGCCTCGATAAAGTGAAAATTAAGTGAAAAACGGGCTTAAGGTCGATTAAGGCCCATTAAGGTGCAATCGGGCCCAATAGGGGTAAACGGGCCCAATGATTTAAATTAAGCCCAGAAAATATTAAATACAATTAAATTGTATAATATCTGACCTGAGGAATATTAATACGCAGTTCCGGGCATTTGATTGGGAGCATATCGGACTGCACGATGCGACAACAGAGGAAAAGAAAAGGTCAGACTCGACAGGAAAATAAGGTAAGGGAATTCTACGGACTGCTAGAGGTAACTTTACGTAATTTTAAGTTCATTTGCAGTCTTTAAAAATTACCTGAAGGGTCTAGAGGTCAACTAATAATTTTAGGGCCCCAGATGGGCAAATTACAAAAATACCCTTGTTAAGGGTAAAATTTATAAAGTTAGGAAAAATTGGGAGGAGCAAGAACAAAAGGTTTCTGCTCATTCTGGAGGTGTTTTGATGCATGCATGAGTAGGCTGGCTCACCTTGAAAGAAAATGCACAGCATTGCATACTTTCAACATGATATTGTTTTGAAAACTGTTTTGAGGAAACAGAGCCGCCTACGTGTTTTTATTGACATGTGACGTGCTAGAGCTCAGCTCGCACGATGTTGTCGATTTGTGTGATGCACGCATTAGTGCTAGAGCGAGAGCTCGCACTAGAGTTTTACATGCATAGGTGGTAGAGTACAACTCGCGCCAGATTTCATATGCTTTTTCGAGACAGGGTGCTAGAGTTTAACTCGCACTAGATTTTATAAGATTTTCATGTGATTTATATACAGAGTGCTGAGCTTAGCTCGCATTAGTTTTACCGAATTTGTGGAGTAGCGCTGTCTGCCCTTGGAGTCAGCCAAAAGGCCCAACAGGCTCAAGAGACCTCTTAGGTGGGGTGAGAGTGAGGGATGAGGTTGGCGTCCTTGTGGGGATGTAAAGCGGGCTCTGCCAGTTTCATTTGAGTTGATGAGAGTGCTGAGCATCGCTCGCACTGATTTTATGAGAACATGCGATGAGCCGTGCTTGGAGCATCGGGTAGACTGTGTGTCACCGATTTAATAGGCTCGCACGTGCGTTTTGAGACATGACATGAGTATTGAGAAACAAACCTCTGTGGGAAGCAGGCCAATTGGGCTGGAGTACCTAGAGATATTATATGGGTTCACGGAGTACGATGTACCGTGCAAGTAGCATGGAGTACGATGTACCGTGTGGTATCTTCGGATACGGCATCTCCGGATGCAGCATCTTCGGATGCCTAGGATCGGATAAGACTGATGGGATGGATTGACCCACCTCCTGGGCGGTTCCCGATCATGGTGAGAACCCGCACACTAGGATCCGTGTAGCTGAGGAACTCCCGAGGACACATATGGCCATAGTCCTGGTTATTGCCGATATACAGATGTTGCCTAGTCTCGCATGTCGACGATTTCGATGATTTAAACTGGGTTTTTAAACTAAATTTGCATGATGGTATTTCCATGCTTTTCAAACCCACGTGTGATGTAAACCGTTTTCATGGTTTTGTGTGAGTCAGGATCACCCGCAGGAGGGGTCGCGTCCTGACTTTATTGTGAAAATTTTAATTGAGAAAGAAATGATTTGTAATAATTGCATGTTGATTTTCCGTGCAAATGTGTTTTACATAACATCATAACGCATATCATTGTTTTAAAATGTGTGGAGAAAGGGTGGTTTATGCATGGCACCATGTTCATGTAGGTAGTATGGTTACCTACTTGTTCGTAGGATTGCCTTACTGAGCTTGATGTGCTCACCCCTTTCATTTTCTCCCACAGATAATCTCCAGTTGAAGTTGCGACGACTCAGTACTGCATTCTGGATATCCGCTGCTGCCCATCAACATAAGGTATATACACTTGTACATATTGTATCTATATAAGCATAGCACAGTAACATGTTTGTAAGTAACTTTAGGGGATGTATAAATAATGTAAACAATTATAAATGACTGGAGAAGAAATAAGTTAGATGGTAATTGTATGGTGGGACTGGCATTGACGCACAGCCCAATTATTAGTGGAGTGTGGTCACGATTCGAGGACAGGTAAGAATTTAAGTAAGAAAATAACAAAATGCGAAAAATTAACTTTGATTTTTGGGTAGTTTGGGTCGTGACATGCCTAGTCTCGTATATTGATGATTTTGACGAGATTGAAAATGGGTTTTTAAATCAAATGTGCATGATGATTATTTCCATGCTTTTTAAACCCATGTGTGATGTAAACTGATTTTCATGGTTTTGTGTGAGTCAGAGCCACCCGAGGGAGGGGTTGAGTCCTGACTTTATTGTGAAATTTTTAAATGAGAAAGAAATATTTAAAAAGAGTTGCATGTTGAATTTTCCATGTGAACGTGTTTTACATGACATTATGAATCATAGCATCAATTTTTAAATGTGTGGAGAAAGGGTGGTTTATGCATGGCACCACATTCATATAGTTTGTATGGTTACCTACTTGTTCATAGGATTGCCTTACTGAGCTTGATGTGCTCACCCCTTTCATTTTCTCACACAGATAATCTCCAGTAGATGTTGAGGCGACTGAGTACTGCATTCTGGATATCCGCTGCTGCCCATCATTTACGGTATATACACTTGTACATATTGTATCTAAATAAGCATAACACAATAACATGTTTGTAAGTAACTTTAGGGGATGTATAAATATTGTAAACATTTATAAATGACTGAGAAAGAATTAATTTGGTGGGACTGACTTTGACGCACAGCCCAATTATTAGCGGAGTGTGGTCACGATCAGAGGACAAGTAAGAATCTAAGAATAATCAAAAAGTGAAAAATTTACTCTGATTTTTGGGTTGTTTTGGGTCGTGACAGGAGTAAACCGATGGGGAGAGTAGAACTGAAGCAGAGCAGGACCGAAACAAATTAGAGGCTGGAACCGAGACTGAAAAGCAGAAAAGGGAAGCTAGGCAGAACGTGAAACCGAGGCAGGGGAGATTGAGGAAGAGTAGACCGGCATGGGAGATTGAGGAAGAGCAAACCGAGAGGGAGGCAGTGCAAGATGAAGAAGAAAGTCGAGGGAGTTGCTGCTGGAGGTGAACCCGAGAGGCAAGAGCAAACGGAGGCAGTGAAGGCTAGAACCGAGGGGCTGAAGAAGGGAAGTGCTAGAATGAGGGTGATAATGATGGGAGGTCTAGACCGAGAGCTAGAATAGGAAGAAGATAGCCCTGTTGCTGGAGATTGGAAGAGACAAAAAAAGGGAGAAAAGGTAAAAGAATTATATAGGTAAATTTAATGTACATATATATATATATGTATGTATATATATATATATATATATATTTATATATGTATATATGCTTGAGATATAGGCTGTGTATTAAGGTGTGTGTGAAATGAAAATGAAAGAAAAAAAAAGAAAAAAAAAAACAAAGGTAAAATACATCTATACATGTATGTATATTTAATGTACATGTAGATATATGAGTTGTAGGTACAAGTATGTTAGTGTAGATTTAATTAGACAAAAAAATGGGAATGATGAGGAGTAGGCAAATATATATTTGTGATATTGAATAATGGAAACAAATAATAATAATAATATATATATATATATATATGTATATATATATATATATGTATTGGTGTATATACATATGGGTGTATATAAGATAAATGTTAGTATATGTACATACAAAGAAAAATGGAAAACAAATAAAAATATATATACATATAAGAGTGTATATAAATATATATATATATATATATATTTATGTGCATATACATGTAAAGGTATATAATAAAGGTATATGTTAATATTTGTCTGTACAAAATATATAAATAGTAAGAAAATATATAAACGTGCATGTTGGCCTAGATATGTACAATAATACGTACATACGAAGTAGTAACGAATAGGTTACGATTTTAACGCAATTCGGACAATTCGCATAAATAGGGTGCTAAGTATACAATTTCGGTGTAGGTGATTGTAGAAGGAATTAAAGGAGGCACTAAGAGGCGTCACCACTCGAATTCGAGAATTTTGATAGATCGAATTAAGGGGATATAATTTAAAACGGTAATAGTTACTTTCTGAACCATGATTAAGGAAAGCTTACAAAGACATGAAGTATGATTTTCATGCATGTTTCTAAATTTATATTTCTGATCAAGAATATGCTCTCTGTATTTTTGTTTTTGAATAATTGCATATTTTCGAATTTGACTTCTGAGACGAGAGCATGTTCTCTAAAATTGTCTTTTGAATGAGATGATTTTATTTCAATATTTTTATATACGAAAACTATAGTATGTTTTGAGACTAAGGATCATTTATGTTGTATGCTAATGCATGTCAACTTCGCCTATGTGGCGTCTGAACTTCGCCTGTGTGGCATCTGAAACTTACCTTCGGGTTCTGAAATTTACCTTCGGGTTCTGAAATTTACCTTCGGGTTCTGAATTTACCTTTGGGTTCTGAAATTTACCTTTTGGTTCTGAAATATATCTTTGGGTTCTGAATTTTACCTTCGGGCTCAAAAATTTTTCTTCGGGTTCTGAAACTTACCTTCGGGTTCTGAAATTTACCTTCGGGTTCTGAAATTTACCTTCGGGTTCTAAATTTCACCTTCGTGTTCTGAATTCCCTCTATGGAGGATGACTTGGTTATTGCCGTATGATAATTATATGGGCCGATGTAGTCTCTATCTGACTTAAACTCTGTTTTCAGAATATGATTTTATAATATGTGATTTGACATATATTCCTGTTTTGGAATTCTGATTTTACGAAAAGTTTACGTAATATCTGTTAAGTTCACGTACTTAAAGAATTACGTTTTGAATCATGATATTTTCGATTATCCTTAATTTTAAATGCCCTTTATATTAGTTTCAGAAAGAAATCATTATACGTACTATTATGTTTTATACATATTTAAATTACTAGGACCGTTTTAAATGCATTTTCTTACTGGGCTTTTCCCAAAAAAGCTCACCCTTCTACCTCTCAGACTATTTGCAGTGACCCGTGGCATTACCTGCGGCGTACACGACGTAGGCTATGGGAAAGAGCTACCCTAGTCTACTTTTTGTACACGCAGCTAAGGTATACAATTACATTCTTCTACCAAACATATTTGCATGCACAGACATATATAGGAAACTTTTGTTGGGATATAATTTGTAAGGAAAACGACGTAAAGAATATGATTCTTGGGATTAGGTTTTAGGATGGTTGGTATTAAATCGATATGGATGTCTTGAGTTATAAATGTGGATTTGAAAAGTATGCTTGGTAGTTGTGGATATCTAGGGTTGTCAAAACAACTGAATTGCAGGTGGGTAGGCTCATATATAAGCTGTTATGCTGCCGAAATTTCTATCAGCCATCTATGTCAAATAGGGAAATTAAATATAATTACGGATAAAGAATTAGGAAAAGTGATTCGACTCTACACAGGAATACAACCTAAGTGAATAAGGGAATAAGTGGGTAAATTAAGTTAAAAAAAATTTCCCCCGATTTTCAAGGGTTAAGGGTCATTACAATTTAAGTGGTATAAGAGCGAAGGTTGTCTAGTACTGTCAGTGTCAAAAATAAAGATTAAATTACATCCCAATGTCTGTGCTTGTCTGGTTGTAGGTAATGTATACTTAATGAATTTAAGATTTGATCTTTGATTTACGCTCAGGAATTAGATCAAGGGCTAGAGGCCGCAGAGATAGGCCTGAGAATCATGCAGAGTTATCATATTAGACTCATGAATGATACTGAGATTGAAACTGATGTTGAGCGTGCTCCATCAGGTCCTGTGGAAAGGACAGACGATATTGAGATACACTTTGCTAAGACTGAGTGGAGTATTGAACATATTATGGAAAATTTTTGACACATGCTATGTTAGGTGATGGGGTAGACGGAAGAATAGACAGGCAGACTACTTCTGATACGTCGTACAGCCTGTAGAGATTGTTTCAGAACTATAATATGCTTGCTCCTGTAGCTCCACAAAAGAATGATGATGACTTGAGTTAGGAGTAGGAGCTACACTAGATAAGACAGGTTCAGAACCTTAGACCACCATTATTAAATGGGATAAAGGACTCAGTAGTTATAGAGGACTGAATGAATGAGATTAAGGAAACTACAACTAAAATTTATGAGTCTAGCACATGGAAATTGATTTGTCAGAGTATGAATTATGAATTATATCCCTGAAATTAAATTTTTAGCTTTGGAAAAAGAACGATCTAGATAAGTAGAGATGTGAAATGGAGAAAAATCCAGGAAACTCATAGGAGGTACTAAGATCCTCAGTCGAACTAAGTTAGCTCAACGTGATGTTATTTTGAGAGAGCAGTGCGTAAAGCACAACTATGAGAATATGAGATATATACTCTCGAGATTACTAAGAAAATGACAAGGTATAGAAAACGACAGAAAAGTGATGTACTAAGGAAGTAGTGAGAGTGATGGTGTAAAGTCAGTGTGACTGAAAGATGAATCACATAACTAAAAGTATGCTTACAGGATTGAATTAAGATGCTGAGAAAACAATTATAAGGATTACATGAAAAGGGAGATTTTCGGTCCAAGTGACCCACTTTAGAGTGTATTGGTGTTAAATTTTGAGGAGACTCGGAGTCTTTTGGGTCACAGTGTATTAAGAATGGGTGTAAGTAGGATTTCCTAAACAGAGGTTACATGTTAATGGGAAAGATCCAAACTATTATGAAGATTCAGAGTTTGAGATATAAGGAAACTTTAGAATATGGATTACGTATTGAATCTAAGGATTGTAATTTCTATATTCTTATGTTTTGAATGTGAGACTTAATTGGAATAAGGAAAGAATTTTACTATAGTTGATGTACGAAATGAGACAAGTTTTGAAATGAGATAAATCTTGAATATATGAGTCATATTGGAATAAGAGATGTATGCAAGGTACGAATATCTCTGGTATGTGAAGTGATTTGGATCAAGTGATATGAATTAAGAATAAGTTCTCATTAAAGATAAATGTGAAATTGTGATAAGTTTAGTGTCTCAGATGATGATGCCTAATGGCAAAGGATCTTAAAGGAGTCTCATTGTTCTTGGTACACCATGCACCCGGGAAGCACTAAGATGTACCATGATTTATAAAGGGTGTATTGGTGGGTCGGTATGAAAAGAGATGTAGCTAAGTTGTGGCCAAGTGTCTGATTTGCCAACAGATTAAGATCGAACACCAAAGACCAGCGGGGTTACTTAAGTCTCTTCCGGTGCCTGCTTGGAAATAGGAGCACATTACTATGGATTTCATTATGGGTTTACCAAGGACCCGAAAAGGGCATGATACAGTCTAGGTGATCGTAGACAGATTGACTAAGAGTACCCATATCTATTCTGATGGACCCGAATGAATTTGGAGGACCAAATTCTTTTAAGGTGGGGGGGAATGTAAACGCCACAAATTTCCTACATTTAGTTAGACTATATAAGAATAAAAGTAATATATTTTATTGGAAGTGTGAGTATTTGTTGTAGGGCTCGAGGACTATAGGAACCGAGAAGCCCGTGAACGATAGGGAACCCAAAATACAGGGAGTGACAAAGTAAATGCAAGCACATAGGGATTGGAAAATTTTAATTTATTAGTTGAAAATTGTTGATGTAAAAACTTATATCGGAATTTATGAGGAATGATGAAATATCAATAATACCTCATTTTCGAAATAATGAAAATTTCATGGAAGGCATGAATGATTTCGTCCCATTAGCCAAAGATTTAAATTAAAATTATATCATTCCATAGTGAGACTTAGGAGAATTAATCTAGTTAATAATATATTAACTCTAGGAATGAATATATATATAGGTAAGTATACTAAATTCGATTCATTTTACACATTTTGCACAAGCAATCTATCAAGTAAAGGATATGTATATACATGTGTATATATATATGTATATGGAATATAGATAGGTGTAACTGTAGAGGTATATATATATATATATATATATATATATATATATATATATATATATATATATAAACATATCCAAGTATATACGTATGGTTACATAAATGGGCATGTAAGCCACACACCGAGCCCCACCATTTGCACATATGGTATACTTATACACATATATCTGTATACCTGATAATTCTATTAAAATAGAATTATTTGTACTTAATTTCTTAATTAATTATTTTAATCCCCATATTATTTTATTAATTATCCCCACAATTTAATTAAAATTTCCATGTTTGCAGATAAATTAAATCCATATGAATTTCAATCATTTCAGTAGAAAATGGATTGAAAATGGGCTAAAAGGAGATTGGACTACTACCATTTCGCAGTCTTAGACACCATTCGTGTCACGACCCTAATTACCTAAAAATCAAAGTAAATTTTTCGCTTTTTCATTTATTATTTAATTCTTACCTTTGTCTCTTCGTGACCATCCTATAACACAGTTGGGCTATGATTCGGTGTTAGTCACCTCTCACCTATTACCATTCCATTTCCATAATCACATTCATATATCAGAGTTTACTATCTTTTGACTTTAATTAAATACATACCCAATGGTATTTACATAACCTTACATCCCCGACATCATATCCATTTACAGTACTGTGCATTATATATTTAGATACAAAACCATAAAAATGTGTATACCTGACTCTCGATGGGAAGCAGTGAATACCAAGCATGCAAGTCCTCAGCCGCTTAATAACTATTGCAAGTGCTCTGAAAAGATGAGAAATTAAGGGGGGTGAGCAAACCACACGCTCAGTAAGGCAATTATGCAAGTAAGTAGATAGCTCCACTATCTACATGCTCATAATACCATGCCCTTAAATCCATTTCACGCACAAAGTCATGCATATTCAATGCCATAGTTTATCCAAAACTATTTGTGCATATATAAATCATGTAATTCATGCATTCAAAGCATTTTATGTGACATCATACTAAGCATGAATTTAATCAAGATCATGCAATCTTTCATGTCATGTAAGATAAATCATGGATTTCAAATGAATGCATGGAAAACTTCACATGCTACTGCATTTAAATCAATACATTAAAACTGCAGTAAAAACTAACCCTTCCGGGTCAATCAACTCATAAAACAATCTCATAATTCAATTTCAAACTCATAAAATAATTCGTTAAAATTCATTATAAAACTTCGGTTATAAAACCACCCTTCTTTCAGGGTCACATATCATAAAATCATAAAATCGGGGGCCTGACCCCTCCTTCGGGTCTACCCTGGTCTATCGACCAATAGTTATATCATGTGAGACAAGTAGGTAATTATCAGTAACATCGAGGACTATGGCCATATCCTAGTGATCCCTGGCAACACGGTACCTAGTGTGCGGGGTATCACACCTGAAACGGGAGATGGGTCGTCCTACCCGCCAGAACAGCATAACACCAGGATTGCAAGGGCAAGGCTTGCTACCTCGTGGCTAATGCCACTCCACTCCAACAATCCCCACGGTACAGCGTACTCCGCGTGACATACTCGGTACAACGTACTCCGTGAACCCAAGCTCAGTCAGGGGTGCCAGCAATAGGTCTTATCCACCCAAATCATCTCTGTCTCAGAATGCACGTGTGAGCATATCATCTCACTATGACACACAGTCTACAGGAGGCTCCAACACGGCTATATGCATGTCATATAAATCCCTGTGCGAGCGAAGATCAAGCACGACTCCATGCATATTCATGATATCAGAAAACCTCGTGCGAGTGAAGCTCAGCACGGTGTCATAGAAATCAATGAAATCTGCGTACGAGCAGCGCTCCAGTACGACTTAAACTGATTATAAATTCAAGTAAAATCCACGTACGAGCAATGCTCTAGTACGGATATGTATAACAACTCAGTGAAAACCTCGTACGAGAAAAACTCCAGTACGGCTTTAAAATGAGTTATAAAACCATTTAAAACTTCGTGCAAGCAACGCTCCAGCACGAGTGAATGCTCAAGTAAATCAAATCCCGTGCGAGCTAGACTCCAGCACGGCTTTATGCATAATTAAATCAAATCTCGTGCGAGTTACACTCTAGCACGGTTTTATGCAATATAATATCAAAACAGGATGCGAGCTAAGCTCCAGCATCTCTCATGCATGTCAAATCATTAAACTAGTGCGAGCAATCGCTCCAGCACCATTTTATGCATACCACGTCAAAACAAATCAAAACATGTCAAAAACAGAGTGCGAGCTAGGCTCCAGCAGCTCTCATTTCACAATAATAAAAATCAGTGCGAACACCATGCTCTAGCACATTTCATGCATATGATGTCACACAAGTCGGTGCGAGCAAGCTTCTAGCACATTTATGCACAATCACAAACGCAGATATAGTGCGAACTACGTGTTGGCACTATCTGTTTCCATATAACTTGATAGTTGGCCTATTTCCAAAGAATTTTCATTTAAATACAAATAACACTTACATAGTGTTATCATGTGAAATTCATGCAATTACTGGCCAATCTATCGATTTGCTTTGATTAAAACCAATAAAATTCCTTAATCATAAAAGTCCTTAAATCATGCATTTCATGCATGTCATGCTTTCACCATCCTTATGTGAACTTCCCTCAATAGGGGTAAAATAGACTTTTCACCTAATTCGATCATTACAATCATTTAAACCACTTTTAGGACCTTTATACAATGTCAGTGTATACATACATATTCAGAATACAGAAAAGCTATTAAAATACGCGTAGCTACCTCTAGCCACTCACATAATTCCCTTACCTCATTTTCTATACAGTCTGACCTTTCCCACTGATGTCTCGTCACGCAGTTCAATTTGCTCCGAATCCAATCTTCGAAACTGTAGATACACATTCATCAGGTCAAATACAATACAATTTAATGTATTTCCTATTTTCTGGGCTTAATTTAAATCATTGAGCCCGTTTACCCATATTGGGCCCGATTGCACCATAATGGGCCTTAATCGGCCTTAAGCCCGTTTACCACACTTTATCGAGGCCTATTGGGCTCATTGGGCCCATCAGTAATTTATTTAGCCTCGTTCTAAATTCTCAGACAGCTTATGAATTATTTACGACAATTTATCCCAATTTTCCAGAATTTAATTCATTTATGCGAAAATTAAATCCGTAATTCATCAACACGCATAACGATGCAAAATTGTCGTAAATAAAGGTTACTTACCCGTTATTCCATAATCGTACACAAATCGAGACTGTCTCGAGCTCTCGGTTGATGCCAATCGTCGAGCTACACAATTAGATATATTTTCGGGTAAACTTTCAGTCGATTATTTATCAAATTAAATATTTTAAAAATTAAATCGGTCAATTCGACCACTTACCGACTTACCCGAAGCTCGATTGCATCACTGGAATTTTCCCCAATTTTCCTCTTTTTCTTTTTCCTTTTTTTCTTCCTTTTTTCCTCTTCTTTTTGGCTGAATCGGTTCGGTTCGGTTCAACCCGGTTCAGACGACCGGTTCGGTCCGGTTCGATTCGACCGGTTCAGTCATCCTCTGGTCGTTCCGGCGCCGTCCGGTCGGTTCCCGACGTGATTCCACCGTCGTTCGACTCGGCTGCACCTGGGCTTCCTAAATCGGGCCTCGGCTTGGACCAAATCAATGCCATCGCCGGCAAATCGAGGTTTCTTCCCCCACGGCTTCTCTTCCGTTTTCGTCGTTTTTCGGCGACTCCACGGCGCGTCACGGCCATTGGTGGCTCGCCCGAGGTCGGGCTACCTTCACCGACCCTCGCCGGCCCCTCAGCCCCGCCGGTGGTGGCTCGTCCGACGATTCCTCCTCGGTCTCGGCTTATTTCTGCTTCTCTCCGTTTCGTTTCTGTTTCCTCTTCAGAAAATCGCAAAATGCGATTTTCTGTTTTTTTTTTTTTTTACATTTACTTACTTTTTTATTATTATTTATAATTAAATTTTATTATTATTTTATTATTAAAAATCCAAAATATCTGAAAAATTATTATTTTATTCCTTAACATAATAATAAAAATCCCAAAAAAATTCATATTAAATTTATTTAATCCGTAAATGAATTTATCAGTCTGATTTTACCTTTTCAGTATATTTTTCGATTATTTTCGAGATTTTTTTCCGATACGAAAATTTTGATTTATTCCAATAAATTCATACCTTGATCAATTTAACCCGAAATTTAATTATTTCCTCGTTATTGATCAAGATTTCTCAATCCCATTTTTTAATTAAATTTTCTTGTCCCGATTAATACCAAATTTTGATCTTTTGATCGTTTTGCCCTTGCACGTTTTCGAGAATACCATCTAAGTCCTTTTGCATTTTTAAATGCACTCGAAAATATCAAGTCTTACAATCTCCCCCACTTAAGAAATTTGGTCCTCCAAATTAGAACCAAGTCAAATAAGTCCATAACAACTCCAGGTACATCTACCGTATCATATATTGTCAACCTCAAATGACTTTCTCTGGAGTATAATACTACCATCTTACTTAATTAGGGAGATCGTCATAAACCTCAATATTTTCTCTTTTCGTCTAATACCCAAATCGATTTTTCAATCATACGTTATACTTTCATTGAGCTAAGTTATTGGAGCTCATATCCAATCACATATGCTGAGTCCGAATATTATTTCTAAAGCATCAAAAGATAGGACACACTGTGGATGCCTGTTAATTCAAGAGGTGATGCCAACTTACAGGTCTTACCTTCCACTTCGTCCAATATCTCTATCCGAATCTCGTTACGTCCTTAAGACAAGTAACTGCCAACAATGCTAATTCACCCTCGGTGAATTTCCAATGGTTTCTGTCTCTTGTCAGCATAGCTTTTTCTGTCTGCTCTAAGGTGTTCTTTATCTCTCACAATCCATTAAACATTCTCAGAGGTTTATCTTACCAATTCGGGAACAATTCTCTATCTGTCACCCACTTTTTCTTATCCAAGTTAGGGAACAACTCCCTACGGCTGTACAATGCCACATATAATCTCATCCCGATACTCAAGTGACAACTGTCATCATTGGCGAATTTGATTAGTAACAACTGATCATCCCAAGAGCTTATCAAATCAATGGCACACGCTCTCATACATCCTCCAGAACCTGTACAGTCCTCTCTGACTGACCATCTGTCTGAGGATGGAAGCTGTGCTAACTCTCAATCAGGGTCCCATAGCTTCCTGAAAAACGTTCCCAAAAGTGGGAAGTGAAGTGGGAATCCCTATCTGATACCTTGTTCACTGGAACGCTACACAATGTTTCACAATATTCCTTACACATAAATCCACCTACACACTCAGAGTATCTAGGGATTTCCATAACCAGAAGGTGGGTAACTAAATCAATCTATCGACTATCACCCAGATAGCCTCGTGATTCATTCGGGTCCTCTATAACCCATCACAATATTCATGGTAATTTGTTCTCATTTTCGTGTCAATATAGGTAGAGGCTGCAATAACCCTACAGACTTCATTTGCTCTACCTTAATCTGCTGACATACGAGACACTTTACTATAATTCTATAATATTTCTTTTCAAACCTGACAACCTATACCCTTTTCAGAGATTTTGATATATTTATTACTTCTCGGATGCACTGTATATCCCGAAGAGTGAGCTTCTGACAATAATACTATATCATCAACTGTGGTCCTGGGGAGCACTTATACTGTCTCTGAACCTCTGTAAGTCATCATCATACATTGTGAACTCTGTCACTATACCCTTCTGAATCTGACCCACACTATCGACATCATGCCGATCATCGCGCTAAGCCTGGCAAATCCGGTCACTCAAATCCAGTTCTAACCTCAGGCTACCTATCATAAAATCACTGTCATCATCAGAAGGGATCACATCACTACTAAGGTTCACCAATGCTCTAGCAGCTCACGCTCCCTGACCATCATATGTAATACCATCCCGAGGCTCTTTCTGCTCAAGGTATCAGCCATTACATTAGCCTTTCCTGGGTGGTACAATGTTCACAATCATAATCCTTAGAAGCTCTAACCCTCTTGGTTATCTCATATTCTACTCTTTCTGTGAAAACAGATACTTGGAGCTTTTACGATCAGTGCATACTCGAAATGTCTCACCGTATAAGTGGTGGCGCCATACTTCCAGTGTAATCACTACGACTGCCAACTCTAAATCATGGGTCGGATAGTTTTTGTCATGATTCTTGAACTAACTGGATCCATAAACGACTATCTCCCCATTTTACATCAATACACAGCCCAATCCTTATTTAGGTATCTATATATTAAAACCTCTCGAGCTGTTAGTTATAGTGAGAATACTTACGGTGGTCAGTTCATTGTTTCAATATACCAAAACTCACCGAAGCTATTTTCATATTTATCATACCACTCGTATGAAATTTTTTCCAAATGAGACGTATCAACTGAGCAGCCAATTTCGAGAAACTCTTCCACAACGTCTGTAAGACAGTTTTCATTTGCTCTCATGCTCTTCCCTGGACTATGAATACATCAAAATATCATCACTCAAAATGACAACAAATTGGTCCAAGTAAGGTTTAAATACTTCGTCGTAGTTGAGTTCCACTACATAATTCAATCACTCATATCCTTGACTTATGTACGCATAAACGTATAACGCCATTTCGAAATAGCTTCTGGTCAAACTACTAACCCACGTCGTTTCCTTTTTCTTATATTGACGGCTTTTATAAAATTTTAAATTTTTAAAACTTCATGGCTAATCAAATTTTGTATCTCTTTATCGTACCAGTAAAGGTACCCAAATTTTAAATGCATATATATCACAATTGTCGATTTCAATTTATAGGTTATACGTGCGCTTCCAGACGCTGTCAAATCTTTAAGCGGGGAAGTATTTTAAAATACCTTTATTAACCCTCAGATTTGACCACATCGACTGGGTGTAGATATATCTACCCCTTATCTTGGTCGCAATCCATATACACTAGATATTCATATTCACTTATAACAACTCTTTCACTACTTGTCAAACTTACAATGCACATTTCAGCGATGTTTTCACCCCTATTTTCAACTTACAATCTCTATACCCATATTCAGTTAGTGAAAATTAGCTAACCATCATCCTCATGCCTAAGGGTACAGGCTTCACATTTTTCACTAACTTATAAGCAACTGAAGGCGGTATGAATAAATGCGTGGCACCAGGATTACTCAAAATAATTATTTCATTATTCTTAACCAGTGTGGTATCTTCCACCACATCATATGAATCATCAATGGTGTCCTGGTCCAAGGCATACACTCGCCCTCGTCCAACATCTTATTTTCGTGGTAACTACCACACATCTTACACCGTTCACACTGCTACTGAGTAGGTCGGGGTCCTCAAATCACAATACCCCTGAAAATACTGTATTTGGATACACTGGGACCTTACCAATCATCTTACCCCGTGATTCATCAACTCTAAGCTTTTACCAAACTACCTTTTTCCCGTTCTGACATCTCTGTCATTCTTTATTCTCTTTTTGTCTCTATTTCGGCCCTCACTACCTTTCCCAATCTCAGAGGCGTGCAACATATAATCTTATTCATACAACTATAATCGATGCACTGCTTCGGCATAGGTAGTGGTATCTAACGGCCCAATTGGACTCTAGTTGACAATCTGAGCCCTTCCATGAACTTTCAGACATCTTGACTCTTACTGTTCATCGTGTCCGAGTCACATCTACCCAGGAATAAACTAAGTTTCATACTCGTTAATCAATCAGTTCCTCTGGGTCAGAGTAAATAATTTTATCAGTAATTTCCTTTCAGTAGTGTTCGGGATATTCTGTCACCGGAATACATCTAGAATTATTTTCCATGTCCATTCTGGACGTCTAACTCTTAAAATGAGTCGAGCGAACTTCCACCAATGTTTCGACTTGCCCTCAAATCACAAACATACTCTAAGCAATTAGCTCACAAAATATTCTCCACAATTCGCTCCAACCTCGCGAAACGTGTCTCAATACTATCTGATCTCTCTGTCAGACTCTGTCCGATCTCTCTGTCGGACTCTGTGAGGCATGCTCAACATCAGCCTCCACGTCAATCTCATCTCGAGTCTCATGTGGCGATTCAGTACAACTCTCAGGCCTACCTCTATGGCCTCGAGCTCATGTACTCGCCTCTCAACCATAGCGGCTATCAGTTAATGAGTCTATTCTTGCATTCAAAACTAAATTCTTAGCTGCACTTCCATCTCGATATACACAATTGTATCTAAACAATGCACAGTACACGGGGATGTAAATTTCCTTAACCACTAACACCGACTCATATCAGGCCAACTTAGCTCTGATACCATTAAACCTGTCACGACCCAAATTACCTAAAAATCAAAGTAAATTTTTCGCTTTTTCATTTATTATTTAATTCTTACCTTTGTCTCATCGTGACCATCCTATAACACAGTTGGGCTATGATTCGGTGTTAGTCACCTCTCACCTATTACCATTCCATTTCCATAATCACATTCATATATCAGAGTTTACTATCTTTTGACTTTAATTAAATACATACCCAATGGTATTTACATAACCTTACATCCCCGACATCATATCCATTTACAGTACTGTTCATTATATATTTAGATACAAAACCATAAAAATGTGTATACCTGACTCTCGATGGGAAGCAGCGAATACCAAGCATGCAAGTCCTCAGCCGCTTAATAACTATTGCAAGTGCTCCGAAAAGATGAGAAATTAAGGGGGGTGAGCAAACCACACGCTCAGTAAGGCAATTATGCAAGTAAGTAGATAGCTCCACTATCTACATGCTCATAATGCCATGCCCTTAAATCCATTTCTTTTCATTTAAAATTTCATGCACAAAGTCATGCATATTCAATGCCATAGTTTATCCAAAACTATTTGTGCATATATAAATCATGTAATTCATGCATTCAAAGCATTTTATGTGACATCATACTAAGCATGAATTTAATCAAGATCATGCAATCTTTCATGTCATGTAAGACAAATCATGGATTTCAAACGAAAGCATGGAAAACTTCACATGCTACTGTATTGAAATCAATACATTAAAACTGCAGTAAAAACTAACCCTTCCGGGTCAATCAACTCATAAAATAATCTCATAATTCCATTTCAAACTTATAAAACAATTCGTTAAAATTCATTATAAAACTTTGGTTATAAAACCACCCTTCTTTCAGGGTCACATATCATAAAATCATAAAATCGGGGGCCTAACCCCTCCTTCGGGTCTACCCTGGTCTATCGACCAATAGTTATATCATGTGAGATAAGTAGGTAATTATCAATAACATCGAGGACTATGGCCATATCCTAGTGATCCCTGGCAACACGGTACCTAGTGTGCGGGGTATCACACCTGAAACGGGAGATGGGTCGTCCTACCCGCCAGAACAGCATAACACCAGGATTGCGAGGGTAAAGCTTGCTGCCTCGTGGCTAATGCCACTCCACTCCAATAATCCCCACGATATAGCATACTCCGCGTGACATACACGGTACAATGTACTCCGGGAACCCAAGCTCAGTCAAGGGTGCCTACAATAGGTCTTATCCACCCAAATCATCTTACTGTGACACACAGTCTACAGGAGGCTCCAACACGGCTATATGTATGTCATATAAATCCCTGTGCGAGCGAAGCTCAAGCACGGCCCCATGCATATTCATGATATCAAAAAACCTCGTGCGAGCGAAGCTCTAGCACGGTGTCATAGAAATCAATGAAATCTACGTACGAGCAACGCTCCAGTACGACTTAAACTGATTATAAATTCAAGTAAAATCCACGTACGAGCAATGCTCTGGTACAGATGTGTATAACAACTCAGTGAAAACCTCGTTCGAGAAAAACTCCAGTACGGCTTTAAAATGAGTTATAAAACCATTTAAAACTTCGTGCGAGCAACGCTCCAGCACGAGTGAATGCTCAAGTAAATCCAATCTCGTGTGAGTTAGACTCCAGCAAGGCTTTATGCATAATTAAATCAAATCTCGTGCGAGTTACACTCCAGCACGGCTTTATACAATATCAAATCGAAACAGGATGCGAGCTAAGCTCCAGCATCTCTCATGCATGTCAAATCATTAAACTATTGCAAGCAATCGCTCCAGCACCATTTTATGCATACCACGTCAAAACAAATCAAAACATGTCAAAACAGAGTGCGAGCTAGGCTCCAGCAGCTCTAATTTCACAATAATAAAAATCAGTGTGAGCACCATGCTCTAGCACATTTCATGCATATGATGTCACACAAGTCGGTGCGAGCAAGCGCTCAAGCACATTTATGCACAATCACAAACGCAGATATAGTGCGAACTACGTGTCGGCACTATCTGTTTCCATATAACTTGATAGTTGGCCTATTTCCAAAGAATTTTCATTTAAATACAAATAACACTTACATAGTGTTATCATGTGAAATTCATGCAATTACTGGCCAATCTATCGATTTGCTTTGATTAAAACCAATAAAATTCCTTAATCATAAAAGTCCTTAAATCATGCATTTCATGCATGTCATGCTTTCACAATCCTTAGGTGAACTTCCCTCAATAGGGGTAAAATAGACTTTTCACCTAATTCGATCATTACAATAATTTAAACCACTTTTAGGACCTTTATACAATGTCAGTGTATACATACATATTCAGAGTACAAAAAAGCTATTAAAATACGCGTAGCTACCTCTAGCCACTCACATAATTCCCTTACCTCATTTTCTGTACAGTCTGACCTTTCCCACTGATGTCTCGTCACGCAGTTCGATTTGCTCCAAATCCAATCTCCGAAACTGCGGATACACATTCATCAGGTCAAATACAATACAATTTAATGTATTTCCTATTTTCTGGGCTTAATTTAAATTATTAGGCCCGTTTACCCATATTGGACCCGATTGCACCATAATAGGCCTTAATCGGCCTTAAGCCCGTTTACCACACTTTATTGAGGCCTATTGGGCTCATTGGGCCCATCAGTAATTTATTTAGCCTCGTTCTAAATTCTCAGACAGCTTATGAATTATTTACGACAATTTATCCCAATTTTCTAGAATTTAATTCATTTATGCAGAAATTAAATTCGTAATTCATCAACACGCATAACGATGCAAAATTGTCGTAAATAAAGGTTACTTACCCGTTATTCCATGATCGTACACAAATCGAGGCTGTCTCGAGCTCTCGGTTGATGACAGTCGATTATTTATCAAATTAAATATTTCAAAAATTAAATCGATCAATTCGACCGCTTACCGACTTACCCGAAGCTCGATTGCATCACTGGAATTTTCTCCAATTTTTTCTCTTTTTCTTTTTCTTTTTTTTCTTCCTTTTTTCCTCTTCTTTTTGGCTAAACCAGTTCGGTCCTGTTCAACCCGGTTTAGACTGCCAGTTCGGTCCGGTTCGGTTCAGTGCGTGATTCCACCGTCATTCGGCTCGACTGCACCTGGGCTTCCTAAATCGGGCCTCGGCTTGGACCAAATCAACGCCATCGCCGGTGAATCGAGGTTTCTTCCCCCGCGGCTTCTCTTCCGTTTTCGCTATTTTTTGGTGACTCCACTGCGCGTCACGGCCGTTGTGGCTCGCCCGAGGTTGGGCTACCTTCGCCGACCCTCGTCGGCCCCTCAGCCCCACCGGTGGTGGCTCGTCCGATGATTCCTCCACGGTCTCGGCTCGTTTCTGCTTCTCTCCATTTCATTTCTATTTCCTCTTCAGAAAATCGCAAAACGCGATTTTCTATTTTTTTTTTACATTTACTTACTTTTTATTATTATTTATAATTAAATTTTATTATTATTTTATTATTAAAAATCCAAAATATCTGAAACATTATTATTTTATTCCTTAAAATAATAATAAAAATCTCAAAAAATTCATATTAAATTCATTTAATCCGTAAATGAATTTATCAGTCCGATTTTACCTTTTCGGTATATTTTTTGATTATTTTAGGGATTTTTTTCGGTACGAAAATTTTAGTTTATTCCAATAAATTCATACCTTGATCAATTTAACCCAAAATTTAATTATTTCCTCGTTATTGATCAAGATTTCTCAATCCCATATTTTTAATTAAATTTTCTTGTCCCGATTAATACCAAATTTTGATCTTTTGATCGTTTTGCCCTTGCACGTTTTCGAGAATACCATTTAAGTCCTTTTGCATTTTTAAATGCACTCGAAAATATCAGGTCTTACAATTCGTCTGGACACGTATGATGACGGGTGTTCGTATTTTATTCGGCTCAGAAGGATAAGATCAACTGACATCGTGCCCACCTCATGGAAGACACACGTCGAGCCACATCTGCAAAACAAATGATGTGGAAATATCTTCTCTACAACGAATGGAATGAAGACAAGCAGCCAAACAATGCCAACTCATCTAGGATTGAAAATTACAATTGTACCCCCAATTTTGTGTATAAATAGAATATGATGAGCAATTGAAAACTAAGTAGAATTTTAGGGTAAAAGTAGTCTAGGGTAAAAGTAGGAGTAGAGCTAGTTTTTAGAATAGTTTAAGTTTTATTTTTAGGTTAAAAAGCTTTATTGTTAGGTTTTATTTTCTTTCTTGGTTTTCATTTAGAAGCTTTTCATTTACGGGTAGCCACCATTTTAGAGTGTTAGCAAGCTTTAATTTTTTTTCTTTCTCTTTAGCACATTTTATTTTATTTTTTTATGCAAAGAGATTTCATTTTCCCGTGTTACTCATTCCTTTATTATTCTGTTGTTTTTCTTTGTATGAACTCTACTGTGCATCGGGTAGTAAGAGGCTGATAACATCAACCATTTTCATCAACCTGTTGCCCCTGATTAATTTTCGCTTTCCGGCATACCTTTCATATTTAGTTTATTTTACATTGTCCAATTTGTGTGTTCCATTTCACTATATTTTCCAATTTGTTTGTTTTCATTTGGTCACTGTTTCATCACTTTTCGGCTATTGTCTACTTTACATTCTTAAAATCTTATGATGAAAATTTAGTGTCTGAGTCATTTGATTGTTGGATAGCTTATAATTTAACTCAATCCCACATTGTTTATAGATAAAGCAATGATTGCCTTTATAAAAGGAAATCAAACTTAGAGTGTAAATTGAATTACAAAAAGCTTGTGGGCTTACTTGGAACTTTGACTAATTTAAAGTCAAAAGATAGGCACTTGGGCCCTTGGGGCACTTGGTTCTGAAAATTCAATTTTTATATAGTAATATTTATTTTATTTTTATTTTTTATTATTTTATTTTTATTTTTATTTTTTATTTTTGAATTTTAAAAATTGAATTTTAAAATTTTAACTGTTCCAACAGACATTTTTCAGTTATGTCCGGAACAGTTGTGTCTGAAAATCAATGGTTGTTAATTAACAGACAATTACAACCATTGATTTACGACTTTTCAGAACCTATAAAACTCTTGGTTGATTTCCAGAAAACTTACTCTTGATCTTTCACAATCCACAAAGAAAATCTCTAAAGGCTTTGTTGTATCCTGAGGTAACTTGCTTCTGTGTGAAGCAATATTACACTCAAGAAAGTGTAATACTACTCGCCTCAAAGCCAAATTGCCATATATCATCTGAATTTGCCTAACAATTTGAGTGTAATAATTCTAATATGGCACTTGTTACCAATCCTGTGTTCATTAATCAACAAGATCCTGTCAAGTTGAACCAATTCGATGGAACTAATTTCACCAGATGGAAGGATAAGATGAAGTTTCTTCTCACCACCCTTAAGGTCTTCTATGTTCTGGATACGAATCTACCACCCTTGCCAGCACCAACACCAGAAGATACTAATGAAGTCAAAGAAGAAAGAAAGAAACGTGCAGAGGATGAATTGGTGTGTCGAGGACATATTCTGAATTCGTTGACAGATCGGTTGTATGATCTTTACGCAAACTATGCAACACTTAAAGAGATCTGGAGTGCCTTGGAAACCAAATACCAGAGTGAGAAAAAAGGTACAGATAAATTTTTGGCATTGAATTATTTTGACTTCAAAATGACTGATAACATGCCAGTCATGGATCAAGTCTATGAACTACAAATACTGGTTTCCAGATTAAGAGATTTGGAAGTGACTATTCCTGAGACTTTGCAAATTGGAGCAATTTTGTCAAAATTGCCTCCTTCATGGAACAACTACAGGAAAAAGGTCTTACAATCACCAGAAAGTTTCACACTGGAACAATTCCAAACTCATATTCAAATTGAGTGTGAAACTCGAGTCAGAGATGAAAAGCTTCAGAAAGAAAATGGTGTGAATTCAAATGGAAATTCACAAGTAAATGCCATAAGGAGCAATTCTGGAAAATCTGAAAATAAGTTTGTTAAGAATCAAAACAAACTTAAGGTCCAGAAATCTGGTGAATTCAAGAAGTTCAACAACAAAAAGATGAACAAGGCCTGTTTTCATTGTGGAAAGAAGGGACACTACATCAAAGATTGTAGAGTCAAGAATGCAGAAGACAAGAAGAATAAAGACAATGGATCTGGACAATATAATCAAGCCAATATGGTTGTTAAAGATGATGACATGGAATTTGTGGCCATGGTTACTGAACTGAACATGACAACAAATGAAGGAACCATAGAGTGGTTTCTTGATTCTGGAGCAACCATACATGTTTGCAACAACAGAGAGTTTTTCAACACTTATACTGAAGAACAAAGTGAAGTCTTTATGGGAAACCATGCTCCTGTTAAAGTGCTGGGAAAAAGGAGTGTGACACTCCATTTCACATCCGGACAGAAACTCACACTTATCAATGTGCATCATGTTCCTGATGTTAAGAGGAACTTAGTTTCTGCAAATCTGTTGTGCAAGAGAGGCTTTAAGATTGTATTAAAATCTGATAAGTTTGTACTAACTAAAAATGCTATGTTTGTAGGAAAGGGTTATTCCCTTGATGGCATGTTCAAACTAAGTATTAATAAAATAAATAATGTTGCTTCTGCTTATATGGTTGAGTCTTCTACTTTATGGCATGCTAGATTAGGACATTTAAATTATACTATGCTTAAATATATGTCAAAACACAATTATATATCCTGTAAGCATGATAATCAAGATAAATGTGAAATATGTGTAGAAGCTAAGATAACTAGAAAACCATTTCCTAAGGTAGAACGTGAAACAAAGTTATTAGATTTAATTCATTCTGATATTTGTGAATTGAATGGTAAATTAACAAGAGGAGGCAATAGATATTTTATAACATTTATAGATAACTGTTCATGCTATACTAGTGTTTACTTACTAAGAAACAAAGATGAGGCTTTTAATAAATTTAAGGAATTTAAATCTAAAGTTGAAAATCAGAAGGAAAGGAAAATAAAGATAATAAGGAGAGATAGAGGAGGTGAATACTTCTCAACAGAATTTGATAAGTTCTGTGAAGATCATGGAATAATTCACCAAAAATCAGCTCCTTTTACACCTCAACAAAATGGTTTAGCAGAAAGGAAAAACAGGACCCTAGTTGATATGGTAAATCCAATGATTTTAAATGCTGGATTGCCATTCAACTTGTGGAGTGAAGCTTTGCTTACTGCTTGTTACACACATAATAGGATTCCTTCAAAAAAGACTCATATCTCACCATATGAAGTATGGAATGGAAGGAAACCAAATCTAAGTTATTTTAAAGTGTGGGGGTGTATAGCATATTATAGACTTCCTGATTCTCAAAGAACAAAATTAGGTTCAAGAGGTATTAAATCTGTTTTTATAGGTTATGCTCAAAATTCAAAGGCATATAGACTATTAGATTTACAATCTAATGTCATTATAGAATCTATACATGTTGAATTTTTTGAAAATAATTTTATTAAAAATCAAGTTGTGCATGAACCAGAAAATTATCAAAATACATCTACTACCTATGAATCTCTTTCTAAAAGGAAAGAAATAAGTGAACCATCTGAACCTAGAAAAAGTCAGAGAATAAGAAAAGAAAAACATCTTGATCCTGATTTTGTGTCTCCTGATCAAATTACCTTTTTGGTTGAAGGTAGTAGAGATCGAATTTTAAGAAAAATGAAGTTACTATTAAACATTGAAAATGAGCCCAAAACTTTGAATGAAGCCTTGGCTTCAAGAGATTCAGCTTTTTGGAAAGAAGCTGTAAATGATGAAATGGACTCTATAATGTCTAATAATACTTGGATCTTGGTGGATTTGCCTCCAGGATCAAAACCTATAAAGAATAAATGGGTTTTCAGGAGAAAGTATAATTCTGATAGTTCTATACAAACCCTTAAAGCAAGATTAGTTGCTAAAGGTTTCACTCAAAAGAAAGGCTTAGATTACTTTGATACTTATGCTCCAGTAGCTAGAATAACATCTATTAGAATACTTTTTGCTCTAGCTTCTATATATACGTTGCATATTCACCAAATGGATGTTAAAACAGCATTTTTAAATGGTGATTTAAAGGAAGAAGTCTATATGGAACAACCGGAAGGATTTATTCTTCCTGGTAATGAACACAAAGTTTGTAAGCTTATTAAATCTTTATATGGTCTTAAGCAAGCTCCAAAACAATGGCATGAGAAATTTGATTCTGCTATTTTATCCTTTGGTTTTAGGCACAATACTTCTGATAAATGTATTTATTCTAAGTTTACTAGTGACTCTGGAGTGATTGTTTGTTTGTATGTTGATGATATGCTTATATTTGGTACTAACATACTCGGTATAAATGAAACTAAGAATTTTCTTACTTCTAAATTTAAGATGAAAGATCTTAATGAAGTAGACACAATATTAGGAATAAGGATTACAAAGTATGATAGTAGATTTGCATTAAACCAAACTCATTATATAGAAAAGTTGTTAGATAAATATCAATATCTTAAGATAAAAGAATATAGTACACCATATGATTCTAGTGTAAAACTTGTCAAGAATGATGCTAGACCAATAGAGCAATTAAAGTATGCTAGTGTTATAGGAAGTTTGATGTATGCTATGCATTGTACAAGACCGGATATTGCTTTTACTGTTTGTAAGTTGTCAAGATTTACAAGTAATCCTAGTATAGCTCATTGAAAGGCAATTGAAAGGGTACTTGGCTACCTAAAACGAACTGCTAAATTAAAGTTGTGTTATACAGGATTTCCTGCTGTTTTAGAAGGTTATTCAGATGCTAGCTGGATAACAAAAGCTAGTGATAATATTTCAACTACAGGTTGGATATTTACACTAGCTGGTGGTGCTATAAGTTGGGCATCTCAGAAACAAACGTGTCATGCACACTCAACTATGGAAGCTGAGTTTATAGCTTTGGCTGCTACTGGTAAGGAAGCTGAGTGGCTAAGAAATATGATGTTTGAAATTGAGTTGTGGCCACAACCGTTGCCACCACTTTCCTTACATTGTGATAGTGAGGCTACTATGTCTAGTGCTTTCAATAATATTTATAATGGTAAGTCTAGACATATAAGCCTAAGGCATGACTACATTAGAGAATTGATTTCAAGTGGTACCATTACAATTATATATGTAAAGTCTGCATAAAATTTAGCTGATCCTCTTACTAAAGCTTTGCCAAGAGATAAAGTGTGGAGGACTGCATGCAGTATGGGATTAAAGTATAACCCCCAAGACACCAATAATGGTAACCCAACTTTGAATTACCAAACCGGTAATTATTAAAGTTTAATGGGTAATAACAAGTTATTGGTTAGTGTCTATTTAGCACTTATATTAGGAGTCTCATACTTAAATTGAAGAAAGTACTATTGTTACAATTGAGAGGTTGAGATTAATCTCTTAAAGGAGATCGTTCATAGGAATTGCTTAAAGTAAGAGACAATAAAAAGATCTCCACCTATGTGAATATGAAGTGGTGCCGCTTCAACAAGAGTTTTAGGGTCTTACTCTTGAAATATTCATAGAAATTGGATTGCTAGCACATGGCCATTGAAATAGTTCTAGGAGCGAATAAGAGATCTTTGTGGAAGAGACAAAGATGATGTGTGTGGTACTTTCAATCCTAATCGTTAGGAGTCATGGTTTAAATCTTAGGACACCATGTACTTCGTTAGCATCCTAAAGTACTTACACTAATTGAAGGTTTAAATTAAAAAAGATACCTTCATGTATGCGTCATATTTGTTGTGAAAGATACTTATATTACAAGCTAGTGGGGGATTGTTGGATAGCTTGTAGTTTAACTCAATCCCACATTGTTTATAGATAAAGCAATGATTGGCTTTATAAGAGGAAATCAAACTTAGAGTGTAAATTGAATTACTAAAAGCTTGTGGGCTTACTTGAAACTTTAACTAATTTACAAGTCAAAAGATAGGCATTTAGGCACTTGGGCACTTGGGGCACTTGGGCTCTTGGTTCTGAAATATTCAATTTTTATATAGTAATATTTATTTTATTTTTATTTTTTATTATTTTATTTTTATTTTTATTTTTTAATTTTGAATTTTAAAAATTGAATTTTAAAATTTTAACTGTTCCAACAGACATTTTTCAGTTATGTCTGGAACAGTTGTGTCTGAAAATCAATGGTTGTTAATTAACAGACAATTACAACCATTGATTTACAACTTTTCAGAACCTATAAAACTCTTGGTTGATTTCCAAAAAACTTACTCTTGATCTTTCACAATCCACAAAGAAAATCTCTAAAGGCTTTGTTGTATCCTGGGGTAACTTGCTTCTATGTGAAGCAATATTACACTCAAGAAAGTGTAATACTACACGCCTCAAAGCCAAATTGCCATATATCATATGAATTTTCCTAACATTGATTTCATTGCATTTTTATCTTCCATTAAATAAGCAATGAATCCTTTTTTTATTTCAAGATTTATGCTCTATTCTTGTCTTTGCTCTCGGTTTTGCGTGTGCTTTCCCGATTCTAGCTCAGACTGCATATGTGGTAGACGATGCCTTAGTGGTAACTGCTGCTTAGAAGAAATTATGTTGGTTGTGTTCTTTAGTGTCGATCTGCTACTGCTTACCAGAGTTAGTAAGACTGCTTCCGAATCAAGCAACAGTGTACCGTTGCAATAAACAGGGATCATCGTCCCTCTCTATTCTGCCCAGTTCTTGGTTATTTATATTTTTCATCTTTGTTGTTGTTTTTATTCTACATTAATATGTTGTTTATTGCTATAGTTTGTGATGCACGGGCTGAGTCAAAACTGGCGTATGTTGAGGACTGAAGCAAAGCTGGCATTCCAGTTGGATTCGTCTCTGCACTTAGGCTCATTGCTGTGACTGCCTTTGCTGGACCAGAAGCGTGGAATGCTTCTGTTCTTGGAGTAGCAGGTCACACTGTCTTCGACTCTGCATTGTTTGCTAGAATCTACATTGAGCAGCTGCAGGACTGGATGCTGGCAGAATATGGTATTATGCAAGGGCTGGCGGCAAGGATGTATTTACTAGGACAGAATACAATTAGTTTTAAATTTTTAGTGATTTAAGAGATTTTTATTTTTAGTTTATTATATTTTATATTAGTTTAACTTTTCTTCACCAAATTTCTATGGCATTTCATTCTTTACTGTTTTCCCCAAGTTTAGAGCAATTTTAGATTTTTAGCATAGACTAGGTTTAGAAGAGGTTGAAATTGGTTTAGTGACACAACACGATTTGCTCCTCTGTTTTGCATTTCTGTACTTTAACATTCCACTTCGGTTTCAGTTTTCTTTGTTTATTTTATTTAAGCTTCTGTTATTAGTCTACTATTTTACAACTTTGAATAATCATAATACAGTTTCTTAAAGCTTAATTTCTAAAACTCTTATTCCCTGTTTTATCGATTTCCTGCACTATGCTCTATTGTGCATGTTTGTGATTCTGCAATTTATTTTTCTACTTTAATCGGATCTGTCTTCTTCTCAAACTACTTGTTGGCTGCCAACTGCTGTACAGATGCTAGAGGCATAGCAGGATGAGAATGAGTAGGATGTAGCGAGCAGCTGACCCGTGCACATGGCAGTACATGCGTGAGGAAATGGCTGCTGGATGAATGGCAGGAAGCTGTGTGCATCTGACAGCAGAGGAAATCAGCAAGGAACGGTTTGCAGAGCACAGTATGGCAGGGGTCGGGACATGCTGCTGATTGATAAATAGTACAAGACCGTGTTTGGCAGTAATGAATTGTCCCAATTTAATTTTCATCTTTTATATTATTTGCTAAATGTTATTATTCTATTATTATTTGTTAGACTAGGTAAAAGTTAGAGTCTTGAATTAATTTGTATGATTGGCTATAGTTTCCTGCTTGTTAGTTTAAAACTTGGTTTCAATTATGTTAATAATTAATTTTTGAATACAATAGGATTTAAGACTTAAATTTTAGAGTAGTGCTCATGTATAGCATTTAGGGTTAATTTAGGGGTAGAATTATTTTATACAATTTTAGTTAGTTATTTTTCACTTTAAGCATTAAGAACTCCAAAAACATTTATTTTGCATGCATTATTTAGATTTTATTATTTACTTAGACATTTTATTAGGTTAGTAATTAGCTATAGTTACATTTAATTAGAGTCACCGTTTTAGACATTTAGATTTATAGTTAGGTTTAGTACTTTCCTTAAATTAATAGAATTAGACCATAGGTTAGAATACTTTGCATTAAATTTAATACATGCAATTTTTAGTTTCATATTAGAATTTTCTAGTATTATTCATTTTAATTTACATTCTCTTATATTTGCATCTTGGTCTACTTGCACTAATTAATTTTAGTTTTAGTATTGTTCTTTTGCTGGGTACTGCTTTTATTTGTTTGGAACTTTGTAAGTAATTTTAGCTCTATTTGATTTATTTTATTATTAGTGTTTTCCAGTATTATAATTCAAAAACTTGTAGATCACACTTTCAATCTTCATAATTTGCTAGGATATACTTAGGATAAAATTAACCGATACTTAGTTAGGCTAACAGTATTCTCTATGGGACGATAATCTGAGACTCAAATCCCATTATTACTTGTACGACCCGTGCACTTGCTGTTTACACGTCTAGGTCACTTAGGACGAGCGATGTTAAGTTTTTAGTGTCGTTGCTGAGGAATCTATTACCCATTAACTAATATCGGTGAAATTATGCTTAGGTATAATTCTAGTTTGTACATACTTAGGTTGTAAATATTTAGAGCCTTAATTTAGTTTAGTTAATTTTCTCTCTATTAAAAAAATAAATTAAAATTTTTTAAAAAAACTCATTAGGACTTCTAAATGTTTGCATGCGTAGAGCCAAGAGTTTTGATTACTTTCCTTTAGATCCTGAAATTGAAAGAACACTTAGAAAAATCAAGAAGGACTCTAGGAAAATAGTAGCTCCGTTGCGAAACACGATGGCTGAAAACAGAGAAATTAGGACCATAGGAGATTATATTGTACCGACTATTAGAGGTTATTACACTGGCATTAGGCCACCAGCTATCCCAGCAAACAATTTTGAAATTAAGCCTTCGATCCTCCAGATGATCCAAACTTCGCTGCAATTCAGTGGGCTTCCCCATGATGACCCACATCCTCACTTAGGGCAATTCTTGGATATGTGCAACACTTTTAAGCATAACGTATTATTAGATGATGCACTTAGGCTTAGGCTATTTACTTTCTCTCTTAGAGATAGTGTGCAACACTGGTTAACCTCCTTACCTTCAGGATCCATCTCCACCTGGGACGAGTTAGCCCATCAATTTTTAGCTAAGTTTTTCCCTCCATCCAAAATGGCTAAACTCCGTAGTGACATATCTTCCTTCGCTCAATTCGATTCTGAATCCCTTTATGAAGCATGGGAACGATATAAATACCTTCTTAGGAAGTGTCCTCATCATTGCCTACCCTTATGGCTGCAAGTCCAGACCTTCTATAACGGACTCACTAACCAAAATAGGACCATAGGTGATGCTGCTGCGGGAGGAGCTTTAATGTGTAAGATGGAGGAGGAAGCTTATGGTCTGTTAGATAAGATGGTAGCTAACAATTATCTATGGTCGTCAAAAACGCAGTTACCCAAGAAAGCTGTGGGTATTTATGAGTTAGACACACTGTCTACCTTGACTTCTCAAATGGTCAATCTCATAAAGAAGGTAGAGTCACTCAATACCCAGCAAACTTCTGCCAATAGTCCCAGTCCTATTTTAGCTGTCCAAAGTCCTTTCATTTCATACAATCTGTGTGGTGGTACACACTCTGTAGATAGGTGCTCGCTTAACTTAGAGTCTGTTCAGTATGTTGCTCCATTTCAAAAGCAACAGAACAACCCATTTTCGAACACCTACAATCCAAGATGGAGGAATCATCCTAATTTTTCTTAGAGTCAAAATCATGGGCAATCTTCTAATTCCAGACCTATGGGACCCCCTAGTTATCAGGTTCCACCTGTTCATGTACCACCACCTCAATAGTTTACATATCATCCACCTAATCATTCTCATCACCCACCTCAACAATTTCAACATCATCCACCACCACCACCACCTATGTAGCCTCAGCACTTATCTGCACCAGCAGCTGCAGCTAAGAAGAAGCCATCACTTGAGGAGATGTTCACAACTATCGTACAAAATCAAGTAGCCTCTATTAACAATTTAGAAGTTCAGGTTAGACAAATAGCTAGTGCTCTTAGCCAGCATCCATAAGGGACCCTCCCCAGTAATATTGAAGCTAATCCTGTTAGACAGAGGGAGGGTAAGGAGCATGTTAAGTCCATAACCCTTAGGAGCGGTAGAGAACTAGATGAACCACAAGTCCACACCTATAAAGCTCACAGTGGTAGAGCCCATAAGTTCTAAAGAGACAGTTAAGAAAGAGCGGGAACACAATGATCAGCCTGCAAAAGAAACTAAATCAGGTGCTTCTTCATCTTTACTTTCTTCTTCACAGCCTTTCTCTTCATCTGATGCTACACCTATTACCACTACACTTCCTTTAGTTAGACCCCCATTACCTTTTCCTCAAAGGTTCAAAAACCAGAAGCTTGATCAGCAATTTGCTAAATCTCTTGAGGTTTTTAAGACGCTTCACATTAACATTCCTTTTGCGGATGCTTTAGAACAAATGCCTAGTTATGTGAAGTTTATGTAGGATATCCTCTCGAGGAAGAGAAGATTAGAGGATTATGAGAGAGTGGCGTTGACTGAGGAGTGTAGTGTTATTATTCAGAGGAAACTACCCCTCAAGCTCAAAGATCCAGGTAGTTTTACCATACCTTGCACCATAGGAGATCAGTTCTTTGGTAGAGCCCTTTGTAATCTAGGAGCTAGTATCAGTCTTATGCCTTGGTCCATTTACCAAAAGTTAGGAGTAGGAGATGCAAGGCCTACCACAGTGACCCTTCAATTAGCTGATAGATCCATTAAGTATCTGAAGGGGATCATTAAGGATGTGCCAGTTAAGGTGGATAAGTTTATTCTCCCTGCAGATTTTATTGTGTTGGATATGGAGGAAGACAGGGATGTCCCCATTATTCTAGGTAGACCATTCTTAGCTAATAGTAGGATGTTAATTGATGTACAAAAGGGGGAATTGACCATAAGAGTCCTAAATCAGGAGGTAACATTTAATGTTTTCAAACCTTTGAGATTCCCTGAAGACTCTTAAGATTGTTTTAAGATGAAGGTTAAGGAAGATAGAATGCTTGGGCATAAGAAATCTGCTAGAAGGATAGAAGTAGAAAGAGCTAAGGAGGATTCAACTGTTAGCATTCTGTCACCACTTTGGCCGACCCTCCTACTTCTAACCCTGCTGTTGAGTGTCATTTGCTTTAGCTGCATTTGATGTGCTTTATCTCTTTTTTAACTTTTTGTACAGTTCTTTTTCTCTTTTCTGCTTTTTCTTTCTCTATTTCTTTTACAGATAGAATTTGCAGTATCACTTTCTCATCAAGCTTTAATCGTTCTTCATCATCGGATAGGCGAGTATTCTATACTTGAGCTTCAGTTCTTATATTATCTGCACACTAAGGACACTGTGCACTTTAAGTTTTGGGGAGGGGATATTTTTGAAAATTTTGGGCAAAAGTGAAATTTATTTTTGAAAATATGAGCTTACATTATTAGATTTTGGGATGATTTAGTACTTAGCATGTAGTTTTCCCATATTCTGATGATATAACCCATGATTTAGTCTGACTTTGATTGAATAAGAAGCATGATTATAGGAAAAGCATGAAGTTAAATTCTTGAATTTGTCTTGATTCTGATTGTGATTTCCTCATTTTATACACATGTTGTCACGACCCAAATTACCTAAAAATCCCTACAAATTTTTTTGCTTTTTCTATACTCCTTACCCGTCGTGAACAGTTCCACTACTAACAGTTGGGCTATGATTCGGTGTTAGTCACCTCTTCCCTATTTATCATTCAATTTTCATAATTTATTTACATATCAATTTATTTAAACTAAATACATCCCCAATATTACATCATATACAGTACTGTGCATCTATATGTTCAGATACGAAATTATATAAATGTGTATACCTGGTCTTAATAAGAAGCAGCGGATAACCGAATTTCGAAGCTATTGTCGCTCTCTTCTACTGAGTGTACCCTGTGGGGTGGAAAATGAAAGGGTGAGCGAAACGTGCTCAGTAAGGCAATAATATAAGCAGGTAGATAACTATACTATCTACGTGCTGATAATAGTATGATATAAAAATCGTTTATATTTGGAGCATGAGATATGACTAAAACGATGCCATATGAATGTATATCGTATAGAAGAAATCATGAAGTTGCATATAAAATCAACATGGAAATTCCTCATGTATGACATCTCATGCTCGTCACATCAAAATCTATTAGTTTCATCGTAAATCCTTCACCTTAAAAAACTTATTTGTTTAAATCAAAACTCATCACATCAAGGCTAAACCCATCACTCGGGAATACCTTGATTCATAAAATCAGATCTCTTTTTAAAAGCATAAATCGGGACTACCCCTCCATCGGGTTTGTCCTGGTCTATCTAGACCGTATGATATCACGTGAGGCATGTAGGTTACTGTATGAAAAACGAGGACTATGGCCATACTATGTCCCTGTGATCCCAGGCACACGGATCCCGGCGTGCGGGGCATCACAACTGCAACGGGAGGTGGGGTCAAGTCCTACCCGCCAGAATATCGAGTAACATCGTAGTCATCATGACTGCACGGTACAGCGTACTCCGTGTGACATACACGGTACATCGTACTCCGTGAACCCATATCATAGTCTGGGGGTGCCTGCCATAGGTCTTAGCCAGCCCAATACTATGTCGATAACCAACCCATGTCTCAAAGTTTACGTGCGAGTATCTCAACTCTCTGCGACACACAGTCTACAAGAGGCTTCCGCACGACTATATGCATGTCAACTCGCGTCTAGTGTGAGCGAAGCTCCAACACCACGCTATGCATATCATGATATCTAAAATCGCGTGCGAGCGAAGCTTCAGCACGGTGTTATGCACACACAAATTTCTCGTACGAGCAATGCTCCAGTACGGCTTTTCATGAAAATAATTCGGTAAACTTGACTGCGAGTAAGACTCTAACACTCCTTTTTACTTGTATAAATACGATAGGTGGCTAAGTCTTGCAAAACATCTTTTAAAAATAGTAACCGGTACCCTTTCGTATAATTCAATAAATCAATAGCCAACCTATGTTCGTATTTGCTTAAATCACAGCAGTTTATTCATATAAGCATTAAAATCATGAAATTCATGCAATTTCATAGCCTTACTACCCTTTTTGAAATTTTCCTAACTGGGGGCAAAATGGTCATTTTTCACTATTTCCATATTTTTATCGTAAAAATTATTATTCTGTTTTTGGGTAGCCTAATGAATTTAAGGTACTGTAAATACCCTCAAAATTACGTACAGCTACCTCTAAGTGCTCATAAAATTCCCTTACCTGGAATCGCGCGTAGACTTAGCTTATCTCAAAGCTACCGAACCTCTCGGTCCAAGTGCGCGCCAAACAAAGATACGTCACTGCATATAACCACGTAATCGAGGTTAATTCACTTATCTCGATCAGTATATCGCATCTACTGACCAACTTTAAAGTATTGGGCCCTATTTACCCTATTTGGTCTCGGCCCATTTCAGCCCTTTTATATTTATTAATTCCCTTCTTCGGTTATACCGGGCTTATGCGGTTTACTAATAATTATCGGGCTTCGATCCAAGTTCATTGGATAGCCCGTATACCATTTACGGCAATTTATTGCAATTACGAATTAATATTCCTTCCTATGTGAAATTAATCCGTAATTCCGTAAAATACTTAAAAATCGATATTTAAAGAAATCTTAATGCCGAATTTAAATCGTACTTACCCGATACGATGCGGGGTACGAAGATCAGAGCTCGATCGGCTCTCGTTCGGTCTCCGTCGTAAAACTGCATAATTAGGTAAATCCGGATTATTTTCCATTAAAATAATATTAAATTAAATTCCGGAATTCACCCGTAGGTCAATATCGACCCTCGGTCAACTTACCCGAACCTCGAGTCGTCCCCCGAAAATTTTCTTTCTCTTTTTCCCTTCTTTTCCTTTCTTTTCTTTCCTTTTCTTTCCCCTTTTCCTTCCTTTTCCTTCCCTTTCCTTCCCTTTCCTTCCAGCAAAACGGCACCGTTTTTGATCTCCTCACTGCCTCTTGCCGTCGCCGGCGGTTCCGACGGTCTTACCGGCCAAGACCGGTACCAAAATGACCGGCTTCCTCCCTTGAACACACTGGTACCCTTCTTTCCGGCCCAGGTGCGGTGGTTCGCCGGCGATCACCTCTTCTCTCCCTCGGATTTTCGGAGCCCGGATCGGGCTCCTCCGGCCACCTCGCGGCTCGGTTCCGGTGCCTATGGGTTCGCCGGACTGTGCTCTTGCTCCTGGAAGCTTCGTCGGACGTCGAACGGTCGCCGGTGGTCGAGATCGGCAGTGGGTTCTTCTCGGGTGCGAACGGGTTTCGATTTCCTTTGGTTTTTCGGGTTTTTCGATTTTCAGTTCCTTTTTTTTTTTTCATCATTATTATTTAACTATTCATTTTATTATTAAAATAATCAATAAAATAGTCAAAAGAAATCTGAAAATATCTACAAAAATTTTATTTTATTCACCAATTTAATTTAATTAAATTAAATTAAATTTATTTAGTTTTTTTTTTTATTTTTCCGGTATAATTCCTCCGTATTTTCGGGATATCGTCCCGGGTGACATTTTCGGTATTTCTAAAAATTTCGGATCTTGATCAATTTGACTCGAAATTATAAAATTCCCCATTATTGATCAAGAAATCCTAATTCCTTATTTTTAATTAAATTTCTCTTATCGTATTTATCCCGAATTTCGATCTTTTGACCGTTTTACCCCTACACTTATTTCGGGATTAAATTAACCTAGCTTTCCTTCATACTTCCACCATATTTTCCTATTTAATTTTGTATTTTCGATAAATTTTATTTTCTTCCCTTCCCGTTTGGCCTGTGGCCATTTCGATCCTTATTTTTAGTCCGAGTCTCATTCCTTTAAATTTGTGAATATTTTTCTACCTCGTAAAATTTACGATTAAATTTCGGGTCTTATAAATGTCATGTCATGAATCTATATATTTATTTAGAGAAGGCTTATGTGAACATAGGATTGCATTTGTTCAGTTGATTTTGTGAATCATATTCTAGAATTTGTTTGATCTTATCTCGACGTGAAATATTAGATCACACTTAATTAAGGAAATGATTTAGGCCATCTTTGGATCGTTTGAGCCTTTTAGCCATCCTTATACATATTTTACCCCGAGTCACCCATCTGGGCCAAATAAGCTTTTCTCTGTAAATACACCTGCATATTTTTCCTTAGCTTAAACATTCTATTCCTATCCCTTACCTCGAAAGCTGTAAATTCACTAGGATATATCTTGAGCTATATACGTATGGGTTATATGTGATAGTGAAATTTGAAAGAAAAAAAAAAAGAGAAGAAGAAAGAAGAAGAAAAATACCAAAATAAAATAAAAATGTTTAGCAAAATAAATAAGTTTAGGGGAACAAATATGAGCTCTTACATCAAAGATCCTAGAAGTAATGCATGTTAAGGGGTAATTTGTCACGACCCAAATTACCAAAAAATCCCTACAAATTTTTCGCTTTTTCATTTCCTTACTCGTCGTGAACCTTTACACTACTAAACAGTTGGGCTATGATTCGGTGTTAGTCACCTCTCCCCTATTTACCATTCAATTTATTTAAACTGAATACATCCCCATTATTACATCATATATAGTACTGTGCATCTATATGTTCAGATACGAAATTATACAAATGTGTATACCTGATATTGATAAGAAGCAGCGGATAACCGAATTGCGAAGCTATTGTCGCTCTCTTCTACTGAGTGTACCCTGTGGGGTGGAAAATGAAAGGGTGAGCGAAACGTGCTCAGTAAGGCAATAATGTAAGCAGGTAGATAACTATACTATCTACGTGCTGATAATGTCATGATGTAAAAATCGTTTACTTTCGGAGCATGAGGTAAGATTAAAACAATGCCACATGAATGTATATATCATATACAAGAAATCATGAAATCGACATATAAAGCACACATGGAAAATCATCATGTATGACATCTCATGCTCGTCACATCAAAACTCATTTGTTTAATCACAAACTCATCACTTTGAGAACTTATTTGTTTCATCATAAATTCATCTCATTTAAAACTCATTTCTTTCATTATAAAACAACTTCATCAAGGTCAAACCCATCTCTCGGGAATACCTTGATTCATCAAATCACATCTCTTTTAAAAACACAAATCGGGACTACCCCTCCATCGGGTTTGTCCTGGTCTATCCAGACCGTATGATATCATGTGAGGCATGTAGGTTACTGTATGAAAAATTGAGGACTATGGCCATACTATGTCCCTGTGATCCCAGGCACACGGATCCCGGTGTGCGGGGTATCACAACTGCAACTGGAGGTGGGGTCAAGTCCTACCCGCCAGAATATCGAGTAACATCGTAGAGTCATCATGACTGCACGGTACAGCGTACTCCGTGTGACATACACGGTACATCGTACTCCGTGGACCCATATCATAGTCTGGGGTGCCTGCCGTAGGTCTTATCCAGCCCAATACTATGTCGATAACCAACCCATGTCTCAAAGTATATGTGCGAGCATCTCAACTCTCTGTGACACACAGTCTACAGGAGGCTTCCGCACGACTATATGCATGTCAACTCGCGTCTAGTGCGTTTGTGTGAGCATCCTGCTGCCCGCCCCACACCAGGTCACAGGCTTACGGAGCTCCAGCACCACGCTATGCATATCATGATATCTAAAATCTCGTGCGAGCGAAGCTTCAGCACGGTTTTATGCACACACAAATTTCTCGTACGAGCAATGCTCCAGTACGGCTTTTCATGAGAAATAATTCAGTAAACTTGAGTGCGAGAAAGACTCTAGCACTCATTTAGTCACGTAAATACGATAGGTGGCTCACTTTTAATAAAACATCTTTTAAAATAGTAACCGGTACAAACAGGTACCCTTTCGTAAAATTCACGAAATCAACAACCCACCTATGTGTATATTTGCTTAAATCAAAGCAATATAATCATATAAGACATTAAAATCATGAAATTCATGCAATTTCATAGCCTTACTACCCTTTTTGAAATTTTCCTAACTGGGGGCAAAATAGTCATTTTCCTTTATTTATCTAAGCCCCGATTTTCATAAAAATTATTACTTTATTTCTAGATGTTTTAATAAATTTCTAAGCCCTGTAAATCCCCTCTCAAAATACGCATAATTATCTCTATGCACCTACAAAATTCCCTTACCTCGATTCTCGTCGAGTCTGACCTTTCCACTGATGTCACGCCGCGCAGTCCGATCTGCTCTCAATCGAATACCCGGAACTGCGTATCAATATTCCTCAGGTCAGATATTATACAACTTAATTGTATTTAATATTTTCTGGGGTTAATTTAAATCATTGGGCCCGTTTACCCCTATTGGGCCTGATTGCACCTTAATGGGCCTTAATCGGCCTTAAGCCCGTTTTCCACTTTTTAAATCCCTTCTTCGATTTTACTAAGCTCTTTCAGCTTACTAAAAATTATCGGGCTTCGTTCCAAACTCATTGGATAGCCCGTATACTATTTAAGGCAAGTACGTTAATATTCCGAATACTATTTCTTTTATACCGAATTAATCTGTAAAATAATTGAAAATCTGTATTAAAGAACTCTAATTGTCGGAATTAAAGTGTACTTACCCAGTATGATGCGGGATACAAAAATCGGAGCTCAATCGGCTCTCGTTCGGGCTTTATCGTCGAACTGCACAATTATTATATTTAATCCCGAGTTACTTTTCGATTAAATATAATTTAAATAAATTTCTCGAAAATCAATTCGGTCACTTTTGACCTCGTATTGACTTACCCGAAGTCCGGTGTATCCCCAAAAATTCTTTCCCTTTTTCCTTTTCCTCTTTTTCTCCTTTTTTCCTCTCTTTTTGGCTGAACCGGTTCAGTCCGATTCAGTTCGGTTCAGTTTTGGCCGGTTCAGGCTGGTTCGACCGGTTCAATCCCTATTTGCTCATTTCGGCGCCGTCCGGCCGGTTCCCGATGCGATTTCAGTGCCGTTCGGCTCGGCTACACCTGGGCATTCAGAATCGAGCCTCGGTTGGGGTCGAAACGCGACCATCGCCGGCGAATCACCTCTTCTCCCCCGCGGCTGTCTCCTCCCGATCCGGCGGATTTCGACGGTTTCGTCGGTCGGTACCGGTCTCAAAAGGACCGGCTCCTCCTCCTGATCACACCGGTACCCGCCGTTCGCCTCCAGCTGCTATGGATCGCCGGTACCTACTCCGTTTTTCCCCGCGGCTTCTCTCCCTCCGTTCGACGATTTTCGGCCTCCTTAGCGCGTGTCGCCGGCGCCAATAGCTTCGCCGACCTCTCCTCTTGCTGCTCGGCCCTTCGTCGGAGGTCAAAGGTCGCCGGTGGTGGCTCGTCGATCGGCCACGCGCGTCTCCCATTTCCGTTTCCTTTACTGCTTCACTTTCTCTCTCCCCGATAACGTTTTCCAATTCTTTTTTTTCTCAATTATTATTTTTATTTAACAATTTATTTTATTATTAAAATATTCATTAAAATAGTCTAAAAATCTGAAAATATCTACAAAATTAATATTTTATTCCAAACAATTTAACTTAATTTAATTTATTTTATTTATTATATTTTTAACCATTTTTCGGGTATAATTTCTCCGTATTTTCGGGATATTGTCCCTGGGTGACTTTTCGGTATTTCTAAAAATTCCGGATCTTGATCAATTGGACTCGAAATTGTATAATTCCTCATTATAGATCAAGATATTCTAAATCCTTATTTTTAATTAAATTTCTTATTGAATTTATCCCGACTTTCGATCTTTTGACCGTTTTGCCCTTGCGCGTGTTCGGGATTAATTTAACCCGACTTCCCTTCACGAATATTCATTCATTTTCTGATTTGAATTCTTATTTTCAGTCCGAATCATATTCCTTTAAATTTGTGAACATTTTTCTACCTCATAAAATTTACGATTTAATTTCGGGTCTTACAATTCTCCCCCACTTAAGGAATTTGGTCCTCCAAATTAGAACCAAGTCATATGAGTCTAGATACAACTCCGGGTACATCGATCGTATCATACTCTTAAATTCTTATGTGACCTTCTCCGGAGTGTATTACCACCAAAGGACTTTAATTAGGGAGATCATCTCAAACCTCAATACTTCCTCTTTCCTGTTTAATGCCCGAATCAACTTATCAATATACTTATATTTTTATTAAACTGAACTTTTGGAGTTCATATCCAATCACCTATGCTGGATCCGAATAGTATTCCCGAAGCATCAAAAGCTGAGACACATTGTGGGTGCCTGTTAATTCAAGTGATAACACCAACCTACAGGTCTTATCTCCCACTTGTCCAATCTCTCAAAATATTCCATCCAGCGTAACTCAATTTACCTTCTTTCAAAAGTTCGCTATGTTCTTATTCTCTTAGGACAAGAATGTTTCAACCATACTAATTCACCAAGGGTGGATCCCAATACTTTTCTATCTGCTCCGAGGTGTTTTTAATCTCTCTTAACTAAACATCCTCAAAGGCTTATTATCCAAAGTCGAAAATAATTCTATCTGTCACCCACTTTTTCTTATCCAATTTGGGGAATAACCCCTACAGTCATACACTGCCTCATATCTTGTTATCCCGATACTCAAGTGACAACTGTCACTATTGGCAAATTCGATTTGTAATAATTGATCATCCCATGAGCATAAAAATCAAGGGCACACGCTTTCATCGGATCCTCCAGAACCTGTACAGTCCTCTCTGACTGACCATCTGTCTGAGGATGGAAAGCTGTGCTAATACTCAGTCGGGTTCCCATAGCTTCCTGAAAATATTCCCTGAAATAGAAAGTGAAGCGGGAATCCCTATATGATACCATGCTCCCTGGAACGCTACTTAATGTTCCACAATCTTCCTTACACAAAAATCCACATATACACTCTGAGTATTTGGGGGATTTCATAACCAAAAAGTGGGTAGACTTAGTCACTCTATCGACTATCATCTAAATAGTCTCCTGATTTATCCGGGTCCTCTATAACCCATCACGACATTCATGGAGACTTGCTCTCATTTTCGTGCCGTGTCAATATAGGTAGGTGCTGCAATAACTCTGCAGACTTTTAATACTCTACTTTATTCTGCTAACATACTAGGCACTTTTCCACAATCTCTACCATCTCTTTTCACATCTGACCACCAATACCCTTTTCGAGATTTCGTATATTATTATTACCTTCCATATGCACTGTATATCTTGAAGAGTGAGCTTCTGATAATATTACTATCCCATCAACTGTGGTCCTGGGGAGCACTTATACTGTCTCTGAACCTCTGTAAATCATTATCATACTCTGTGAACTCTGTCACTGTACCCTTCTGAATCTGACCCACACTATCGACATCATGCCGATCATCTCGCTAAGCCTGTCAAATCCGGGCACTCTCATTCCGGTTCTAGTCTCAGGCTAGCTGTCACACAATCACTGTCATCATCAGAAGGGATTACATCAATACTGAGGCTCATAACTGCTCTAGCAGCTCACGCTCCCTGACCATCATATGCAATATCATCCCAAGGCTCTTTCTACTCAAAGCATCAGCCTTTCCTGGGTGGTACAATTTTCACAATCAAAACCTCTCAGAAGCTCTAACCCACTATGTATTCTCATATTCGCCTCTTTCTGTAAAAAAAACAGATACTCGAGGCTTTATGATTAGTGCATATCCACAATTTCTCACCCTGTACATAATAGTACCATATCCTCGGTACAAATACTGTTGTCAACTTTAAAATCATGGGTCAGATAGTTTATTTCGTGATCAAGGAGTTGTCTGACTCCATAATTGACTATCTTCCCATTATACATCAATACATAGCTCATCCTGATTTGAGGTATCCTTACTCACTAAGAACCTCTTGAGCTGTTAGGTATGGTGAAATTAATCACGGTGGTCAGTTCATATTTTACTACACCGAAATTCCTGTCAGAACATCATTTTATTTATCATCTCATTCAAAGATCACTTTTCTTAGTTAAACGTGTCAACCAAGTAGACCATATTGAGAACTCGCAGCAACCCATTTGTAAAAGTCATTTTCAATTATTGCTTACAATTTGCCCTGGACTTTGACTTCACCCAACATATCATCAATAATGATGATTACGAATCGGTCCAGGTCAAGTTTAAATATCTCATCGTAATTGAGCTCCACTGCATAATTCAATCGCCTATATCCTTGACTTATTTACGCATAAGCGTATAAGATCCTACAAAATCGCTTATGTTTTCAGGTACTAAGCTGCGTCATTTCCTTTTCTTATCGTACCGGCTCTTATTAGATTTTTACTACGTTAACCTTTACGATTTGTCGAATTTTTTTTTTATATTCTTATCGTCTTAGTAATGGTATCCTAATGCTAAAGATATTTATTACGATGATCGATTTCCTGTTATAGATTATATATATACTTTTAGACGCTGTCAAGTCTTCAGGCGGGGAGGTATTTTGAAATACCTTTATTAACCCTTAGACTTAACCACAACTACGTTATATCTCAGTCTCTGTGGTCACAATTTATATTCGTTACTAATTGCTTTAATCCTAATGACTCCATATATAAAGATGTTCCTACCTAGCATACGTCTCTTACTCCAATACATCTTGTATAAATATCTCAAAGATTATCTCCTTAGTGTATCAATCATGAGAAAACTCTTGCCATTATTCATTCCGTGAGTACAATCCTCTACTCCTTTAATTTCAACTATCGCACCCCTTTTTGTTACTTATCAACACTTACAGTATACTTCTCAGTGATGTTTTCACCACCTGTTTTCAACTTAAAATCTCTATATCCATATTCCGTTAATTAATCCTCCTCTATTGGGGTACTCATTTATCAGTATTGTGCCCAATGATGTAGGCATTCATGCCTTTTACTCACTTATATGCGAATGAAGGCGGTATGAATAAATGTGTGGCACCAGGATTAACGATCATATGTGCTTCATTATTCATAACAAGTGTGGTATCTTACACCACATCCATGAAACATCAATAGTGTCCTGGTCCAAGACATTCTCTCGCCTTCGTCCAACAACCTACTTCCCTTTTTCTTTTCGGCTATGGCCTCCCTTTTTACGTTGCAGCTATTCCAATGAAGTTTTTCTCCGTCTCTTTACTTTTTCTGTGGGGCGATCTCGCTCAACTTTGAGCAATCAAAATCAATGGTCCGTCTTACCACACTTAACGACCATTTTTCATCAATACAGTGATATAGACCCTCTTTCCGTGGTATCCACCACACATCCTACACTGCTCACAGTGCTTACACTGCTACACTGCTTCGTAGCAGGTCGGGGTCCTCCAATCACAATGCCCCCCAAGAGTGCCAAAATTGGGTGCACTGGGGCCTTATCAATTATCTTACTCCATGACTCGTCAAATCAAATCTTTTACCAATTACCATTTTTCCATTTTGACATCTCTATCATTTCTCGATTTTCTTTTCTGTCTCTATTTCGACCCTTACTATATTTCCCAATCTCAGAGGCGTGCAACACATGATATTATTCACGCAACTGTATTCTGCGCACTGCCTCGACATAGGTAGTATCTCACGGGCCAATCAGACTCTTATCGATAATTTGAGCATTCCATGAACTTTTGGGCTTTTCGACTCTCACTGTCCACAATATCGAGTTCATACTTGCCCAGGGATGTAATCTGAGATTCATATTCATCAATCAACCAATGACTATGGGCAGTGTAAGAAACTTTATCAATAAATTCCTTTAAGTAGTGCCCAAAATATTCAGTCACCAGAATACATCCAATAAGATTTCTCATCTTAGCTATGGATGTTTAACACTTAAGATGGGTCGAGCGGGTTTCAATCAATGCTCCGCTGCGCCCTCTGATCTTATGTATACTCTGAGCAATTTGCTCCTCAAATAATCTCCACACTCCGCTCCAATCTCACGAAGCGTGTCTCAATACTGTCCGATCTCTCTGTCGGACTCTGTGAGGCATGCTCAACATTAGCCTCCATTTCAATTTCATCATGATTCTCATAAGTCAATTCAGCAAGACTTAGCAGACTCAGGTCTACCTCTACGACCTCTGCCTCGTGCACTATCTCATCTTGAGTCTCATATCATGACTCATTCGATTCTCAGGCCGATCTCTACGGCCTCGAGCATGTGTACTCGCCCCTCTACCATAGCGGCTATCAGTTATAACAACTATATTCTTGCATTTGAAACTAAGTTCTTAGCTGCACTTCCATCTTGATATACACAATTGTATCTAAACAATGCACAGTATATGGGGATGTAAATTTACTTAACCACTAACACCGACATCATATCAGGCCAACTCTGCTCTGATACCATTAAATTTGTCACGACCCAAATTACCTAAAAATCCCTACAAATTTTTCGCTTTTTCATTTCCTTACTCGTCGTGAACCTTTACACTACTAAACAGTTGGGCTATGATTCGGTGTTAGTCACCTCTCCCCTATTTACCATTCAATTTATTTAAACTGAATACATCCCCAATATTACATCATATATAGTACTGTGCATCTATATGTTCAGATACGAAATTATACAAATGTGTATACCTGATATTGATAAGAAGCAGCGGATAACCGAATTGCGAAGCTATTGTCGCTCTCTTCTACTGAGTGTACCCTGTGGGGTGGAAAATGAAAGGGTGAGCGAAACGTGCTCAGTAAGGCAATAATGTAAGCAGGTAGATAACTATACTATCTACGTGCTGATAATGTCATGATGTAAAAATCGTTTACTTTCGGAGCATGAGGTAAGATTAAAACAATGCCACATGAATGTATATATCATATACAAGAAATCATGAAATCGACATATAAAGCACACATGGAAAATCATCATGTATGACATCTCATGCTCGTCACATCAAAACTCATTTGTTTAATCACAAACTCATCACTTTGAAAACTTATTTGTTTCATCATAAATTCATCTCATTTAAAACTCATTTCTTTCATTATAAAACAACTTCATCAAGGTCAAACCCATCTCTCGGGAATACCTTGATTCATCAAATCACATCTCTTTTAAAAACACAAATCGGGACTACCCCTCCATCGAGTTTGTCCTGGTCTATCTAGACCGTATGATATCATGTGAGGCATGTAGGTTACTGTATGAAAAATTGAGGACTATGGCCATACTATGTCCCTGTGATCCCAGGCACACGGATCCCGGTGTGCGGGGTATCACAACTGCAACGGGAGGTGGGGTCAAGTCCTACCCGCCAGAATATCGAGTAATATCGTAGAGTCATCATGACTGCACGGTACAACGTACTCTGTGTGACATACACAGTACATCGTACTCCGTGGACCCATATCATAGTCTGGGGGTGCCTGCCGTAGGTCTTATCCAGCCCAATACTATGTCGATAACCAACCCATGTCTCAAAGTATATGTGCGAGCATCTCAACTCTCTGTGACACACAGTCTACAGGAGGCTTCCGCACGACTATATGCATGTCAACTCGCGTCTAGTGCGTTTGTGTGAGCATCCTGCTGCCCGCCCCACACCAGGTCACAGGCTTACGGAGCTCCAGCACCACGCTATGCATATCATGATATCTAAAATCTCGTGCGAGCGAAGCTTCAGCACGGTTTTATGCACACACAAATTTCTCGTACGATCAATGCTCCAGTACGGCTTTTCATGAGAAATAATTCAGTAAACTTGAGTGCGAGAAAGTCTCTAGCACTCATTTAGTCACGTAAATACGATAGGTGGCTCACTTTTAATAAAACATCTTTTAAAATAGTAACCGGTACAAACCGGTACCCTTTCGTAAAATTCACGAAATCAACAGCCCACCTATGTGTATATTTGCTTAAATCAAAGCAATATAATCATATAAGACATTAAAATCATGAAATTCATGCAATTTCATAGCCTTACTACCCTTTTTGAAATTTTCCTAACTGGGGGCAAAATAGTCATTTTCCTTTATTTATCTAAGCCCCGATTTTCGTAAAAATTATTACTTTATTTCTAGATGTTTTAATAAATTTCTAAGCCCTGTAAATCCCCTCTCAAAATACGCATAATTATCTCTATGCACCTACAAAATTCCCTTACCTCGATTCTCGTCGAGTCTGACCTTTCCACTGATGTCACGCCGCGCAGTCCGATCTGCTCTCAATCGAATACCTGGAACTGCGTATCAATATTCCTCAGGTCAGATATTATACAACTTAATTGTATTTAATATTTTTTGGGCTTAATTTAAATCATTGGGCCCGTTTACCCCTATTGGGCCCGATTGCACCTTAATGGGCCTTAATCGGCCTTAAGCCCGTTTTCCACTTTTTAAATCCCTTCTTCGATTTTACTAAGCTCTTTCAGCTTACTAAAAATTATCGGGCTTCGTTCCAAACTCATTGGAGAGCCCGTATACTATTTAAGGCAAGTACGTTAATATTCCGAATACTATTTCTTTTATACCGAATTAATCTGTAAAATAATTGAAACTCTGTATTAAAGAACTCTAATTGTCGGAATTAAAGTGTACTTACCCAGTATGATGCGGGATACAAAAATCGGAGCTCAATCGGCTCTCGTTCGGGCTTTATCGTCGAACTGCACAATTATTATATTTAATCTCGGGTTACTTTTCGATTAAATATAATTTAAATAAATTTCTCGGAAATCAATTCGGTCACTTTTGACCTCGTATTGACTTACCCGAAGTCCGGTGTATCCCCGAAAATTCTTTTCCTTTTTCCTTTTCCTCTTTTTCTCCTTTTTTCCTCTCTTTTTGGCTGAACCGGTTCAGTCCGGTTCAGACCGGTTCAGACCACCGGTTCAGCTCGGTTCGGTTCAGTTAAGTTTTGGCCGGTTCAGGCCGGTTCGACCGGTTCAATCCCCATTTGCTCATTCCGGCGCCGTCCGACCAGTTCCCGGTGCGATTTCGGTGCCGTTCGGCTCGGCTACACCTGGGCATTCAGAATCGAGCCTCGGTTGGGGTCGAAACGCGACCATCGCCGACGAATCACCTCTTCTCCCCCGCGACTGTCTCCTTCCGATCCGACGGATTTCGACGGTTTCGTCGGTCGGTACCGATCTCAAAAGGACCGGCTCCTCCTCCTGATCACACCGGTACCCGCCGTTCGCCTCCAGCTGCTGTGGATCGCCGGTACAGACTCCGTTTTTCCCCGCGGCTTCTCTCCCTCCGTTCGACGATTTTCGGCCTCCTTAGCGCGTGTCGCCGGCCTCTCCTCTTGCTGCTCGGCCCTTCGTCGGAGGTCAAAGGTCGCCGGTGGTGGCTCGTCGGTCGGCCACGCGCGTCTCCCATTTCCGTTTCCTTTACTGCTTCACTTTCTCTCTCCCCGATAACGTTTTCCAATTCTTTTTTTTCTCAATTATTATTTTTATTTAACAATTTATTTTATTATTAAAATATTCATTAAAATAGTCTAAAAATCTGAAAATATCTACAAAATTAATATTTTATTCCAAACAATTTAACTTAATTTAATTTATTTTATTTATTATATTTTTAACCATTTTTCGGGTATAATTTCTCCGTATTTTCGGGATATTGTCCCTGGGTGACTTTTCGGTATTTCTAAAAATTTCGGATCTTGATCAATTGGACTCGAAATTGTATAATTCCTCATTATAGATCAAGATATTCTAAATCCTTATTTTTAATTAAATTTCTTATTGAATTTATCCCGACTTTCGGTCTTTTGATCGTTTTACCCTTGCGCGTGTTCAGGATTAATTTAACCCGACTTCCCTTCACGAATATTCATTCATTTTCTGATTTGAATTCTTATTTTCAGTCCGAATCATATTCCTTTAAATTTGTGAACATTTTTCTACCTCATAAAATTTACGATTTAATTTCGGGTCTTACATAATTAAACCTAAATCGACTTTATCATACCTTAGCCCTAGCCTTACATTACAAGCTGAATAAAGTCCTATTGATCTTTGACTAAGTGTGATTACATTAGTGGAGAGATAAGTGAAAAGCAAACTTATGGGAATGATCACTTGTCATTAACTTTGCATTCATTGTGTTTGCATAATCTAATCCGACTAATGTACTGTTAAGTGGCTTCGACATTTTCACACACACACCCAAGGAGTCCAATTTGGGTTAGGACTTATGATTGAATGATTCTGTGTATTGGATTTATAATTGTGAATCTTTGATATAAGAGTTTGTACATTTTCTTTGAGGATAATATTGGGGAAATCATTATGTTTGGTATTTGTCATTCATACATATATTTTGTTTTGCTTGAGGACAAGCAAAAGCTCAAGTTTAGGGTAGTGATAATTCTATTAAAATAGAATTATTTGTAGTTAATTTATTAATTAATTATTTTAATCCCCGTATTATTTTATTAATTATCCCCTCAATTTAATTAAAATTTTCATGTTTGCAGATAAATTAAATCCAAATGAATTTCAATCGTTTCAGTAGAAAATGGACTAGAAATGGGCTAAAAGGAGACTGGACCACTACCATTTCACAGTCTGAGTCACCATTCGTCTGGACATGTGTGATGTCGGGTGTTCATATTTTATTCGCCTCAAAAGGATAAGATCAACGGATACTGTGCCCATCTCATGGAAGATACACTCTGGGCCACATCTCACATCCGAGTGGACTAGAAGACAAATGATATGGAAATATCTTCTCCACAGCAAATGGAATGAAGACAAGTGGCCAAACAATGCCAACTCATCTAGGATTAGAAATTACAATTGTACCCCCAATTTTGTGTATAAATAGAATATGATGAGCAATTGAAAACTAAGTAGAATTTTAGGGTAAAAGTAGTCTAGGGTAAAAGCAGGAGTAGAGGTAGTTTTTATAATAGTTTAAGTTTTATTGTTAGGTTAAAAAGCTTTATTGTTAGGTTTTATTTTCTTTTCTAGTTTTCATTTTGAAGCTTTTCATTTATGAGCAGCCACCATTTTAGAGTGTTAGCAAGCTTTAATTTTTTTTCTTTCTCTTTGGCACTTTTTTTTTTATGAAAAGAGATTTCATTTTCCTGTGTTACTCATTCCTTTAATATTCTGTTGTTTTTCTTTGTATGAACTCTACTGTGCATCGGGTTGTAAGAGGCTAATAACATCAACCATTTTCATCAACTCGTTGCCTCTGATTCATTTTCGCTTTTTGGCATACCTTTTATATTTAGTTTATTTTACAATGTCCAATTTGTGTGTTCCATTTCACTATATTTTCTAGTTTGTTTGTTTTCATTTGTTCATTGTTTCATCACTTTTCGGCTATTATCTACTTTACATTCTTACAATGTTATGATGAAAATTTAGTATCTGAGTCATTTGATTTCATTGCATTTTTATCTTCCATTAAGTAAGCAGCGAATCCATTTTTTTTTCTTTCAAAGATTTCTACTCTGTTCTTCTCTTTGCTCTCGGTTTTGCATGTGCTTTCCCAATTCTAGCTCAGACTACATATGTGGTAGATGATGCCTCAGTGGTAATTGCTACTTAGAAGAAATTATGCCTGCTGTGTTCTTTTGTGTCGATTTGATACTGCTTGTCGAAGTTAGTAAGACTGCTACCGAATCAAGCAATAGTGTACTATTGCAATAGACAGGGATCATCGTCCCTCTTTGTTCTGCCCTGTTCTTGGTTATTTATATTGTTCATCTTTGTTGTTGTTTTTATTCTGCATTAATATGTTGTTTACTGCTACAGTTTGTGAGGCACGGGCTGAGGCAGAACTGGCATATGTTGAGGACTGAAGTAGAGCTGGCGTTCCAGTTTGATTCGTCTCTGCCCTTAGGCTTATTGCTGTGACTACCTTTGCTGGACCAGAAGTGTGGAATGCTTCTGTTCTTTGAGCAGCAGGTGACATTGTCTTCTACTCTACATTGCTTGCTGGAATCTGGGTTGAGCAGCTGCAGGACTGGATGCTGGCATAATATGGTATTGTGCAAGGGTTGGCAGCAATGATGTATTGGCTGGGACAAAATACAATTAGTTTTAAAGTTTTAGTGATTTAAGAGCATTTTATTTTTAGTTTATTATATTTTATATTAGTTTAACTTTTCTTCCCCAAATTTCTATGACATTTCATTCTTTACGGTTTTCCCCGTGTTTAGAGCAGTTTTAGATTTTTAGCATAGACTAGGTTTAGAAGAGGTTGAAATTGGTTGAGTGACACAACACGATTTGCTCCTCTGTTTTGTGTTTCTGCACTTTAACATTCTACTTTCGGTTTCAACTTTCTTTGTTTATTTGATTTAAGCTTCTGTTATTAGTCTACTGTTTTACAACTTTGAATAATCATAATACAGTTTCTTAAAGCTTAATTTCTAAAACTCCTATTCCCTGTTTTATCGGTTTCCTGCACTATTCTCTATTGTGCATGTTTGTGATTCTGCAATTTATTTTTCTGCTTTAATTGGATCTGTCTTCTTCTCAGACTGCTTGTTGGTTGCCAACTGCTGTACAGATGTTGGAGGTGTAGCAGGATGAGAATGAACAGGATGTAGCGAGCAGCTGACCCGTGCACATGGCAATACATGCATGAGGAAATGGCTGCTGGATGAATGACAGGAAGCTGTGTGCATCTGACATCAGAGGAAATCAGCAAGGAACGGTTTGCAGAGCACAGTATGGCAAGGCTCGGGACAAGCTGCTAATTGATAAATAGTACAAGGCTGTGTTTGGCAGTAATGAATTGTCCCAATTTAATTTTCATGCTTTTTATATTATTTGCTAAATGTTATTATTTGTTAGACTAGGTAAAAGTTAGAGTCTTGAATTAATTTGTATGATTGGCTATATTTTCTTTGCTTGTTAGTTTAAACCTTGGTCTCAATTATGTTAATAATTAATTTTTGAATACAATAGGATTTAAGACTTAAATTTTAAAGTAGTGCTCATGTATAGCATTTCGGGTTAATTTAGGGGTAGAATTATTTTATGCAATTTTAGTTAGTTAGTTTTGACTTTAAACATTAAAAAATCCAAAAACATTTATTTTCCATGCATTATTTATATTTTATTATTTACTTAGACATTTTATTAGGTTAGTAATTAGCTATAGTTACATTTAATTAGAGTCACCATTTTAGACATTTAGATAGTTAGGTCTAGGAATTTCCTTAAATTATTAGAATTAGACCATAGGTTAGAATACTTTGCATTAAATTTAATACATGCAATTTTTAGTTTCATATTAGAATTTTCTAGTATTATTCATTTTAATTTACATTCTCTTATATTTGCATCTTAGTCTACTTGAACTAATTAATTTTAGTTTCAGTATTGTTCTTTTGCAGGTTACTGCTTTTATTTGCTTAGAACTTTGTAAGTAATTTTAGTTCTGTTTTATTTATTTTATTATTAGTGTTTTCCAGTATTTTATTCAAAAACTTGTAGATCACACTTTCAATCTTCGTAATTTGCTAGGATATACTTATGGTAAAATTAACCGGTACTTAGTTAGGCTGACTGTATTCTCTGTGGGACGATAATCCAGGACTCAAATCCTATTATTACTTGTACGACATGTGCACTTGCGGTTTACACGTCTAGGTCACCTAGGACGGGCGATGTCAATTCTAGGACAGAATTAATTAAGGAAATGTGAGTGTGTTCGGGGGGTAAAAGAGAACCCGTGAAATCGAGGGACAAATAACCCAAATCGAAATGCAATGGAGCATGGCAGGGCATGCTGTCCTATCAACTGAAACATTAATGGACTTAGCATATAAATAATAGAGAAGGATCGAAATTAGTTCTCGGTAGTGAAAGAGGAAACTGGCAAGCTCTGTACTTGAAAGAAGGAAAGGAAAAGATAAACAAAAAATGACAGAGGAGGAAGTAGGTGATGGTTGTAGCAGTTGAAGTGGCCTAGGACGGTAGAGAAGTCTGAAAAATCGAAGTGAAAGGGAAGTGGCGTGGGAAGGTCTGACCACAGCAGGAAACGTGAAAAAGGAAAGAAAATAAAATAAAATCAAATAAATAGCGTGATGACTACTGGAAAACCTGAAACGGGTTAGTGAAAAATAATGATGGAGAAGTTGGTAGCTGACCGAGAATGACTGCCTGAAACAAACTAAAGAGAAATAACAAATGCTATATAGTGTGCATATGATCTGCTGCAGGAAAAGAGAGCAGAAAGGAGAATAGAAGAGATGAGTGAGCTTAAGAGTAACGACTGTGTGGCACTTTGTTCTCGTAGGATTCAAGAGGTGGCCCCCCAAGTCTTACTTACAAGTACTATCCGTTTTGGCAGCCCCACAAGCCCCTCACGATTTTATCAAGGTAAATACCCCAATTCGCGTCCCACATGGTTCGAACCCAAGACCTTAAGGTAAATACCATGTGTGTAAGAACTAAGACCTTAAGGTCTTGGGTTCGAACCATGTGGGACGCGAATTGGGGTATTTACCTCGATAAAATCGTGAGAGGCCTATGGGGCTGCCAAAGCGGATAGTACTTGTGAGTAAAACTGTGGGGGCCACCTCTTGAATCCTACGAGAACAAAGTGTCACACGGTCGTTACATTAAAATGCGCATTTTTAATGTAAGGACTCGAGCCCACCCCCACACCAGGTCACTCGGCCTTGACACCTCCATGTATTGTTCGCTTTGGTCCCACTGGTCAACACTAAGATTCACCCTCACTGTTTTGCTCCACTGGGAAATTCCCAGGAGACGCATCCCCAATGGCTCGAACCTAAGACCTTAAAGTCTTAGTTCTTGTACTCTTGATACCATTGAGCCAATATATTTGTCACGACCCTCTTCATCCAAAATCACTATTTTTTTTTTGCATTTATTCATTTAATGTACCCTATCGTGAACAGTTTCCCACACAAAACAGTTAAGCTATGATGCGGAGCCAATTATCTCTTACCATACACGATATCACATAACATTTATATTCAATAACTATAGACACTTAAATTGCTTACATTAACTTCAATAATTAATACATGTCTACAAATGTTTACATCCCCCAAATTTACATTTTCAAAAATATTGTTGTGCTGTACTTGTTTAGATACAAAATGACATTAATGTGTATACCTCTCAGCGATGGGCAGTAGCGGACATTGGGAGTGCAAGTCTCTGCTCGCTCTCGACCACTATGGATACTCTGTAGGGATGGAAATGAAAGGGTGAGCAACCACACGCTCAGTAAGGAAATAATGTAAGCAGATAGACAGCTACACTATCTACGTACTTATAATGACATGAGATCAAAATCATTTGTATCTTGAGCATGAGGTAGATCAAAACCATGCCACATGAACATGTACATAGTATATGAAAAACTCATAAAACAAGCATGATATCAAATGGAAAATCAAACATATAAAACATCTCATGCTCGTCATATCAAAACTCATCAAAATCCATTCAAGTCAAATCTAATCTAGCTTTTTGGGAATACCCAGTGCATAAAATCACATTTCCTTTTTACAAAACCAATTCGCGGGTGTCATCCCTCCTTCGGGTCTACCCCAAGTCTATCAATAAAAAATAATATCAAGTGAGGCATGTAGGTTACATTTCAAAAGTAAATTGGGGATAATGGTCATATATATAAATCCCTGTGATCCCAGGCTACACGGATCCCGACGTGCGGGGCATCACAATTGCAACGAGTGGTGAGGTCAACCCTACTCGTGCAATAACTCAACCAATTAGTCATCAAGACTACACGATACAACGTACTCCATGTGACATACATGGTACAATGTACTCCATGGACCTATAACGTCTGAGGGTACCTGCCATAGGTATTAGCCCACATTTTTGTCAGAGGTGCTTGCCATAGGACCTAGCCCACATGACTGTTTATCTAGGGTGCCTATCATAGGACTTAGCCCCATCATGGTTCGGGGGTTCCTATCATAGGTCTTAGCCGCCCTATATCATGCTGGTAACCATTTCATGTCTCAAAACACGCGTGCGTTACATCATCTCACTGTGACACACAGTCTATAAGAGGCTACATCACGGTTTTCTATAAAACATGTCAAATCTTCATACTAGCAAAGCTCCAGTACGACTTTCATGCGTAGTAAACCAATAAAACTAATGCGAGCAGAGCTCCAGCACTATCAGTATAAATCATAGCATTTCATTTTGGTAAAAACATTAAATTCATGGAAAACCATTCATTTTTGGATCCTTACTACCCCTTTCAGAAAATTCCTACCAAAGTAAAACTTATATTTCATTCCTTATTTTTGGAACCTATCACAAAAATTCTTAATGCATTATTAGATAATATGTAAAATTTGCACCCTATAATTCCCCTCAAAATACGAATAGCCACCTCTAGGCACTTACAAAACCCCCTTACCTCGAATCTCGTCGAGCGTAGTACAAGTTCCACCGCTGGAAGCTCGTTCAATCCAACTTGCTCCTAATTCGATCTCTGAAGCTGCAAACATTCATCAATCACTTCGTTATAATTGATACATCTTATCGAACCTTAATTCCTCCATTCATTCATGCACATTTCATCACTTTGTCCAATCCCATAAATTTGATTCCACATAACCATCTCAATGTCATGTATACAACATTATTAACACCTTAGTATAACCCATTTATCATTAACTCAACCATATTATATCTTCTCATACTAAACCTATTCTAGGTTATGCTTGATTCATCGCATTCTAGGCATTTTCAACCAATGATATACACACCAATCTACTCTAACAACATCTTATTATATATATTTAGAGTTGGTGTATTGAGAACTCACCTAGCTTGACTTTTCCCTTGTCCGAACTTGGAGGATCCTTTTTGCTCCTTCAATCCAACTAGTTGAGTTTTGATTCCAAGGTATGTTGTTCTCCTCCTCAAAATGAACAACTTTGGCTCTAATAGCTTTTTCCTAATTCTTTTTGGAAGGGAAGGTATTTTAGAGAGAGAAAGCTTGATATTTTGGTGAAAAACATGGAGGGGAAATGTTTAATTTACTGAAGAATGAAGTTTTATCATCGAGTTTTTATAGATTGAGAGTGATGAGATCGATCTTCTATGGTAGGAGATCGATCTTTCCTTAGTTTTAACCATCGAATTATTAGGTTTTGGAAAAGGGAGATCAATTTGTTCATTGGGGAGAGATCGATATTGGCTTGGCAGAATCAAATGGAGATCGATCTGCACTTAATAGGGGATCGATCGCTGCTAGGCAAAGGCAAATGCAGATCGATCTGCTCATTAGGGAGATCGATCTGACCTTGGCAGATTCATTTGAAAATTATTCTGCTTGAACAAGGGATCGATCTGCCTTAGATAGGAGATCAATTTGGCCTTTGTCTGGGGCATTTCCTGTTGCATTTTTCCAGATTTTTCAAAAGAGAACTTGCGTTCGATTGCCTCACTAGTCATTTTGTAATCTATTCATACTTCGAGCATGGAGAGGCTCATTTCCTATAAGTTTCGTGTTATGAAACTTGTGTGTATTGCTGGGAAATCAAAATGGATACACAAATTCGCAATCCATGCTTTATCATCTCGTGTTTTAAGTCCTTATCTCCAATTCAGATGCTATAAGTTCTATTTGTTTAGTTTGTGGCCACTTCAGCCTTTATTTAACCTTTACATGCATCCACGATACTCATTCATTCTCATTTCCAGTTCCCTCACATTTGCATGGTCTAAAATCATCTGTCTTATAATTCCATTAACATATAATAATGTCATACATACATAGGGTCTCACAATCTTCCCTAATTGGAAAATTTGGTCCTCCAAATTGGAACCAATATTAGTCCGTGAACAACTCGGGATGCTTTTCCCACATCAAATTCTCTAATTCTCATGTGGCTTCTTCTGCAGTGTGGTGCTGCCAAAGGACTTTCACTAAGGGAATCGTCCTTGATCTTAGTACTTTCTGTAGTGCTGCCAAAGGACTTTCACTAAGGGAATCGTCTTTGATCATAGTACTTTCTCTTTTCTATCTAATATCCGAATCGGCTTCTCAACATATGAAATGTTCTCGTTGAGCTTCAACGGCTCATATCTAATTACATGTGCCGAGTCTGGGTGGTACTTCCGTAACATAGAGATGTGGAAGATGTTATGAATGCCTGCTAAGGGTCCAATGTAACGAGGACTTAGCTTACCTTTCTTCTCGAACCTCGTTATACCCTTGGAAGGAGAAACTCGCAAAAAAACTGATTCACCCACTGCGAACTCCAATGGTCAGCATAACTCTTTTATCTGCTCTGACCTGTTCGTAACCTCTCACAAATCAATTAGACGTCCTCATAGGCTTGTCTCACTAAATCGAGAGCAAATATTAGTCGGTCACCAACCTCTTCCCATCTAATAGGGGAATGACATCTATGGCCATACAAGGCTGCATATGGTGCCATCCTGATGCTCGAATGATAACTGTTATTATATGCGAACTCTACGAGTTGCAAATGGTCATCCCAGGAGCCTCCAAAATCCAATGTACACACCTTCAACATGTTCTCCAGGGTCTGTATCATCCTCTCTGAGTGACCTTCTGTCTGAGGATGGAAGGCTGTACTGAAACTCAGTTGGGTCCCTATCGTTTCCTGAAAATGATCCCAAAAGTGGGAAGTGAAGCGGGCATCCCTATCAGAAACAACTCTTACTAGAACACCATGTAACCTCACTATCTCGCGCACGTATAGTTCCCGTCAGTGTACTCAGAGTATCGGTGGCTCTCATAGTTAGGAAGTGTGCCGACTTCGTCAATCTATCCACTATCACCCAAATCGCATCGTGTTTCCTGTGAGTCCTAGGTAAGCCTATCACTAAGTCCATAGTGACATGCTCCCATTTCCAAGTCGGTATAGGTAGAGGTTGCAATAGCCTTGCAGGATTCTGATGCTCTACCTTCACTTGTTGACAGACGAGACACTTTGCCACATATTAAACCACTTCTCTCTTCATTCCGACCACCAATACACTCTCCGAAGGTTTTGATACATCTTGTTACTTCCCGGATGCAGTGTATACTTCGTCGAATGAGCCTCTGACAAAAGTAAACTCTTTATCTCTGGATCATTGGGAACAAATGTTCTACCCCTAAACTTCAGCAAGCCATCAGAACTCATCTCAAAACCAATCTCTGTACCCCTCTATATCTGCCAGATAATATCACTGCATTGCTGATCAATCTGCTGAGCCTGCTGGATACGATCCACCAAATCTGGTTCCAATCGTAGGCTAGCTACCATAAAGCCACTATCAGTATCAGGCGGGGTCACATTCAAACTGAGGCTCTCAAACTGTTCCACCAGCTCGTGTTCCCTGATCATCATATATGACACCAACCCGAGATTCTTCCTACTCAAGGCATCAGTAACTACATTTGCCTTACCCGAGTGGTACATGATTTCACAATCGTAATCCTTCAGAAGCTCAAGCCATCTTCTCTGTCTCATATTCAGCTCATTCTGTGAGAACAGATACTTAACGCTCTTATGATCCGTAAACATTTAAAACTTCTCACCATAGAGGTAGTGGCACCATATTTTCAAAGCGAACACCACGGTTGCCAACTCTAAATCTTGGATCAGGTAGTTCCTCTCATGATCCTTCAGCTGTTTAGATTCATAGGCGACTACCTTCCCATCTTGCATCAGTACACAACCCAGTCTTTGGTTTGATGCATCCATATATATAGAGAACCCTCCTGAGCTGGTAGGAATTGTGAGAATCTGAGCTATGGTCAACCGACGCTGAAGCTCCTGAAAACTCCTCTCACATGCCTCGTCCCACACAAACTCAACACCCTTCTACGTGAGATACATCAACGAAGCATCTAGTCTGAAGAAACCCTCAACAAATCTCTGATAATAACCTACCAATCCCAAAAAACTTCTAATCTCAGTAATTGTCCTTGGCTGTCCCCACTGAATAACTGCCTCAATCTTGGATGGATCTATTGATATCGCATCCTTCCACACAACATGGCCCAGAAATGAGATCTGCTCCAACAAAAAGTTGCACTTGCTGAGTTTGGCATATAACTCCTTCTCTCGGAGGGTTTGCAAAACTATTCTCAAATGCTGCTCATGATCTTCTCTGGACTTGGAATAAACCAATATATCATCGATAAACACAATCACAAATTTATCTAGGAATGGCCTAAATACATCGTTCATCAATGCCATAAATGCTGCGGGGGCATTCGTCAATCCGACTGGCATAACCAAGAACTCGTAATGGCCATAACGAGTACAAAATGTCGTCTTGGCTACATCTCCACTCTGTATCCTCAATTGATGGTACCCAAATCGCAGATCTATCTTAGAAAAGACTTGGGCTCCTCGGAGCTGATCCATTAGATCATCAATGCGTGGAAGGGGATACTTGTTCTTAATGGTAGCCTTATTCAACGACTGGTAGTCTATACATAGTCAGAGGTTCCATCCTTCTTCTTCACAAACAAAACTGGAGCTCCCAAGGTGAGACGCTCGATCTAATAAACCCCTTCTATAGCAACTCCTGTAATTGGTTCTTCAGCTCTTCCAACTCAATCGTAGCCATCCTATACGGTGGTCGAGATATCAGTTCAGTACCAGGTACCAACTCTATACAAAACTCCATTTCATGACTCGGTGGTAGTCCTGGTAGATCATCCGAAAAGACATCAGGAAGTTTTGCAACTACTGGAATGTCTCTCAATTTCGAATGGCCCTTATCTGCGTCAACCACGTATGCAATGAACCCTTTACATTTTTATTTCCACCGTTAGTAACATGATTCATCCTTATAATTAGACTCATTAATTCTAACGTAGAGGTTTATCCATTTTACTTATAATAAACATTACTTCCATTACTTCTCAAAGAAATTTTACAATACATTTTTCGGGAAACTTACGGTAACACTATCTACCCCTACAAACGTTACCGTCTTAGAAAAATAATCTGAAACAACCCAATTTGTAGCCAACCAATCCATTCTTAAAATTACATTAAACTCATTCATATTCAGCAGAATAAGATCGGCTGTCATCTCTTCCCCTTATCTTTCACCTACAATCCCTATATAAATACTCAGTCAACTGACTGTCATTCATGAGCATAGAAATCATTAACATTCTATCCAATGATGTAGGCTTAACATATTTGGACAACTTACATGCGAATGAGGGCGATAGAAAATGTGTGGCACTAGGATCAAATAACGCAAATGCTTCTAAGTCAAAAATTAGGATATTACTTTTAATCACATCAGCTGATGCATCTGTTGTGTCTTGATCTAGTGCATGCACTCGCCCTCTGTCGATAACTTGCTTCCCCTTCTCTGCGGCTGTGGCTTTCCTCTTCGGACTAGAAGCCTCAGCAAGAGCTCTTTCTAACTCTTTGCCGTTCTGTGGGGCAGTCTCTGTCACCTCAGGGAAATCCCATACAAAATGCCCTGGCTTCCCACAACGATAGTACACTACCGAAGACATCGGATAGGGCCTGTTACCATGATATCTGCCGCATCTCCTACACTACTCGGTAGTCGGTCATGTCCCTCCAATAACTACACCTCTCGGTGGAGGTGCTAAAGCTGGATATATGTCAAGACCTAAAACTACCCAATAATCAGAGTAAATTATTTTTTCTTTCATACTTACCTGTCCTCTGATCGTGGCCACACTCCATTAACAATTGGGTTGTGCGTCAATGCCAGTCCCACCATTCATTTACCATATAACTTAATTCCTTATTAAAGGAAAGATAAACCCATGAGTTTTTCATTGATTTATATCCCATTCATTACATGTGTTTATAGTATCTATACATCCTCGAAAGTTACTTACAAATATGTTACTGTGCTATTCTTATTTAGATACAATGTGTAAAAGTGTATATACCTTAAATGATGGGTAGCAGCGGATATCAGGAATGCAGTACTCAGTCGTCGCAAACTCTACTGGAGGAAATCTGTGTAGGAAAATGAAAGGGGTGAGCACATCAAGCTCAGTAAGGCAATCCTACGAATAAATAGGTAACCATACTACCTACATAAACATGGTGCCATGCATAAACCACCCTTTCTCCACACATTTTAAAATAAATGTTATAATTCATGATGTCATGTAAAACAAGTTCGTATATGGATTTCAAAGAGCATGAAAAATTCAACATGCAACTCTTTTAAATCATTTCATTCTCATTAAAATTTCACAACACAGTCAGGATTCAACCCCTCCCTCGGGTGTTCCTAACTCACACAAAACCATGAAATCAAATGCTTTTCAAAGTAATAATAATATGCGATACAATAAATGTCATGTAAAACCAGTTTACATCATTCGTGGGTTTAAACAACATGGAAATAACATCATGCAAATTTTGTTTAAAACCCAATTTCATTCTCATCAAAATCATATCTCAGTCAAGATCCAACCCTTCCCTCGGGTGATCCAGACTCACACAAAATCCACTAAACGTGTTTCTCAAAAACATCAACATGTGAGACTAGGCAATAGATATATATATCTTGGGCAAATAACTAGTACTATGGCCATATGTCCTTGTGATCCCACTGCTACACGGATCCTAGTGTCCGGGGTCTCACCACAATCGGGGACCACCCCGGGAGGTGGGTCAGTCCATCCCGTCGGCCCTGTCCGATCACTCACATCCGAAGATGCCACTCGCATTCAAAAATACCACGCATCCGAAGATGCCACATAATCAATCGCAGCACGGTACAACGTACTCCATGCTACTCGCATGGTACAACGTACTCCGTAGACCCATATCTCATATCCATACTCATGCCCTGTCTCAAAACGCACATGCAAGCCTATTTAATCAGCGTGACACACAGTCTACCCGATGCTCCAAGCACGGTTAATCGCATGTTCTCATAAAACCAGTGCGAGCGATGCTCCAGCACTCTCATAAAATCAAGGAAAATCTCGTGTGAGCCAAGCTCCAGCACGCATTTCATAAAATCTCATAAGAATAGTGCGAGCTAAGCTCCAGAACTTTGTCAAAATCATGTAAAACTAGTGCGAGCTAGGCTCCAGCACTCTGTTATAACAATTCAAGTGAAAATCTGGTGTGAGTTAGACTCTAGCACCCTGTCACAAATATCATATGAAAATCTGGTGTGAGTTAGACTCCAGCACCAATGCATGTAAAACTCTAGTGTGAGCTCTTGCTCCAACACTAATGCATGCATCACACAAATCAAAACTCGTGCGAGCTGAGATCTAGCACGTCACATTTTCATATAATCACGTAGGCGGTTACATTTCTCAAATCAATTTTAAAGAAAATCAACATTGATTAAAGTTATGCAATGCTATGCATTTTATTTAAACGTTAGCCAGCCTACCCATGCATGTGTTAAACCACCTTAAAAACAAGCAAGAACCTCTTGTTCTTGCTCCTCCCAACTTTTCCTAATTTTGGAAATTTTACCCTTCACAAGGGTATTTTGGTCATTTGCCCATCCGGGCACTAAAAATTTTATCTGAAATCTAGACCCTTCAAACAATTTAAGAGACTGCAATTGAAGTTAAAATTGCGTAAAGCTACCTCTAGCAGTCCGTAAAATTTCCTTACCTGGAATCACGCGCGAGCTTATCATATCTCGACTGTACTAAGCCTCTCAGTCTAATTCGCTCCAAACCAAATCGACGGAGCTGCATATAATCACGTATTTGGGTCAGTTCTAATATACTTATCAGTATTTCACTTATACTGATCGAATCTAAAACATTGGGCCCATTTACTTGATTAGGCCCGATTGCATCTTAATGGGCCTCAACCCATTTCCAGCCCGTTTCCACTTATTAAATCCCTTCTTGGGGTCTATTGGGCTCTCAATACCCATTAGGCTTCATTCCAAACTCTTTGGATAGCCCGTATATCATTTACGACAATTAATTCAAAAATCTCAATATAATTCACTAAATGTGGAATTTAATCCGTAATTCGTAAAATAAATCTTTAATACGCGAATAATTACATAAATTGTCGTAAATGAGCTTTACTTACCTGAGATTATGCTATGGTGTGCAAATCGAAGTTCAATCGGGCTCATGTACACTATTTATCGTCGAACTGCACAATTTTATAATTAATTTCGGGTTAATTTCCGATCAAATATAATTTAAATAAATTTCCCAAAAATCAAATTGGTCAATTTTGACGTCTTACCAACTTACCCGAAGTTCGATGTATCCCCGAAGATTCTTCCCCTTTTTCCTTCTATTTTTCTTCCTTTTTTCCTCTCTTTCTTGGTTAAACCGGTTCGGTCCGGTTCAGCCCGATTCAGACCGATCCGATTCAATCGGTTTAGTCAGGTTCGGTCAGTTCGGGGCTTCGTCGGCCTGTTCTTGATGACTTCTACCACCAGAAACTCTGCGGAATCATACGGTGCATGAATCTGGTCTCGGTTTCACCATGGTTTGCTGAAAAGTGGTCGGTCCGGCCTGCTCTCTCCTCGTCGGCAGTGCCTCTTTCTTCCCGCGTCGTTCGGCGTCGTTCCTCGTCGATCTGTGCCTGGATCGGCACCGCTGTCACCCCCTCTGGCAGTTGGCGAGTTGCTCCTCCTACCTCTGGTCGTCGATCGTCTCGATTTTCTCTCTTTCCCTCACTTTCTCTCTCTTTCCTCTCTCTCTCATCGACTGCGCCTCTCCCTCTGCCACGTCGGCAAGGCTCGGCCGCCTCTCTCGTCTGGCTTCGTCAATGGCCTCCATCGGTGGCTCGGGCTGAGTGGCTCTCTGCTTCTACTTGTTTCCTTTGTTTCCTTCAAAATCGTGAAATTACGATTTTGAGTTTTTTTATATTTATTTATTTATTATAGTATTGTTTTATAATTTATTTTATTATTATTATATTCATTAAAATAATATAAAATTACAAAATATCCACCAAAATTATATTTTATTTAATTAATTTATTGTGTTTTAACACGTTTTTCGGTATATTTTCTCCGTATTTTTTGGGATATCGTCCCGAGTGAATTTTTGATAAATCGTTATAATTTCGGATCTTAATCAATTGGACTTGAAATTTGATAATTTCCTTGTTATTGATCAAGATATCCTAAATCCTTGTTTTTATTTAAAATTTTCTTATCGAATTTATACCGAGTTTCGATCTTTTAACCATTTTACCCTTCTACAAGTTCGGGACCAATTTCGACCGACTTTCCTTCTTGAACCCACTATAATTTCTCATTTAAAAATTCGTATCTCTATCCGGGCTATTCAAATCTCATAAATTTAATTTGAAATTTCTTAAATGTCCGTTTTCAGATTTTACGTACGTTCGACTATTCCATTCATATTTATATGATCAAAATCATCTATCTTATGATTCTATTAACATATACAATAAAAATCGGGTCTTACATAATCTCCCCCACTTAAGAAATTTGGTCCTCCAAATTAGAACCAAGTTAGTCTGTAAATAACTCCGGATACTTCACACGTATCATACTCTTACTCTCTAGCTACTATTTAAATTCCTCCGAAGTGTAATACTACCGAAAGACTTTTATTTAGGGAGATCATCTTAAACCTTGACACTTTCTCATTCCTGTTAAATGCCCGAATCGATTTTTCAACATACGTTATACTTTCATTGAACTTCAACAGCTCATAACCGATCACATATGCTGGGTCCGGATAGTATTTTCGAAACATCTAAAGATGGGATACATTGTGGATGCCTACTAATTCAGGTGGTAACGCCAACCTACAGGCTTTATCTCTCACTTTGTCCAATGTCTCAAAGGATTCAATCTAACGAAACTCAATTTGCCTTTTTATTGAATCTCGTTATGTCCAGAGGGCATGTAACTTCCAACAATACTAATTTACCCTCGGTGAATTCCAGTGGTTTTCTGTCTCTTGTCAGCATAGCTTTTCTGACTTCTCTGAGGTGTTCTTAATCTCTCACAAAATGTCCTCAGAGGTTTGTCATACCAATTCGGGAGTAATTATCTATCTGTCACCCACTTCTTGTTTTATCCAAGTCGGGGAACAACCCCTACGACCATACAATGCCTCATATAAAGTCATCCCGATACTCAAGTGATAACTGTCATTAGTTACGAATTCGGTTAGAAACAGTTGATCATCCCAGGAGCTTATAAAATCAATGGCACACGCTCTCATCCTATCCTCCAGAGCCTATACAGTCCCCTCTGATTGACCATCTGTCTGAAGACGGAAAGCGGTGCTAACACTCAATCGGGTTCCCATAGCTTCCTGAAAAATATTCCCAGAAGTGGGAAGTGAAGCGAGAATACCTATATGATACAATACTCACTGGAATGCTACATAATGTTCCACAATTTTTCATACACATAAATCCGCCTACACACTCAGAGTATCTGAGGATTTCATAACCAAAAGGTGGGTAGACTTAGTCAATCTATCGACTATCACCCAGATAGCCTCGTGATTCATTCGGTTCCTCTGTATCCCATCACAATATCCATAGTAACTTGCTCCCATTTTCGTGTCGATATAGGTAAAGGCTATAATAATCCTGCAAATGTCTATTGCTCTACCTTAATCTGCTGACATATGAGACACTTCTCCACAATCTCTACAATATCTCTTTTCATACCTGACCACCCATACACTTTTTAGAGATTCTGATATATTTATTAGTTCTCGGATGCACTGTATATCCTGAAGAGTAAGCTTCTGACAATAACACTATCTCATCTACTGTGGTCCTAGGGAGCACTTATACTGTCTCTGAACCTCAGTAAGCTATCATCAATCTCTGTGAACTCTGTCACTGTACCCATCTGAATCTGACCCACACTATCACACCATGCCGATCATCACGCTAAGCCTGTAAAATCTGATCACTCAATTTCGGTGCTAATCTCAGGCTAGCTGTCACACAATTCACTATCATCATCAGAAGGATCACATCACTATTGAGGTTCACAACTGCTCTAGCAGCTCACGCTCCCTAACCATCATATGTAATACCATCCCGAGGCTCTTTCTGCTCAAGGCATCGGCCATCACATTAGCCTTTCCTGGGTGGTACAATTTCCACAATCATAATCCTTCAGAAGCTCTAACCCACTATGTTATCTCGTATTTTACTCTTTCCGTGAAAACAGATACTCGAGGCTTTTTATGATTAGTGCATACCCAAAATTTCTCACCGTGTACATAGTAGTGCCACATACTCAATACAAACACTACCACTGCCAACTTTTAAATCATGGGTCAGATAGTTTCTTTTATGATCCTTGAGTTGTCTGGATCCATAATTGACTATCTTCCCATTTTGCATCAATACACAGCCCACTCATTATTTTGAGGTATCCATATACACTGAGAAACCTCTTGAGCTATTGGGTATGGTGAAAATAATCACGGTGGTCAGTTCATACTTCAATACAATAAAACTCATCGAAGCTACTTTCATACTTATCATCCCACTCGTATGCAATCTTTTTCTGAATGAGATGTGTCAACTGAATAGCCCATTTCTAGAAACTCTCAACAAACCATCTGTAAAAACAATTTCCAATTGTTGTTTATAATTTTCCCTGGACTTTAAATACACCTAAAATATCATCAATAAGGATGATAACAAATCGGTCCAGGTAAACTTTAAATACCTCATCATAGTTAAGTTCCACTAAATATTTCAATCACCCATATCCTTGACCTATGTACTCATAAATGTATAATGTCATCTCGAAATCGCTTCCGTTCAAGATACTAACCCGCGTCATTTCCTTTTTCTTATATTAACAGCTTTTATAAAATTTTAATTTCTTAAATCTTCATGATTAACCGAATTCTATATTTCTTTATCATACCAGTAAAGGTACCCTAATTTTAAATATATATTACGACTGTCGACTTCAATTTATAGGTTATGTGTACTTCTAGACGCTGTCAAGTCTTTAGGTGGGGAGGTATTTTGAAATACCTTTATTAACCCTCAGACTTGACCACATGAACTGGTTATGGATATATCCATCCCTTATCTTTGGTCACAATTCATATTCACTACATATCTCTTGATCTAAATTACTTCACATATCAAAGATATTCTTACCTTGCATATGCCTCTTATTCCAATATATCTTGTATTCAGGATCTATCACATCTCCAAGCTTATCTCCTTTCGTATATCACTTATAACAAAACTCTTTCATTACTTATTAAAACTTACAGTATACTTTTTCAGGGGTAACCATATCACTATCTTAGGATAGAAATTTGAACAGCATAGTTTACAACCGAGCAATGTATTCTCAAATATTACTTCAATTTATTCATATTCCATTGAATAAAATCGGTTGACTTATACATCTGCCCCCGTTTTCGACTTATAATCTCTTTATAATTATTCCGTTAGTTAACCCTCCTTCATTGGAATGCTAACTATCAGCATTGTGCCCAAGGGTGTAGGCATTGACGTCTTTTACTAACTTATATGCAAATGAAGACGGTATGAATAAATGTGTGGCACCAGGATCAATTAACACAATTGCTTCTTTATTCACAATCAGGGTGGTATCTTCCACCACATCGGATGAAACATCAATAGTGTCCTGGTCCAAGGCATACACTCGCCCTCATCCAATAGCTTACTTTCCCTTTCTCTTTTGCTGTGGCCTCCTTTTTTCGATGCAGGGATATTAATAGGGTTTTCTCTGTCTCTTTGCCCTTATGTTGGGCAGTCTCACCCAACTCTGAGCAATCATTAAATAAATGGCCCGTCGTACCACACTTAACGCCTATTTTAGTCAATAAAGTGTAGGTGTAGGCCCTACTTCCGTGGTGTCTACCACACATCCTACAGTGATCCGTAACAGGTTGGGGTCCTCCAATCATAATACCCCTCAAAAGTGCTGAAATTGGATACACTGGGGCCTTACCAATCATCTTACCCCGTGACTCGTCAACTCTAATCTTTTACCGAACTACCTTTTTTCTGTTCTGACATCTCTGTCATTCTCTATTCTGGCCCTTACTACCTTTCCCAATCTCAAAGGCATGCAACACATGATCTTATTCACACAACTGTAGTCTGTGCACTGCCTTGGCGTAGGTAGTGATATCTAACGGGGCCAATCAGACTCTAATTGGCAATCTGAGCCCTTCCATGAACTTTTGGGCTTTTCCACTCTCACTGCCCATAGTGTCGGGGTAATACCTACCTAGGAATATAACTGAGGTTCATACTCGTCAACCAACCAATTCCTCTGGGTCAGAGTAAGGAATTTTATCTATAATTTGCTTTAAGCAGTATTCGGGATATTTTGTCACCGAAATAAATCGAAAATATTTCTCATGTCAGCTCTGGATGTCTAACTCTTAAGATGGGTCGAGCAGACTTCCACCAATACTCCGACTTGCCCTCAAATCCCATGCATACTCTGAGCAATTAGCTCCCAAAATAGTCTCCACACTCCGCTCCAACCTTGCGAAGCGTATCTCAAGACTGTCCGATCTCTCTGTCGGACTCTGTAGGGCATGATCAACATCAGCCACCATTTTAATCTCATCCTGGTTCTCACAGGTCGACTCAGCACGACTAACAGGCTCAAGCCTATCTCTACGACCTATGCCTCGTGCTCTACCTCCTCTACCGCTACTAATATTAGGCATAATGCCTATATTCCTGCATTCTCAACCATTTCTTAGTTACAACTCATCTCGATATACACTATTATATCTAACCAAACATAGTAACACGGGAATGTAATTTCCTAATTACTGACACTGACACACATCAGACCAATTTCGCTCATATACCACCATTTGTTACGACCCAAAACTATCTAAAAATCAGAGTTAAATTTTTTTTTCATACCTACCTGTCCTCTGATCGTGACCACACTCCACTAACAATTGGGTTGTGCGTCAATGCCAGTCCCACCATTCATTTACCATATAACTTAATTCCTTATTAAAGGAAAGATAAACTAGTGAGTTTTTCATTGATTTCTATCCCATTCATTTACATGTGTTTACAGTATCTATACATCCCCGAAAGTTACTTACAAACATGTTACTGTGGTATTCTTATTTAGATACAATATGTAAAAGTGTATATACCTTAAATGATGGGCAGCAGCGGATATCAGGAATGCAGTACTCAGTCGTCGCAAAGTCTACTAGAGGAAATCTGTGTAGGAAAATGAAAGGGGTGAGCACATCAAACTCAGTAAGGTAATCCTACGAATAAGTAGGTAACCATACTACCTACATGAACGTGGTGCCATGCATAAACTACCCTTTCTCCACACATTTCAAAATAGATGTTATAATTCATGATGTCATGTAAAACAAGTTCGCATGTGGATTTCAAAGAGCATGAAAAATTCAACATGCAACTCTTTTAAATCATTTCATTCTCATTAAAATTTCACAACACAGCCAGGACTCAACCCCTCCCTCGAGTGTTCCTGACTCACACCAAACCATGAAATCAAATGCTTTTCAAAGCAATAATAATATGCGACACATTGAATGTCATGTAAAACCATTTTACATCATTCGTGGGTTTAAATAGCATGGAAATAACATCATGCAAATTTAGTTTAAAACCCAATTTCATTCTCATCAAAATCATATCTCAGTCAGGATCCAACCCCGACCTCGGGTGATCCAAACTCACATAAAATTCACAAAACGTGTTTCTCAAAAACATCAACATGCGAGACTAGGCAATAGATATATATATATCTCGAGAAAATAACTAGGACTATGGTCATATGTCCTTGTGATCCCACTGCTACACGGATCCTAGTGTGTGGGGTCTTACCACAATTGTGGACCGCCCCGAGAGGTGGGTCAGTCCATCTCATCGGCCCTGTCCGATCACTAGCATCCGAAGATGCCACTCTCATCCGAAAATGCCACACATCCGAAGATGCCACATAATAAATCTCAGTACGGTACAGCGTAGTCCATGCTACTTGCACGGTACAATGTACTCCATCTAACTCCAGCACCAATGCATGTAAAACTCTAGTGTGAGCTCTTGCTCCAACACTAATGCATGCATCACACAAATCAAAACTCATGCGAGCTGAGATCTAGCACGTCACATTTTCATAAAATCACGTAGGCGGCTACATTTCTCAAATCTATTTTAGAGAAAATCAACATTGATTAAAGTTATGCAATGCTGTGCATTTTATTTAAAAGTTAGCCAGCCTACCGAGGCATGTGTCAAACCACATCAAAAACAAGCAAGAACCTCTTATCTTGCTCCTCCCAACTTTTCCTAATTTTAGAAATGTTACCCTTCACAAGGGTATTTTGGTCATTTCCCCATTCGGGCACTAAAAATTTAATCTGAAATCTAGACCCTCCAGACAATTGAAGAGACTGCAATTGAAGTTGAAATTGCGTAAAGCTACCTGTAGCAATCTGTAAAATTTCCTTACCTGGAATCACGCGCGAGCTTATCCTGTCTCGATTGTACCAGGTCTCTCAATCCAATTCGCTCCAAACCAAGTCTACGGAGCTGCATATAACCACGTATTTAGGTAAGTTCTAATATACTTATCAGTATTTCACTTATACTGATCGAATCTAAAACACTGGACCCGTTTTACTTGATTGGGCCCGATTGCATCTTAATGGGCCTCGACCCATTTCCAGCCCGTTTTCACTTATTAAATCCCTTCTTGGGGTCTATTGGGCTCTCAATACCCATTGGGCTTCATTCCAAACTCTTTGGATAGCCCGTATATCATTTAATGACAATTAATTCAAAATTCCCAATATAATTCACTAAATGTGGAATTTAATCCGTAATTCGTAAAATAAATCTTTAATATGCAAATAATTATATAAATTGTCATAAATGAGCTTTACTTACCTGAGATTATGTGATGGTGTGCAAATCAAAGTTCGATCTGGCTCACGTACATTATTTATCGTCGAACTGCACAATTTTATATTTAATTCTGGGTTAATTTTCGATCAAATATAATTTAAATAAATTTTCCAAAAATCAAATCGGTTAATTTTGACCTCTTACCGACTTACCCGAAGTCCAATGTATCCCCGAAAATTCTTCCCTTTTTTTTTCTCTTTTTCTTCCTTTTTTCCTCTCTTTCTTGGCTGAACCGGTTCAGTCCAGTTCAACCCGATTTAGATCGGTCCGGTTCAACTGGTTCAGTCCGGTTTGGCCGGTTCGAGGCTTCGTCAGCCGATTCTTCGTTGGCTTCCACCAGCAGCAGCTCCGTGAGATCGTCCAGTGCATGAATCTGGTCTCGGTTTCACCATGGCTTGCGGGAAAGTGGCCGGTCTAGCCTATTCTCTCCTCACCGACGGTGCCTCTTTCTTCCCGCGCCATTCGGCGCCGTTCCTCACCGATCCGTGCCTGGATCGGCGCCGCTATCACCCCCTCTGGCCGGTGGTGAGTCGTTCCTCCTTCCTCCAATCACCGATAGTCTCGATTTTCTCTCTTTCCCTCACTTTCTCTCTCTTTCCTATTTCTCTCTCTCGCCGACCGCGCCTCTCCTCCCTCTGACACTCCGACGAGGCTCGACCGCCTCTCTCGTCTGGCTTCCTCGGTGGCCTCTGTTGGCGGCTTGGGCTGAGGGGCTCTCGACTTCTACTTGTTTCCTTTGTTTCCTTCAGAATAGAGAAATTGCGATTCTGAGTTTTTTTTATATTTATTTATTTATTATATTATTATTTTATAATTTATTTTATTATTATTATATTCATTAAAATAATATAAAATTACAAAATATCCACCAAAAATTATATTTATTTTATTTAATTTATTTAATTAATTTATTATATTTTAACCTATTTTTCGGTATATTTTCTTCGTATTTTTTGGGTTATTATCCCGAGTGAATTTTTTATAAATCTTTATAATTCTGGATCTTGATCAATTGGACTCGAAATTTGATAATTTCCTCGTTATTGATCAAGATATCCTAAATCCTTGTTTTTAATTAAAATTTTCTTATCGAATTTATATCGGGTTTCGATCTTTTGATCGTTTTACCCTTCTACACGTTCGGGACCAATTTCGGCCAACTTTCCTTCTTGAACCCACTATAACTTCTCATTTAAAAATTCGTATCTCTGTCCGGACCATTCAAATCTCATAAATTTAATTTAAAATTCCTTAACTCTCTATTTTCGGATTTTACGTACGTTCAACTGTTCCATTCATATTTATATGATCAAAATCATCTGTCTTATGATTCCATTAACATATACAATAAAAATTGGGTCTTACAATATACTTGAGGCTTCACCGTCCTCTCTTGTACCTCCTCAATCCGAGGTCTCTTATCTGACATTCTTTGACCTCTTCTCCTCATCAGTCTATCCATTCCGAATCTCTTTCGGTCCCTATCTTTACCTCTACTGATCTTTCCAAACTCGGAGGCATTTTGCTCAATGTCTTGCTCACAAAACTGCGCTCTGTGCATAGCCTCCTCATATGTCGGGATATCAAATGGGACCAATGATCTGATGACAGGCCTCAATCCATCAATGAACTTTCTCACTTTCCTCGTCTCACTGCCCATCGTATCCGGGTCGTACCTGCCCATGGATATAAACCTCGTCTCATACTCATCTATAGATCTGTTCCCCTGAGTCAACCTAATAAACTCCATCTATAACTTCCTCTGAGCAGTATTTGGAACATACTACCTTCGAAAGGCCTCCAAAAATACCTCCCATGTGATATCAGAATGTCGAGCACTCCCTGGTGGACTTCCACAAAGGCTCTGCCGCTCCTTTCAACATGAATACGGTGAAAGCGACCATCTCTGTAGTGGTACACTTAAAGAACCCATATAACTTCTTAATCTCACTCACCCAATCCTCAGCAACCACAGGGCCCTTCACCCCACTGAATGATGGCGGTCTAAATTTCTGAAATTGCCGTAATCTCTCCAAATCACAACCATAAATCCACACTCTACTACTCTACTGTGGAGCAACAGGTGATGCTGTATCCTGAACTGGTGGGGGTGTATATGTCACTTGTGGCATCTGTGCTGGCTGTGTAGCCGTATCTGTAGCAACTGTCGGTCCAGTAGCTTTGGTAGCTAGGCCTTGTCTCTCCCCAGCTCCATACATAAACTGAGCAACAAGCTCCATAATAGTCTCCAAACTTCGCTCCAACCTAGCGAAGCGTACCTCAATATCCTCTGACCTCTCAGTAGGCTTCTGCGAGATCTGACTAGTCTGCAACTCTACACGGCTTTCAGGCCTCCCTCTACGGGCCCTAGCATGCGCCCTCGCCCCCTACCACTGCGTGTGACAAGCATGATGCCTAAATTCCTACATCCATAATTATTCATTAGTCTAACCCATCAGATATACAAATTTATATCTAAATAGAGTATATCAATTTAGAGATGTAAATTCTCTTTTTACTAACTCCGACTCATATCAGATCAACTCCGCTCTAATACCAATCTCTATCATGACCCTCGTCATCCAAAATCACTAAAAAAATTTCGCATTTATTCATTTAATTTACCCTATCATGAACAGTTTCCCACACCAAACAGTCGAGCTATGATTCAAAGCCAGTTATCTCTTACCATACACGATATCGTATAACATTTATATTCAATAACTGTAGACACTTATATTGCTTACATTAACTTCAATACTTAATATATGTCTACAAATGTTTACATCCCCCAAATTTACATTTTCAAAAATATTGTTGCGCTGTACTTATTTAGATACAAAATGACATTAATGTGTATACCTCTCAGTGATGGGCAGTAGCGGACACTAGGAGTGCAGGTCTTTGCTCGCTCTCAACCACTATGGATGCTCTGTGGGGATGGAAAATGCAAGGGTGAGCAACCACACGCTCAGTAAGAAAATCATGTAAGCAGGTAGACAGCTACACTATGTACGTACTTATAATGACATGAGATCAAAATCATTTATATCTTGAGCATGAGGTAGATCAAAACCATGCCACATGAACATGTACATAGTATATGAAAAACTCATAAAACAAGCATGATATCAAATTGAAAATCAAACATATAAAACATCTCATGCTCGTCATATCGAAACTCAACAAAATTCATTTAAGTCAAATCTAATCCCGCTTTTTGAGAATACCCAGTGTATAAAATCACATTTCCTTTTTACAAAACCAATTCACGGGTGTCACCCCTCATTTGGGTCTACCCCAAGTCTATCAATAAAACATAATATCAAGTGAGGAATGTAGGTTACATTTCGGAAGTAAATTGGGGATAATGACCATATATATAAATCCCTGTGATCCCAGGCTACAAGGATCCCAGTGTGCGGGGCATCACAACAGCAACGAGGGGTGAGGTCAACCCTACTCGTGCAATAACTCAACTAATTAGTCATCAAGACTACACGGTACAATGTACTCCATGTGACATACTTGGTACAACATACTCCGTGGACCTACAAGGTCTGAGGGTGCCTGCCATAGGTCTTAACCCACATCATTGTCAGGGGTGCCTGCCATAGGACTTAGCCCCACCATGGTTCGAGGTGCCTGCCATAGGTCTTAGCTGCCCTATACCATGTCGGTAACCATTTCATGTCTCAAAACACACGTGCGTTACATCATCTCACTGTGACACACGGTCTACAGGATTTTCTATAAAACATGTGAAATCTTCGTACGAGCAAAGCTCCAGTACAACTTTCATGCACAGTAAACCAATAAAACTAGTGTGAGCAGAGCTTCATTATTATCAGTATAAATCAAAGCACTTCATTTTGGTAAAAACATTAAATTCATGGAAATCCATGCATTTTTTTATCCTTACTACCCCTTTCATTAAATTCCTACCAAAGTAAAACTTATATTTCCTTCCTTATTTTTGGAACCTATCACAAAAATTCTTAATGCATTATTAGATAATAGGTAAAATTTGTGCCCTATAATTCCCCTTAAAATACGAATAGCCACCTCTAGGCACTTACAAAACCCCTTTACCTCGAATCACGTCGAGCGTAGTACAAGTTCCACCACTGAAAGCTCGTTCAATCCAACTTGCTCCTAATCTGGTCTCTGGAGCTGCAAACATTCATCAATCACTTCGTCATAATTGATACATCGTATCAGACCTTATAGTGTTAAGCTTGATCCTCTTTCACGTTCGGCAAACATTGTGTTGTTCCTAATAAATTTAGCTAGTAACTCACCTAGTTATCAAATCGGGCACTTGTTTTGCATGCTTAAACCTTAGTTCCTCCATTCATTCATGCACATTTCATCACCTTGTCCACTCCTATAAATTTGATTCCACATAACCATCTCAATGTCATGTATATAACATTATTAACACCTTAGTATAACTCATTTATCATCAACTCAACCATATTATATCTTCTCACACTAAACTTATTCTAGGTTATGCTTGATTCATCACATTCTAGGTGTTTCCAACCAATGATATACATATCAATCTACTCCTAACAACATCTTATTATACATATTTAGAGTTGGTGTATCGAGAACTCACCTAGCTTGACTTTTCCCTTGTCTGAACTTGGAGGATCCTTTTTGCTCCTACAATCCAACTAGTTGAGTTTTGATTCTAAGGTATGTTGTTCTCCTCCTTAAAATGAACAACTTTGGCTCTAATGGCTTTTTTCCAATTCTTTTTGGAAGGGAAGGTATTCTAGAGAGAGAAAGCTTGATATTTGGGTTAAAAAATTGAGGGGAAATGTTTAATTTACGAAAGAATGAAGTTTTTTTGTCGAGTTTTTATTGATTGAGAGTGATGAGATCGATCTTCTAAGGTAGGAGATGATATTTCTTTGGTTTTAGCCATCGAATTCTCAGGTTTTGGAAGAGGGAGATCTATCTGCTCATTGGGGAGAGATCGATCTTGGCTTGGCAGAATCAAATGGAGATCGATCTGCACCTAATAGGGGATTCATCGCTGCTACGTAGAGGAAAATATAGATCGATCTACTCATGGGGGAGATCGATCTGACCTTGGCGCATTCACTTGAAAATGTTTCTGCTTGAACAAGGGATCGATTTGCCTTGAATAGGAGATCGATCTGGCCTTTGTCTGAGGCATTTCGTGCTCCATTTTTCCAGATTTTCCAAGGGAGAACTTGTGTTCGATTGCCTCACTAGTCATTCTGCAATCTATTCATACTTCAAGCATGGAAAAGCTTATTTCCTATAAGTTTCGTGTTATGGAAATTGTGTGTATTGCTGGGAAATCAGAATGGATACATAAATTTGCAATCTATGCTTTATCATCTCGTGTTTTAAGTCCTTATCTCCAGTTCAGATGCTTTAAGTTCTATTTGTTTAGTTTGTGGCCATGTCAGCCCTTATTTAACCTTTACATGCATCCACGATGTCACGACCCAAATTACCTAAAAATCAGAGTAAATTTTTTACCTTTTCATTTATTATTTTATTCTTACCTTTCTCTCATCGTGACCATCCTACAAACAGTTGGGCTATGATTCGGTGTTAGTCACCTCTCACCTATTTACCATTCCATTTCCATAATCACATTCATATATCAGGATTTACTATCCCTTGACTTTAACTAAATACATAAACAATGGTATTTATAACTCTACATCGTCGACATGATATCCGTTTACAGTACTATGCATTTACATATTTAGATACAAAACTATACAAATGTGTATACCTGTCTCTCGATGAGACGCAGCAGATACCAAAGATGCAAGTCCTCAGCCGCGCTCAAACTACTGAAAGTACTCTGAAAAGAGGGAAAAATAAGAGGGGTGAGCAAACCACATGCTCAGTAAGGCAATTATGCAAGCAAGTAGATAGCTCCACTATCTACATGCTCATAAAGTCATGCCCTAAAATCCATTTCTTTTCGTTAAAAGCTTACACACAAGATCATGCATATTTCAATGCCATAGTTTATCAAAACTATTTGTGCATATAGAAATCGTGTAATTTACACATCAAATGCATTTTACGTGATATCATTAAATCATACTTAGCATGAGGTAAATCAAGATCATGCCATGTAAAACAAATCATGAGAAACAATTCTTTTCATGAATTTATCATTAACGCATGGAAAACTCATCATGCTACTGCATTCAAATCACTTTATTAAACTACAGAATAAAATAACCCCATCTGGGTCAATTATCTCATAAATAAATATCAAATTCATAAAACAATTCTTTATAAAATTCTGTCACAAAATCACCCTTCTTTTAGGGTAACATGTCATAAAATCATCTGAAATCTAGCATCACAGTAGAAAATCATAAAATCGGGGGCCTAACCCCTCCCTCGGGTCTACCCTGGTCTATCGAGACCACAAGTTATATCATGTGAGACATGTAGGTGACTATATCAGTAACAACAATGACTATGGCCATAAACTAGTGATCCCTGGCAACACGATACCTAGTGTGCGAGGTATCACACCTGAAACAGAGGTGGGTCAATCTTGTCGCCAGAACAACATAACATCAGGATTGCGAGGGCAAGGCTTGCTGCCTCGTGGCTAATGCCACTCCACTCCAACAATCCCCACAGTACAGCGTACTCTACGTGACATACACGGTACAACGTACTCCGTGAACCCGATCTCAGTCAGGGGTGCCTGCAATAGGTCTTATCCACCCATACCATCTCTGTCTCAGTATGCACGTGTAGGCATATCATCTCACTGTGACACAGTCTACAGGAGGCTCTAACACGGCTATATGCATGTCATATAATTCCCTGTGCGAGTGAAGCTCTAGCACGGCTCCATGCATATTCATGATATCTGAAAATCTCGTGCGACCGAAGCTCTAACACGGTTTCATAAAAATTGGTAAAATCTGCGTATGAGTAGCCTTCCAATACGACTTTAAAATGAGTTATGAATTCATGTAAAACTTCGTGCGAGCAAGCTCTAGCATGGTGTTATGCATCAATAAATCAAATCTCATGCGAGTTACACTCCAGCACGGCTTCATACAATTAAATCAATTAAATCACGTACGTGCAAGGCTCCAGTATGGCTTTTATGCAATTATCATATCAAAACAAGATACGAGCTAAGCTCTAGCACCTCTCATGCATTTCACAATAATAAAAATCAGTGTGAGTAACCGCTTTAGCACATTTCATGCATATGATGTCACACAAGTCGGTACGAGCAACCGCTCAAGCATGTTTTATGCACACTCACAAACTCAGATATAGTGCGAGCTATGCGCCAGCACTATTTGTTTCCATATAAACTTGATAGTTGGCCCATTTTCCAAATAATTTTCATTTAAATCTTAATAACACTTACGTAGTGTTATCTTGTGAAATTTATGCAATTATTGGCCAATCTACCGATTTACTTTGATTAAAACCAAGAAAATTCCTTAAATAAGAAAATTCCTTAAATCATGCATTTCATGCATGTCATGCTTTCACCATCCTTAGGTGAATTCCCTCAATAAGGGTAAAATAGCCTCTTCCTATTTCGAGTCCTTGAAATCATTAATTTATTTCTGGGACCTTTATACATATTCAGTGTATACATACATATTCTGTGTATACAAAAGCTATTAAAATACGGGCAGCTACCTTTAGCTACTCACACAATTCCCTTACCTCATTTTTCTGTACAGTCTGACCTTTCACTGATTTCTCGTCATGCAGTCCGATTTGCTCTCAATCAAATCTCTAGAACTGCATATAAATATACATCAGGTCAAATACAATACAATTAATTGTATATCATATTTTCTAGGCTTAATTTAAATCATTGGGCCCGTTTACCCATATTGGGCCCGATTGTACCTTAATGGTCTTAATCGGCCTTAAGCCCGTTTTCCTCTTACTATTTACATTATTAAGGCCTATTGGGCTCATTGGGCCCCTCAGTATTTATTGAGTCTCGTTCTAAACTCTCGAATAGCTTATGAATTATTTACAACAATTTATCTTAAATTCCAAAATATAATTCATTTTATGTGAAATTTAAATCCGTAATTTATGCGATAAATTGCTAACACGTATAACAATGCAAATTGTCATAAATAAGGGTTACTTACTCGAGATTCCATGATAGTATGCAAATAGAGGTTGTCTCGAGCTCTCATTTGACGCCAATTATCGAGCTACACAATTTAATATTTTTTCGGGTAAATTTTCAGTCGAATATTAATCAAATTAAATATTTCAAAATTTAAATCGGTCAATTCGACTGCTTACCGACTTACCCGTAGCTCGATTGCATCACTTGGATTTTTCTCTAATTTTTCCTCTTTTTCTTTTTCCCTTTTTTTTCTTCTTTTTCCTGTTCTTTTTGGTTGAACCGGCCCGGTCTGGTTCAGCACACCGTCACTGCACTGAACCGGCCGTACCGGTTCAGGCTTCATTTTGCCATTTCGGCCCCGTCCGGTCTGTTCTCACCGTGATTCCGATGTCGTTCGGCTCGACTGCGCCTGGGCGTTCATCATCACGCCTTAGGTGGCATCGAATTGACGTCGATGGCCGTCGGTCCAGCCTTCTCTCCCGCGGCATCTCCTCTCGTTTCCAGCGTTCTCCAGCGTTTCCACAGCGCGTCACGGTCGATGGTGGTTCACCCGGTGTTGGGCTGCCTTCGTCGGCCCTCGCCTGGGGTTCCTGACCATCGGTGGTGGCTTGTCCGATGATTCCTCCTCGGTTCGCGCCTTTGTCTGCTTCTCTTTGTTTTCTGTTTCTTCAATTAGCGTTTTCGCGAAAATTTTCTTTTTTTTCTTTTTTTATTTATTTATCTATAATTTATTTTTTAATGTTATTTTATTCATTATTTTATTATTAAAAATCCAAAAATATCTTAAAAATTTATATTTTATTCATTTAACCAATTAAATGAATTTATCGGTCTTATTTCGTATTTTTTGTATATTTTTCGATTATTTTCGAGAAAATTTCCCAAGGTGAAAATTTTTGATTAATTCAAATAAATTCATATCTTGATCAATTTAACCCGAAATTTAATTATTTCTTCGTTATTGATCAAGATTTCTCAATCCCATATTTTTAATTAAAATTTCTTGTCACGATAAATACCGAATTTTGATCTTTTGACCGTTTTACCCTTACACACGTTCGAGAATACCATTTTAATCTTTCATTTTATTTTTTTCTCATTTCGTGTTTTAAATAAAATTGGGTCTTACAATCTCCCCCACTTAAGAAATTTGGTCCTCCAAATTAGAACCATGTCAAATGGGTCCATAAACAACTCCAAATACGTCTATCGCATCATACTCTTTAATTCACATGTGACTTGTTCTAGAGTGTACTACTACCAAAGGACTTTGACTAGGGAGATCATATTAAACCTCAACACTTTCTCCTTCCGTCTAATACCCGAATCGATTTCATATGTTATACTTTCATTGAGCTAAGCTGTTGGAGCTCATATCCAATCACATATGCTAGGTCCGGATAGTATTTTCGAAGTATTAAAAGATATGACACATTGTAGATGCCTTCTTATTCAAGTGGTAACACCAACCTATAGGCCTTATCTTCCACTTTGTCCAATCTCTCAAATGACTCAATCTAACGAAACTCAATTTGCCTTTTTTCCGAATCTCGTTATGTCCTTATGCTATGTCCTAAGGGCATGTAACTTCCAACAAAACTAATTCACCCTCGGTGAATTCCAATGGTTTTCTATCTCTTGTCAGCATAGCTTTTCTGTCTGCTCTGAGGTGTTCTTAATCTCTCACAATCCACTGAACATTCTCAGAGGTTTGTCTTACCAATTCAAGAACAATTCTCTATCTATCACCCACTTCTTCTTATCCAAGTCAGGGAACAATCCCTATAGCCATACAATGCCTCATATAAAGTCATCGCGATACTCGAGTGATAGCAGTCATTATTGGTGAATTCGATTAGTAACAACTGATCATCCCAGGAGCTTATAAAATCAATAGCACACGCTCTCATCATATCCTCCAGAACATGTACAGCCCTCTCTGACTGATCATCTGTCTGAGGACGGAAAGCTATGCTAACACTCAATCGGGTTCCTATAGCTTCCTGAAAAATAGTCCCAGAAATAGGAAGTGAAGCAGGAATCCCTATCTGATATTGCTCATTAGAACGCTACATAATGTTTCACTATTTTCCATACACATAAATCAGCCTACACACTCAGAGTATCTGGGGATTTTCATAGCCAGAAGGTGGGTAGACTTAATCAATCTATTGACTATCACCCAAATAGCCTCGTGATTTATTCAGGTCCTCTATAACCCATCACAATATTCATGGTAACTTGTTCTCTTTTACGTGTTAATATAAGCAGAGGCTGCAATAATCCTGCAGACTTCTATTACTCTACCTTAATCTGCTGACATACGAGACACTTTTCCACAATCTCTACAATGTTTTTTTTATATCTGACCACCAATACCCTTTTCAAAGATTTCAATATATTTATTACTTCTCGGATGCACTGTATATCCTGAAGAGTGAGCTTCTGACAATAACACTATCTTATCAACTGTGGTCCTAGGGAGCACTTATACTGTCTTTGAATCTCTGTAAGTCATTATCACTTATTGTGAACTCTGTCACTATACCCTTCTGAATCTGACCCACACTACCGACACCATGCAGATCATCACGCTAAGCCTGGTAAATTCAGTCACTCAAATCCGGTTCTAACCTCAGGCTAGCTGTCACAAAATCACTGTCATCATCAGAAGGGATCACATCACTACTGAGGCTCACAACTGCTCTAGCAGCTCACCCTTCCTGACCATCATATGTGATACCATCCCGAGGCTCTTTCTGTTCAAGGCATCAGCCATTACATTAGCCTTTCCTAGGTGGTACAATGTTCATAATCATAATCCTTAAAAGCTCTAACCCTCTTGGTTATCTCATATTATACTCTTTCTGTGAAAACAGATACTAGGGGTTTTTATAATAATGCATACCCGACATTTCTCACCGTACAAGTGGTGGCGCCATACCTTAAGTGTAAACGCTATGGTTGCCAACTCTAAATTATGGGTCGGATAGTTTCTCTGATGGTCCTTGAACTATCTGGATCCATAAACGACTATCTTCCCATTTTACATCAATACACAGCCCACTCATTATTTTGAGGTATCCATATACATTGAGAAACCTCTTAAGCTGTTGGGTATGGTGAGAATAATTACGGTGGTCAGTTTATTACTTCAATATACCAAAACTCACCAAAGCCACTTTCATACTTATCATCCTACTGACATACAATCTTTTTCGAACAAGATGTGTCAACTGAGCAGCCCATTTCGAGAAACTCTCAATAACTCGTCTGTAAGATAGTTTCCAGTTGCTGCTCATACTCTTCCCTAGACTTCGAATACATCAAAATGTCATCGCTAAAGATGACAACCAATCAATCCAGTTAAGGTTTAAATACCTCATCGTAGTTGAGTTACACTAAAAATTTCAATCACCCATATCCTTGACCTATGTACGCATAAACGTATAATGTCATTTCAAAATCGCTTCCGTTCAAGATACTAACCCATGTAATTTCCTTTTTCTTATATTAACGGCTTTTATAAAATTTTAATTTTTAAACCTTCATGATTAATCGAATTCTATATTTTTTTTATTGTACCAACAAAGGTACCAAAATTTTAAATGTATATATTATGATTGTCGATTACAATTTATACGTTATGTGTGCGCTTCTAGACGCTGTCAAGTCTTCAGGCAAGGAAGTATTTTGAAATACCTTTATTAACCCTCAGACTTGACCACATAGACTATGTATGGATATATCCTCCTCTTATCTTTGGCCGCAATTCATATTCATTACATATCGCTTAATCCAAATTACTTTACATATCAAAGATATTCTTACCTTGGATACGCCTCTTATTCCAATATATCTCGTATTCAGGATCTATCACATCTCAAAGCTTATCTCCTTTTATATATCACTTATAACAAACTCTTTTATTACTTTTTAAAACTTACAATATACTTTTCAGGGGTGAAAACATCACTATCTTAGGATAGCAATGTAAACAACATATTTTGCAGCCGAATCAATCTATTCTCAAATATTACTTCAAAATTATTCATATTCCATTGAATAAAATCGGCTGACATATCCTTTTTCCCCCGTTTTCAACTTATAATCCCTATACCCATATTCAGTTAGTGATAATCATCTAACCATCACCATCTTGCCTAAGGGTACAGGCTTCACATATTTCCCTAGCTTATAAGCAACTGAAGGCGGTATGAATAAATGTGTGGCACCAGGATTAATTAAAATAATTACTTCGTTATTCACAACTAGTGTGGTATCTTCCACCACATCAGATGAAACATCAATAGTGTCCTGGTCAAAGGCATACACTCGCCCTCGTCCAACATCTTATTTCCGTGGTATCTACCACACATCCTACACTGTTACACTGCTTACACTGCTACGGAGCAGGTCGGGGTCCTCAATTCACAATACCCCTCATAAGTGTTGAAGTTGGATACACTGGGGCCTTACCAATCATCTTACCCCGTGACTCAACAGCTCTAAGCTTTCACCAAACTACTTTTTTCCCATTCTGACATCTCTGTCATTCTCTATTCTCTTTTTGTCTCAATTTCGACCCTTACTACCTTTACCAATCTTAGAAACATGCAACTCATGATCTTATTCACACAACTGTAATGTGCGCACTGCCTTAGCATAGGTAGTGATATCTAACGGCCCAATCGGACTCTAATTAACAATCTGAGCCCTTCCATAAATTTTCAGACATTTCGACTCTCGCTGTTCATAGTGTCGGGGTCATATTTGGGCAGGTATATAAACTGATATTCATACTCGTTAATTAACCAGTTCCTCTGGGTCAGAGTAAAGAATTTTATATGTAATTTTCTTGAAGCAGTGTTCGGGATATTCTGTCACCGAAATACATCTAGAATTTCTTTCCATGTCCATTCTGGATGTCTAAATCTTCAAATGAGTCGAGCGGACTTCCACCAATGCTCCGACTAGCCCTCAAATACATGCATACTCTGAGCAATTAGCTCCCAAAATAATCTCCACACTCCGCTCAAACCTCACGAAGCGTGTCTCAATATTGTCTGATCTCTCTGTCGGACTCTATCAAGCATGCTCAACATTAGCCTCCACTTCAATCTCATCTTGAGTCTCATGTGGCGACTCAGTACGACTCTCGGGCCTACCTCTACGGCCTCGAGCTCATGTACTCGCCCCTCTACCATAGCAGCTATCAGTTAATGAGTCTATTCTTGCATTTGAAACCAAATACTTAGCTGCAATTCCATCTCGATATACACAATTGTATCTAAACAATGCACAATACATGGGGATATAAACTTCCTTAACCACTAACACCGACTCATATCAGGCCAACTTAGCTCTGATAGCATTAACTGTCACGACCCAAATTACCTAAAAATCAAAGTAAATTTTTCACCTTTTCACTTATTATTTAATTCTTACCTTTCCTTGATCGTGACCATCCTACAAACAGTTGGGCCATAATTCGGTGTTAGTCACCTCTCACCTATTTACCATTCCATTTCCATAATCACATTCATATATCATGATTTATTATCCTTTGACTTTAACTAAATACATACACAATGGTATTTATAACTCTACATCACCGACATCATATCTGTTTACAGTACTGTGCATTTACATATTTAGATACAAAACTATACAAATGTGTATACCTGTCTCTCGATGAGATACAGCAGATACCAAATATGCAAGTCCTCAGCCGTGCTCAAACTACTGAAAGTACTCTAAAAAGAGAAAAAAATAAGGGGGTGAACAAAGCACACGCTCAGTATGGTAATTATGCAAGTAGATAGCTCCACTATCTACATGCTCATAATGTCATGCCCTTAAAATCCATTTCTTTTCGTTAAAAGCTTACACACAAAATCATGCATATTTCAATGCCATAGTTTATCAAAACTATTTGTGCATATAGAAATCGTGTAATTCATGCATCAAAGGCATTTTATGTGACATCATTAAATCATACTTAGCATGAGGTAAATCAAGATCATGCCATGTAAAATAAATCATGAGAAACAATTCTTTTCATGAATTTATCATTAATGCATGGAAAACTCATCATGCTACTGCATTCAAATCACTTTATATAAAAGCAGAATAAAATAACCCCATCCGGGTCAATTATCTCATAAATAAATCTCAAATTAATAAAACAATTCGTTATAAAATTCTGTCATAAAATCACCCTTCCTTTAGGGTCACGTGTCATAAAATCATCTAAAATCTAGCATCACCATAGAAAATCATAAAATCGGGGGCTTGACCCCTCCCTCGGGTCTACCCTGGTCTATCAAGCCCACAAGTTATGTCATGTGAGACATGTAGGTGACTGTATTAGTAACAACAAGGACTATGGCCACAACTTAGTGATCCCTAGCAACACGGTACCTAGTGTGCGGGGTATCACACCTAAAATGGAGGTGGGTCAATCCTGCCGCCAGAACAACATAACATCAAGATTGCGAGGGCAAGGCTTGCTGCCTTATGGCTAATGCCACTCCACTCCAACAATCCCCACAGTACATCGTACTCCACATGACATACACAATACAACGTACTTCGTGAACCCAATCTCAGTCAGGGGTGCCTGTAATAGGTCTTATCCACCCATACCATCTCTGTCTCAGTATGCACGTGTGGGCATATCATCTCACTGTGACACAGTCTACAGGAGGCTCCAACACGGCTATATGCATGTCATATAATTCCCTGTGCGAGCGACGCTCTAGCACGGCTCCATGCATATTCATGATATCTGAAAATTTTGTGCGAGCGAAGCTCTAGCACAGTTTCATAAAAATCAGTAAAATCTGTGTACAAGTAGCACTCTAGTACGACTTTAAAATGAGTTATAAATTCATATAAAACTTCATGCGAGCAAGCTCCAGCATGGTGTTATGCATCAATAAATCAAATCTCGTGCGAGTTACACTCCAGTATGGCTTTATGCATAAATGAATCAAATCTCGTGCGAGTTACACTCCAGAATGGCTTTATGCAATTAAATCGATTAAATCATGTACGAGCAAGGCTCCAGTACGGCTTTTATGCAATTATCATATCAAAGCAAGATGCGAGCTAAGCTCCAGCACCTCTCATGCATTTCACAATAATAAAAATCAGTGCGAGCAACCGCTCTAGCACATTTCATGCATATGATGTCACACAAGTCGGTGGGAGCAACCGCTCAAGCACGTTTTATGCACACTTACAAACTCAGATATAGTGCGAGCTATGCGCCAGCACTATCTGTTTCCATATAAACTTGATTGTTGGCCCGTTTTCCAAATAATTTTCATTTAAATCTTAATAACACTTACATAGTGTTATCTTATGAAATTTATGCAATTATTGGCTAATCTACCGATTTACTTTGATTAAAACTAAGAAAATTCCTTAAATCAAAAAATTCCTTAAATCATGCATTTCATGCATGTCATGATTTCACCATCCTTAGGTGAATTCCCTCAATAGGGGTAAAATAGCCTTTTCCTATTTCGAGTCCATAAAATCATTAATTTATTTCTAGGACCTTTATAAATATTCTGTGTATAAATATATATTCAGTGTATACAGAAGCTATTAAAATACGCGTAGCTACCTCTAACTACTCACACAATTCCCTTACCTCATTTTTCTGTACAGTCTGACCTTTCACTAATATCTCATCATGCAGTCTGATTTGCTCTCTCAAATCTCTGGAACTGCGTATAAATATACATCAAGTCAAATACAATACAATAAATTGTATTTCATATTTTCTGGGCTTAAATTAAATTATTAGGCCCATTTACTTATATTGGGCTCGATTGTACCTTAATGGTCTTAATCGGCCTTAAGCCCGTTTTTCACTTACTATTTACATTATCGAGGCCTATTGGGCTCATTGGGCCCCTCAGTATTTATTAAGCCTCATTCTAAACTCTCGAATAGCTTATGAATTATTTACGACAATTTATCTTAAATTCCAGAATATAATTCATTTCATGCGGAATTTAAATCCATAATTTATTCGATAAATTTCTAACATGCATAACGATGCAAATTGTCGTAAATCAGGGTTACCCGATGTCAGACTTGGATTTTTGTAGCTTATTTCCTTATGATTCCTATGTGTATGAACACCATGTAATTATGGTTGAATCATAAGAAGAGTATTTACTAGATTTAAAGTGTTAGTGAAATGAATTAACACGCAAAAGCTACATAAAATGCCTAATGTGGACGATGGGTATCACAGGCTAAACCGAGTCATTCTAAATCATTCTGACTGAAAATAAGAACTTAAAATAAGAGAGTGTAGAGAGCTCATGAAGGAAAGTCAGCTTGATTTAGACCCGAACATACAAAAACGAGAGTAAAAGCTAAAAAGGGTAAAATGGACCTTTTTGGCGAGAAAAGGAGTTTCGGGTGAAATTATCCACCGAGAGCGGTTGGAATATAAAGACGAGAGTGTAAGACATAATATATAACACTTTCGAAATTTGGAGAAAAAGTCAACTTAGTCAATGGTTAAGGAAAAAGTCAACTATAGTTAAGAAAGTGGACTTTTGCCATAGTTGACTAATCATGGTTAAAAATTAACCTAAGTGTGGAGAAAAATTTGGGGAAAAATATTCTTGGCCAGAATACAAGATAATCATCCCCGGAAGTAAGGAAAATTTATTCGGAAGGATTCCGGAATAAATTTAATGGTTAAAAACGTAATGGGCCTAAGGTGAAAATTTTAAAGCCCATTAAGGTATACTAAACGTATATCGAAATTTTTAGGTCCTTTAGACCGAATTGTTGGACCAATTGATTGGCCAAATTTTGAGACAATAAAAGGCCCGAGGTGTAGTAAAAATTTCAGCCCGAAAGCCCATTAGGAAAGCCCAAACCGAGAAGCCCAATTGAAAAAGCCCATGAGATAAATATCTAACCATAGTTAAAGTTAACTATGACTCATAAGGTGACTCATAAGGTGACTCATTGTTCAGATTTGGAAAGTCAAGCAAAATGGCTGAAAAGTAAGGCTTAATGGCTAAGTGAGTGGCTTATAAATGCAGCCACACCATTGTCATCTTCACCACACCAATTCCGGCTAGAGAAGAAACCATTGAAACCATAACCATCCAAGCTTTCTCTCACTAGAAATCACTAGGAATTAGACATATTTGGAACTTACATTCTTCATGGAAATTGTTCCAAATTGAAAGGAGATTGACATATGTTGGAATAGGCTATCAAGGAGCCATAGAGTGCAAACCGAGAGCCTCCAAAGTTTTGGCCAAAGGGTGAACACAACAATTGGTATATTTTCTAATTTCCAATTTCATATATATTAATGTATGAATGATTTTAAGTATGTTGATGTATGTTTTAAGCATTGAAACATATTAAATCACCATGAAGAGGGTTAGGCCGAGAGTGATCAATGGGATATTGAAATATGTCAATTTGATTTTTAAGACATAAATGGATTAGTACACATGTATTAATGTTAATGGTATAATTAGAATTAATCAAATTGATTAATTAATACATGTAAATTGTTGGCAATCAAGTTTGATAAAATGCCTAAATGAACAATATGATGATTGGTAATGTTGCCTACCAAGTGTTTGTGAAAATACCTAAGTGAAAATGGCTAGGAAATAGACACGTATGGCATGCCATGGTGGAAAACCGAGAATGGCTAGCTCTCGGCCATGGCATGTGGCCGAGGGCCCAATGGGCCAAGCCCAATATTTTTAGGCCCAATATGGTGTAATGGGCCTAAGACAAGCCCAATAAGAGTTGGTGGGCCCCACAAGCCCAATAGGCCCAACAAAAGTGAATAGTAAAATGAAAATGGACTTAAGGCCTAATTAGGCCCATTAAGGATTTTAAGGCCCATTAAGGGAAATTAAACTGTATTAATGTGTAATACAGTAGAAAAATTATAATTAACCTGAGGAATGGTTATTTACAGCTCCGAAGTTTACATCGAGAGCTGATCGGACTGCGGGAATTAGCAGCACCGAGGAAGTGAGGTCACGTGACGTGATCCGAGGTAAGGGACTTTTGCAAGTAGTTAGAGATACCTGCACGTATTTTCAACTGCTTCTGCATTCACTTAAAAACTCTGAGGGTCAGAGAAAGTGAATAATAATTATTGCGACTCGATAGTGACAAATTACGATTTTGCCCCTAGTTAGTCAAAAAGTCAACTTTTGTGAGAAGTTGCAAAAAGCATGGAAAATACTATTGTGAGTGTTTAATTGCTATTAGCATGAAAATAAATAGATGGGCTAATGATTTTAAGGTTGATATGACTTAAGCACACTTTTAGTGCTGATTTTACTATTTTGTAAACAATCCCTTTTAAATAGCCATCTATCATATTTTGTGAGAATGAATCGTGCCAGAGCATATCTCGCACTGGGATTCATATGTTTTCCACATAATATTAGTGCATTAGTGCTGGGTTTTGATACGCACTAGATTTTCATGACATGCATGATAGAGTATTGGAGTTCTCACTCGTACTCAGCTTTGAATGATATATGCATGATAGAGTGCTAGAGCGTTGCTCGTACTCGATTCTTCATGGTTTATACATGACATAGTACTGGGAGCTATTGCTCGTACTTGATTTTGATATTGTGCATAGCATAGTACTGGGAGCTATTGCTCGTACTTGATTTAATACATAAACTATGCATTGACCTAGTTGCTAGAGATTGCTCGCACTAGAGTTGAGTTTTGTGATGTGAAACAGTGTTTGAGCGGAGTGACGACTGTGAGTCGCACTCAAGATGCACACTGTATGTGATATGTAATACATGTTAAAACCCATGCCTGTATCTTTGTGTGACTGTGTGTCATAGCTAGAGAGGATATCCGCATGAGGTTGATATAGACGTGGTATACTGATTTCCATAGTTTCGAGGGCTAAGTCCTATGGGAGGCACCCTGGCTGTGAGGGTCCACGGGTGTACTTTGTACCGTGTTTGGGACATGAGGTGTACGCTATACCGTGTGTTACGTAGCTGGCGGTTGACATTGGACTGACCATCCTCCCGTTACAGCAGTGATTGTCGCACACCGAGTACTGTGTTGCATGGGATCACTTTTCGGATATGATCATAATCCAGGATACTATTTGCATTTACCACAGAGTCTCACATGATATATCACATTGATTGACTAATTTAAATTGCGGACAGACCTGAGGGATGTGTCGGACTCCGATTTGTGTTGTGAATCATTTGATGCCATATTTATTGTGATTTAAATATACATGGCATGATTTACATAAAGGCATGATTTATATACAATGTATTGTTTTGCACTACATGCCTATATTTGAGAAATAAAGCATGACTTCTGTACATGGGATTTATTCTGTACAAGTACATATATATTATATTTCAAGACATGCTTTTAAAGTGAGTAAGGAAATAAATGTTTTCAAGGCATAGCACTATTTTGAGTAGATAGTGTGGATATCTACTTGCTTGCCTGATTTCCTTACTGAGCGCGTTATGCTCACCCCCCTTTTCTTTACATCTCTCTATAGAGCGTCAGTAGAGCGAGAGTTATCGTGGGAGAGTGTCCCAGAGTCCACTGCTAGTTCCTATCGATTCATCAGGTATACTTATTATGTACAGTCATGTATCTAAACATAGAAACAGCACAGTGATGTATACGTTATATATTATGGGGAATGTAATTGTATTAGATTTTATAAAATCTTACATGTATAATAAAAGCAGCTACAGTCAGTAATAATATATTAACATGTATGATAATGGATGATGTGGTAAGTGAAGACTCTGACATCGAATCACAGCCCAACCATTGAAGAGGAGAAAGGTATGTTAAAATGCGAAAAATTTATTGTGGTTTTTGGTTAAAGTCAAGGATTGAAACTGGGGTCCTAACACCCGAGATTCCATGATAGTATGAAAATCGAGATTGTCTCGAGCTCTCGTTTCACGCTAATTGTTGAGCTACAGAATTTAATATTTTTTCGGGTAAATTTTCAGTCGAATATTAATCAAATTAAATATTCTAAAATTTAAATCGGTCAATTCGACCGCTTAGCGACTTACCCGTAGCTCGATTGCATCACTGGAATTTTTCTCCAATTTTTCCTCTCTCTTTTTTCCCTTTTTTTTCTTCTTTTTCCTTTTCTTTTTGGCTGAACCGGTCCGGTCCGGTTCAACATGCTGTCATTGCGCTGAACTAGCCATACCAGTTCAGGCTTCATTTTGTCGTTCTGGCGTCGTCCGGCCGATTCCCAGTGTGATTCCAGTGCTGTTCGGCTCGGCTGCGCCTGGGCATTCATCATCGGGCCTCGGGTGGCGTCGAATCGACGCCGATGGCCACCGATCCAGCCTTCTCTCCCATGGCATCTCCTCTCGTTTTCGACGTTCTCTGACATTTTCACGACGCGTCACGGCCGCTGGTGGTTCGTCCGATGTTAAGCTGCCTTCGTCGTGTCATGCCCCGGAAGCGCGGAAAAATGAGGCTAATTTAAACTTTTTATCCATTAACTATGTTGTTTTCCTGTCCATGTCTAGATTTAAAATCTTTTCATTTTCCAGGATCTCATTACATTACTTACACTCTGTATATATATAATCATTTATAACTATTACATCCCGACTATGATATACAATAGTGTCTATTCTGTATCACATGTCTGGAATATAAGTAAGACTGTACCTCAAGGTTACGAAAGTATCTGATGAAAGGTCGGACTACCTTGTCAACGACCACAGTCTCGTATATGCAGTAGACTCGTTATAGATAATCTGGGAGATGGAGAAGGGGGTGAGTTTTTCAGACTCAGTAAGAGATACATTTAAAATAGCTTTAAATACTCAAAACATGGTAAAACGCATGGTTTTACAAATCAGCATAAATATGTACTGGAGTAGAGATGCTTACATTTCATAAAAGCAGTAAAAACATGCTTAAATCATAAGTTTACACATCATGCATCCTTTTAGTAAAACTCATATATAGTATGCATATCACGTCGTGTAAACAAGTAAAAGCATCTCAAAACTTAATCATGCATATCATAACATGCTTATCACTTTGAAAATGAAACCGTATTGTCATATGCACATTTCGTAAAACATACTCATGGCTACCTTTAAAATCTCATCATAGAAAATATGTGCTCAATAAAATCATAAAACAGGTAGCATGAAATGTGCGAAAACATATATATATATCATTCCGTCAATTCATCGTGTAGGGTCAGGCAATCATCTCATATGCTAGTCCCGAAGGACATCATACATCTGGTCCCGTAGGACATTCATCATAGGTACATATGGCCATTGTACAGGGGAGCCGTAGGACTGGATCAGGGTCGTACGCTGCCCTATCTCTCGTGCACCACTAAATGGGGACTATACGCACGAACTCATGTGCATCTCCAAGTGTGGACTATACGCACGTTTCTCATATCAAGTCAGAGCCTGCCCGTTCTCTGGCCATCGGCTAGGTAGATCCTCGATCGTCTCCAACGAGATCGACCCCAGATCCTCTAACAATCGTCATATCATGCCTTTTTACCCCACAAAAATAATTTTGGGCCGCTTACCCAATTTATCAAAATCATTTCAGGCCTCATACCCGTGTATTAAAAATCATTACGGGACTCTAACCCGATTTTCATAAATCATTACGGGACTCTAGCCCGTTTCTCATAGAAAACATAGTTTTCATAAATCATTACGGGACTCTAGCTCGTGTAATTATGGAAAGCATAGTTATCAAAGTCGATTCTTGGGACTCATACCCGTACCGTGAAAATATAGCTTAAAAGCTATTTCGGGACTTTAACCCGTATCATGAAAACATGGTTTCATAAAAAATATTGGGACTTTAACCCGTAATCTCACATAAAAATACTATGCTTTCGTTTCAGAATTGAAAAATCACTTTTATAAACATGTATGCTGTAAAAATGTATCTCATATATATAAAACATCCTGAAAACTTGAGAAATGGTTTTGGCTTCGGTTTAAATATAGTTGGAAATCCATTTCGTAAAATCTCATCCAATTCTCATACATAAACCGTTGGTAAGGATGAATGAGTACTAACGCTACTCTAAATTATATCCCTTACCTCTTAGTGACTGATGTAGAGCACTTTCCTCTATGCTCGAATTTACCTTGTGTCACGACCCAAACTACCCAAAAATCAGAGTTAATTTTTCGCGTTTTATTTATTTACTTAAATTCTTACCTGTCCTCGAATCGTGACCACATTCAACCAACAAATTGGGCTGTGCGTCAATGCCAGTCCCACCATACATTTACCATATAACTTATTTATTCTCCAGTCATTTATAATTGTTTACATTATTTATACATCCCCTAAAGTTACTTACAAACATGTTACTGTGCTATGCTTATGTAGATACAATATGTAAAAGTGTATATATCTTATGTCGATGGGCAGCGGCGGATATCCGGAATGCAGTACTGAGTCGTCGCAACTTCAACTGGAGATCATCTGTGGGAGAAAATGAAAGGGGTGAGCACATCAAGCTCAGTAAGGCAATCCTACGAACAAGTAGGTAACCATACTACCTACATGAACGTGGTGCCATGCATAAACCACCCTTTCTCCACACATTTTAAAACAGATGATATGAATTATGATGTTATGTAAAACACATTTGCACGGAAAATTCAACATGCAATAATATTCAAAATCATATATTTCTCATATAAAAATTTCACAATAAAGTCAGGACTCGACCCCTCCTTCGGGTGATCCTGACTCACACGAAACCATAAAAATCAATTTAAGATTGATTTGAGACTAGGTAGGGATATGTAATCATCTGTGGACATATGGCCATAGTCAGTGACCCCAAGCAATCGCTAGCTAGGCGTGCGAGGGTGTCAGTCGCCTAGGGAGCAATCCAACCCATCAGCTCATCTCTACTCTATCATCTGTCCGAAGACGCCAACACGGTACAAGGTACTCCATGTATCGTCTCACGGTACAACGTACTCCGTGGACAATCACACGGTACAACGTACTCCGTGGACCCTGTCCATACACCCTACGCCATGGACTATATCAATATGCTGTATGCTCAAGGCTACCTGAGAGTAGGTAGGCTTTTACGACCTCGGCATTAATCATCAACCATAACCTTGTCTCATAAACCAGTGCGAGCAAGTCAATGTGACACACAGTCGACACGAGGGCTCCAGCACAGTTTCATCATCACTAACATTTAAAATTTCGTGCAAGCATAATCGTGTAACCCGTTAGTTAACACGCAATTTCAGCACGATTTATTTCATTCACAAATCTGATAGATGGCTCTATTTTCATTGAAAATAACTCAAAATCAGAGTCAGTATAAATAGCATGCTGTCATGATGCAATTCATGTAAGCAATAGCCCATCTATCCATATACTTGCTAAAAAGCAGAGTTTTATAGTGAAAAATATCAAAAATATGCAATTCATGCAATTTTTTCAAATCTAGCATCCTCGATGCTTAACGGTATGTATTTCCCTATAACAAGGGTAATATCGTAATTTATTTATCACTAGGCTCTTTCCTAGATTTTCAGTCTCTATATATTCTATACTATTTATTCTTATACAGGGATTTATTAAAATACGCACAGCTATCTCTAGAGCAATCATAAATCCCTTACCTCATTTATCTGTACAGTCTGACCTTTCCTCTAATGACTCGTCACACAGTCCGATTTGCTCTCAATCCAAATCAAATCTCCAGAACTGCGGATATACATTCATCAAGTCAAATACAATACAATTTAATGTATTTCATAATTTTTCGGGCTTAATTTTAAATCATTGGGCCCGTTTACCCATATTGGGCCCGATTGCACCATAATGGGCCTTAATCGGCCTTAAGCCCGTTTACTACTCTTTATCGAGGCCTATTGGGCTCATTGGACCCATCAGTAATTTATTTAGCCTCGTTCTAAATTTTCGGATATCTCAATTTAATATTTACGACAATTTATCCAATTTTTCAGAATTTAATTCATTTATGCGGAAATTAAATCCGAAATTTATGCGTTAAATATCAATCAAGCATAACGATATAAAATTGTCATAAATAAGGGTTACTTACCCGTTATTCTATGATCGTACTCAAATCGAGGCTGTCTCGAGCTCTCGGTTGATGCCAATTGTCGAGCTACACAATTAAATATATTTTCGAGTAAACTTTCAGTAGATTATTTATCAAATTAAATATTCCAAAAATTAAATCGATCAATTCGACCGCTTACCGACTTATCCGAAGCTCGATTGCATCACTGAAATTTTTTCCAATTTTTTCTCTTTTTCTTTTTCCCTTTTTCTCCCTTTTTCCCTCTCTTTTTGGCTGAACCGGTCCGGTTCGGTTCAACCCGGTTGGGACCGTCGGTTCGGTCTGGTCCGGTTCGGCCGGTTGAGTCCGGTTCGACCGGTCCAGGCAACAATTGGTCGTGCCGGTGCCGTCCGGCCGGTTCCCGACACGATTCCGGTGCCAATCGGCGCGCCTTCGCATGGGCTCCCTAAATCGGGCCTCGGCTGGGGTCGAATCGCGGCCATCGCCGGCGAATCGTGATTTCTTCCCCGCGGCTTCTCCTCTGTTTTTTGGCATTTTTCGGCGACATCGGGGAGCGTACTGGCCGCTGGTGGTTCGCCCAGTGCTGGGCTGCGTTCGCCGGTCCTCATCGGCCCCTCAGCCCCGCCGGTGGTGGCCGTCCGACGAGTCTCCCTTCCTCGGGTCTTCCTTCGCGTTTTCCTTCTCTGTTTTCTGTTTCTTTTCTCTTCTATTTCAGACTTTTCATTTTTTTTATATTTATTTATAATTAAATTTTATTATTATTTTATTCAATAAAATAATAATAAAATTCCCAAAAATATCTAAAATAATTCTATTTTATTCATTTAATCTGTAAATAATTTTCTCAGTCCGATTTTGACCTTTTCGGTATATTTTTCGATTACTTTCGAGATTATTTTCCGATACGAAAATTTCGGTTTATTCTAATAAATTCATATCTTGATCAATTTAACCCGAAATTTAATTATTTCTTCGTTATTGATCAAGAGTTCTCAATCCCATATTTTTAATTAAATTTTCTTATCCCGATTAATACCGAATTTTGGTCATTTGACCATTTTACCCTTGCATTATTTTCGAGAATACCATTTAAGTCCTTTTGTATTTTTAAATGCACTCAAAAATTTCGGGTCTTACAATCTCCCCCACTTAAGAAATTTGGTCCTCCAAATTAGAACCATGTAATATGAGTCCATAAATAACTCCGGTTACATCTATCGTATCATACACTGTCATCCTCAAGTGACTTTCTCCGGAGTATAATTCTATCCTCATACTTAACTAGGGAGATCATTTCAAACCTCAACATTTTCTCTTTCCGTCTAATGCCCGAATCGATTTCTCCAATCATATGTTATACTTTCATTGAGCTAAGCCGTTAAAGCTCATATCCAATCACATATATCGGGTCCGGATATTATTTTCGAAGCATCAATAGATGGGACACATTGTGGATGCCTGTTTATTCAAGTGGTAATGCCAACCTACAGGTCTTACCTTCCACTTGTCCAATCTCTTCCCGAATCTCGTTACGTCCTTATGACAAGTAACTGCCACGATACTGATTCACCATTGGTGAATTCCAATAGTTTTCTGTCTCTTATCAGCATAGCTTTTCTGTTTGCTCTGAGGTGTTCTTAATCTCTCACAAATCAACTGAACATCCTCAGAGGTTTGTCTTACCAATTCGGGAACAACTCTCTAACTGTCACCCACTTTTCTTATCCAAGTCAGGGAACAACTCCCTACGGCTATACTAAGCCTCATATCATGTTATCCCGATACTCGAGTGACAACTGTCATTATTGGCGAATTCAATTAGTAACAAATGATCATCCCAGGAGCTTATAAAATCAATGGCACACGCTCTCATCACATCCTCCAGAACCTGTACAGTCCTCTCTGACTGACCATCTGTCTGAGGATGGAAGCTGTGCTAACACTCAATCAGGTTCTCATAGCTTCCTGAAAAACATTCCCCAGAAGTGGGAAGTGAAGCGGGAATCCCTATCTGATACCATGCTCACTGGAACGCTATACAATGTTTCACAATCTTCCTTACATATAACTTCGCCTACACACTTAGAGTATCTGGGGATTTCATAACCAGAAGGTGGGTAACTAAATCAATCTATCGACTATCACCCAGATAGCCTCGTGATTTATCCGAGTCCTCTGTAACCCATCACGAAATTCATGGTAACTTGTTCCCATTTTCGTGTCAATATAGGTAGAGGCTGCAATAACCCTGCAACTTCTTTTACTCTACCTTAATCTGCTGACATACGAGACACTTCTCCACAATTCTCTACAATATCACTTTTCATACCTGACCACCAATATCCTTTTCAGAGATTTCTGATATATTTATTATTTCTCGGATGCACTGTATATCTCGAAGAGTGAGCTTCTGACAATAAAATTATATCATCAACTGTGGTCCTGGGGAGCACTTATACTGTGTCTGAACCTCTATAAGTTATCATCATACACTGTGAACTCTGTCACTATACCCTTCTGAATCTGACCCACACTATCGACATCATGCCGATCATCACGCTAAGCCTAGCAAATCCGGTCAACTCAAATCCGGTTCTAACCTCAGGCTAGCTGTCACAAAATCACTGTCATCATCAGAAGGGATCACATCACTACTGAGGCTCACAACTGCTCTAGTAGTTCACGCTCCCTGACCATCATATGTAATACCATCCCGAGGCTCTTTCTGCTCAAGGCATCAGCCATTACATTAGCCTTTCCTGGGTGGTAAAATGTTCACAATCATAATCTTTAGAAGCTCTAACCCTCTTGGTTATCTCATATTCTATTCTTTCTGTGAAAACAGATACTCGGGGCTTTTTATAATTAGTGCATATCCGAAATTTCTTACCATTTAAGTGGTGACGCCATACTTTTAGTGTAAACATTACGGCTGCCACTCTAAATCATAGGTCGAATAGTTTCTCTTATGGTCCTTGAACTAACTGGATCCATAAACGACTATCTTTCCATTTTACATCAATACACAGCCCAATCCTTATTTGGAGGTATCCATACACACTGAAACCTCTTGAGCTGTTGGTTATAGTAAGAATATTTATGGTGGTCAGTTCATTGCTTCAATATACCAAAACTCACTGAAGCTATTTTCATACTTATTATCCCACTCGTATGAAATCCTTTTCCAAACGAGACGTGTCAACTGAGCAAACCATTTCAAGAAACTCATTACACCTTGTCTGTAAGACAGTTTCCTGTTGCTACTCATGCTCTTCCCTAGACTTCGAATACATCAAAATATCATCACTCAAGATGACAACCAAACTGTCCAGGTAAGGTTTAAATACCTTATCATAGTTGACTTTCCACTCAATATTTCAATAACTCATATTCTTGACCTATGTACGCATAAACGTATAATATCGTTTTCGTTCAAGATACTAACTCATGTCATTTCCTTCTTCTTATATTAACGGCTTTTATAAAATTTTAATTTTTAAACCTTCATGATTAATGAATTTCTATATCTCTTTATCGTACCAGCAAAGGTACCCAAATTTTATGTATATATTTTATGACTGTCGATTTTTTTTTTTTATAAGTTATGTGTGCGCTTCTAGACGCTGTCAAACTTCAGGCAGGGAAGTATTTTGAAATACCTTTATTAACCATTCAGACTTGACCACAATTACTGGGTGCAGATATATCTACCCCTTATCTTGGTCATAATTCATATTCACTACTTATCGCTTAATCCAATTTACTTTGCATATCAAGGACATCCTTACCTTGCATACGTCTCTTATTCCAATATATTTCGTATGCAGGATCTATCACATCTCCGAGCTCATCTCCTTTCATATATCACTTATAACCAACTCTTTCATTACGTGTTAAAACTTACATTACACCTTTCAGTGATGTTTTCACCCATATTTTCAACTTACAATCCCTATACCCATATTCAGTTAGTGAAAATCAGCTAACTAGCATCATCATGCCTAAGAGTACAGGCTTCACATTTTTCACTAACTTATAAGCAACTGAAGGCGGTATAAATAAATGCGTGGCACCAGGATCAATTAAAATAATTATTTCATTATTCTTAACCAGTGTGGTATCTTCCACCACATCCTATGAAACATCAGTAGTGTCCTGGTCCAAGGCATACACTCGCCCTCGTCCAACATCTTACTTTCCGTGGTAACTACCACACATCTTACACTGTTCACACTGCTACACTGTACATACTGCTCTCACTGCTACGGAGCAGGTCGGGGTCCTCAAATCACAATACCCCTCAAAAGTATTGAAATTGAATACACTGGGGCTTTACCAATCATCTTACCCCGTGAATCATCAGCTCTAATCTTTTACCAAACTACCTTTTTCTTGTTTTGACAGCTTAGTCATTCTTTATTCTCTTTTGTCTCTATTTCGGCCCTTACTACCTTTTTCAATCTCAGAGGCATGCAACTCATGATCTTATTCACACAACTGTAGTCTGTGTACTGCCTCTGCATAGGTAGTGATATCTTGGGCTAATCAGACTCTAATTGACAATCTGAGCCCTTTCCATGAACTTTCAGACATCCCAACTCTCCCTGTTCATCGTGTCCGAGTCATATCTGCCCAGGAATATAAACTGAGCTTCATATTCGCAATAAACATGTTCCTCTGGGTTAGAGTAAAGAATATCATCTGTTATTTCCTTTAAACAATGTCTGGGATATTATGTCACCGGAATACATCAAGAATTACTTTTCCATGTCCATCTGGACGTCTAATTCTTAAGATGGGTCGAGCGGACTTCCACTAATGCTCCGACTCGCCCTCAAATACCATGCATACTCTGAGCAATTAGCTCTATATATTCTTCACACTCCGCTCCAACCTTGCGAAGCGTGTCTCAATACTGTCTGATCTCTCTGTCAGACTCTGTCCGATCTCTCTGTCGGACTCTATGGGGCATGATCAACCAGCCTCCACGTCAATCTCATCTCGAGTCTCATGTGACGACTCAGTACAACTCTCGGGCCTATCTCAACGGCCTCGAGCTCGTGTACTCGCCTCTCAACCATAGCGGCTATCAGTTAATGAGTCTATTCTTGCATTTAAAACCAAATTCTTAGCTGCACTTCCATCTCGATATACACAATTGTATCTAAACAATGCACAGTACATGGGGATGTAAACTTCCTTAACTACTAATACCGACTCATATCAGGCCAACTCTGCTCTGATACCACTTCTGTCACGACCGTTATCGCTGACCTTTTTTCTTTTTATTCCCAAGATTTGGTTGGGCTTTGAGTCGATGTTACTCATTTCTAATCAATCATATGTATCAAATATTAAACATAATTGTACATCTATTTATATAATCGTTCTTTTTATACGTTACATCCCCAGTAATTTATACAGTACATGTCTGTGCGTTTTAGTGTTCAGATACAAAATATGTGTATATATATACCTTTGCACAGCAAAAAGAGCTGTACTTCTAAAAGAACTAGCAGGGATGACCGCAAGATGCTCTAATAAGTCTTATCTGTGGAGTTAAAAAAAAGGGGTGAGCTAATGCGCTCAGTAAGGAAAACATGACAGCAGGTAGATAACTATACTATCTACATGCTTATAATGCATGCTTAATATCATCACAAGGCAAATGCATTTTTATAAACCATAGCAATCTATTCAAAAATCATTAATTCGATAGAAAGCTTTTATTTTCACTTTAACCACATTTCAAATCATCACATTTCTCTCTGTTTTCATTTTCGAATTCAGTACTCCTCTGGTACTGGTAATAAGTGATTCCATCATAATCACAAATCATAATTTTTTTAACAATCACACGGTACAACGTACTCCGTGGACCCTGTCCATACACCCTACGCCATGGACTATATCAATATGCTGTATGCTCAAGGCTACCTGAGAGTAGGCAAGCTTTTACGACCTCGGCATTAATCATCAACCATAACCTTGTCTCATAAACCAGTGCGAGCAAGTCAGTGTGACACACAGTCGACACGAGGGCTCCAGCACAGTTTCATCATCAATAACATTTAAAATTTCGTGCAAGCATAATCGTGTAACCCGTTAGTTAACACGCAATTTCAGCACGATTTATTTCATTCACAAATCTGATAGATGGCTCTATTTTCATTGAAAATAACTCAAAATCAAAGTCAGTATAAATATCATGTTGTCATGATGCAATTCATGTAAACAATAGCCCATCTATCCATATACTTGCTAAAAAGCAGAGTTTTATAGTGAAAAATATCAAAAATATGCAATTCATGCAATTTTTTCAAATCTAGCATCCTCGATGCTTAACGGTATGTATTTCCCTATAACAAGGGTAATATCGTAATTTATTTATCACTAGGCTCTTTCCTAGATTTTCAGTCTCTATATATTCTATACTATTTATTCTTATACAGGGATTTATTAAAATACGCACAGCTATCTCTAGAGCAATCATAAATCCCTTACCTCATTTATCTGTACAGTCTGACCTTTCCTCTAATGACTCGTCACGCAGTCCGATTTGCTCTCAATCCAAATCAAATCTTCGGAATTGCGGATATACATTCATCAGGTCAAATACAATACAATTTAATGTATTTCATAATTTTTCGGGCTTAATTTTAAATCATTGGGCCCGTTTACCAATATTGGGTCCGATTGCACCATAATGGGCCTTAATCGGCCTTAAGCCCGTTTACTACTCTTTATCGAGGCCTATTGGGCTCATTGGACCCATCAGTAATTTATTTAGCCTTGTTCTAAATTTTCGGATATCTTAATTTAATATTTACGACAATTTATCCAATTTTTCAGAATTTAATTCATTTATGCGGAAATTAAATCCGAAATTTATGCGTTAAATATCAATCACGCATAACGATATAAAATTGTCGTAAATAAGGGTTACTTACCCGTTATTCTATGATCGTACTCAAATTGAGGCTGTCTCGAGCTCTCGGTTGATGCCAATTGTCGAGCTACACAATTAAATATATTTTCGGGTAAACTTTCAGTCGATTATTTATCAAATTAAATATTCCAAAAATTAAATCGATCAATTCGACCGCTTACCGACTTATCCGAAGCTTGATTGCATCACTGAAATTTTTTTCAATTTTTCTCTTTTTCTTTTTCCCTTTTTCTCCCTTTTTCCCTCTCTTTTTGGCTGAACCGGTCCGGTCCGGTTCAACCCGGTTCGGACCGCCGGTTCGGTCTGGTCTGGTTCAACCGGTTGAGTCCGGTTCGACCGGTCCAGGCAACAATTGGTCGTGCCGGCGCCGTCCGGCCGGTTCCCGGTGCGATTCCGGTGCCAATCGGCGCGCCTCGCATGGGCTCCCTAAATCGGGCCTCGGCTGGGGTCGAATCGCGGCCATCGCCGGCGAATCGTGATTTCTTCCCCGCGGCTTCTCCTCCGTTTTTCGGCTTTTTTCGGCGACATCGGGGCACGTCCTGGCCGCTGGTGGTTCGCCCAGTGCTGGGCTGCGTTCGCCGGTCCTCGTCGGCCCCTCAGCCCCGCCGGTGGTGGCCGTCCGACGAGTCTCCCTTCCTCGGGTCTTCCTTCGCGTTTTCCTTCTCTGTTTTCTGTTTCTTTTCTCTTCTGTTTCAGACTTTTCGTTTTTTTTATATTTATTTATAATTAAATTTTATTATTATTTTATTCAATAAAATAATAATAAAATTCTCAAAAATATCTAAAATAATTCTATTTTATTCATTTAATCTGTAAATAATTTTCTCAGTCCGATTTTGACCTTTTCGGTATATTTTTCGGTTACTTTCGAGATTATTTTCCGATACGAAAATTTCGGTTTATTCCAATAAATTCATATCTTGATCAATTTAACCCGAAATTTAATTATTTCTTCGTTATTGATCAAGAGTTCTCAATCCCATATTTTTAATTAAATTTTCTTATCCCGATTAATATCGAATTTTGATCATTTGACCATTTTGCCCTTGCACTATTTTCGAGAATACCATTGAAGTCCTTTTGTATTTTTAAATGCACTCAAAAATTTCGGGTCTTACACCTTGTAAAACGTGTCGATAGACCGAGCTGCTGCAAAACAAGTTCAATTTATCACATATGGCTTAAATTCATTTCAACATATCCAAATATGTGATTATAACGAAGCTTTGACCAAAAGTTGACTTTTATCGATTTTACTCTTCTTGCTCGGTTTTATCGGTATAAACCTCGATTTAATCGTATTTAACTCAATAAATATTTTCCTCATATTTATTACTGTCGAGTTAGCTAATTGGGCCAATTTCTCTCTTATTGGGCCCGATTGCACCTTAATGGGTCTTAATTCGTTTTAAACCCGTTTCCACTTATTAATTCTTTCATCGAGGCCTATTGGGCTCGCTAGGCCCATCAGTACTTATTGGGCCTTTTTCTAGACTCTTTGAATAGCTCGTATATCATTTACGACAATTTAATTAAAAATCTCACTTTAACCCACTAAATGCGTAATTTAATCCGTAACTCGTAAAATAAACTTTTAATGCATGATAATTACATAGATTGTCGTAAATAAGCTTTACTTACCCGAGATTTTGCGATAGTGCATAAATCGAAGTTCGATCGGGCTCACGTACGCGATTTTATCGTCCAACTGCATAATTATATATATTTAATTTCGGGTAAATTTTCAATCAAATATAATTTAAATAAATTTCTCAAAAATTTAATCGGTCATTTTTGACCTCTTACCGACTTACCCGAAGTCCGGTGTATTTCAAAATTTTTCCTTTTTCCTTTTTCTCTTTTTCTTTCCTTTTCTCCTTTTTCCCTCTCTTTCTTGGCTGAACCGGTTCGGCCCGGTCCAGACCAGTTCAGACCGGTCCGGTTCAGTCCGGTTCACTTCTTGTTGAACCAATCCGTACCAGTTCAGGCTTTTTCATCGCCATTTAGCATTTTTTCGACCGGTTCTCAGGCCGTTTTTGGCGTGGTTCGGTGTGCCTAGAGTAGGGCGACGTTCGGCTGGGGTCGGTTGGGGTCAATCGCCGATGGATCCGTCGGATTCCAGTGGTTTCGGTGCACGCCGCCGATGGCAGGAGGGTCGGGTGGCTGTGGGCTACGTTTTTCGATGGTCGGCTGGCCTTGACTGGCGCCGGTGTTGGCTCGCCGGCAGTCGGTCCCTCGATCCCTCGGTTTCGTTTCCTTTCGCGTTTCTTTCTTTTTCTGTTTCCTTTTGTTTTATTTCTTTTCCCTTCTCCAATTCACGATTTCCGTTTTTTTAACTTTATTATTATTTTATTATATTTTATTATATTTTATTATAATCAAATCAATTAAAATATAATAAAATCACAAAATATCTCAAAATTCATATTTTATTTTATTAATTAATTAATTTAATTAATTTATTTTATTTTACCTTTTTCAGTGTATTTTTCGCATATTTTCGGGATAATGTCCCGGATGAAAATTACGAAAATTTGTAATATCTTCGTATCTTGACCAATTGGACTCGAAATTCCAAAATTTCTTCTTTATCGATCAAAATTTCCTAAATCCATATTTTTAATGAAATTTCCTTATCGAATTTACACCGAAATTAGGATCTTTTGACCATTTTACCCTTATACACATTCGAGACTAATTTAGACCGATTTTCCTTCTCGGACTCACTATCTTTTCTCATTTAAAAATTTCACAATAAAGTCAGGACTCAACCCCTCCTTCGGGTGGTCCTGACTCACACAAAACCATGAAAATCAGTTTATATCACACATGGGTTTAAAAAGTATAGAAATAATCATCATGCACATTTGATTTAAAACCCAGTTTCAATCTCGTCAAAATCATCAATATGCGAGACTAGGCAACATCTGTATATCGGTAATAACCAGGACTATGGCCATGTGTCCTCGGGAGTCCCTCTGCCTACACGGATCCTAGTGTGCGGGGTCTCACCATGATCGGAAACCGCCCAGGAGGTGGGTCAATCCATCTCGTAGGTCTTATCCGATCCCATGCATCCGAAGATGCCACACGTATCCGAAGATACCACGCATCCGAAGATGCCACACGGTACATCGTACTCCATGCTACTTACACAGTACATCGTACTCCGTGGACCCATATGTCATACCCTGTCTCAGAACGCACGTGCGAGCCTATTAAATCGGTGACACACAGTCTACCCGACTCTCCAAGCACGACTCATCGCATGTTCTCATAAAATCAGTGCGAGCTAAGCTCTAGCACTCTCATCAAATCATGTGGAAAATCTAGTGCGAGTTAGACTCAAGCACCCTGTCACGAAAATCATATATATATATATAATCTGGTGCGAGTTGGACTCCAGCACCAATGCATGTAAAACTCTAGTGCGAGCTCTCGCTCCAGCACTAATGCATGCATAACACAAATCAAAACATCGTGCGAGCTGAGCTCTAGCACGTCACATGTCAATAAAAACACGTAGGCGGCTCTGTTTCCTCAAAACAATTTTCAAAACAATTTCATCATTGAAAATATGCAATGCTGTCTGGGGTTCCTTGCCGTCGGTGGTGGCTCGTCCGATGATTCCTCCTCGGTTCGCGCATGTGTCCACTTCTCTTCGTTTTCTGTTTCTTCAGTTCGGGTTTTAGCAAAAATTTTCTTTTTTTAATTTATTTATAATTTATTTTTTAATATTATTTATTCATTATTTTATTATTAAAAATCCAAAAATATCTTAAAAATTTATATTTTATTCATTTAACCAATTAAATGAATTTATCGGTCTTATTTTGTATTTTCGGTATATTTTTTAATTATTTTCGGGATAATTTCCCGAGGTGAAAATTTTTGATTAATTCAAATAAATTCATATCTTGATCAATTTAACCCGAAATTTAATTATTTCTTCGTTATTGATCAAGATTTCTCAATCTCATATTTTTAATTAAATTTTCTTGTCACGATAAATACCGAATTTTGGTCTTTTGACCGTTTTACCCTTACGCACATTCGAGAATACCATTTTAATCCTTCATTTGATTTTTTTTCTCATTTCGGGTTTTAAATAAAATCGGGTCTGACACACGATACTCATTCATTCTCATTTCCAATTCCCTCACATTTGCATGGTCTAAAATCATCTCTCTTATAATTCCATTAACATATAATAATGTCATACATACATGGGGTCTCACATTACATAAGGGCAAGAAACGCGAAGACAAAAGGAAAAAGAGAATACTGAAACAAAGGAGTATCATCCTCAGAAACAGAAGCAAAAACACAAGAGAGAGAGAGCTGGTGCAAAGTCGGTTTTGTGAAGAAAGGAGTTAGAGCATGCCATTGTTGCCACTATAGGTTTAGAAAAGATTTCAGGGTTGATGCTGCTAAACCGAATTGAGCAATACTGAGAATAGGAAATAGTGAAAGGCTTGGTGATGTGAAAACAGAGGATGAAGTAAGGGATGGCTATAGTAGTTAGAAAAAATGTTAACTGCTGAAGATGAGAGACGCAGGAAGTGAACTGTGGAAGAAGGATGGAAATGACTAATGCTTAAAAATCGAGAGTAGGAAAATGATGTTGTAGCATTTTAGTGTATGGTCTGCTGAAGAGGAAACTGAAGCATATGGGAGCAGGGTCGACAAGTAAACTGAGCTGAAGCAGTGGCTTGGAACAGCACCACTGGTGCAAGGAGCTGTGAAACGAGAGCTGAGTGAGAAGCAGAAGAGCAGGGAAACATGACCCCACCACCCACAACTTTCACGACCTGCTGTTGTTTACAGCGACTGAGGAGTTTGGATAAGGCTCTCGATTTTTCTTGGGGACAGAATCGAGGCCAGGAAATGGAGCTAGAAGTGTGGCATTGAAAACTGAAGCAAAAAGGGACGAGAAAGAGAATGAGGCTGATGTTGAGTGAACTGGGAGCCTAGCGAGAGAAATAGAAACAGAGTAGGAAGATGATGATGATGGTGGTGGTCGGCTGGAGGCTCACGGGGGTCAGCTAAAGGTTGTGACTGAGGTGGAAAACAGCAAGGAAGAGAGGGAACGCCGACGCCAGACAAAAACGTCGAGGAAGAAGACGACGACGACTATGAGCAGTGGCTAGCCTGCAAGAAAGAAAGAAAGCCAGGAAGGAAAAAAATTTTTAAAAAAAGAAGAAGAAGAAAAAGGGTAATATATTTTTAAATATATATATATATTTATATACATTATAGAATAGGAGAAAAATTGAAGAAAAACTAAGAGAAGTGTACTGAGAATTTAGAAACCCAAAAAAAAGGGGCTCCAACAGAAATAACCCGAGTGGATCGGACTCGTCAACTCGCTAAGTTGAAGCAATCAAGGATTATGGACAATTACCAAGGTAAGGAATTTATGCAAGTTTTAGAGATAACTATACGAATTTTATGACTTCTGTTGGCTCTACCGAGAGGGGGGTGAATCGGTTTTCTAATGTTAATGGCAAATTAAAATTAATTCGAACTTAATTAACAAATAATAAATAAACAATATAATGAAATGAATCAAATTAAAGCAAGATAAAGAAGAGAGTATCAAACACAGCTGTTTATAGAGGTTCGGCCAATCTCTTACCTACGTCCTCTCTCCTTGACCTTCTTGTCAAGTGCTTTCTTTCTCACTTTCAACAAAAGTTACAACCTCCTTTTTCAGGTTAAGGAATAACCTCTCTACCCTTTTTAAACAAAGATGTATTCCCCTTTTTACAAGATTTATCTCACTGAGGAACAATCCTCTTTTCTCTCAAAAGTAGGAAGAATACAATATCAAGCTTTTAATATGGGTAGGACAAATACAGCTTTTACACAAGCTTTACAGCAAATTCAATGAATGAAGATTGAAGAAAAATGGAAAGAATTAAACTCTTAAGAATGTACAGAGTGTGCAGCAATAGTCTCTCCTTCTCATTGTCTTCAATGCTTGATTATATACTGAAGGATTGGTAGTTGGAGCATTTAATGCTATTTTTCCTGTTGAGATTTTACAGAAAGAGCCGTTGGAAACCTCCAGTAGAGTGCCAGATCAATCTGCCATCTTGACCAGATCGATCTCTTAGTTATAATCCCTGCAAGATCAAGGCAAAAAGAAGCAAGGAGATCGACCTCATATATGAGCAGATCGATCTCATAATTTGAAAATATTAGAGCAGATCGATCTATCGAACAGGTAGATCGATCTTCCAATCTCTCTGTTTAAGGCATGATCGAGCTATAGATCGATCTTCCAGGTAATCTCGTAGTGAGGAGATCGATCTCTCATTAACCCAGATCGATCTCCTTAGCTCTCTGACTTTGGGGAGATTGATCTCTTCCTATACCAGATCGATCTCTTGAGCTCTCTATTTGAGTATAGATCGATCTACTGCCTTTACCTTTGTTTTAGGGGAGATCGATCTCTTGCTATACCAGATCGATCTCATCAGCATCCTGTTCTAGGCAGATCGATCTTATAACCCTTATAGATCGATCTCAATCTTCCTTGATACCTTTGAACAAGTTCAAAGCTTAGCAGATCGATCTCATGTCTTCATGAGATCGATCTCTCATCCAAGAAAACCCAGGAGATCGATCTTTTATAACCCAGATCGATCTCTCATTCAAGAAAACCCAGGAGATCGATCTCTCATTACCCAGATCGATCTCTCATCTACAAAAACTTAAGTTCTGGTACTGATAACCTCTAAACATGTTTTTATATCATCTTTATATTATTGAATTTACTTGTTTTGTCATTTCAAAATATATTATCTCAACAATCTCCCCCTTTTTGATATGACAAAACCTATTTAATCAACATGTTTAGTTACCTATTTTCATTTTGCACAAGCTCCCCCTTTTTGTAAGCTCCCCTTACTTTTAGCTTTTGGCCTCTTAACTTTCTTAACTCCCCCTCATTTTAATCATTCCTTTAAACCATTAGACATGTTTCTTTAACATATTTAAAACCATTTAAACAAGTTTTCTTATTCTTCTCCCCCCTTTTTTGTCATATCAATGGTGCTAAGAGGTTAAATCAAAGTAAACACTCTATTCATTTCAAAATGGTAAGTCAAAAAATAAGAAAAATAACTAACTTGACATTCCATGAAATACTCATTCAAGCAAAGTCAGTTAAACAACAACTAGTAATTAGAAAACATAGCGAAGATAGTCCTAACAAAGAAGTCCTAAGGTGGAGGAGGAAATCGATCCATGATATCCTCAACGTGAGTGCGAGTGACCTGAAGCTCAGCATACATCGCTTGCTGAGTAGCATGAAGATTTGCAAAGCCTTTATCTATTTTGCGGTTCAACTCCATGATCATCGTCTACTGGGTGGCATGAAGGTTTGCAAAACCTTCATCTATCTTCCTGTTCAGCGCACTCATCATTGTCACAATGGACTCCATGTCAGTGGGTGAGGGAGCAGTTGCAGTGGGCGGAGTAGTCGAAGATGATTGACCCGCAGTCGGTGCAGCAGGTGGATCCATAGGCTCATCTGAGGGATCTTCCTCCATAGCTGCTGTAGGCTGCTATTCCCGCTTCTTCTTCCAATCCCCTCGGAAGTCTTTGTAGTATCCCATGTGGTGAAGTGCTCCGATGTTTAAGACGCTCTCTGGGGAAGGCACTTCACACGTTTCACAACTACAGTCCACTCCTAGTCGTTGGAGAAAGTACGTCAGCGGTTGCGAAAAAACTATTGTGGTGGCTTGGTCGCATACGATCTTCAACCAATCTTCATAGATAAAATGGACAAGGTTGGGTTTTTGACTTGTGGAGTGGATGTGGTGGATCTAAAAATGATCTAACCTCCTAACAGTGGAATGACGAGTACCGAAAGGACGAAGATTCCATGAGATAATGAGGTGGAGTAACCGTAGGTGCATTGGTAGGTCACTCGCCTTATCCCCGGGAATATCAAACTCCAAGGGGACTTCCTCATCTTCATTGGTCAAGCCTTCATTGCTTATGTGGAAAGCTTGGGCTAAGACATTAGGGTCTATTGCAATTGACTTACCCATGACATACATGGTAAACCCGAGAATTTTGCAAGTATCGTCAGGATCATAGGTGAGTTCGGCATTAGAAAAGAATGCCCTGACGATGTTTGGGGGTACAGGAGTATTGATTTTGAGAAACGAAATCCACCCAAACTCTTCAAATTTGGGTAGTTAGGGAAAATCAATGCGATTTAAGAAAGAAAAGTCGATGGTTCGCCAATGTTTAATTGGCATGGTGGAAAAATACTCTTCATATCTCTTCCTTTTTGCAGGTGTTTTAAAACACCTGTTAAAGGTAGTGACTGAAGAGGTAGAAGGTGGTTGGGAGGAGGTTGGTCTAGATTCTCTATTGGCTGTTCTCTTAATACGAGGCATTTTTCTAGACACAAGACACACTTAAAACTAGTTCTCTAAACAACTAACCAATGAAACAGTAACTAGATTCGACCTAGAGAGAAATTGAGCACTTAGCTAAGAATTTTGAGAAAAAAATTTTGCAATGTAGGTTACTAGATCAAGAATCGAAGAGAAGATTTGATAATTTTCTTACCGAAGATCCATCTGGAGGGAGAATCGAGAGATGACGTGCGATAGGAGTTTAGGGATTTGAGATTTTGGAGATTTGAAATTTGGGGATTTTTCACCAGTTTTTATAGTCCAAGGCACAGGAGATCGATCTGTCATTTCAAGAGCTCGAAGAGATCGATCTGTAGTACCACAAGATCGATCTTCACAATACAGAAGCTTGAGGAGATCGATCTGTCGTTTGAACAGATCGATCTGCTGGTTGACAGAGGCTTAGGGAGATCGATCTGCCAAATGCATAGATCGATCTGCTGCTTAAACAGAGGCTTGAGGAGATCGATCTGTCGTATGCACAGATCGATCTGCTGTTTAACAGAGGCTTAAGGAGATCGATCTTATGGATGAGAAGATCGATCTGCCGAGCTTAACCTTAATGCTTTAGGCTTATTTGAAGTATGGAGATCGATCTATATTGATAGGAGATCGATCTCTCATACTCTTTGCCCAGTAAAATCTTTGAAAAACTCTTTTAAAACCAACTTAACATCAAGATTTTGAAGCATATACATCTTAAGGGACATTCATGAGTCCTAATTCACCTCTAAGGACACAAAACCTATCTCTATCAAGAGGTTTGGTGAATATATCAGCTATTTGATGTAAAGTGTCAATATACTCTAGAATTATATCCCCCTTTTGAACATGGTCTCTAAGGAAATGGTGCCTAATCTCAATGTGCTTAGTCCTAGAGTGTTGAATAGGATTTTTAGATAGATTGATGGCACTGGTATTGTCACATTTAATAGACACTTGTTTCATGTCAATACCATAGTCTTTCATTTGTTGTTTAATCCACAACACTTGAGCACTACAACTACCTGCTGCTATGTATTCAGCTTCAGTTGTGGACTGAGCCACACTATTTTGTTTCTTAGAGAACCAGGAGATTAATCTATTCCCTAAGAATTGGCAAGTACCTGAAGTACTTTTCCTATCTATTTTGCATCCTCCAAAATCTGCATCTGAAAATGCATGAAGTGTAAAAGTGGAGTCCTTGGGGTACCAAAGTCCTAGAGAGGGAGTGTCCTTAAGGTATCTAAAGATCCTTTTGGTTGCTACTAAGTGTGATTCCCTAGGAGAGGATTGAAATCTAGCACAAAGGCATACACTAAACAATATATCTGGTCTACTTGCAATTAAATAGAGCAATGAACCAATCATAGACCTATAGAGTTTAGTGTCTACACACTTACCACTTTCGTCTTTATCAAGCTTGATGTTGGTGCCCATTGGAGTTGCTTGAGGTTTGCAACTGTCCATTCCAAATTGCTTGAGCAAATCCTTAGTATACTTTGCTTGATTGATGAATGTTCCATCCTTTGTTTGCTTAACTTGAAGTCCCAAGAAAAAAGTGAGCTCTCCCATCATGCTCATTTCAAATTCACCTTGCATGATCTTAGCAAACTCTTGGCATAAAGATTCATTAGTTGATCCAAAAATAATATCATCTACATACACTTGAACAACGAGTAAATCTTTATTTTTATTTTTAATAAACAAAGTGGTATCTACTTTTCCTCTTGAAAATCCTTTCTCTATTAGGAATTTTGACAATCTTTCATACCAAGCTCTAGGAGCTTGTTTCAAACCATAGAGTGCCTTAGATAGTTTGAAAACATGTTCAGGAAATTCATGATTTTCAAAGCCGGGAGGTTGTTCAACATACACTTCTTCATTAATGAAACCATTTAAAAATGCACTCTTTACATCCATTTGATATAACTTGAAGTTTTTATAGCATGCAAAGGCAAGTAGCATTCTAATTGCTTCTAATCTAGCTACTGGTACATAAGTTTCATCATAGTCTATTCCTTTCTCTTGTCTATAACCTTGTGCAACTAATCTAGCCTTGTTCCTTATGATCACACTATTTTCATCCATTTTGTTCTTGAATATCCATTTAGTTCTAATTATAGAGTGATCACTTAGCCTAGGAACTAGTTTCCACACTTTGCTTCTCTCAAATTGATTTAATTCTTCCTGCATTGCTAAGAACCAATTATTGTCATCTAAGGCTTCATTGACATTTCTAGGTTCTATTTGAGATACAAAGGCTATAAATTGACACATATTCCTTAGAGATGATCTAGTTCTAACTCCAATGGTTGGATCTCCTACTATTTCACAATCTTTTACATATCCTAATTCTCTTGGTGCTCTAGACTTTCTTTCTAATATCTCTATTTCTTCTTCATCTTCTTTATTTAAGTCAAGTTTTTCTAATAAATCTTCCTCTAAATTTGGACTTTCCTCAAATATTTCAACATCCTCATCATTGGTTGAATCTTTAACTACATCATTTGACTCATCAAATATAACATGAATTGATTCTTCAACCATCAATGTTCTTTTGTTATATACTCTATAAGCCTTTGAATTCAAGGAATATCCTAGAAAGATTCCCTTATCACTCTTGGCATCAAATTTTCCTAAATTATCTTTTCCATTATTTAAGACAAAACATTTGCAGCCAAAAGGATGGAAGTAGCTAATGTTAGGCTTCTTACCTTTGTAAAGCTCATAAGGAGTTTTCTTTAGCATGGGTCTAATCATAGCTCTATTAATGATATAGCAAGATGTGTTTATAGCTTCAGCCCAAAAATATTTTGGTAAATTATTCTCACACAACATGGTTCTAGCCATTTCTTCCAATGTTCTATTTCTTCTCTCAACTACTCCATGTTGTTGTGGTGTCCTAGGGGCTGAAAAATTATGGCTAATTCCTTGATCATTGCAATACTCATCAAATCCTATATTTTCGAATTCCTTGCCATGATCACTTCGAATACTAGTTATTGTGTATCCTTTTTTATTTCGAGTCACTTTTGTATAGGCTATGAATTTTTCTAAGGCTTCATTTTTTACTCTCAAAAAGAACACCCAAGTGAACCTAGTGTAATCATCAACTATTACAAATCCATAGTGTTTCCCACCAAGGCTTGTTGTTCTAGTTGGTCCAAATAAGTCTAAGTGGAGTAATTGAAGAGGCCTAGTGGTGGATACACTATTCTTAGGCTTAAATGTTGTCCTTTTATGTTTTCCTTTAACACAAGCTTCACATATTTTTTCATAGTCAAAGGACAACTTGGGTAACCCTATAACTAGATCCTTTCTAGCTAACTTAGATAACACATGCATGCTAGCATGACCTAGTCTTCTATGCCATAACCAAGATTCTTTTTCCTTGTCTACCATTAGGCATATGTTTTCATTTTTGAGTTCATTAAGATAGACAATGTATATATTACTTTCCCTATGCCCTAGAAAAAGAACTTTATTTGACTTAGGATCTATAACATGACATTTCATGCAATCAAAAATTACTTTGTAACCTTTGTCACAAAGTTGACTTATGCTTAGTAAGTTATGCTTTAGACCCCTAACAAGCAATACTTTTTCTAATGAAAAATAGTCATTACCTATTGAGCCACTTCCTTCAACTTGGCTTTTGGAGTTGTCCCCAAATGTGACTTCTCCACCAACCTTTGATTTAAATGAGTTGAAGTGGCTTCTATCACCCGTCATGTGCCTTGAGCATCCACTATCCAAGTACCAAGCTTCCTTAGCTTTGTGGTTACCTACAAAAAATCAAACTCATATCTTAGGTACCCAAATTCTCTTGGGTCCTTTGAGGTTAGTGAATGCAATTCTTGATCCCTTTGGGATCCATTTTGCCAATGCATTGAAATCTTTTGAGTTAATTACTTCTTTTGGAACCCACATTCTTTTTACTATTTTTCCTTTAAGAGTGGTCATCTTCATATTGCAATTATATGATGCATGTCCCTTTCTATTACAATATGAACAAGTAGTTGAAGGTTTATTCATGCTCTTTCTAGCAATGAAGCTTTTGAGATGAGTCTCTCTACTTTTTGCATTATATCCTAAACCATTTTTATCAAAGAATGCTCTTTGAGTTTCTAACATATTATCTAACTTTTGCTGACCCATATAAAATCTATTAAAGGAATTATGTAGATTACTATTTTTTTCTTTTAAGTCACAAATTTCAAGATTCGTAATTTCTAGTTTCTTTTCACATTCTAATGTGTCCTCTAGAATTAACTCATTTTCTTTCTTCAATTTAGATATTATCTTCTTATATTTCATACGCATGCATTCATATTCCAATGCAAGATCATCAAAGGCATCTTGCAATTCATCAAAAGAATATTCATTGAGGTTTGAAGTTACCTTTTCATCCTCAATAGCCATGAAGCACAAGTTGGCAATGTCCTCATTTGAGTCATCATCAGAGCAGTCACTGTCGCTCCATGTAGCCACCATTGCCTTCTTTTTGTGGAACCTATCATTGGACCTTTTAAGAAGAGGGCAGTTAAACTTAATGTATCCTGGTTTTTTACATTCATAACACACGATTGTATCATTTCTTCCTACCTCTTCTTGATCTCTCTTGAGGTTTCTCCTATTACTACCACTAGCTCTCATTCTCATGAACTTGTTAAATCTTTTGGTAAACATTACCATCTCAAGATCTTCTTCACTACCACTCTCATTTTTATTTTTCTCTTGAGTAGTAGATTTTAGAGCAACTCCCACTTTCTTAGGTGGCTCTTCATTTCTTCTTAATTTCATCTCATAAGTGAGTAGTGAACCTATTAATTCATCTAGTGACAAGTGTGAGGGTCTTTGGATTCCTCAATTGCAGTCACTTTAGCCTCCCATGATTTTGGTAGGCTATTTAATATTTTCTTGACCATTTCTATATTAGAGTATATTTTTCCTAATGATTTTAATCCATTAATTACATCAGTGAATCTAGTGAACATATCACTGATTGACTCTCCATCTTTCATCCTAAATAGCTCATAGTCATGTGTGAGCATTCCTACCTTAGTCTCCTTCACTTGGGTTGTACCTTCATGAGTTATTGCCAATTTATCCCAAATCTATTTAGCATTGTCACATCCAGAAACTATTGTATTCATTTGGCCCTAAAGCACAAAAGAGAGTGTGCATGGCCTTAGCATTCAGCTGAGCACATTTAATATCGTTTGAATCCCATTCATCTTCTTCCTTAAGGATATCTCTTCCCTCTATTCTTTTTGTAGGGATTTGAGGTCCTTTAGTGATAATCCGCCATACTTCATAATCATTTGCTTGAATGAATAACATCATCCTAGTCTTCCAATAAGCATAATGTTCCCCATTGAACATAGGAGGCCTAACCGTAGAGTGCCCCTCTCCAACTAAGCTAGTTGCTATATTGTTGTGAGCCATTTGATCATTTCTAACTCTTAGAAAGTTATTCCTATGTGATCAAAGAGTCCTACCTCTGATACCAATTGTTGGCTCTACCGAGAGGGGGGTGAATCGGTTTTCTAATGTTAATGGCAAATTAAAATTAATTCGAACTTAATTAACAAATATAAACAATATAATGAAATGAATCAAATTAAAGCAAGATAAGGAAGAGAGTATCAAACACGGTTGTTTATAGAGGTTCGGCCAATCTCTTGCCTACGTCCTCTCTCCTTGACCTTCTTGTCAAGTGCTTTCTTTCTCACTTTCAACAAAAGTTACAACCTCCTTTTTCAGGTTAAGGAATAACCTCTCTACCCTTTTTAAACAAAGATGTATTCCCCTTTTTACAAGATTTATCTCACTGAGGAATAATCCTCTTTTCTCTCAAAAGTAGGAAGAATACAATATCAAGCTTTTAATGTGGGTAGGACAAATACAGCTTTTACACAAGCTTATACAGCAAATTCAATGAATGAAGATTGAAGAAAAATGGAAAGAATTAAACTCTTAAGAATGTACAGAGTGTGCAGCAATAGTCTCTCCTTCTCATTGTCTTCAATGCTTGATTATATACTGAAGGATTGGTAGTTGGAGCATTTAATGCTATTTTTCCCGTTGAGATTTTACAGAAAGAGCCGTTGGAAACCTCCAGTAGAGTGCCAGATCGATCTGCCGTCTTGACCAGATCGATCTCTTAGTTATAATCCTTGCAAGATCAAGGCAAAAAGAAGCAAGGAGATCGATCTCATAATTTGAAAATATTAGAGCAGATCGATCTGTCGAATAGGCAGATCGATCTTCCAATCTCTCTGTTTGAGGTATGATCGATCTATAGATCGATCTGCCAGGTAATCTCGTAGTGAGGAGATCGATCTCTCATTAACCCAGATCGATCTCCTTAGCTCTCTGACTTTGGGGAGATCGATCTCTTCCTATACCAGATCGATCTCTTGAGCTCTCTATTTGAGTATAGATCGATCTTACAGATCGATCTACTGCCTTTACCTTTGTTTTAGGGGAGATCGATCTCTTGCTATACTAGATCGATCTCATCAGCATCTTGTACTAGGCAGATCGATCTTATAACCCTTATAGATCGATCTCAATCTTCCTTGATATCTTTGAACAAGTTCAAAGCTTAGCAGATCGATCTCATGTCTTCATGAGATCGATCTCTCATCCAAGAAAACCCAGGAGATCGATCTTTTATAACCCAGATCGATCTCTCATCCAAGAAAACCCAGGAGATCGATCTCTCATAACCCAGATCGATCTCTCATCTACAGAAACTTAAGTTCTGGTACTGATAACCTATAAACATGTTTTTATATCATCTTTATATTATTGAATTTACTTGTTTTGTCATTTCAAAATATATTATCTCAACAATTTCAAGTAGCTAAATAGATACCGTAGAGATAGAAATTTCCTATATTATCTCTACGTATAGACTGAATCGTACCATAAAGTGTTGAAAAATCATAAATGCATAAATTGCATGTTTTCAATGTTTTCATCATTGAATGTTGTTTCCAACTATATATGGATAGGTTGGCTATTGATTTTAATGTCTGCACGAAATAGCACGTTTTACGAAGTTAAGTGTGCTTGAGTGGGAGAAATTCCATGATGAGTGACCTCTCAAGAAGTCTCCACTCACATATCGTTTATGCACTATTTTTGTACTGAATATTGATTTTTATATCATTTTTGAAAGAATTGAACCACCTATCTGATTTTCGATACGAAACAGTGCTGGAGCCCTCGTGTAGACTATGTGTCACACTAAATTGCTCGTAATTTTTTTATGATTTATGAGAAAAACCGTGCTAGAGTCGTCGTGTATTATTATGTGATCTTACACTGACCTTCTCGCACTGGATTTTGAGACTAAGGTGCTGGTTGATATTGATGCTGGGGGGTAAATCCTTGAGACTACTCGGTAACCCTCAGTCATATTATGGTGTATCGGGGTCCACGAAGCACGCTGTACTGTGTGGACGCACATGGAGTACGTTGCACCGTGTATTGAGTCTCCGTACTATTGAACTGAACTGAACTGTACTGTATTGATTTAGTCGATGGGCTGGATTGACCCATCCCCCCTAAGGCATACGACGCTCGTGCACACCTAGCCCGTGAGGCGCGGGGTCATTGACTATGGCCTATGTCGAATGTACTATTATTGACTGAATCCTACTGTTACCGAATTCACCTGCCTAGTCTGTATTGATATTATTTACTAATATTTGACGATTGTATTTTGATTAAACTGAACTGAATGATTTACCGTACTGAACTGAACTGTTTTACCGTACTGAACTGCACTATTTGCTAAACAGTTTTAACTGTACTAAACCGTTTGGACTATACTGAACTGAAATAGAATTGCTGTGTTGTTTACTGAACTGAACAGATTTTATCGTACTAAACCGAATATGATTTTTACTGAATGAGCCTTTTTATATATATGGCATAGATTGAATGTCGATTTTACTGATATTGTTTTAATTGAAAGTGAATATTTACTGCATGATATGGCATCATAAGCATATATATATATATAGTATGGTTGTCTATTGCTTACATAAGTTTCTTATTGAGTGCGTTCAGCTCACTCTTTACTTTCCTCCACAGAGTCCCATCAGTAACTTGAACGCTTCCGTTAGTAAGGCATGTCGCACAACTATGGTTCTGCGGATTATTTTTTTGCATTGAAGGTATACCTAGTTGTAAGAGATTCTTTTGTATCTAAAATTTTTTTAAGTACAGTAATGTATACGAGATGTGGATGGGGAATGTGAACATATTTTGTTTAAATTGTCACTAAGAAAGAAAAAAAATTAATCAGACTGAACACTGTTCTGAACTAATATCAACTTACAGCCCAACCAAAATGTTCGTAAATTTGGGTCGTTACAGTTTTTAATTTTTGTTTATTACATTTTTAATTTTTTTTAGAAATAAATTCCATAGCTAAAGGATTTCTACGACAGAATTTCGTCACAAAAAGCTAATCCATTATTTTTTTTGTTTTTATTTAATGTTTTTTTAATGTTTTTAGAAAGAAATTCATTAGCTTGAGGATTTCTACAACGAAATTCCATTACAGAAAGCTCATCCGTTATTTTTTTGTTCTTATTTATTGCATTTTTAATTTCTTGATGTCGTTGTTATAGTATCTACGGCAGAGCAGCCATGAGGAGAAGACAATATCAAAATTGTGTAGCAAAATAAGATGGCTGAGAGGATGTTAACTACTGACCACCTTATGCGGAACATAATTTTTCTGCATACCATCACTCTAAAGGAGTACAGACAAATGAAATTTTCTTCTTCATAGATAATCATTCGTTGACCCGAATTCCAGGTCTTTCCTGCCAACACTGAAAAATTTTTCCACGTAGCACAGAAGTATTAGCTTGATTTTCAAGAGTATTGGATTTAAACACTTCATTTGAAATTGGGCTGACGTAGGAGCAATAGTGAAAAAGAGTTGGATAAATTTTGCATTTCTTTGTTTTATGTCCAATTATATATCAAAGTGCATTCCCCTCCCTATTTGGCACTCAAATGTTTTTAATACGATTTGTAAACCACAAGAATGGTAAGTACTTTAACTGTAGTGGTTGGTGATGGTGATGGCTTTAGAGAAGGAACCGAGAGAAGGTAGTGGAAAAGAGTTTTGGATTTTGGAGAGGCTAAGAAACAAATATTCTTTGCACCGCCAATGGTGTTATGTAATGTTTTCTACTTCTCCATTACTATGGTTTCCGTCATGTTTGCCAGCCACCTAGGTAAACTTGAGTTTGCTGGTTCAACTCTTGCCAATTCATGGGCCATTGTCACTGGTTTTGCTTTCATGGTGTTGTGAATGATAATAATATAAAACAAAAAACAAAAAGAAAGCAGAAAAGAGTAATTGGCGTTGGATTCAAACTCAATCTCATCTACATGGTTGTAATATTATCAAGATAAAAATCAGAATATATATATAGATAAAGAAAGAGAGTTTCAATCATGTACAAACTCATATATTTGAAAGCACAATCACCATCAACAAACAATGGGCAGGAAAAAAAGAATCAGATACAGGACCTGAAAGATAGTAAGAGACATTTAATTAGTGAGGACATGTATGATTCATGAAACTAAGACTCTATTTTTTTTATAGAAATTCTGTCAAATTCTCTTGCTGACTTAAGTATCAGAGTGCTTACGCAAATAACAACTCATGCGTTCCTCTGATCATTTTTTTTCTTGCAGAGCTTTCGTTAGCACGTGACACAAAAAATTAAAGCGATAACGTAAGCAATTTGTAATTATTGTAACTGAGCAACATCACTTAAAAACAAAATCTATTAGTGAAGGGCTATTGCGACAAAATTCTATAGTAAAAAGCATATTCGTTTGTTTTTTATTTTTTATTTATTAAATTTTTAATATTTTTAAAAATAAAATTTATAACTAAAAGTCTTTTTTCTCGATGGAATTCTATCGCAAAAGGCTTTATTTTTTATTTTTCCAATGTTTTATTTATTTTAATAACTTTGATGATGGAATTTTGTAGGTAATTCAGTCGCCTATGCGAATATCAGGGAATTTTTTACTCACCAAAAACGTTTTAAAAATATAAGCTACCGTTGAAGGTAAAAAGTTTTAAAAAATTTGGCTGCACACCCAAATTTTCACTCGGCCATTCAATTTCTCTCTCTTTTTCTTATTTAACTCACCCTTTCTCACTTTCAAACATTTTACTCTCTCCAAAACAAATTTTTCCTTCACTCTCACCCACCAATCTCTGCACCAGTCACTGTGGTCGCCGTCACTTGTACGTCGCTGTTACCTTCTAGCCGCTACTAACATCTGTAAATTTCCTTATTTTTTCGTTATTTTTCATTCCATATATATTTTTTAAACATTTTGTCTTTTTTTTTTTTTTTTGCAAATGCTGAAAGTTGCCGCTCTCTTCAACGGTGCTGTCCGTGCACCTCTCGAGCCACCGCGTTGTCGTCGCCACCAGTCGCCTGCTTCAACTTTCCTTCCTCCTTTCTTGTTGTATAAAGACTTATTTAATATTTATTTTTTGAAATAAATATATTCATATTATTTTATACTGCTTTTTACATACTTTGAATAAAATTCAATTTTATAAATTGATATAATGTGTAAATAATATTGTATATTGTTCTTAATATTGCTTGAATAAAATATCTATTGCATATTATTGTTTTTATATATTTTTTTAAATTTAATTGAGTTTGTACTATTTGTAGTTCAATAGTTTTAATTAATGTGTTATGTAGATATTAAATGTTTTAAATCATATATCTGTATTATTGTTAACAATTATGACGATCATGTTTAATTTTTATTTATTTTGTTTTAGTTTTTTTTTCAAAGTCAACAATATGGGACGAAAGAAATTCCCAAAAAATTAGTATTTTTATTAGTAATAAATTGCATTATATGTGATTTATCAGTGTTAATTTATATATTCAGATATTTAATAGTGTCTGGAAAATGGCTATGAATTAAGTATTATATTGACGATGATGTTGATGTTGATGTGGATGTGGATGTGGATGATGAATTTGATGTCTCTGATTATTATGATGTTCTTGTGGATGATGCTGATGGGTATTTGGTGAATGATTTTGATTTGTTCATGACCTCTGAAAATGTTACCTGTCTATTGAATTGTTTTAGGTACGTAAAATTAAGTTGAAAGTACGTTTACACAATAAAATAATTTAAATATATAAAATTATATTAATATATAAAAAATAAAAAATAAACTTTCAACGATTTGATTTTATCTCTAAAAGTTTTTAGCGATGAAAAATTTGAAAATTATAAAATCGAAAATTATGTTTTCATTAACGAAATTTCGTATCTAAAAGTAATTAGTGATAGAAAATAAAAAATATATAAAATCGAAAAATATATTTTCAGCGACGAAATTTTATCTATGAAAACCATCAGCAATGAAAAAATTGAAAATATATAAAATCGAAAAATATACTTTTAGCGACAGAATGTCGCGACCCAATTCACTTACATTTACATTCAATAGTTGGGCTATGAGTCGATGTTAATCCATCACATTTCTTTATTTTTCAATCCATGCACATGAGATATACTATCATGGTAAGAAATTATACTTAGATTAATTTACAATCATTTACATTCGTTACATCTCCGATACTTATACATAAATAATACTATGCTTCAAAATGTTTAAATACAAAAGACTACAAGAGTGTATACCTTTGTGCAAACAAAAAGGGCAGCAGACACAAGGAAATTCAGGATTTACCACGACACTCTCAGACTGTAACGCCCCGGAAGCGCGAAAATAGGGACTAACTTTTTCCTTTAAATATTATTTTTCTACTTAGGTTGCATTCCTGTACAGTGTAGGTTACTGCTTTTCTTTCTTTACTTATTCTTTTAACCATTTAATTTTACCAAAATTTTCGACAGCATAACCTTTTATAATATATCCTATCCCCCTGCAGGTAAACGCAGTTTATATTCGCAAGGCAGTTGATTTTATTTCTTAAACTTATTACTTTCAACTCTACATTTTTACTACTACAACTTCCACATCCATACTCAGTACCATCGACATTTCATCCACTTCCCAAAACGTTTACAAAATGATCCATAAAACAACTAATTACATCCCAAAAGTATTTATATACAATCTAGTATCTGTACAATATACATGTCTGGGAATAAATATCCGATGATATACCTGAGCTAGTACTGAAAGTAGTCTGGGAGGCACTGAATCCACCAACTACTCACGTACGTGTAAATGGCTGAATAATCTCACTGTAGGTACTCTGAAATGGGAGAGGAGAAGGGGTGAGCTTCTGGGGAAAAGCTCAGTAAGGTATGCATTTAAAACACTTCTAACCATTTAAAAGCAATTAGAAAATCAGAATAAACATACTTCCGTACATACATACTTAGAAAACCATTTTACATGCTTACTTTAAAATACATCATACTTCATCAAAACGTTGTACGTACTTTCATATACTAAAACATCATACATACTTTCTTTGTTAAAATATTATACATCAAAACATGGAGACTAGGCTATTTCAACATAGTTATCATGCAACATATCATATCCTCAGTAGAGGTAATAATACATATGGCCATGGTAAGGGCTGTAGACTGGATCAGGGTCGTACAACGGTTCTAATATAATATCTCAATCACACTAGCACACAGCTAGGGCACGGGCACCAAGGGCACGGGCACCAGTGGCACACACCGTGCAGTCACAAGATACTTCGAAAATAGACACCACGTGTAGTGACAAAAAACAACACCACTAAGGCGGAATAGACACTACACTGGTGAATCTAAACTAATACTACGTGTGGCGGAGCCAGGGCACCACAAATAGCAAGCATGATTATGCACTCAGCATATACTAATAGTAGCCTGTCGTCTCAAAATCCTTACTTTCATACTTACTTACTTACTTACTTACTTACTTTCATATGAAAACTTTAAAAATCATGTCATAATTCATACAAAATATGTATATCTATTTTATTTATACAAAATAAGTGAAAACCATGATTTCAGTATCTAAAAACAGTTTATTATTCCTTGCGAACTTAAACCGAGAAAGTATGGTTTTCAAACAGATTTCTTTCTATGATTTTGAAGTTATTTATGAACAATAATTAGATATAGGAGGTTAGTACTATTTTAAATTGCATCCCTTACCTCAACGGAGCTAAAACAGCGTTACTCTGTTGAGATTCAGGTTTACCTCGTTTTGCGTGTTGAATTTTCGAGCTGCCCAAAATGATACCAAATTATCAAATATTGTTTGATTTCATCTCAACATATCCAAATATGTATTTATCTCCTTAAGAGTTGACCAAATTTGACCTTTTTGTCAACTTTTCCTAGTATTTTCGGTTTTACCGATTTAAGTGTCGGTTTAATCTTACTTAACATATTTGACACCTTTAAATTCATCTTCAATACCTCTATATGGTGTCTTACATTCCAGCAACTCATTCAACTTCATACAAGACCTTAAAGTATCGATTCTTGCATTATTTCGATAATTCACCTAGTTAAACACTAAACCGAACTTTTACAGTATAATTTTAACTGTAAATTCATTTTAATTGCATCCATCTTCATCATTCCAGCAGCTAAATCATGCTGGCAGCAATTGAATTCAATCATATAATTCAATTCATCAACTTTCTTTCAATAAGAATTCATCAAAATTCACAAATTAACAACTTATCACATCATCATCACCATACCTCAACTTCTTCACTCCTTTGACCAAGTTTGACTTCGGTTTTAGGTCTCCAAATTGTCACTCAGCTATAATACAACATGTATAGAGCTTATAATCATCAAAAAGTACAAGAAAAACTAACTAAAAACTTTCAAAAATCAAATTTTCTCTCACCTCGAAACAAGGTAGATTCTGCCCCTGTTCTTCTCTCTAAGTTTTCACCTAGTAAATGAAATCCTTTATGGCTGGATATTTTATATGTTATATAGGGTTGAAAGGGGAAGATTTCATCCTTCTTGGCCAAAGTCCAATTCGGCCTGTAAAGGGTCAAAAAAATTCAAGAAGGGGAGAGCTACAGTAACACCTGCGGAATTTTTTGGAGGGAGGTGAGAGCACGTGGAAGATGGTTTCTGGGTGTTTTTAGAGCCCTGTGAAAGATAAATAAGTCTAGTTTTGTTTCCTAGAAGGCCGGGTTTAAATCCAATTTTTGGATGGATCAAAATTGGGCTTTTCCTAATGGGTATCCAGTTCACTGGGTTGGGGCAGCCCACTGGTCAGTTTTAGAAAATCCATGAAAAATAGTTCTGCCCCATTTTCTTCCAAATTTTCACTTCTCAAGTGTGATACTATATTTCTAGTATCTCTCATAAAAATTTGGGGCCCACTTGTTTAAGAAAATTTTCCCGATTGGGCACATTTTACACAACTTGGTCATTACCGAACAATGTAACTTAAGGTTTTCGGTTTACTTTAAAAATTCATTTATCACCGAAACCTCCATATCTCCACTCAATTTTCATTCCTCATGTAAATTATGCCTTATAATAATTTCCTATAACCTCGGAATAATTTTCATGAATTTTTAGAATTTATTTTGAATTTATTTCTATTTCTAGGCTCATTTACTTGGTTTAGTGTAAACCCGAATTTTACAAATTTTTTAACTTCTAATGTATTAGTTTCACTTTCTAATCATCATAACATACCTAAAATCATACTTTATTAAAAAATACTTAAATTCGAGATCTTACCTCGAAACATGTGCCTCAGGCTTCATGCCACTATCCCGGGCATCTCGATCTTTCTACGCCCTGTATAAACATTTACACAAGTTTTAAACTTCTCGATTGATCTTAAAATGAACAATAGCATGAAAATTCAGGTCTCACATTCCTCCCCACCTTTTTAAGAATTTAGTCCTCTAAATTCAACTCGGTCCATCAAACAACCGAGGGTACTTCTCCCTCATAAGACTCTCTAGTTCCCACGTTACTTCTTTCATGGAGTGGTGCTGCCAGAGAATCTTTACCAATGGGATCTTCTTCGTTCGAAGTACCCTTTCCTTCCTGTCGAGTATCCGGATAGGTTCTTCTACATAACTCATATCTCCCTGGATGTCCAAAGCTTCATATTCAATGACATGGGAGGGATCCGGATTGTATCTCCTCAACATTGAGATGTGGAAGACGTTATGTATCCCAGAAAGCTGTGGAGGTAAAGCTAACCGGTAAGCAACATCTCCCACTCTCTCAAGTATCTCAAACAGACGGATGACGCGAGGACTCAACTTCCCTTTCTTTCCAAAATGCATGATGCCCTTGCTCGGAGAGACCTTCAGAAACACAGAGTCCCCAACCTAAAACTCCAGTGGCCGTCTACGCACATCGGCGTAACTCTTCTGCCGACTTTGAGCAGTCCGAAGTCTATCACAAATAATCTGAACACCTTTCATTGCCTATTCCACTAAATCGGGAGCCATAATCTTCCGATCACCCACTTCTTCCCAAGCAACTGGGGATCTACATCTCCTACCATAAAGAGCTTCATAAGGTGCCATCCCGATACTAGTATGGTAGCTGTTATTATATGCGAACTCTGCGAGGGGCAAATGGTCGTCCCATGAACCCTTAAAATCCATTACACATGCCCTCAACATATCCTCCAGGGTCTGAATAGTCCGCTCGGATTGACCGTCAGTCTGAGGATGATAGGCGGTGCTAAGATTCAACTGAGATCCCATAGCTTCCCGAAAATGTGTCCAAAATCTGGAGGTCAACCTGGAATCTCTATTAGATATAATACTCACGGGAGCTCCATGTAAACGAGCTACCTCTCTGACATACAGTTCTGCCAAGGTACTCAAAGAATCTGTACTCTTAATGGCGAGGAAGTGGGCACTCTTAGTCAATCTGTCAACTATTATCCAGATTACGTCATGACCTCTTCGAGTCCGGGGTAACCCCATAATAAAATCCATCGTAATGTGCTCCCATTTCCACGTAGGCACTGGCAAGGGCTTAAGAAATCCTGCGGGCTTCTGATGCTCAATCTTAACCTGCTGACATACCAAGCATCTGGCCACAAATTCTGCTACATCCCGCTTCATACCAACCCACCAATACACCTTTCGCAGATCATGATACATCTTGGTACTGCCTGGGTGCATGGTGTAGCGGGTGCAGTGAGACTCTTTCAAAATCTGCTGTCTCAGGGTATCATCGCTCGGAACACAGATTCGACCCTTGAACCTCAACAGCCCATCATCACTGACCATAAAATCTGACTGCAAAGCTTGCTCTGCTTGGCTAACCATATCAAGTAACCTCTGATCATTTTTTTGCCCCATTCTGATCTGATCTAAGATGCTAGGCTCAATCCGCAGGCTAGCCATAAATCCAATCTCCACTTCTTCAACATTAATCTGGAGTCCGACGAACTGTTCCAATAGCTCTCATTCTCTGACCATCATATGCGATACTATACCCTTCCTGCTGAGAGCATCTGCCACCACGTTCGCCTTACCCGGATGATACACAATCTCGCAGTCATAATCCTTAAGAAGCTCTAACCATCGTCTTTGTCTCATGTTAAGCTCCTTCTGATCAAATATATACTTCAAGCTCTTATGGTCAGTGAAGATCTGAAATTTCTCACCATACAGGTAGTGCCGCCAAATCTTCAAAGCAAATACCACAGCGGCTAACTCCAGATCATAGGTGGGATAGTTTCGCTCATGGTCCTTTAATTGTCTAGAACCATAAGCTATAACTCGATCATTCTGCATCAGTACACATCCCAAATCCTGGTGAGATGCATCACAGTATACCGCGAATCCTCCCAAATCACTTGGAATAGTCAGGACAGGCGCGGTAGTTAATCTCCGTTTGAGCTCCTGAAAACTCTGCTCACATGCTTCTGACCATATAAAAGGAACTCCTTTACGCGTGAGCTTAGTCAGTGGAGTTGCTATTCTGGAGAATCCCTCTACAAATCTCCGGTAGTACCCTGCTAGCCCCAGAAAACTCTGAATCTCTGTTATAGTCCTCGGCTGTTCCCATTTGAGTATTGCCTCAACCTTAGACGGATCAACTGACACCCCGTCCTTGGATATAATGTGGCCGAGGAAAGCTATCTGCTCTAGCCAAAATTCACATTTACTCAATTTTCCAAACAACTGTTTCTCTCGAAGAGTCTGGAGCACTGTCCTCAAATGCTGCTCATGTTCTTCTCGGGACTTAGAGTAAACTAATATGTCATCAATAAAGACAATCACAAATCGGTCTAAATAATCCTGAAATACTTCATTCATCAGACTCATGAAAGCAGCAGGGGCATTGGTCAATCCAAAGGGCATCACCAAAAACTCATAGTGACCATATCTGGTTCTGAATGCTGTTTTGGCCACATCTTCTTTTCTGATTCTCAACTGATGATAGCCGGACCTCAGATCAATCTTCGAGAATACTGAAGCCCCTCTCAACTGATCAAATAAATCATCGATTCTGGGCAAGGGGTACTTGTTCTTTACCGTAGCCTTATTCAGCAATCGGTAATCTATGCATAACCGGAGGCTACCATCCTTCTTTCGCACAAACAAAACCGGAGCTCCCCAAGATGACACACTGGGTCTAATAAAACCCTTGTCCAATAATTCCTGCAACTGCTTCTTCAGCTCCTCTAACTCGACTGGTGCCATTCTATAGGGAGTCTTAGAGATTGGCTGGGTATCTGGTACTAAGTCAATAGAAAACTCCAGCTCTCTCTCCGGTGGTAACCCCGGTAGCTCATCAGGAAATACATCCAAAAACTCACAAACAACTGGTATATCCTGTATACTTGGATGTTCCCAACTCGTATCCGAAACAGAGGCTATATAACCTTCATCAACAATAAAACATAAAAAAAAATTCATGGAATTTCATATTTAATAACATCATATGTTTCATTTCTTAATTGCAAAACATACTTCAAATTTATCAGGTAGGGAGAAGGTTACAGTCTTAGTATAGCAGTCTAAACTTACTCTATTAGCGGCTAACCAGTCCATTCCTAATATTACATCAAAACCAAACATATTTAATAATATTAGATCTGCATTCATTGCCCTGTCTCCCACCTTGATTTCACAGTTCCTACACACTCTATCAGTTATTTGTGTCTCATGCATGGGAGTACTGATATGACATACAAAATCTAGGGGCTCAGATTTTACATGCAGACATTTTGCAAACTGAGGTATAATGAACGAGTGTGTGGATCCAGGATCAAACAAAACATTAGCTCGATGATTACAAACAAGAAGATTACCTCTGATAACATCGGATGAGGTATCCGCTGTCTCCTGATCAAGTGCGAAGACTCGCCCTCGAGTGACAGGTTTCTTACCCTTCTCTTTCGCTGTAGCCTGTCTCTAGGGGGCTTGCCTCTGCGCAGCATGTATCTGTCTCTCCGGAGGTGGGGTTGGCTGATCTCGGGGCTGTGGGGTCGACAATGATGGACAGTCCTTAATCAGATGTCCCCTCTGTCCACAACCAAAACAGGCACCCATTCGCCAGTAACATGGCCCACCGTGCATCTTACCACAATCTTTACAAGTTCTTATAGGTAACAGATGACTCCGAGTGGTTACAGGAGTAATAGTAGTAGTCCCAGGCCTATCAACCCTCGTAAGAGCCTCACCAAGCTTCAGTCTCTTCGGTTGACCCCTCATCAGTTCTGATCTAGAGATCTCTACTCTTTTACCTTTACCCTTTGACTTCCCCCGAAATTCGTACTGAGCCTGAGTAACATCGAGGCCTCTCTCAATATCCTGAGCACGCTCTAGTGCATCATTGAATTTTGTAACACGTAAACCAAAGAGTCTGTCTCGAATGGCTAGTCGCAACCCAGACAGAAACCTCTGCGTGCGACGCTGCTCATCTCTGACTGTCTCAGGGTCATAATGCATAAGAGTAGTAAATCTGTTCTCATATTCATCCACAGTCATGTTACCCTGTGATAACTCAAAAAACTCTTCCTGCATTCTCTGCGGGGCAGCAGGCGGTACATATTGACCCTTGAAAGCAGCTAGAAAAATCTCCCAGGTAATCTCTGAATGTCGGGACCTCAAATATGTTCTGGTAGTTCTCCACCAAATACCAGCCTGTCCAGTCAACATATAGGTCGCCATTCTAACTCTATCTACATCTGTACACTCTAAACACTCAAATATCCTTTCCAAGTCTGCCAGCCATTCCTCAGCCCATACTGGTTCCTTTACACCCTTAAACTCTGGAGGGTGCATCTTCAGAAAGTCTTTCATTCCAACCTTATCTTTTTCCTTTACCCCAATCTATACCTGAGGGGCTTGTGGAGGAGGAGGTGGAGGAGGAGGTGTGGGCGTAGTAGCACCGGTATCTGAACCATGTGCCCCAAACTGCTGCCCAAGCATAGCTGTGAGGGCCTTAAGCCCCTCTCCTATGCCCTGAACACTCTGCTCCAATCTCCTCATCCGGGAATCAGGACTCTCTGGTTGAGGGGGAGGAGGTGAAGGGGATCGGTCTTGCCTCCGAGGGCGACCTCTTCTACCACTCATGGTAACTGATTATGTATTACCTGCACCGGTACCAACAAATTTTAGCTATAGCTATAACAGGTATATACAATTTATAACCAGACAAGTACAGATACTTGGGATGTAATCACACATTAAATACCGACACTGACAGTATGTAACGACCCTTGACCTTTGAAAATCGAGAAATTTTTTTTTTTAAATTTAATTTACCCACTTAATGTCTTATTCACTTAGGTTGTATTCTTGTACAGTGTCAAAACACTTTTCCTAATTCTTCACTCGTAATTATAATTAGTTTTCATACTTTAACTTATATGGCCGATAGAAATTTGGGCAGCATAACGGTTTATATATGAGCCTACCCACCTGTAATTCAGTTGTTTCTAACAATCCTAAATATCCACAACTACCAAGCATACTTTCTCAAATCCATCTTTACCACACAATGCATCTATTTTGATTTAATACTAGTCATCTCGAAATATAATCCCAAAGTAGTAATGTTTACATCGTTCCTTACAAAATTACATCCCAACTGATAATTCCAATATATGTCTGTGCGTACAATTATGTCTGGTACAGGAATGTAAATGTATACCTTTCGCGTGTACAAAAGTAGCTTAGGGTAGCTCTTCCCACCAGCTTACGTCGTGTACGCGGCAGGTAGCGTCTATAGATTCACTGTAAATGATCTGAAGGTAGAGGGGTGAGCTTTTGGGGAAAAGCCCAGTAAGATAATATTCTTAAAGCAGTTTTGATATATAAAAGCATTTCAAGTTGTTCATAAAACGAAACTTAATGCAATACATAAACTTTCATTTAATGTGAAATCATCATAAAGCATGTGTGTATTTAAAAACAAATCACATACTTAACTGTTTTACAACTTTTCATAAACCTTTCATGAACATTTCATAAATCATTTCGTAAACATTTCATGAATAATTCATAGTCATTTCGTAATCATTTCATGCATACTTCATAATCATTTCGTAAACATTTCATGAATAACTCATAATCATTTCGTAAACATTTCATGAATATTTCGTAATCACGAAAACACATATTCATCCATCATAATCGATTTTTCATAATCAAATCGAGGAGACTAGGCTATAACTAAGTCATGCGATACGTGTCATTCTCCGTAGAGAGCTAAACATAATACCTATGGCCATGGTAAGTGGCTGTAGACTGGACCAAGGTCGTACAGCTCTTTCGTAAAACATGGGTAGTATCCATCTTACATACTTTCACTAGCACATAGCTAGGACACGGGCACCAATGGCACTCTCCGTGTGGGCAACATAATTGCGTGCTACGCGGGCACGAGATACTACTGAAACATCATCATAAACCACCAGTAGCACGACATCTTCCACACAGGTCGAGTCAAGTGCTAAAGGGGCCAACGTACCGGCACCTCAAGTGGTGGAGCCGGAACACCACAAGAAGTAGCCAAGCATGAAACCTAAGTCTCAAAACATATTTTCTTTTTTTGTAAATACTTTTGAAAACGTCAAAAGTTCCATTTCAAAGCGTAAATATGGGTTTTCAAGCCATCATAAAACTTTCATGCATTTTCATAATTCGAAAGTTTATTTCATAAACATAGATGTTCTAGCGAACATTTTGTAAAACGAAATCATGTTTTGTAAACAGTTTCGCAAGTATGGACGCATTGATAAATCATTTCAAATCATATGCTCTTTCATAAAATCATTTCTCAGTGAAACAAGAATGCAATATCAGAACTAAGTTAAGTAATACCCCTTACCTCGATTTATTGGGTATCTCAAATTCGAATGGTGACGTCCCCTAGTACCTCCTTTAATCCTTTCTACGATTCACCTACACCGAAATCGTTTACTTAGCATCTTATTCATACGAATTGTCCGAATTGCGTTAAAATCGTAACCTAGCGTCACTACTGCGTGTGTACGTATTATTGTATATCCTTAGGCCGACACGCACGTTTATATATTTCTTCACTATTTATATATTTGCTCCTACAAGTATTAACTTATACCTTTATTATATACATCCACATGTATACACGCATAAAAATACATATTTATATATATATACACTCCTATATGTATATATATATACTTTTATTGTTTTCATATTTCCTATCTCATATATATACATTCTTTGTATACACATATACTTGCACACATTCACCTTTCATACCCCCACAAGTATATGCACTTAAATAAATAAATATATATATATATTATCATTGTTTTCCATTTTTCCTTATCACATATGCATACACATTTTTTTGTACAAATACTAGCATACCTAATTTATTATAGACTTATTTGTACATGTACCTAACTAAATAAATATTCATTATATATATTTCTACTTCTCATCTTTCCAATTTTTGTCAAATTAATCTACACTAAACATGCTTGTATTCAATTAATTCCTACAACATCATGCTTCCATAATACAATTATACATACATTAAACTAAATAAAAATTCAGATTTTTACCTAGGAATTAACTGGTACAAGGATGGAAAACAGAAATTGGAAGATTTATCTGTATATATATATTTTTTTTGATACTGTAGTGTCGAAATAGGAGTGGCCGGACGGGGTAGGACAGGCAATGGGAGCTGTCGGGGCTCGGGTTCGGAGGAAGGCCGGCGTCAGTCTCCTCCGTTTGCTGCAAAATGCGAAATAGAGAAAAGATCCCTCTGTTTTCGTTTTCGTTTTCAGGCGAGGGGAGAGGGAAAAAGGAAGGAATGGTGGCCGACAGTCGGAGGGGAAGGAAGCTCGGAGTCCAGGCAACGCAAGGCTGCCGACTGTCTTCTGGTTTAGTCGCTGGCGAGCGAAAAAGGAGAGAGGAAGGGCTCGGGTTCGGCGAACGGCAAGGGGAAGAGAAAGGAGGCCGATCGTTGCTGGCTTGGGCTCGGTTCCGTCGAATGGTGAGGGGGAAAGTGGTCGGCAGGCGAACGGCGGGAGGGCTTGCCGGCGGTAGGAAACTTCAGTAGAGAAACAGTGGGGGTGGTTTTGTCTTTGGGATCGCGCGATAATCGCGCGATCCCCTCTTTTTTTTTTCCTGTTTAGTTTTTTTAATTAATTTTTATTTTTATTTTTATTTTTATTATATATATATTATTTATATATATCTATTTATATTTATATTTATATATATATATATATATCTATTTATATTTACATTTATATTTATATTTATATATATTTATATTTTTATTATATATGTTATATTTGTATTTTTATATATATATGTATGTTTTAATTATATGTTCATTCTTGGAAAATTACATGTATATATATATATTTTTTAATTGTAATTATTTTTATCCTTCATTTTTTTTTTCCAACTTAACAAATATATATATATATATATATTCACATATTTCCCTATAACATATTTCTATTTATAATATATATATATATATATTTTTAAATCTAAATACATAAAATTTAAGACCGCACAGAGCAGGCAGAAGAGATATGCGGATAAGCATAGACGGCCACTTGAGTTTCGGATTGGGGACTCTGTGTTTCTTAAGGTATCCCTGAGCAAGGGTATAATGCGTTTTGGAAAGAAGGGGAAACTGAGTCCTCGCTTCATTGGTCCTTTTGAGATTCTAGAGAGAGTGAGAGATGTGGCCTACAGACTTGCCCTACCCCCGCAACTCTCCGGGGTACATAATGTCTTTCACGTCTCGATGTTAAGGAAGTATAATCCGGATCCTTCACATATCATTGAGTATGAGCATTTGAGTATTCAAGAGGACATGAGCTACATTGAGCGACCTATCCGGATTTTGGACAGGAAGGAAAAGGTACTTCGATCGAAGACGATACCTCTGGTAAAGGTTCTCTGGCAACACCATTCGATAGAGGAATCTACATGGGAGCTAGAGTCTTATGAAGGAAAAGTACCCACACCTATTCTGATGGACTCAGAGGAATTTGGAGGACCAAATTCTTTAAAGGTGGGGAGAATGTAAACACCACAAATTCCGACCACTTTCCCCCTCACCATTCGATGGAACCGAGCCCAAGCCAGCAACGATCGGCCTCCTTTCTCTTCCCCTTGCCGTTCGCCGAACCCGAGCCCTTCCTCTCTCCTTTTTCGCTCGTCGACGACTAAACCAGAAGACAGTCGGCAGCCTTGCGTTGCCCGAACTCCGATCTTCCTTCCCCTCCGACTGTCGGCCACCATTCCTTCCTTTTTCCCTCTCCCCTCGCCTGGAAACGAAAACGAAAACAGAGGGATCTATTCTCTATTTTGCGTTTTGCAGCAAACGGAGGAGACTGACGCCGGCCTTCCTCCGAACCCGAGCCCCGACAGCTCCCATTGCCTGTCCTACCCCGTTCGGCCACTCCTATTTCAACGCTACAGTATCAAAAAAAATATATATACAGATAAATCTTCCAATTTCTGTTTTCCATCCTTGTACTAGTTAATTCCTAGGTAAAAATCTGAATTTTTATTTAGTTTAATGTATGTATAATTGTATTATGGAAGTGATGTTGTAGGAATTAATTGAAATACAAGCATGTTTAGTGTAGATTAATTTGACAAAAATTGGAAAGATGAGAAGTAGAAATATATATAATGAATATTTATTTAGTTAGGTACATGTACAAATAAGTCTATAATAAATTAGGTATGCTAGTATTTGTACAAAAAAATGTGTATGCATATGTGATAAGGAAAAATGGAAAACAATGATAATATATATATATTTATTTATTTATTTAAGTGCATATACTTGTGGGGGTATGAAAGGTGAATGTGTGCAAGTATATGTATATACAAAGAATGTATATATATGAGATAGGAAACATGAAAACAATAAAAGTATATATATACATATAGGAGTGTATATATATATATAAATATGTATTTTTATGCGTGTATACATGTGGATGTATATAATAGAGGTATATGTTAATACTTGTAGGAGCAAATATATAAATAGTGAAGAAATATATAAACGTGCGTGTCGGCCTAAGGATATACAATAATACGTACACACGCAGTAGTGACGCTAGTTTACGATTTTAACACAATTCGGACAATTCGTATGAATAAGATGCTAAGTAAACGATTTCGGTGTAGGTGAATCGTAGAAAGGATTAAAGGAGGTACTAGGGGACGTCACCATTCGAATTCGAGATACCCGATAAATCGAGGTAAGGGGTATTACTTAACTTAGTTCTGATATTGCATTCTTGTTTCACTGAGAAATGATTTTATGAAAGAGCATATGATTTGAAATGATTTATCAATGCGTCCATACTTGCGAAACTGTTTACAAAACATGATTTCGTTTTACAAAATGTTCGCTAGAACATCTATGTTTATGAAATAAACTTTCGAATTATGAAAATGCATGAAAGTTTTATGATGGCTTGAAAACCCATATTTACGCTTTGAAATGGAACTTTTGACGTTTTCAAAAGTATTTACAAAAAAAGAAAATATGTTTTGAGACTTAGGTTTCATGCTTGGCTACTTCTTGTGGTGTTCCGGCTCCACCACTTGAGGTGCCGGTACGTTGGCCCCTTTAGCACTTGACTCGACCTGTGTGGAAGATGTCGTGCTACTGGTGGTTTATGATGATGTTTAAGTAGTATCTCGTGTCCGCGCAGCACGCAATTATGTTGCCCACACGGAGAGTGCCATTGGTGCCCGTGTCCTAGCTATGTGCTAGTGAAAGTATGTAAGATGGATACTATCCATGTTTTACGAAAGAGTTGTACGACCCTGGTCCAGTCTACAGCCACTTACCATGGCCATAGGTATTATGTTTAGCTCTCTACGGAGAATGAACGTATCGCATGACTTAGTTATAGCCTAGTCTCCTCGATTTGATTATGAAAAATCGATTATGATGGATGAATATGTGTTTTCGTGATTACGAAATATTCATGAAATGTTTACGAAATGATTATGAGTTATTCATGAAATGTTTACGAAATGATTATGAAATATGCATGAAATGATTACGAAATGACTATGAATTATTCATGAAATGTTTACGAAATGATTTATGAAATGTTCATGAAAGGTTTATGAAAAGTTGTAAAACAGTTAAGTATGTGATTTGTTTTTAAATACACACATGCTTTATGATGATTTCACATTAAATGAAAGTTTATGTATTGCATTAAGTTTCGTTTTATGAACAACTTGAAATGCTTTTATATATCAGAACTGCTTTAAGAATATTATCTTACTGGGCTTTTCCCCAAAAGCTCACCCCTCTACCTTCAGATCATTTGCAATGAATCTATAGACGCTACCTGCCGCGTACACGACGTAAGCTGGTGGGAAGAGCTACCCTAAGCTACTTTTGTACACGCGAAAGGTATACATTTACATTCCTGTACCAGACATAATTGTACGCACAGACATATATTGGAATTATCAGTTGGGATGTAATTTTGTAAGGAATGATGTAAACATTACTACTTTGGGATTATATTTCGAGATGACTAGTATTAAATCAAAATAGATGCATTGTGTGGTAAAGATGGATTTGAGAAAGTATGCTTGGTAGTTGTGGATATCTAGGATTGTTAGAAACAACTGAATTGCAGGTGGGTAGGCTCATATATAAACCGTTATGCTGCCGAAATTTCTATCGGCCATATAAGTTAAAGTATGGAAACTAATTATAATTACGAGTGAAGAATTAGGAAAAGTGTTTTGACACTGTACAGGAATACAACCTAAGTGAATAAGAGATTAAGTGGGTAAATTAAATTTAAAAAAAAAAATTCTCCTGAATTTTAAGGGTCAAGGGTCGTTACACAGTACTAGACAACCCTTGCTCTGATACCACGTTAACTGTAACGCCCCGGAAGCGCGAAAATAGGGGCTAACTTTTTCCTTTAAATATTATTTTTCTACTTAGGTTGCATTCCTGTACAGTGTAGGTTACTTCTTTTCTTTCTTTACTTTTTCTTTTAACCATTTAATTTTACCAAAATTTTCGGCAGCATAACCTTTTATAATATATCCTATCCCCCTGCAGGTAAACGCAGTTTATATTCGCAAGGCAGTTGATTTTATTTCTTAAACTTATTACTTTCAACTCTACATTTTTACTACTACAACTTCCACATCCATACTCAGTATCATCGACATTTCATCCACTTCCCAAAACGTTTACAAAATGATCCATAAAACAACTAATTACATCCCAAAAGTATTTATATACAATCCAGTATCTGTACAATATACATGTCTGGGAATAAATATCCGATGATATACCTGAGCTAGTACTGAAAGTAGTCTGGGAGGCACTGAATCCACCAACTACTCACGTACGTGTAAATGGCTGAATAATCTCACTGCAGGTACTCTGAAATGGGAGAGGAGAAGGGGTGAGCTTCTGGGGAAAAGCTCAGTAAGGTATGCATTTAAAACACTTCTAACCATTTAAAAGCAATTAGCAAATCAGAATAAACATACTTCCGTACATACATACTTAGAAAACCATTTTACATGCTTACTTTAAAATACATCATACTTCATCAAAACGTTGTACGTACTTTCATATACTAAAACATCATACATACTTTCTTTGTTAAAATATTATACATCAAAACATGGAGACTAGGCTATTTCAACATAGTTATCATGCAACATATCATATCCTCAGTAGAGGTAATAATACCTATGGCCATGGTAAGGGCTGTAGACTGGATCAGGGTCGTACAGCGGTTCTAATATAATATCTCAATCACACTAGCACACAGCTAGGGCACGGGCACCAGTGGCACACACCGTGCAGTCACAAGATACTTCGAAAATAGACACCACGTGTAGTGAAAAAAACCAACACCACTAAGGCGGAATAGACACTACACTGGTGAATCTAAACTAATACTACGTGTGGCGGAGCCAGGGCACCACAAATAGCAAGCATGATTATGCACTCAGCATATACTAATAGTAGCCTGTCGTCTCAAAATCCTTACTTTCATACTTACTTACTTACTTTCATATGAAAACTTTAATCATCAAATCATGTCATAATTCATACAAAATATGTATATCTATTTTATTTATACAAAATAAGTGAAAACCATGATTTCAGTATCTAAAAACAGTTTATTATTCTTTTCGGACTTAAACCGAGAAAGTATGGTTTTCAAACAGATTTCTTTCTATGATTTTGAAGTTATTTATGAACAATAATTAGATATAGGAGGTTAGTACTATTTTAAATTGCATCCCTTACCTCAACGGAGCTAAAACAGCGTTACTCTGTAGAGATTCGGGTTTACCTCGTTTTGCGTGTCAAATTTTTGAGCTGCCTAAAATGATACCAAATTATCAAATATTGTTTGATTTCATCTCAACATATCCAAATATGTATTTATCTCCTTAAGAGTTGACCAAATTTGACCTTTTTGTCAACGTTTCCTAGTATTTTCGGTTTTACCGATTTAAGTGTCGGTTTAAGCTTACTTAACATATTTGACACCTTTAAATTCATCTTCAATACCTCTATATGGTGTCTTACATTCCAGCAACTCATTCAACTTCATACAAGACCTTAAAGTATCGATTCTTGCATTATTTCGATAATTCACCTAGTTAAGCACTAAACCGAACTTTTACAGTATAATTTTAACTGTAAATTCATTTTAATTGCATTCATCTTCATCATTCCAGCAGCTAAATCATGCTGGCAGCAATTGAATTCAATCATATAATTCAATTCATCAAATTTCTTTCAATAAGAATTCATCAAAATTCACAAATTAACAACTTATCACATCATCATCACCATACCTCAACTTCTTCACTCCTTTGACCAAGTTTGACTTCGGTTTTAGGTCTCCAAATTGTCACTCGGCTATAATAGAACATGTATAGTGCTTATAATCATCAAAAACTACAAGAAAAACCAACTAAAAACTTTCAAAAATCAAATTTTCTCTCACCTCAAAACAGGGTAGATTCTGCCCCTGTTCTTCTCTCTAATTTTTCACCTAGTAAATGAAATCCTTTATGGCTAGATATTTTATATGTTATATAGAGTTGAAAGGGGAAGATTTCATCCTTCTTGGCCAAAGTCCAATTCGGCCTGTAAAGGGGTGGAAAAAATTCTGCGGAATTTTCTGGAGGGAGGTGAGAGCGCGTGGAAGATGTTTTCTGGATGTTTTTAGAGCCCTGTGAAAGATAAATAAGTCTAGTTTTGTGTCCTAAAAGTCCGGGTTTAAATCTGATTTTTGGATGGGTCAAAATTGGGCTTTTCCTAATGGGTATCCAGTTCACTGGGTTGGGGCAGCCCACTGATCAGTTTTAGAAAATCCATGAAAAATAGTTCTAGCCCATTTTCTTCCAAATTTTCACTTCTCAAGTGTGATACTATATTTCTAGTATCTCTCATAAAAATTTGGGGAGCACTTGTTTAAGAAATGTTTCCCGATTGGGCACATTTTACACAACTTGGTCATTACCGAACAATGTAACTTAAGGTTTTCGGTTTACTTTAAAAATTCATTTATCACTGAAACCTCCATATCTCCACTCAATTTTCATTCCTCATGTAAATTATGCCTTATAATAATTTCCTATAACCTCGGAATAATTTTCGTGAATTTTTAGAATTTATTTTGAATTTATTTCTATTTCTAGGCTCATTTACTCGGTTTAGTGTAAACCCAAGTTTTACAAATTTTTTAACTTCTAATGTATTAGTTTCACTTTCTAATCATCATAACATACCTAAAATCATACTTTATTGAAAAATACTTAAATTCGAGATCTTACCTCGAAACATGTGCCTCGGGCTTCATGCCACTATCTCGGGCATCTCGATCTTTCTACGCCCTGTATAAACATTTACACAAGTTTTAAACTTCTCGATTGATCTTAAAATGAACAATAGCATGAAAATTCGGGTCTCACACAGACGACTGACAATAATCTGGAGAGAGAGGAATGTAAAGGGGTGAGCAACCACACGCTCAGTAAGGAAAGTATGCACGCAGTAGATAACCCCACTATCTACATGAATATAATGCTATGCATTATGCAGAAAACATTTATGTTGGAAACAAAATTATAATATAAGTAGATATCAACCTTCGCTATATATATATAATTAAAACACATCCGTGTAAAACTTGTTTTCGATTTACACACTGCACCCAAAACAGTAAAATCAATAGCGACCACCGATATGTATAACAATTTACCCTATATAAAATCAAAACAGGTTTTCAACTTAGTGTAGTGAAAGCCCAATTCACTCAACGGTATAAAATAAGTTTCAATTCGGTGTGGTGAAACCCTATTCACCCACCGGTACCCTCCAGGTACATAAAATCAACCATATCGGAGACTAGGCAGGGATGTCAGAATGAATAACGGACTTATGGCCATAGTCGGAGACCCCAAGGATGTCACACCCCACTTCCAGGTGTCCTTCATCCATACATATACTACTAACGGTTGGCTGTGAGTCAATGTAATTACTAAATTCCATATAATTTACAGCGAATATATTTAAAACTTTAATTCACACTCTCAGGTGTGTGTAGATATACAAAATCAATTGTATAATATTATATCTTTACATAACATCCCCATACAATTGTTTACATTTTAAATTCACAACTGTGTGATACATTATAATAGATACAGAATGCTCATGTGTATACAAATCTTATGTCACGACCCAAATTACCTAAAAATTAGAGTAAATTTTTTGCTTTTTCATTTCCTTACCCGTCGTGAACAGTTACACTACTAAACAATTGGGCTATGATTCGCTGTTAGTCACCTCTCACCTATTTACCATTCCATTTTCATATTTCATTTACATATCAATTTATTTTAAACTAAATACATCCCCAATATTACATCTATATATAGTACTGTGCATTTATATGTTCAGATACAAAATTATACAAATGTGTACACCTGATCTTGATAAGAAGCAGCGGATATGACTACTGTCGTTCTCTTCTACTGAATATACCCTGTGGGGTGGAAAATGAAAGGGTGAGCATAAACAGTTCAGTAAGGCAATAATGTAAGCAGGTAGATAACTATACTATCTACGTGCTGATAATGTAATGATATAAAATCGTTTACATTGGGAGCATGAGGTATAACTAAAATGATGCCATATGTATTTATATATCATATAAGAGAAATCATGAAATCGACATATAAAACAAACATGGAAAATTCATCATGTATGTCATCTCATGCTCGTCACATTTAAAACTTATTTGTTTCATCATAAATTCATCACGTTAAAACTTATTTGTTTAATCATAAACTCATCACATTAAAACTCATTTGTTTCATCATAAAACAACTTCATCAAGGTCAAACCCATCTCTCGGGAATACCTTGATTCATTAAATCACGTCTCTTTTAAAAACATAAATTGGGACATTACCCCTCCCTCGGGTTCGTCCTGGTCTATTCAGACCGTATGATATCATGTGAGGCATGTAGGTTACTGTATGAAAAATCAAGGACTATAGCCATACTTTGTCCTTGTGATCCCAGGCTACACGGATCCCGGTGTGCGGGGCATCACAACTACAACAGGAGGTGGGGTCAAATCCTACCCGCCAGAATATTAAGTAACATCATCGAGTCATCATGATTGCACGGTACAGCGTACTCTGTGTGACATACACGATACATCGTACTCCGTGGACCCATATCATAGTATGGGGGTGCCTGCCGTAGGTCTTATCCACCCCAATACTATGTCGATAACCAACCCATGTCTCAAAGTATACGTGCGAGCATCTCAACTTTCTGTGACACACAGTCTATAGGAGGCTTTCGCACAACTATATGCATGTTAACTCATGTCTAGTGCGAGCGAAGCTCCAGCACCACGCTATGCATATCATGATATCTAAAATCTCATGCGAGCGAAGCTCCAGCACGGTTTCGTACACACACAAATTTCTTGTACGAGCAATGCTCCAGTACGGCTTTTCATGAGTAATAAATCAATAAACTTTAGTGCGAGTAAGACTCTAGCACTCTTTTTTACTTGAATAAATATGATAGGTGGCTCAATCTTGATAAAACATCTTTTAAAATAGTAACCGATCCAAACCGGTACCCTTTCGTATAAGTCACGAACTCAACAGCCAACCTATGTGCATATTTGCTTAAATCAAAGCAATACATTCATATAAAACATTAAAAACATGAAATCATGCAATTTATCTGCCTTACTACCCTTTTTGTAAATTTTACTTCCAGGGGCAATATCATCTTTTTTCTTTATTCACCTATGTCCCGGTTTTCATAAAAATTATCATTTCGTTTTCTAGATACTTTAAGAAATTTTAATCCCTATAAATCCCCTCAATAAATACGTATAGAAATCTCTATGCACCTACAAAATTCCCTTACCTCGATTCTCATCTAGCGCGTATCTAAATTCCACTGTCGGAGGCTCGTCCGATCCGATTTGCTGCTAATCCAGTCTCTGGGGCTGCAGATAATTATTTATCATGTCAATTTAACCCAATAAATATAATTCTCCTGTTTACTATGGTCGATTTAACTAATTGGGCCAATTTACTCTTATTGGGCCCAATCGCACCTTAATGGGCCTCGACCCATTTTCAGCCCGTTTCTACTTATTAAATCCCTTCTTCGGGTCTACTGGGCTCATTCAGCTTACCAATAATCATCGGGCTTCGTTCCAAACTTATTGGATAGCCCGTATACTATTTACGATAATTACGTTGCAATTCCGATTAATATTCCTTTTTATACAGAATTAATCCGTAAATTCTGTAATATAATTGAAACTCTGTATTAAAGGACTTTAATTGTCGAAATTAAAATATACTTACCCAATGTGATGTGGGGTATGAAAATCGGAGCTCAATCGGCTCTCGTTCGGGCTTTGTCGTAAAACTGCATAATTATTATATTTAATTTCGGGTTAATTTTTGATTAAATATAATTTAAATAATTTTTTTGAAAATCAAATCGGTCACTTTTGACCTCGTATCACTTACCCGAAGTCCGGTGTATCCCCGAAATTTCTTTCCCTTTTTCCTTTTTCTTTTTTTTCTCTTTTTTTCCCTTCTTTCTTGGCTGAACTGGTTCAGTCCGGTTCAACCCGATTCGGACCGGTTCGGTTTAGTTTGATTCACTCCGGTTCGACCAGTTCGGGACCTTGCCGGCCGGTTCTCCGTCGGCTTCCGCCGCCAATAGCTCCGCGAAGTCATCCGCAACTCAGATCTGGTCTCGGTTTTGTACGAGGTGGCCGGGAAGTGGCCGGTCTGGCCTCTTCTCCTTTTCGGCGTCAATGGCCTCCTCGTTTTTCGTCGTTGTCGGTGCTAGCCGCCGTTTCCCTGGCTGTTTTCGCCCCCATTCGGCTCGGCATCACGTGGGATTCCTTCGGTGGCCGGTGGTCGGAGTTAAATCAACGATGGTGGCCGTCGATTTGGCTTCTCCTCTCCGCGGCTTCTCTCCCTTGATCCGTCGGATTCCGACGTCGGTGGGCTGCACCGCCGGTACCAGGGAGGTCGCCGGCCTCTCCTCTTCCTTTTTCGACCTTCACCTGCCCGATTGGGTCGCCGGTGGTCGTCCGGTCTTCTCCCCGATTTCGGCTTCATTTTTTCGTTTCTCACTTCTTTCTCTCTCCCCGATTTTCAGTTCTTCTCTTTTTTTAATTATTTTTATTATTATTTATAATTTATTTTATTATTAAACTATTCATTAAAATATTCTAAATTATTCAACAAATATCTACAAATCTATTATTTTATTCCAATAAATTTATTTAATTTAATTTAATTTATTTATTATATTTTTAATCATTTTTTCGATATAATTTCTCTGTATTTTCGGGATATTGTCCCGAATGACTTTTCGGTATTTCTAAAATTTTTGAATTCTTGATCAATTGGACTCGAAATTTAATTATTTCTTCGTTATTGATCAAGATTCTCAAATGAATTATTTTTAATTAAATTTTTCCTGTCGAATTATATCGGCTTTCGGTCTTTTGATCGTTTTGCCCTTGTACGTGTTCGGGATTAATTTAACCCGACTTCCCTTCACGAATACTCATTCATTTCATATTTTAAATCCTTATTTCCAGTCCAAATCCCAGTCGTTTAAATTTGTGACCATTTTCATCCCTCATAAAAATTTACGATTAATTTTTCGGGTCTTACATAATCTCCCCCACTTAAGAAATTTGGTCCTCCAAATTAGAACCAAGTTAGTTGGATCCATAAACAACTTCGAGTACGTTTATTGTATCATATCCTTTAATTCTCATGTGACTTTTTTCGGAGTGTAATACTACCAACATACTTTAATTAGGGAGATCATCTTAAACCTCAACACTTTCTACTTCTTATTTTAATACCTGAATCGATTTTCCAATCATACGTTATACTTTCATGGAGCTAAACTGTTGGAGCTCATATCCACTCACAAATGTTGGATCAAGATAGTATTTTCGAATCATCATAAGACAGGACATATCGTGGATGCCTATTTATTTAGGTAGTAACGCCAACCTATAGGTCTTATCTCCTACTTTGTCCATCACTCAAAAGATTCAATCTAATGAAACTCAATTTGCTTTCTTTTCGAATCTCGTTACGTCCTTAGGACCAATAACTTCCAATAATACTAATTCACCATCAGTGAATTTTAATGGTTTCTGTCTCTTGTCAGCATAGCTTTTCTATCTGCTCTAAGGTGTTCTTAATCCTTCACGATTAACTGAACATCCTCAGAGGTTTGTCTTACAATTCGAGAACAATTTTCTATTTGTCACCCACTTTTTCTTATCCAAATCGGGGAAACAACCCTTACGGCCATACAATGCCTCATCTGAAGTCATCCCGATACTCAAGTGACAACTGTCATTATTGGCGAATTCGATTAGTAACAATTGATCATCCCAGGAGCTTATCAGATAAATGGTGCACGCTCTCATCATATCCTCCAGAACCTGTACAGTCCTCTCTGACTGACTATCTGTCTGAGGACGAAAAGCTGTGCTAATACTCAGTTGGGTTCCCATAGCTTCCTGAAAAATATTCCCAGAAGTGAGAAGTGAAGCGAAAATCCCTATCTGATATAATGCTCACTGGAAAAAATACTTGGTGTTTCACAATTTTCCATACACATAAATCCACCCACACACTCAGAATATCTGGGAAATTCCTAACCAGAAGGTGGGTAGACTTAATCAATCTATCGACTATCACCCAGATAGCCTTATGATTCATCGAGTCTTCTATAACCCATCACGAAATTCATGGTAACTTGTTCCCATTTTCGTGTCAATATAGGTAGAAACTGCAATAACCTTGCAACTTCTTTTGCTCTACCTTACACTGCTGACATACGAGACACTTTTCCACAATCTCTACCATGTCTCTTTTCATATCTGACCATCAATTCCCTTTTTAAAGATTTCGATATATATATATATATATTTATTACTTCTTGGCTGCACTGTATCTCCTGAAGAGTGAGCTTCTGACAATAACTCTACCTCATCGTTGTGGTCTTGGGGAGCACTTATACTGTCTCTGAACCTCAGTAAGCCATTATCTCTCTTTGTGAACTCTGTCACTGTACCCATCTGAATCTGACCCACACTATTGACATCCTGCCGATCATCACGCTAAGCCTGTCAAATCCGGTCACTCAAATTCGGTTCTAATCTCAGGCTAGCTGTCTCACAATCACTGTCATCATCAGAGGGGATCACATCATTGCTGAGGCTTACAACTGTTCTAGCAGCTCACGCTGTGAGACCCCGTATATGTATAGCTGTATATAGGAACATAGAAATGTAAATGAAATCATGAGTATGATAATACATTCGTAATACAAAGTATATGCAATGTAAGTTCATAAGATTATGTACGCACTTATAATAAGAGTCGTGATTGTACGTACAAGTTGCGTTATGAATGAGTATGAAGAAATGAACTTAAATACGAGAAGAATGTGATTGAAATGGAATAAGAGTAGTGTGGTCAAATGGAAGGAAAGATTTACATAAGCGTATATTTCCATTCAGGTAATATCGTGTATATTTGGTTATACAGAGATTTTCCCACAAGTTTTAATATGTACTAAGTGTGATTGGATGATATTTTTAAATCTCAAGGAGGGATCAATGAGGAAAGGACTATGGAGGTAAATTAAGGAAGTTTTGAATGAAGTTGTTGCAGAAAAACTGCAGAAAATCTGGAAATGTGAAGGCCAGATCGATCTCATAGGATGAGAGATCGATCTGGAAGAGCCAGAATGCTCTTATGAGAGTAATGGAATGGAGCAGATCGATCTCCAAAGGAATCATATCGATCTCCTTAGCTCTCGGGTTGGAAGCAGATCGATCTCCCCTAAGACCAGATCGATCTCCTTAAGCTTCTGTTTGATAGCAGATCGATCTCAAGCCTCGACAGATCGATCTCCTGCCTTTAAAATGTCTTAGAAAAGAGGGATTTTTAGAGGACCAGATCGATCTCCACCCAAGGAAGATCGATCTCATCAAGTTAAAACTATAAATAGGAGCAGTTGGATCTGTAGATTTTTGGGATAAACCATTTCTTTCCACTTCAACTCAAAAACCTAGCTTTCTCACTCCTAAATCCAGCCATTTTCAATAAAATTTGAGGAAAAACTATTAGAGACAAAGTCATTCACGTCTAAGAGAAGAACAACATAGTCTAGAGGCATTTCCCCATTTGTCAGATTGAAGGAATAAAGGGCATTTCTAATTGGAGTAAAGAGAAAATCCAATGAGGTAAGTTCTAGTGCACAAATCCAAGTACATTAGTCTAGTTAATGATTATGAAGTTAATTGGGTGTGCACCTTGTGGGTAGAACTACCTAGAATGGCATGAAATGAATATAACTTAGAAATGGTCTAGTGTGAGAAAGTGGAAGGTAGAAGTGTTAATGATGAATGAGATATCTTGAGAGGATGATTATGTTGTGGGCATGGTTTGGGCATGTTGATATTGGGATAAAATTGTGAGATTTACCACAAGGGGTAAAATGTGTATTTAAGGCATTGGATAAATGCTTAGTTGAATAAGAGTTAGAAACGTTAACTCAAGTGTTTGATGGATGAATTTCAGTTTCGGATGATACACCGGAGCAAGTCGAGATGAGAATGCGAGAAGCGTAGAGGAGGATAGTTGCACACAAATAAAGTGAGGTAAGGGATTGTGTGTTAGCTATAGAGATGTTCATGCATATTTTACAGCAATTTCGTAGATATATTGCTAGAACTAGTACGATATTATAATTCTATGAAATGATATGGAAGCATGAAAAGTACTATGATGTATATATGTATTGATAAATGGGATAGGGTAAGGAAATAGCATGATATGCATGTTTTCAAAGTTTTTCTCTAATTTACATTGATCTTGATGATTGAGAAATGTTGATGATAGGTTGGCTAATTTTACATGTTTTAGCATGAAGAGGCATGCTGTATGAATAAACATGTTTTGAGTTTTAAAAAGAGAAAATAGCCATCTATCAGTTTTGAGATGAGATTTGGTGTTGAAGCGCTAGCTCACACCCGTTTTAATGCCTTTGATGTACCGTGCTGGAGTTTTAACTCGCGCGAGGGTTTTGAGAAAGTGCGGGAACTTTGCTCATACCTATTTTATTGAGTTGAGGTAAACCTGGGGGTCTGGAACCTAAAGGGATACCAGCCGATAGCCATTTGAACGAGCTGGGCTTTAACGATAGATCGTACCGCGCTGGAGCCTTGCGATGACTGTGTGTCACGCTGCTTGCTCGCCTAGTATATGAGACATGGCTTAGGATGAAAAGTCCATCGGAGTCAGAGCATGGACTTGGGTCCACGGTCGTACGTAGAACAGTGTAATTATCCGTTGGTATACTATGTACCGTGCTGGGTGCACGTGAGTACGAGTATCGCGTAGATGACACACGGCGTATTCTTATCGTGAGTATATGAGGAGATGTGGTTGATTGAGATGAGCCGGAGGGCAGGACTGACCCATTCCCCTTCAGGCAAAGTGATGCCCTGTGCACACCTGATCAGTGAGGCTCGGGATCACTGACTATGGCCATATGTCGTGGATATTTGTTTGCCGAAAATTTCATGCCTGTCTCAGAGATTCGAGAAACAGAGATAATCTCAGAAAAGAAAGAGATTTTGTGTTTTTGATAAATCTCTGATTTCACATTTGTGCCGTGAGGGCACTATTTATGAGCATGTTTTAAATGGAAGCTTGATATTTGATTTACACGAAAATGCTATTGAGAAATATATGTTTAAATGCATTTTTCGTATGATATTTCCATTTGTACTGAAAACATGGTTTTGGTTTATACATGCATGGGCTATGTAGGTAGTACGATATCTACCTGCTAGCATACATTTCCTTACTGAGCTGTGGTTTGCTCATCCCACTATTTTCCCCCTTCAGGTACTGAGAAGTAAGAGAGCGGTGGTCTCTAGGTCTTTTGTGTTGAACAGCTCCTACAATTCCGTAAAGGTATAAGATTTGTATACACAAGTATTTTGTATCTAATTTATAGTATCGCACAGTTATATCTTGGAATTGTAAACAGTATTATGGGGATGATATGTAAGCACATGGTATTTATACAATTGATTTTGTATATCTACACACATACCTGGGAGTGTGAATTAAAGATTTAAATCTTCCGCTGTAAATGAATGAATTTTAGTAATTGCATCTTCTCACAGCCCAACCGTAATAGAGAATGTATGGATAGAAGGGTTCCCAAAAGTGGGGTGTGACACACGTTCCCTGACCATCATATGTAATACCATCCCGAGGCTCTTTCTGTTCAAGGCATTAGCCATTACATTAGCCTTTCTTGGGTGGAACAATTTCCACAATCAAAATCCCTCAAAAGCTCTAACTCTCTTTTTGTTCTCATATCCGACTCTTTCTGTGAAAATAGATACTTAGGGGTTTTATGATCAGTGCATACGCAAAATTTCTAATCGTGTAAATAGTGGTGCGACATACTCAGTACAATCACTATCGTTGTCAACTTCGTATTAAGGGCCGGATAGTCCTTTCCTGATCCTTGAGTTGTCTGGATTCACAATCAACTATCTTCTCATTTTGCTTCAACACATAGCCCATTCATTATTTTGAGGTATCCATATATCTTGAGAAACCTCTTAATCTTTTGGGTATGGTGAGAATAAATGCGGTGGTCAGTTTATTACTTCAATACACCAAAACTCCTGTTACGTCTATCATTCCATTCAAATATAACTTTTTCTAAGTTAAACGTGTCAACAAAGTAGTCCATTTCGAGAATTCTCAACAAATCATTTGTAAAAACAATTTTCAATTGTTGCTTATAATTTTCCTGGATTGTAATTAAACCCAAAATATCATCAATATGGATGATAACAAATCGGTCCAGGTAAAGTTTAAATATCTCATCGTAGTTGAGTTCGCTTGAATATTTCAATTACCCATATTCTTGACCTATATACGCATAAACGTATAATGTTCTTTCAAAATCGCTTCCGTTGAAGCTACTAACCCGCGTCATTTCCTTTTTTTATATTAACTGCTTTTATAAAATTTTAAATTTTTAAACTTTCCTGATTAATCGAATTCTATATTTCTTATTGTACCAGTAAAGGTACCCTAATTTTTAATGTATATATTACGACTATCGATTTTAGTTTATAAGTTACGTGTATACTTTTAGACGCTGTCAAGTCTCAAGTGGGGAGGTATTTTGAAATACCTTTATTAACCCTCAAACTTGACCACAATTACTTTACATATCAGTCCATGTTGTCACAATTCATATTCGTTACTAATTGCTTTAATCCAATTTACTTCACGTATCATAGATATTCTTACCTTGCATACGCCTCTTATTCCAGTCTATCTATTTTCGTATATCACTTATAACAAACTCTGTCATTACTCATTTCATGAGTACAATCATTTACTCCTTTAATTTCAATCGCTACTCCCCTTTTATTACTTATCAAAACTTACCGTATACTTTTCAGTGATGTTTTCACCCTTATTTTCAACTTACAATTTCTTCATAATTATTTCGTTAGTTAACCCTCCTTCGTTGGGGTAATAACTATCAGCATTGTGCCCATAGGTGTAGGCATTCACGTTTTTTACTAACTTATAAGCAACTAAAGACGGTATGACTTAATACGTGGCACCAGAATTAATTAAAATAATTATTTCTCTATTCATAACTAGTGTGGTATCTTTCACCACATCATATGAAACATCAATAATGTCCTGGTCCAAGGCATACACTCGCCCTCGTCCAACAGCCTACTTTCCCTTTTCTCTTTGGCTGTGGCCTCCCTTTTTGGTGCAGAGATATCAATAGGGTTTTCTCTGTCTCTTTGCCCTTCTGTAAGGCAGTCTTACCCAACTCTGAGCAATCATTAAATAATTGGTCCGTCTTACCACACTTAACGCCTATTTTAGTCAATAAAGTGTAGGTGTAGGCCTTTACTTTCGTGGTATCTACCACACATCCTACACTGCGAACTTTGCTTACACTGCTACACTGCTTCGTAGTAGGTCGAGGTTCTCCAATCATAATACCCCTCATAAGTGTTAAATTGGATATACTGGGGCCTCATCAATCATCTTACCCCATGACTCATCAGCTCTAATGTCTTACCAACTGGTCTTTTTCCTGTTCTGACATCTCTGTCATTCTCTATTCTCTTTTATCTCTATTTCGGCCCTTACTTCTTTTCCCAATCTCAGAGGCGTGCAACACATGATCTTCTTCATACAACTGTAATCTACGCACTGCCTCGACATAGGTAATGAGCCAATTGGACTCTAATCGATAATTTGAGCCCTTTCATGAACTTTTGGGCTTTTTCGACTCTCATGTCGGCTCTGGACGTCTAACTATTCAGATGGGTTGAGTGGACTTCCACCAATGTTCCGTCTCACCCTCTAACATAAATGTATTTAAAAGTTACCTTCTCAGTGGACATACACCGAAAGAATCCATGGCACTTTGCTATCTCATTCCCCCAGTCGTTAGTAACTATTGGTTTCTTTACTTCACTATATACCGAAGGGGTGTGAAAATCTCTATAGTCTGAGGCACCTGTTTAGGCTTTACTATGCCTATCCTCAACTACCAGCATAGATTGAATAAACAACTCCAAAATATTTTCTACACTCCACTCCATCCTCTCGGAGCATGTCTCAATACTGTTTGGTCTCTTTATAGGACCCTGTGGAGTATGCTCATCATTAGCCTCCACCTCACTTTCATCTTGAGTCTCATGTGATGACTCATTCAATTCTCAGACCGATCTCTACGGCCTCGAGCATGTGTACTGGTCTCTCTATCATAGCGGTTATCAGTTATAAAAACTAGATTCTTACATTCGAAACTAAATTCTTAGCTGCTGGTCCATCTTGATATACACAATTGTATCTAAACAATGCATAGTACATGGGGATGTAAATTTACTTAACCACTAACACCGACTCATATCAGGCCAACTGTGCTCTGATACCACCTTTTCTGTCACAACCCAAATTACCTAAAAATCATAGTAAATTTTTCGTTTTTTCATTTCCTTACCCGTTGTGAACAGTTACACTACTAAACAGTTAGGCTATGATTCGGTGTTAGTCACCTCTCACCTATTTACCATTCCATTTTCATATTTCATTTACATATCAATTTATTTTAAACTAAATACATCCCCAATATTACATCTATATACAGTATTGTGCATTTATATGTTCAGATGCAAAATTATACAAATGTGTATACCTGATCTTGATAAGAAGCAGCGGATATGACTACTGTCGTTCTCTTATACTGAATATACCCTGTGGGGTGGAAAATGAAAGGGTGAGCATAAACAGCTCAGTAAGACAATAATGTAAGCAGGTAGATAACTATACTATCTACGTGCTGATAATGTCATGATATAAAATCGTTTACATTGGGAGCATGAGGTATAACTAAAACGATGCCACATGTATGTATATATCATATAAGAGAAATCATGAAATCGACATATAAAACAAACATGGAAAAATCATCATGTATGTCATCTCATGCTCGTCACATTTAAAACTTATTTGTTTCATCATAAACTCATCACGTTAAAACTCATTTGTTTCATCATAAAACAACTTCATCAAGGTCAAACCCATCTCTCGGGAATACCTTGATTCATTAAATCACGTCTCTTTTAAAAACATAAATCGGGACATTACCCTTCCCTCGGGTTCGTCCTGGTCTATTTAGACCGTATGATATCATGTGAGGCATGTAGGTTACTGTATGAAAAATCGAGGACTATGGCCATACTTTGTCCCTGTGATCCCAGGCTACACGGATCCCGGTGTGCGGGGCATCACAACTGTAACGGGAGGTGGGGTCAAATCCTACCCGTCAGAATATCAAGTAACATCATCGAGTCATCATGACTACACAGTATAACGTACTCCGTGTGACATAGATGATACATCGTACTCCGTGGACCCATATCATAGTCTAGGGGTGCCTGCCGTAGGTCTTATCCACCCCAATACTATGTCGATAACCAACCCATGTCTCAAAGTATACGTGCGAGCATCTCAACTCTTTGTGACACACAGTCTACAGGAGGCTTCCGCACGACTATATGCATGTCAACTCACGTCTAGTGCGAGCGAAGCTCCAGCATGGTTTTGCGCACACACAAATTTTTCGTACGAGCAATGCTCTAGTACGACTTTTTATGAGTAATAAATCAATAAACTTTAGTGCGAGTAAGACTCTAGCACTCTTTTTTACTTGAATAAATATGATAGGTGGCTCAATCTTGATAAAACATCTTTTAAAATAGTAACCGATCCAAACCGGTACCCTTTCGTATAAGTCACGAAATCAACAGCCAACCTATGTGCATATTTGCTTAAATCAAAGCAATACATTCATATAGAACATTAAAAATATGAAAATCATGCAATTTATCTGCCTTACTACCCTTTTTGTAAATTTTACTCCCAGGGGCAATATCGTCTTTTTCCTTTATTCACCTATGCCCCGGTTTTCATAAAAATTATCATTTCGTTTTCTAGATACTTTAAGAAATTTTAAGCCCTGTAAATCCCCTCAATAAATACGTATAGAAATCTCTATGCACCTACAAAATTCCCTTACCTCGATTCTCGTCGAGCGCGTATCTAAATTCCACTGTCGGAGGCTCGTCCGATCCGATTTGATGCTAATCCAGTCTCTGGGGCTGCAGATAATTATTTATCATGTCAATTTAACCCAATAAATATAATTCTCCTGTTTACTATAGTCGATTTAACTAATTAGGCCAATTTACTCTTATTGGGCCCAATCGCACCTTAATGGGCCTCGACCCATTTTCTGCCCATTTCTACTTATTAAATCCCTTCTTTGGGTTTACTGGGCTCATTCAGCTTACCAATAATCATCAGGCTTCATTCCAAACTTATTGGATAGCCCGTATACTATTTACGATAATTACGTTGCAATTCCGATTAATATTCCTTTTTATACATAATTAATCCGTAAATTCTGTAATATAATCAAAACTCTATATTAAAGGACTCTAATTGTCGAAATTAAAATATAATTACCCAATGTGATGCGGGGTACAAAAATCGGAGCTCAATCGGCTCTCGTTCGGGCTTTGTCGTAAAACTGCACAATTATTATATTTAATTCCAGGTTAATTTTCGATTAAATATAATTTAAATAAATTTCTCAGAAATCAAATCGGTCACTTTTGACCTCGTATCGACTTACCAGAAGTCTGGTGTATCCCCAAAATTTCTTCCCCTTTTTCCTTTTTCTCTTTTTTCTCCTTTTTTCCCTTCTTTCTTGGCTGAACCGGTTCAGTCTGGTTCAACCCGGTTCGGATTGGTCCGGTTCAGTCCGATTCACTCCGGTTCGACCAGTTCGGGGCCTTGCCGACCGGTTCTCCGTCGGCTTCTGTCGCCAGTAGCTCCGCGAGGTCGTCCGCAGCTCGGATCTGGTCTCGGTTTCGTACTAAGTGGTCGGGAAGTGGCCGGTCCGACCTCTTCTCCTTTTCGACGTCAATGGCCTCCTCGTTTTTCGTCGTTACCGACGCTAGCTACCGTTTCCCCGACTGTTTTCGCCCCCATTCGGCTCGGCATCACGTGGGGTTCCTTCGGTGGCCAATGTTCAGAGTCAAATCGACGTCGGTGGCCGTCGATTTGGCTTCTCCTCTCTGTGGCTTCTCTCCCTCGATCCGTCGGATTCCGACGTCGGTGGGCTGCACTGCCGGTACCAGGGAGGTCGCATGCCTCTCCTCTTCCTTTTCCGGCCTTCACCTAGCCGATTAGGTCGCCGGTGATCGTCCGATCTTCTCCCCGATTTTCGCTTCGTTTTTTCGTTTCTCACTTCTTTCTCTCTCCCCGATTTTCAGTTCTTCTCTCTTTTTTTTTTAATTATTTTTATTATTATTTATAATTTATTTTATTATTATACTATTCATTAAAATATTCTAAATTATTCAACAAATATCTACAAATCTATTATTTTATTCCAATAAATTAATTTAATTTAATTTAATTTATTTATTATATTTTTAATCCTTTTTTTCGATATAATTTCTCTGTATTTTTGGGATATTGTCTCAAATGACTTTTCGGTATTTCTAAAATTTTCGGATTCTTGTTCAATTGGACTCGAAATTTAATTATTTCTTCGTGATTGATCAAGATTCTCAAATGCATTTTTAATTAAATTTTTCCTGTCGAATTATATCGGCTTTCGATCTTTTAACCGTTTTGCCCTTGTACGTGTTCGGGATTAATTTAACCCGACTTCCCTTCACGAATACTCATTCATTTCATATTTTAAATCCTTATTTCCAGTCCAAATCCCAGTCGTTTAAATTTGTGACCATTTTCATCCCTCATAAAAATTTACGATTAATTTTCGGGTTTTACATCTTATACCTTTGCAACTGATGAGAGCTGTCCAATATAAAAAGAGATCTCAAGACCACCGCACTGTCCTACTTCTCAGTATCTGGATGGAGAAAAGTAGTGGGATGAGCAAACCACAGCTCAGTAAAGAAATGGATGCTAACAGGTAGATATTGTACTATCTACATAGCTCATGCATGCATAAGAAAAATCATGTTTGAACATAATGGAAATATTATTAGAAAATGCATTTAAACATTGCTTCCCACATAAGCATTTTCAGGAAAACAAGTATAAGATATTCTCATTTGAAAACACATCATAAACGGTATTGTAACGACTCGTGAGCTATAAAAATTCAGGAAATGTTTTTTTTTGAAACTTCGACTTGGCAACTTAATCCTTTATTCACTTAGGCTATATTCCTGTTTAGTGTCAATCCTTAAAAATATTCTCTTTCATTTATTCTTATACAGGTTTCATCCCGACACATTACTTTCAATAGATGTTTGTGCATACAAATGGTCTGGTAAAGAGATAAGAATGTATACCTCACACATGTACAAAAGGTAGTCTGAGGAAGCTCATATCCACTAGCCTACGTCGTCTATGTAGCATTTATTAACTTTAATTCACTGCAAAGATCTGAGAGGTGAAGGGGTGAGCTTTTGGGAAAAAGCCCAGTAAGAAAATACAATTAAAGTAGTCCTGATATGTAAAAGCATGCAAGAAATCATTCATGAAATAAACTTTTCTTCAGAAAAACTGGTCATAAGTTTCTTTTAGAAACTGATATTTAGAAGATATGTAAACTTTCCTTTCGTGCATAGTTATCATAAAAAATTTATGAAGCATGAGTTTCTTTAAATCAAATACATGCTTAACTACTTCATAAAATTTTCATCATTCATGGATGATTTCATAAAATCATCGTCATTCGTAAACGTTTCATAAAACATAATCATTCTTAAACATTTTGTCATAATTCATAATTGTTTGTAAACATTTCATCAAAATCTCATAAAAACATAGTCATTCATCATCATCATAAATGTATTCATAATCATAATCGTCATTCATTCATAATCGTGGAGACTAGGCTATAACTAAGTCATGCGATACGTGTCATTCTCCATAGACAGTCATCATACCTATGGCCATGGTAAAGGGGGCTGTAGACTAGATCAAGGTCGTACAGCACTTTCATAAAATATGGGTAGTATCTATCTTACTTACTTTCACTAGCACCTTGCTAGGACATGGGCACCAAAGGCACTCTCCGTGTGGGAAACATAAATGCGTGTTGCGCATCATCATAAACCACAAGTAGCAAGACATCTACCACACAGGTAGAGTCAAGTGCTACATGGGCCCTACATATCGGCACCCAAGTGGTGGAGCCGGAACACCACGAGAAGTAGCCATGCATGAAGCCTATAGTCTCAAAAATTCTTTTCCCTTTTCTTAAATACATTTGAAAATGTCAAAAGTTCCTTTTAAAGCATAAATATAGGTTTTCAAACCATCATAAAACTTCCATGCATTTTCATACTTCGGAAATTCATTTCATAAACATAGATGTTCTTAGCGAACATTTCATAAAACGAAATCATGTTTCGTAAATCATTCCATAAGTATGAAATCAATCATAAATCATTTCAAAACATAGCATTGCTTTATAAAAATCTTTTTATCAATGCAATGAATGTTCATTATCTGAACTAAATTAAATTATACCCATTACCTCGATTTATTGGTAATTCCAATTCAAGTAGTGACGCCTCCAAGTATCCTTCTACGATTCTCCTACACCGAAATTTGTATTTCTTAGTATCCTATTTATTCGAATTACCTACGATGCGTCAAAATCGTAACCTTGCTTACCTAAAGAAAATATAGTTGAAATCATAAAATGCGTACAATTATCTCTAAAACTTGCATAAATTCCTTTCATCGGTGTTTGTCTGTAACTCTTGATTGCTTCGACTTAAAGAGTCAGCGAGCCCGACCCTCCCGGCTTATTCCACCAAAAATTTCAAATAAATATTCGATCGCATTTTTCCTCGGGTTTTCTCAAATTCTCGGTGCACTTTTTTTCCTCAATTTTCTTCTATTTTTTGATATATATATATATATATATATATATTAATAAATATATATTTATATTACTCTCTTTTCTTTCTTTCTTCTCTTTTTTTTTTTATTTTGGTAACTGTTCAGCTAATTTTTTTGAATTTCCTTCTTTCTTTCCCGCCATTTCTTCTTTTCCTTTCTTCTTCTTCCTTTTCCTTCTACACTGTTGCTCACCCAAGGATCCTATTCCTGGCCTCCCTCATTCTTCTCGGCTTGCCATTTTCTCTTGTCTTTCTTTTTGTTTGCCGCCACCATCATCACGTTATATCCTCACACTTCCAGCACCCCAACATCTTTTCCAGCTCCCTTCTCCTTATTCACCGTCGCATTAGCTTACCCCCAACTCTCTCCTGATCACGCCCCTATTTTCTAGCTTTTCAATTCTATTTTTCGTGCCGAGTGACCGAACACAGTGGTCGGCTACCTTCGGCTCCGGCACTAGCCTCTTAGCAGCTCGTGGTATGCCCCCTTCCCCTCACACAGTGGAGTCCGTTCTCAGTTCAATGAACAGAGAGGAAGTTCTCTGTTTTCAGGCCATCGCAGCCCCCTCGGTTTCCAGCCTTCCTTTTTTTATGTTGTTTCTCTTCTCGATTTCATTTCGAATCCAGCCACCACTGTTTCCACACATCCTGTTCTTTGCCACTCATCTTGGATTGAAGAGGACCTGTGTCCCCTGTTGTCGACTGTCTTCCAAGCTCCCAACACCCCTATCTCTACACTAATCCATGCGGCTAGAGCAGCAATGGCCAGTAACCCTCTCTCTCTCCTTCCTCACGGAGCCTGCTTCAGTGGTCTTCCTCTTCACTGTGGCTGTTCTAGAATCGTAGGAGGTCCATATTTGCTCAACCTCTACTTTAGTTTAAAAGGCACGAGGATGAATCTCGAAACCTCTCTGTACTTTTTCGATCCCAACAAGAACGAACCTGCTTCACCCTTCTTATTCTTCACCGGACAAGCACTATTGCTCTTCCTTTCCTCCCGAGCTGTACCTTCTCGTGTCTCTCACTTTCTCATTAGTTTCTCTCATAATCACAGACATTAAAAAATGGCAATGCCTCCACTCACTGGATTTCTTTAGCAGCTCCTTCTCTTCACCATTTCGCTTCACTTTTTTGGCTTACAATGAATAAAGCGCTCTCTCATCTGCTTGGTCTCAATCTCTTGTCTATCTTCCTTCTCTACCCTCGATTTCACTGTTATCATCATCAGCACATACATTTCCCTTTTCCATTTTGGTCATTCGGACCCACTACTGCTAAAACATCATTTCACCTATTTGTATTAGCTTGTACCGCTTCTTTAACAGCTACGATTCCTATCCTTTTTATCAGCCTACCCATGCCATTGAGTTTTCTTTTCATACAACACCAATTAGTAATTAATTCATGTTTTGACAAACTTGCTGTAGCTACAGCACTTTTGCCCGTTTCTCTTCACATTTGTTGATCTATCAAAATCATCACCATCACTCACGTTTCCTTTGTCAAAACATCATCATCATCTTTTCTTTCACACTTCTCCTACTGCAGACTCCCTCAGGTTTGCTTCACTTACTCTTGACAGCCCATTCCTAATCCATATATATATATATATATACATAATTTAAATCATTAAACAGTAATAAACTTGTTGGCAATAATGGGAACTCGAGAGTTTCATGCAAAAGTTTATGTAAGGTGTACTTAGATATATATATATATATATATATGTATGTGTACATTTATTTCTATTTATATCCATATATATACATATATACAATTATATATGTGCATACTTATATGCTTTTGTACACTTATACCTATCTATACATAAATCTTGAGGACTAAATAACATTATAAAAATAATATTAGTCTTAATACCTATACCTAAATTAGTTCTCTCATTTTCACATATTTAGTCTAAATTGTCTAAATTATTATTTATGGACAATTACCAAATACATTGAAAATTTTTCGGTATTTACAGGTACTATCGCAGCACAAGCATTCAAATTAAGAGATTTATCAAATCATAAAACCTCTTTACTTTTCTCAAATCATTTCTTTTCTGAGTTTCTCAAATTCTCTTATCTTAGAGACAGGCATGAAAGTTCTCGACAATCTAATATCCATGACATATGGCCATAGTCAGTGATCACAGACCTCACTGATCAAGTGTGCATAGGGGGATGGTCAGTCCTACCCTCCTGCTCATCTCAATCATCATCATCTCCTCATCATAGCACGATATAAGGTACGTCATGTGTCATCTACGCGATACTCGTACCCACGTGCACCCAGCACGTTACATAGTATACCAACAGACAACTACACAGTTCAACATATGACCGTGGACCCAGTCCATCTACCAACTCCAATGGACTTACCATCTTGAACCATGTCTCATATACCATGCGAGCAAATAAGCGTGACACACAATCATTGTAAGGCTCTAGCGCGATACGTTTTATTATTAAGGCCGAGCCCATTCCAAGGCCGTCGGCTGGTATCCCCTTGGGTCCCAGACCCCTAGGTTTACCTCAACTCAGTAAAAACAGGTGTGAGCAATGCTCCATCACTTTTCTCAAGAGCTATCGTGCGAGTTAAAACTTCAGCACGGCACATCAAAAACATAGAATCATGTGCGACCTAAAACTCCAGCACATTGTCATTATAAAACCACTTGCGAGCCACGCTCCATGTAATGAACCTTGACCCTTGAAAATCGGGGGAATTTTTTTTTTGAAACTTCGGCTTACAACTTAATCCTTTATTTACTTAGACTGTATTCCTGTTCAGTGTCAATCCTTAAAAATATTTCATTTAATTTATCCTTATACAGATTTCATCCCGACACATTATTTTCAATAGATGTCTGTGCATACAAATAGTCTAGTATAGGGATAAGAATGTATACCTCACGCATATACAAAAAGTAGTCTGGGGAAGCTCATATCCGCCAGCCTACGTCGTCTACACAGCATTTATTAACTGTAATTCGTTGCAAAAATCTGAGAGGTAGAGGGGTGAGTTTTTGGGGAAAAGCCCAGTAAGATAACACTCTTAAAGCAGTTCAGATATATAAAAGCATGTGAAATCGTTCATAGAACCAAACTTTAATGAAATACATAAATTGTCATTTCATGCATAATCATCGTAAAAAGTCATAAAGCATGCGTGTCTTTAAAACAAATAACATGCTTAACCATTTTACAACTTTTCATTATTCATGAATGAGTTCTTAAACCATCGGGTTCATAAATGTTTCGTAAACATTTCATAAACATTTCGTAAATATTTCATAAGCATTCCATAATCATTTCATAAACGTTTCATGAACATTTCATAAACATTTCATAACCATTGCGTAAACATTTCATGAACATTTCATAAACATTTCATGAATATTTCATAATCATTTCGTAAACATTTCTTGAATATTTCATAATCGTTTCATAAAGCATATCGGTCGTAACCAATTATCGTATATATTATGAAAACACATATTCATTCATCATAGTCAATTTTCATAATCAAATCGAGGAGACTAGGCTATAACTAAGTCATGCGATACGTGTCATTCTCCATAGAGAGTCATTATACCTATGGCCATGGTAAGGAGGGGCTGTAGACTGGATCAGGTTCGTACAGAAATAATAATTATAAACATGGGTAGTATCTTCTTATTTCTTATCATATACTAGCACATAGCTAGGGCACGGGCACCTATGTCACTCACCGTGCGGGGAGCATTCATGAGCGCTGCGCGGGCACGAGATACTACCAATACATCATCATAAACCACCAGTAGCACGACATCTTCCACACAGTTAGAGTCAAGTGCTAAAGGAGCCAACGTACCGGCACCCCAAATGGTGTAGCCAGAACACCACAAGAAGTAACCATGCATGAAGCCTATAGTCTCAAAACAGAGTTTCCAAAATCTTTCTTGGGTTTTATAACTCATAAACTCATATTGAGTAGTAAAATCGAATTCCTTGTAATTTGAAAACTTTTTCATAAAACAGAAAGACTGTGTGGCACTTTGTTCCCGTAGGACTCAAGAGGTAGCCCCCACAATCCCCTTTCGAAAACAAATTTCTTCTCTTAAATACTTATGAAATTGTCAAAAGTTTCTTCAACAATATGGATATAAAAACATAAATAAATGTAAAACATCCATACTTCATACCTTAGGGAAAATTCAATTTGTATCATGGAAAGTACCGGGGAATATTTCGACAAATTAAAACATGCTTCGTAAACAGTTTCACAAGTACGAAAGTATTGATAAATCATTTCAAATCATATGCTCTTTCATAAAATCATTTATCGGTGAAACAAAAATACATTATCAGAACTAAGTTAAATAGTACCCCTTACCTCGATTTAACGAAAATCTCGAATTCGAGTGGTGACGCCTCCTAGTATCTCCTTTAAATCCTACTATGATTCTCCTATACCGAAATTTGTATTTCTTGGTATCCTATTTATCGAATTAACTACGATGCGTCAAAATCGTAACCTTGCTTACCTAGGGAAAATACACTCGAAATTATAAAATACGTATAATTATCTCTAAAACTTGTATAAATTTATTACCTCGGTGTCTGTCCGTAATCCTTAATTACATCGACTTAGCAAGTCGACGGGTTCGATACAGTCAGGTTATTTCTGTCGGAGCCTTTTCACCCATATTTTTCAAATTTTAGTACACTTGTCTCTTTTCCTCAATTTTCCTCCATTTCCTATAATATATACTTATATAAATATAAATATATATATATATATATATATTTATTACTTACCCTTTTTTCGGTTACTATTCATCCTCTTCTCTTCTTTCTTTCCTTTTTTTTCTTTCCTTTGAATTTTTCTCCCGCCACTTTCTTTTTCTTTTCTTCTTTCTTCTTCGTTACTATTCTTTCCTGCCCGCAGCCTCTGTTCATGGTCTTCACACCTCCTCGGCGCTGCCAGCCCCCTCCTTCATCATCCACGGTTTCGCCATCCTCATCACCATCATGTTTCGGTCATTTCCGGTGCCTCTGTTTTCCAGGCCCGTCACCTGTTCCCCCTCTTTTCCCTGCTTCATTTCTTCATTGTCTGGCCACTGTTCATCCTTCTTTTTCTTCTCTGTTTCTAGCTTCGTTTCTTCTCCTCATCACTTTTCTTCAGCCTCTCGACTCCACCACCATCTCCTATCATTTTTGTTGGTTTCCGACGCCACCAACATCATCGCCATCACCCCTCCTCCTCTCGGTCCTCTGCTGGTTTCCTTCCACTGTTCGGCCCATTGTTTTTAGCTTTTCCTTCGGTCATTGCTTCAACCCTCAGTTCATTTCCTCGTCCATCATTGAGCCCCTTTGTTTCATTTCCCAGCAAACCAGTTTCAATTTTTTTTTTCAAACTCTTGGTTCACCAAGTTTTCTTTCTTTCTATTTCACTCCAGCTCCACTTTTCCTTGCTCATTCCAGCTTCCGGTTGATGTCCTTCCTGACACTAACAGCATCCCTTGAATGCCTCTGCCTCAACTTGCTTATCCCTCGATAAGTGTGGTGCACTACTCGATCTTGTTTCCAGAAATGAAACAGAGATGCGCAGCCTCGGTTCTGAAGCTCCCGGTCCCGTTTCTTTTCTTCAAGTTTTCGTTTCCTGCCTCCTCTTCTCACTCTTGGCTTGATTTCTTTCTCACCTTTCAGCCTTCTACTCCTCTTTCCTTCTCTTATTTCCTGTCTGTATATATTCTCATCAACCTCCTCTGTTTCCAGCAATAATGCACGGTTTCTTCTCTCTTTTTCCTGCTCCTACCCATCCTTCCTCAGTCAGTCCCATCTCGCACACCTTACACCAAACTGCTATAACATTATTATTTTTCTCCTACTTAATCGGTGCAGGTTACAGCCATTATTTTTTTTTTCTGACTTTCACCCATTCCTCATTACTGTCGAGCCTGCCACATTTCCAAGCCACCACCTTCACGTTTTCCTTTCTTGCTTTCTTTGTATATTGGTTCGTGCCTTTCTTTCATTCTTTGTTAGTTTCCTATCACATCATTTTCAGCCCCTCTGCTGTAGTCCTTTTCCTGCATCTCTCATTCTTTTCCTATTTATCTCCCTTCCACCAATGCCATCTACCTTAGCAGCAAGCACACCGCAGCAAGCACCCGATCACTGCAGAAATTAATATTTTCCTTAAAACGTGTGTGATCAGATGATGGGACGACTCATTAACCTTCATGCTTCAAAGTTCTTGGTTGGTAGAATAGTATATTTATTATTATTATTATTATTTTTTGCAGGTTCTCTTTTCTCCTTTCACGCCTAGTTTCACCGCTAATCCTATCCTCCTCACGTTTTCTGCTACAATTTTCTGCAACAGAAACACTCTCGGTTTCTTGGCTTCGATCCCCCTATCAACAGCTTCATTTCTTTTCTTTTATTTTTCGTTTTCCCAATAGTTCATCACTTTTCCTATAGTGTCAATTCTCTTCATTATTACTCTCATGCCTCGGTTTCTCATTCTATTGCTGCTAGCAGCAGCATATACATATGTATATTTCCTAAATGGGCTCTCGGTCATGCTCCCATATATATATATATATATATATATATATATACTTGGTAAAATTTTCTTGTAGTATTTATTTATATATATACATATAAAATGACTTTAATCTAGTAGTTGTACTTAAATTACATGTATATACATTTCCTAGCTCGTATATAAATCTTACCTCTATTTCCCATAGATATTCTTCCTTAGAATCAATATAATTTAATTAAATTAATTTTTCTAAATCCCTCTCATGCCTCAAATATATTTTTAATTAATTCTCTTCCAATGTGCTCACCCTCAATTCCATTTATCTAATTATTGTACATCATTAGATTCGAGAACAAAAATTCGTGGAGTTTACACTCCAGCACGGTTTATCAAAACATGTGAATTATATGTGAGTAATACTCCAGCATAAATCAAAATCATCAAAACAGGTGTAAGCCAATGCTCCAACACCGATTCACATCTCAAATACAAAAGTGGTTATTTTTCTCTTTTAAAAACTCAAAACATGTTTATTTATGTAGCATGTCATCTCATGCTAAACATGTAAAACTAGTCAACCTATCCATCATCATTTCTCAACGCAAAACAACATATAGTTGTAAAAACATTAAAACATGCATGTCAGGCTAATTCCTTTCCACATCCCATTTTCACAATATATGTACCATAATACATTTCTATTCACATATTGTTCAATAGCTAAGCATAATATTTCTAGCGTCATACTACCAAAATCGCGGTAAAATACGTACGAATATCTCTATCGCTAACACACAATCCCTTACCTCAAATCGCGCTCATATTTTCTCGTTTCGCTTGCTCCGTTCGCGATCCGGGTTAACCGTGTTCCACGTATTTCAATCTACACATGTAAATCATTAAGTTATTTTCCCTTTCCCTCTACTAAACATACACATTGTCTTTTACTTGTCTATTCATACTCCTCAAAACCTTAAATCACATTTCACTCTTCCACTAATACCTTTTTATCATCTCTTAAGCTTTCCATGGATTTCCTCTTTACAAATCTCTCTTGATATTACTCACTCATCACTACAATCATCATTCCTATCCATTTTTCACATATAATCCAACATATAAATGTCTAGAAACCCATATTTAAAGCTTGAAGGTTGAAGAGCTTACCCCTTTTACTTAGCCAAACTTGTAGTAGCCAACACTCCTTCTCTTGGTCACACCAATGCGTGATTTTTTTGGGAATGTTGTTCTCCTTGCTTCAAGGAACAACTTTCCCTTCTTGAGCTTCTCCCAAAATTGGCTAGAATGTAGTGATTTTTAGAGTGAGAAAACTTTGATCTTGAGAGAAAATGGCAGCTGCAGGTTTGGTGGGAAGAAATCTGAGTTTTCAATCCAAATCCCGTACTCCTTTTATAAATGTAGAGACATGAGATCGATCTGGTTCTTGTGGAGATCGATCTCTGCAAGGTTTGGTAGTCCTTTTTACCAAACGCAACCACTACTAGATCGATCTTCTTCCATGATGAGATTGATCTATTTGTAAGCAAATCCCTTCTTAGAGATCGATCTGCCTCTTATAGGAGATCGATTTGCTCCTTACAGAACCTTAAGGAGATCGATCTGTCGAGGGCTTGAGATCGATCTATCTCAGACAGAGAGTTAAGGAGATCAATCTTCTTGCCTTAAGAATCGATCTTATCATTAAAGAATGTTTAACAAATCGATCTGGCCCCATTGGAGATCGATCTGCCTTGCTCTTTCGCTCGAATAATAGCATGTTTGGCTCTTCTAGATCGATCTCTCATCCTATAAGATCGATCTGACATTCATATTTTCCAGCTTTTCTGCAGTTTTTCTGCAGCAACTCATTCCAAACTTCCTACATTTTGCTGCCATAGTCATTTCCTCATTCCATTACCTTTAAGACATGAAAATGGCATCCATTCATATTTTATACACATTAAAACTTGTGTGGAATCTTTGTATAACCAAAGGTATATAGTATAAACCAAATGGAAGTGTATAACTCATGTAAATCTTCATTCCATTTTACCACACTACTCCTATTCCATTCTGCTCACATTCATCACATACCAAAGTCCATTTCTTCATATTCATACATAATGAAACTTGTACGTACATCACAAACTCTTATTACAAGTGTGTACATTGAATTTATGGACTTTACCTCACTTATGCTTCACATTACAAGATTAAACATAAACGGGGTCTCACATTCTCCCCCACTTAGAAAATTTGGTCTTCCAAATTGAACCAAGTCTATTCCTTAAAAAGTTGGGGATATTTCTCCTTCATCAGGTCCTCTGGCTCCCAAGTGGCTTCCTCCGATGTATGATGTTGCCACAGAACCTTAACCAATGAAATTGTTTTGTTCCGTAACACCTTCTCTTTTCTATCCAATATTCGAATCAGTTTCTCCACATACGACATATCCTCCTTGAGCTCCAACGGCTCATAGCTAATTACATGTGTTGGATCCGGGTAGTACTTTCGAAGCATAGAAACATGGAAGACATTATGAACTTCTGCTAGCTTAAGTGGTAAAGTTAGCCTATATGCTCTATCTCCTACTTTATCCAAAATCTCGAAGGGACCAATGTAACAAGGACTTAGTTTTCCTTTCTTTTCGAACCTCGTTTAGGAGACATTCTCAAAAATATGGACTCACCCACATCAAACTCAAGTGGTCTCTGTCTCTTGTAACCATAGCTCTTTTGTCAACTTTGAGCTGTTCAAAGCCTTTCACATATTATCTGAACATCTTTTGAGGCTTGTCTAACCAAATCGGGAGCGAGCAACTGTCTGTCACCAACTTCTTCCCATCCAATGGGTGATCGATATCTACGATCGTATAGTGCCTCATAAGGGCTTATACCAATACTTGAGTGATAACTGTTATTATAGGCGAACTCAATCAATGGCAAGTGATCATCCCATGCGCCTCTAAAATCCAGCACACACGCTCTCAAAATATCCTCCAAGGTCTGTATAGTCCTCTCTGACTGACCTTCTATCTGGGGATGAAAAACGGTGCTAAATCTCAATTGGGTTCCCATTACTTCTTGAAAACATCCCAAAAAGTGGAAAGTAAAGCGGGCATCTCTATCAGAAACAACATTCACTGAGACTCCATGCAATCTGACGATCTCCTGCACATACAAGTCCGTCAGTGCACTCAAAGTATCTGTAGATCTCATAGCCAAAAAGTGTGTCAATTTTGTTAACCGATCTACTATTACCCATATAGCATTATGGTTCTTACGGGTTCTCAGTAACCCCATCACAAAGTCCATGGTGACGTGCTCCCACTTCCATGTTAGTATCGGTAGAGGTTGCAATAATCCTCTTGGTTTCTGATGCTCTACCTTAACCTGCTGACAAATGAGACATCTAGCGACATACTCGGCTATGTCTCTTTTCATTCCAGACCACCAATATACCTTCCAGAGCTTTTGATACATTTTACTACTCTCCAGGTGTACTATATATCTCGATGAGTGAGCCTCTGATAAGATCAACTTCCGGAGCTCTGAATCCTTAGGAACACATATTCTATTCCCGAACCTTAATATTCCATCTGAACTCAATACAAATTTAGCACCCTTACCTTTCTGAATTTGGCTAATCGTCTCATTACACCATTGATCATTTTGTTGAGCTTGTCGGATTCTCTCAATCAATTCTGGTTCTAATCTCAAGCTAGCAATAATCCCATAACTGCCAATCTCAGGTAGGGTCATATCTAAACTAAGGCTCGTAAATTGTTTCAACAACTCGTGCTCCATAACCATCATATGTGATACCAACTAGATACTCTTTCTACTTAATGCATCGGCAACCACATTTGCCTTCCTCAGGTGGTACAAAATCTCACAATCGTAGTCTTTGAGGAGTTCTAACCACCTTCTCTGTCTCATATTTAACTCCTTCTGTGAGAATAGATACATCAGATTCTTGTGATTCGTAAAGATCTAAAATATCTTACCATACAAGTAGTGGCGCCATATCTTTAGTACAAATACTATGGCTGCCAACTCTAAATCGTGAGTGGGGTAGTTCTTCTCATGATCTTTCAACTGTCTTGATCCATACGTGACTACCCTTCCATTCTACATCAAGACACAGCTTAACCCATGGTGAGAGGCATCCGTATAAACAAAATAGTTCCCTGAGCTGTTAGGGATGATAAGAACTGACGCGGTGGTTAATCTGCGCTTGAGTTCCTAAAAACTTCTATCACACGCTTCATCCCATGTAAACTCCACATTCTTCCTTGTAAGTCGTGTCAACGGAGTAGCCAATCTAGAGAAACCCTCTACAAATGTCCTGTAGTATCCTGCCAAACCCAGAAAGCTTCTGATCTCTATGATTGTCCTGGGTTGTTCCCACTGAACAATAGCCTCAATCTTGGATGGATCTACTGACACCCCATCCTTCGATACAACATGGCCTAGAAAAGATATTTGCTCTAGCCAAAAGTCATATTTACGCTGCTTGGCATATAACTTTCTCTCTCGGAGGGTTTACAAAACAATCCTCAAGTGCTGCTCATGATCTTCCCTGGACCTTGAATACACCAATATATCATCAGTGAAAATGATCACGAACTGGTCCATGTATGGCTTGAATATCTCATTCATTAGAGCCATAAAAGCTGCCGGCGGATTCGTCAACCCGAAAGGCATCACTAGGAATTCGTAATGGCCATAACGGGTGCGAAAAGCTGTCTTGGGCACATCCTCCTTCCGAATCTTTAATTAATGATACCCAGACCTCAGATCTATCTTGAAAAAGATTCGGGCTCCCTAAAGTTGATCCAATAGATCATCGATGCGTGGCAAAGGGTACTTATTCTTGATTGTAGCCTTGTTCAACATCTGATAATCAATGCACAACCTAAGGCTCCCATCTCTTTTCTTCACAAATAATATCGGGGTTCCCCATGGAGAGATGCTTGGTCTTATAAACCCTTTATCTAGCATATCTTGCAACTGCTTTCTTAATTCCTCTAGCTCAACTGGAGCCATCCTGTATGGTGACTTGGACATTGGCTCGGTTCCAAGTGTCAAATCTATTTCGAATTCCATTTCTCTATCCGGTGGTAATCCCGGTAAGTCATCTAGAAAGACATCAGGAAATTCTCTAACCACTGGAATGTCATCCATATCTGTCACGACCCATTTTTCCTAAAAACCCCTACAAATTTTTCACTTTTTCATTTCCTTACCCATCGTGAAACAGTTTCACTACTAACAGTTGGGCTATGAGTCGATGTTAGTCCCTCCTGTCATGTTACTTACCTTAACATCTATTTTCCATATTTCATTTACATATCAATTTATTTTAACTAAATACATCCCCAATATTACATCCGTGTATAGTATTGTGCCTTTATATGTTCAGATACAAAATTATACGAATATGTATACCTGGTCTTGATAGGAAGCAGCGGATACCCGAAATGCAAGACTAGTGTCACTTTCTTCTACTGTATGTACCCTATAGGGTGGAAAATGAAAGGGTGAGTGCAACTTGCTCAGTAAGGCAATAATGCAAGCAGGTAGATAACTACACCATCTACATGCTGGTAAAGGCATGATATGTAAAACATTTATATCTCGAGCATGAGGCAATTAAAACCATGCCATGTATGAGTATATCATATATCGTAAAACAAGAATCGATATGTAAAACATGAAAAACATCTCATGTAAAACCTCTCATGCTCGGTACAGTAAAACTCTTCAAAAATAATCTCAGAAGGATTCAACACATCTTTAAAATCATTAATATCCTCATAAAAACCCATCAATTTCTCCTTTAATACCACATTTCATGAAAATCTTCACAAATCGGGGCTCGACCCCTCCCTCGGGTCTACCCTGGTCTAACAAGACCAATCAAATATATATCATGTGAGACATGTAGGTTACTGTATGGAAACAATCGAGGACTATGTCCCTGTGATCCTAGGCTACACGGATCCCGGTGTGCAGGGTATCACAATTGTAACGGGTGGTGGGTCAAATCCTACCCTCCAGAATATCAAGTAACGTGAATACAATAGTCATGACTACATGGTACAACGTACTCCGTGTGACATACATGGTACAATGTACTCCATGAACCCAATATCACAGTCTGGGGATGCCTGCCATAGGTCTTATCCCACTCCAAACCATGTCGATAACCAACCCATGTCTCAATCTACACGTGCGAGCATATCTTCTCATTGTGACACACAGTCTACAGGAGGCTCCAGCACGGTCATATGCATGTCACAAAATTCCTATGCGAGCGAAGCTCCAGCACGGCTCCATGCATATTCATGATATCAGAAAAACCCTCGTGCGAGAGAAGCTCCAACACGGTTTCATAAAAATCAATGAAATCTGCGTACGAGCAGCGCTCCAGTATGACTTAAAATAATTATAAATCCCATTTAAATTCACGTACGAGAAATGCTCTAGTACGGATGCATAAAACCAAGTAAAATTCACGTACGAACACAACTCTAGTACGGTAGTCATGTAAAGCAAGTTTGTAAAACTCAGTGCGAGTAGTACTCCAGCACTATGTATATGAGTTAAAATATAAAATTCAGTGCGAGCAGTGCTCCATCACGATTTAAAACTCATAAAAACATGATAGGCTGCTCAATTTCACTAAAACAATTCAAAAATCACAACTGGCACCTAATTCGTGTCCTTTCATGTAAAAACATGAAATAAACAGCCAGCCTATCCATAATTTGCTTAAATTAAAGCAATATAATCATATGAATATCAAAAAATGAAAATCATGCAATTTTATAGCCTTACTACCATTTTTTGAAAATTTCCTAAATAAGGGCAAAATCGTAATTTTCACATATACCACGATTTTCGTAAAAATTATTATTCTATTTATAGATACCTTATGAAATTCTAAGTAATGTAAATAACCTCAAAAATACACACAGATATCTCTAAGCGCTTACAAAATTCCCTTACCTCATTTTTCTGTACGGTCTGACTTTCCCAACACTATCGATCACCCGATCCGTTTAGCTCCCAATATGTACTCCGATGCTACTGATAATCATTTATCGGGTTAAATCCAAGCATAATTATTCATATTTTACTTTTACTGGGCTTAATTTAAATCATTGGGTTCGTTTTACTTTATTGGTCCCGATTTCATCTTAATGGGCCTCGACCTATTTCCAGCCCGTTTCCACTTATTAAATCCTTTCTTCGGGTCTATTGGGCTCTTAATACCTATTGGGCTTCGTTTCCAAACTCTTTGGATAGCCCGTATATCATTTACAACAATTAATTCAAAAATCCCAATATAATTCACTAATTGCGGAATTAAATCCGAAATTCGTAAAATAAATCTTTAATACGCGAATAATTACATAAATTGTCATAAATGAGCTTTACTTACCCGGGATTATGAGATGGTGCACAAATCGAAGTTCGATCATCTCACGTATACGATTTATTATCGAACTGCACAATTTTATATTTAATTTTGAGTTAATTTTCGATCAAATATAATTTAAATAAATTTCCAGGAAATCAAATCAGTCACTTTTGACCTCATATCGACTTACCCGAAGTCCGGTGTATCCCCAAAAATTTTTCCTTTTTTTCCTTTTTTCCTTTTTCTCTTTTTCTCCCTTTTTTCTCTCTTTCTTGGCTGAACCGGTTCGGTCAGGTTCAACCCGGGTTAGACCGGTTTAGTCCAACTGGTTCAGTCTGGTTCGACCGGTTCAGGGCCTCGTCGGTCGATTCTCCGTCGGTTTCCACCGCCAGCAGCGCGGGTCGTTCGATGCACGGATCATGTCTTGGTTTCGTCCGAGGTAGCTGGAAAGTGGTCGGTCCGACCTGTTCTCTCCTCGCCGTCGGTGCCCTTCCTTTTCTTCCTCCGTTTTCGGTGCTGGCCGCCGTTCTACAGATCGATTCAGCCGTTGATCGGTCGGTCTCCACATGGTGCACCTTCGACAGGCGGTGGCCGGGCCCAGATCGACGTCAATCGTCGACAAAAGCTTCTTTCCTTTCTCGGCTGGGGTTCCTCGATTTTCTCACTGTTCGCCGTCGTTCGTCGGTCCGTTCGGGTTGCTGGTGGCTCGGTTGTGGCTGCTTCTCGCATGGCTTACCGTCGGTTGCTCCCAGTCGCCGGGTTCTCCTTCCATCAGTGGAGGCAGAGGCCTCGGTTTTCTGCTTCTTTAGTTTTCGCGTTTTTCGCGAAATCTCTCTTTTTTTAATTATTTAATTAATTAATTAATTTTATTTATTTTTATAATTTATTATTTTATTATTTTATTCTAAAAATCCTAAAAATGTCTAAAAAATTATATTTTATTCTAATTAATTAATTTAATTTATTTAATATATTTTTCTACTTTTTCGGTATATTTTATCCATATTTTCGAGATATTGTCCTGAGTAAAAATTCTGATTAATTCCAGTAAATTCATATCTTGATCAATTGGACTCGAAATTTAATTATTTCTTCGTCATTGATCATGATTTCTCAATCCCATATTTTTAATTATATTTTCTTATCCCGATTAATACCGACTTTCGATCTTTTGACCGTTTTGCCCTTCAACATGTTCAAAAATTTCATTTCAGTCCTTTTGCATTTTTAATTTTGTGTTTTGAATAAAATCGGGTCTTACAATATCCGGATGTGTTTTGTCCAAATCCACCACATAAGCAATAAAACCTTTAAAATAACATTCATGTCATGTATATGCCAATGCACTTTACTAGTCACAAAATTCAAGATTTCATTACTTCTCTAAAATCTTACAACACATTCTTCGGGTAGAGAAAAGGTAATGGACTTAGTGTGGCAGTCTAAGACAGCATGATTGGTAGCTAACCAATCCATTCCTAAGATTACATCAATGTCATAAATATTCAACAAGATCAAATTGGCTGTCGTACACTTATCTCCTACCCTCACTTTACAATCTTTATACACTTGTTCAGCAAATTGACTAACCCTCATCGGCGTATCTACAAAATCAGTTAACTTTGATGGACATGCAGGTGATATGAAGGAATGCGTAGCACTAGAATCAAATAATGCTATAACTTCCAAGTTAAAAATAAAGATTGTACCTTTTATCACCTCAGAAGAGGTATCTGGTGATGCCTGGTTTATCGCATACATCCTGCCTTGACCCACAACTTGCTTCTCTTTTCTTCAGCTGTAGCTCTCTTCCTTACAGGAGGTGTAACTGTAGGAACTCTCTCTGGCTCCTTACCCTTCTATGGGACTACCTCAACTGCTTCTAGGCAATCTCTTGCATAGTGCCCAAACTTACCACATCTGAAGCATCGTGTACCTTGAAGATGATATGGCCTACCACCATGATATCGGCCACATACTCTGCACTGATCAGTAGTCGCTCGGGGTCCACCAATCACTATACCCCTTGTTGGTGCCAAAGTCGGAGGCATAAAAGGTTTAGCAGCCTTCTTCTGTGACTCATCTGCCTCTCTCCGACGCTTACTCAAGGTTTTCGCCCAAATCTGGCACTCTTACCGTCTCCTAGTTTTCTCAGACCCTTGTCCTTACCCTAACTGAACTAAAAAATTTGCACGTCATAGTCCTGCTCACACAACTGGGCCCGTCGCACAGCCTTTCTATATGTAGCGACATCAAACGGGGCCAACTTAGCTCTAATCGAATGCCTCAGTCCATCCAAAAATCTACGGACCCTGATAGCTTCGCTCCTAATAGAGTCCAGGTTATATCGGCCCAATGAGATGAATCGTGACTCATACTCATCAACTGTTCGATTCCCTTGAGTCAGATTTAAAAATTCCATTTGTAACGTACGTCGAGCGGTATCCGGGATGTATTGCTCTCTAAAAGCACCCAAAAACATATCCCACGTGATAGTTATACCCTAAGCTCTCAACATAGGCCTGGTGGACTTCCACCAGTGCTCTGCTTCGCCTCTTAGTACAAAGGCCACAAGTGCTACTCTCTCCGTAGCCGAACATCTACAGAAGTCGAACAACTTCTCCATCTGTCTGATCCAGTTCTCAACCACTGTCAGATCCTTTACTCAGCCAAAAGAATGAGGCTTGAAATTCATGAAATGCCTTAACCTCTCCATATCACAGTCATATCTATACCACAAATCATCCTCATCATACTGCTGTGGGGCTCTTGGAGGAGGTACTGATCGAATATAGGGATCTCGTGGCCTAACCGGTTCAGGTTGTGCAGGTGCAGCATTCTCAGGTTTTGGTGCAGCTGTTGGGGGATTTGATGCAGCCTGTCCCACTATACTAGGTATACCCTCAAACCTAGCCATAATCTGACCCATTATGGTCGTCACCGTACGCATATCTTCCTCTAATCGGGCAACCCGAGGATCGAAAGCCTCTATCTGTTCATGGGGCTCATGACTAGAGGACGATCTACTGTGCCTCTCAGTCCTGTCATTCCGCCCTTGTGCTCTTGAGCTCTCTCCCCTCTTGCGGTGTCTCTCAGGCATAACTCACAAGCCTGATAACTCCTTGCATTTATAACAAACTCTTAGTTTACTGCCAGGTCTGTATACACATTTGTATCTAAATATCGCACACTATCTTGGGGATGTATGTTTTCTTAGTCCTAAACATCGACTCACATCAGACCAACCAAGCTCTGATACCAAATCTGTCACACCCCACTTCCAGGTGTCCTTCATCCATACATATACTACTAATGGTTGGGCTGTAAGTCAATGTAATTACTAAATTTCATATAATTTACAGCGAAAATATTTAAAACTTGAATTCACACTCTCGGGTGTGTGTAGATATACAAAATCAATTGTATAATATTATATCTTTACATAACATCCCCATACAACTGTTTACATTTTAAATTCATAACTCTGTGATACATTATAATAGATACAGAATGCTCGTGTGTATACAAATCTTATACCTTTGCAACTGATGAGAGTTGTCCAATAATAAAAAAGATCTTGAGACCACCGCACTGTCATACTTCTCAGTATCTGGAGGGAAAAAAGTAATGGGATGAGCAAACTATAGCTCAGTAAGGAAATGAATGCTAATAGGTAGATATTATACTATTTACATAGCCATGGATGCATAAGCAAAACCATTTTTCAACATAATGGAAATATTATTAGAAAATGCATTTAAACATTACTTCCCACATAAGCATTTTTCAGGAAAACAAGTATAAGATATTCCCATTTGAAAACACGTCATAAACGGTACTATCGCAGCACAAGTATTCAAATTAAGAGATTTATCAAATCATAAAACCTCTTTACTTTTCTCAAATCATTTCTTTTCTGAGTTTCTCAAATTCTCTTATCTCTAAGACAGGCATCGAAGTTATCGGCAATCTAATATCCATGACATATGGCCATAGTCAGTGATCCCAGGCCTCATTGATCAGGTTTGCACATGGTATCACTTCGCCTGAAGGGGGATGGGTCAGTTCTACCCTCCGGCTCATCTCAATCATCATCATCTCCTCATCATAGCACGGTATAAGGTATGCCATATGTCATCTACACAATACTCGTACCCACGTGCACCCAGCACGGTACATAGTATACAACGAATAACTACACAGTTCAACGTACGACCGTGGACCCAGTCCATCTACCAACTCCAATGGACTTATCATCTTGAACCATGTCTCATATACCAGGCGAGCAAATCAGCGTGATACACAATCATCGCAAGGCTCCAGCACGATACGTTTTATTGTTAAGGCCTAGCCCATTCCAAGGCCGTCAGCTGGTATCCCCTTGGGTCCCAGACCCCCAGTTTACCTCAACTCAGTAAAAATAGGTGCGAGAAAAGCTCCAGCAGTTTTCTCAAGAACCATCGTGCGAGTTAAAACTCCAACACGACACATCAAAAACATAAAATCATGTGCGAGCTAAAACTCCAACACATTGTCATTATAAAACCACGTGCAAGCCACGCTCCAACATGGTTTATCAAAACATGTGAATTATATACGAGTAATACTCCAGCATAAATCAAAATCATCAAAACAGGTGTGAGCCAATGCTCCAACACTGATTCACATCTAAAATCCAATAGGTGGCTATTTTTCTCTTTTAAAAAGTCAAAACATGTTTATTTATGTAGCATGTCATCCGATGCTAAACATGTAAAACAAGCCAACCTATCCATCATCATTTCTCAATTGCAAAACAACATATAGTTGTAAGAACATTAAAACATGAATGTCAAGCTAATTCCTTCCCACATCCCATTTTCACAATATATATACCATAATACACTTCCATTCTCATATTGTTCAATAGCTAAGCATAATATTTCCAGCGTCATACTACCGAAATCACGGTAAAATACGTACGAATATCTCTATCGCTAACACATAATCCCTTACCTCAAATCGCACTCATATTTCCTCGTCTCGCTTGCTCCATTCGCGATCCGGGTTAACTATGTTCCACATATTTCAATCTACACATGTAAATCATTAAGTTATTTTCCCTTTCCCTCTATTAAACATACACATTGTCTTTTACTTGTCTATTCATACTCCTCAAACCATTAAATCACATTCCACTCTTCCACTAATACCTTTTTATCATTACTTAAACTTTCCATGGATTTCCTCTTTACAAATCTCTCTTGATATTACTCACCCATCACTACAATCATCATTCCTATCCATTTTCACATATAATCCAACTCATAAATGTTTAGAAACCCATATTTAAAGCTTAAAGGTTGAGGAGCTTACCCCTTTTACTTAGCGAAACTTGTGGTAGCCAACAATCCTTCTCTTGGTCACACCAATGTGTGATTTTTTTGGGTATGTTGTTCTCCTTGCTTCAAGGAACAACCTTACCTTCTTGAGCTTCTTCCAAAACTGGCTGGAATGTAGTGATTTTTAGAGTGAGAAAGCTTGGGTTTTGAGAGAAAATGGCAGGTGAGGGTTTGGTGGGAAGAAATCTGAGTTTTCAATCCAAATCCCATGCTCCTTTTATAGATGCAGAGACATGAGATCGATTTGATCCTTGTGGAGATCGATCTCTGTAAGGCTTGGTAGTCCTTTTTACCAAACGCAACCACTACCAGATCGATATTCTTCCATGATGAGATCGATCTGTTTGTAAGCAAATCCCTTCTTGGAGATCGATCTGCCTCTTGTAGGAGATTGATCTGCTCCTTACAGAACCTTAAGGAGATTGATCTGTCGAGGGCTTGAGATTGAACTATCTCAGACAGAGAGTTAAGGAGATCGATCTGCTTGCCTTAAGAATCGATCTTATCATTACAAAATGTTTAACAAATCGATTTGGCCCCATTGGAGATCGATCTGCCCTACTCCTTCGCTCGAATAAGAGCATGTTTGGTTGTTCCAGATCGATCTCTCATCCTATGAGATCGATCTGGCATTCATATTTTCTAAATTTTTTATAATTTTTCTACAGCAACTCATACCAAACTTCCTACATTTTGCTGCCATAGTCATTTCCTCATTCCATTACCTTTAAGATTGGAAAATGGCATCCATTCATACTTTATACACATTAAAACTTGTGTGAAATATTGGTATAACCAAAGGTATATAGTATAAACCAAATGGAAGTGCACAACTCATGCAAATCTTCAATCCATTTTACCACACTACTCCTATTCCATTCCACTCACATTCATCACATACCAAAGTCCATTTCTTCATATTCAAACATAATGAAACTTGTACGTACATCACAAACTCTTATTACAAGTGTGTACATTGAATTTATGGACTTTACCTCACTTATGCTTCACATTACAAGGTTAAACATAAACGAGGTCTCACAAAGCATCACTAGCTAGGTATACAAGAGTGTCTCGTTGCCGCGGGAGGAGGTCAAATGCTACCTGCTGGTCAATTAGTCGTCCAATGACTCTCAACAATGGTACAACGTACTCTGTGTTACTTACCTGGTACAACGTACTTTCTCGACCCCGATTTAAAAATCAGAAGTCTGGGGGTACCTGTCACAGGAATTTACTGCCCCAACTTAGATCATCAACCGTCGCCTGTCTCAAAATCCAGTGCGAGCAAGTCGGCGTAACACACAGTAAACCCGACAGCTTAAGCACGATTTTATTCATATCATATAAAATCGAATGCGAGCAAGGCTTTAGCACTATTTCATATATAAAATTAATAGACGGCTCATTTTTGGTGGGCCGATACTTCAAAATCAAGTTCCACACAAAACGGCGCGAAACGGAGTGAAAGGGACCACTTCCCATCAAATCACTCATCATGCAGGAAAAATATGCAATTTAATGCAATCGATCAAATCTAGAGCCTGTCTATTATTTTAATCATCAAAAATCACTTTTTCACCAAGAAAACAGTGAGATATGCTATTTTGTACATTTTCAGATGTTTTCAAATTTTTATCATAACTAGGGGTATTTTGGTAATTTTACCCCTACTCGGAAGAAATCTAGAATCCCTATATCTAGACTTTACATAAATTTTAAGTGACTATAAATTACAATGAAAATATGTGTAGCTATCTCTATAGCCTGCACAATTCCCTTACCTTGAATCACGCTAAAGTATTTTCCTCATTTTTCCATAATTCGATCTACCCGGCTTCGTGTATATCTTCGGGAGCTGCATATAGTTACCAATCAGATCGATATACTTATTTCTTACTTTTGATAGTCAGTTTCCAATTCCAAAACTTAAAACATTTTATTTAGAATAAATCCGCAATTTATACGATTAATTCCTAACTCGTATAACTATACCAGTTATAGTAAGGCAGCTTCACTTACCCGAGATTCTGTGATGGCATGCAAATTTGAGGCTCGATTGAACTCACGTTTGTTGCCTATTATCGCGCTACACATTTATATATCTGAACAGGGTCAATTTCAGTCAAAAAATTTTTTCTCTCTCATTTTTCTCTCTTGCTGAACCGGTTCGAACCAGTTCAGCCCCTTTTACACTGAACTGGTCCAAACCGGTTCAGGACTCTTTTCACCATTTTCTGTGTTTCCAACCAGTTCCTGGGCCGATTCTGCCGCTGTTCGACGCGGCTTCACTAGGGGAGTCTTTGGTCGGCTGGGCAGGGGCCAAATTGGCACCGGTGCCGTCCGATTTCTCTTCTCTCCCCGCAGTTTCCTCTCTCGTCGATCTCCCTTTTTTGGTGTTCCCACAGCGCATCGAGCTGCTCGGAGGTTCTCTGGAGGTCGGTCATCCTACGCTGGTCTCGTCCCTGCGCTCTCTCGCCGTCGTTGTTTGCCGGAGACGGAAGGCAGGGGTCGAGTCCTTGGGTTTCGGGTTCTCACGATTTTGCTTCCCAATTTCTTTTTTTTTCCTTCTTTTTTTTTCAATTCTTTTTTTCCTTTTTGTTTAGTTTTATTATTGTTTTATACTATACCCACATATAAAATATCTTACTATAATATTATAATAATAATAATATTAATAATATCACTATTATATTATATTATTATAATAATATTATATTACCCTAATGTATTTTATACCTTAATATTTACACCCACCTGTACATATATATTATTAAATTTTGTTTCCACAACTATATATGTACATCCTATTTTATTATTTCTCTGAAAATATATTCTTTCCTTATTATTATTTTTCGAAATTAATTTCTCCATATTTTTTAGATATATTCCCAAGGTGGGGAAATTTTTGAGTTATTATTTTCGGACTAACTTTCCTTCTTGGACTCTCTATATTTTAGCGTTCTGAGTCCATATTGTCAATCGATTTAACCAAATTTCAGTTGATTTGTCCCGAGCTCATCGAAGCTCTTATTTCTCGATTTAAAGCACTTGGCTTTATTTTTTTTAATTCAACTGAACTTAACATTGTATCTGTAAGACTTATATTTTGGATGTAAACTTTATGAAATCATGAGTATGGTGATGTATTTACAATGTAAAGCATAAATGATGTAAGTCCATGGATTCGATGTACATACTTGTAATATGAGATTGTAATGTACATACAAGTTTCATTGTGTATGAATATGAAGGATTGAGCTTTTGGATGTGATGAATGTGAGTGGAATGAGAAATGAGTAGTGTGGTAAATGGAAGGAAGTTGCATGAATCTAAATACTTCCATTTGGTCTTATATTGTATACCTTTGGCTATACAATGAATACACACAAGTTATAATGTGTATAAGATATGAATGGAAGCCATTTTCAAGTTTTAAAGGTAACAGGATGAGAAAATGACCATGACAGCAAATTAAGGAAGTTGGGTGTGAGTTGCTGCAAAACAACTGCATAAAATCTAGATAATATGAAGGCCAGATCGATCTCTCATCGATCTCATAGGATGAGAGATCGATCTGGAAGAGCTATAATGCTCTTATTTGAGTAATGGAATAGAGCAGATCGATCTCCTTAGCTCTCTGGTTGGAGCAGATCGATCTCAAGCTTCGACAGATCGATCTCATGCTTGAAAATGTCGTGAAAAAGAGGGATTTAAGGGGACCAGATCGATCTCCTCCTAGTGCAGATCGATCTCATAAAGTTATTTTTGTAAAAAGGGAGCTGAAAATCTGTAACTTTCGGGAAACAACATCACCCTTTCCATTTCCAACCCAAACCCTAACTTTCTCACTCTTAAATCCACCCATTTCTATTAAAATTTGAGAGGGAGCTATTAGACACAAAGTTGTTCATTTCAAAGAGAAGAACAATATAGTTTGGAACCAATGTCCCCTTATTTATATTGAAGGAGCAATGAGCAATTCCCATTTAGAGCAAAAAGAGAGACTAGATTTGGTAAGTTTCTAATACTCCAACCCAAGTACATTGTTTATTTATTAACTTTAGAGTTGATTTTTATGGGTAGTGATGGTTGAAAACCACCTAAGATGTATTTGAATAAGTTAAACCTAGAAAATGTAATAAGTCTAGTGTGAGAAAGTATAAATTGGATGAATTCGTATGAATTGGTGATTTACGGGATTTGTTAAATTGTTATTTGAGTAATGTGAGTGATTTGAAATAGTTAGGTGGAGTTATATTGTGAGTTTAGAGAATTCATGAAGATGGGTATATGAGATGCTTGATAAAATGTCATAGTGAGGAAATTAATGAAATACGAACACTATAGACTTAGTATCAAACTTATATCGATTTGGAATGAGTTAATAGGTCTAAAAGGATCCATAGACTCGAGTTATGGGTAGAGTAATGAAACGAGACCTCATAAGCGTTAAGAGAGACTATAGGATGAATCGATTATAGTAAACGCAAGAGTTGGATTATAATGGGCTAAAATGTTGTGAAATACGTTTATGGGTAGTTTCAGAGAGTTCGTTGAAGACGAATCGAACCGCACTAGTAAGCAGCTTTAAGGAAGTGGAATCACGCGTTGCGATTCCAGGTAAGGGAATTCTGTAAGTATATAGAGTTAGCTGCTCGTATTTTGTGGGTGTATAGGGCTTTTGAAATGTGCATGAGTTTATAGAAATGTGTTTGACGGTGTATGGAAGTAACTATGAGTATTTGTATGAGTTTTGGTTGTTGAAATGGTATTAAAAAGAAATGGGATAGTAAGGCTAATAATTGCATAAATCAAATGTTTTGAACGTTTTCACAAAACATATTGCTTTGTTTTAAGCAAATTGATGGATAGGTTGGCTAGTGTTTGAATGATGTTGTGTGATAGCACATGTGAGGTGCTAAATGTGTTTTGAGATTGGTTTTTTAATGTTTATGAGCCGCCTATCATGTTTATGTGAATTAAACTGAGTTGAAACCTAGCTCGCACTGGATATTGATGTTTTCCCATGTTTGAAACGTGTTGGAGCTTAGCTCGCACTTTAATTTGAATTGTGATAATTTTTTATAAATCGTACTGGAGCTTTTGCTCGTACGTGGATTTCGAGTGGTTTTCTTATGCATATAACTGTACTGGAGCTATGCTCGTACGTGATTTTATCATGTTTTTATGCATAAATGCCGTACTAGAGCGCTGCTCGTACGAAGTGATTTAATGATAACACATGAATTATGCTAGAGCTTAGCTTGCATTGGTTTTCACACTGTGGTATGTATGATGTCGTGGTGAGGGTAATACGGATTGGTGTTCAGGGAACCCAACAGACCTGACAGACCTCTTAAGTGGGGTGAGGATGAGGGGCTAGGACCTGGTACTAATCCATTTATGGAACCCAACAGGCCTGACAAACCTCTTGAGTGGGGTGAGGGTGAGAGGCTAAGACCTGGTACTAATCCATTCAGGGAACCCAACAGGCCTAACAGACCTCTTGAGTGGGGTGAAGGTGAGGGGCTAAGACCTGAATCAGGGAACCCAACAGGGGCGAGCAAGGCCATGAGAGGCTAGGACTCGGTATTAAGAGTACTCTCACGTGCACTTGAGACTATGTAATGGTTACACTTGGTATGGGGTAGATAAGACCTACGGCAGGCACCCCCAACCATGATATGGGTCCACGGAGTACGATGTACCGCGTGCTGGTTACTTGATTTGAGAAAGTATGGCGGAGAACTAACCCACCTTCGTTCCAGCATGATACCCCGCACACCGAAATCCGTGTGGTTTGGGATGATGTATGACATAGTTGGCCAACATAGTCTTGTTATATAGTGACTTGTCTCATTTGATTTACTTACTACCACATGTTTTGACATATAAGTGTGATTGCGAACTGTCCAGGGTAGACCCGAGGGAGGGGTCGAGCATTGTGGGATTTTAAATTGAGAAATGATAATGATGTTGTGATTGAGAAACCATTTTTATGGGATTTCGATGTGTTTGAGAAAGAGCTTTGTGATGTGATTTAAAAAGGAGGTTTCTTATATGAATTACCATTTTTATGAGATTAAATGAGAATGAGCATGAGACGTTTTCACATGTTGATATTCCATATTTTATATGCCAATTTTACATGATTTTGATTCATGATATATATGTATACTCATATGACATAGTTTTATTCCCTCATGCTCCTACTATAATTGATTTATGCATAATACTATCAGCATGTAGATAGAGTAGTTATCTACCATACTTGCATTATTGCCTTAATGAGCGTGTGATTGCTCACCCCTCTCTACTTTCCTCCTCTACAGAGCGTACTTAGTGGCCCAGTGAGGACTGAGGCATTTTGTTGAGACATCCGCTGTATCTCCATCACCCAGAGGTATAGACACAGAGATTCTTTTTGTATCTAAACAATTGTAAAAGCACAGTGATCATTTGAATTTGTAATATCGGGGATGTAAATGTCATAACACTTAGTAGGTATGAACATACCACTTACTATTTGGATATATAACAATACTTTTGATTTATTTGGAAAGTGAATGGTAAAGAATGATTATTACTACCTCACAATCCAACTGTGTAGTGGTAAGTTTGTTCACGACCGCGTGAAGGAAAGAAAAACGCGAAAAATTTATAGTGATTTTCGGTAATAAGAGGATAAAATGGGTTGTGACAGTATCATTCCTTCTTTATAAATCAATATATCACAAATGTACATTTACAATGATATATTTACCATGGAATAATACAAATTTCAGGTCTTAGACAGAATTTTGTTTTTAAAATCCACTAATGACAGAAAAATTTATAATATATAAAACGAAAAATATACTTTCAACAATAGATTTCTATCTTTAAAAGTCTTTAATAACGGAATATTTAGAAAATTATAAAAATCAAAAAATAAACTTTCAGCTACGAAATTCTATCGTTACTACTTTCAACGACAGAATAAATTTACCAGAGAAATTATTGACGAAATTTTTCATTTTTGTGATCGAAAACTTTTAACGATTTTAAATTTATTGTCAAATTTAGCAACGGAACAATACACATTAGCAACGAATGTCAAAATTAACGATGGAAAATCCAACGTTAATTCCATCGCTTTGGTCCCTTTTCTTGTAATGTAGTTTTCTTAACAAGAATTTGAATGTTGTCTGATTTTTCATTTTTTGTGAAGCTTGTATATTCTTATTGGGTTGGATCTACTGAGGATCATATAGTCAAGGTTGATTCTTTGTGGTGATTGATGCATTCAAGGCCTTGTAATATTATGAGCTATCTTTGTGTAGGTTTTATGGGTTTTCAGTTCTGTAGTTCTTTGTTTCTGGGATAGTGTTTCAGTTTGCTAAGGTAATCCTGCTTTGATTGTTTCTACTGTATCAAACCACTTCTGCTATAGGGTTACTCTTGTAACTCAATCTTCTATGGTTTAGCATAAAAAGAAAAATTGAAATTTCATTACTATTGAATAATTAGTTTTTTTTATTAATTTGAAATTTTGCATGCATGATCTACATAAATAAAATATAAAATTCAACGCTTGAATTAAAAAAATAAATCATATATTCTTTTATTAAAATAATTTTGGCTTAAGCTAGTTTTTAGATTTTGACATTAACAAAAGCTCTAAGAAAATGATAGATATATAATTAACCAGCTAATATAGCAATTTTTGAATAATTAAATTTATGAAAGAAAATTAAAATTATTAGAATTTTATAATGAATAGGGCCTTCATTTTTCTTAAGTTGTAATAACAATATTTATTATTGGCTAGTATAAATTAACATTTAATTACATTACATGTCAAATAATTAGTAAAATTTGACTAAATAATTATTGTCCTTTTTAGATGAATTAGGTTCAGTATTAAAATCCTTTATCCCCTTGTGCCTCCTTATAAACCGACATAATAAATTGCGTGTCAAATAAAAAAAATGGTTAAATACACATGTGCTTTTCTAACTTAAGTTTTTTCTCCATGACGGATCTGTATTTGTTTCAATTAGAGACAAGAAACAACTACTAATAAATAACCTGTCCCCCTTCAAGCATCTACAGTTGCGCAATACTTCTAGATGTAACTTGAAACTACCCTTGCTTGCAAAATCAAGCAAAATATCGTTTTTCTTTTTTTTTTTTTAAGAAAAATGCGAAGTTAATTTTACCAATAAAAGAGGATACAAATCCATTATGTCATAATTAATCAAACTGAACTTGTAATTGCATTTTACACATTTTCTTTTTTTTTTATATGATTTTTACTTAGTAAATCTAACCAGTGAATTTCATGTCTTATAAATTTATATTTAATGTAGTGTGAATATATAATTTATTATTTAATCATATCATCACATTTAATTAAATAGTAAATTTAGTAATATTTATATTCAAATTTTTTATTTTAAAATTTATGAATTAATGAGGTGACATATTATAATTTATTGAGCGTATATAAAATTTTGATTTGTATTTGAACATGGATTCAATGGATGAGGCTAATTGCAAATTGATATAAAATTTTCATTATATCAAGAGAAATTCCCATGGTGGATAGTACGTATAGAATCTAGATATGTTAATACTAGTAAAGGATAAGAAAGCTAAAAGAGCTTGGATTCGAATAAAACTTACGGCATAAAGGAAGATACCAGAGTTATGCGAATTATAAACTTACACAATTTGAAACTTTTCATTACTCGAGATAAGATAGATGGAATAAATAAAGTGTACCTATCAAATTAAAATCTAAGCTCATTGTACCTCCATTTACGTGTATGTAAATTAGAATAATTTAATTTATGGATTAAAATAATAATATATATTTTTTAAACAATATTTAAAAAATAATAATAACTAAAGTGATATATTATCATCATCTTAACCCAATTTGTAAAGTAGAAAAATTTCATTGATAATGTATTTGATAATAATTATATTTATTTTTTTGAAAATTAAGAAAATTTATTGATAGAAATGAAGGAAAATTACTATGAGGTCTCAAAATCAATAGTACGATTGACACCTAGCTTGGCTAAAGAGTGCAAAAAATTAACCTCTCTAAAAATATAAACAAAAGAAATAATACCCAAACTCGAGAAAAGATTGTGTAATTTATTGATGAGATTATTGAATCTTCATGGATTAAAATGTTGTTGGCTCAATTTTTTAGGCTAAAATGATTTTCTACATAAAATATAACCAAAAAAAATTAAAATGTTCATTCTAATAGGCATGTTCAAGGGTGAATACTTCACTAAGTTATTGAGAATATTTTAATATTAAATAATTATTTTTTAATTTTATATTAAAATATGTTATAAAAATATTAAACATAATAGTGTCTTAATGAAATTTAAATTAAATGAATTAAATGGACTTTCATGAGCAGATCATATCAAGCTTTAGATAAAGTTCTATAATTAGTGCCAATTAAACATGATCAAATTCTAATAAAAATTTGGTTCAATTGTTGCTACTCTATGAAAAGAGATTAAGTCCAAAGTTTAATCTCTTTTTCCTTCTCTACCTTCCCAAGAAAAAAAAAAATTCTAACAAAGGCTGCTTAGCAATTTAAACGACTCTTGACAAAAGGCTCCAAAATAAACGTTGATCCATTCGTGAAGTAAAGCAGTACTAAATTAGCAACACATTGCAAAACTCTTTCTCAGAATTCTTATTGATTTTATATCAAAATTATTAAACAATTTCGGAACGAATACTTAGGTGAAATTGATATTTGGTTAACTATATTTGATTTAATTTGGGGAAAAGAATGGAGAAAAATTGGCGGCGAAGGATAGGAGAACAAATTAGAGGAAAAGAAAGTATCTGTAAATATTTGACTCTGGAATTATCATAAATTTTGAAAGATTTGATAACGTATGCGCCATTGAAGTCTAATCATGAACAATGATCTCAAATGATTTCATTGGAATATATATATATATAGACACACACTTGTCATTCTTTCTTATTTATCATCGAAAAAAAAGAAAAAACGATTTCATTGGAATTAACTCCTTTAGGTTAGTGGCTAACATTTGCTGGTGGCCCTCATTTTGTTTGCCCTCACGAGGTGTGGTCAAGCTGATAACATGCATAGATTCACCTTTTTTTTTCCTTTGATATGGTCCACGCACAAAGGAATCGCTGATGCATTATTATCATCCCTCCTACAAATATCCATAAGTTTCCTCTCTTTTTCTTTTCCTGCAATGCTGGTGGTTTTAACTCGAAATTCGTCAGCTGGAATCCCTGCCCACTACTGGTGTGCAACACTTATATTCCATATTACAGTAAGACTACATCAAAATTGGATGTTAAACTCATTTTTGCTTATTATAGTAACAGATAAGCTATTTTGATCTAAATGTCGTGAACGATGCTGAAGAACTTAACACTTAACTAATAATTTACTTATCCAAATTTATGAACCAAATTTTTCTTTTTACATTAAAGTTTATTTCCGGGATCCATGTAGTCACTAAATCCATTTCACCTATCTTTTTCATTATAATTTGACTTTACTATCTTATACTTATTTCAAGAGTGGATTTAATTAACTCTAAAGCCGATAACAATCATTTTTAGCCCATTATATTTTCTTGCCAAGAATAAAAAATTGAAAATATCCCCCCTCAAAATAAAAGATTTTCCTAAATCAAATCCCACTGCAAAGAAATTCATTTAATGTAATCCTAATCTCAGCAGCAACCATTTTAATTCTAATACTATTCATTTGTATCATATTAGAACATATTTCATTTCATCCAAATTTAGATTTCACTTTAATCATAGCAAAGCACAGTTTGAAACCCAGAATCTCAATCGAAACGATATCTTTCGATAACAATCCAAATGGTCCTAAGTTACATCCCACACATTGTAATTAAATATGTACTGTGCAATTTATATATATGTCTATGGATGTAATAGAATAATATATATAATTTTTATATACCTCAAAAGTAGCAAAGCAAAGCTCGGAGGATGCAAGCAAGTACCTAAACTACGCACTGTCCTCGTTGGCCCACATAAAAACTTAGAGGTTCGTGTCTAACTCAAGTAGTCTGGGAGGGTAAAGAGGGGGTTAGGCAATTGAAAGCTCAATAAGTAGCTTAAGTAAATAGATGTTATTCTCATATCAATCTACATGCTTATGCATGCGTGTACAGAAAGTAGAGTGACGTTATGCATAATAACATGCCCTACATATCGAAACTATCTATTAAATACACATTTTGAGGTCGTGTGTCACGACCCAAACTACCCAAAAATCAGAGTAAATTTTTCGCGTTTTGTTATTTACTTAAAATGAAACCTGTCCTCGAATCGTGACCAACACTCCACTAATAATTGGGCTGTGCGTCAATGCCAGTCCCACCATTCAATTACCATCTAACTTATTTATTCTCCAGTCATTTATAATTGTTTATATTATTTATACATCCCCTAACGTTACTTACAAACATGTTACTGTGCTATGCTTATGTAGATACAATAAGTACAAGTGTATATACCTTGTGTTGATGGGCAGCAGCGGATATCCGGAATGCAGTACTGAGTCGTCGCAACTTCAACTGGAGATTATCTGTGGGAGAAAATGAAAGGGGTGAGCACATCAAGCTCAGTAAGGCAATCCTACGAACAAGTAGGTAACCATACTACCTACATGAACGTAGTGCCATGCATAAACCACCCTTTCTCCACACATTTTAAAACAATGCTATGCATTATGATGATATGTAAAACACATTTGCACGGAAAATCAACATGCAATTATTATAAATCATTTCTTTCTCAATTAAGATTTTCACAATAAAGTCAGGACTCGACCCCTCCTGCGGGTGATCCTGACTCACACAAAATCATGAAAACGTTTACATCACACGTGGGTTTTGAAAAGCATGGAAATACCATCATGCAATTTAGTTTTAAAACCCAGTTTAAATCATCATAAAAGTCATCAACATGCGAGACTAGGCAACGTCTGTATATAGGTAAATAACTAGGACTATGGCCACATTTGTCCTCGTGAGTTCCTCAGCTACACGGATCCTAGTGTGCGGGTTCTCACCATGATCGGGAACCGCCCGGGAGGTGGGTCAGTCCATCCCGTCAGTCTTATCCGATCCCCGGCATCCGAAGATGCTGCATCCGGAGATGCCGTATCCGAAGATACCACACGGTACATCGTACTCCATGCTACTTGCACGGTACATCATACTCCGTGAACCCATATAATATCTCTAGGTAGTCCAGCCCAATTGGCCTGCTTCCCACAGAGGTTTTGTTTCTCAATACTCATGCCATGTCTCAAAACGCACGTGCGAGCCTATTTAATCGGTGACACACAGTCTACCCGATGCTCCAAGCACGGCTCATCGCATGTTCTCATAAAAATCAGTGCGAGCAATGCTCAGCACTCTCATCAAATCAAGTAAATCTAGTGCGAGCTAAGCTCTAGCACTCTGTATGCAAATCGTATAAAAATCTGGTGCGAGCGAAGCTCTAACACCCTGTCTCAAAATCATATAAAAATATGGTGCGAGTTAGACTCTAGCACCCTGTCACGAAAATCATATATATATAAGAATCTGGTGCGAGTTGGACTCCAGCACCTATGCATGTAAAACCCTAGTGCGAGCTCTCGCTCCAGCACTAATGCGTGCATCACACAAATCGACAATAAAAACACGTAGGCGGCTCTGTTTCCTCAAAACAGTTTTCAAAACAATATCACGTTGAAAGTATGCAATGCTGTGCATTTTCTTTCAAGGTGAGCCAGCCTACTCATGCATGCCTCAAAACACCTCCAGAATGAGCAGAAACCTTTTGTTCTTGCTCCTCCCAAGTTTTCCTAAATTTTTAGATTTTACCCTTAACAAGGGTATTTTAGTAATTTTGCCTATTCGGGGCACTAAAATTGTTCTTCGACCTCTAGACCCTTCAGTTAATTTTAAAGGACTGCGTATGAATTTAAAATTGCGTAAAGTTACCTCTAGCAGTCTGCAGAATTCCCTTACCTCGATTCTCGTCGAGTCTGACCTTTTCCTTTCCGATGTTGTCTCGTCGCGCAGTCCGATATGCTTCCAATCCAATGCCCGGAACTGCGTATTAACATTCCTCAGGTCAGATAACATATAATTTAATTGTATTTTATCTTTCTGGGCTTAATTTAAATCGTTGGGCCCATTTACCCCTATTGGGCCCGATTGAACCTTAATGGGCCTTAATCGGCCTTAAGCCCGTTTTCCACTTAATTTTCACTTTATCGAGGCCTATTGGGCTCATTGGGCCCACCAATAATTTATTGGGCCTCGTTCTAATTCTCGAATAGCTAAATTTAATATTTACGACAATTTAACTAATTTTCCATAATTTAATTCAATTTATGCGAAAATTAAATCAATATCACGCATAACGAGGTAATTGTCGTAAATAGGGGTCACTTACCCGAGATTCCATGCTAGTCTGTAAATCGAGGCTGTCTCGAGCCCTCGGTGGATGCCAATCGTCGAGCTACACAATTAAATATATTTTTCGGGTAAACTTTCAGTCGATAATTAATTAAATAAAATATTCCAAATTTAAATCGGGTCAATTTGACCGCTTATCGACTTACCCGAAGCTCGATTGCATCATAGGAATTTTCCCCAATTTTTTTCTCTTTTTCTTTTTCCCTTTTTCTCCTTTTTTCCTCCTCTTTTTGGCTGAACCGGTTCAGTCCGGTTCGGACCGGTTCAGACCGCCTGTTTTCTCCGGTTCGGCCGGTTCACCGCCGGTTCACTGCCTTGCCGGCCGGTTCTCCGCCGGCTTCCACCGCCAATCGCTCCGCTGGGTCGTCCGCATCTCAAATCTGGGCTCGACTTCGCCCAAGGCCGCCGGAAAGTCGCCGATCCGGCCGTTCTCCTCCTCCGTCGGTACCCACTTTGCTTTTTCGCCGTTTTCGGCGCCGTCCGCCGGTTTCGGTGGCTGCCACCACCGCCAATCTGCTCACCGTCGCTTGGGGAAGCTTCGGCTGGGGTCGGGGTCGGCCAGATCGGCGCCGTTCGCCGCCGATCGAAACTTTTCCCTCCGCGGCTTCTCTCCCCGATTTCGGCCTCCTCCGGCGTCGGTTGGCCGTGCTGCCGGTGCCAGGGAGGTCACCGGCCTCCCCTCTTCCATTTTCGACCCTTGGCCCGGCCATCGGCCGTCGGACGGTGGTCGGGTCTTCTTCGGTCAATTGCTTCCGTTTGGTTTTCTCTCTCTCCCCGATATTTCCATTTTCAGCTTCTTTTCTCTTTTTTTTTTCATTTCTTTTATTATTTTTATTATTATTTATTTTAATTATTACACGATTCCTTAAAATACTCTATAAAAATCCAAATATCCCTTAAAATTATTATTTAATTCTAAATTAATTAATTTAATTTAATTTAATTTATTTATTATATTTTAACCTCTTTTTCGGGTATAATTTCCCCGTATTTTCGGGATATTGTCCCGGGTGACTTTTCGATATATTTTTCGATTATTTTCGGGATTATTTTTCCGAACTAAAAATCCCGATTAATCCCGATTAATTTCCATAAATTAATATCTTGATCAATTTAACCCGAAATAAATTTATTCCATCTTTATTGACCAAGATTTCTTAAACCCTTATTTTTAATTAAATTTTCTTATCGAATTTACTTCGGCTTTCGATCTTTTGACCGTTTTGCCTCACACGTGCTCGGGATTAAGTTAACCCAACTTCCTTCATACTTCCTCCATCTTTTCTTATTTAATTTTTCGTATTTTAATTAAATTCGGGTCTTACAACTCTCCCCCACTTAAGGAATTTGGTCCTCCAAATTAGAACCAAGTCATATGAGTCCATATACAACTCCGGGTACATCGATCGTATCATACTCTTAAATTCTTACGTGACCTTCTTCGGAGTGTATTACTACCAAAGGACTTTAATTAGGGAGATCATCTTAAACCTCAATATTTTCTCTTTCCTATTTAATGCCCGAATCGATTTCTTCAATATACTTATATTTGCATAAAACTGAACTTTTAGAGTTCATATTCGATCACCTATGCTGGATCTGGATAGTGTTGTCGAAGCATCAAAAGGCTGAGACACATTGTGGGTGCCTGTTAATTCAGGTGGTAACACCAACCTACAGGTCTTATCTCCCACTTGTCCAATCTTTCCAAATATTCCATCCAGCGCAACTCAATTTACTTTCTTCCAAAAGTTCGCTATGTCCTTATTCTCTTAGGACAAGAAATATTTCAACCCTAATTCACCAAGGGTGAATTCCAATACTTGTCTATCTGCTCTGAGGTGTTCTGAATCTCTTATCCTTAACTAAACATCCTCAGAGACTTATTATCCAAGGTCGAAAATGATTCTATCTGTCACCCACTTTTTCTTATCCAATTCGGGGAATAACCCCTACAGCCGTACACTGCCTCATATCTTGTTATCCCGATACTCAACTGCCAACTATCGTTATTGGCAACTTCAATTAGAAATCAACTGATCATTCCAGGAGCTTATAAAATCAATGGCACGTGCTTTTCATCAGATCCTCCAGAACCTGTACAGTCTTCTCTGACTGACCATCTGTCTGAGGATGGAAAGCTGTGCTAATACTCAGTCGGGTTCCCATAGCTTCCTGAAAATATCCTCCGAAGTAGGAAGTGAAGCGGGAATCCCTATATAATACAATACTCACTGGAACGCTACATAATGTTCCACAATCTTCCTTACACCTGAATCCTCATACACACTTTGAGTATCTGAGGAGTTCATAACCAGAAGGTGGGTAGACAACTTAGCGACTATCATCCAAATAGCCTCGTAATTCACCTGGGTTCTCTGTAACCCATCACGACCTTCATGGAGACTTGCTCTCATTTTTCGTGCCGTGTCGATAAAGGTAGGTGCTGCAATAACTCTGCAGACTTTTAATACTCTACCTTATTCTGTTGACATACTAGGCACTTCTTCACAATCTCTACCATGTCTCTTTTCACATCTGACCACCAATACCCTTTTCGAGATTTCAATATATAATCATTACTTTCTGTATGCACTGTATATCCCGAAGAGTGAGCTTCTGACAACATTACTATCTCATCAACTGTGGTCTTGGGGAGCACTCATACTGTCTCTGAATCCTCAGTAACTCATCATCACCCACTGCGAACTCTATCACTGTACCCTTCTGAATCAGACCCAAACTATCGATATCCGGTCGATCATCACGCTAAGCCTGGCAAATCCGGGCACTCTCATTCGGTTCTAATCATCAGGCTAGCTGTCACACAATCACTGTCATCATCAGAAGGGATCACATCTATACTGAGGCTCACAACTGCATCTAGCAGCTCACGCTCCCTGACCATCATATGTAATACCATCCCGAGGCTCTTTCTACTCAAAGCATCAGCCTTTCTTTGGGTGGTACAATTTTCACAAATCAAAATCTCTCAGAAGCTCTAACCCACTATGTATTCTCATATTTGCCTCTTTCTGTGAAAACAGATACTCGGGCTTTATGATCAGTGCATATCCATAATTTCTCACCATGTACATAATAGTACCATATCCTCGGTACAAGTACTACTGCTGTCAATTTTTAAATCATGGGTATCTTCCCATTATACATCAATACACAGCTCCATCATAACTTTGAGGTATCCATGCTCACTGAGAACCTCTTGAGCTGTTGGGTATGGTGAAATTATTCACGGTGGTCAGTTCATACTTTACTACACCGAAATTTATATCACATCCATCATCTTATTTATTATCTCATTCCAAGACCACGTTTCTTAGTTAAACGTGTCGTCAAGGTATATCCTTTTTGAACTCGCAACAATCCATCTGTAAAAGCCATCTTCAATTATTGCTTATAATTTGCCCTGGACTTAAACTAAACCCAATATATCATCAATAATGATGATTACAACTCGATTCAATCCTTGACTTATTTACGCATAAGCGTATAAGATCCTTTAAAATCGCTTACGTTTTCAGGTACTAACCTGCGCCATTTCCTTTTCTTATCTTAACGGCTCTTATTAAATTTTACTATATTAACCTTATGATTTGTCGAATTTTAATATTCTTTTCGTCTTAGTAAAGGTATCCTAATGCTAAGGGTATCTATTACGACGCTCGATTTCACGTTATAGGTTATACATATATATACTTTTAGACGCTGTCAAGTCTTCAGGCGGGGAGGTATTTTGAAATACCTTTATTAACCTTCAGACTTAACCACAACTACGTTATATCTCAGTCTCTGTGGTCACAATTTATATCCGCTACCACTTGCTTTAATCCTAATGACTTCATATTTTAAGGATGTTATTACCTAGCATACGCCTCTTACTCCAATACGTCTTGTATTTAGAATCTACCTTATCTTAAAGATTTTCTCCTTAGTGTATCAATTATAATGAAACTCTCGTCATTATTCATTCGTGAGTACCATTATTTGCTCCTTTAACTTCACTGTCGCACCCCTTTTTATTACTTAAAATCTCTATATCCATATTCCGTTTATTAATCCTCCTCTATTGGGGTACTCATTTATCGGTATTGTGCCCAATGATGTAGGCATTCATGCCTTTTACTAACTTATATGCGAATGAAGGCGGTATGAATAAATATGTGGCACCAGGATCAATAAACATATGTACTTTATTATTCATAACAAGTGTGGTATCTCACACCACATCCATGAAACATCAATAGTGTCCTGGTCCAAGACATCCTCTCGCCTTCGTCCAACAACCTACTTTCCTTTTTCTTTTCGGCTAGGGCCTCTCTTTTCGTTGCGGCTATACCAACGAAGTTGTTCTGTCTCTTTACTTTTCTGTGGGACGATCTCGCCCAATTCTGTGCAATCAAATCAATGGTCCGTCTTATCACACTTAACGGTCATTTTCATCTATACCGTGTAGGTATAAACCTTCCTTCCGTGGTATCCACCACACATCTCACACTGCTTACAGTGCTCACACTGCTACACTGCTTCGTAGCAGGTCGGGGTCCGCCAATCACAATGCCCCTCAACAGTGCCAAAATTGAATGCACTAGGGCCTTACCAATTATCTCAGCCCATAACTCATCAAATCTATTCTTTAACCAATTACCATTTTCTCATTCAACATCTTTGTCATTTCTCGATTCTCTTTTCTGTCTCTATTTCAGCCCTCACTACCTCTCCGAATCTCAGAGGCGTGCAATTCATATTTTTATTTATCCAACTGTAAATCTGCGCACTGCCTCGGTATAAGTAATATCTCGCGGGCCAATTAGACTCAAATTGAAAAGTTGAGCCCTTCCATAAACTTTTAGACATCTCGACTGTCACTTGTTCATAGTGTCGAGGTAATATCTGCCCAGAATAAAATCGAGTCTCATACTCATAATTAAATCAAATCCTCTGGGTCAGAGTGAGGACTTTAATCCGAAATTTCCTTTAAATCATGTCCGGGATATCCTGTCTCCGGAATATATCTAAGATATTTCTCATCTCAACTCTTAAGATGGGTCGAGCGGGTTTCCACCAATGCTCCGCTGCGCCCTCTGATCTCATACATAATCTGAGCAATTAGCTCCTCAAAATAATACCCATGCTCCGCTTCAATCTCGCGAAGCGTCTTTCAATACTGTCCGATCACTCTGTCGAACTCTGTGGGGCATGCTCAACATTAGCCTCCATTTCAATCTCATCTTGATTCTCATAGTCAAACTCAGCACGACTTAGCATATTCAGGTCTACCTCTACGACCTCTGCCTCGTGCACTATCTCATCTAACGCGACTCATATTAAGCATTCCTGCATTCTCAACCATTTCTTAGTCAAGCCCATCTCGATATACACTATTGTATCTAACTAAGCACAGTAACACGGGGATGTAATTCCTAATTACTGACATTGACACACTTCAGACCAATTGCGCTCTGATACCACCTTAATATGTCACGACCCAAACTACCCAAAAATCAGAGTAAATTTTTCGCGTTTTGTTATTTACTTAAAATGAAACCTGTCCTCGAATCGTGACCAACACTCCACTAATAATTGGGCTGTGCGTCAATGCCAGTCCCACCATTCAATTACCATCTAACTTATTTATTCTCCAGTCATTTATAATTGTTTATATTATTTATACATCCCCTAACGTTACTTACAAACATGTTACTGTGCTATGCTTATGTAGATACAATAAGTACAAGTGTATATACCTTGTGTTGATGGGCAGCAGCGGATATCCGGAATGCAGTACTGAGTCGTCGCAACTTCAACTGGAGATTATCTGTGGGAGAAAATGAAAGGGGTGAGCACATCAAGCTCAGTAAGGTAATCCTACGAACAAGTAGGTAACCATACTACCTACATGAACGTAGTGCCATGCATAAACCACCCTTTCTCCACACATTTTAAAACAATGCTATGCATTATGATGATATGTAAAACACATTTGCACGGAAAATCAACATGCAATTATTATAAATCATTTCTTTCTCAATTAAGATTTTCACAATAAAGTCAGGACTCGACCCCTCCTGCGGGTGATCCTGACTCACACAAAATCATGAAAACGTTTACATCACACGTGGGTTTTGAAAAGCATGGAAATACCATCATGCAATTTAGTTTTAAAACCCAGTTTAAATCATCATAAAAGTCATCAACATGCGAGACTAGGCAACGTCTGTATATAGGTAAATAACTAGGACTATGGCCACATTTGTCCTCGTGAGTTCCTCAGCTACACGGATCCTAGTGTGCGGGTTCTCACCATGATCGGGAACCGCCCGGGAGGTGGGTCAGTCCATCCCGTCAGTCTTATCCGATCCCCGGCATCCGAAGATGCTGCATCCGGAGATGCCGTATCCGAAGATACCACACGGTACATCGTACTCCATGCTACTTGCACGGTACATCGTACTCCGTGAACCCATATAATATCTCTAGGTAGTCCAGCCCAATTGGCCTGCTTCCCACAGAGGTTTTGTTTCTCAATACTCATGCCATGTCTCAAAACGCACGTGCGAGCCTATTTAATCGGTGACACACAGTCTACCCGATGCTCCAAGCACGGCTCATCGCATGTTCTCATAAAAATCAGTGCGAGCAATGCTCAGCACTCTCATCAAATCAAGTAAATCTAGTGCGAGCTAAGCTCTAGCACTCTGTATGCAAATCGTATAAAAATCTGGTGCGAGCGAAGCTCTAACACCCTGTCTCAAAATCATATAAAAATATGGTGCGAGTTAGACTCTAGCACCCTGTCACGAAAATCATATATATATAAGAATCTGGTGCGAGTTGGACTCCAGCACCTATGCATGTAAAACTCTAGTGCGAGCTCTCGCTCCAGCACTAATGCGTGCATCACACAAATCGACAATAAAAACACGTAGGCGGCTCTGTTTCCTCAAAACAGTTTTCAAAACAATATCACGTTGAAAGTATGCAATGCTGTGCATTTTCTTTCAAGGTGAGCCAGCCTACTCATGCATGCCTCAAAACACCTCCAGAATGAGCAGAAACCTTTTGTTCTTGCTCCTCCCAAGTTTTCCTAAATTTTTAGATTTTACCCTTAACAAGGGTATTTTAGTAATTTTGCCCATTCGGGGCACTAAAATTGTTCTTCGACCTCTAGACCCTTCAGTTAATTTTAAAGGACTGCGTATGAATTTAAAATTGCGTAAAGTTACCTCTAGCAGTCTGTAGAATTCCCTTACCTCGATTCTCGTCGAGTCTGACCTTTTCTTTTCCAATGTTGTCTCGTCGCGCAGTCCGATATGCTTCCAATCCAATGCCCGGAACTGCGTATTAACATTCCTCAGGTCAGATAACATATAATTTAATTGTATTTTATCTTTCTGGGCTTAATTTAAATCGTTGGGCCCATTTACCCCTATTGGGCCCGATTGAACCTTAATGGGCCTTAATCGGCCTTAAGCCCGTTTTCCACTTAATTTTCACTTTATCGAGGCCTATTGGACTCATTGGGCCCACCAATAATTTATTGGGCCTCGTTCTAATTCTCGAATAGCTAAATTTAATATTTACAACAATTTAACTAATTTTCCATAATTTAATTCAATTTATGCGAAAATTAAATCAATATCACGCATAACGAGGTAATTGTCATAAATAGGGGTCACTTACCCGAGATTCCATGCTAGTCTGTAAATCGAGGCTGTCTCGAGCCCTCGGTGGATGCCAATCGTCGAGCTACACAATTAAATATATTTTTCGGGTAAACTTTCAGTCGATAATTAATTAAATAAAATATTCCAAATTTAAATCGGGTCAATTTGACCGCTTATCGACTTACCCGAAGCTCGATTGCATCATAGGAATTTTCCCCAATTTTTTTCTCTTTTTCTTTTTCCCTTTTTCTCCTTTTTTCCTCCTCTTTTTGGCTGAACCGGTTCAGTCCGGTTCGGACCGGTTCAGACCGCCGGTTTTCTCTGGTTCGGCCGGTTCACCGCCGGTTCACTGCCTTGCCGGCCGATTCTCCGCCGGCTTCCACCACCAATCGCTCCGCTGGATCGTCCGCATCTCAAATCTGGGCTCGGCTTCGCCCAAGGCCGCCGGAAAGTCGCCGGTCCGGCCGTTCTCCTCCTCCGTCGGTACCCACTTTGCTTTTTCGCCGTTTTCGGCGCCGTCCGCCGGTTTCGGTGGCTGCCACCACCGCCAATCTGCTCACCGTCGCTTGGGGAAGCTTCGGCTGGGGTCGGGGTCGGCCAGATCGGCCCCGTTCGCCGCCGATCGAAACTTTTCCCTCCGCGGCTTCTCTCCCCGATTTCGGCCTCCTCCGGCGTCGGTTGGCCGTGCTGCCGGTGCCAGGGAGGTCACCGGCCTCCCCTCTTCCATTTTCGACCCTTGGCCCGGCCATCGGCCGCCGAACGGTGGTCGGGTCTTCTTCGGTCAATTGCTTCCGTTTGGTTTTCTCTCTCTCCCCGATATTTCCATTTTCAGCTTCTTTTCTCTTTTTTTTTTTCATTTCTTTTATTATTTTTATTATTATTTATTTTAATTATTACACTATTCCTTAAAATACTCTATAAAAATCCAAATATCCCTTAAAATTATTATTTAATTCTAAATTAATTAATTTAATTTAATTTAATTTATTTATTATATTTTAACCTCTTTTTCGGGTATAATTTCCCCGTATTTTTGGGATATTATCTCGGGTGACTTTTCGATATATTTTTCGATTATTTTCGGGATTATTTTTTCGAACTAAAAATCCCGATTAATCCCGATTAATTCCCATAAATTAATATCTTGATCAATTTAACCCGAAATAAATTTATTCCATCTTTATTGACCAAGATTTCTTAAACCCTTATTTTTAATTAAATTTCCTTATCGAATTTACTTCGGCTTTCGATCTTTTGACCGTTTTGCCTCACACGTGCTCGGGATTAAGTTAACCCAACTTCCTTCATACTTCCTCCATCTTTTCTTATTTAATTTTTCGTATTTTAATTAAATTCGGGTCTTACAACTCTCCCCTACTTAAGGAATTTGGTCCTCCAAATTAGAACCAAGTCATATGAGTCCATATACAACTCCGGGTACATCGATCGTATCATACTCTTAAATTCTTACGTGACCTTCTCCGGAGTGTATTACTACCAAAGGACTTTAATTAGGGAGATCATCTTAAACCTCAATATTTTCTCTTTCCTATTTAATGCCCGAATCGATTTCTTCAATATACTTATATTTGCATAAAACTGAACTTTTAGAGTTCATATTCGATCACCTATGCTGGATCTGGATAGTGTTGTCGAAGCATCAAAAGGCTGAGACACATTGTGGGTGCCTGTTAATTCAGGTGATAACACCAACCTACAGGTCTTATCTCCCACTTGTCCAATCTTTCCAAATATTCCATCCAGCGCAACTCAATTTACTTTCTTCCAAAAGTTCGCTATGTCCTTATTCTCTTAGGACAAGAAATATTTCAACCCTAATTCACCAAGGGTGAATTCCAATACTTGTCTATCTGCTCTGAGGTGTTCTGAATCTCTCATCCTTAACTAAACATCCTCAGAGACTTATTATCCAAGGTCGAAAATGATTCTATCTGTCACCCACTTTTTCTTATCCAATTCGGGGAATAACCCCTACAGCCGTACACTGCCTCATATCTTGTTATCCCGATACTCAACTGCCAACTATCGTTATTGGCAACTTCAATTAGAAATCAACTGATCATTCCAGGAGCTTATAAAATCAATGGCACGTGCTTTTCATCAGATCCTCCAGAACCTGTACAGTCTTCTCTGACTGACCATCTGTCTGAGGATGGAAAGCTGTGCTAATACTCAGTCGGGTTCCCATAGCTTCCTGAAAATATCCTCCGAAGTAGGAAGTGAAGCGGGAATCCCTATATAATACAATACTCACTGGAACGCTACATAATGTTCCACAATCTTCCTTACACCTGAATCCTCATACACACTTTGAGTATCTGAGGAGTTCATAACCAGAAGGTGGGTAGACAACTTAGCGACTATCATCCAAATAGCCTCGTAATTCACCTGGGTTCTCTGTAACCCATCACGACCTTCATGGAGACTTGCTCTCATTTTTCGTGCCGTGTCGATAAAGGTAGGTGCTGCAATAACTCTGCAGACTTTTAATACTCTACCTTATTCTGTTGACATACTAGGCACTTCTTCACAATCTCTACCATGTCTCTTTTCACATCTGACCACCAATACCCTTTTCGAGATTTCAATATATAATCATTACTTTCTGTATGCACTGTATATCCCGAAGAGTGAGCTTCTGACAACATTACTATCTCATCAACTGTGGTCTTAGGGAGCACTCATACTGTCTCTGAATCCTCAGTAACTCATCATCACCCACTGCGAACTCTATCACTGTACCCTTCTGAATCAGACCCAAACTATCGATATCCGGTCGATCATCACGCTAAGCCTGGCAAATCCGGGCACTCTCATTCGGTTCTAATCATCAGGCTAGCTGTCACACAATCACTGTCATCATCAGAAGGGATCACATCTATACTGAGGCTCACAACTGCATCTAGCAGCTCACGCTCCCTGACCATCATATGTAATACCATCCCGAGGCTCTTTCTACTCAAAGCATCAGCCTTTCTTTGGGTGGTACAATTTTCACAAATCAAAATCTCTCAGAAGCTCTAACCCACTATGTATTCTCATATTTGCCTCTTTCTGTGAAAACAGATACTCGGGCTTTATGATCAGTGCATATCCATAATTTCTCACCATGTACATAATAGTACCATATCCTCGGTACAAGTACTACTGCTGTCAATTTTTAAATCATGGGTATCTTCCCATTATACATCAATACACAGCTCCATCATAACTTTGAGGTATCCATGCTCACTGAGAACCTCTTGAGCTGTTGGGTATGGTGAAATTATTCACGGTGGTCAGTTCATACTTACTACACCGAAATTTATATCACATCCATCATCTTATTTATTATCTCATTCCAAGACCACATTTCTTAGTTAAACGTGTCGTCAAGATATATCCTTTTTGAACTCGCAACAATCCATCTGTAAAAGCCATCTTCAATTATTGCTTATAATTTGCCCTGGACTTAAACTAAACCCAATATATCATCAATAATGATGATTACAACTCGATTCAATCCTTGACTTATTTACGCATAAGCGTATAAGATCCTTTAAAATCGCTTACGTTTTCAGGTACTAACCTGCGCCATTTCCTTTTCTTATCTTAACGGCTCTTATTAAATTTTACTATATTAACCTTATGATTTGTCGAATTTTAATATTCTTTTCGTCTTAGTAAAGGTATCCTAATGCTAAGGGTATCTATTACGACGCTCGATTTCACGTTATAGGTTATACATATATATACTTTTAGACGCTGTCAAGTCTTCAGGCGGGGAGGTATTTTGAAATACCTTTATTAACCTTCAGACTTAACCACAACTACGTTATATCTCAGTCTCTGTGGTCACAATTTATATCCGCTACCACTTGCTTTAATCCTAATGACTTCATATTTTAAGGATGTTATTACCTAGCATACGCCTCTTACTCCAATACGTCTTGTATTTAGAATCTACCTTATCTTAAAGATTTTCTCCTTAGTGTATCAATTATAATGAAACTCTCGTCATTATTCATTCGTGAGTACCATTATTTGCTCCTTTAACTTCACTGTCGCACCCCTTTTTATTACTTAAAATCTCTATATCCATATTCCGTTTATTAATCCTCCTCTATTGGGGTACTCATTTATCGGTATTGTGCCCAATGATGTAGGCATTCATGCCTTTTACTAACTTATATGCGAATGAAGGCGGTATGAATAAATATGTGGCACCAGGATCAATAAACATATGTACTTTATTATTCATAACAAGTGTGGTATCTCACACCACATCCATGAAACATCAATAGTGTCCTGGTCCAAGACATCCTCTCGCCTTCGTCCAACAACCTACTTTCCTTTTTCTTTTCGGCTAGGGCCTCTCTTTTCGTTGCGGCTATACCAACGAAGTTGTTCTGTCTCTTTACTTTTCTGTGGGACGATCTCGCCCAATTCTGTGCAATCAAATCAATGGTCCGTCTTATCACACTTAACGATCATTTTCATCTATACCGTGTAGGTATAAACCTTCCTTCCGTGGTATCCACCACACATCTCACACTGCTTACAGTGCTCACACTGCTACACTGCTTCGTAGCAGGTCGGGGTCCGCCAATTACAATGCCCCTCAACAGTGCCAAAATTGAATGCACTAGGGCCTTACCAATTATCTCAGCCCATAACTCATCAAATCTATTCTTTAACCAATTACCATTTTCTCATTCAACATCTTTGTCATTTCTCGATTCTCTTTTCTGTCTCTATTTCAGCCCTCACTACCTCTCCGAATCTCAGAGGCGTGCAATTCATATTTTTATTTATCCAACTGTAAATCTGCGCACTGCCTCGGTATAGGTAATATCTCGCGGGCCAATTAGACTCAAATTGAAAAGTTGAGCCCTTCCATAAACTTTTAGACATCTCGACTGTCACTTGTTCATAGTGTCGAGGTAATATCTGCCCAGAATAAAATCGAGTCTCATACTCATAATTAAATCAAATCCTCTGGGTCAGAGTGAGGACTTTAATCCGAAATTTCCTTTAAATCATGTCCGGGATATCCTGTCTCCGGAATATATCTAAGATATTTCTCATCTCAACTCTTAAGATGGGTCGAGCGGGTTTCCACCAATGCTCCGCTGCGCCCTCTGATCTCATACATAATCTGAGCAATTAGCTCCTCAAAATAATACCCATGCTCCGCTTCAATCTCGCGAAGCGTCTCTCAATACTGTCCGATCACTCTGTCGGACTCTGTGGGGCATGCTCAACATTAGCCTCCATTTCAATCTCATCTTGATTCTCATAGTCAAACTCAGCACGACTTAGCATATTCAGGTCTACCTCTACGACCTCTGCCTCGTGCACTATCTCATCTAACGCGACTCATATTAATCATTCCTGCATTCTCAACCATTTCTTAGTCAAGCCCATCTCGATATACACTATTGTATCTAACTAAGCACAGTAACACGGGGATGTAATTCCTAATTACTGACATTGACACACTTCAGACCAATTGCGCTCTGATACCACCTTAATATGTCACGACCCAAACTACCCAAAAATCAGAGTAAATTTTTCGCGTTTTGTTATTTACTTAAAATGAAACCTGTCCTCGAATCGTGACCAACACTCCACTAATAATTGGGCTGTGCGTCAATGCCAGTCCCACCATTCAATTACCATCTAACTTATTTATTCTCCAGTCATTTATAATTGTTTATATTATTTATACATCCCCTAACGTTACTTACAAACATGTTACTGTGCTATGCTTATGTAGATACAATAAGTACAAGTGTATATACCTTGTGTTGATGGGCAGCAGCGGATATCCGGAATGCAGTACTGAGTCGTCGCAACTTCAACTGGAGATTATCTGTGGGAGAAAATGAAAGGGGTGAGCACATCAAGCTCAGTAAGGCAATCCTACGAACAAGTAGGTAACCATACTACCTACATGAACGTAGTGCCATGCATAAACCACCCTTTCTCCACACATTTTAAAACAATGCTATGCATTATGATGATATGTAAAACACATTTGCATGGAAAATCAACATGCAATTATTATAAATCATTTCTTTCTCAATTAAGATTTTCACAATAAAGTCAGGACTCGACCCCTCATGCGGGTGATCCTGACTCACACAAAATCATGAAAACGTTTACATCACACGTGGGTTTTGAAAAGCATGGAAATACCATCATGCAATTTAGTTTTAAAACCCAGTTTAAATCATCATAAAAGTCATCAACATGCGAGACTAGGCAACGTCTGTATATAGGTAAATAACTAGGACTATGGCCACATTTGTCCTCGTGAGTTCCTCAGCTACACGGATCCTAGTGTGCGGGTTCTCACCATGATCGGGAACCGCCCGGGAGGTGGGTCAGTCCATCCCGTCAGTCTTATCCGATCCCCGGCATCCGAAGATGCTGCATCCGGAGATGCCGTATCCGAAGATACCACACGGTACATCGTACTCCATGCTACTTGCACGGTACATCGTACTCCGTGAACCCATATAATATCTCTAGGTAGTCCAGCCCAATTGGCCTGCTTCCCACAGAGGTTTTGTTTCTCAATACTCATGCCATGTCTCAAAACGCACGTGCGAGCCTATTTAATCGGTGACACACAGTCTACCCGATGCTCCAAGCACGGCTCATCGCATGTTCTCATAAAAATCAGTGCGAGCAATGCTCAGCACTCTCATCAAATCAAGTAAATCTAGTGCGAGCTAAGCTCTAGCACTCTGTATGCAAATCGTATAAAAATCTGGTGCGAGCGAAGCTCTAACACCCTGTCTCAAAATCATATAAAAATATGGTGCGAGTTAGACTCTAGCACCCTGTCACGAAAATCATATATATATAAGAATCTGGTGCGAGTTGGACTCCAGCACCTATGCATGTAAAACTCTAGTGCGAGCTCTCGCTCCAGCACTAATGCGTGCATCACACAAATCGACAATAAAAACACGTAGGCGGCTCTGTTTCCTCAAAACAGTTTTCAAAACAATATCACGTTGAAAGTATGCAATGCTGTGCATTTTCTTTCAAGGTGAGCCAGCCTACTCATGCATGCCTCAAAACACCTCCAGAATGAGCAGAAACCTTTTGTTCTTGCTCCTCCCAAGTTTTCCTAAATTTTTAGATTTTACCCTTAACAAGGGTATTTTAGTAATTTTGCCCATTCGGGGCACTAAAATTGTTCTTCGACCTCTAGACCCTTCAGTTAATTTTAAAGGACTGCGTATGAATTTAAAATTGCGTAAAGTTACCTCTAGCAGTCTGCAGAATTCCCTTACCTCGATTCTCGTCGAGTCTGACCTTTTCTTTTCCAATGTTGTCTCGTCGCGCAGTCCGATATGCTTCCAATCCAATGCCCGGAACTGCGTATTAACATTCCTCAGGTCAGATAACATATAATTTAATTGTATTTTATCTTTCTGGGCTTAATTTAAATCGTTGGGCCCATTTACCCCTATTGGGCCCGATTGAACCTTAATGGGCCTTAATCGGCCTTAAGCCCGTTTTCCACTTAATTTTCACTTTATCGAGGCTTATTGGGCTCATTGGGCCCACCAATAATTTATTGGGCCTCGTTCTAATTCTCGAATAGCTAAATTTAATATTTACGACAATTTAACTAATTTTCCATAATTTAATTCAATTTATGCGAAAATTAAATCAATATCACGCATAACGAGGTAATTGTCGTAAATAGGGGTCACTTACCCGAGATTCCATGCTAGTCTGTAAATCGAGACTGTCTCGAGCCCTCGGTGGATGCCAATCGTCGAGCTACACAATTAAATATATTTTTCGGGTAAACTTTCAGTCGATAATTAATTAAATAAAATATTCCAAATTTAAATCGGGTCAATTTGACCGCTTATCGACTTACCCGAAGCTCGATTGCATCATAGGAATTTTCCCCAATTTTTTTCTCTTTTTCTTTTTCCCTTTTTCTCCTTTTTTCCTCCTCTTTTTGGCTGAACCGGTTCAGTCCGGTTCGGACCGGTTCAGACCGTCGGTTTTCTTCGGTTCGGCCGGTTCACCGCCGGTTCACTGCCTTGTCGGCCGGTTCTCCGCCGGCTTCCACCGCCAATCGCTCCGCTGGGTCGTCCGCATCTCAAATCTGGGCTCGGCTTCGCCCAAGGCCGCCGGAAAGTCGCCGGTCCGGCCGTTCTCCTCCTCCGTCGGTACCCACTTTGCTTTTTCGCCGTTTCCAGCGCCGTCCGCCGGTTTCGGTGGCTGCCACCACCGCCAATCTGCTCACCGTCGCTTGGGGAAGCTTCGGCTGGGGTCGGGGTCGGCCAGATCGGCCCCGTTCGCCGCCGATCGAAACTTTTCCCTCTGCGGCTTCTCTCCCCGATTTCGGCCTCCTCCGGCGTCGGTTGGCCGTGCTGCCGGTGCCAGGGAGGTCACCGGCCTCCCCTCTTCCATTTTCGACCCTTGGCCCGGCCATCGGCCGCCGGACGGTGGTCGGGTCTTCTTCGGTCAATTGCTTCCGTTTGGTTTTCTCTCTCTCCCCGATATTTCCATTTTCAGCTTCTTTTCTCTTTTTTTTTTCATTTCTTTTATTATTTTTATTATTATTTATTTTAATTATTACACTATTCCTTAAAATACTCTATAAAAATCCAAATATCCCTTAAAATTATTATTTAATTCTAAATTAATTAATTTAATTTAATTTAATTTATTTATTATATTTTAACCTCTTTTTCTGGTATAATTTCCCCGTATTTTCGGGATATTATCCCGGGTGACTTTTCGATATATTTTTCGATTATTTTCGGGATTATTTTTCCGAACTAAAAATTCCGATTAATCCCGATTAATTCCCATAAATTAATATCTTGATCAATTTAACCCGAAATAAATTTATTCCATCTTTATTGACCAGGATTTCTTAAACCCTTATTTTTAATTAAATTTTCTTATCGAATTTACTTCGGCTTTCGATCTTTTGACCGTTTTGCCTCACACGTGCTCGGGATTAATTAACCCAACTTCCTTCATACTTCCTCCATCTTTTCTTATTTAATTTTTCGTATTTTAATTAAATTCGGGTCTTACATCGTGGTTGTACGAGATATTAGTCAGAAGGATACTTTAGGTGCCTCATTTCCCCGAGCCTCAACACGATACCAAAAAGATAGTTACTCGTCACAGTGCTACAATGCCAATAAAATTTATAACATCATGATTGGCATGTGCTTAGTTCAAAATCGATTCTTTATGCACATAGTTCAAAACAAATTCACAATGCACTATGTTTAAAACAGATAATTTATCGCTTTGTTCAAATTAGATTAACTATGCACTTCATTCAAAACGGATAACTGAATTGTGGAGAGGCAAACCCCAAACTAACTTGACCCTAGCTCACCGCGATAAAATTGTGCAGGTCAGTGGACCCAAAGTGGATAGTACAGAAGAGTAATGATGTCACAGCAGTTATTGTTGTGGGCCCAAAAGAGGAGGCCATGGTCAACTGAGCTGATACATTACAATAAAACATGTGTTTTTATTGTCAATGCCCAACTCGTTCCTAGGTCGTCGGCTAACATCCCATTAGGGCTTAGATCCCCCCAAGATTTGCCTTAACTCATGGGTACTGTCCGTTTTGGGTCCACTGATCCGCACGATTTTATCGAGGTAAATACCCAAATTTGTGTCCCATATGGTTCGATCCTAGGACCTTAAGTCCTTAAGCCTTACACACATGATACAATTTGCGCATTTTATTGTCAAGGCCCAGCCAGTTCCTAGGTCGTTGGTTGGCATCCCCATGAGGCTTAGATCCCCCCAAGTTTACCTTGACTCAATTATACTATCCGCTTTGGGCACACTGACCCGCACAATTTTATTGAGGTAAATACCTCAATTCATGTCCCCATTGTGGTTCGAACCTGAGACCCTTAAGTACCCAAACCTTACACACATGGCACCATTTTTTCCACTCGATCAAATGGTACCATGTGTGTAAGGTTTGGGTACTGAATGGTCCCAAGTTCTAACCACAATAGGGACGTGAATTGGGGTATTTACCTAGATAAAACTGTGTGGGTCAGTGGGCCCAAAACATACAGCATGGTTTAGTCAACGTAAACCTAGGATCTACGCCTCAAAGGGATGCTAGCCGACGACCTAGAAATGGGCTGGGCCTTGGGACTCGAAGTGCACTGAGGTGCACCACCCCTGGCTGGCCACCGTCCCAACCATCGCACCGCCTCACTCAATCGTACTGTCCTCTTTGGCTGCGCAGTGGAAGCCTTAAGGTTTATCGTGAAGGGTGTCCAGGGGGCCACCGTTCCACAATTCGTTCCCCCCATTGCGGTTCGAACACAATACCTTAAGTCCTTAAGCCATACACATATGGTACCATTGGATCAAATGGTACCATGTGTGTAAGGAAGGTACCATGTGTGTAAGGCTTAAAGACTTAAGGTCTTGGGTTCGAACCACAATAGGGGACGCGAATTATGGAACGGTGGCCCCCTGGACACCCTTCACGATAAAACCTTGAGACTTTTGCTTTGCAGTCAAAGAGGACAGTACGATTGAGTGAGACGGAGTAGCGGCTGGGGCGGTGGCCAACCAGGGGTGGTGCACCCCAATGTACTTCGTGTCCTTACAATAAATGTAAGACCCGATTTTATTTAAAACTCGAAATGAAAAATGCAAAAGGATTGAGATGGTATTCCTGAACACGTTGAAGGGTAAAACGGTCAAAAGATCAAAATTCGGTATTTATATTGACAAGAAAATTTAATTAAAAAATGGGATTAAGAAATCTTGATCAATAACGAAGAAATAATTAAATTTCGAGTTCAATTAATCAAGATAAAAATTTATTTAATATTTTCAAAATTTTTACCTCGGGAAATAATCCCGAAAATAGTGGAAAAATATACCGAAAAGGTAAAATCGAACTGAGAAATTCATTTACAGATTAAATGAATAAAATAGTTTTTTTTAAGATATTTTTGAGATTTTAATATTATTTTAAGGATTGAAATAATATTAAAATAAATTATTAAAAAAATAATAATAATAAAATAAAATTAAAAAATCAGAATTCATGAAAACGCGAAAACTGAAGGAAAACGGAAGCCGAGCTTCCTTTCTGCGTCACCGGTCGAAGCCACCGGTGACTTGGAGGCCAGTGAGGAAGCCCAGTCGAGCCTGATCGACGATGGTAGAGGCCGAAGGTAGCACGAACGATGATGATCGGCGGTGAAAGAGGAGAGAAACTAAGGACCAAGAGAAAGGAGAGAGGAAACCGGTGACCGGCGTCGATTCGGGCTCGGCCACCGACAGCCGAGGGAAGCCCGACCCTTTGAGAACCCCCAGCCATCGAAACACGGGCCACCAGTCACCGCAAACGCTATAAACGGCGAAGGGAAGAGAAGCCACTGACGACGAGGAGAGAAGAGGCCGGACCGACCATGTTGAGTTAATGTATTTTGAAATGACAAAACAAGTTAATTCTATAACATTAAGTTGATATAGAAACATGTTTAGAGGTTATTAGTACCAGAACTTAGAGTTCTGTTGATGAGAGATCGATCTGGCTGATGAGAGATCGATCTCCTGGGTTTTTACTTGATGAGAGATCGATCTCATGATGGAAGAGATCGATCTGGCAAGCCTTAAATCTTTACAAAGGTATTTAGGAAGAATAAGATCGATCTGCAAGGGGTAAGAGATAGATCTGGTTCAAGCTAGAGTTGAGAGATCGATCTGGTCTATGAAGAGATCGATCTCCCTTAAGAGCTTAAGACTATAGATCGATCTGAGAGATCGATCTACACTCAAACAGAGAACTTATGAGATCGATCTGGTAAGGAAGAGATCGATCTCCTCAAAGTCAGAGAGCTAAAGAGATCGATCTGTGTTGTTGAGAGATCGATCTCCTCTCTACGAGATTGCATGGCAGATCGATCTGGAGATCGATCTTGCCTCAAACAGAGAGATTAGGAGATCGATCTGCCTATTCGACAGATCGATCTGCCTCATTATTTTTAAACTAACAGATCGATCTGCTAACCTATGAGATCGATCTCCTTGTGTATTTGTGCTTTGATCTTGCAGGATTTATAACTAAGAGATCGATCTGGCTAAGAAGGCAGATCGATCTGGCACTCTACTGGAGGTACCCAACGGCTAGTTTCTGCAAATCACAACGGGAAAAATAGCATTTAATGCTCCAACTACCAATCCTTCAGTATTTAACCAAGCATTGAAGACAAAGAGAAGAGAGACACTATTGCTGCACATTCCAAACATTCTCAAGCTTTAATTCATTCATTCTTTGTGTCCCTATTGCTCATTAATTGAAATTCATTGTACAAGCTTAAGTGCAACAAGCTTTGTTAGTACTACCCATTGTAAAGCCTTATTCTGAATTCATCCATACCCAAAAAGAAAAGAGGATTGTTCCTCAGTGAGAGACATTGTAAAAGGGTGAATACATTTCTGTATTGCTAAGGGTAGAGAGGTTATTCCTTAACCTGCAAAAGGAACTGTGTAAGCTCTATTGAAAGAGAGAAAGAAAACACTTGACAAGAAGGTCAAGGAGAGAGGACGTAGGCAAGAGTTTGGCCGAACCTCTATAAACGATTGTGTTTGTTTCTCTCTTCCCTACTTTGCATTAAATTGCTATATTGCACTATATTGCTCATTATCATTTGTGATTAAATTGTGATTAATTTAAAATTTGCCATAATTGTTAGAAAACCGATTCACCCCTCTCTTGGTAGAGCCAACAATTGGTATCAGAGCTAGGACTCTTTAATCACATAGGAACAACTTCCTAAGAGTTAGAAACGATCAAATGGCTCTTAACAATGTAGCAACTAGTTTGGTAGGAGAGGGGCACTCTACGGTTAGACCTCCCATGTTCAATGGTGAACATTATTCGTATTGGAGGACTAGGATGATGTTATTCATTCAAGCAAATGATTATGAAGTATGGAGAATTATAGTTAAGGGACCTCAAATCCCTACAAAGAGAATAGAGGGAAGAGATATCCCCAAAGAAGAAGATGAATGAGATTCTAATGACATTAAATGTGCACAGGTAAATGCTAAAGCTATGCACACATTATTTTGTGCTTTAGGTCCTAATGAATACAATAGAGTCTTCGGGTGTGATAATGCCAAGCAAATATGGGATAAATTGGCAATAACTCATGAGGGTACAACCCAAGTGAAGGAGACAAAAGTAGGTATGCTCACACATGACTATGAGCTTTTTAGGATGAAGGAAGGAGAATCAATTAGTGATATGTTCACTAGATTCACAGATGTAATTAATGGATTAAAATCTTTAGGAAAAATATATTCTAATATTGAAATGGTAAAAAAAATTTTAAATAGCTTACCTAAATCATGGGAAGCTAAAGTGACGGCAATTGAGGAATCTAAGGATCCTCACACATTGTGCCTAGATGAATTGATAGGATCTTTGCTCACTTATGAGATGAAACTTAAAAGAAATAAAGAGCCACCCAAGAAAGTGGGAGTTGCTCTAAAATCCACTGCTCAAGAGGAGATTAAAAATTAGAGTGGCAGTGAGGAGGATATTGAGATGGCAATGTTTGCCAAAAGATTTAATAAGTTCATGAGGATGAGAGCTAGTAGTAGTAATAGGAGAAACAATAGGAGAGAACAAGAGGAAGTAGGTAGAAAAGACTCTATTGTGTGTTATGAATGTAAAAAACCTGGACACCTAAAATTTAACTGCCCTCTTCTTAAAAGATCCAATGATAGGTTCCATAAAAAGAAGGCAATGGTAGCAACATGGAGTGACAGTGACTGCTCCGATGATGAATCAAATGAGGACATTGCCAACTTATGCTTCATGGCTATTGATGATGATGAAAAGGTAACTTCTAATCTCAATGAATACTCTTTTGATGAATTGCAAGATGCATTTGATGATCTTGCATTAGAGTATGAATGTATGAGCATGAAGTATAAAAAGTTAATATCTAAATTAAAAAAGGAAAATGAGATAATGTTAAAAGATAAATTAGAATGTGAAAAGAAACTAGAGATTTCAAATCTAGAAATTTGTGACCTTAAGGAGAAAAATAACAATCTACATAACTCCTTTAATAGATTTCACATGGGGCAACAAAAGCTAGATAGCATGCTAGAAACCCAAAGGGCATTTTTTGACAAAAAATGGCTTAGGATATAATACACAAAGTAGGGAGACCCATCTTAAGAGTTTTATTGCTAGGAAAAGCATGAATAAACCTGCAATTACTTGTTCATATTGTAATAGAAAGGGACATGAGTCACATTATTGCAATATGAAGATGAGGAATTTTAAAGGAAAAATAGTAAAAAGGATATGGATTCCAAAAGAGGTAATTCATTCTAAGGATTGTAATGCATTAGCAAAATGGATCCCAATGGGATCAAGAATTGCATTTACTAACCTCCAAGGACCCAAGAAAATTTGGGTACCTAAGACTTAAGTTTGATTTTTTGTAGGTGATTGAGCATAGCCACAAAGCTAAAACAAAAGAAGCTTGGTACTTAGATAGTGGATGCTCAAGGCACATGACGGGTGATAAAAGCCATTTCAATTCCTTCAAATCAAAAATTGGTGGAGAAGTCACTTTTGGGGACAACTCCAAAGGCCAAGTGGAAGGAAGTGGCTCAATAGGTAATGATCATTTCTCTTTAGAAAAAGTATTACTTGATAGGGGTCTAAAGCATAACTTACTAAGCATTAGTCAACTTTGTGACAAAGGTTACAAAGTAATTTTTGATTGCATGAAGTGTAATGTTATAGATCCTAAGTCAAATAAAATTCTTTTTCTAGGTCATAGGCAAGGTAACATATATATTGTCTATCTTAATGAACTCAAAAATGAAAACATATGCTTAATGGTAGACAATAAAAAGGAATCTTGGTTATGGCATAGAAGACTAGGCCATGCTAGCATGAGTGTGCTATCTAAGTTAGCTAGAAAGGATCTAGTAATAGGCTTACCCAAAATACCCTTTGATCATGAAGAAATATGTGAAGCTTGTGTTAAAGGAAAACACAAGAGGAAAACTTTTAAGCCTAAGAATAGTGTATCCACCACTAGGCCTCTTCAATTACTGCATTTAGACTTATTTGGACCAACTAGAACCACTAGCCTAGGTGGGAAATACTATGGATTTGTAATAGTTAATGATTACACTAGGTACACTTGGGTGTTCTTTTTGAGAGTAAAAAATGAAGCCTTAGAGAAATTCATAACTTACTCAAAGGTGACTCAAAATGAAAAAAGATATAAAATAACAAGCATTAGAAGTGATCATGGCAAAGAATTTGAAAATATGGGATTTGATGAGTATTGCAATGATCAAGGAATTAGCCATAATTTTTCAGCCCCTAGGACACCACAACAAAATGGTGTAGTTGAGAGAAGAAATAGAACTTTGGAAGAGATGGCTAGGACCATGTTATGTGAAAATAACTTGCCAAAGTACTTTTGGGCTGAAGCTATAAACACATCATGTTATATAATTAATAGAGCTATGATTGGACCCATGCTAAAGAAAACTCCTTATGAGCTCTACAAAGGTAAAAAGCCTAACATTAGCTATTTCCATCCTTTTGGCTGCAAATGTTTTGTTCTAAATAATGGGAAAGATAATTTGAGAAAATTTGATGCCAAGATTGATGAGGGAATATTCTAGGATACTCATTGAATTCAAAGGCTTATAGAATATATAACAAAAGAACATTAATGGTTGAAGAGTCTATTCATGTTATATTTGATGAGTCAAATAATATATCAAAAGATTCAGCCAATGATGAGAATGTTGGAATATTTGATGAAAACTTAGAAGATGACTTTCTAGAAAAGCTTGACTTGAATAAAGAAGATGAAGAAGAAATAGAGGTTCTAGAAAGAGAACCTAGAGCACCAAGAGAGTTAGGATATGTAAAAGATTGTGAAATAGTAGGAGATCCAACTCTTGGAGTTAGAACTAGATCATCTCTAAGGAATATGTGTCAATATATAGCCTTTGTATCTCAAATTGAGCCTAGGAATGTCAATGAAGCCTTAGAAGACAATAATTGGTTCCTAGCAATGCAAGAAGAATTAAATCAATTTCAGAGAAGCAAAGTATGGAAACTAGTTCCTAGGCCTAGTGATCACTCAATAATTGGAACTAAATGGATATTCAAGATTAAGATGGATGAAAATAGTGTGATCATAAGGAATAAGGCTAGGCTAGTTGCTCAAGGCTATAGACAAGAGGAAGGCATAGACTATGATGAAACATATGCACCGGTAGCTAGATTAGAGGCAATAAGAATGTTACTTGCCTTTGCATGTTATAAAAACTTCAAGTTATATCAAATGGATGTAAAGAGTGCATTCTTAAATGGTTTCATTAATGAAGAAGTATATGTTGAGCAACCTCCCGGATTTGAAAATCATGAATTTCCTGAACATGTTTTTAAATTATCTAAGGCACTTTATGGGTTAAAACAAGCTCCTAGAGCTTGGTATGAAAGGTTGTCAAAATTCTTAATAGAAAAGGGATTTTCAAGAGGAAAAGTGGATACCACCTTATTCATTAAGAATAAAAATAAGGATTTATTAGTTGTACAAGTGTATGTAGATGATATTATTTTTAGTTCAACTAATGAGTCTTTATGCCAAGAGTTTGCTAAGATCATGCAAGGAGAATTTGAGATGAGCATGATGGGAGAACTCACATTCTTCTTGGGACTTCAAGTGAAGCAAACAAAAGATGGAACCTTCATCAATCAAGCAAAGTATACTAAGGAATTGCTCAAGCGATTTGGAATGGACAATTGCAAACCTCAAGCCACTCCAATGGGCACCAACATCAAGCTTGATAAAGATGAAAGTGGTAAGTGTGTAGACACTAAACTCTACAGGTCTATGATAGGCTCATTGCTTTATTTAACTGCAAGTAGACCAGATATTTTGTTTAGTGTATGCCTTTGTGCTAGATTTCAATCCTCTCCTAAGGAATCACATCTATTGGCAACTAAGAGAATCTTTAGATACCTCAAAGACACTCCCTCACTAGGACTTTGGTACCCCAAGGACTCTACTTTTGCCCTTCATGCATTTTCAGATGCTGATTTTGGAGGATGCAAAATAGATAGGAAAAGTACTTCAGGTACTTGCCAATTCTTAGGAAATAGGTTAATTTCTTGGTTCTCCAAGAAACAAAACAGTGTGGCTCAGTCCACAACTGAAGCTGAATATATAGCAGCTGGTAGTTGTAGTGCTCAAGTGTTGTGGATTAAACAACAAATGAGAGATTATGGTATTGACATGAAGCAAGTCACTATTAAATGTGATAATACCAGTGCCATTAATCTGTCTAAGAATCCTATTCAACACTCCAGAACCAAGCACATAGAAATTAGACATCACTTTCTTAGAGATCATATACAAAAAAGGGGATATAATCTTAGAGTACATTGATACTTTACATCAAATAGCAGATATATTCACCAAACCACTTGATAGAGATAGGTTTTGTATCCTTAGAGGTGAATTAGGACTCATGAATATCTCTTAAGACTTTTGTGTTTCAAAAATCTTGGTTTCAAATTGATTTTAAAAGAGTTTTTGCAAAGATTTTCTGGCAATAAGGATGAGAGATCGATCTCCTTGCAATATAGATCGATCTCTATACTTCCAACAAGCCTAAATCATCAAGGTAAAGCTAAGCAGATCGATCTTCTAACCATAAGATCGATCTCCTTACGCCTCTATTAAAGAGCAGATCGATCTGTCCACACGACAGATCGATCTCTTCAAAGCTTTTGCATTCTGAAGATCGATCCATGCATTTGGCAGATCGATCTCTCTAAGTCTCGGTTTCACTACAGATCGATCTGTGCATGTAACAGATCGATCTCCTTAAGCCTCTGTTTGCGAACAGATCGATCTGCCCATACGACAGATCGATCTCCCTTGGCTTCTGGAAGTGACAGATCGATCTGTCGCCTCGACAGATCGATCTCATGAGTCCTGAAGTATATAAACTCGCGAAAATTTCCCAAATTTCACAAAACCTAACTTTCAAATTCCCAAATTCCCTCGCACCATCACTGTCGATTTCTCCTCAGATCGATCTCCGTACGGTCCTCCTTGCGTCTCGGTGTCAAATTCTGGTATTGTAACCAACATTCCTTACTGATTTTCTCAAAATTTTTCTTCAATTTGTGTTCATTTTAATTCTAGGGCAAACCTAGGTACTGTTTCATTGCTTTTCTCATTTTTGAATCTATTTAGCGCATCTTTAGAGTATAGAATCATGCCTAGGCATAAGACAGTAGGACACAAACCCCCTAGAACCACTGTAGAGGCCGGTTCCTCATCCCAACCCATTCCTCCACCTTCTATCGCTTCTTTCAATCGGTGTTTTAAAACACCAGCAAAAAGAAAGCGATATGAGGAATATTTCTCAACCATGCCAATTAAGCATTGGCGAACCATAGATTTTTCCTTCCTCAATCGCATAGACTTTCCATACGTGTCAAAATTTGAGGAATTTGGTTGGATGATGTTTTTAAAAATCAACACTCCCGTCCCTCCAAATCTCGTTCGTGCATTCTTTTCCAATGCCGAACTCATTTTTGACCCAAATGACACTTGCAAAATTATCGGTTTCAAAACATATGTCATGGGTAAAACCATTCTTGTCGATACTGATATCCTAGCTCAGGCCTTCCACATGAAAAATAAAGGCTTGACCAATGAAGATGAGGAAGTCTCCTTTGAGTTTGATCTCCCTGGGGACAAGGCGAGTAACCTTCCAATGCACCTTCGGTTACTCCACCTCATAATCTCTTGGAACCTCCGCCCTTTCGGTACTCGTCATTCCACCGTTAGGCGCTTAGATCGTTTTTGGCTCCATCACATTCACTCAACAAGCCAAAAACCAAATCTTGTCCATTTCATATACGAAGACTGGCTGAAGATAGTGCGTGGACAGGCTACCACGATCGTTTTTTCGCAACCGATAGCCTATCTTCTCCACCGCGTTGGCGTCGACTGCAGCGACGAAACCGGAGAACTGCCATCTCCCAAGAGCGTCCTCAACATTGGGTCCCTTCATCATATGGGCTATTACAAAGACATCCGGGGAGTGTGGAAGAAAAAGAGGGACCAGCAACCTGCAGAGGCTATGGAGGAGGACCCCACTGTTGAGCCAGTGCACCGACCTGCAGCACTAGCTCCTGAACCGTCGTCCTCAACTGCTCCGCCCACTGCACCAACATTGTCTCCTGCTGGCTTGGAGATGCTCATGCAGATGATGAGTGACCTCAGTCACAAGATGGATGACGGCTTTGCCACTCAGTGGCGTATGATCGAGGACTTAACCCAAAGAGTGGATAAGATTCAAGAGGCTCAAGAGGCGATGTTCGATGAGCTCCAAGTAACACGCACGCATGTTGAGAATCTTTCGGATCGTGTTCCTCCCTCACCTTAGGCCTTAGGTGTTTGTTTTTTTTTTTAGTGATATCATGTTAGTTACTTGATGTTAATTATGATGAATTTGCTTAAATGAAATACCTTTTGACTTGTTATTGGTTGTGTTAATGAAAATATTAATTTTGAAATGCCATGAGTTTTATAGTTTCGTGTTATTGATATGACAAAAAGGGGGAGAAGTGTGTGTGTTTGTTTGTGCTAAGATACATAAAGGTTTCTAAGAATGATTAAATTGAGGGGGAGTTAAGCAAGTAACAAAACCAAAAAGCTAAAAGAAAGGGGGAGCTCACAAAAAGGGGGAGCTCACAAAAAGGGGGAGCTTTTGCAAAAATTCACTAAACATGTTTGTCTTATGTTTTGTCATATCAAAAAGGGGGAGATTGTTGAGTTAATGTATTTTGAAATGACAAAACAAGTTAATTCTATAACATTAAGTTGATATAGAAACATGTTTAGAGGTTATTAGTACCAGAACTTAGAGTTCTGTTGATGAGAGATCGATCTGGCTGATGAGAGATCGATCTCCTGGGTTTTTACTTGATGAGAGATCGATCTCATGATGGAAGAGATCGATCTGGCAAGCCTTAAATCTTTACAAAGGTATTTAGGAAGAATGAGATCGATCTGCAAGGGGTAAGAGATCGATCTGGTTCAAGCTAGAGTTGAGAGATCGATCTGGTCTATGAAGAGATCGATCTCCCTTAAGAGCTTAAGACTATAGATCGATCTGAGAGATCAATCTACACTCAAACAGAGAACTTATGAGATCGATCTGGTAAGGAAGAGATCGATCTCCTTAAAGTCAGAGAGCTAAAGAGATCGATCTGTGTTGTTGAGAGATCATCTCCTCTCTACGAGATTGCATGGCAGATCGATCTGGAGATCGATCTTGCCTCAAACAGAGAGATTAGGAGATCGATCTGCCTATTCGACAGATCGATCTGCCTCATTATTTTTAAACTAACAGATCGATCTGCTAACCTATGAGATCGATCTCCTTGTGTATTTGTGCTTTGATCTTGCAGGATTTATAACTAAGAGATCGATCTGGCCAAGAAGGCAGATCGATCTGGCACTCTACTGGAGGTACCCAACGGCTAGTTTCTGCAAATCATAAACGGGAAAAATAGCATTTAATGCTCCAACTACCAATCCTTCAGTATTTAACCAAGCATTGAAGACAAAGAGAAGAGAGACACTATTGCTGCACATTCCAAACATTCTCAAGCTTTAATTCATTCATTCTTTGTGTCCCTATTGCTCATTAACTGAAATTCATTGTACAAGCTTAAGTGCAACAAGCTTTGTTAGTACTACCCATTGTAAAGCCTTATTCTGTATTCATCCATACCCAAAAAGAAAAGAGGATTGTTCCTCAGTGAGAGACATTGTAAAAGGGTGAATACATTTCTGTATTGCTAAGGGTAGAGAGGTTATTCCTTAACCTGCAAAAGGAACTGTGTAAGCTCTATTGAAAGAGAGAAAGAAAACACTTGAGAAGAAGGTCAAGGAGAGAGGACGTAGGCAAGAGTTTGGCCGAACCTTTATAAACGATTGTGTTTGTTTCTCTCTTCCCTACTTTGCATTAAATTGTTATATTGCACTATATTGCTCATTATCATTTGTGATTAAATTGTGATTAATTTAAAATTTGCCATAATTGTTAGAAAACCGATTCACCCCCCTCTCGGTAGAGCCAACAGACCACTTTCCAGCGACCTCGGACCACATCCGAGCTGCGGACGACCCCGCGGAGCTGCTGGCGAAGAAAATCGGTGGAGAACCGACCAGTGAGGCACTAAACCGATCGAACCAGACTGAACCAACTAGACCGAACTGGTCTGAACCAGTTTGAATCGGGTTGAACCGAACCGAACCGGTTCAGCCAAAAAGAAAAGAAAAGAAAGAGAAAAAGCGAAAAAGAAAAGAGGAAAAATTGGAGAAAATTTCAGTGATGTAATCAAGCTATGGGTAAGTCGGTAAGTGGTCGAATTGACCGATTTAAATTTTGAAATATTTAATTTGATTAATATTCGACTGAAAGTTTACCCTAAAAAATATTTAATTGTGTAGCTCGACAATTGACGTCAAACGAGAGCTCGAGACAGTTTTGATTTGTGTACTATCATGGAATATCGGGTAAGTAACCCTTATTTACGACAATTTTGCATTGTTATGTGTGTTAGAATTTACCGCATAAATTACGGATTTAAATTCCACATGAAATGAATTAAATTATGGAATTATAGATAAATTGTCATAAATAATTAATTAAGCTATCTGAAAGTTTAGAACGAGGTCCAATATATACTGATGGGACCAATGAGCCCAATAGGCCTCGATAATGTAAATAGTAAGTGGAAAATGGGCTTAAGGCCGGTTAAGGCCCATTATGGTGCAATCGGGCCCAATATAGGTAAATGAGCCCAATGATTTAAAATTAAGCCCAGAAAATATGAAATACAATTAATTGTATTGCATTTGACCTGATGTATATTTATACGTAGTTTCGGAGATTGGATTCGGAGCAAATCGAACTGCGTGACGAGACATCAATGAAAAAGGTCAGACTGTATAGAAAATGAGGTAAGAGAATTATGTGAGTAGCTAGAGGTAGCTACGCGTATTTTAATAACTTTTCTGTACACTGAATATGTATGTATACCTTGATTATGTATAAAGGTCCTAAAAATGTTTTAAAGATTTTAAGGACTCGGAATATGTAAAAGTCTATTTTACTCATATTGAGGGAAATTCACCTAAGGATGGTGAAAGCATGACATACATGAAATGCATGATTTAAGGAATTTTCAGATATAAGGAATTTTCTTGGTTTTAATCAAAGCAAATCGATAGATTGGCCAAATAATTGCATAAATTTCACAAGATAACACTACGTAGGTGTTACATATATTTAAAAGAAATTTCTTTGGAAAATGGGCCAACTATCAAGTTTATATGAAAACAGATAGTGTTGGTGCATAGCTCACACTATATCTGAGTTTGTGAGTGTGCATAAATGTGCTCGAGCGATTGTTTGCACCGACTTGTGTGACATCATATGCATGAAATGTGCTAGAGCGGTTGCTCGCACTGATTTTTATTCTTGTGAAATGCATGAGAAGTGCTGGAGCCTAGCTCGCACTCTGTTTTGACTGTTTTGACGATTTTGACTATTTTGACCTGATATGCATAAAAAGGTGCTGGAGCGATTGTTCGCACTAATTTTTATGATTTGACATGCATGAGAGATGCTAGAGCTTAGCTCACATCCAATTTTGATATTAAATTACATAAAGCCGTGCTGAAGTGTAACTCACACGAGATTTGATTTATTTATGCATAAAGCCGTGCTGGAGTGTAACTCGCACGAGATTTGAATTATTGATCATAACACCATGATGGAGCTTGCTCGCACGAAGTTTTATATGGATTTATAACTCATTTAAAAGTCCTACTAGAGTGTTACTCGTAAGCATATTTTACTGATTTTTTTGACACCGTGCCAGAGCTTCGCTTGCATGAGATTTTTAGATATCATGAATATGCATGGAGCCGTGCCAGAGCTTCGCTCGCACAGGGATTTATATGACATGCATATAGTCGTGTTGGAGCCTCCTATAGACTGTGTGTCACAGTGAGATGATATGCTCATACGTGCATACTAAGACAGAGATGATATGGGTGGATAAGACCTATTGCAGGCACCCCTGACTGAGCTTGGGTTCACGGAGTATGTTGTACAGTGTATGTCATGCGGAGTACGCTGTACCACGGGGATTGTTGGAGTGGAGTAGCATTAGCCACGAGGCAGCAAGCCTTGCCCTCGCAATCCTGACATTATGCTGTTCTGGCAGGTAAGACCGACCTGTCACGACCCAAACTACCTAAAAATCAGAGTAAATTTTTCGTTTTTTTCATTTATTATTTAATTCTTACCTTTCTCTCATCATGACAATTCTACAAACAGTTGGGCTATGATTCGGTGTTAGTCACCTCTCACCTATTTACCATTCCATTTCCATAATCACATTCATATATCAGGATTTACTATCCTTTGACTTTAACTAAATACATACACAATGATAGTTATAACTCTACATCCCCGACATCATATCCATTTATAGTAGTGTACATTACATATTTAGATACAAAACTATACAAATGTGTATACCTGTCTCTCGATGGGAAACAGCGGATATCAAGATGCAAGTCCTCAGCTGCCCAATAACTATTGTGAGTGCTCTGAAAAGATGGGAAATAAGGGGAGGTGACCAAACCACACGCTCAGTAAGGCAATTATGCAAGTAAGTAGATAGCTCTACTATCTAAATGCTCATAATGCCATGCCCTTAAAATCCATTTCTTTTCATTAAATCTCAAGCACAAAATCATGTATTTTATCATGACTTAGTTTATAAAACTATTCGTGCATATATAAATCATACTACTTATGCATCAATGGCATTTTATGTGACATCATTAAATCATACTTAGCATGAATTAAATCAAAATCATGCATTATTTCATGCGATATAAAACAAATCATAAGATACAATCATTTCATGAATTTATCATTAAAGCATGGAAAACTCATCATGCTACTGCATTTAAATCATTTCATTTAAAATGCAGTATAAAATAACCCAAAGGGGTTAAGCATCTCATAATTCAATTCCAAACTCATAAAACAATTCATTAAAATTCATTATAAAACTTCGATTATAAAACCACCCCTCTTTCAAGGTCACATATCATAAAATCATAAAATTGGGGCCTGACCCCTCTCTCGGGTCTACCCTGGACTATCGACCAATAGTTATATCATGTGAGTCAAGTAGGTGATTATATCAGTAACAACAAGGACTATGACCATAAACTAGTGATCCCGGGCAACACGGTACCTAGTGTACGGGGTATCACACCTGAAATGGGAAGTTGGTTGGTCCTACCCGCCAGAATAGCACAACATCAGTCTGGTACAATGTACTCCATGAACCCAAGCTCAGTCAGGGGTGCCTGCAATAGGTCTTATCCTTCCATATCATCTTTGTCTCAGAATGCACGTGTGAGCATATCATCTCACTGTGACACACAGTCTACAGGAGGCTCCAACACGGCTATATGCATGTCATATAAATCCCTGTGCAAGCGAAGCTCTAGCACGGCTCCATGCATATTCATGATATCTGAAAGCCTCGTGCGAGCGAAGCTCTAGTACGGTGCTTTAAAAATCAGTAAAATCTGTGTACGAGTAACACTCCAGTACGACTTTAAAATGAGTTACAAATCCATATAAAACTTCATGTGAGCAAGCTCCAACACGGTGTTATGCATCAATAAATCAAATCTCATGTGAGTTACACTCTAGCACGGCTTTATGCATAAATAAATCAAATCTCATGTTAGTTACACTCCAGCATAGCTTTTATGCAATATTATTTCAAAACAGGATGTGAGCTAAGCTCCAACACCTCTCATGCATGTCAAATCATCAAAACTAGTGCGAGCAATAGCTCCAGCACCTTTTATGCATATCAGGTCAAAACAAGTCAAAACAGAGTGCGAGCTAGGCTCTAGCACTTCTCATGCATTTCACAATAATAAAAATCAGTGCAAAGCAACCGCTCTAGCACATTTTATGCATATGATGTCACACAAGTTGGTGCAAGAAACCGCTCAGGCACATTTATGCACACTCACAAACGTAGATATAGTGCGAGCTATGTGCCAGCACTATCTGTTTCCATATAAACTTGATAGTTGGCCCATTTTCCAAAGAAATTTCATTTAAATCTTAATAACACTTACGTAGTGTTATTTTGTGAAACTTATGCAATTATTGGCCAATCTACCGATTTGCTTTGCTTAAAAACCAAGAAAATTCATTAATCGAAAAATTCCTTAAATCATGCATTTCATGCATGTCATGCTTTCACCATCCTTAGGTGAACTTCCCTCAATCGGGATAAAATAGCCTTTTCCTATTTCGAGTTCTTAAAATCTTTAAACCATTTTTAGGACTTGTATACATAATCAGGGTATACATACATATTCAATGTACAAAAAAGCTATTAAAATACGCGTAGCTACCTCTAGCTACTCACACAATTCCCTTACCTCATTTTTTTGTATAGTCTGACCTTTCCACTGATAACTCGTCACGCAGTCCGATTTGCTCTCAATCAAATCTCTGAAACTGAATATAAATATACATCAGGTCAAATTTAATACAATCAATTGTAATTCATATTTTTTGGGCTTACTTTAAATCATTGGGTTCGTTTACCGTATTGGGCCCGATTATACCATAATGGGCCTTAATCGACCTTAAGCCCATTTTCCACTTCCTATTCACATTATCGAGGCCTATTGGGCTCACTGAGTCCATTAGTATTTATTGAGCCTCATTCTAAACTCTCGAATAGCTTAAAGAATTATTTACAACAATTTATCCCAATTTCCAGAATTTAATTCATTTCATGCGAAATTTAAATCTGTAATTTATGCGATAAATTTTTAACATGCATAACGATAAAATATTGTCGTAAAAAAGGGTTACTTACCTGAGATTCCATGATAGTACTCAAATCGAAGCTATCTCGAGCTCTCGTTCTACGTTAATTGTCGAGCTACACGATTTAATATTTTTTCGAGTAAATTTTCAGTCGATTATTTATCAAATTAAATATTTCAAAATTTAAATCAGTCAATTCGACCGCATACCCTCACTACGCTGAACCGATCGTACCGATTCAAGCCTCATTTTATCCTTTCGACACCGTCCGGCCGGTTCTCGGCGCGATTTCGGTGCCGTTCAGCTCGGCTGTGCCTGGGCATCCTTCATCAGCCCTTGGGGTAGAGCGATTCGGCGCTGATGGCCGCCAATCGCCTCTTCTCTCTTTCAGCCTCCCTCAGTCGATCTCGTCTCTTCCAGCGTTGTCGGCGTGCGTGCCGACGCCTGGTGGGTCACCCGATGTTGGGCTCTCTTCGTCGGCCCTGGCCGGCCCCTCAATCTCTCTGGTGGCTTATCGGTGAGGGGAAACCGTTCTTCCTTGTTTTCATCCTCGTTTTTTGCCTGTTTTGGTTTCTGGTTTCGCGTTTTAGTCTTTTTTTTTTTCAGATTTCTATTTTTTATATAATATATTTTTATTATTATTTTATTCATTAAAATAATAATAAATATCTCAAAAATTAATATTAAATTCATTTAATCTGTAAATGAATTTCTCAGTCCAATTTTACCTTTTCGGTATATTTTTCCACTATTTTTGGGATCGTTTTCCGAGGTGAAAATTTTGAAAATATTAAATAAATTCATATCTTGATCAATTGGACTCGAAATTTAATTATTTCTTCGTTATTGATCAAGATTTCTCAATCCTATATTTTTAATTAAATTTTCTTGTCAAGATAAATACCGAATTTCGGTCTTTTGATCGTTTTACCCTTCACGTTTTCGGGAATACCCTTTCAATCCTTTTGCATTTTTCATTTCGTGTTTGAAATAAAATCGGGTCTTACAATCTCCCCCACTTAAGAAATTTGGTCCTCCAAATTAGAACCAAGTCAAATGGATCCATAAGTAACTCCGAGTACGTCTATCGCATCATACCCTTTAATTTTCATGTAACTTTTTCCGGAGTGTAATACTATCAAAAGACTTTGACTAGGGAGATCGTCTTAAACCTCAACACCTTCTCCTTCCATCTAATACCTGAATCGATTTTTCAACATACATTATACTTTCATTGAGCTAATCTGTTGGAGCTCATATCCGATTACATATGCTGGGTCTAAATAGTATTTTCGAAGCATCAAAAGATGGGACACATAGTGGATGCCTGTTAATTCAAGTGGTAATGCCAACCTACAGGTCTTAGTTCCCACTTGTCCAATCTCTCAAAGGATTCCATCTAACGAAACTCAATTTGCATTCTTTTCGAATCTCGTTATGTTCTTATCACAATACTGATTCACCCTCGATGAATTCCAATGGTTTTTTGTCTCTAGTCAGCATAGTCTTTCTGTTTGCTCTGAGGTGTTCTTAATCTCTCATAAATCAACTGAACATCAATAGAGATTTGTCTTACCAATTCGGGAACAATTCACCATCTGTCACCCACTTCTTCTTATCCAAGTCGGGAAAAATCCCTACGGCCATACAATGCCTCATATAAAGTCATCCCGATACTTGAGTGATAGCAGTCATTATTGGCGAATGCGATTAGTAACAACTGATCATCCCAGGAGCTTATAAAATCAATCGCACACACTCTCATCACATCCTCTAGAACCTGTACAGTCCTCTCTGACTGACCATCTATTTGAGGACGGAAGCTGTGCTAACACTCAATCGGGTTCCCATAGCTTCCTGAAAAATATTCCCCAAAGTGGGAAGTGAAGCGGGAATCCCTATCCGATATCATACTAACTGGAACGCTATATAATGTTCCACAATTTTTCCATACACATAACTCCGCCTATGCACTCAGAGTATCTGGGGATTTCCACAGCCAGAAGGTGGGTAGACTTAGTCAATCTATCGATTATCACCTAGATAGCCTCATGATTTATCCGGGTCCTCTATAACCCATCACAATATTCATGGTAACTTGTTCTCTTTTTCGTGTCAATATAAGTAGAGGCTGTAATAACTCTGCAGACTTCTAATACTCTACTTTAATATGCTGACATAGGAGACACTTCTCCACAATCTCTACAATGTCTCTTTTTCATATCTGACCATCAATACCCTTTTCAGAGATTCCGATATATTTATTACTTCTCGGATGCACTGTATATCCCAAAGAGTGAGCTTCTGTCAATAGCACTATCTCATCAACTGTGGTCCTGGGGAGCACTTATACTATCTCTGAACCTCTGTAAGTCATCATCACTCACTGTGAACTCGGTCACTATACCTTTCTGAATCTCACCCACACTATCGACACCATGTCGATCATCATGCTAAGCCTGGTAAATTCGGTCACATAAATCCGGTTCTAACCTCAAGCTAGCAGTCACAAAGTCACTGTCATCATCAGAAGGGATCACATCACTACTGAGGCTCACAACTGCTCTAGCAGTTCAGGCTCCCTAACCATCATATGTGATATCATCCCGAGGCTCTTTCTGTTCAAGGCATCAACCATTACATTAGCCTTTCCTGGGTGGTACAATATTCACAATCATAATCCTTAGAAGCTCTAACCCTCTTGGTTATCTCCTATTCTACTCTTTCTATGAAAACAAATACTTGGGGCTCTTATAATCAGTGCATAACCGAAATTTCTTACCATTTAAGTGGTGGCGCCATACTTTTAGTGTAAACGCTACGACTGCCAACTCTAAATCATGGGTCGGATAGTTTCTCTCATGGTCCTTGAACTAACTGGATCCATAAACGACTATCTTTCCATTTTACATCAATACACAACCCAATCCTTATTTGAGGTATCCATATACACTGAGAAACCTCTTGAGCTATTGGTTATGGTGAGAATAATTACGGTGGTCAGTTTATTACTTTAATATACCAAAACTCACCGAAGTTATTTTCATACTTATCATTCCACTCGTATGTAATCTTTTCCAAATAAGACGTATCAACTGAGCAGCTCATTTTGAGAAACTCTCAACAACTCATCTGTAAGATAGTTTCTAGTTGCTACTCATGCTCTTCCCTGGACTTCGAATACATCAAATTATCATCGTTAAAGATTCAACCAATCGGTCCAGGTAAGGTTTAAATACCTCATCGTAGTTGAGTTCCACTAAATATTTCAATCACCTATATCCTTGACCTATGTACGCATAAACGTATAATGTCATTTCGAAATTGCTTTCATTCAAGATACTAACATGCGTCATTTCCTTTTTCTTATATTAATGGCTTTTATAAAATTTTAATTTTTAAACCTTCATGATTAATCAAATTCTATATTTCTTTATCGTACCAGTAAAGGTACCCAAATTTTAAATGTATATATTACGACTGTCGATATCAATTTATAGGTTATGTGTGCACTTCTAGACGCTGTCAAATCTTTAGGTGGGGAGATATTTTGAAATACCTTTATTAACCCTCAGACTTGACCACATAGACTGGTTATGGATATATCCTCCTCTTATACTTGGTCGCAATCCATATTCACTACTTATCGCTTAATCTAAATTACTTTACATATCAAAGATATTCTTACCTTGCATACGCCTCCTATTCCAATATATCCGTATTCAGGATCTATCACATCTCAAAGCTTATCTCCTCTCATAAATCACTTATAACAAACTCTTTCATTATTGTCAAAACTTACAGTACACTTTTCAGGGGTGAAAACATCACTATCTTAGGATGGTTATCTTAACAACATAGTTTGCAGCCGAATCAATCTATTCTTATATATTACTTCAAAATTATTCATATTCCATTGAATAAAATTGGTTGACATATCCTTTTTCCCCCATTTTCAACTTACACTCCCTATACCCATATTCAGTTAGTGAAAATCAGCTAACTAGCATCATCTTGCTTAAGGGTACAGGCTTTGTGAAACCCAAATATTTCTTACTTTATTTCTTATTTCGAAAACTAAGAAGTAATAGAGAACTTGAAAAAATATTATGCAGGCCCGAAACCACCAAAACACTCGGGTTAGTGACGTGGGGCTCGTTGGCATGTAAATCGAGGTAAGGCTTTAAACCTGAGAATTTCTTAAGAATTACATGTTCGAGTATGAATTGATGTGTAGAAATGAAACTAAGGAATCGAAAGTGAAAAAGTTAGTAAGGTTCGGGTTTTACACTAAATCGAGCAAATGGTCTCGAAAAAGAGAATAAATCCGGAATAAATTCTAAAAATTCTCAAAAATTATTCTGAGGCCATAGAAAATTAATATAAGATGAAATTTACTTGAGAAATCAAAATCAAGTAGAAATATGGAGGTTTTGGGGATCAAATTAATTTTTAAGGTAAATTGAAAACTTTAAGCCATTTTGCTCGGTATTGACCAAATCGCGCAAAATGGGTTCAATCGGGTAATTTTTCTTAAACAAGTGACCCTAAAATTTTTATGAAACATACTAGAGACATAGTATAACACTTGAGAAGTGGAAATTTTGAGAAAATTGGACTAGAATAATTTTTCTTGAATTCTTCTAGAAGAGGACAGAAATCTGTCCCCTTCAGCCTGTCGACCCAGCCAACATGTTTGTCAAATTTGAAGACCTTTCGATATTCAATTTGAGCCAATTTTTTCAATTCTGAAAGTAGACTTAAGGTGATTTCATTGGGCATAAAATCAACCCCAAAGGACTTCTAGGCCGAGAGATATCCCCCTCCCTTTCTTCCCACAGGCGTCCTCCCTTTGCCCTTAGTGCGTGATTTTTTCGGCCACCTTAAGGTCAGATTCAGGTGTCGTCCAAAAGTATAAAATCTCCCTCATCACGTCATATATGATATATAAAAAATTAAGCCACAAATAAGTTAATTTACTAGGTGAAAAATGCAAAACAAAAACGGTCGATGAATCTGCCCTGTTTTTGGTAAGTGAAGAACTTGGAATTTTTGGATTCTTTGGCTGAGTTTTCTTATAGTTTTTTGATGATTCTAAGCTCTATACATGTTAAATAAAAGTTGAGGATCAATTGGAAGAATCAAAAACATGGTCAACCTTGGTCAAACTCGAGGTAAAGTTGATGGATGATGATGAAGTTCATATATGTTGTTATTTGGTGTTGTTGAAAGATTTTAGTTAAGTGGATTTGGATGATTTAAGTTCTAAGAATGATTTGAAATCTGGACAGCATGGTGTTGATGTGTTTATGTGGAAAATTTGATGGATCTAAGGTTATTAACGGTTAAATTTATACCGAAAAAGCCCTATTTATAGTTTGACTTAGTGTAAAACCGAAAAACGAAAGAATTGAAAATTTTACAAAGTGACTAGTTTGATTTATGAACTTGAATGAGTCATAAGATTAATGAAGTAATGAAATGAGTAATTAGAATAACGAAATTTGCCAAAAATGGCACTAAATCGGTAAAACCGAGAAAACCAAAAAAGTTGATCGAAAAGTCAAAATTGGTCAAACTTCGAGAAGATAAATTAAAATTGAGTATGTTAAGATGAAATTGATCAATATATAATGAATGAATATCGTTTTGGGCAGTTCGAGAATTTAGCACTTAAATCGAGGCAATCCCGAGACCTGACAAGTTTATGCTGCCCTACGATCTACGAGGTAAGGGATGTGATTTAAAGTAGTATTGGTATTCAAATACCTTACTTCAGCTTAAAAATGTGTTGAACATGTTAGTTTTTACGAATAATAATTCCGAACCCAAAAAAATTACTATGCACTCAAAAATCTAGAAACCCGAAAGAAAAGCCCTATTTTTCGAGCTCTTTAAAATATACTTTTGATATCTGTGAAATGTTTTCAAATGAAATTTGTTATGTGAAAATGAAAATTCATTATTTCTACAAGTTACGGGTGAAAGGACCCGAATTATGATTAAAAATATGATTTCTACGAGTTTACGGATGAACGGACCCAAAATATAATTAAATCATTATTTCTACGAATTTACAGGTGAACGGACCTGAAATATGATTAAAAATATGATTTCTATGAATTTACGGATGTACGGACTCGAGAAATTATTTAAAAGTTTACGGGTGAACGGACCCGAGAAATAATTTCAAAGAAATGTTTTGAGACTAAGGCTATATGTAAGCTATGAGAGCTATCTTAAATTGCCGTGTGGGGTCTGGACCGTCGTGGAACATGCCTCATACCACTTGGTGTATGTTTAGTCCCTTATGGTGCATGTTGAACTACGTCGGGTATTTGTACCACTCAGTGCGATGTTTATGCCACTCTCCGTTAACGGAAATATATGTATAGTGGCGAGGGGCTCTGTAAGACCCTGATCCAGTCTATAGTCCCTTACTATGGCCATCGGTACTAAGTATAAGTGAAGAATCTATGCAAATTTCCTATGTGAAATGCATACATGAATACGACTCTTGTTGTAATGAAAATGTTCCCTAGTCCCTATGAAAAGAATCAGTATTATTTGAAAGAAAGAGTACTAAATTTTATGATTTAAATATTATGTACTCTGACTTGATTTGCTCTTTAAACGAGCTACGTGATATATGCTATGTGAATGATTTCCTACGGGATATTTGTTACATGATTTACATGCTACGTGTTTTATAAGATGCATGATTTATAAATTACATGCTACCAGTTATGATATCACAAGTACTTTGACTTGTCTTTCAAAACTAAATATGTTTTGGTTAATATTCACGTGCATGATATTTTATAAAGCTTATATCACAATATTCTTACATTTACATGTTTTAATGCTAAGACTGCCTTAAATGCATGTCTTACTGGGCTTGAAGAGCTCACCCCTTTATTTTTACCTCACAGATTTTCTTAAGTAAATTGTCACCCTTACCTGCTGTACAATAGTCGTGGATAGGTGGACTTAGCCCTTCTAGGCTATCCTCAGTACTAGTAAGGTATATTTTACTTTATCTACTAGACTTCCTGTAAAGCATAGACAATGTTGTAATAATATTTTGGGATGTAAAATAAGAAATATGAATGTAACTAAAGTAGTAGTAACGCAGTTTAAACCTTCCTGTATATTCTGGATATATAAAGTGTGGGAATGAGAATAGACGTACTGATAAGTAGAAGAAAAGACATTGAAATCGACTGGTTATGATTATAAACTGCGTCTCGGTACATTAACGAAAGATTAAGAAATTGGCACTGATAGGAATACAACTTAAGTAAAGAATAAAAAAATATATAGCCCATTTTTTCGCGTTTCCAGGGCGTCACAGTTTTCTTGGTATCAGAGCAAAAGTTGTCTAGTACTGTCAGTGTTAAATCAAAAAGTCAGATTACATCCCAAATTGTCTATGCTTGTCTGGTTGTATAGTAAGTATATTTGTTAAGTCATGATTAAAATTTTGGGTGTACATGCAGGTAAACGATTACTGAAATTATGAGTGGTAGGAGAGGCCGTCCAAGGAGACAGGCACAACCTGCTCCGCCATCTCCCCCTCAACCTGAGATCCCCACTAAGAGAAAAAAGAGGCTCGAGGAAACAGTACATGCATTAACTGCCATTATTGCCCAGCAGTTTAGGGCAAACACCCCTGGTACTGATACCACTCCTGCACCAGCACAAGTTCCTCCTCCCCCACCACAGAATCCTCCAACAGCCCCAACACCTTAGCTTGCAGCTCCACAGCCTAGAGATGTTAGAGACACCCAAAGGCTGCGAGAATTTTTGAAAATGAGTCCCCCATAATTTACAGGGGTAAAGGATCCGATTAAGGCTGAGGGATGGTTAATAGACCTTAATTCGGTATTTCAGTATTTGGGTTGCACGGATGAAGAAAAAGTGACTATGGCCAGCTATATGCTCAAGGAAGAGGCCAAATTTTGGTGGAGGACCACACAGAAAATCTTAGCTGATAATCCAACAGATATTACATGAGAGGCATTTCTAGATACATTCAGAGCCCAGTATATTCCGCTTATAGCACAAAAGAAGATGCAGACAAAATTTTTTAATCTGACTCAGGGCAGTTCGACTGTTGATCAGTAAGAAAGTCGATTCACTACCTTTTTGAGATATGATCCTGACACCCTTAAGGATCCAGCGCGCCGAATTGAGAGATTCTTGGCAGGTCTGAGATCAGGGATCCGAGACAGATTATTGGGATTTCGATTTGAGGATTTTAAGGATGCTCTAGGTCGGGCTCAAGAAGTTGAAAGGGGCTTAGATGTGACCCGAGCTGAGCATGGGTACAAAGCCAAGGATTGAGATAAAGGAAAAGGGATACAGGCATCTTGATATGATATGAGAAAGAGCCAGCCAAAGAGGCAAAGAATAGATGAGCCTTAGACATGGGTTGGGAAGCCCAAGATCGACATGGGTAGTGCTGCCACTGCTCGAAGCCTTGGGACAATAGTGCCACAGTGCAAGAATTGTGGCAAGATATATGTTGGTGAATGCCGTTGGGCTACTAATGTTTGTTTCAGGTGTGGAGAGGCAGGGCACATGATTAAGGATTGCCCATTAATGAGACGTTATGAATCTCAGGAACAACCAAAACAGCCTGAGAGGCAAGTACAGATTCCCCAGAGATAGGTCCCGCAGCGGAGAGCAACAGCTGCAGAGAAGGGTAAGAGGCCCATTACACAGGGACATGTGTGAGCGAGAGACGGAGAGATAGCTGACATCTCCTCCGATACTATCAGAGGTACGCTTATGGTCTGTAATTGCTACGCACATGTTTTATTTGATTCAGGTGCTAGACACTCTTTTATTTCCCTACAATTTGCATGTAAATTGCATTTAAAACCTGAATCCTTAAATCCCATGTTACGTATCAGTACACCTATGCATGACTCTCAATTGACGGATATGATATGTAAAAATTGTGAAATTGTGGTAGGAGGTAGAAAGCTGTTAGCAGATCTAATTTTATTGAATATGTTGGGTTTTGATGTAATTTTGGGTATGGATTGGCTAGTTGCTAATCGTGTAAGTTTAGACTGCTACACTAAGACCCTGACTTTCTCCTTACCCGAAAAATTTGATGTATGTTTTGTTAAGAATAAATAAAATGCATGGTGTTAAATTTTACGAAGTTATTGGGTAATAAATTAAAAAGTTGCTAACAATATGATTCATATGAAAGCTATATTGCCTTTATTTCTGACAACAGTCGGGAACCACCAAGTATTCAAGATGTTTCGGTTGTATGTGAGTTTCTCGATGTCTTTCCAGAAGATTTACCGGGGCTACCACCAGATACAGAAGTTGAATTTGCAATTGATATGGTGCCCGACACTCAGCCTATTTTCAAGCCACCTTATCAAATGACATTGGTCGAATTAGAGGAATTGAAAAAGCAGTTACAAGAATTGCTCGATAAGGGATTTATTAGGCCGAGTGTGTCTCCATGGGGTGCTCCGGTACTGTTTGTCAGAAAGAAAGATGGCAGTCTTCGCCTGTGTATTGATTATAGACTGTTGAATAAGGCAACGATAAAGAATAAGTATCCTCTACCAAGGATAGATGACTTATTCGATCAATTAAGAGGGGCATCAGTGTTCTCCAAAATAGATCTAAGATCGGTTATCATCAGTTAAGGATTAAGGAGGCTGATGTACCGAAGACAGCTTTTCGGACCCGATATGGGCACTATGAATTTTTGGTGATGCCCTTTGGGCTGACAAACGCCTCTGCTGCCTTTATGAATTTGATGAATGATGTTTTCAAGAATATTTGCATAAATTTGTGATTGTGTTCATTGATGCCATACTAATTTATTCTAAGTCTCGGGAGGAGCACGAGCAGCGTTTAAGAATTATGCTCCAAACTCTTCGTGAGAAGAGACTGTATGGAAATTTAGTAAATTTGCATTCTGGTTGGAACAGATTGCCTTTCTCAGACACATAGTATCTAAGGATGGGGTTTCTATGGATCTGTCCAAAGTATTAAAATGGGAGAGACCAAGGACAGTGACAGAGGTTCAGAGTTTCCTGGGATTAGTAGGATACTATCGAAGGTTTGTCGAAGGCTTTTCCTAGATTGCAGCTCCACTGTATAAATTGACCCATAAGAATTTCCCATTTGAGTGGTCTGATCAGTGTGAGCGAAGCTTCCAAGAGCTCAAACGTCGATTGACCACAGCACCAGTCTTGACCATTCCGAGCGGTTCAAGAGGATTTACAATTTATAGTGATGCCTCCTACCAGGGTTTGGGCTGTGTGCTAATGCAGAATGGTAGAGTGGTTGCTTATGGGTCTCGCCAGCTAAAGGACCATGAGCGTAACTATCCCACTCATGACTTGGAGTTGGCTGTAGTAATTTTTGCATTGAAGATATGGCGGCATTACTTGTATGGTGAAAAATTTTAGATTTTCACTGACCATAAGAGTCTCAAGTATATTTTTGATCAGAAGGAGCTGAATATGAGACAACGGAGATGGATAGAGCTCCTGAAGGATTATGACTGCGAGATTTTGTACCATCCGGGCATAGCGAATGTGGTAGCAGATGCCCTCAATAGAAAGGGTATGATGTCTTATATGATGATTAGAGAATGGGACTTGTTAGGGCAGTTCATCGAGCTCAGACTCAATGTTGATGAGGTTAAGGATGGGTTTATGGCTAGCCTACAGATAGAGCCCAGTATACTGGATCAAATCAGAGCAGGACAGAGAAATGATCAGAAATTACTGAATATGGTTAGTCAGGATGAAGAGAGATCGCAGTCAGAATTCTTGGTCAGTGATGATGGGTTGTTGAGATTTCGGGGCTGTATTTGTGTACCCCATGATGGCACCCTGAGACAGAGTATTTTGAAAGAGTCTCATTGTTCTCGATTCACCATACACCCAGGTAGTACTAAGATGTACCATGATCTCCGAAAAGTGTATTGGTGGACAGGAATGAAGAAAGATGTGGCAGATTTTTTGGCTAGATGTTTAGTCTGCCAACAGATTAAGGTTGAGCACCAGAAGCCAGCAAGACTGCTTAAGTCTTTACCAGTGCCTACTTGGAAATGGGAGCATATTACTATGGATTTTATTATGGGGTTACCCAGGACCCAGAGAGGTCATGATGCAGTCTGGGTGATTGTGGACAGACTGACAAAGAGTGCCCATTTTCTTGCCATTAAGAGCACTGATTCTCTAGATAAGCTAATAGAACTGTATGTCCGAGAGGTGGCACGATTACATGAAGCTCCTGTGAGTATTACCTCTGATAGAGATTCCCAGTTCACTTCGAGGTTCTAGACTCGTTTTCAGGAAGCTATGGGATCTCGACTGAATTTGAGCACCGCCTATCATCCTCAGATAGACGGTCAGTCCGAGCGGACTATTCAGACCTTAAAGGATATGTTATGGGCATGTGCACTAGATTTTAAGGGCTCATGGGCTGATCATTTGCCTCTCGCTGAATTTGCTTATAATAACAGTTATCATGCTAGCATTGGTATGGCTCCTTATGAAGCTCTATATGGCAGGAGATGTAGATCCCCGATTGCATGGGAAGAAGTGGGTGATAAGAAAATACTTGCTCCCGAACTAGTTGAACAGGCAACTAATGGTGTTCAGTTAATCTGTGATAGATTGAGGACAGCACAACGTAGGTAAAAGAGTTATGCAGATGTGCGAAGACGTCCTCTGGAATTTAAAGTTGGGAACTCTGTATTTGTAAAGGTGTCTCCGATGAAGGGTGTCACACGTTTCGGAAAGAAAGGGAAGCTCAGTCCTCGCTTCATTGGTCCATTTGAAATATTGGAGAAAGTGGGAGACATTGCATTCCGACTTGCACTACCCCCATAGTTGTCAGGTATACATGATGTCTTTCATGTTTCCATGTTGAGGAAGTATTATCCGGACCCTTCTCATGTCATAGAGTACAAACCATTGGAGATTCATGAAGACATGAGTTATATTGAACAACCGATCCGGATCCTCGACAGAAAAGAGAAGGTACTTCAATCTAAGATGATTTCACTGGTAAAGATTCTTTGGCGACACCACTCGACAGAAGAAGCTACATGGGAGCTAGAGAACCATATGAAAGAGAAGTACCCGCAGTTATTTGATGGACAAGTTTGAATTCGAAGGACCGAATTCCTAAAAGGTGGGGAGAAATGTGAAACCCAAATATTTCTCACTTTATTTCTTATTTGGAAAACTAAGAAGTAATAGAGAACTCGAAATAATATTATGCAGGCCCGAAACCACCAAAACACTCGGGTTAGTGACGTGGGGCCCGCTGGCACGTAAATCGAGGTAAGACTTTAAGCCCAAGAATTTCTTAAGAATTATATGTTCGAGTATGAATTGATGTGTAGAAATGAAAACTAAGGAATTGAAAGTGAAAAAGTTAGTAAGGTTCGGGTTTTGCACTAAATCGAGCAAATGGGCTCGAAAAAGAGAATAAACCCGGAATAAATTCTAAAAATTCCTGAAAATTATTCTGAAACCATAGAAAATTAATATAAGATGAAATTTACTTGCGAAATCAAAATCAAGTGGAAATATGGAGGTTTTGGGGATCGAATTAATATTTAAGGTAAATTGAAAACTTTAAGCCATTTTGCTCGGTATTGACCAAATCGCGCAAAATGGGTTCAATCGGGTAATTTTTCTTAAACAAGTGACCCTCAAATTTTTATGAAAGATACTATAGACATAGTATAACACTTGAGAAGTATAAATTTGGAGAAAATTGGACTAGAATAATTTTTCTTGAATTCTTCTAGAAGAGGACAGAAATTTGTCCCCTTCAGCCTGCCGACCCAGCCAACATGTTTGTCAAATTTGAAGACCTTCCGGTATTCAATTTGAGCCAATGTTTTCAATTATGAAATTAGACTTAAATATATTTCATTAGGCATAAAACTCAACCCCAAAGGGCTTCTAGGCTGAGAGATATCCCCCTCACTTTCTTCCCGCAGGCGTCCTCCCTTTGCCCTCAGTACGTGATTTTTATGGCCACCGTCCGGTCAGATTCAGGTGTCATCCAAGAAGGATAAAATCTCCCTCATCACGTTATATATAACATAAAAACAATTCAGCCACAAAGAAGTTCATTTAATAGGTTAAAAATGCAAAACAAAAACGGTCGACGGATCTGCCCTATTTTTGGTAAGTGAAGAACTTGGAATTTTTGGATTCTTTGGCTGAGTTTTCTTATAGTTTTTTGATGATTCTAAGCTCTATACATGTTAAATAAAAGTTGAGGATCAATTGGAAGAATCAAAAACATGGTCAACCTTGGTCAAACTCGAGGTAAAGTTGGTGGATGATGATGAAGTTCATATATGTTGTTATTTGGTGTTGTTGAAAGATTTTTAGTTAAGTGGACTTGGATGATTTAAGTTCTAAGAATGATTTGAAATCTGGACAGCAAGGTGTTGATGTGTTTATGTGGAAAATTTGATGGATCTAAGGTTATTATATCGAGAAAGCCCGATTTATAGTTTGACTTAGTGTAAAACCAAAAAACGAAAGAATTAAAAATTTTACAAAGTGACTAGTTTGATTTATGAACTTGAATGAGTCATAAGGTTAATGAAGTAATGAAATGAGAAATTAGAATAACGAAATTTGCCAAAAGCGGCACTAAATCGGTAAAACCGAGAAAACTGAAAAAGTTGACCGAAAGTCAAAATTGGTCAAACTTCAAGAAGATAAATTAAAATTGAGTATGTTAAGATGAAATTGATCAATATATGATGAATGAATATTGTTTTGGGTAGTTTGAGAATTCGACACTTAAATCGAGGTAATCCCGAGACCCGACAAGTTTACGCTACCCTACGATCTACGAGGTAAGGGATGTGATTTAAAGTAGTATTGGTATTCAAATACCTTACTTCAGCTTAAAAATGTGTTGAACATGTTAGTTTTTATGAATAATAATTCCGAACCCAGAAAAAAATTACTATGCACTCAAAAATCGAGAAACCCGAAAGAAAAGCCCTATTTTTTGAGCTTTTCAAAATATACTTTTGATATCTGTGAAATGTTTTCAAATGAAATTTGTTATGTGAAAATGAAAATTCATTATTTCTACAAGTTACGAGTGAAAGGACCCGAATTATGATTAAAAATATGATTTCTACGAGTTTACGGGTGAACGAACCCGAAATATAATTAAATAATTATTTCTACGAATTTACGGGTGAATGGATCCAAAATATGATTAAAAATATGATTTCTATGAATTTACGAGTGTATGGACCCGAGAAATGATTTAAAAGTTTACGGGTGTACGGACCCGAGAAATTATTTAAAAGTTTACGGGTGAACAGACCCGAGAAATAATTTCAAATAAATGTTTTGAGACTAAGGCTATATGTAAGCTATGAGAGCTATCTTAAATTGCCGTGTGGGGTCTGGACCGTCGTGGAACATGCCTCATACCACTTGGTGTACGTTTAGTCCCTTGTGGCGCATGTTGAACTACGTCGGGTATTTGTACCACTCGGTGCGATGTTTATGCCACTCTCCATTAAAGGAAATATATGTATAGTGGCGAGGGGCTTTGTAAGACCCTGATCCAGTCTACAGTCCCTTACCATGGCCATCGGTACTAAGTATAAGTGAAGCAGCTATGCAAATTTCCTATGTGAAATGTATATATGAATACGACTCTTGTCGTAATGAAAATGTTGCCTAGTCTTCATGAAAAGAATCAGTATTATTTGAAAGAAAGAGTACTAAATTTTATGATTTAAATATTATGTACTCTGACTTGATTTGCTCTTTAAACGAGCTACGTGATATATGCTATGTGAATGATTTCCTACAGGATATTTGTTACATGATTTACATGCTACGTGTTTTATAAGATGCATGATTTATAAATTACATGCTACCAGTTATGATATCACAAGTACTTTGACTTGTCTTTCGAAACTAAATATGTTTCGGTTAATATTCACGTGCATGATATTTTATACAGCTTATATCACAATATTTTTACATTTACATGTTTTAATGCTAAGACTGCCTTAAATGCATGTCTTACTGGGCTTGAAGAGCTCACCCCTTTATTTTTACCTGACAGATTTTCTTAAGTAAATTATCACCCTTACCTGCCGTACAATAGTCGTGGACAGGCGGACTCAGCCCTTCCAGGCTATCCTCAGTACTAGTAAGGTATATTTTACTTTATCTACCAGACTTCCTGTAAAGCATAGACAATGTTGTAATAATATTTTGGGATGTAAAATAAGAAATATGAATGTAACTAAAGTAGTAGTAACGCAATTTAAACCTTACTGTATATTCTGGATATATAAAGTGTGGGAATGGGAATAGACGTACCGATAAGTAGAAGAAAAGACATCAAAATCGATTGGTTACGATTATAAACTGCGTCTCGGTACATTAACGAAAGATTAAGAAATTGGCACTGATAGGAATACAACTTAAGTAAAGGATAAAAAAAATATAGCTCGTTTTTTCGCGTTTTCGGGGTGTCACAGGCTTCACATCTTTCACTAGCTTATAAGCAACTGAAGGCGGTATGAATAAATGCGTGGCACCAGGATCAATTAAAATAATTATTTCATTATTCTTAGCCAATGTGGTATCTTCCACCACATCATATGAAACATCAATAGTGTTCTGGTCCAAGGCATACACTCGCCCTCGTCCAACATCTTATTTTCGTGGTAACTACCACATATTCTACACTGTTTACACTTGCTACGGAATAGGTCGGGGTCCTCCAATCACAATACCCCTCAAAAGTACTGTATTTGGATACACTAGGCCCTTACTAATCATCTTACCCCGTGACTCTCCAACTCTAATCTTTTATCAAAATACTTTTTTCCCATTCTGACATCTCTGTCATTCTCTATTCTCTTTCTGTCTCTATTTCGGCCCTTACTACCTTTTCCATTCTCAGAGGCGTGCAACTCATGATCTTATTCACACAACTGTAGTCTGCGCACTGCCTCGGCATAGGTAGTGATATCTAACGGCCTAATTAGACTCTAATCGACAATCTGAGTCCTTCCATGAACTTTCAGACATTCTGACTCTCACTGTTCATAGTGTCGGAGTCATATCTAGGCAGGTATATAAACTGAGATTCATAATCGTTAATCAACCAGTTCCTCTGGGTCAGAGTAACGAATTTTATTTGTAATTTTCTTGAAGTAGTGATCGGGATATTCTGTCACCGGAATACATCAAAAATTATTTTTCATATCCATTCTGGATGTCTGACTGTTAAGATGGGTCGAGTGGACTTCCACCAATGCTCCTACTCACCCTCAACTCATACATACTCTGAGCAATTAGCTCACAAAATATTCTCCACACTCCGGTCCAACCTCGCGAAGCGTGTCTCAATACTGTTCGATCTCTCTGTCAGACTCTGTCCGATCTCTCTGTCGAACTCTGTCCGATCTCTCTGTCGGACTCTGTGGGGCATACTCAATACTAGCCTCCACGTCAACCTCATCTTGAGTCTCATGTGGCGACTCAGTAAGACTCTCAGGCTTACCTCTACGGTCTCGAGCACGTGTACTGGCTCCTCTACCATAACGGCTATCAGTTAATGAGTCTATTCTTGCATTTAAAAATCAATTTCTTAGCTGTACTTCCATCTTGGTATACACAATTGTATCTAAATAATGCATAGTATAGTGGGATGTAAACTTACCTCTGATACCATTAAACTTGTCACGACCCAAATTACCTAAAAATCAAAGTAAATTTTTCAATTTTTCATTTATTATTTAATTCTTACCTTTCTCTCATCGTGACCATCCTACAAACAGTTGGGCTATGATTCGGTGTTAGTCACCTCTCACCTATTTACCATTCCATTTCCATAATCACATTCATATATCAGGATTTACTATCCCTTGACTTTAACTAAATACATACACAATGATATTTATAACTCTACATCCCTGACAACATATCCATTTACAGTACTGTCCATTACATAGTCAAATGCGCTTACCTGTCTCTTAATGGGAAACAGCGGATACTAAGATGCAAGTCCTCAGCCGCCCAATAACTATTGCGAGTGCTCTGAAAAGATGGGAAATAAGGGGGTGACCAAACCACACGCTCAGTAAGGTAATTATGCAAGTAAGTAGATAGCTCCACTATCTACATGCTCATAATGCCATGCCCTTAAAATCCATTTCTTTTCATTAAATCTCAAGCACAAAATCATGTATTTCATCATGACTTAGTTTATAAAACTGTTCGTGCATATATAAATCATACTACTTATGCATCAATGGCATTTTATGTGACATCATTAAATCATACTTATCATGAATTAAATCAAAATCATGCATTATTTCATGCGATATAAAACAAATCATGAGATACAATCATTTCATGAATTTATCATTAAAGTATGGAAAACTCATCATGCTACTGCATTTAAATCATTTCATTTAAAACGCAATATAAAATAACCCAAAAGGGTTAAACATCTCATAATTCAATTCCAAACTCATAAAACAATTCAATAAATTCATTATAAAACTTCGATTATAAAACCACCCTTCTTTCAGGGTCACATATCATAAAATCAGGGGCCTGACCCCTCCCTCGGGTCTACCCTAGTCTATCGACCAATAGTTATATCATGTGAGACAAGTAGGTGATTATATCAGTAACAACAAGGACTATGGCCATAACCTAGTGATCCCTGGCAACACGGTACCTAGTGTGCGGGGTATCACACCTGAAACGGGAGGTTGGTCGGTCCTACCTGCCAGAACAGCATAACATCAAGATTGCGAGGGTAAGGCTTGCAGCTTCGTGGCTAATGCCACTCCACTCCAATAATCCCCACGGTACAACGTACTCCGTATGACATACACGGTACAACGTACTCCGTGAACCCAAGCTCAGTCAGGGGTGCCTGCAATAGGTCTTATCCACCCATATCATCTCTGTCTCAAAATGCACGTGTGAGCATATCATCTCACTGTGACACACAGTCTACATGAGGCTCCAACACGGCCATATGCATGTCATATAAATCCCTGTGCGAGCGAAGCTCTAGCACGGCTCCATGCATATTCATGATATCTGAAAACCTCATGCGAGCGAAGCTCTAGCACGGTGCCATAAAAATCAATAAAATCTGCGTACGAGTAACACTCCAGTACGACTTTAAAATGAGTTACAAATCCAAATAAAACTTCGTGCGAGCAAGCTCCAGCACAGTGTTATGCATCAATAAATCAAATCTCATGCGAGTTACACTCTAGCACGACTATATGCATAAATAAATCAAATCTTGTACGAGTTACACTCCAGCATGGCTTTTATGCAATATTATATCAAAACAGGATGCGAGCTAGGCTCCAACAGCTCTCATACATGTCAAATCATCAAAACTAGTGCGAGCAATAGCTCCAGCACCTTTTATGCAAATTAGGTCAAAACATGTCAAAACATGTCAAAACAAAGTGCGAGCTAGGCTCTAGCACTTCTCATGCATTTCACAATAATAAGAATCAGTGCGAGCAACCGCTCTAGCACATTTCATGCATATGATGTCACACAAGTCGGTGCAAGCAAACACTCAAGTACATTTGTGCACACTCACAAATGTAGATATAGTGCGAGTTATGTGCCAGCACTATCTGTTTCCATATAAACTTAATAGTTGACCCATTTTCCAAAGAAATTTCATTTAAATCTTAATAACACTTACGTAGTGTTATTTTGTGAAACTTATGTAATTATTGGCCAATCTACCAATTTGCTTTGCTTAAAAACCAAGAAAATTCATTAATCAAAAAATTCCTTAAATCATGCATTTCATGCATGTCATGCTTTCACCATCCTTAGGTGAACTTCCCTCAATAGGGGTAAAATAGCCTTTTTCCTATTTCGAGTCCTTAAAATCTTTAAACCATTTTTTAGACCTTTATACATAATCAGGGTATACATACATATTCAGTGTACAGAAAAGCTATTAAAATAATCGTAGCTACCTCTAGCTACTCACACAATTCCCTTACCTCATTTTTCTGTACTGTCTGACCTTTTCACTGATGACTCGTCACGCAGTCTGATTTACTCTCAATCAAATCTCTGAAACTGTGTATAAATATACATCAGGTCAAATTCAATACAATTAATTGTATTTCATATTTTCTGGGCTTAATTTAAATCATTAGGCCTGTTTACCGTATTGGGCCCGATTGTACCATAATGGGCCTTAATCGACCTTAAGCTCGTTTTCCACTTCCTATTCACATTATCGATGCCTATTGGGTTCACTGGGCCCATTAGTATTTATTGAGCCTCATTCTAAACTCTCGAATAGCTTAAAGAATTATTTACAACAATTTATCCCAATTTTCAAAATTTAATTCATTTCATGCGAAATTTAAATCCATAATTTATGCGATAAATTTTTAACATGTATAACGATGCAATATTGTCGTAAATAAGGGTTACTTACCCAAGATTCCATGATAGTACGTAAATCGAAGCTGTCTGGATGTGAGACCCCGTATTTGTATAAGGGTATATATGTACATAGAAGTGTAAATAGAGTTGTACTATGAATTCATGAGTGAAGTATATGTGATGTAAGTCCACAAGTAATGTACACACTTGTAATGAGAGTGATAATCATACATACAAGTTTCATTATGTATGAATGTGTAGAAATGGACTTAAACATGTGGAGAATGTGTGTAGAATGGATTATGAGTAGTTTGGTAAAATGGAAGTAGAATTACATAAGATGTGCACTTCCATTCTTGTTTATGTTAAGTACCATTGGTCATACAAAGATCCTACACAAATTTTAATGTGTATGAAGTGAGGATGGATGTCATCTTCAAGTCTCAAAGATGAATGAATGAGGAAATGATCATGGTAGCAAATTTAGGATGTTTGGTAAGTGTTGTTGCAGAGGAAATCTGGAAATTTTGAAGGGTAGATCGATCTCATGGGATGAGAGATCGATCTGGAAGAGCCAGAATGCTCTTATTTGGGCGAGAGAATAGAACAGATCGATCTCCAATGGACCAGATCGATCTCCTTAGCTCTCTGTTTGGGAGCAGATCGATCTCATGCTTCGACAGATCGATCTCATGCCTTGACAGATCGATCTCATGCTTCGACATATCGATCTCAGGCTTAAAAATGCCGTGAAAAAGAGGGATTTTAAGGGACCAGATCGATCTCCTCTTGGACCAGATCGATCTCCTCAAGCTATTTCTATATAAGGAGTGCTGGAAATCAGAAAATTTCGGGAAAAACACAAACCTTCCACTTTCAACCCAAAAACCTAACTTTCTCTCTCTAAAATCAGCCGTTTTCAGTGAGATTTGAAGAGAGACCATTAGAGGCAAAGTTGTTCCTATCAAAGAGAAGAACAACATAGTTGAAGAGTATTTTCCCATTGTGGATATTGAAGGATTTAAGGGCATTGCCATTTGGAGCAAGAAGAGAAATCAAATTTGGTAAGATTCTAACACTCCAACTATGGTACATTGTTTATATAATTGATTTTGGAGTTGTTTGGCATGAGTATGGATGGTTAGAAACTATCTAGAATGCATTGGAATGATTTTGACCTAGAAATGGTTAAGTGTGAGAAGTGAAATTGATGGAGATTAATGAGAAATGAGATATATATAGAAGTTATTAATAGTGTATGGGTATGATTTTAAGATGTTGTTGGTGGATAAATTGTGAGGTTTACCTAAAAGAGGTAAAATGAGGGTTAAGGCATTTGTAAAATGCATAAGTAAATAATGTTGACTAGTGAGGTCAATTATGGGTTAAATACGTTAACTCAATCGATTTAATGAATGAATCGCAGCTTCCGAGGATACGCCGAGGCGAGTTGAGCCAAGAGCGTGAAAAGCAAAAAGGAAAGGAGTCACACCAAGTAAATCGAGGTAAGGGAATTGTGTGGACTCTTAGAGATATTGTGCGCAATTTGGGCGCATAAATGTTTTGCTAGAATGCATGAGATTAGGAAATGTTGTTGTTGGGTGATTGAAGGGTAAAAGTTGGGAGTTTGAGAAATGTGCATGAAAACAAAAGCATATTGCTTTGAAAATCATGTTTTATTGCTTTTTAGCAAATGATTGGTAGGTTGGCTAACATTGAAATGATTTGCAAAAGAAATGAGTATGTTTTGGTTTTGATAACCACATTTTGCAAGTTTTGAGCCACCTACATGATTTCGTGAGTATGGAAGAGTGCAAGAGGCACTAGTTTTCACATGGATTTCATATTGTTTTGGCATTGTGCTTTGAGTTTGTCTCGCACTGGATGCCCATCTTGCATGTTGCCGTGTTGGGAGCTTCGAGTAGACTAGGTGTCACATCGATTAAATAGGCTCACACGTGCATTGTTTTGAGACATGGCATGTTAAAACAACCTGATGAGCCCGAACGAGGGATAAGGGTTGGAGATCCGCCTGATGAGCCCGAACGAGGGATAAGGGTTGGAGGAACAGCTGATGAGCCCGAACGAGGGATAAGGCTGGGGGTCCACGGAGTACGTTGTACCGTGCATGTAGCATGGAGTACATTGTACCGTGTTGTGATGTGATGTGCCGTCTTCGGACGAGATCTGCTATGGACCGGCGGGTAGGATTTGACCCACCTCCCGTGTGGAAGCAGATGGTGGTGATATCCCGCACACCTGATCCGTGTAGCCGGTATCACAGGTTATGTACATAGACCTTGAGGTTATTACCTATTGTTGAAACTGCTTATCTCACATGTATAATGCTATTTGAGAATAAATCCATGTTTGAAGTGTTTGTGGTCAGGAAAGCCCGAGGGATGGGCTGGGACCTGACGTTGAATTGATTTGTTAATGGTTTTTAAAGTGCACGAATGCATGATGTTTAATGCCATGCCTTATTGTGAAAATGCATGATGTTTAATGCCATGCTTTTATTGTGAATTATGCATGATGATTTATACCATGCTTTGAGTTGAAATGTGCACTGAATTTTTATAGCATGAATGCTTTACATACCATTAACACAATCATACACTCATGTTTTGAGATAAACAATGAATAAAATGCTTTTGAGCATGGCATCACGATCATGTAGATAGTACAGTATCTACCTGTTCGCATGATTGCCTTACTGAGCGTGTGGTTTGCTCACCCCCCTTATTTTTCCCTCTCTACAGAGATTTGAGTATAGATTGGACGTGACTGGAGGCATTCCCTTTTTGGTAATCCGCTGCATCCCATCGCTAAAGGTATACACACTTGGATTATTTTGTATCTAAACTAGACATAGCACAGTAGCATTTTGTATGTAACTACTGGGGATGTAAAACAATGTAAACACATGTAACAACTCTGATATATATACATTTATACAAGTGTTTACTCATAAATAATGTTTCCAATTGAATTGGTATGGTGGAGTGAGTTAGACGTCGACACACAGCCCAACTGTTAAGCGTGTGGTTGTTCACGATCGAGGAAGGATGATTAAGGATTGATGCATGAAAATGCGAAAAATTTGTACATATTTTGGTAAGTTGAGGGTCGTGACAGAAGTTGGTATCAGAGCTCGAGTTGGTCTGACGTGTGTCGTGTCTAAAATACTTAATAAGTGAAAAATTACATCCCCAAGTTACTGTGCTTGTTTAGATACAAATAGTGTATGTCGATGGGTTGACTAAGTAATTGGTTGTGAATGTAGGGAACTGAGTAAGTATGCCTACTACCAGTCGTGGTAGAGGGATGAGAGCACAGGCTCGAGGCCGTAGAGGTAGGCCTGGGGGTCGTGTTGAGCCGGAAACACACGAGGCTCAGGAGGATGTTGAGGTGGAGGTCGACGTTGAGCACGCTCCACAGGGTCCAGAGGACAGGCCCGAGAGTACTGAGGCTCGCTTCGCGAGGATTGAGCGGAGCATTGAGATGATTTTGGAATTGGTCACTCAATCTTTACCTGGAGTTGGCGGTAGACAGAGTCCCGCTACACAGGGTGATGCTGAGCAAGCAGCTGCTCCCGAGGCACGGGCGAGGCAAGCCCAAGGACCTCAGACGACAGATACCCTACCCCCACAGGATGTGCCTACGCCGGTTGCTATGCCAGGCAGTAGAGGTTGGGGATATGGATGTGATTTGGATAGACTGCGGCAGTTCCAGAAGTTTGGACCGCCGTCTTTCAGTGGAGTAAAGGACCCAGTAGCGGCTGAGGATTGGATCAATGAGATCGAGAAATTATATGGGTTCTTTGAGTGCACTACTACCGAGATGGTAGCATTTGCCGCTTTTATGCTGAAGGGATCAGCAGAACATTGGTGGAAATCCACCAGGCCTATTTTGAGAGCCCGGCAAATTGAGATCAGCTGGGATGTGTTTCTAGAGGCCTTCCGGAGACAGTATGTTCCGGATACCGCCCAGCGAAAGCTAAAGATGGCATTTTTGGGACTGACCCAAGGGAGCAGGACTGTGGATGAGTATGAGACTACTTTTATATCCCTGGGCAGGTATGATCCCAACACGATGAGTAATGAGGTCGAGAAGATCCAAAAGTTTATGGATGGATTGAGACCGGCTATCAGGTCTAGACTGGTTCCCTTGGATATACCGACCTATGAAGAGGCAGTGCGCAGGGCGCAATTATGTGAACAAGATGTTGATAGAATCGCCTCGGAATTTGGAAAGGTTGGTAAGATGAGGGACAGAGATAAGAAGAGACCTATGATGGATAGAGGCTTCAGCTATAAAGGAAGCAAGAGATTCTATGGAAGGAGGCCGAGAATTGATGAAATCCGGGAGAGGACAGTTGATACTCCCATGTATCCGGCCATTGCTCCAGCTAAGGGAATCATGATTGGAGGACCACGGCCTACTACAGAACAGTGTGGCAGGTGTGGTAGGTACCATGGTATTCGACCATGTTACGAACCTCAGGTTGTATGCTTCAGATGTGGGAAGCCAGGCCACATAATCAGAGATTGCCCAGAGATGATAGAGAGAGCCCCACAGAAGGGCAAGGAGCCAGAGAGAGCTCTAGTTGGTACAGCTGCTCCAAGGAGGAAGGCAACAGCTGAAGAAAAGGGGAAACAAGCAGTGGGTGTAAGCAGAGGACGAGTGCACACACTGGATCAGGATACTGCAGATCAGTCTTCAGATATGGTAAAAGGTACCATCCAAATCTTTGATTTAGAAGCTTATGTACTGTTTGATCCTGGTGCCACACACTCCTTTATTTCGCCATCCTTTGCATGTAAATTGTTGAAGCATGTAAAACCCACGCTGCTTGATAAGATGTTATTGATATCTACCCCTATGAATGATAGTCAGTTGACTGAGCATATATATAGGGATTGTAAAATGAAGATAGGAGGTAAAGAGATGGCAGCCGATTTAATTTTATTAAACATGAGTGATTTTGATGTGATCCTAGGAATGGATTGGTTGGCTGCCAATCATGTTGTTATGGATTGTCATGCGAAAACTTTGATGTTTCCAAAGATAGACAACCTTGTAGTTAATTTTGTGAAATGAAATTAAAGAACATGATTATTATAAGTGTGATGAGTACAATCTTGATACATGATGTATGAAAGATAAATTTGATTTCATTTATGTATGTGATGTGATGATTTATGATACTAATGGTGGAAGGAATAATGTGAAGGATTCATCGCTTTTGTGATTGAGACGGATAAGGCACATCCGGAATTGGAAGACATACCAGTGGTTAGGGAATTTCCAGATGTCTTTCCGGATGAGTTACCAGGGTTACCTCCAGATAGGGAGATGGAGTTTGGGATAGATGTGGCACCTGGTACAGAGCCGATGTCCAAGCCACCATACAGAATGGCTCAAGTTGAGTTAGAGGAGTTAAGGAAACAATTACAAGAGTTGCTGGAGAAGGGGTTCATCAGGCCGAGCGTCTCACCTTGGGGAGCACCGATCCTGTTTGTAAGGAAGAAGGATGGAAGCCTCCGACTGTGTATAGACTACCGGTTGTTGAATAAGGCCACCATCAAGAATAAGTATCCCCTCCCACGCATCGATGATTTGTTAGATCAGCTTAAGGGAGCGCAGGTCTTTTCCAAGATAGATCTGAGGTCAGGGTACCATCAGTTGAAGATACGAGATGGAGATGTACCCAAGACAGCTTTTCGCACCCGGTATGGACATTATGAGTTTATGGTTATGCCATTCGGGTTGACGAATGCTCCCGCAGCTTTTATGTCCTTGATGAATGAGGTATTCCACCAGTACTTGGATCGATTTGTTATTGTGTTTATTGATGATATACTGGTGTATTCAAGGTCTAGAGAGGAGCATGAAAGGCATTTAAGGATAGTGCTACAAACCCTTCGAGAGAAGAAGTTGTACGCTAAACTCAGTAAGTGCGACTTTTGGTTGGAACAGATCTCTTTTCTGGGTCACATAGTATCAAAGGATGGAGTATCAGTGGATCCATCTAAGATTGAGGCCGTAGTTCAGTGGCAGAAACCCCAGACAGTGACAGAGATCAGAAGTTTCCTGGGTTTAGCTGGGTATTATCGAAGGTTTGTAGAGGGATTTTCGAGGTTAGCTGCTCCTTTGACACGTCTCACAAGGAAAAATGTAGAGTTTGTGTGGGACAAAAAGTGTGAAGACAGTTTTGAGGAGTTGAAAAGAAGATTAACTACAGCTCCAATACTCACCATTCCTACCAGCTCAGGAGGTTTCTCGGTGTATGCAGATGCTTCACACCTAGGACTGGGCTGTGTATTGATGCAGGATGGGAAGGTAGTAGCCTATGGATCAAGACAGTTAAAGGATCATGAGAGGAACTACCCGACCCACGACTTGGAGTTGGCAGCGGTGGTGTTTGCGCTGAAGATATGGCGCCACTACCTCTATGGTGAGAGATTTCAGATTTATACAGATTATAAGAGCCTTAAGTACCTGTTCTCACAGAAAGAGTTGAACATGAGACAGAGGAGATGGCTCGAGCTGTTAAAGGATTATGATTGTGAAATCCTATACCACCCGGGTAAAGCAAATGTGGTTGCTGATGCATTGAGTAGGAAGCATCTCGGGATGGTATCATTCATGATGATCAGGGAACACGAGCTGTTGGAACAGTTCATGAACCTCAGTTTGGATATGACCCCGCCTGACGCTGATAGTGGATTTATGATAGCTAGCCTGCAGTTGGAACCGGATCTGGTAGATCGAATCCGACAGGCTCAGCGAGTTGATCAGCAGTGTAGCGATATTGTCGGGCAGATACAGAGGGGTATAGAGACGGACTTTGGGTTGAGTTCGGATGGATTGTTGAGGTTCAGAGGTAGGATATGTGTTCCTGATGACGCAGAGATCAGAAGGTTGATCCTGACAGAGGCTCACTCATCGAAGTATACGATACATCCAGGGGGTACCAAAATGTATCAAAACCTTCGAAAGGTTTATTGGTGGTCGGGAATGAAAAAGCACATTGCTGAATATGTTGCTAAGTGTCTCGTTTGTCAGCAGGTGAAGGTAGAGCATCAGAAGCCTGCAGGGTTATTGCAGCCTCTACCGATACCGACATGGAAGTGGGAGCATGTCACCATAGATTTTGTGATGGGATTGCCGAGGACCCGGAGAGGTCATGATGCCATATGGGTGATTGTGGACCGGTTGACGAAATCAGCCCATTTTCTAGCTATGAGAGCTACCGATACTCTGAGCCAGTTAGCGAACCTATATGTGCGCGAGATAGTGAGGCTACATGGAATTCCAGTGAGCGTTGTTTCTGATAGGGAAGCCCGCTTCACTTCCCACTTTTGGGAACATTTTCAGGAAGCGATGGGGACCCAGTTGAATTTTAGCACCGCGTTTCATCCTCAGACAGATGGTCAGTCAGAGAGGACTATACAGACCCTGGAGGACATGTTGAGAGCGTGTGCATTGGATTTTGGAGGCTCCTGGGATGACCATTTGCCACTCGCAGAGTTCGCGTATAATAACAGTTTTCATGCGAGTATCGGGATGGCACCATATGAGGCATTGTATGGGCGTAGATGCCGTTCCCCTATTGGATGGGAAGAGGTTGGTGACAGACAGATCTTTGCTCCCGACTTGGTTAGACAAGCCTCTGAGAATGTCCAATTGATATGTGAGAGGTTACGGACAGCTCAGAGCAGACAAAAGAGTTATGCTGACAAGAGACGGAGACCACTAGAGTTTGAGGTGGGTGAGTCAGTGTTTCTGAAAGTTTCCCCTTCGAAGGGAATTATGAGATTTGGGAAGAAGGGAAAGTTGAGCCCTCGATATATCGGGCCATTTGAGATACTTGATAAGGTGGGAGACAAGGCGTATAGATTGGCATTGCCACCAGAGTTGGCAAGTGTACATAACGTCTTCCACGTATCCATGTTGAGGAAGTATCACCCGGACCCGACACATGTGATAAGATATGAGCCTTTGGAGCTCAATGAGGGTATGACCTATGTTGAGAAGCCAGTTCGGGTATTGGACAGAAAAGAGAAAGTGCTGAGGACAAAGACAATTCCCTTGGTGAAGATACTTTGGCAACATCACACTGTGGAAGAAGCCACATGGGAATTGGAGAGTTTGATGCGGGAGAGGTATCCCGAGTTGTTCACAGAATAATTGGTTCCAATTTGGAGGACCAAATTTTCTAAGTGGGGGAGAATGTGAGACCCCGTATTTGTATAAGGGTATATATGTACATAGAAGTGTAAATAGAGTTGTACTATGAATTCATGAGTGAAGTATATGTGATGTAAGTCCACAAGTAATGTACACACTTGTAATGAGAGTGATAATCATACATACAAGTTTCATTATGTATGAATGTGTAGAAATGGACTTAAACATGTGGAGAATGTGTGTAGAATGGATTATGAGAGTTTGGTAAAATGGAAGTAGAATTGCATAAGATGTGCACTTCCATTCTTGTTTATGTTAAGTACCATTGGTCATACAAAGATCCTACACAAATTTTAATGTGTATGAAGTGAGGATGGATGTCATCTTCAAGTCTCAAAGATGAATGAATGAGGAAATGATCATGGTAGCAAATTTAGGATGTTTGGTAAGTGTTGTTGCAGAGGAAATCTGGAAATTTTGAAGGGCAGATCGATCTCATGGGATGAGAGATCGATCTGGAAGAGCCAGAATGCTCTTATTTGGGCGAGAGAATAGAACAGATCGATCTCCAATGGACCAGATCGATCTCCTTAGCTCTCTGTTTGGGAGCAGATCGATCTCATGCTTCGACAGATCGATCTCATGCCTTGACAGATCGATCTCATGCTTCGACAGATCGATCTCAGGCTTAAAAATGCCGTGAAAAAGAGGGATTTTAAGGGACCAGATCGATCTCCTCTTGGACCAGATCGATCTCCTCAAGCTATTTCTATATAAGGAGTGCTGGAAATCAGAAAATTTCGGGAAAAACACAAACCTTCCACTTTCAACCCAAAAACCTAACTTTCTCTCTCTAAAATTAGCCGTTTTCAGTGAGATTTGAAGAGAGACCATTAGAGGCAAAGTTGTTCCTATCAAAGAGAAGAACAACATAGTTGAAGAGCATTTTCCCATTGTGGATATTGAAGGATTTAAGGGCATTGCCATTTGGAGCAAGAAGAGAAATCAAATTTGGTAAGATTCTAACACTCCAACTATGGTACATTATTTATATAATTGATTTTGGAGTTGTTTGGCATGAGTATGGATGGTTAGAAACTATCTAGAATGCATTGGAATGATTTTGACCTAGAAATGGTTAAGTGTGAGAAGTGAAATTGATGGAGATTAATGAGAAATGAGATATATATAGAAGTTATTAATAGTGTATGGGTATGATTTTAAGATGTTGTTGGTGGATAAATTGTGAGGTTTACCTAAAAGAGGTAAAATGAGGGTTAAGGCATTTGTAAAATGCATAAGTAAATAATGTTGACTAGTGAGGTCAATTATGGGTTAAATACGTTAACTCAATCGATTTAATGAATGAATCGCAGCTTCCGAGGATACGCCGAGGCGAGTTGAGCCAAGAGCGTGAAAAGCAAAAAGGAAAGGAGTCACACCAAGTAAATCGAGGTAAGGGAATTGTGTGGACTCTTAGAGATATTGTGCGCAATTTGGGCGCATAAATGTTTTGCTAGAATGCATGAGATTAGGAAATGTTGTTGTTGGGTGATTGAAGGGTAAAAGTTGGGAGTTTGAGAAATGTGCATGAAAACAAAAGCATATTGCTTTGAAAATCATGTTTTATTGCTTTTTAGCAAATGATTGGTAGGTTGGCTAACATTGAAATGATTTGCAAAAGAAATGAGTATGTTTTGGTTTTGATAACCACATTTTGCAAGTTTTGAGCCACCTACATGATTTCGTGAGTATGGAAGAGTGCAAGAGGCACTAGTTTTCACATGGATTTCATATTGTTTTGGCATTGTGCTTTGAGTTTGTCTCGCACTGGATGCCCATCTTGCATGTTGCCGTGTTGGGAGCTTCGAGTAGACTAGGTGTCACATCGATTAAATAGGCTCACACGTGCATTGTTTTGAGACATGGCATGTTAAAACAACCTGATGAGCCCGAACGAGGGATAAGGGTTGGAGATCCGCCTGATGAGCCCGAACGAGGGATAAGGGTTGGAGGAACAGCTGATGAGCCCGAACGAGGGATAAGGCTGGGGGTCCACGGAGTACGTTGTACCGTGCATGTAGCATGGAGTACATTGTACCGTGTTGTGATGTGATGTGCCGTCTTCGGACGAGATCTGCTATGGACCGGCGGGTAGGATTTGACCCACCTCCCGTGTGGAAGCAGATGGTGGTGATATCCCGCACACCTGATCCGTGTAGCCGGTATCACAGGTTATGTACATAGACCTTGAGGTTATTACCTATTGTTGAAACTGCTTATCTCACATGTATAATGCTATTTGAGAATAAATCCATGTTTGAAGTGTTTGTGGTCAGGAAAGCCCGAGGGATGGGCTGGGACCTGACGTTGAATTGATTTGTTAATGGTTTTTAAAGTGCACGAATGCATGATGTTTAATGCCATGCCTTATTGTGAAAATGCATGATGTTTAATGACATGCTTTTATTGTGAATTATGCATGATGATTTATACCATGCTCTGAGTTGAAATGTGCACTGAATTTTTATAGCATGAATGCTTTACATACCATTAACACAATCATACACTCATGTTTTGAGATAAACAATGAATAAAATGCTTTTGAGCATGGCATCACGATCACGTAGATAGTACAGTATCTACCTGTTCGCATGATTGCCTTACTGAGCGTGTGGTTTGCTCACCCCCCTTATTTTCCCCTCTCTACAGAGATTTGAGTATAGATTGGAAGTGACTGGAGGCATTCTCTTTTTGGTAATCCGCTGCATCCCATCGCTAAAGGTATACACACTTGGATTATTTTGTATCTAAACTAGACATAGCACAGTAGCATTTTGTATGTAACTACTGGGGATGTAAAACAATGTAAACACATGTAACAACTCTGATATATATACATTTATACAAGTGTTTACTCATAAATAATGTTTCCAATTGAATTGGTATGGTGGAGTGAGTTAGACGTCGACACACAGCCCAACTGTTAAGCGTGTGGTTGTTCACGATCGAGGAAGGATGATTAAGGATTGATGCATGAAAATGTGAAAAATTTGTACGTATTTTGGTAAGTTGAGGGTCGTGACACTGGAGCTCTCGTTCTACGTCAATTGTCGAGTTACACAATTTAATAATTTTTTCGGGTAAATTTTCAGTCGATTATTTATCAAATTAAATATTTCAAAATTTAAATCAGTCAATTTAACAGCTTACTGACTTACCCGTAGCTCGATTGCATAACTGAAATTTTCTCCAATTTTTCCTCTTTTTTTTTCTTTTCTTTTTGGCTGAACCGGTCCGGTCCGGTTCAGCATACCCTCAATGCGCTGAACCGGTTGTACCGGTTCAGGCCTCTTTTTGTCTTTTCGACGTTGTCCGATTGGTTGTCGGCGCTATTCCAGTGCCGTTCGGCTTGGCTGCGCCTGGGCGTCCTTCGTCGGCCCTCGGGGTAGAGCGATTCGACGTCGATGGCTACCAATCGCCTCTTCTCTCTTTCGGCCTCCCTCCGTTGATCTCCTCTCTTTCGGCGTTGTCGGCGTGCATGCCGACGCCTGGTGGGTCGTCCGGTGTCAGGCTCTTTTCGTCGACCCTCGTCGGCCCCTCAATCTTGTCAGTGGCTTACCGATGAGGGGAAACCGTTCTTCCTCATTTTCGTCCTCGCTTTTCACCTGTTTTGTTTCTGGTTTCACGTTTCAGTCTTTCTTTTTCTTTTTTTTTTTCAGATTTCTATTTTTTTATATAATAAATTTTTATTATTATTTTATTCATTAAAATAATAATAAAAATCTCAAAAATATCCCAAAAATTTATATTAAATTCATTTAATCCATAAATGAATTTCTCAGTCCGATTTTGCCTTTTCGGTATGTTTTTCCACTATTTTTGGGATCTTTTTCCGAGGTGAAAATTTTAAAAATATGAAATAAATTCATATCTTGATCAATTAGACTCGAAATTTAATTATTTCTTCGTTATTGATCAAGATTTCTCAATCTTATATTTTCAATTAAATTTTCTTGTCACGATAAATATCGAATTTTGGTCTTTTGACCGTATTACCCTTCACGTGTTCGGGAATACCATTTCAATCCTTTTGCATTTTTCATTTCATGTTTGAAATAAAATCGAGTCTTACACGACCGACCTCCCGTTTCAGGTGTGATACCCCGCACACTAGGTACCGTGTTGCTAGGGATCACTAGGTTATGGGCATAGTCCTTGATGTTACTGATAGTCACCTACTTGTCTCACATGATATAACTTGTGGTCTCGATAGACCAGGGTAGACCCGAGGGAGGGGTCAAGCCGTCGATTTTGTGATTTTCACTGAAATGTGCTTTACTAGTATCATGCTAGATTTTCCAGAGAATTTTATAACGAATTGATTTATGAGATGATTGACCCAGAGTGGTTATTTTATACTGCGTTTTAAATGAAATGATTTAAATGCAGTGGCATGATGAGTTTCCCATGCTTTAATGATAAATTCATGAAATGATTGTATCTCACGATTTGTTTTATATCGCATGAAATAATGCATAATTTTGATTTAATTCATGCTAAGTATGATTTAATGATGTCACACAAAATGCTATTGATGCATAAGTAGTATGATTTATATATGCACGAATAGTTTTATAAACTAATTCATTGATGAAATACATGATTTGTGCTTGAGATTTTAATGAAAAGAAATGGATTTTAAGGGCATGACATTATGAGCATGTAGATAGTGGAGCTATCTACTTACTTGCATAATTGCCTTACTGAGCGTGTGGTTTGCTCACCCCCCTTATTTTCCTATCTTTTCAGAGCACTCGCAATAGTTATTGAGCGGCTGAGGACTTGTATTCTTGGTATCCGTTGCTTCCCATCGAGAGACAGGTATACACATTTGTAGAGTTTTGTATCTAATTATGTAATGCACAGTACTGTAAACGGATATGATGTTGGGGATGTAGAGTTATAAATACCATTGTGTATGTATTTAGTTAAAGTCAAAGGATAGTAAACTCTGATATGTGAATGTTATTATGAAAATTGAATGATAAATAGGTGAGAGGTGACTAACACCAAATCATAGCCCAACTGTTTGCAGGATGGTCACGATGAGAGAAAGGTAAGAATTAAATAATAAATGAAAAAGTAAAAAATTTACTCTGATTTTTAGGTAATTTGGGTCGTGACAAGTTTAATGGTATCAGAGCTAAGTTAGCTTGGTATGAGTCGGTGTTAGTGGTTAAAGAAGTTTACATCCCCATGTACTGTGCATTGTTTAGATAAAATTGTGTATATCGAGATGGAATTGCAGCTAAGGATTTGGTTTTTGAATGCAAGAATATAGTTATTAACTGATAGCCGCTATGGTAGAGGGGCGAGTACACGAGCTCGAGGCCGTAGAATAGGCTTGAGATTCGTACTGAGTCACCACATGAGACTCAAGATGAGATTGAAGTGGAGGTTGATGTTGAGCATGCCCCACAGAGTCCGACAGAGAGATCGGACAGAGTCCGACGGTGAGACCGGACGATATTGATACACGCTTCGCGAGGTTGAAACGGAGTGTTGAGAACATTTTGCGAGCTAATAGCTCAGTGTATACATGAGATTTGAGGGCAAGTCGGAGCATTTGTGGAAGTCCGCTCGACCCATATTAAGAGTTAGACATCCAGAATGGACATGGAAAAATAATTTTTTAATGTATTTCAGTGATAGAATATCCCAGACACTGCTTAAAGGAAATTACAGATAAAATTATTTACTCTGACCCAGTGGAACTGGTTGATTGATGAGTATGAAACTCAGTTTATATTCCTGGGCAGATATGACTCGGACACGATGAATAGTGAGAGTCGAGATGTCTGAAAGTTCATGGAAGGGCTCAGATTGTTAATTAGAGTCCGATTGGGTTGTTAGATATCACTACCTATGTCGAGGCAGTGCGCACACTACAATGGTGTGAATAAGATCATGAGTTGCATGCCTCTGAGATTGAGAAAGGTAGTAATGGCCGAAATTGAGATAAAAAGAGAATAGAGAATGACAGAGATGTCAAAACGAGAAAAAGATAGTTTGGTAAAAATTAGAGCTGATGAGTCACGGGGTAAGATGATTGGTAAAGCCCCAGTGTATTCAATTTCAATACTTTTGAGGGGTATTGTGATTTGAGGACCACGACGTGCTACGGAACAGTGTAGGATGTGTGGTAGTTACCACGAAAATAAGATGTTGGACGAGGGCGAGAGTATGCCTTGGACCAGGACACTATTGATGCTTCATATGATGTGGTGGAAGATACCACACTGGTTATGAATAATGAAATAATTATTTTTTTAATTGATCCTGGTGCTACGCGTTTATTCATACGGCCTTCAGTTGCTTATAAGCTAATGAAAGATGTGAAGCCTGTACCCTTAGGCAAGATGAGGATAGTTAGCTGATTTTCACTAACTGAATATAGGTATAGGGATTATAAGTTGAAAACAGGGGAAAAAGGATGTGTCAACCGATTTTATTCAATGGAATATGAATAATTTGGAATTAATATTCGAGAAAAGATTGATTTGGCTACAAACTATGATGTTTAGATTGCTATCCTAAGATAGTGATGTTTTCACTCCTGAAAAGTGTAATGTAAGTTTGACAAGTAATGAAAGAGTTTGTTATAAGTGATATATGAAATGAGATAAGCTTTGAGATGTGATAGATCCTGAATACAAGACAAATTGGAATAAGAGGCATATGCAAGGTAAGAATATCCTTGATATGTAAAGTAATTTGGATTAAGTGATATGTAGTGAATATGAATTGCGACCAAGGATCAGGGAAGGATATATCCATAACCAGTCTATGTGGTTAAGTCTGAGGGTTAATAAAGGTATTTCAAAATACTTCCCCGCCTGGAGACTTGATAGCGTCTAGAAGTGCACACATAATCTATAAATTGAAATCGACAATCGTAATATATACATTTAAAATTTGGTACCTTTGCTGGTACGATAAAGAAAGATAGAATTCGATTAATCATGAAGGTTTAAAAATTAAAATTTTATAAAAGCCGTTAATATAAAAAAAGGAAATGACGCGGGTTAGTATCTTGAACGGAAGCGATTTCGAATGACATTATACATTTATTCATACATAGGTCAAGGATATGGGTGATTGAAATATTTAGTGGAACTCAACTACGATGAGGTATTTAAACCTTACTTGGACCGATAGGCTGTCATCTTTTGCGATGATATTTTGATGTATTCAAAGTCCAGGGAAGAGCATGAGTAGCAACAGGAAACTGTCTTACAGACGAGTTGTTGAGAGTTTCTCGAAATGGGCTGCTCAGTTGATACGTCTCATTCGGGAAAAAGATTGCATACGAGTAGGATGATAAGTATGAAAATAGCTTCCGTGAGTTTTGGTATATTGAAGTAATAAACTAACCATCGTAATTATTCTCACCATAGCCAACAGCTCAAGAGGTTTCAGTGTGTATGGATACCTCAAAATAATGAGTGGGCTGTGTATTGATGTAAAATGGGAAGATAGTCATTTATGGATCTAGATAGTTCAAGGATCATGAGAGAAACTATCCGACCCATGATTTAGAGTTGGCAGTCGTAGCGTTTACACTAAAAGTATGGCGCCACCACTTATATGGTAAGAAATTTTGGGTATGCACTAATCGTAATAGCCCCAAGTATCTGTTTTCACAGAAACAGTCGGATATGAGATAACCAAGAGGGATATAGCTTCTAAGGATTATGATTGTGAACATTGTACCACCCAAGAAAGGCTAATGTAATGGCTGATGCCTTAAACAGAAAGAGCCTCATGATGGTATTACATATGATGGTCAGGGAGCGTGAGCTGCTAGAGCAGTTGTGAGCCTTAGTGGTGATGTGATCCCTTCTGATGATGCAGTGATTTTGTGACAGCTAGCCTGAGGTTAGAACCGGATTTGAGTGACTGGATTTGCCAGGCTTAGCGTGATGATCGGCATGGTGTCGATAGTGTGGGTCAGATTCAGAAGGGTATTGTGACAGAGTTCACAGAGTGTAATGATGACTTATAGAGGTTCAGAGACAGTATAAGTGCTTCCCAGGACCACAGTTGATGAGTTAGTGCTATTGACAGAAGCTCACTTTTTAGGATATACAGTGCATCCGGGAAGTAATAAATATATTGAAATCTCTGAAAAAGAGTATTGGTGGTCAGATATAAAAAAAAAGAGATATTGTAGAGATTGTGGACAAGTGTCTCGTATGTCAGCAGATTAGGGTAGAGTATGAGAAGTCTGCAGAGTTATTGCAGCCTCTACCTATAGTGACATAGAAATGGGAATAAGTTACCATGAATTTCATGATGGGTTACAGAGGACCCGGAGGAATCACGAGACTATCTGAGTGATAGTCGATAGATTGACTAAGTCTACCCACCTTCTGACTATGGAAATCCCTATATACTCAAAGTGTGTAGGCGGAGTTATGTGTACGAAAAATTGTGAAACATTATGTAGCGTTCCAATGAGCATGGTATCAGATAGGGATTCCCGCTTCACTTCCCACTTCTGGGAATATTGTTTTTGAAAGTTATGGGAACCCGTTTGAGTGTTAGCACAGCTTCTATCCTCAGACAGATGGTCAGTCAGAGAGGACTGTACAGGTTCTGGAGGATATGATGACAGAGTGTGCCATTAATTTTATAAGCTCCTGGGATGATCAGTTGTTACTAATCGAATTCGCCAATAAGGACAGTTAGCACTTGAGTATCGGGATAACATTTTATATGAGGCATTGTATGGCCGTAGAGAGTTATTCTTCGATTTGGATTAGAAGAAGTGGGTGACAGATAGAGAATTGCTTCCTAATTGGTAAGATAAACCTCTGAGGATGTTCAGTTGATTTGTGAGAGATTAAGAACACCTCAGAGCAGACAGAAAGACTATGCTGACAAGAGACAGAAACCATTGGAATTCACCGAGGGTGAATTAGTATTGAGTTTCGTTAGATTGAATTCTTTGAGAGATTGGACAAAGTGGGAGATAATGCCTATAGGTTGGCGTTACCACCTGAATAAACAGGCATCCACAATGTGTCCCATCTTTTGATGCTTCGAAAATATTATCCGGACCCATCATATGTGATTGGATATGAGCTCCAACAGCTCAGTTCAATGAAAGTCTACGTAAATTGGAAAATAGATTCAGGTATTAAACGGAAGGAGAAAGTGTTGAGGTCTAAGACGATCTCCCTAGTTAAGTATGTTGGGAGTATTACGCTCAGGAAAAAGTTACAGAGAATTAAAGAGTATGATGCGATAGACATACCCGAAGGTTTTTATGGACCCATTTGACTTGGTTCTAATTTGGAGGACCAAATTTCTTAAGTGAGGGAGATTGTAAGACCCGATTTTATTTAAAACTCGAAATGAAAAATGCAAAAGGATTGAGATGGTATTCCCGAACACGTTGAAGGGTAAAACGGTCAAAAGATCAAAATTCGATATTTATCGTGACAAGAAAATTTAATTAAAAATATGGGATTGAGAAATCTTGATCAATAACGAAGAAATAATCAAATTTCAAGTTCAATTGATCAAGATATAAATTTATTTAATATTTTCAAAATTTTCATCTCGAGAAATAATCCCGAAAATAGTGAAAAAATATACAAAAAAGATAAAATCGGACTAAGAAATTCATTTACAGATTAAATGAATAAAATAATATTTTTTAAGATATTTTTTAGATTTTAATATTATTTTAAGGATTAAAATAATATTAAAATAAATTATAAAATAAAATAATAATAAAATAAAATAAAATTAAAATAAAAAAATCAGAATTCGCGAAAACGCGAAAACTGAAGGAAAATGGAAGCCGATCTTTCTTTCTGCGGCGCAGGTCGAAGCCGTCGGTAGCTTGGAGACCACCGAGGAAGCCCAGCCGAGCCTGGCCGGCGATGGTAGAGGCCGAAGGTAGCACGAATGGCGATGATTGGCAGTGAAAGAGGAGAGAAACCGAGGACCGAGAGAAAGGAGAGAGGAAACTGGTGACCGGCGCCGATTCGGGCCCGGCCACCGACAGCAGAGGGAAGCCTGACCCCTTGAGAACCCTCAGGCACCGGAACTCGGGCCCCTAGTCACTAGAAACGCCGTAAACGACGAAGGGAAGAGAAGTCACCGACGAGGAGGAGAGAAGAGGCCGAACTGACGACTTTGCGGTGACCTCGGACCACACCGAGACTAGATTTGAGCTGCGGACGACCTCGCGGAGTTGTTGGCGACGAAAATCGATGGAGAACCGACTGGCGAGGCACTAAACCGGTCGAATCGGACTGAACCAGCTAGACCGAACTTGTCTGAACCGGTCTGAATCGTGTTGAATCGGACCGAACCGGTTCAACCAAAAAGAAAAGAAAAGAAAGAGAAAAAGGGGAAAAGGAAAAGGAAAAGCGGAAAAATTAGAGAAAATTTCAGTGATGCAATCGAGCTACGAGTAAGTCGGTAAGCGGTCGAATTGTCCGATTTAAATTTTGAAATATGTAATTTGATTAATATTCGACTGAAAGTTTACCCAAAAAAATATTTAATTATGTAGCTCGACAATTGACGTCAAACGAGAGCTCGAGACAGCTTCGATTTGTGTACTATCATGGAACATCAGGTAAGTAACCCTTATTTATGACAATTTTGCATCGTTATGCGCGTTAGAGTTTACCGCATAAATTACGGATTTAAATTCCGCATGAAATGAATTAAATTATGAAATTAGAGATAAATTGTCGTAAATAATTAATTGAGCTATCCGAAAATTTAGAACGAGGTCCAATATATACTGATGGGCCCAATGAGCCCACTAGGCCTCGATAATGTGAATAGTAAGTGGAAAACGGGCTTAAGGCCCATTAAGGCCCATTATGGTGCAATCGGGCCCAATATGGGTAAACGGGCCCAATGATTTAAAATTAAGCCCAGAAAATATGAAATACAATTAATTGTACTGTATTTAACCTGATGCATATTTATACGCAGTTTCGGAGATAGGATTCAGAGCAAATTGAACTGCGTGACGAGACATCAGTGGAAAAGGTCAGACTGTACAGAAAATGAGGTAAGGGAATTATATGAGTAGCTAGAGGTAGCTACGAGTATTTTAATAACTTTTCTTTACACTGAATATGTATGTATACCCTGATTATGTATAAAGGTCCTAAAAATGGTTTAAAGATTTTAAGGATTCGAAATATATAAAAGTCTATTTTACCCCTATTGGGGGAAATTCACCTAAGGATGGTGAAAGAATGACATGCATGAAATGCATGATTTAAGAAATTTTCAGATATAAGGAATTTTCTTGGTTTTAATCAAAGCAAATCGATAGATTGGCCAATAATTGCATAAATTTCACAAGATAATACTACGTAGGTGTTACAAATATTTAAAAGAAATTTCTTTGGAAAATGGGCCAACTATCAAGTTTATATGAAAACAGATAGTGCTAGCGCATAGCTCGCACTATATCTGAGTTTGTGAGTGTGCATAAATGTGCTTGAGCGGTTGCTCACACCGACTTGTGTGACATCATATGCATGAAATGTGCTAGAGCGGTTGCTCGCACTGATTTTTATTCTTGTGAAATGCATGAGAAGTGCTGGAGCCTAGCTCGCACTCTATTTTGATTGTTTTGACGATTTTGACTGTTTTGACTTGATATACATAAAAAGGTGTTGGAGCGATTGCTCGCACTAGTTTTTATGATTTAACATGCATGAGAGATGCTGGAGCTTAGCTCGCATCCAATTTTGATATTAAATTGCATAAAGCCGTGCTGGAGTGTAACTTGTACGAGATTTGATTTATTTATGCATAAAGCTGTGTTGGAGTGTAACTTGCACAAGATTTGAATTATTGATGCATAACACCGTGCTGGAGCTTTCTCGCATAAAGTTTTATATGGATTTATAACTCATTTAAAAGTCATGATAGAGTGTTACTCGTATGCAAATTTTACTGATTTTTATGACACCATGCTAGAGCTTCGCTCGTATGAGATTTTTAGATATCTTGAATATGCATGGAGCCGTGCTAGAGCTTTGCTCGCACAGGGATTTATATGACATGTATATAGCAGTGTTGGAGCCTCCTGTAGACTGTGTGTCATAGTGAGATGATATGCTCACATGTGCATACTGAGACAGAGATGATATGGGTGGATAAGACCTATTGCAAACACCCCTGACTGAGCTTCGGTTCATGGAGTACGTTGTACCGTGTATGTCACGCGGAGTACGCTGTACCGTGGGGATTATTAGAGTGGAGTGGCATTAGCCATGAGGCAGAAAGCCTTGCCCTCGTAATCTTGATGTTATGCTATTCTGACCGGTAGGACCGACCCACCTCCTGTTTTAGGTGTGATACCCCACACACTAGGTACCGTGTTGCCATGGATCACTAGGTTATGGCCATAGTCCTTGATGTTACTGATAGTCACCTAATTGTCTCACATGATATAACTTGTGGTCTCGATAGACCAGGGTAGACCCGAGGAAGGGGCCAGGCCCCCGATTTTGTGATTTTCACTGAAATGTGCTTTACTAGTATCATCCTAGATTTTTCAGAGAATTTTATAACGAATTGATTTATGAGATGATTGACTCAGAGGGTTATTTTATACTACGTTTTAAATGAAATAATTTAAATGCAGTAGCATGATGAGTTTTCCATGCTTTAATGATAAAATTCATGATATGATTATATCTTACGATTTGTTTTATATCACATGAAATAATGCATAATTTTGATTTAATTCATGCTAAGTACGATTTAATGATGTCACATAAAATGTTATTGATGCATAAGTAGTATGATTTATATATGCACGAATAGTTTTATAAACTAATTCATTGATGAAATACATGATTTGTGCTTGAGATTTTAATGAAATGAAATGGATTTTAAGGGCATGGCATTATGAGCATGTAGATAGTGGAGTTATCTACTTACTTGCATAATTGCCTTACTGAGCGTGTGGTTTGCTCACCCCCCTTATTTTTCCATCTTTTCAAAGCACTCACAATAGTTATTGAGCGGCTGAGGACTTGCATTCTTGGTATCCGCTACTTCCCATCGAGAGACAGGTATACACATTTGTAGAGTTTTGTATCTAAATATGTAATGCACAGTACTGTAAACGGATATGATGTCGGGGATGTAGAGTTATAAATACCATTGTGTATGTATTTAGTTAAAGTCAAAGGATAGTAAACTCTAATATGTGAATGTGATTATGGAAATGGAATGATAAATAGGTGAGAGGTGACTGACACCGAATCATAGCCCAACTGTTTGTAAGATGGTCATGATGAGAGAAAGATATGAATTAAATAGTAAATGAAAAAGTGAAAAATTTACTCTGATTTTTAGATAATTTGGGTCGTGACAATAAAACGCATCAAATCGTACCATGTGTGTATGGCTTAAAGACTTAAGGTCCTGGGTTCGAACCAAAATGGGGGACGCGAATTGTGGAACAGTGGTCCCCTGGACACCCATCATGATAAAACGTCGAGACACTCTCTGCGTAGCCATAGAGGACAATACAGATGAGTAACGATGTCATTGCAGTCGATGTTGTGACCCCTGCTCTACAATAGGGGTAAAATAGTCTTTTTCTATTTCGAGTCCTTAAAATCTTTAAACCATTTTTGAACTTTTATATATATTCAATGTATACATACATACACAATTAAATATTTTTTCTGGTAAATTTCTAGTTGATTATTTATCAAATTAAATATTTTAAAATTTAAATCGGTCAATTTTGACCTCTTACTGACTTACCCGTAGCTCGATTGCATCACTAAAATTTTTCATAATTTTTCCTCTTTTTTTTTCTTTTTTTTTCCTTATCTTTTTTGGCTGAACCGGTCCGGTCCGGTTCAACCCTGTTCAGACCGGTTCGGTCTAGTCGGTTCAGTCCGGTTTGGCTGGTTCAGGGCTTCGCCAGTCGGTTCTCCGCTGGTGGTCGTCGGGGATGTAGAAGTCGGGCTCGACTTTATTTTCTTTCAATTTGCGTTTTGCGAATTTTCACTTTTCTTTTTTATTTATTTATTTTTATTATTATTTTAATAAATATTATATTATTATTTTGCCAAAATATCTAAAAATATTATATTTAATTCATTTAACCAATAAATAAATTTATCAGTATTACTTCTTCTTCTCGGTAAAATTTTCGATTATTTTCGAGATTATTTCTCGATGTGAAAATTCCAATTAATTCTAATAAATTCATATCTTGATCAATTTAACCCAAAATTTAATTATTTCTTCGTTATTGATCAAGATTTCTCAATCCCATATTTTTAATAAAATTTTCTTATCGAAATTATACCGACTTTTGATCTTTTGACCGTTTTATCCTTGCACATGTTCGGGAATTCCATTTCAATCCTTTTGCATTTTTCATTTCGTGTTTTGAATAAAATCGGGTCTTACAATCTCCCCCACTTAAGAAATTTGGTCCTCTAAATTAGAACCAAGTCAAATGGGTCCATAAACAACTCCGAGTAAGTCTATCGCATCATACTCTTTAATTCTCATGTGACTTTTTTCGGAGTGTAATACTACCAACGGACTTGACTAGGGAGATCATCTTAAACCTCAACACTTTCTCCTTTCGTCTAATGCCCTAATCGATTTCATACGTTATACTTTCTTTGAGCTAAGCTATTGTAGCTTATAATTCTATATTTTTTAGAATTATTTATGCTTAATTTTCTAATTAATTATTTAAATCCCTAATTTATTTTGTTAATTATCCCCTTATTTAATTAAAGTTTTCAAGTTTCCAGATAAATCAAATCTGAATGAATTTTGAATATTTCGGTAGAAAATAGACCAAAATTTGGCAAAAATCGAGATCGGACCATGCAAACCACACGAGCCGAGCACATCCAATTGGACAAAAAGACAGATGACATGAAAATATTTTTTTTTTGAAGGAGCTAATGGTGTGAAGACAAGTGGCCAAACAATGCCAACTCATCTAGGATGTAAAAATTACAATTATACCCCTTTTGTGTGTATAAATAAGACATGGATGGCAATTGAAAAAGTGTGTAATTTAGGAGTAGGAGTAGTGTAGGTAGAGTAGTTTTTAGAGTTATTTCCTTTCTAGTATTTTTTTACTTTCCCGTTTGTTTTACTTTTCAATTTTCGTTAGCTTCCATTTACTTTTAATGTTTATTCCATGTTTATGCTCTTCATCCTCTAGACTTGGATATTTTCTATTTCATAGCAAACAATGTATCATTTCATCTTCTCTGTTATGTTAAATCTAGTCTCTTATTTTTCAAGTTTTACATAGCTTAACTCCTAGTGTAGCTCTCAGTTAGATTTTTTTTTGGTGCATTCGGGTGGCATAAATATTTCATTCATTCTTCCACCTTATGGTTTTGTTGCCTTAATGTGGATTGATGCTGAGCATTTGTCCACATCGTGAGCAAAGTGGAACATGGTTGGAGAAGAAAATGAAGCAACCCGAGGTCATTGGAGTTTCTTATTTTTCTGTTTCTTGATTTCTTTTGTTTCGGTTTGAGCTTTAGAGAGACTACACCCTTGCTCTCAGTTGCATTTTAAGTTGTCTATCACATTGTTGTTTGCAGCTCTAAGCTTTTATTAGATGTATGTTTTATGGTTTATAGCATAGTTATTATGATATTGCAAAGAACCGAAAACCACACAGTCCACTATGTTCTGCTCTGTTCTTAGTTCTCGCTACTGTTCATTTTTTGTTTCCTGTCTATACTGCACAGTTTGATTACCGGTGAATATTGGGTGGCTGCAAGGTAGAGATCACGTTTGCTGAATGTGTATTCTGCCTTAGCTTTCACTAATTGTTGCGTGAAACAAAAGGAGATGTGGTGTGCTGCTTGCTTGCGGGACGACTGGTCTACTTGCTGCCACGGACCGGAGGATTGAAGCATGGAAGGCTTGCTGAAGCGTTGCAACTGAAGCGAGGAAGACGTTGCCAGTTAGCCGGGAAAAACTGAGATCATCATGGCACCTAGATGCAGCACCAGTGAATAGACAGAGATGCAGTACAACAGATAGTGCATGTATCGGAAGCAGTGCAATGCAGCAGAAAAGCATATGGGAGCAGAAGCAAAACGTGTAGAGCAGGTGTGGGCAGGCTGGCGTGTTGGAGCTTGGTTGCTGATGGTTGGTAACGTGAGATGGTGTGTAGAGCAGGAATGGTGCAGCACACGAAACCGAGTAGAGTTTGTGAGAGGACAAACCCGAGAACATGCAGCTGGACACGCTTGGACAGACCAAACCAAAAAAATGAAAATGTGAAGAGTGCACAGTGAATGGAGGGATCTCTTTGCTGATTTAAATCTAAGGCTTTGTTTGGCTAGTCCATAGTAGTTATTTAATTCATTTCCATGCATTTTTAGTATAGTTTATTTTCAATTTAATTTGTTAGCTTAGTTTAGAGTCTTTAATTAAATTGCATGTTAGTATTCTTGCTTAGTGGTATATAAATTCATTTTAATTAGGTTGATAGTTAATTAAGTGTTCATTTAGAATTAGATTAGGGGTAAATTTATGTTATTAAATCTTAAGTTAGTTTAAATTATATTTTGATTAAGTAATTTAATTGCATTTTAGGTTTGTTAATTTTAGTTTAATTAATCTTGTTTTGTTATTTTCATAATTGCATTTTATTTTAATTGCGTTAATTAGTTTTAACTGTGTTAATTATTTTTGTAGGTTTCTTATTTTAATTGCGTGGAGCACTATAAGTAAATTTGTTCGGTTTTATTTAGTTCTTATTATTTTATTGCTTTCTAGTATTTTTAATTTTAGACTTAGTAGAAAACCCACCTTAAATTTCATAATTTGCTATAATATACTTAGGGTGTGTTTGGTTCGGGGGAAAAAAAATTACCTTGGGAAAAAAAATTACCTTTTATCCAGGAAAAAAATTTTAAGGGGTAAATTCTAGGGAAAAATTTTTTTACTTCACATCCAAAAAAATTTCTTTTTACTCAGGCTATCTAAAAATACCTTAGGATCCGAAGGTAATCATTTTACCCCAGATTTTTCCAAAATCGAGCACTGTAGGTAAAATAAAATGACTGACATGGAGGAAAATAATCGAACCAAACGGGGGAATCAAATGACGAAAAAAAAAATTACGGGGGGAATTTTAAATTCCCCCCAACCAAATGCAACCTTAGGGTAAGATTAATCGGTAGTTAATTAGGCTAACCAACTTCTCTGAGGGACGATAACTTGGGACTCAAAATCCCATCATTACTTGTACGACCTGTGCACTTGCGGACTATACCTTTAGGTCGTGTCAAGTTTTTGGCGCCGTTACCGGGGAAGTCTTAATTAGCCATTAGTTAATATCGATGAAATTATGCTTAGGTGTAATTCTAGCTTGTAAATATTTAGGTTGTAAATATTTAGAAGTTTAATCTAGATTAGTTAATTAAAAAATTTAAAAAAAATTGAAAAATTGGGAAACTTAAAAAAAACAATTCTAAGGACTTTGTGATATTTGCATGCGTAGAGCTAAGAGTTTTGATTGCTTTCCTCTAGATCTTGAAATTGAACGAACTCTTAGGAAAATTCGAAAGGATTCTAGGAAATTAATAGCTCCGCTGCAATTCACCATGGCAGAAAATAGGGAAATTAGGACCGTTGGAGATTATGCGGTGCCGACGATTGGAGGATATTATTCCGGCATTAGGCCACCAGCTGTCCCTGCGAACAATTTCGTAATTAAGCCTGCAATCCTTCAGATGAACTAGACTTCTTTACAGTTCAGTGGGCTTCCACATGATGACCCACATGCTCACCTTGGGCAATTCCTGGACTTGTGCAACACGTTCAAACACAATGGATTATCTGATGATGTGCTTAGGCTTAGATTATTCCCCTTCTTGCTTAGGGATAGAGCACGACACTGGTTAACCTCCTTACCTTTAGGATCCATTTCTACATGGGACGAGTTAACCCATCAATTTCTAGCTAAGTTTTTCCCTCCCTCTAAAATGGCCAGACTCCGTAGTGATATATCTTCCCTTGCCCAGTTTGACTCTGAATCTCTTTACGAAGCATGGGAACGATATAAGGAGCCTTTTAGGAAGTGCCCTCACCATGGCCTACCTTTGTGGTTGCAAGTCCAAACCTTCTACAACGGACTTACAAGCTAAAATAGGACCATTGTTGACGCTGCTGCGGGTGGAGCGCTAATGTACAAAATAGAGGAGGAAGCTTATGAGCTCTTAGACAAGATGGCTGCTAACAACTATCTATGGTGTAAAAGCCGGATTTTTCCCACTATGTTCATTATTTGAGACCATAATTTAAATAAAAGGGATTTAAATCGTTGGACGAAATATACGAAATTTAAATGAGAAAAGATAGTGAGTCCGAGAAGGAAAATCGGTCTAAATTAATCCCGAACGTGTAGAAGGGTAAAATGGTCAAAAGGTCCTAATTTTGGTGTAAATTCGATAAGAAAATTTCATTAAAAATATGGATTTAGGAAACCTTGATCAATGAAGGAGAAATTATGAAATTCCGAGTCCAATTGGTCAAGATACGAAGATATTACGAATTTTCGTAATTTTCGCCCGGAACATTATCCCGAAAATATACGAAAAATACACTGAAAAAATTAAAATAAATTAAATAAATTAAATTAATTAATTAATAAAATAAAATATGGCTTTTGAAAAATATTTGTGGTAGTATATAATATTTTATTGAATAAAATAAAATATAATAAATTAATAATAAAATAATAATAAAGTAAAAAAAAAAGAAATTGAAACAGGAATCGGGAATTGGACAGAGAACGAAACAGAGAACGAAACAGAAGACGAAGCCAGGAACCGAACCTAGCCCCGTCTGCCCCGGTCAGCCGCGAGCCACCACCTGAGAACGGACCAGAGGGGCGACCGAACCTCGCCGGCGTCGGAAGAGGGAGAAGAAACGGTGACCGGCGAGAGAAAGAGTGAAACCGAGAGGAGGAGCAAGAAAGAGAGAGAAAGAGGGAGAAAGAGAGAGAACGACGGCGGATGGAGGCTGGAGGAAGAGAGAGGACCTCGCCACCGGCCAGGAGGAGGTCCGATCTGCCACCATCGGCGCCGAAAACGGCCAAAAACGACGGAAAACGGAAGAAGAAAATTTGGGGAAGCTTTGGCGAAGTCGACCCCAGATCCATGCATCGGACTACCCCGCGAACAAGCTGGAGGCGGAAGCCGACGGAGAACCGATCGGAAAAGCCTCGAACGGCGAGGGAGAAGTTGAACCGAAACTGAACCGGACCGGTCTGAACCTAACCGGTCTGAACCGGACCGAACCGGTTCAGCCAAGAAAGAGAGGGAAAAAGGAGAAAAAGGAAAGAAAAAGAGAAAAAAGGAAAAAGGAAAAATTTTCGGGGATACACCGGACTTCGGGCAAGTCGGTAAGAGGTCAAAAGTGACTGATTTAATTTTCAAAAAAGTTATTTAAATTATATTTGATCGAAAATTCACCCGAAATTAAATATATAAATTGTGCAGTTCAACGATAAATCACGTACGTGAGCCCGATCGAACTTCGAATTGCACAGTATCGCAAAATCTTGGGTAAGTAAAGCTCATTTACGACAATTATGTAATTATCGCGCATTAAAAGTTTATTTTACAAGTTACGAATTAAATTGCGCAGTTACTGGATTAAATCAAGATTTTTAATTAAATTGTCGTAAATGATATACGGCTATTCAAAGAGTCTAGAAAAAGGCCCAATAAGTACTAATGGGCCCAGTGAGCCCAATAGGTCTCGATGAAAGAATTAATAAGTGGAAACGGGCTTAAAACGAATTAAGGCCCATTAAGGTGTAATTTGGCCCAATAAGAGAGAAATTGGCCCAATTATCTAAATCGACAGTAATAAATATGAGGAAAATATTTATTGAGTTAAATACGATTAAAACGAGGTTTATATCGATAAAATCGAGCAAAAAGAGTAAAATCGATTAAAAGTCAACTTTTGGTCAAAGCTTCGATATAATCACATATTTGGATATATTGAAATGAATTTAAACCATATGTGATAAGTTGAACTTGTTTTGCAGCAGCTCGGTCTATCGACACGTTTTACAAGGTAAATTCAAGCATCGAGGAAAGTGTTCTACATCAGTCGCTAAGAGGTAAGGGATATAATTTAGAGTAGCGTTAGTACTCCTTCATCCTTACCAACTGTTTATGTATGAGAATTGGATGAGATTTTACGAAATGGATTTCCAACTGTATTTAAACCGAAGCCAAAACCATTTCTCAAGTTTTCAGCATGTTTTATATATATGAGATACATTTTTACAGCATATATGTTTATAAAAGTGATTTTTCACTTCTGAAATGAAAGCATAGTGTTTTCATGTGAGATTACGGGTTAAACTCTCGATATGTTTTATGAAATCATGTTTTCATGGTACGGGTATGAGTCCCAAGAAATAACTATTATAACTATGCTTTACATATTTACACGGGCTAGAGTCCCGCAATGATTTATGAAAATCATGTTTTCTATGAAAATCAGGTTAGAGTCCCGTAATGATTTTTAATACACGGGTATGAGGCCCGAAATGATTTTGATAAATTGGGTAAGAGGCCCAAAATTATTTTTGTGAGGTAAAAAGGCATGATATGACGACAGTCAGAGGATCTGGGGTCGATCTCGTATGGAGACGATCGAGGATCTACCTAGCAGACGGCCAGAGAACGGGCAGGCTCTGACTTGATATGAGAAACGTGCGTATAGTCCACACTTGGTGATGCACGTGAGTTCGTGCGTATAGTTCCCATTTAGTGGTGCACGAGAGATAGGGTAGAGTACGACCCTGATCCAGTCCTACGACTCCCTGTACTATGGCCATGAGTACCCATGATTTTATCCTACGGGACCAGATGTATGATGTCCTTCGGGACTAGTATATGAGACGATTGCCTGACCCTACACGATGAATTGACGGAATGATATATATATGTTTTCGCACATTTCATGCTACCTGTTTTATGATTTTATTGAGCACATATTTTCTATGAAGAGATTTTAAAGGTAGCCATGAGTATGTTTTACGAAATGTGTATATGACAATACGATTTCATTTTAAAGTGATAAGCATGTTATGATATACATGATTAAGTTTTGAGATGCTTTTACTTGTTTACACGACATGATATGCATACTCTATATGAGTTTTACCAAAAAGATGCATGATGTGTAAAATTATGATATAAGCATACTTTTACTGCTTTTACGAAATGTAAGCATCTCTACTCCAGTACATGTTTATGCTGATTTGTAAACCCAAGAGTTTTTCTTTGTTTTGAGTATTTAAAGCTATTTTAAATGTATCTCTTACTGAGTCTAAAAAACTCACCCCCTCCTCTCCATCTCCCAGATTATCTATAGCGAGTCTACTGCACATACGAGACTGTGGTCGTTGACAAGGTAGTCTGACCTTTCATCGGATTCTTTTGTAACTTTGAGGTACAGCCTTACTTATATTCCAGACATGTGATACATAATAGACCCTATTGTATATAATAGTTGGGATGTAATAGTTGTAAATAATTTTATATATACAGAATGTATGTGATGTAATGAGATCCTGGAAAATGAAAAGATTTTAATTTTAGACATGGACAGGAAAGCAACTTATCTAATGGATAAAAAGTTTAAATTAGCCCCATTTTTCCGCGCTTCCGGGGCGTGACAGTTTTCTTGGCATCAGAGCAAATGTTGTGTAGTACTGTCGTGTCTAGTAATAAGAGTGTATTACATCCCAATGTGTCTATGCATGTCTGGTAATAAAGTAAGCTTACTTGTCAAAGTATGACTTAATTTATGGATTATGTGTAAATAGTAGATCGCTAATCATGAGTGGTAGATGGGATCGTTCACAGAGACGAGCTCAACCCGCTCCACCATCTTCCCTTCAACCCGAGAGCCCTACTGATAGAATAAAGAGGCTTGAAAAGATAGTACATGGTATGAGGGAAGGACTTACAACCTTTACCACTATGTTTACCCAGCAGTTTGGGGTACGTACACTTGGTACGGAGACAGCTACTCTTATGCCTAATCCTCCTCCCTCACCAGTTCCTCCAGTAGCCCCAACCCTCAGCCAGCAGTTCCCCAGCATAGGGATGACAGAGAGACTCAGAGGGTGCGAGATTTTCTTGAGTATGCATCCTTCGGAGTTCACAGGGCTTAAGGACCCGGTTAAGGCTGAGGAGTGAATCGTTGATATTGAGGCAATATTTCATTTTTGGGGTGTACTGATAGGGAGAGAGTGACTATGACGGGTTAAATGATAAAGGGACAGACTAAGTTCTAGAAAAGATCCACACAGACGACATTAGCCGAGGATCCCTTAAAAATCACATAGGATGCTTCTTTAGTCGCATTTTGAGAGCAATATGTACGGCTTGTAGCTCGGAGGAAGATGCAAGCAGAGTTGTTAGATTTGTAACAGGGAAGTTCTACAGTAGACAAGTATGAGAACAAATCTACAACCCTAATAAGATACAATCCAGAGAGCAGTTGCTTCTCGACATGATTTGAGAAGGCGGTCAGCCCAAGAGACAGAGGGTGGAAGGACCTTAGATAGGGGCTGGTAAGCCCAAGACTCTGGTTGGTGTCACAGGTATGATCAGAGGCCCTGAGATAAGAGTGTTACGGTGCAGGACATGTGGCAATATTTACACCAAACTTATCGCGCAGGTACATTTACTTGCTACAGATGCGGTGAAACAGAACACCTGATGAGAGAGTGTCTACTTATGAGATCTCAGGAACCTCGTGAGGCACCTAGACAGACAGAGAGATCGACTCAGGCTCTACAGAGGAGAGCCACAACTGCGGACAAGGGTAAGAAGCCTGTCTCCCAGGGCCGAGTGTACGTCTATGACCAAGAGACAGCAAATACATCCTTCGATGTTATTCGAGGCACTCTCCTTGTCTATAATCATGAAGCACATGTACTGTGTGACCCAAGTTTCACACACTCGTTTGTGTCACCACAATTTGCATGTAAGTTTCATCGAAAACCTGAAGTCATTAGATTACATGTTGCACATAAGTATACCTATGCACACGATACAGAAAACAAATATGATATGTCAAGCTTGTGATATGATGGTAGGAGATAAGAAGTTGTTAGCAGATTGAATATGCAAGACTTTAATGTAATATTTGGTATGAATTAGTTAGCTACCAATTGTGTAAGTCTAGACTACTACACTAGGACCTTAACTTTCTCCTTACCATAAAAGTTCAGTGTATGTTTATTAGGAAGTAATAAAAGTGCATAGTGTTAAAGTTATGAAATGATATAATGTTTATGTATGAGATTGACGTATGATGTTTGGTTGTGTGAAGGATACATTGCCTTCATTTCTGATGAGAGTCAAAACCACTAAGTATATAAGATGTTTCGGTAGTATGTGAGTTTCCCGAAGTATTCTCAAAGGACTTACCGGGATTACCACTGAGAGAGAGAAGTTGAGTTGCCATTGAGCTAATACCAGATACTTAGCCCATCTCCAAGCCACCTTACCAAATGGCATTGGTAGAGTTGGAAAAATTAAAGAAGCAGTTGCAAGGATTACTCGATAAGGGGTTTATAAGGCCTAGTGTGTCACCATGCGATGCACCAGTACTATTTGACAAAAAGAAGGATGGTAGTTTCCGTCTATGTATAGACTACAAGCTTTTAAATAAAGCAATAGTTGAGAATAAGTATCCCCTGCCAAGGAAAGATTACTTATTTGATCAGCTAAGAGGGGCTTCAGTGTTTTCAAGGATGGATTTGAGATCGGGTTATCATCAGCTAAGGATTAAGGAGGCTGATATACCGAAAACAGCATTTCAGACCCGATATGGGCACTACGAGTTCCTAGTTATGCCATTTTGGATTAACTAATGCCCCAGCTATATTCATAAGTCTTATGAACGATGTCTTCCGAGAATACTTAGATAGATTGGTGATAGTATTCATTGATGACATCTTGATTTATTCTAGATCCCGAGAAGAGCACGAACAATATTTGAGGATTGTGCTCCAAACTCTCCGTGAGAAGAAGATATATGGTAAATTTAGTAATTGTACCTTCTGGCTAGATCAGATTGCATTCCTCGGACATGTGGTATCTAAGGACGGGGTGCCAATAGATTTGTCCAAAGTAGATGCAGCATTGAGATGGGAAAGACTGAGGACAGTCACGGAGGTTAGAAGCTTATTGGGATTAGCATGGTATTACCGATAGATTGTTGAAGGGTTTTCACAGATAACAGTTCCATTAACCAGACTAACCCGTAAAGAGGCTCAGTTTATATGGTCTGAATAGTGTGAGCAGAGCTTACAAGAGCTCAAACATCAGTTGAATACGATACCAGTCTTGATCATTCCAAGTGGTCTGGGGAATTTGTGTTATACAATGATGCTTCCCACCAAGGTCTCAGCTGTGTGCTTATGCAACATGGTAGAGTGGTAGCTTATGGATCCCGTCAGCTAAAGGATCACGAGCGTAATCATTCCACTCACACTTGGAGTTAGCTGCAGTAGTGTTTGCACTCAAGATATGGCAGCATTAATTATATAAAGAAAGATTTCAGATCTTCACTGACCACTAGAGTCTTAAGTACTTGTTTGATTAGAAGGAGCTGAATATTAGACAGTAGAGATGGATAGAGCTCCTCAAGATTTATGACTGCGAGATTTTATAACATCCTGGTAAGGCGAACGTGGCAGCTGATGCCCTGAGCAAAAAAGGGTATGGTGTCCTACATGATGATTAAAGAGTGGGACTTATTGGAACAAATTCATCGAACTCAGGATTAGTGTAGATGAGATTGAACATGGATATATGGCTAGCCTACAGATTGAACCAAGTATACTAGACCAGATTAGAGCTGGATAGCGAAACGATCAAAGATTACTAGATATGGTTAGCCAGGCAGAGGAGAGATTGCAGTCTGAGTTTACGATCAGTGATGATGGATTACTGAGGTACCAAGGCAGTATCTGTGTGCCACATGATGACACCTTGAGACAGAGCATTCTGAAGGAGTCTCATTGTCCGATTTAGTGGTACAGGAAGCTGAGGGTGTTCAGCTCATCCGTGACAGATCGAGGACCACACAGAAAAGTTATGCCAATGTCGCAAATATCCTTTTGAATTTCAGGTTAGGGACTCTGTAATTGTAAAGGTGTCACTGATGAAGAGTATAGTACACTTCAAAAAAAAAGGAAGTGTTACGATTTAAGATTATTCCACTAGTAAAGGTTCTCTGATAACACCATAAGACAGAAGAAGTCACTTGGGAACTAAAGAGCCAAATGAAGAAGAAATACCCTCACGTGGTTGATGGACCAGCTTGAATTCAGAGGACTGAATTCTTAAAAGGTGGGGAGAAATGTGAAACCCGGATTTTTCCCACTATGCTCATTATTTGGGACCATAATTTAAATAAAAGGGATTTAAATCGTTGGACGAAATATACGAAGTTTAAATGAGAAAAGATAGTGAGTCCGAGAAGGAAAATCGGTCTAAATTAATCCCGAACGTGTAGAAGGGTAAAATGATCAAAAGATCCTAATTTCGGTGTAAATTCGATAAGAAAATTTCATTAAAAATATGGATTTAGGAAACCTTGATCAATAAAGGAGAAATTATGAAATTCCGAGTCCAATTGGTCAAGATACGAAGATATTACGAATTTTCGTAATTTTCGCCCGGAACATTATCCCGAAAATATGTGAAAAATACACCAAAATAATTAAAATAAATTAAATAAATTAAATAAATTAAATTAATTAATTAATAAAATAAAATATGGCTTTTGAAAGATATTTGTGGTAGTATGTAATATTTTATTGAGTAAAATAAAATATAATAAATTAATAATAAATAATAATAAAGTAAAAAAAAAGAAATTGAAACAGGAATCGGGAATTGGACAGAGAACGAAACAGAGAACGAAACAGAAGACGAAGCCAGGAACCGAACCCAGCCCCATCTGCCCCGGTCAGCCGCGAGCCACCACCTGAGAACGGACCAGAGGGGCGACCGAACCTCGCCGGCGTCGAAAGAGGGAGAAGAAACGGTGACCGGCGAGAGAAAGAGTGAAACCGAGAGGAGGAGCGAGAAAGAGAGAGAAAGAGGGAGAAAGAGAGAGAACAATGGCGGATGGAGGCTGGAGGAAGAGAAAGGACCTCGCCACCGGCCAGGAGGAGGTCTGATCTGCCACCATCGGCACCGAAAACGACCGAAAACGGTGGAAAACAGAAGAAGAAAATTTGGGTGCTGCCGCCGGAGGAGAGAAGAGGCCGGACCGGCCACTTTCAGACTAGCTTTGGCGAAGCCGACCCCAGATCCATGCATCGGACTACCCCGTAAACAAGCTGGAGGCGAAAGTCGACGGAGAACCGATCGAAAAAGCCCCGAACGGCGAGGGAGAAGTTGAACCGAAACTGAACCGGACTGAACCGGACCGGTCTGAACCGGTCTGAACCGGACCGAACCGGTTCAGCCAAGAAAGAGAGGGAAAAAGGAGAAAAAGGAAAGAAAAAGAGAAAAAAGGAAAAAGGAAAAATTTTTGGGGATACACTGGACTTCGGGCAAGTCGGTAAGAGGTCAAAAGTGACCGATTTAATTTTCAAAAAAGTTATTTAAATTATATTTGATCAAAAATTCACCCGAAATTAAATATATAAATTGTGCAGTTCGACGATAAATCACGTACGTGAGCCCGATCGAACTTCGAATTGCACACTATCACAAAATCTCGGGTAAGTAAAGCTCATTTACGACAATTTATGTAATTATCGCGCATTAAAAGTTTATTTTACAAGTTACGGATTAAATTGCGCAGTTACTGGATTAAATCAAGATTTTTAATTAAATTGTCGTAAATGATATATGGCTATTCAAAGAGTCTAGAAAAAGGCTCAATAAGTACTAATGGGCCCAGTGAGCCCAATAGGTCTCGATGAAAGAATTAATAAGTGGAAACGGGCTTAAAACGAATTAAGGCCCATTAAGGTGTAATTTGGCCCAATAAGAGAGAAATTGGCCCAATTACCTAAATCGACAGTAATAAATATGAGGAAAATATTTATTGAGTTAAATACGATTAAAACGAGGTTTATATCGATAAAACCGAGCAAAAAGAGTAAAATCGATTAAAAGTCAACTTTTGGTCAAAGCTTCGATATAATCACATATTTGGATATATTAAAATGAATTTAAGCCATATGTGATAAGTTGAACTTGTTTTGCAGCAGCTCGGTCTATCGACATGTTTTACGAGGTAAATTCGAGCATCGAGGAAAGTGCTCTACATCAGTCGCTAAGAGGTAAGGGATATAATTTAGAGTAGCGTTAGTACTCCTTCATCCTTACCAACTGTTTATGTATGAGAATTGGATGAGATTTTACGAAATGGATTTCCAACTGTATTTAAACTGAAGCCAAAACCATTTCCCGAGTTTTCAGCATGTTTTATATATATGAGATACATTTTTACAGCATATATGTTTATAAAAGTGATTTTTCACTTCTAAAATGAAAGCATAGTGTTTTCATGTGAGATTACGGGTTAAACTCTTGATATGTTTTATGAAATCATGTTTTCATGGTACAGGTATGAGTCCCAAGAAATAACTATTATAACTATGCTTTCCATATTTATACGGGCTAGAGTCCCGCAATGATTTATGAAAATCATGTTTTCTATGAAAATCGGGTTAGAGTCCCGTAATGATTTTTAATACACGGGTATGAGGCCCGAAATGATTTTGATAAATTGGGTAAGAGGCCCAAAATTATTTTTGTGGGGTAAAAAGGCATGATATGACAATAGTCAGAGGATCTGGGGTCGATCTCGTATGGAGACGATCGAGGATCTACCTAGTCGACGGCCAGAGAACGGGCAGGCTCTGACTTGATATGAGAAACGTGCGTATAGTCCACACTTGGTGATGCACGTGAGTTCGTGCGTATAGTTCCCATTTAGTGGTGCACGAGAGATAGGGTAGCGTACGACCCTGATCCAGTCCTACGGCTCCCTGTACTATGGCCATGAGTACCCATGATTTTGTCCTACGGGACCAGATGTATGATGTCCTTCGGGACTAGTATATGAGATGATTGCCTGACCCTACACGATGAATTGACGGAATGATATATATATATATATGTTTTCGCACATTTCATGCTACCTGTTTTATGATTTTATTGAGCACATATTTTCTATGATGAGATTTTAAAGGTAGCCATGAGTATGTTTTACGAAATGTGTATATAACAATACGATTTCATTTTAAAGTGATAAGCATGTTATGATATACATGATTAAGTTTTGAGATGCTTTTACTTGTTTACACGACGTGATATGCATACTATATATGAGTTTTACCAAAAAGATGCATGATGTGTAAACTTATGATTTAAGCATACTTTTACTGCTTTTACGAAATGTAAGCATCTCTACTCCAGTACATGTTTATGCTGATTTGTAAACCCAAGAGTTTTTCTATGTTTTGAGTATTTAAAACTATTTTAAATGTATCTCTTACTGAGTCTGAAAAACTCACCCCCTCCTCTCCATCTCCCAGATTATCTATAGCGAGTCTACTGCACATACGAGACTGTGGTCGTCGACAAGGTAGTCCGACCTTTCATCGGATTCTTTTGTAACCTTGAGGTATAGTCTTACTTATATTCCAGACATGTGATACATAATAGACCCTATTGTATATAATAGTCGGGATGTAATAGTTGTAAATAATTTTATATATACAGAATGTATGTGATGTAATGAGATCCTGGAAAATGAAAAGATTTTCATTTTAGACATGGACACGAAAAAAACATAGTTAATGGATAAAAAGTTTAAATTAGCCCCATTTTTTCGCGCTTCCGGGGCGTGACATATGGTCCTCAGAGAGGCAATTGCCAAAGAAGCCGGTGGGTATTTATGAGCTCGACACACTGTCTACCTTGACCTCTCAAATCGCTAATCTTACGAAGAAGGTAAAGTCGCTCAGTACCCAGCATAATCCTTCTACCAGTCTTAATCCCGTTTATTCTGTCCAAAGTCCTTTTCTCTCTTATGATCTGTGTAGTGGTACCCACTCTGTAGATAGGTGTCCACTTAACTTAGAATTGGTTCAGTGTGTTGCTCCACTTCAGAAGCAACAGAACAACCCCTTGTCAAACACCCATAATTCAGGGTAGAAGAACCATCCTAACTTTTCGTGGAGCCAAAACTAAGGGCAAACTTCTAGCTCTAGATCTGTAGAACCCCCTAGTTTTCAAGCTCCACCGGTTTAGGTACCACCATAGCATCCATTCCCATACCAACAACCATCCCCACCTCAATTTCAGAATCATCCACCTCACTTCCATCAACCACCACCACCACCACAACCTATGCAGCCACAACTTTACCATGCACCAGCAGCTGAGAAGAAGCCCTCGCTTGAGGAAATGTTCACGACTATCCTGCAAAATCAAGCTGCCTCAATTAAGAACTTAGAAGTTTAGGTTGGATAAATAGCAAATGCTCTTAGCCAACGTCCTCAAGGGAAACTTCCCAGTAACACTAAAGCTAATCCTGTTAGGCAGAGGGAGGGTAAAGAACATGTAAAATCCATCACCCTTAGGAGAGGCAAAGACCTAGATGAGCCACCAGTTAAATCCAGCCCTGAACAGCACATAGTTGAAGAATCCTTAAGTTCTAACGAAGCAGCTCAGAAAGAGTAGGAACCTAAAGATCAGGCTGCAAAGGAATTAAAGCTAGGCGCTTCTTCATCTATCCCTTCTTCTACTTCATAGCCTTCCTCATCCTCTGATACTACACATGTTTCCACTACATCCCCTCCGGTTAGACCACCAGTACCTTTTCCTTAGAGGCTCCAAGATTAAAAGCTGGAACGACAATTTGCTAAATTCCTTGAAGTTTTTAAGAAACTTCACATCAACATTCCTTTCGCAGATGCTTTAGAGCAAATGCCAAGTTATGCGAAGTTTTTAAAGGATATCCTCTAGAGGAAGAGAAGATTGGAAGAGTATGAGACAGTAGCCTTAACTGAGGAATGTAGTGCCATTATCCAGAGAAGATTACCCCCCAAGCTCAAGGATCCCGGGAGTTTTACCATACCATGCACTATTAGAAATTTATTCTTTGGCAGAGCCCTGTGTGATTTAGGAGCTAGTATAAATTTAATGCCATTGTCTATCTATCATAAGTTAGGAATAGGGGATGTCAAGCCTACCACAGTGACCCTTCAGCTAGCTGATCGATCCATTAAATATCTGAAGGGGGTCATTGAGGACGTGCTAGTTAAGGTGGACAAATTTATTTTCCCTGCAGATTTTATCGTCTTAGACATGGAAGAAGACAGTGAAGTCCCCATTATACTAGGCAGACCTTTCCTAGCTACAGGTAGAATAGTAATTGATGTACAAAAGGAGGAGTTAACAATGAGAGTTCAAGATTAGGAAGTAAAGTTTAATTTTTTCAAACCTTTGAAGCTCCCTGATGACTCTCAAGAGCGTTTTAAGATGGAGATTGCAGAAGACATAAGGCTTGACCATATAAAATCTGAGAGAAAGAAGGAAGTAGATAGGGCTCAAGAGGATTTAACTGTCAGCAACTTGTCACCATTTTGGGTAATCCTCCTACTCTTCGCCCTGCTGCTGCGTGTTGTTTTCTTCAGCTATATTTGAAGTGGCTGTGTTTTCCTTTTCACTTTGTATATAGTTCTTTTTCTTTTTCTTTTCTGTAGGTTTCTTTTCTAGCTTTATGTTTTCAATCAAGCTTCAGTTGTTCATCATCATCAGAAAGGGGAGTACTCTGTTCTTGAGCTTAAATTCTTATATTATCTGCACAGTGAGGACACTGTGCACTTTAAGTTTAGGGGAGGGGATATTACTTGAGCAATTTTGTGAAAAATTGGAAAAATTTTCAAAATTTTTTTGAAAATCTGAGAAAGAATTTTCAAACTTTTTTTGATCATATGAGCTTAAATTGTTTGATTTTAGGATGATTTAGTGCTTAGCATGTAGTTTTCCCATATTCCGATGATATGACCCCATGATTTAGTCTGATTTTGATTGACTGAGAAGCATGATTATAGGAAAGCATGAAGTTAAATTCTTGAATTTGTCTTAATTCTGATTGTGATTGCCTCATCTTATGCACATGTCATGTCATGAATTGGTATATTTATTTAGAGAAAGCTTATGTGTACATAGGATTGCATTTGTTCAATTGATTTGGTGCATCATATTCTAAAATTTGTTTGATCTGATCCCGAGGTGAAATATTAGATCACACTTAATTAGGGAGATGATTTGGGCCATCTTTGGATTGTTTGAGCCTTTCTAGCCTTCCTTGTACATATTCTACCCCTAGTCACCTATCTGGGCCAAATAAGGTTTTCTTTGTAAATACACCTGCTTATTTTTTTCCTTAGCTTAAATACTCTATTCCTATCCCTTACCCCAAAAGCATGAAAATTCATTGGGATATATTGTGAGCTATATGGGTATTAAGTGATAGTGAAGGAGTATGTATTGAAAAAAAATGAAAAAGAAAGAAAAAGAAAAAGAAAAGAAGAAAGAAGAAAATACAAAAATAGAATAAAAAGTTTAGTGAAATAAATAAGTTTGTGGGAAATGATTTGAGCTCTTACATTAAGATCATAGAAGTAATGCATGTTAAGGGGTAATTAAACCTAAATCGACTTTATCATATCTTAGCCCCAGCCTTACATTACAAGCTTAATGAAGTCCTATTGATCTTTGGTTAAATGTGACTACATTAGTGGAGAGAGAAGTGAAAAGCAAACTTATGGGAATGATCACATGTTATTGACTTTGCATTCACTGTGTTTGCATAATCTGATCCGGATAATGTACTATGAAGTGACTTTGACATTTTTCACACACTCACGAGGAGTCCAATTTGGGTTAGGACTTATGATTGAATAATTCTGAATGTTGGACTTGTAATTGTGAATCTTTAAGATCATAGTCTGTACTTTTTATTTGAGGATAATATCGAAAAAATTATTGTGTTTTGTACTTATCATTCCTACAATTATTTTGTTTTGCTTGAGGACAAGCAAAAGCTCAAGTTTGGGGGTGTGATAATTCTATATTTTTTAGAATTATTTGTGCTTAATTTTCTAATTAATTATTTAAATCCCCAACTTAATTTGTTAATTATCCCCTTATTTAATTAAAATTCTCATGTTTGCATATAAATCAAAACCGGATGAATTTTGAATATTTTGGTAGAAAATATACCAGAATTTGGCAAAAATTGAGATTGGACCACACAGACAACACGAGCCTAGCACATCCAATTGGACAAAAAAGATAGATGACATGGAAATATTTTTTTCAAGGAGCCAATGGTGTGAAGACAAGTGGCCAAACAATGCCAACTCATCTAGGATGTAGAAATTACAATTATACCCCTTTTGTGTGTATAAATAAGACATGGATGACAATTGAAAAAGTGTGTAATTTAGGAGTAGGAGTAGTGTAGGTAGAGTAGTTTTTAGAGTTATTTCCTTTCTAGTATTTTTTTACTTTCTCGTTTGTTTTACTTTGCAATTTCTGTTAGCTTCCATTTACTTTTAATGTTCATTCCATGTTTATGCTCTTCATCTTCTAGACTTGGATATTTTCTATTTCATAGCAAACAATGCATCATTTCATCTTCTCATTTATGTTAAATCTAGTCTTTTATTTTTCAAGTTTTACATAGCTTAACTCCTAGTGTAGCTCTCGATTAGATATATTTTTTTGGTGCATTCGGGTGGTATAAATATTTCATTCATTCTTCCACCTTATGGTTCTGTTGCCTTGATGTGGATTGATGCTAAGCATTTGTCCACATCATGAGCAAAGTGAAACATGGTTGGAGAAGAAAATGAAGCAACCCGAGGTCATTGGAGTTTCTTATTTTTCTGTTTCTTGATTTCTTTTATTTTGGTTTGAGCTTTAGAGGGACTGCACCCTTCCTCTCGGTTGCATTTTAAGTTGCCTATCACATTGTTGTTTGCAGCTCTAAGCTGTTATTAGATGTATGTTTTATGGTTTATAGCATAGTTATTATGATATTTCAAAGAACCGAGAACCACACAGTCCAATCTGTTCTACTCTGTTCTTAGTTCCCGCTGCTGTTCATTTTTTTTTTCCTTTCTATACTGCATAGTTTGATTACCGGTGATTATTGGGTGGCTGCAGGGTAGAGATCACGTTTGCTGAATATGTATTCTGCCTTAGCTTTCACTGATTGTTGCGTGAAACAAAAGGAGATGTGGTGTGCTGCTTGCTTGCGGGACGATTGGTCTGCTTGCTGCCACGGACTGGAGGATTGAAGCATGGAAGTCTTGCTGAAGCGTTGCAACTGAAGCGAGGAAGATGTTGCCAGTTAGCCAGGCAAAATCGAGATCATCATGGCACCTGGATGCAGCACCATTGAACAGACAGAGATGCAGTACAATAGATAGTGTAGGTAACGGAAGTAGTGCAATGCAGCAGAAAAGCATACGGGAGCAGAAGCAAAACATGTAGAGCAGGTCTGGGCAGGTTGGCGTGTTGGAGCTTGGTTGTTGATGGTTGGTAACGTGAGATGCTGTGTAGAGCAGGAATGGTGTAGCACACGAAACGGAGTAGAGTTGGTGAGAGGACAGACCCGAGAACATACAGTTGGACACGTCTGGACAGACCAAACCAGAAAATGAAAATGTGAAGATGTGCACAGTGAATGGAGGGATCTCTTGGCTGATTTAAATCTAAGGCTTTGTTTGGCTAGTCCATAGTAGTTAATTAATTCATTTTCATGCATTTTTAGTATAGTTTAATTTCAATTTAATTTGTTAGCTTAGTTTAGAGTCTTTAATTAAATTGCATGTTAGAATTCTTGCTTAGTGGTAGATAACTTAGTTTTAATTAGGTTGATAGTTAATTAAGTGTTCATTTAGAATTAGATTAGGGGTAAATTTATGTTATTAAATCTTAAGTTAGTTTAAATTGCATTTTGATTTAGTTTAATTGCATTTTAGGTTTGTTAATATTAGTTTAATTAATCTTGTTTTGTTATTTTCATAATTGCATTTTATTTTAATTGCGTTAATTAGTTTTAATTATTTTAATTATTTTTGTAGGTTTTTTATTTTAATTGTGTGGAGCACTGTAAGTAATTTTGCTCGGTTTTATTTAGTTCTTATTATTTTATTGCTTTCCAGTATTTTTAATTTTAGACTTAGTAGAAAACCCACCTTAAATTTCATAATTTGCTAGAATATACTTAGGGTAAGATTAACCGGTAGTTAATTAAGCTAACCAACTTCTCTGAGGGACGATAACTCGAGACTTAAAATCTCATTATTACTTGTACGACCCATGCACTTGCGGACTATACCTTTAGGGCGTGTCAGTAGCTCATATCAGATTACATATGCTGGGTCTGAATATTATTTTCGAAGCATCAAAAGATGGGACACATTGTGGATGGCTGCTAATTCAGGTGGTAACGCCAACCTATGGGCCTTATCTCCCACTTTGTCCAATCTTTCAAAGGATTCAATCTAATGAAACTCAATACTGATTTACCTTCGGTGAATTCCAATGGTTTTTTATCTCTTGTCAGCATAGCCTTTCTGTCTGCTCTGAGGTGTTCTTAATCTTTCACAATTTAACTGAACATCCTCAGAGGTTTGTCTTACCAATTCGAAAAAAAATTCTCTATCTGTCACCCACTTCTCTTATCTAAGTCGGGGAAACAACTCTCTACGACCATACAATGCCTCATATAATGTTATCCTGATACTCAAGTGACAACTGTCATTACTGGCGAATTCGATTTGTAACAACTGATCATCCCAAGAGCTCATAAAATCAATAGCACACGCTATCATCATATCCTCTAGAATCTGTACAGTCCTCTCTGACTGACCATTTGTCTGAGGACGGAAAGCTGTGCTAACACTCAATCAGGTTCCCATAGCTTTCAAAAAAAATATTCTCAAAAATGGGAAGTGAATGGGGAATCCCTATCTGATACCATGTTCACTGGAACGCTACATAATGTTTCACAATTTTTCGTACACATAAATCCGCCCACACACTCAGAGTATCTAGGGATTTCCTTAACTAGAAGGTAGGTAGATTCAGTCAAACTATCAACTATCACCCAGATAGCCTCGTGATTCCTTTGGGTCCTCTGTAACCCATCACAAAATTCATGATAACTTGCTCCCATTTTCGTGTCGATATAGGTAGAGGTTGCAATAACCCTGCAGACTTCTAGTACTCTACCTTAATCTGCTGGCATACGAGACACTTTTCCACAACTCTACAATGTCTCTTTTCATATCTGACCACCAACACCCTTTTTAAAGATTCCAATATATTTATTACTTCCTGGATGCACTGTATATCTTGAAGAGTGAGCTTTTAACAATAACACTTTCTCAGCAACTATGGTCCTGAGGAGCACTTATACTTTCTCTGAACATCTGTAAGTCATCAACACTCATTGTGAACTCTGTCACTATACCCTTCTGAATCTGACCCACACTATCGACACCATGCCGATTATCACGCTAAGCCTGGCAAATCTGGTAACTCAAATCCGATTCTGTAACCTCAGGCTAGCTGTCACAAAATCACTGTCATAATCAAAAGGGATCACATCACTACTGAGGCTCACAACTGCTCTAGCAGCTCACGCTCCCTGACCATCATATGTGATACCATCCTGAGGCTCTTTCTGTTCAAGGCATCAGCCATTGCATTAGCCTTTCCTGAGTGGTACAATATTCACAATCATAATACTTAGAAGCTCTAACCCTCTTTGTTATCTCATATTCTACTCTTTCTGTGAAAACAAGTACTCGAGACTTTTATGATCAGTGCATACTTGAAATTTCTTACCATTTAAGTGGTGACGCCATACTTTTAGTGTAAACGCTACGGCTACCAACTCTAAATCATGGGTCGGATAGTTTCTCCCATGGTCCTTGAACTATCTGGATCCATAAACGACTATCTTCTTATTTTACATCAATACACAGCCCAATCATTATTTTGAGGTATCTATACACACTAAGAACCTCTTGAGTTGTTGGTTATGGTGTGAATAATTACGGTGGTCAGTTTATTCCTTCAATATACCAAAAATCACCTAAGCCATTTTCATACTTATCATCTTACTGACATATAATCTTTTTCGAATGAGATGTGTCAATTAAGCAGCCCATTTCAAGAAACTCTCAACAACTCGTTTGTAAGACAGCTTCCAGTTGCTACTCATGCTCTTCCCTAGACTTCGAATACGTCAAAATATCATCGCTAAAGGTGACAACCAATCGGTCCAGGTAGGGCTTAAATACCTCATCATAGTTGAGTTCCACTAAATATTTCAATCACCCATATCCTTGACCTATGTACGCATAAACGTATAATGTCATTTTGAAATCGCTTCCGTTCAAGATACTAACCCACGTCATTTCTTTTTTCTTATATTAACAGCTTTTATAAAATTTTAATTTTTAAACCTTCATGTTTAATCGAATTTTACCAGTAAAGGTACCCGAATTTTAAATGTATATATTACGACTGTCGATTTCAATTTATAGGTTATGTGTGCGCTTCTAGACGCTGTCAAGTCTTTAGGTGGGGAGATATTTTGAAATACCTTTATTAACCCTCAGACTTGACCACATAGACTGGTTATGGATATATCCTCCTCTTATCCTTGGCCGCAATTCATATTCCCTACATATCGCTTAATCCAACTTACTTTACATATCGAAGATATCCTTACCTTGCATACGCCTCCTATTCCAATATATCTCGTATTCAGGATCTATCACATCTCAAAGCTTATCTCCTTTCATATATTACTTATAACAAACTCTTTCATTACTTGTTAAAACTTACAATATACTTTTCAGGGGTGCAAAAATCACTATCTTAGGATAGCACTCTAAACAGCATAGTTTGCAGCCGAATCAATCTATTCTCAAATAGTATTTCAAAATTATTCATATTTCATTGAATAAAATCGGCTGACATATCCTTTTCCCCCATTTTCAATTTACAATCCCTATACCTATATTCAGTTAGTGAAAATAAACTAACTATCATCATCTTGCCTAAGGGTACATGCTTCACATCTTTCCTTAACTTATAACCAATTGAAGGCGGTATGAATATATGCGTGGCACCAGGATCAATTTAAAATAATTACTTCATTATTCTCAACCAGTGTGGTATCTTCCACCACATCAAATAAAACATCAATAGTGTCCTGGTCCAAGGCATACACTCGCCCTCGTCTAACATCTTAGTTTCGTGGTATCTACCACACATCCTACACTGTTTACACTGCTATACTGCTTACACTGCTACGGAGCAGGTCGGGGTCCTCAAATCACAATACCCCTAAAAAGTATTGAAATTGAATACAATGGGGCTTTACCAATCATCTTACCCTGTGACTCAATAGCTCTAAGCTTTTACGAGACTACCTTTTTCCTGTTCTGACATCCTGTCATTCTCTATTCTCTTTTGTCTCTATTTCGGCCCTTACTACCTTTCTCAATCTCATAGGCATGCAACTCATAATCTTATTCACACAACTGTAGTCTGCGCACTGCCTCGGCATAGTTAGTGATATCTAATGGGACCAATCAGACTCTAATTGATAATCTGAGCCCTTCCATAAACTTTCAGACATTTCGACTCTCACTGTTCATAGTGTCAGAGTCATATCTACCCAGGAATATAAACTGAGTTTCATACTCGTTAATAAACATGTTCCTTTAGGTCAGAGTAAATAATTTTATCTGTAATTTTCTTTATGCAGTGTTCGGGATAATCTGTCACCGGAATACATCTAGAAATTATTTCTTATGTAAGCTCTAGATTTATATGGAAAATAATTCTAGATGTCTAACTGTCACGACCCAAACTACCCAAAAATCAGAGTAAATTTTTCGCATTTTATTATTTACTTAAATTCTTACCTGTCCTCGAATCGTGACCAACACTCCACTAATAATTGGGCTGTGCGTCAATGCCAGTCCCACCATTCAATTACTATCTAACTTATTTATTCTCCAGTCATTTATAATTGTTTACATTATTTATACATCCCCTAAAGTTACTTACAAACATGTTACTGTGCTATGCTTATGTAGATACAATATGTACAAGTGTATATATACCTTATGTTGATGGGCAGCAGCGGATATCCGGAATGCAGCACTGAGTCGTCGCGACTTCAACTGGAGATTATCTGTGGGAGAAAATGAAAGGGGTGAGCACATCAAGCTCAGTAAGGCAATCCTACGAACAAGTAGGTAACCATACTACCTACATGAACGTGGTGCCATGCATAAACCACCCTTTCTCCACACATTTTAAAACATATGATATGAAAGTTATGATGTTATGTAAATAAGTTTGCACGGAAAACTCAACATGCAATTATTTTAAATCATTTCTTTCTCTTTAAAAATTTCACAATGAAGTCAGGACTCGACCCCTCCTTCGGGTGATCCTGACTCACACAAAACCATGGAAATTGAGTTTCTCAAAAGCATCGATATCGAAAACATACGTATATATATATATAAGATACGAGACTAGGCAATACTGTATATCGGTAATAACCAGGACTGGCCAATATGTCCTCGTGAGTCCCTCTAGCTTTACGGATCCCAGTGTGTGAGGTCTCACCCTGATCGGGAACTGCCCGGGAGGTGGGTCAATCCAACCCGTCAGTCTTATTCGATCTCACGCATCCGAAGATGCCGTATCCGAAGATACCCCGTATCACAAAGATACCGTATCACAAAGATACCCCGTATCACAAAGATACCGTATCCGAAGATACCCTGTATCACAAAGATACCGTATCCGAAGATACCCCACGGTACATCGTACTCCATGCTACTTGCACGGTACATCGTACTCCATGGACGCATATCACTCTAGGTACTCCAGCCCAAATGGCCTGCTTCCCACAGAGGTTTTCATAACTCAATACTCGTTGCCATGTCTCAAAACGCACGTGCGAGTCTATTAAGTCGGTGACACATAGTCTACCCGATGCTCCAAGCACGGCTCATCGTATGTTCTCATAAAAATCAGTGTGAGCGATGCTCAGCACTCTCATCAAATCAAGTAAACTTGGCAGAGCCCGCTTTACATCTCCACAAGGTCGCCAACCTCATCCCTCACTCTCACCCTACTTAAGAGGTCTTTTGAGCCTGTTGGGCCTTTTGGCTGACTCCAAGGGCAGACAGCGCTACTTCACAAATCCGGTAAAACTAGTGCGAGCTAGGCTCAGCACTCTGTATATAAATCGTATGAAAATCTTATAAAATCTGGTGCGAGTTAAACTCCCGCACCCTGTCATGAAAATCATGTAAAATCTGGTGCGAGTTAGACTCTAGCACCGTGTCACGCAAAAGCATGTGGAATCTGGTGCGAGTTATACTCTAGCACCTATGCATGTAAAACTCTAGTGCGAGCTCTCGCTCCAGCACTAATGCATGCATCACACAAATCAAACATCGTGCGAGCTGAGCTCTAGCACGTCACATGTAAATAAAAACATGTAGGCGGCTCGGTTATTTCCAAATAGTTTTCACAGAAATCACATCAATTAAGATATGTAATGCCATGCATTTTTCTTTAAAAGTGAGCCAGCCTACTCATGCATGTGTTGAAATACCTCCAGAACGAGCAGGAACCTCTTGTCCTTGCTCCTCCCAATTTTTTCCTAAATTTTTAGAATTTACCCTTAGCAAGGGTATTTTAGTAATTTACCCATTCGGGGCACTAAAATTATTAATTGACCTCTAGACCCTTCAGATAAATTTTAAAGGACTGCATATGAATTTAAAATTGCATAAAGTTACCTCTAGCAGTCCGCAGAATTCCCTTACCTTATTTTCCTGTCGAGTCTGACCTTTTCTTTCCCAATGTTGTCTCGTCGCGCAGTCCGATATGCTCCCAATCAAATGCCCGAAACTGCGTATTAATATTCCTCAGGTCAGATATTATGCAATTTAATCGTATTTAATCTTTTCTGGGCTTAATTTAAATCGTTGGGCCCATTTACCCTTATTGGGCCCGATTGCACCTTAATGGGCCTTAATCTGCCTTAAGCCTGTTTACCACTTAATTTTCACTTTATCGAGGCCTATTGGGCTCATTGGGCCCACCAATAATTTATCGGGCCTCGTTCTAATTCTCGAATAGCTAAATCGATTATTTACGACAATTTATCTAAATTTCCATAATTTAATTCAATTTATGCGGAAATTAAATCAATATCACGCATAACGAGGTAATTATCGTAAATAGGGGTCACTTACCCGAGATTCCATGCTAGTCCGTAAATCGAGGCTGTCTCGAGCCCTCGGTGGATGCCAATCGTCGAGCTACACAATTAAATATATTTTTCGGGTAAACTTTCAGTCGATAATCAATTAAATAAAATATTTCAAATTTAAATCGGGTCAATTTGACCGCTTATCGACTTACCCGAAGCTCGATTGCATCATAGGAATTTTTCCCAATTTTTTTCTCTTTCTTTTTCCCTTTTTTTCTTCCTTTTTTCCTCTCTTTTTGGCTGAACTGGTTCAGTCCGGTTCGGACCGGTTCAGACCGCCGGTTTTCTCCAGTTCGGTCGATTCACCGCCGGTTCACTGCCTTGCCGACCGGTTCTCCGCCGGCTTCCACCGCCAGCAGCTCCGCTGGGTCGTCCGCAGCCCGAATCTGGCCTCGGCTTGGGTCAAGCTCGCCGGAACGCCGCCGGTCCGGCTGTTCTCCCTCTCGGCCGTCGGACCCGTTTCTTCCTCTTGGCCGTCGCCGGCGTTTCCCGTCGTTTCGTCGGTCGAGACCGGTGCAGAAATGATCGCCGTCGCCTGGGCTTTCGGAATCGGGCCTTGGTTCCGGCCGATTCGCCGCCGTTCGCCGCCGGTGGCCTTCTCTTTCCCGCGGCCTTCTCCTCCGTTTTTCGGCGTTCTCCGACCTCCAAACGGCGCGTCTCCGGTGGCTGAAGGTTCGCCTGGCGTCGGGCTTCCTTCACCGGCCCTTGGCCTGGCCGTTGGCCGCCGGCAGGCTCGCCGGACTCCTCTCCCGTTTTCCGCTTCGTTTCCGTCTGCTTTTCGCGATTTTCGATCTTTTTTTTTGTTTTTATCATTTTTATTATTTTTATTATTATTTATTTTAATTATTTTACTATTCATTAAAATACTCCAAAAATCTAAAATATCTTCTAAAATTATTATTTAATTCTAAATTTTATTAATTTAATTTTTATTTAATTTATTTATTATATTTTAACCTCTTTTTCGGGTATAATTTCTTCGTATTTTCGGGATATTGTCCCGGGTGACTTTTCGGTATATTTTTCGATTATTTTCAGGATTATTTTTTCGAACTAAAAATTCCGATTAATCCCGATTAATTCCCATAAACTAATATCTCGATCAATTTAACCCGAAATAAATTTATTTCACTTTTATTGACCAAGATTTCTTAAATCCATATTTTTAATTAAATTTCCTTATCGAAATTATACCGACCTCTGGTCTTTTGACCATTTTACCCTTGCACGTGTTCGGGATTAATTTAACCCGACTTCCTTTCACGAAAACTCATTCATTTCGTATTTTAATTAAATTCGGGTCTTACAACTCTCCCCCACTTAAGGAATTTGGTCCTCCAAATTAGAACCAATTCATATGAGTCCATAGACTACTCCGGGTACATTAATCGTATCGTACTTCTTTAATTCTTATGTGACCTTTTCCCGGAGTGTAATACTACCAAAAGACTTTAATTAGGGAGATCGTCTTAAACCTCAATACTTTCTCTTTCCTGTTTAATGCCCGAATCAACTTATCAATATACTTATATTTTCATTAAATTGAACTTTTGGATCTCATATTCGATCACCTATGCTGGATCTGGATAGCATTGTCGAAGCATCAAAAGTGGGACACATTGTGGGTGCCTGCTTATTCAAGTGGAAATGTCACCTACAGGTCTTATCTCCCACTTGTCCAATCTCTCAAAATATTCCATCCAGCGTAACTTAATTTACCTTCTTCCAAAAGTTCGCTATGTCATTATTCTCTTAGGACGAGTAACTTTCAATCATACTAATTCACCAAGGGTGAATTCCAATACTTATCTATCTGCTCTGAGGTGTTCTTAATCTCTCATCCTTAACTAAACATCCTCAGAGACTTATTATCCAAAGTCGTAAATGATTCTATCTGTCACCCACTTTTTCTTATCCAATTTAGGGAACAACCCCTACAGCCATACACTGCCTCATATCTTGTTATCCCGATACTCAAGTGACAACTGTCACTATTGGTTAATTCGATTAGAAATCAGCTGATCATTCCAGGAGCTTATAAAATCAATGGCACACGCTTTCATCGGATCCTCCAGAACTTGTACAGTCCTTTTTGACTGACCATCTGTCTGAGGACGAAAAGCTGTGCTAATACTCAGTCGGGTTCCCATAGCTTCCTTAAAATATCCTCAGAGGTGGGAAGTGAAGCGGGAATCCCTATATGATACCATGCTCACTAGAACGCTACTTAATGTTCCACAATCTTCCTTATACCTGAATCCTCATACACACTTTGAGTATTTGGGGATTTCATAACCAGAAGGTGGGTAGACTTAATCACTCTATCGACTATCATCTAAATAGTCTCGTAATTCACCTGGTTTCTCTGTAACCCATCACAAAATTCATGGAGACTTGCTCTCATTTCTATGTCGTGTCGATATAGGTAGAGACTGCAATAATTCTGTAGACTTTTAATACTCTACCTTATTCTGTTGACATACTAGGCATTTTTCCACAATCTCTATCATATCTCTTTCCTCATCTGACCACCAATACCCTTTTTAGATATTTCATATATTTATTTACTTCCGTATGCACTGTATATCCCGAGGAGTGAGCTTCTGACAATATCACTAACTCATTAACTGTGGCCCTAGGGAGCACTCATACTGTCTCTGAATCCTCAGTAACTCATCATCACCCACTGTGAACTCTATCACTGTACCCTTCTGAATCAGACCCAAACTATCGACATCTGGTCGATCATCACGCTAAGCCTGGCAAATCCGGGCACTCTCATTCGGTTCTAATCATCAGGCTAGCTGTCACACAATCACTGTCATCATCAGAAGGGATCACATCTATACTGAGGCTCACAACTGCATCTAGCAGCTCACGCTCCCTGACCATCATATGTGGTACCATCCCGAGGCTCTTTCTACTCAAAGCATCAGTCATCACATCAGCCTTTCCTGGGTGGTACAATTTTCACAATCACAATCTCTCAGAAGCTCTAACCCACTATGCATTCTCATATTTGTCTCTTTCTGTGAAAACAGATACTCGGGCTTTATGATCAATGCATATCCATAATTTCTCACAGTGTACATGATAGTACCATACCCTTAGTACAAATACTGTTGCCAACTTTAAATCATGAGTCAGATAGTTTATTTCGTGATCAAGGAGTTATCTGACTCCATACTTGACTATCTTCCCATTATACATCAATACACAGCTCCATCATAATTTTGAGGTATCATACTCACTGAGAACCTCTTGAGCTGTTGGGTATGGTGAAATTAATCACGGTGGTCAGTTCATACTTCACTACACCGAAATCCAGATCACATCTATCGTCTTAGTTATCATCTTATTCCAAGACCACGTTTCTTAGTTAAACGTGTCAACAAGGTATATCCTTTTAGAACTCGCAGCAACCATCTGCAAAAGCAATTTCCCAATTGTTGCTTATAAATCGCCCTAAACTTTAGCTACACCCAATATATCATCGATAATGATGATTACAAATCGATCTAATCCTTGACTTATTTACGCATAAGCGTATAAGATCCTTCTCAACCGCTTACGTCTTTAGGTACTAACCTGCGCCATTTCCTTTTCTTATCTTAACGGCTCTTATTAAATTTTACTATGTTAACCTTTATGATTTGTCGAGTTTTTTTTTTTATTCTTATCGTCTTAGTAATGGTATCCTAATGCTAAAGGTATCTATTACGATGATCGATTTTTCGTTATAGGTTATATATATGTATACTTTTAGACGCTGTCAAGTCTTCAGGCGGGGAGGTATTTTGAAATACCTTTATTAACCTTCAGACTTAACCACAACCACTGGTTATGGTTATACCCATCTTTATCCTTGGTTATAATTTATATTCCTTACTAATTGCTTAATCCCAATTACTTCATATCGTAAGGATGTTCTTACCTAGCATACGCCTCTTACTCCGATACATCTTGTATTTAGGATCTATCTTATCTTAAAGATTATCTCCTTAGTGTATCAATCATGACGAAACTCTTGTTATTATTCATTCAGTGAGTACAATCCTTTACTCCTGAAATTTTCAACTGTCGCACCCCTTCTTATTAACTTAAAATCTCTATATCCATATTCCGTTAATTAATCCTCCTCTATTGGGGTACTCATTTATCGGTATTGTGCCCAATGATGTAGGCATTCATGCCTTTTACTCACTTATATGCGAATGAAGGCGATATGAATAAATGTGTGGCACCAGGATCAATGAACATATGTACTTCATTATTCATAACAAGTGTGGTATCTTACACCACATCCATGCAACATCAATAGCGTCCTGGTCCAAGACATCCTCTCGCCTTCGTCCAACAGCCTACTTTCTTTTTTCTTTTCGGCTATGGCCTCCCTTTTCGTTGCAGCTATACCAACGAAGTTTTTCTCTCTTTACTTTTCTGTGGGACGATCTCGCCCAATTCTGTGTAATCAAAATCAATGGTCCGTCTTACCACACTTAACGGCCATTTTCATCAATACAGTTTAGGTATAGACCCTCCTTTCAAGGTATCCACCACACATCCCACACTGCTTACAGCACTTACACTGCTACACTGCTTCGTAGTAGGTCGGGGTTCTCTAATCACAAAACCCCTCAAGAGTGCCAAAATTGGATGCACTGGGGCCTTACCAATTATCTTACTCCATGACTCGTCAAATTTAATCTTTTACCAATTACCATTTTCCCATTTCGACATCTTTGTCATTTCTCGATTCTCTTTTCTGTCTCTATTTCAGCCTCACTACCTTTCCCAATCTCAGAGGCGTGCAATTCATATTTTTATTTATCCAACTGTAAATCTGCGCACTGCCTCGGTATAGGTAATATCTCGCGGGCCAATCAGACTCTAATTGAAAAGTTGAGTCATTTCATAAACTTTTAGACATCTCGACTGTCACTTGTTCATAGTGTCGAGGTAATATCTGCCCAAAAAATACAACCGAGTTTCCATACTCGTCAATAAATCAAATTCACTGGGTCAGAGTAAGGACTTTTATCCATAATTTCCTTTAAATCATATCTGGGATATCCTGTCACCGGAATACATCCAATAAGATTTCTCATCTTAGCTATGGATGTTTAACACTTAAGATGGGTCGAGCGAGTTTCCACCAATGTTCCGCTGCGCCCTCTGATCTTATTCTTAAACTGAGCAATTAGCTCCTTAAAATAATCTCCACACTTCGCTCCAACTTCACGAAGCGTGTCTCAATACTGTCCGATCTCTCTGTCGGACTCTGTGAGGCCTTCTCAACATTAGCCTCTATTTCAATCTCATCCCGATTCTCATAAGTCAACTCAGCACGACTTAGCAGACTCAGGTCTACCTCTACGACCTCTGCCTCGTGCACTATCTCATCTAACGCGACTCATATTAAGCATTCCTGCATTCTCAACCATTTCTTAGTCAAAACCCATCTCGATATACACTATTGTATCTAACCAAGCACAGTAACACGGGGATGTAATTTCCTAATTACTGACACTGACACACATCAGACCAATTGTGCTCTGATACCATAATAATTGTCACGACCCAAACTACCCAAAAATCAGAGTAAATTTTTTGCATTTTATTATTTACTTAAATTCTTACCTGTCCTCGAATCGTGACCAACACTCCACTAATAATTGGGCTGTGCGTCAATGCCAGTCCCACCATTCAATTACTATCTAACTTATTTATTCTCCAGTCATTTATAATTGTTTACATTATTTATACATCCCCTAAAGTTACTTACAAACATGTTACTGTGCTATGCTTATGTAGATACAATATGTACAAGTGTATATATACCTTATGTTGATGGGCAGCAGCGGATATCCGGAATGCAGCACTGAGTCGTCGCGACTTCAACTGGAGATTATCTGTGGGAGAAAATGAAAGGGGTGAGCACATCAAGCTCAGTAAGGCAATCCTACGAACAAGTAGGTAACCATGCTACCTACATGAACGTGGTGCCATGCATAAACCACCCTTTCTCCACACATTTTAAAACATATGATATGAAAGTTATGATGTTATGTAAATAAGTTTGCACGGAAAACTCAACATGCAATTATTTTAAATCATTTCTTTCTCTTTAAAAATTTCACAATGAAGTCAGGACTCGACCCCTCCTTCGGGTGATCCTGACTCACACAAAACCATGGAAATTGAGTTTCTCAAAAGCATCGATATCGAAAACATACGTATATATATATACAAGATACGAGACTAGGCAATACTGTATATCGATAATAACCAGGACTGGCCAATATGTCCTCGTGAGTCCCTCTAGCTTCACGGATCCCAGTGTGCGAGGTCTCACCCTGATCGGGAACTGCCCGGGAGGTGGGTCAATCAACCCGTCAGTCTTATCCGATCTCACGCATCCGAAGATGTCGTATCCGAAGATACCCCGTATCACAAAGATACCGTATCACAAAGATACCCCGTATCACAAAGATACCGTATCCGAAGATACCCTGTATCACAAAGATACCGTATCCGAAGATACCCCATGGTACATCGTACTTCATGCTACTTGCACGGTACATCGTACTCCATGGACCCATATCACTCTAGGTACTCCAGCCCAAATGGCCTGCTTCCCACAGAGGTTTTCATAACTCAATACTCGTTGCCATGTCTCAAAACGCACGTGCGAGCCTATTAAGTCGGTGACACACAGTCTACCCGATGCTCCAAGCACGGCTCATCGTATGTTCTCATAAAAATCAGTGTGAGCGATGCTTAGCACTCTCATCAAATCAAGTAAACTTGGCAGAGCCCGCTTTACATCTCCACAAGGCCGCCAACCTCATCCCTCACTCTCACCCTACTTAAGAGGTCTTTTGAGCCTGTTGGGCCTTTTGGCTGACTCCAAGGGCAGACAGCGCTACTCCACAAATCCGGTAAAACTAGTGCGAGCTAGGCTCAGCACTCTGTATATAAATCGTATGAAAATCTTATAAAATCTGGTGCGAGTTAAACTCCCGCACCCTGTCATGAAAATCATGTAAAATCTGGTGCGAGTTAGACTCTAGCACCGTGTCACGCAAAAGCATGTGGAATCTGGTGCGAGTTATACTCTAGCACCTATGCATGTAAAACTCTAGTGCGAGCTCTCGCTCCAGCACTAATGCATGCATCACACAAATCAAACATCGTGCGAGCTGAGCTCTAGCACGTCACATGTAAATAAAAACATATAGGCGGCTCGGTTATTTCCAAATAGTTTTTACAGAAATCACATCAATTAAGATATGCAATGCTATGCATTTTTCTTTAAAAGTGAGCCAGCCTACTCATGCATGTGTTGAAATACCTCCAGAACGAGCAGGAACCTCTTGTCCTTGCTCCTCCCAATTTTTTCCTAAATTTTTAGAATTTACCCTTAGCAAGGGTATTTTAGTAATTTGCCCATTCGGGGCACTAAAATTATTAATTGACCTCTAGACCCTTCAGATAAATTTTAAAGGACTGCATATGAATTTAAAATTGCGTAAAGTTACCTCTAGCAGTCCGCAGAATTCCCTTACCTTATTTTCCTGTCGAGTCTGACCTTTTCTTTCCCAATGTTGTCTCGTCGCGCAGTCCGATATGCTCCCAATAAAATGCCCGAAACTGCGTATTAATATTCCTCAGGTCAGATATTATGTAATTTAATCGTATTTAATCTTTTCTGGGCTTAATTTAAATCGTTGGGCCCATTTACCCTTATTGGGCCCGATTGCACCTTAATGGGCCTTAATCTGCCTTAAGCCCGTTTACCACTTAATTTTCACTTTATTGAGACCTATTGGGCTCATTGGGCCCACCAATAATTTATCGGGCCTCGTTCTAATTCTCGAATAGCTAAATCGATTATTTACGACAATTTATCTAAATTTTCATAATTTAATTCAATTTATGCGGAAATTAAATCAATATCACGCATAACGAGGTAATTGTCATAAATAGGGGTCACTTACCCGAGATTCCATGCTAGTCCGTAAATCGAGGCTGTCTCGAGCCCTCGGTGGATGCCAATCGTCGAGCTACACAATTAAATATATTTTTCGGGTAAACTTTCAGTCGATAATTAATTAAATAAAATATTCCAAATTTAAATCGGGTCAATTTGACAGCTTATCGACTTACCCGAAGCTCGATTGCATCATAGGAATTTTCCCCAATTTTTTTCTCTTTCTTTTTCCCTTTTTTTCTTCCTTTTTTCCTCTCTTTTTGGCTGAACCGATTCAATCCGGTTCGGACCGGTTCAGACCGCTGGTTTTCTCCGGTTCGGCCGGTTCACCGCCGGTTCACTGCCTTGCCGGCCGGTTCTCCGTCGGCTTCCACCGCCAGCAGCTCCGCTGGGTCGTTCGCAGCCCGAATCTGGCCTCGGCATGGGTCAAGCTCGCCGGAACGCCGCCGGTCCGGCTGTTCTCCCTCTCGGCCGTTGGACCCGTTTCTTCCTCTTGGCCGTCGCCGGCGTTTCCCGCCGTTTCGTCGGCCGAGACCGGTGCAGAAATGATCGCTGTCGCCTGGGCTTTCGGAATCGGGCCTTGGTTCCGGCCGATTCGCCGCCGTTCGCCGCCGGTGGCCTTCTCTTTCCCACGGCCTTCTCCTCCGTTTTTCGGCGTTCTCCGGCCTCCAAATGGTGCGTCTCCGGTGGCTGAAGGTTCGCCTGGTGTCGGGCTTCCTTCGCCGGCCCTTGGCCTGGCCGTTGGCCGCCGGCAGGCTCGCCGGACTCCTCTCCCGTTTTCCGCTTCGTTTTCGTCTGCTTTTCGCGATTTTCGATCTTTTTTTTTTGTTTTTATCATTTTTATTATTTTTATTATTATTTATTTTAATTATTTTACTATTCATTAAAATACTCCAAAAATCCAAAATATCTTCTAAAATTATTATTTAATTCTAAATTTTATTAATTTAATTTTTATTTAATTTATTTATTATATTTTAACCTCTTTTTCGGGTATAATTTCTCCGTATTTTCGGGATATTATCCCGGGTGACTTTTCGGTATATTTTTCGATTATTTTCAGGATTATTTTTTCGAACTAAAAATTTCGATTAATCCCGATTAATTCTCATAAACTAATATCTTGATCAATTTAACCCGAAATAAATTTATTTCACTTTTATTGACCAAGATTTCTTAAATCCATATTTTTAATCAAATTTCCTTATCGAAATTATACCGACCTCTGGTCTTTTGACCATTTTACCCTTGCACGTGTTCGGGATTAATTTAACCCGACTTCCTTTCACGAAAACTCATTCATTTCGTATTTTAATTAAATTCGGGTCTTACACTAACTCTTAAGATGGGTTGAGCGAACTTCCGCCAATGCTCCGACTCTCCCTCAAATCTCATGCATACCCTGAGTAATTAGCTCGCGTAATATTCTCCACACTCCGCTCCAACCTCGCGAAACGTGTCTCAATACTGTTCGATCTCTCTGTCGGACTTTATCCAATCTCTCTGTCGAACTCTGTGGGGCATGTTCAACATTAGCCTCCACTTCAACCTCATCTTGAGTCTCATGTGGCGACTCAGTACGACTCTCAGGCCTACCTCTACGGCCTCGAGCTCGTGTACTCGCTTCTCTACCATAGCGGCTATAAGTTAATGAGTCTATTCTTGCATTCAAAACCAAATTCTTAGCTGCAATTCTATCTCGATATACATAATTGTATCTAAACGATACACAGTACATGGGGATGTAAACTTCCTTAACCACTAACACCGACTCATATCAAGCCAACTTAGCTCGGATACCATTAACTGTCACGACCCGAATTTGTGAAACCCGATATTTTTCCATATTATGTGCTTATGAGAAGTAAATTATAGCTCAATGTAACATTTTACAGGCCCGTAGACAATTAAAACACTCGGTTGTAGCATGGGACCCAATGACACGTAAATCGAGGTAAGGTCCTAGACCCGAGAATTTCTTAAAAATGTCATGTTCATGCATGGAATGATGTGTAGAAGGGAAAACTAAGTGACTAGAAATGCAAAAGTTAGTTAAACTCGGTTTTAAATTAAATCGAGAAAACAGACCTAATAAGGGAAATAAATCCGAATAAAATTTTAGAAATTCTTGAAAATTATTCTGAGGCCATAGAAAATTATTATAAGATGAAATTGACATGGGAAATAAAAATCATGAAGAAATATGGAGATTTAGAGGTTCAAATAAATTTTTAAAGCTAATCGAAAGCTTATTTTCATTTTGCTCAGTATTGGCAAAATTGCGCAAAATGAGCTCGTTCGTGAAATGTTTCTTAAACAAGTAACCCCAAATTTTTTATGGGACATACTATAGACATATTATAACAATTGAGAAGTGGAATTTTGAAGAAATCTGATCAGGATTAATTTTGGTAAATTTTATAAAACAAAACAGTCATTTCCCCTGCACTTAGTAAACTGTCAGCCAATGAAAGCAATCCCATTTGATGACCTTGTATATTTTCTTTGCCTCTGATATTTTCCAGATTCAAAGTCAACTGGATAAGCTTCATAAAAAGGTAAGAACCATCCTGAACTGTTGCAAAACTCGAGAGTTATCCCTCACCCATTCTGTCGCAGATGTTACCCCTGTTCCTGACTGGCGTGAATTTTTCGGCCACCTTCCGGCCATTTTCAGCCAATGGTCCCTCCATATTAAATCTTCCTCTTCCTCCCCTCTACCACATATAAAAAATTCAGACCTAACTGAAGTCATTTACCCCTTGAAACGTTAGAGAGAAGAACATGACAGAAAACTGCCCAGTTCCGAGGTAAGCAAAAATTCAATTTTTGGATGAATTTGATGAGGTTCTTGGATGATTCTGAATACTTCTAAGCTCTATACATGTTTTATTACAGCTGAGTGACAATTTGGAGACCTAAAATCGAAGTCAAACATGGTTAAAGGAGTGAAGAAGTTGAGGTATGGTGATGATGATGTGATAAGTTGTTAATTTGTGAATTTTGATGAATTCTTGTTGAAAGAAAGTTGATGAATTGAATTATATAATTGAATTCAATTGCTGCCAGCATGATTTAGCTACTGGAATGATGAAGATTGATGTAATTAAAATGAATTTACAGTTAAAATTATACTGTAAAGGTTCGGTTTAGTGTTTAACTAGGTGAATTATCGAAATAATGCAAGAATCGATACTTTAAGGTCTTGTATAAAGTGGAATGAGTTGCTGGAATGTAAGACACCATATAGAGGTATTGAAAATAATTTAAAGGTGTCAAATATGTTAAGTAAGCTTAAATCGAGGTTTAAACCGATAAAACCGAGCAAACCGAGCAAGATAGTTAGAAAGTCAACTTTTGGTCAACATTTTAGATGTAATCACATATTGAATATATTAACATGAATTTGAGCTATATGTGACGAGATAACTTGGTATGTGACAGCTCGGGTTATCGACACGTATTTCGAGGCGAGCTCAAAAAATGAGGAACGTGCACTACCTCCGACGTTAAGAGGCGTTAAGAGGTAAGGGATATAATTTAGGGTAGCATTAGTGCTTCACAATCCTTACCAATGTCTTTATATATGTTAGTGGAATGAGATTTTATGAAATACGTTGCAATGCCTTAGAAACCGAAACTAAACCGTTCCCCGAGTTTTTCGACATGTTTTCCACTTGCATGGGATACATTTTACTTTACATGTTTATGAAAAGCTGATTTTTCAATATGAAGAAGAAAACATGATTTGATTTCATGCAATGACGGGGAAGAGCCCCGAGAATGATTTATGAAAGCAATATTTTCATGACACGGGTTAAAGTCCCGAAATAGCTTTTAAACTATGTTTTTATGATTACATGGGTTAAAATCCCAAGAAATGATTTGAAACTATGGTTTTCCACAAGAAATGATTTGATAAAACGGGTAAGAGACCCAAAATGATTTGATAAAATGGGTGAGAGGCCCAAAATGATTTTGTGGGGTAAAAAGGCATGATTTGACGATAGTCAGAGGATCTGGGTCGATCTCGCATACATAGGGTAGCGTATGGAGACGATCGAGGATCTACCTAGCCGATGGCCAGGGAACGGGCAGGCTCTGACTTGATATGAGAAATGTGCGTATAGACCACACTTGGTGATGCACGTGAGTTCGTGCGTATAGTTCCCATTTAGTGGTGCACGAGAGATAGGGCAGCGTATGACCCTGATCCAGTCCTACGGCTCCCTGTACTATGGCCATGAGTACCCATGATTTTGTCCTACGGGACTAGATGTATGATGTCCTTCGGGACTAGTATATGAAATGATTGCCTGACCCTACACGATAATGATATGATGTTTTATGTTTTCACTCATCCATGCTACTTGTTTTGTTGCTATCGATTTTAGCACTATGTTATATAATGATATTTAATGGTAGCTATGTTTATGTTTTGAAGAAATGAGTTGTGAAAACATGATTTCACTTTTTAAAGTGATGATGGGATATGATATATTTGATTTGAGATTTTGAGATGCTCTTATGTTTGTTTACACTAATGATATATTATAGCATGATACGTTTTACGAAAAGGATGCATGATGTGTAAACTAATGATTTTAAAGCATAATGTTGCTGCTTTTCTAAATGTAAGCATCTCTACTTTCGTACATGTTTATGCTGAGTTGTGAAATTACGTATTTTACTGGTTTTAAGTACTAAGATTACTTTAAATGTATCTCTTATTGAGCCTGAAAAGCTCACCCCCCTTCCTTTCCATCTTCCAGATTTCCTATAGTGAGTCTACTGCACCTACGAGACTGTGGTCATTGACAAGGTAGTCCGACCTTTCACGGATACTTTCGTAACCTTGAGGTACAGCTTTACTCATATTCCAGACATGATGAAATGCATGGACACTATTTTTGGGATGTAATAGATGTAAATGATTCTATACAGAGTCTTAGTTATGCAGTATAAATGAATGAATATATTTAGTTGTTATATGATTCTAAGATATGAATGAAAAGTATTGAGGATGTGGGTTGAATAATATAAACTGCATTTCAAACTCTGCAGGTTAGGCTAAGTCATAACGCAGCCGTTATGCTGCCGAAATTTTTAAAATAAAAGAGGTTTTAAATCTAGACATGGACAGGAAAACAACATAGTTAATGGATAAAAGTTTAAATTAGCCTCATTTTTTTCCACGCTTCCGGGGCGTGACAGAATTACCTAAAAATCAGAGTAAATTTTTGCTTTTTCATTTATTTTTTAATTCTTAACTTTCTCTTATCGTGACCATCCTATAAACAGTTGGGCTATGATTCGGTGTTAGTCACCTCTCACCAATTTACCATTCCATTTCCATAATCACATTCACAAATCAGAGTTTACTATCTTTTGACTTTAACTGAATACATACACAATGATATTTATAACTCTACATCCCCGACATCATATTCGTTTACAGTATTGTGCATTACATATTTAAATACAAAACTATACAAATGTGTATAACTGCCTCTCGATGTGACGCAGCGGATACCAAGAATGCAAGTCCTTAACCGCTCACTAACTATTGCGAGTGCTCTAAAAAGATGGGGAAATAAGGGGGTGAGCAAACCACACTCTCAGTAAGGCAATTATGCAAGTAAGTAGATAGCTCCACTATCTACATGCTCATAATGCCATGCCCTTAAAATCCATTTCTTTTCATTAAAATCTCAAGCACAAAATCATGTATGTCATCAATGACTCAATTTATAAAACTGGTCATGCATATATAAATCATACTACTTATGCATCAATGGCATTTTATGTGACATCAGTAAATCATATTTAGCATGAATTAAATCAAAATCATGCATTATTTCATACGATATAAAACAAATCATAAGATACAATCATTTCATGAATTTATCATTAAAGCATGGAAAACTCATCATACTACTGCATTTAAATCGCTTCATTAAAGCTGCAGTTTAAAATAACCCTAAGGGGTTAAGCATCTCATAAAAATTCATTAAAACAATTCGTTGTAAAATTTTGTTAAAAATCGCATCTCAGTATAAATCACAAAATCGGGGGCCTGACCCCTCCCTTGGGCCTACCCTGGTCTATCGAGACCACAAGTTATATCATGTAAGACAAGTAGGTGACTATCAGTAACAACAAAGACTATGGCCATAACCTAGTGATCCCTGGCAACACGGTACCTAGTGTGCAGGGTATCACACCTAAAACGGGAGGTGGGTCGGTCCTACTCGTCAGAACAACATAACATCAGGATTGCGAGGGCAAGGCTTGCTGCCTCGTGGTTAATGCCACTCCACTCCAACAATACCCACAGTACAGCGTACTCCGCGTGACATACACGGTACAACGTACTCCGTGAACCCAAGCTCAGTCAGGGGTGCCTGCTATAGGTCTTATCCACCCATACCATCTCTGTCTCAATATGCACGTGTGAGCATATCATCTCACTATGACACACAGTCTACAGGAGGCTCCAACACGGCTATATGCATGTCATATAAATCCCTGTACGAGCGAAGCTCTAGCATGGCTCCATGCATATTCATAATATCTAAAAATCTCGTGTGAGCGAAGCTCAGTACGATGTCATAAAAATAAGTAAAATCTGCGTACGAGTAGCACTCCAGTACGACTTAAGAATGAATGAGTTATAAATCCATATAAAATCACGTGCGAGCGAGCTCCAACATGGTGTTATGCATCAATAAATGAAATCTCATGCGAGTTACACTCCAGCACGGCTTTATGCATAAATAAATCAAATCTCATGCGAGTTACACTCTAGCATGGCTTTATGCATAAATAAATCAAATCTCGTGCGAGTTACACTCCAGCACGGCTTTTATGCAATTATCATATCAAAACTGGATGCGAGCTAAGCTCCAGCATCTCTCATGCATGTCAATCATAAAAACTAGTGCGAGCAATTGCTCCAGTACCTTTTTATGCATATTCAGTCAAAGCAGTCAAAACAGGGTGCGAGCTAGGCTCCAACACCTCTCATGCATTTCTCAACAATAAAAATCAGTGCGAGCAACTGCTCTAGCACATTTCATGCATATGATGTCACACAAGTTTGTACGAGCAACCGCTCAAGCACATTTATGCACACTCACAAATACAGATATAGTGCAAGCTATGCACCAGCACTATCTGTTTCCATATAAACTTGATAGTTGGCCTATTTTCTAAAGAAATTTCATTTAAATATAAATAACACTTACGTAGTGTTATCTTGTGAAATTTATGCAATTATTGGCCAATCTATTGATTTACTTTGTTTAAAAACCAAGAAAATTCCTTAAATATGAAAATTCCTTAAATCATGCATTTCGTGCATGTCATGTTTTTACCATCCTTAGGTGAACTTCCCTCGATACGGGTAAAATAGTCTTTTCCTATTTCGAGTCCTTAAAATCTTTAAACCATTTTAGGACTTTTATACATATTCAATGTATACATACATATTCAATGTATACAAAAAACTATTAAAATATTCGTAGCTACCTCTAGCTACTCACACAATTCCCTTACCTCATTTTTCTGTACAATCTGACCTTTCCACTGATGTCTCGTTATGCAGTCCGATTTACTCTCAATCAAATTTCTGGAACTGCGTATAAATATACATCAAGTCAAATACAATACAATTAATTGTATTTCATATTTTCTGGGCTTAATTTAAATCATTGAGCCCGTTTACCCATATTGGGCCCGATTGCACCATAATGGGCCTTAATTGGCCTTAAGCCCGTTTTTCACTTACTATTTACATTATCAAGGCTTGTTGGGCTCATTGGGCCCATCAGTATTTATTAAGCCTCATTCTAAATTTTTCGGATAGCTTATGAATTATTTACGACAATTTATCCCAATTTCCAGAATATAATTCATTTAATGTGAAATTTAAATCTGAAATTTATGCGGTAAATTTTTAACACGCATAACGATGTAAATTATCGTAAATAAAGGTTACTTACCCGAGATACCATGATAATTCGCAAATCCAGGCTGACTCGAGTCCTCGTTTAACGTCAATTGTCGAGCTACACAATTAAATATTTTTTTGGGTAAATTTTCAGTCGATTATTTATCAAATTAAATATTTCAAAATTTAAATCGATCAATTTTGACTGCTTACCAACTTACCCGTAGCTCGATTGCATCACTGAAATTTTTTTCAATTTTTCCTCTTTTCTTTCCCTTTTTTTGCTTTTCTTTTTTGGCTGAACCGGTCCGGTCCGGTTCAACCCAGTTCAAATCGGTTCGATCTAGTCGGTTCAGTCCAGTTTCGCCAGTTCAGGGCTTCGCCGGTCAGTTCTCCGCCGGTGGCCATCGGGGATGCAAAAGTCGGGCTCGGCTTCGTTTTCTTTCAATTCGCATTTTGCGAATTTTCACTTTTCTTTTTTTATTTATTATTTATTTTTATTATTATTTTAATCAATATTACATTATTATTTTGCCAAAATATCTAAAAAATTATATTTAATTCATTTAACCAATAAATAAATTTATCGGTATTACTTCGTCTTCCCGATAAAATTTTTGATTATTTTCTGGATTATTTCCCGAAGTGAAAATTTCAATTAATTCCAATAAATTCATACCTTGATCAATTTAACCCGAAATTTAATTATTTCTTCGTTATTGATCAAGATTTCTCAATCTCATATTTTAATAAAATTTTCTTGTAGAAATTATACCGATTTTTGATCTTTTGACCATTTTACCCTTGCACGTGTTCGAGAATTCTATTTCAATCCTTTTGCAATTTTCATTTCATGTTTTGAATAAAATTAGGTCTTACACATAATGCCTTAAAATAAAAAATAAAAAACATAATCCAAATAGTTAGGTACAAAGTTTCAAATACGAAAAACCGATACTTATAGTTATGCACAAGGCCTCAAATATGAAAAACTGATATAGATATGTCACAACCCAAATTACCTAAAAACAGAGTAAATTTTTTTTCTTTTTCATTTATCATTTAATTCTTACCTTTCTCTCATCATGACCATCCTACAAACAGTTGAGCTATGATTCGGTGTTAGTCACCTCTCACCTATTTACCATTCCATTTTCATATTCACATTCATATATCAGAGTTTACTATCCTTTTGACTTTAACTTAATACATACACAATGGTATTTACATAACTTTACATCCCTGACATTATATACGTTTACAGTACTGTGCATTACATATTTAGATTCAAAACTCTACAAATGTGTATATCTGTCTCTCGATGGGAAGCAGCGAATACCAAGTATGCAAGTCCTCAGCCGCTCACTATCTATTGCGAGTGCTCTGAAAAGATGGGAAAATAAAGGGGGTGAGCAAATCACACGCTCAGTAAGGCAATTATGCAAATAAGTAAATAGCTCCACTATCTACATGCTCATAATGCCATGCCCTTAAAATCCATTTCTTTTCATTAAAATCTCAAGCACAAACTCATGTATTTCATCATGACTTAGTTTATAAAACTATTCGTGCATATTGAAATCATGAATCAATAACATTTTATGTGACATCATTAAATCATAATGAGCATGAAGCAAATCCAGATCATGCATTCTTTCATGTCATGTAAGACAAATCATAAATTTGAAATGAAAGCATGGAAAACACCATCATGCTATTACATTCAAATCATTTCATTAAAACTACAGCATAAACTAACCCTTCCGGGTTAATCATCTCATAAAACGAACTCATTAAAAATTCATTATAAAACTTGGGTTATAAAACCACCATTCTTTCAGGGTCACAAATCATAAAATCATGAAATCGGGGGCTTGACCCCTCCCTCGGGTCTACCCTGGTCTATCGACCAATAGTTATATCATGTGAGACAATCAAGTGATTATATCAGTAACATCGAGGACTATGGCCATATCCTAGGGATCCCTGGCAACACGGTACCTAGTGCGCGGCGTATCACACCTGAAACTGGAGGTGGGTCATCCTACCCGCCAGAACAGCATAACACCAGGATTACGAGGGCAAAGCTTACTGCCTCGTGGCTAATGCCACTCCACTCCAACAATCCCCACGGTACAGCGTACTCCGCGTGATATACACGGTACAACGTACTCCGTCAACCCAAGCTCAATCAGGGGTGCCTGTAATAGGTCTTATCCACCCATATCATCTCTGTCTCAATATGCACGTGTGAGCATATCATCTCACTGAGACACACAGTCTATAGGAGGCTCTAACACGGCTATATGCATGTAATATAAATCCCTGTGCGAGCAAAGCTCAAGCACGACTCCATGCATATTCATGATATCAGAAACCCTCGTGCGAGCAAAGCTCTAGCACGATTTCATAAAAATTAGTAAAATCTGCATACAAGCAGTGCTCCAGTACGACTTAAACTGATTATAATTTCAAGTAAAATTCACGTACGAGCAATGCTCTAGTACGGATATGTATAAAAACTCAATGAAAACCTTGTGCGAGAACAACTCCAATATGACATTCAAATGAATTATGAAAACCATATAAAACTTTGTGCGAGCAATGCTCCAACACAAATGAATGCACAAGTAAATCAAATCTCATGCGAGTTACACTCCAACATGACTTTATGCATAATTAAATCAAATCTCATGCGAGTTACACTCCAGCACGGCTTTATGCAATATCAAATCAAAACAGGATGCGAGCTAAGCTCCAGCATCTCTCATGCATGTCAAATCATAAAAACTAGTGCGAGCAATCGCTCCAGCACCTTTTTATGCATATTCAGTCAAAACCGTCAAATAGACAAAACAGGGTGCGAGCTAGGCTCCAACACCTCTCATGCATTTCTCAATAATAAAAATCAGTGCGAGCAACCGCTCTAGCATATTTCATGCATATGATGTCTCACAAGTCAGTGCGAGCAATCGCTCAAGCACATTTATGCACATTCACAAACCCAGATATAGTGCGAACTACGTGTCGGCACTATCTGTTTCCATATAAACTTGATAGTTGGCCGTTTTCCAAGGAAATTTCCATTTAAATATAAATAACACTTACGTAGTGTTATCATGTGAAATTCATGGAATTACTGGCCAATCTATCGCTTTGCTTTGATTAAAACCAATAAAATTCCTTAATCATAAAATTCCTTAAATCATGCATTTCATGCATGTCATGCTTTCACCATCCTTAGGTGAACTTCCCTCAATAGGGGTAAAATAGACTTTTCCTATTTCAAGTCCTTTAAATCTTTAAACCATTTTTAGGACCTTTATACATAATCAGGGTATACATACATATTCAGTGTACAGAAAAGCTATTAAAATACGCGTAGCTACCTCTAACTACTCACATAATTCCCTTATCTTATTTTTCTATACAGTGTGACCTTTTCCACTGATGACTCGTCACGCTGTTCGATTTGCTCCGAATTCAATCTCCGAAACTGCGGATACATATTTATCAGGTCAAAAACAATACAATTTTATGTATTTCATAATTTTTTGGGCTTAATTTAAATCATTGGGCCCGTTTACCCATATTAGGCCCGATTGTACCATAATGGGCCTTAATCGGCCTTAAGCCCGTTTACCACACTTTATCGAGGCCTATTAGGCTCGTTGGGCCCATCAATATTTATTGGACCTCGTTCTAATTTCTCGATATCTCAATGAATTATTTACGACAATTTATCTCTAATTTTAGAATTTAATTAATTTAATACGAAAATTAAATTCGTAATTCATCAACACGCATAACGATGCAATATTGTCGTAAATAAGGGTTACTTACCCGAGATTCCATGATAGTACGTAAATCAAGGCTGTCTCGAGCTCTCGGTTGATGCCAATCGTCGAGCTACACAATTAAATATTTTTTCGGGTAAATTTTCAGTCGGATATTAATCAAATTAAATATTCTGAAATTTAAATCGGTCAATTCGACTGCTTATCGACTTACCCGTAGCTCGATTGCATCACTGGAATTTTCTCCAATTTTTCCTCTTTTTCTTTTCCCCTTTTTCTTTTTTTTTTCATTTCCTTTTTGGCTGAACCGGTTCGGTCCGGTTCAACCCGGTTCAGACTACCGGTTCGGTTCAGCGGTTCAGTCTGATTCGACCGGTTCAGGCAACATTTGGTCGTTTCGACGTCGTCCGGCCAGTTCGCGGTGCGATTCTGGCACCAATCGGTGCGCCACGACCTGGGCGTCCAAAATTGGGCCTCGGGTTGGACCAAATTGGCGCCGATGGCCACCGATCGAAGTTTCTTCCCCCGCAGCTTCTCCTTCATTTTCGACGTTCTCCGCCGTTCTCGACGCGCGTGCTGGCTGCCGGTGGTTCCCACGAGTATCGTCGACCTTCGACAGCCCTCGCCTGGGGTCCCTGGCCACCGGTGGTGGCTCGCCAGTGAGTCTCTTCTTCCTCGGTCAGCCTTCGCTTCTCTATTTCGTTTCTGTACCCTTTTTTTTCCAATTCGCATTTTTCGTGAATTCTGTTCTTTTTTTTTCATTTACTTTTTTTTATAAATTATTTTTTTATTCAATTAAAATATTATTATTTGGCAAAAATATCTAACAAAAATACTATTTTATTCATTTAATCAATTAAATATTATTAAATATCAAAATATCCCAAAAATATTCCTATTAAATTCATTTAATCCGTAAATGAATTTCTCAGTCCGATTTTACCTTTTCGGTATATTTTTCGATTATTTTCAAGATTATTTTTCGAGGTAAAAATTTCGATTAATTCCTATAAATTCATATCTTGATCAATTTAACCCGAAATTTAATTATTTTTTCGTTATTGATCAAGATTTCTCAAGCCATTATTTTTAATTAAATTTTCTTGTCCCGATTAATACCGAATTTTAGTCTTTTGACTGTTTTGCCTTTGCACGTGTTCGGGAATACCATTTCAATCTTTTTGCATTTTTAAATGCACTCGAAAATTTTTATTAATTCCATTTGCTCTTACGATAAAATCGGGTCTTACAATCTCCCCTACTTAAGAAATTTGGTCCTCCAAATTAGAACCAAGTCATATGGGTCCATACACAACTCCGAGTACGTCTATCATATCATATACTGTAATCCTCAAGTGACTTTCTCCGGAGTGTAATACTACCATCATACTCAACTAGGGAGATCATCTTAAACCTTAACACTTTCTCCTTCCGTCTAATACCTGAATCAATTTTCTAATCGTACGTTATACTTTCATTGAGCTAAGCTGTTGAAGCTCATATCTGATCACATATGCTGGGTTCGGATAGTATTTTCCAAGTATCAACAGATAGGACACATTGTGGATGCCTGCTTATTCAAGTGGTAATGCCAACCTACAGGTCTTATCTCCCACTTGTCCAATCTCTCAAAGGATTCCATCTAACGAAACTCAATATTGATTCACCCTTGGTGAATTCCTATGATTTTCTGTCTCTTGTCAGCATAGCTTTTCTGTCTTCTCTGTGGTGTTCTTAATCTCTCACAAAGTAACTGAACATCCTCAGAGGTTTGTCTTACCAATTCGAGAACAATTCACTATCTGTTACCCACTTCTTCTTATCTACGTCATGGAACAACTCCCTACGGCCACACTATGCCTCATATAAAGTCATCTCGATACTCAAGTGACAATTATCATTATTGGCGAATTCGATTAGTAACAAATGATCATCCCAGGAGCTTATAAAATCAATGGCACACGCTTTTATCACATCCTCCAGAACCTGTACAGTCCTCTCTGACTGACCATCTGTCTGAGGATGGAAGCTGTGCTAACACTCAATCAGGGTCCCATAGCTTCCAAAAACAATATTCCTAGAAGTGGGAAGTGAAGCGGGAATCCCTATCTGATATCATGCTCACTGGAACGCTACATAATGATCCATAATTTTTCATACACATATATCCACCTACACACTTAGAGTATCAAGGGATTTCATAACCAGAAGGTGGGTAAACTAAATCAATCTATTGACTATCACCCAGATAGCCTCGTGATTCCTTCAGGTCCTTTATATAACCCATCACGATATTCATGGTAACTTGTTCTCTTTTTCATGTCAATATAGGTAGAGGCTGCAATAACTCTGCAGACTTATTTTGCTCTACCTTAATCTGCTGACATACGAGACACTTTGCTACAACTCTATAATGTCTCTTTTCATATCTAACCACCAATACCTTTTTCAGAGATTTCGATATATTTATTACTTTTCGGATGCACTGTATATCCCGAAGAGTGAGTTTTTGATAACAACACTATCTCATACCCGTGGTCCTGAGGAGCACTTATACTTTCTCTGAACCTCTATAAGTTATCATCACTCACTGTGAACTCTTTAACTATACCCTTCTGAATCCGACCAAAACTATCGACACCAAGCCGATTATAACGCTAAGCCTGGCAAATTCGGTCACTCAAATCCGGTTCTAACCTCAGGCTAGCTGTCACAAAATCACTATCATCATCAGAAGGGATCTCATCACTACTGAGGTTCACACTGCTCTAGCAGCTCATGCTCCCTGACCATTATATGTGATACCATCCTGAGGCTTTTTCTGCTTAAGGCATCAGCCATTACATTAGCCTTTCCTGGGTGGTACAATGTTCACAATCATAATTCTTAGAAGCTCTAACCCTCGTGGCTATCTCATATTCTACTCTTTCTGTGAAAATGGATACTCGGGGCTTTTACGATTAGTGCATACCTGAAATGTCTCACCGTATAAGTGGTGGCGCCATACTTTTAGTGTAAACACTACGGCTGCCAACTCTAAATCATGGGTCAGATAGTTTCTCTCATGGTCCTTGAACTAACTGGATCCATAAACGACTATCTTCCCATTTTACATCAATACACAGCCCAATCTTATTTTGAGGTATCCATAGATACTGAAACCTCTTGAGTTGTTGGTTATGGTGAGATTACTTACGGTGGTCAGTTTATTACTTCAATATACCAAAATTCACCGAAGCTACTTTCATACTTATCATCCTACTCGTATGGAATCTTTTTCCAAACGAGACATCTCAACTGAGCAGCCAATTTCGAGAAACTCTCAACACCTCGTCTGTAAGACAGTTTCCAATTGCTACTCATCCTCTTCCCTGGACTTCAAATACATTGAAATGTCATCGCTAAAGATGATAACCAATCGGTCCAGGTAAGGTTTAAATACCTCATCATAGTTGAGTTCCATTGAATATTTCAATTTCCCATATCCTTGACCTATGTACGCATAAACGTACAATCTCATTTCGAAATCTTTTTCGTATTAAGATACTAACTCACGTCATTTCATTTTTCTTATATTAACGGCTTTTATAAAATTTTAAATTTTAAACCTTCATGATTAATCGAATTCTATATTTCTTTATCGTACCAGTAAAGGTACCCAAATTTTAAATATATATATATTACGACTGTCGATTTCAATTTATAGATTATGTGTGCGCTTCTAAACGCTGTCAAATCTTCAGGCAGGGAAGTATTTTGAAATACCTTTATTATCCATCAGACTTGACCACATGAACTGGGTGTAGATATATCCACCTCTTATCCTTGGTCGCAATTAATAGTCACTACATATCGAAGATATCCTTACCTTGCATACGCCTCTTATTTCAATATATCTCGTATTTAGGATCTATTACATCTCCAAGCTTATCTCCTTTCATATATCACTTATAACAAACTCTTTCATTATTTGTCAAAACTTACAGTATACTTTTTAGTGATGTTTTCACCCCTATTTTCAACTTATAATCTCTATACCCATATTCAGTTAGTGATAATCATCTAACCATCATCATCTTGCTTAAGGGTACAAGCTTTACATCTTTCACTAGCTTATAAGCAACTGAAGGCGGTATGAATAAATGCGTGGCACCAGGATCAATTAAAATAATTACTTCATTATTCACAACCAGTGTGGTATTTTCCACCACATCCGATGAAACATCAATAGTGTCCTGGTCCAAGGCATACACTCGCCCTCGTCCAACATCTTATTTCCATGGTAACTACCAAACATCTTACACTGTTCACACTAGCTACACTGTTACACTGTTCAACTATTCTCACTGCTACACTGTACACACTGCTACTCTGTTATACTGCTTATAATGCTCCGTAGCAGGTCAGGGTCCTCAAATCACATTCCCCTCAAAAATATTGTATTTAGATACATTGGGGCCTTTCAATCATCTTACCCCATGACTCATCAGCTCTATTCTTTTACCAAACTACATTTTTCCTGTTTTGACATCTCTGTCATTCTTTATTCTCTTTTGTCTCTATTTCGGCCCTTACTACCTTTCCAAATCTCAGAGGCGTGCAACTTATGGTCTTATTCACACAATTATAGTCTGTGCACTGCCTCGACATAGGTACTGATATCTAATGGCCAATCGGACTCTAATTGACAATATGAGCCCTTCCATGAACTTTCAAACATCCCGACTCTCACTGTTCATAGTGTCGGAGTCATATCTGCCCAAGAATATAAACTGAGTTTCATACTCGTTAATCAATCAGTTCCTCTAGGTCAGAGTAAAGAATTTAATCTGTAATTTTCTTTAAACAATGTTTGGGATATTTTGTCACCGAAATACATTTAGAATTATTTCCTATATCCATTTTGGACGTCTAACTCTTAAAATGGATCGAGCGGACTTCCACCAATGCTCCGACTCGCCCTCAAATACCTCATACATACTCTGAGCAATTAGCTCGCAAAATATTCTCCACACTCCGCTCCAACCTCGCGAAGCGTATCTCAATACTGTCTGATCTCTCTGTCGGACTCTATGAGGCATGCTCAATACCAACCTCCACTTTAATCTCATCTCGAGTCTCATGTGGCGACTCAGTACGACTCTTGGACCTATCTCTATGGCCTCGAGCTCATGTACTCGCCTCTCTACCATAGCGGCTATCAGTTAATGAGTTTATTCTTGCCTTTGAAACCAAATTCTTAGCTGCACTTCCATCTCGATATACACAATTGTATCTAAATAATGCACAATACATGGGGATGTAACTTCCTTAACTACTAACACTGACTCATATCATGCCAACTTAAGCTCTGATACCATTACCTGTCACGACCTAAATTACCTAAAATCAGAGTAATTTTTTTCCTTTTTCATTTATCATTTAATTCTTACATTTCTCTCATCGTGACCGTCCTACAAACAGTTGAGCTATGATTCGGTGTTAGTCACCTCTCACCTATTTACCATTTCATTTTCATATTCACATTCATATATCAGAGTTTACTATCCTTTTGACTTTAACTTAATACATACATAATGATATTTACATAACTTTACATCCTCGACATCATATACGTTTTTAGTACTGTACATTACATATTTAGATACAAAACTCTACAAATGTATATACCTATCTCTCGATGGGAAGCAGCGAATTCCAAGTATGCAAGTCCTCAGCCGCTCACTATCTATTGCGAGTGCTCTGAAAAGATGGGAAAATAAGGGGGTGAGCAAACCACACGCTCAGTAAGGCAATTATGCAAGTAAGTAGATAGCTCCACTATCTACATGCTCATAATGCCATGCCCTTAAAATCCATTTCTTTTCATTAAAATCTCAAGCACAAACTCATGTATTTCATCATGACTTAGTTTATAAAACTATTCGTGCATATTGAAATCATGTATAAATAACATTTTATGTGACATCATTAAATCATAATGAGCATGAAGCAAAGCCAGATCATGCATTCTTTCATGTCATGTAAGACAAATCATAAATTTGAAATGAAAGCATGGAAAACACCATCATGCTATTACATTCAAATCATTTCATTAAAACTGTAGTATAAACTAACCCTTCCGGGTCAATCATCTCATAAAACAAACTCATTAAAAATTCATTATAAAACTTCGGTTATAAAACCACCCTTCTTTCAGGGTCACAAATCATAAAATCATGAAATCGGGGGCCTGACCCCTCCCTCAGGTCTACCCTAGTCTATCGACCAATAGTTATATCATGTGAGACAATCAAGTGATTATATCAGTAACATTGAGGACTATGGCCATATCCTAGTGATCCTTGGCAACATGGTACCTAGTGTGCGGGGTATCACACCTGAAACGGGAGGTGGGTCATCCTACCCGCCAGAACAGCATAACACCAGGATTGCAAGGGCAAAGCTTGCTGCCTCGTGGCTAATGCCACTCCACTCCAACAATCCCCACGGTACAGCGTACTCCTCGTGATATACACGGTACAACGTACTCCGTCAACCCAAGCTCAATCAGGGGTGCCTGTAATAGGTCTTATCCACCCATATCATCTCTGTCTCAATATGCACGTGTAAGCATATCATCTTACTATGACACAGTCTATAGGAGGCTTCAACACGGTTAAATGCATGTAATATAAATCCATGTGCGAGCAAAGCTCAAGCACGGCTCCATGCATATTCATGATATCAGAAAACCTTGTGCGAGCAAAGCTCTAGCACGGTTTCATAAAAATCAGTAAAATCTGTGTACGAGCAGCGCTCCAGTACGACTTAAACTGATTATAATTTCAAGTAAAATCCACGTACGAGCAATGCTCTAGTACGGATATGTATAAAAACTCAGTGAAAACCTTGTACGAGAAGAACTCCAGTACGACATTCAAATGAATTATGAAAACCATATAAAACTTTGTGCGAGCAATGCTCCAACACAAATGAATGCACAAGTAAATCAAATCTCATGCGAGTTACACTCCAGCACGGCTTTATGCATAATTAAATCAAATCTTGTGTGAGTTACACTCCAGCATACCTTACCATTCTTTTTCGTATCATACATACATGACATTTATATCATAAGTAAATTCGTATACTTAAATATAATTACATCATTACATCCCCCATATTAGAACGTGTACATCACTGTGTTTATGCATTGTTCAGATACAAAAGAGTACGCATGTGTATACCTTTCACTAGATGGGGAGTGGCAGTGGATCAAAGGAATGCAATACCTCAGCCGACTCAATCTACTGACGAGAATCTGTAGAGATGGGGGGAAAATGAATGGGATGAGCTATCAACGCGCTCAGTAAGGAAATCAGGCAAGCAAGTAGACATCCATACTATCTACTGAAAATAGTGCTTTGTCTTTCCTTCTCTCAATTCAAAAGCATGTTTAAAATATATATAATATAGTACAGATTTAAAATCCCATGTACTAAACACATGCTGGTTTATCAATCAGAGGCATTCATGCAAAACAGTGCATATTTAATCATTTAAAAATGCCTTTATATAAAATATGCCATTTACATTCAAAACACAGTAAATATGACATTTCTCATCACAACACAAACAAATCGGGTTCCGACCCATCCCTCAGGTCTACCCGTATCATAAAACACATGTGATATATCATGCGAGACTCAGTGGCTAAATGCAATCTCTTTAGACTATGTAAGAGAGCCTCCCCGCCGAACAGAGCTTCCCCGCCCACTCTGGCTTAAGGATGTTGGGCTTAAGGATCTTACTGTAAGAGAGCATCTCCGGACTATGTACATATCCTAACATGTGGTGAAATGCCAGGCAACACAGTACTCGGTGTGTGGGTTATCACTGCTGTAACGGGAGAGGGGTCAGTCCATCACAACTGCCAGCTATCAACACTCTCCTCCACAACTCCACAACACAAAACACAGTACAGTGTACTCCATGCCACACGCATGGTACAACGTACACTCGTGGGCCCATACATCATGGTCGGGGTGCCTGCCATAGGTCTTAGCCTCTCATACCATGGAAATACATCGGGGTGCCTGCCATAGGTCTTAGCCCTCATACTATGGAATCAATGCCACATCTCTAAATCCACGTGAGAACATCTCAACAATGTGACACTCAGTCTACACGGAGGAAATCATCACGATTTTTCTAACATGTGTATATATCACGAAAAACTACAGTGCGCGTCTTGAGTGTGACACACAGTCAACGCTCCGCCTCAAAACACTGTATATGCATGTAAAAATATCAACACTAGTACGAGTAAACCTCCAGCACTAGGTCATGCATAGTTCTCATTACAAATCAAGTACGAGCAAATCGTTCAAGTACAATGTCATGTACAAATCATGAAAAATTGAGTGCGAGCAACGCTCCAGCACTCTGTCATGCATCTCATGTAAAACTCGAGTACGAGCTAATCGCTCCAGCACTCTATCATGCACAAATCACATAAAAATTGAGTACGAGCAACACTCTAGTACTCTATCATGCATGTCAAATAAATGTAGTGCGAGTAAACCTCCAGCACTAATGTGTGTGAAAAAACATCTGAAATCAAGTGCGAGTTGTGCTCCAGCACGACTGTTTCCACATAATTCGATAGATGGCTCTTTAAAAATAGGGATGTTTAAAATCATTAAAATCAGCACTATAAAGTGTGCTTAGTTTACATCGACCTCAAAACATTAGCTCATCCACCTACTCTTCTGCTACACAGCAGTAAAAACTATTTAAAACATCATTTTCATGCTTTTTACGACTTTTCCCAAAGTTTCACTTTTTGCCTAACTAGGGGTAAAATCGTAATTTACCCATATCAGGTCCCTATAATTATTATAGATTTTCTCTGATCCTCAAACAATTTCAGTGAATGTAAAATCCAACGAAAATATGCACAGATATCTCTAGATACTTGCAAGAGTCCCCTACCTCGGATCACGTCATGTGACCTCTCTTCCTCTGTGCTGTCTAATCTGACAGTCCGGTCAACTCTCAATATGACTCTGGAGCTGCATTTAATCATTCACTGAGTTAATTACACGTTTCCTACTGTATTACACATTTAATACAGTTCATTTCACTTAAATGGGCCCGTTTACTCTTAATGGGCCTTAAACACTTTTATTGGGCCTTAATCCGTATTAAGCCCGTTCATCAGGGTCTATCGACTCATTGGGCTTATCAATACCCATTGGGCTTTATTCCAAGCTCTTTGGATAGCCCGTATATCATTTACGACATTTTATTCAATTTTCTCAATATAGTTCACTAAATCTGAAATTTAATCCAAAATGCGTAAATTAAATCTTAAATACGCATAAATCACATAATTTGTCGTAAATGAGCTTTACTTACCCGAGATTGTGAGAAGGTGCGTGAATCGGAGTTCGATCGGGCTTTCGTTCGGAATTAATCGTTGAACTGCACAATTTCGTATATTAAACTCCGGGTCAATTTTCGATTAAATATAATTTAAATAAATTTATCAAAAATTAAATTGGTCACTTTTGACCTCGTATCAACTTACCCGAAGTCCGGTGAAATCCCAAAAATTTTCCTTTTCCTTTTTCTTTCTTTTTCCTCTTTTTCCCCCTTTTCTCCTTGGTTGAACCGGTCTGGTCCGGTTCAGCACAGTCACTTTCCACTGAACCGACCGACCGGTTCAGGCTCCTTTGGCCATTTCGACGTCGTCCGACCGATTCTCCGGCCGATTCCACCGCCAAATGGTTCGGCATCGCCTCTAGAGGCTTCTTTTGGCATGGGCTGGGGTAAATCGGCGTCGGATTCCGCCCGATTTACCCTTCTCTCCCGCGGCCTCCCACGTCTCCGATCTCCTCATTGGCGGCGATTCCAAGCCCGTGGTGGCCGTCGAGCTCTCCCTCCGTGCCGGTCGTCCCGTTGCCCAGCACTCCTTGGGCCATCGGTCGCTGGTTCGTCGCCGGTGAAGATTTCTCCTCGGGTCGGCTTCGTTTCATCTTCACGCGGGTTTCGTTTCTTCAGTTTTTGTTTTTTTCAGATTTCTATTTCCTTTTTTTTTCAATTCATTTCATTTTTTTTCTTTATAATATATTTTTAATATTATTTTAATCCTTAAAATAATATTAAAAATCCTAAAATATCTCAAAAATATCCCAAAACTTCTTATTAAATTCATCTAGTCCGTAAATGAATTTATCAGTCCGATTTTACCTTTCCAGTATATTTTTTCACTATTTTCAGGCTCATTTTCGAGATAAAAATTTCAAAAATATTAATTAAATTCATATCTCGATAAATTGGACTCGAAATTCAATATTTTCCTCGTTATTGATCAAGATTTCTTGATTTCATATTTTTGATGAAATTTTCTCATCGAATTTATACCGAATTTTGGTCAATTGATCGTTTTACCCCTGTACTTACTCGAAAATCACTCTAACCCTTTTCTCGCTATTATGTAGCTTACATGCATTTTTTTAATTTCTTAAATTAATCGATTGCATGGTAGTAAATACTCTTCTTATGATTCAACTATGCAAATATAGTGTTCATACACACAGGAATCATAAGGTACAAGCTACATACGTAAATCGAAAACTCGGGTCTGACAATCCTCCCCGACTAAAAGAATTTGGCCCTCCAAATTAGAACCAAATCAATCCTCAAACAACTGGGGGTGCTTCTCTCGCATCAAGCTCTCTAACTCCCAAGTAGCCTCCTCGAAAGTGTGATGCTGCCATAGTACCTTCACTAACCCGATAATCTTTGATCTCAAAACCTTCTCCTTCCTATGCAGTATTCGAATCAGCCTCTCAACATATGACATGTCCTCACTGAGCTCCAAAGGCTCATAACTAATCACATGTGCCTGATCTGGGTGATACTTCCTAAGCATCGAAATGTGGAGGACGTTGTGCACGCCTGACAAATCTGGTGGCAATGCCAACCTATAGGCCTTATCTCTCACTCGATCAAGTATCTCAAAGGGTCCAATGTAGCGAGGACTCAGCTTACCCCTTTTCCCAAACCTCGCTATACCCTTGGAAGGAGAAACCTTCAGAAATATGGACTCACCAACTGCGAACTCAAGTGGCCTACGTCTCCTGTCAGCATAACTCTTTTGTCGACTCTGAGCTGCCCTCAATCTCTCAACTATCAACCGGACATCCTCAGAAGCCTGTGTAACCATATCAGGAGCAAAAATCTTACGGTCACCCACTTCTTACCACCCAATAGGGGAACGACATCTACGGCCATACAAGGCCTCATACGGTGTCATCCCGATACTCGAATGATAACTGTTGTTGTAGGCGAACTCGGCTAGTGGCAAATGATCATCCCAGGAGTCTCTAAAATCCAGCACACATGCTCTCAACATATCCTCCAGAGTCTGTATTGTCCTCTCTGACTGACCATCTGTCTGAGGATGGAAAGCTGTGCTCAAACTCAACTGGGTTCCCATGGCTTCCTGAAAATGTTCCCAAAAGTGGGAAGTGAAGCGGGAATCCCTATCTGAAACAATGCTCACTGGAACACCATGTAACCTCACTACCTCGCGTACATACAACCTTGGCAATGTACTCAGAGTATCGGTAGCTCTCATAGCTAGGAAGTAGGCTGACTTCGTCAGTCTATCAACGATCACCCATATAGCATCGTGATTCCTCCGGGTCCTCAGTAAACCCATCACGAAATCCATGGTGATGTGCTCCCATTTCCATGTCGGTATAGGTAAAGGCTGTAACAATCCTGCAGGTTTCTGATGCTCCACCTTCACCTGCTGACATACGAGACATCTCACCATAAAATCTGCCACATCTCTCTTCATACCTGACCACCAGTACACCTTTCGGAGGTTCTGATACATCTTGCCACTCCCCGGATACAACGTGTACCTCGATGAATGAGCTTTCGACAATATCAATCTCCTAAGCTCTTGGTCCTCGGGAACACATAATCTACCTCTGAACCTCAGTAGTCCATCAGGACTCAACTCAAAATCCATCACTGTGCCCCTCTGCATCTGACCAATCACATCGATGCAATACGGATCAGTCTGCTGAGCCTGTCTGATCTTGTCCAACAGATCTGGCTCTAAGCGTAGACTCATAATCATACAATCTGCATCCATGTCCGAAGGCACAACTCCCAAACTGAGGCTAGCAAATTGCTCTAGCAGCTCGTGCTCCCTCACCATCATACACGATACCATCTCAAGGCTCTTCCTACTCAACGCATCTGCTACAACATTAGCCTTACCCGGATGATAAAGTATCTCACAATCATAATCCTTCAGAAGCTCTAGCCATCTTCTCTGTCTTATGTTCAGTTCTTTCTGTGAGAATAGGTACTTGAGGCTCTTGTGGTCGGTAAAAATCTGAAACTTCTCACCATACAAGTTGTGGCGCCATACCTTCAACGCAAAAACTACTGCTGCTAACTCTAAATCGTGGGTCGGATAGTTCTTCTCATGGTCCTTCAGCTGTCTAGATCCATAAGCAACTACCCTCCCATCCTGCATCAACACACAGCCCAGTCCCTGATGTGAAGCATCGGTATATACTGAAAATCCTCCTGAGCTGGTAGGAATAGTGAGAATCAGAGCGGTGGTCAATCGACTCTTCAACTCCTGAAAACTCCTCTCACAATCCTTGTCCCACACGAATACAACACTTTTCCAAGTGAGACGTGTCAACGGAGCAGCCATCTTCAAAAATCCCTCAACAAATCTTCGATAGTACCTGCTAAACCCAAAAAATGCCTGATCTTGGTAACTGTCCTCGGCTGTTCCCACTGAACTACAGCATCAATCTTGGATGGATCTACTGATACACCATCCCTCGACACTACATGTCCCAAAAATGAGATGTCTGTCAACCAAAAATCACACTTGCTGAGTTTAGCATACAACTGCTGCCGTCGTAGAGTCTGCAATACAATCCTGAGGTGCTCTTCATGCTCCTCATCGGATCTCGAATATACTAATATGTCATCGATGAATACGATAACAAAATGATCCAAATATGGCTTGAATACATCATTCATCAAAGCCATGAAAGCTACAGGAGCATTCGTCAATCCGAATGGCATAACTAGGAACTCATAGTGGCCATATCGAGTCCTAAATGCTGTCTTGGGTACATCTCCACTTCGAACTCTCAACTGATGATACCCAGACCTCATATCAATCTTAGAAAAGACCTGCGCTCCCTGAAACTGATCCAGTAAGTCGTCAATGCTTGGAAGGGGATATCTATTCTTGATGGTAGCCTTATTCAACAATCTGTAGTCTATACACAATCAGAGGCTTCCATCCTTCTTCCTCACAAACAGAACCGATGCTCCCCATGGTGAAACACTCGGTCTGATAAAACCCCTATCCAACAGCTCCTGCAACTGTCTCTTGAGCTCCTCCAGCTTAACTAAGGCCATGCGATACGGTGGTCTCGAAATAGGCTCAGTACCAGGCACCAAATCTATACAGAACTCCATCTCTCTGTCTGGTGGTAACCCTGGCAACTCATCCGGGAAAACATCTGGGTACTCACGGACCACAGAAATATCTACCAACTCCGGATGTACCTTATCTGTATCCACTACGTATGCAATGAAACCTTCAAGATATTTATCTCTCAGTCAGCAAAATATTTTTATTTATTAACAACATATTTATTTCTTTCATTTCTTCCCATCAAACTTTACAATAACTTTCGTAGGGTTAGGAAACATAACTGTCTTAGCATAACAATCTAAAACAACATGGTTTGCAGATAACCAATCCATACCTAATATTACATCAAAGTCACTCATACTTAGCAATATTAGATTGGCTGTCATATCCTTTTCCCCTACTCTTAACTTACAATCGTTATACACATGCTCAACTAGCTGACTGGAATCCATAGGCGTACTAATCAACATCATTATCTTTAAAGGAGTACGCTTTACATGCTTTTCTAACTTACATGCAAATTATGGCGATATAAATGAATGTGTGGCACCAGAATCAATTAAAACATATGCTTCTAAATCATAAATCAAGATGTTACCTCGAATCACATCCGCAGAAGCATCAGCTGTGTCCTGGTCCAAAGCATGTACTCGCCCTCACCCATCACCTGCTTCCCCTTCTCCTCTGTCGTCGCTCAACCTCTCTGAGTAGACGTACCAGCTGAAGCTCTATCATGCTCCCTGCCCTTCTGTGGGGTAGTCACATATGTCTCTGGGCACTTTCTAGCAATATGTACCTGTTTCCCACATCGAAAACACACAACAGGGCTCAACGGACAAGGTCTACCGCCATGATGTCTACCACATCGACTGCACTGATCAGTAGTAGGCCTCGATCCTCCAATCACAATGCCCTTCGCCGGAGCTATGGACGGGTATGTAGGAGGTCTAACTGGTCGCTCTCGTACCTCCTCTATCCGTGGTCCCTTACCGAAGAGTCTCCTCCCTCCTCGATAACTGAACCCTCTATCTCTAACCGGCATCTTCCTCTCTCTATCTCGACTCTGACTGAACTTCTCAAACTCAGAGGCATTTCTCTCGTAATCCTGCTCACAAAGCTGCGCTCTGCGCACTGCTTCATCATATGTACCAATGTCCAATGGTACCAATCTAGACTGTAACACCGGTCTCAATCCGTCTACAAACCTGCGGACCTTCCTGGTCTCGCTGTACATGGTATCGGGATCATATCCCCCGAGAGCTAAAAATCTAGTCTCCTACTCATCCACTGTGAGACTCCCCTGGCTTAATCCTAAAAACTCAGCCTGCAGTCTACGCTGCGCTGTATCAGGAACAAACTGCCTTCTGAAGGCATCTAGAAACATCTCCCAACTAATCTCAGCATGTCCTGCTCTCAATATCGGTCTGGTGGACTTCCACCAATGCTCTGTCGTTCCTTCAGTAGGAACGCAGCAATGCGACTCTCTCAAAAGTCATACACTCAAAGAAATCGTACAACTTCTCCATCTCGCTAATCCACTCCTCTGCACTAGCTGGGTCCTTGACCCCTCGAAAAGATGGAGGTCCAAGCTTTTGGAACTGTCGCAACTGATCCAAATCACACCCATATCCTCTACCACCCTGAACTGGTGGGGGTGTAGGAGTATCAGTAGTCTGTGGCCTCTGTAGAGGCTGCGTAGGTTTATCAGGTGCAACTGCCTCTCTAGTCGCAGTCTCTGCATCTTGTCTCTGTTTACCTGGCAAAGTCTGTGCCAACAGCCCTACTATCGCCTCCAGGCTATGCTCTATCCTCGTGAAGCGTACCTCGATACTCTCTGGTGCCTCAATGGGACTCTACGTCACCAAGTTAAATGAGGACTCATCTCGGCTCTCAGGCCTACCTCTAGGGCCTCTAGCCCTACCTCTCGCCCCTCTACCATGGCGGGTAATTGCCATAAAGGCTCAATTCCTGCATTCATAAACATTAATTTGTCCAACTCCCATCTCGTATACACAATTGTAACTGAACAAAACACAGTGATATGGGGATGTACATTTTCCTAATTACAAATGTCTAGACACATCAGACCAACTATGCTCTGATACCACTCTGTCACGCCCTCCTTCCACACGCGACTTTACCAAAAACTACAATAAAGTTACTTACAAACATGTTACTGTGCTATGCTTATTTAGATACAATATGTACAAGTGTATATACCTTAAATGATGGGCAGCAGCGGATATCTGGAATGCAGTACTCAGTCGCCTCAACATCTACTGGAGATTATCTGTGTGAGAAAATGAAAAGGGTGAGCACATCGAGCTCAGTAAGGCAATCCTACGAACAAGTAGGTAACCATACTACCTACATGAACGTGGTGCCATGCATAAACCACCCTTTCTCCACACATTTCAAAACTGATGCAATGATTCATGATGTCATGTAAAACACGTTCGCATGGAAAATTCAACATGCAACTCTTTTTAAATCATTTCTTTCTCATTTAAAATTTTCACAATAAAGTCAGGACTTAACCCCTCATTCGGGTGGTCCTGACTCACACAAAACCATGAAAATCAGTTTACATCACATATGGGTTTAAAAAGCATGGAAATAGCATCATGCAAATTTAGTTTAAAACCCAGTTTCAATCATCGTCAAGATCATCAACATGCGAGACTAGGTAACATCTGTATATTGGTAATAACCAGGACTATGGCCGTGTGTCCTCGTGAGCCCCTTTGCTACACAGATCCTAGTGTGCGAGGTCTCACCCTGATCGGGAACCGCCCGGGAGGTGGGTCAATCCAACCCGTCAGTCTTATCCGATCCCACGCATCCGAAGATGCCGTATCCGAAAATACCCCGTATCCGAAGATACCGTATCTGAAGATATCCCGTATCCGAAGATACCACATGGTACATCGTACCCCATGCTACTTGCACAGTACATCGTACTCCGTGGACCCATATCATATCTCTATACTCATGCCATGTCTCAAAACGCACGTGCAAGCCTATTTAATCGGTGACACACAGTTTACCCGAAGCTCCAAGCACGACTCATCACATGTTCTCATAAAAATCAGTGGGGGGTGCGAGCGATGCTCTAGCACTCTCATCAATTCAAGTAAAACTAGTGCGAGCTAAGCTCTAGCACTCTCATCAAATCATGTGGAAAATCTGGTACGAGTTACACTCTAGCACCCTGTCACGAAAATCATGTAAAATCTGGTGCGAGTTAGACTCTAACACCGTGTCACGAAAATCATATATATATATAAAATCTGGTGCGAGTTGGACTCCAGCACCAATGCATGTAAAACTCTAGTGCGAGCTCTCGCTCCAACACTAATGCATGCATCACACCAATCAACGCATCGTGCGAGCTGAGTTCTAGCACGTCACATGTCAATAAAAACACGTAGGCGGCTCTGTTTCCTTAAAACAGTTTTCAAAACAATTTCATCGTTGAAACTATGAAATGCTGTGCATTTTTCTTTCAAGGTTAGCCAGCCTACTCATGCATGCATCAAAACACCTCCAGAACGAGCAGGAACCTCTTGTTCTTGCTCCTCCCAATTTTTTCTAAAATTGTAAATTTTACCCTTAACAAGGGTATTTTGGTAAATTTACCCATTCGAGGCACTAAAATTATTTTTTTTACTTCTAGACCCTTCAGATAATTTAAAAGACTGCATATGACTTTGAAATTTCATAAAGTTTACCTCTAGCAGTCTGTAGAATTCCCTTACCTTATTTTTCTGTAGAGTCTGACCTTTCCTTTTTCCACTGCTATCTCGTTACGCAGTCCGATCTGCTCCTAATCCAATGTTCGGAACTGCGTATAAATATTCCTCAGGTCAGATATCATACAATTTAATTGTATTTCCTATTTTTTGGGCTTAATTTAAATCATTGGGCCCATTTACCCCTATTAGGCCCGATTGCACCTTAATGGGCCTTAATCGGCCTTAAGCTCGTTTTCCACTTAATTTTCACATTATCGAGGCCTATTGGGCTCATTAGGCCCACCAACAATTTCTTGGGCCTCGTTCTAACTCTCGAATAGTTCAATTTATTATTTACGATAATTTCTCTAAATTTTCATAATTTAATTTATTTTATGCGATAATTAAATTTGAAGTACGCATAATGATGTAAATTGTCGTAAATAAGGGTCACTTACCTGAGATTCCATGCTAGTACGTAAATCGAGGCTATCTCGAGCTCTCGTTGGACGTCGATTGTCGAGCTACACAATTTCATAATTTTCGAGTAAATTTTCAGTCGAAAATTAATTAAATAAAATATTCCAAAATTTAAATCGGTCAATTTTGACCGCTAATGACTTACCCGTAGCTCGATTACATCGTCGGGATTTTTCTCCAATTTTTCCTCTTCTTCTTTTTCCCTTTTTCTCCTTTTTTTTCCTTTCCTCATTGGCTGAACCGGTTGGTCCGGTTCAGACCCGGTTCGGACCCGTCGGTTCACCCTGGTTCACTCCGATTCGACAGGTTCAGGGCCTTGCCGGACGGTTCTCCACCGGCTTTCGCCGCCAGTGGCTCCGCTGGGTCATCCACATCTCAGATCTGGGGTCGATTTCGGTCGAGGTCACCGGAAAGTCGTCGGTCCGGCCTTTCTCCTCTTCCGTCGGAACCCATTTCTCTTTCCGCCATTTTCTGACCTTTGCCGGCAGTTTCGTCGGTCGTGGCCGCCACCAATAAGCTCGCCTGCGCTTGGGGAACGTTCGACGGTGGTTGGGGTAGGCCAGATCGGCGCCGTTCGCTACGTTTCCTTTTCTCTTTTCCGTTTTCATTTTTCTTGGTTTCTCACTGATCCCTCGCCGTTCGTCGGTTCTCTCTCCGCCTACTAGCGCTGGCGAGGCTCGGCTCGCATCTGGCTTCCTTCGCCGACCTCGTCTGGCCGCCGATGGCTGTCTATCGGTGGGGGCAGACGCTCGGCCTCGTTTTTTCCTTTTCTCTTCTCTCCCCAATTTTTTTTTCTGATTCCTCTTCTTTTTTTTTCCTATTCTTTTTTTTAATCCATTTATTAATTTATTTTTATATATTTATTTATTTATTTTATTAATATTTTAAATCATTAAAATACATTAAAAATACCCAAATATCTCTTAAAATATCCTAAAAATTATTATTAAATTCTAAATTCATTTATTTAATTTTATTTAATTTATTTTAACCTTTTTCGGGTATAATTTCTCCGTATTTTTTTGGATATTGTCCCGAATGACTTTTCGATAATTCTAAAAATTCTGAATCTTGATTAATTTAACCTGAAATTTAATTATTTCTCCTTTATTGATTAAGATTTCTCAAATCCATATTTTTAATTAAATTTCCTTATCGAATTTACATCGGCTTTCGATATTTTGACCATTTTGCCCTTGCACGTGTTTGAGAATTCTATTTCAATCCTTTTGCATTTTTAATTTCGTGTTTTAACTAGAATCGGGTCTTACATTCAGGCCATATAATACCTTTATAGAGATTGTTTTCTATATACTATAACCTAAAAAAAAAAAAAAAGAAGACTTAAACACCTTCTACAACCCCTTCAATTTGGGTCTTTTTGTTAGGCTTGTAGTGTGTTGGGTTTGGACTGCTAGCTGCCCTGCATTTAGATATTTTAAAAAAATTATTTTTAGCCTATTTTCTTATAAATTTCCATATCTCATGTGTTAAAATTTGGGCCCACTTGTTTAAGAAAATTTTTTTGTCTTGGCCTGTTTTACCCGATTTAGTCATTACCGATAAAATTTCCTCAAAGTTTTCAATTTACTTTAAAAATTTATTTAACCACCGAAACCTTAATATTTTCACTAAATTTTAATTCTCCAAGTCGAATATAGCTTATATTATTTTCCTATGGCCTCAGAATAATTTTTACGGATTATGGAATTTATTCCAAAATTATTTCAATTACCAGACCCAATTTCTAGGTTTAGTACTAACTTGGGATTCACTAATTTATTTCACTCCAGTTACTTTGGTTTCACCTTCCATCTATAAAATCATGTTTATATAAATGTCAATTCTTAAGAGCTCTTACTTTGACACCTTACCTCGATTTTTGTGCCCCGAGCTTTTAGGTTCCTTTGGGCCTTACATGAACACTTAAGTAAGTTTTAAATTTTCTCTTGGTTTTTAAATAAACAATAGTATGAAAAAAATTGGGTTTCACATTTCTTCCCACCTTTTAGGAATTTGGTCCTCCAAATTCAGTTAGGTCCGTCAAACAAATGGGGGTACGTCTCTCTCATAAGGCTCTCTAGCTCCCAGGTTGCTTCCTCTACTGAATGGTGCTGCTAGAGAACCTTTACTAATAGAATTGTATTCGTGCGAAGTACTTTCTCTTTCTTGTCAATGATCCAGACAAGTTCTTCCACATAACTTATATCTCCTTGAATGTCTAAGGATTCATACTCGATGACATGAAAGGGATCCGGATTATACTTCCTTAACATGGAGATGTGGAAGACATTATGTATCCCAAAATGTTATGGTGGTATCCCAAAAAGTTATGGTGGAAGACATTATGTATTCGGATTATACTTCCTCCCACTCTCTCTAATATCTCAAATGGACCAATGAAATGAGGACTCAACTTTCTTTTCTTTTCGAAGCGCATGATACCCTTACTCGGAGAAACCTTAAAAAAACATGGAGTCTCCAACTTGAAATTTAAGTGGCCATCTAAGCACATCAACGTAACTCTTCTGTCGATTTTGAGCAACCCTGAGTTTGTCACAAATAATCTAAACACCCTTAGCTACCTGTCTAACAAGATCGGGAGCCAAAATCTTTCGATCACCTACTTCTTTCTAAGCCACTGGAGATTTGCATCTCCTACCATATAAAGTCTCATAAGGTGTCATCCTGATATTGGCATGATAATTATTATTATATGCAAACTCTGTAAAGGGAAAATGATCATCCCATGAACCTTTAAAATTCAATGCACACGCCCTCAACATATCCTCCAAGGTCTTATTGGTCCACTCAGACTGACTGTCAATCTGAGGATGATAGACGATGCTCAAATTCAGCTGAGATCCCATGGCTTCTTAAAAATGTGTCCAGAATCTGGAGGTGAACCTGGAATCCCTATCAGATGTAATACTCATGAGAGCCCCATGTAACCGAGCTACCTCTCTAACATATACCTCCGCCAAGGCACTCAAAAACTATCTACTCTTAATGGAAAGGAAGTATGCGCTCTTAGTCAATCTGTCTACTGCACCCAGATTGCATCATGACCTCTCCAGGTCCTCGGTAAAACCATAATAAAGTCCACCGTTATATGATCCCATTTCCACGTAGGCATGGGCAAAGACTTAGGTAGTCCTGTAAATTTTCGGTGCTCAACTTTAAGCTGCAAACAAACCAAACATCTAGCCACATATCCTGCTACATACTGTTTCATACCAATCCACCAATATACCTTACGTAGATCATGGTCCATCTTGGTACTTCCTGGGTGCATGGTGTAATGTGAACAGTGAGACTTTCTCAAAATTTGCTACTTTAGGGTATCATCGCTTGGGTCATAAATACAACCCTTGAACCTTAACAAACCATCATCATTGACCAAAAAGTCTGACTGCAAACTCTGCTTTACTTGGCTAACCAAGTCTAATAATCTCTAATCATTTTTCTGTCCTGCTCTGATCTGATCCAAAATACTGGGCTTTATTTGTAGGCTAGCCATAAATCCAACATTCGCTTCCTCAACACTGATACTGAGTTCGACGAACTGTTCCAATAAATTCCATTCCCTGACCATCATGGCAGAAACCATACTCTTAATACTCAGGGTATCAGTAACTATGTTCGCTTTACACGAATGCTACAAGATCTCGCAGTTATAATCCTTAAGGAGCTCTATCCATCGTTCTATGCCTCATATTAAGTTCCTTTTGATAAAAAATGTAAACTCTTATGGTCAGTGAAGATCTAGAATCTCTCTCAATATAGATAATGCCACCATATCTTCAAAGCAAACACCACAATGGCTAACTTCAAATCATGCATGGGGTAATTCTGTTCATGGTCCTTATGCTGACGTGAACCATAAGTGACTACTCTCCCATGTTGCATGAGTACTGGTACACCTAAAAGGTATATGTCTGCAAGTGCATGGGTCGTACAAGTAATAATGGGATTTGAGTCCCGAGTTATCGTCCCTCAGAGAAGTTAGTTAGCCTAATTAACTACCGATTAATCTTACCCTAAGTATATTCTAGCAAATTATAAAATTAAGGTGGGTGATCTACATAGCTAGAATTAAAAATACTGAAGCAATAAAATAATAAAAGCTATAAAATAAAGAAATTAAAATCGAGCAAAATTACTTACAGTGCTCCACGCAATTAAAATAAAAAAACCTACAAAAGAAATTAAAATAGTTAAAACTAATTAACGTAATTAAAATAAAATGCAATTATGAAAATAAAGCCATAAAATTAAACTACAATTAAACTAACCTAAAATGTAATTTTAAACTACTTAATCAAAATGCAATTTAAACTAAACTAAAACTTAATGAAAATAAAGATTAAATTAAAAATGCATGAAACACAATTAATCTAAATTAACTCTAAATGCATCTAAACTAAAATAAAATCCTAAAACATTTAATATAAAATTAACTATTAACTAAAAATTAACACTACAAATTAACATGCAAAAATAATAAAACTAACCTACCATTATAATTGACTAAACTAACTAACTAACAACTAACAAATAACAAATGCATGAAATGGATTAATTGCTACAATGCACTAGCCAAACAAGTCTTAACCAATTTAAATTAATAAAGAACTCCCTCCATTCACTGTTCATGTGTCTTTCAAATTTTCATTTTCAGGTGTTTGGTTCGGTTTGTCCTCTGGTCCGCTGCACTCTGCTTGCTCTCGGGTCTGCTGTGTCCTGTTGTGTGGTTCTGCTTCTGCAGCATTGTGATGTCCATAAGCTTCTGTCCAGCTGTTTGTCCTCGGTCTGCTTCTGTTGTTCCAGCCTGCTGCTGCCCTGGTGTATCTTAGTCCAGATGCTCACTGGTTGCCCTCGGTTTTGCTTTGTCCTGGACTCTGCAATTGTTCTGTGCTACTGCTTAAGCCTGCTCAGCTCTACTCTACACATCCTCGGTCTCGATTCCTACTAGCAGTAACGTGCTCCTATCTTCTTCAGTTTGACAGCAGTCCATACACATCTTGCTTCTGCATTGCTGCTGCTCTATCATGCATCAACTACCGGTTCAACACATAGATTCTTTTCCTACTATGCTCAACAAGGCAGACCAACAAACACTGCTAGAATACAAGTTAAAGCAATAAATGAAGACCCAAAGTAGACTTAAAATAACTGAACTATAAGCTAAACCAATTAAAGAAAGATGAACAGTAATGGAAACACAAAACAGAGGAGAACAGAGGGAAGCTTTCTAGCTACTGCACACTCTTGTGTTCCATCTACACCGATCGGCAGCACTCCCCTCAGCTTCAGAAATCACAGTCCCCTCACGGGTTAGCTGCTGCTTCTGCATCAAGCACATCTTACTGCAACCGTCGATCATCCATCAATGTTCCACTTTGCAAATGGTGTGGGAACAATGGAATGGCAGTCATCGATGAAGCATAGCAACCATCCAGCTCTCAACGAATGAGCAGTGAAAGAGAATAAAAATGAACAAGAATCGGGAATAACTAAAATGAAACAACACTTTGCATTAAAGAAATAACATATAATTAAAAGCTAGTAAAAATAGAAACTTTGGCAAACCAAGAGTAAGAAAAGATGTTGGTTTTTTAAATAAAACAAAGAAAACATAAATAGTGAGCTAGGAGTAACCGAGAGCTACCAAGAATGATGGTTTAACAAAAAAAAACATAAGCAAATTAGGAAACCGAGAGCTAATAACCATGGTGGCTGCCAAGAGAATCAAAAACTACATTAAAAAGCTTGTAAAAATAACAATGGAAATTGTTTGAACATTAAATTTAAATGGGAGCTAACGGAAAAATAAAGCTTGAAAACAAGGAAAAATAATTAAAGCTATTCTAACACTACTCCTAACTTACTCCTACTCCTACTCCTACTCCTAAAATTACATTTACTTCTACTCCTAAAATTACATACTCTTTCAATTGTCATCCTTTCCTATTTATAAACACACTAGGGTTAAAATTGTAATTTCTACATCCTTGATGAGTTGGCCTTTTTTTGGCCACTTGTCTTCACACCATTGGCTCCTTGAAAAGATATTTCCATGTCATCGATCTTCTTGTCCAATTGGATGTGCTAGGTGGCATGACTCATGTTGTTCGTGTGGCTCAATCTCGATTTTAGCCCAATTCCGGTCCATTTTCTACCGAAATATTCAAAATTCATCCGGATTTAATTTATCTGCAAACATGAGAATTTTAATTAAATAAAGGGGATAATTAACAAAATAAATTGGGGATTTAAATAATTAATTAGGAAATTAAGCATAAATAATTCTAAAAATATAGAATTATCAAGTACACACCTTAGACCCTAAGGGGAAGCATCATTATATATTGTGAAGCCTCCGAATCCACTCAGAATGGTCATAATGGGTGCTGTAGTCAATCTCCGCTTAAGCTTCTAGAAACTCTACTCACACTGATCAGACCATACAAACAGAACATCTTTAGTGTGATCATAGTCAACGGAGCTATAATCTTAGAGAATCCCTCAACAAGTCTTCGGTAATACCCTGCCGGTTCAAAAAAAACTCTGAATCTCTATAACTGTCCTTGGTCTCTCCCACTTAAGTACAACCTCTACCTTAGACAGATCAACTGACACCTCGTCCTTAGATACAATATGACCAAGGAAAGCTATCTAATCTAACTAAAATTCACATTTACTAAACTTCCCATACAACTGCTTATCTCGGAGTATTTGGAGAACAGTCCTCAAATGTTGCGCGTGCTCATCTGGGGACCTATAATAGATTAGAATATTATCAATGAAAACTATTACAAATCGATCTAGGTAATCTCAAAACGCATCATTCATTAGATACATAAAAGCAGCAGGGGCATTAGTTAGACCAAAGGGCATCACTAAAAACTTGTAATGGCCATATCGGGTTCTAAAGGCCATTTTTGGAACATTATCCTTCCTGATCCTTAACTGGTCAATTGATCAAGTAAATCATCTATTCTAGACAGGGGGTATTTATTCTTTACTGTAACCTTGTTCAATAATCTGTAATCTATACATAATCTCAGGATACCATCCTTCTTTCTGACAAATAGAATCGAAGCACCACATGGTGACACACTAGGCCTAATATAACCCTTATTAGGCTACTCTTGCAACTGCTTTTTCAGTTCTTCTAATTCAACCAATGCCATCCTATAAGGAGGTTTAGAGATTGGCTGAGTATCTGAAACTAAATTAATAGTGAACTCCAGCTCTCTCTGGTGGTAAGCCTGACAACTCATCTAGGAATACAGCTAAAAACTAACATACTACTGGTATATCCTCTATACTCGGATGCTCCCTATTGGTATCAGAGATGAGTGTGATATAACCTTCATATTAGTAAATTCATCAGTAATTTCAAAAAATTATAAATATATCATAAGATTTCATACACTGAACATCAGACGTATTATTTCTTAATAGTCAAACATACATTGAATTTATCAAGTAGGGAGAATGTTACAATCTTAGTATAGCAGTATAGACTTACACGATTGATAGCTAGCCAATCCATACCTAAAATCATATCAAAACTATAAATATTTAACAAAACTAGATCTGCTAACATTACCCTGTCTCCCACCTTAATTTCACAATTCTTACATACCTTATCAATCATTTGAGATTCATGCATAAGTGCACTTATAGGCAGCACGTGACTTAGGAGTTTAGGCTCTAAGTGCAAATTATATGCAAATTGTGGCGAAATAAACGAGTGTGTCAACCCAGGGTCAAATAAAACATGTGTTTCATGATTACAGACAAGAAGTTTACCTTGAATAATCTGAGAAGAAGTGTCGACAATCTCCTTATTTAAGGTGCATACACACCCCTAAGTGACAAGCTTTTTACTTTTCTCAGTTGCAGTAGCCCGTATCTATGGGGTTTGTCTTTGGGGCTGCTATCGTAGAGGCTCTTAGGGCTGTGGGGTGTTAAGTTGTAGGCAATCCTTTATCATTTGTCCCCTATCTCCATACTTAAAGCAATCGCCTGTAACTCGGTAACAGGGACCATCATGCGGTCGACCAAAATCCTTACAAATTTTAATACTTTGTCGAGTGCTTTGAGTGGTCTCAGTGCCAGAAGGAGCCTTAGGCTTATCAGCCATCGCCTGAGACTCATCAGTCCTCTGTCTCTTAGGTATACCCCTCTTATACTCTGTCTGGGATGCCTCTGACCTTTTACCCTTATCCTTAGTCTTTCCCTAGGACCCATACTATGCCTGAGTCAGATCAAGACCCTTTTTCTATCTCTTGCGCTTGTTCAAGAGCATCCTTAAACTCAGTAATATGGAACCCCAATAGTCTATCTCTAATCGTCGGTCTCAACCAATATAAAAATCTCTAGGTGCGATGCTCCTCATCTCTAACAGTCTCGAGGTCATATCTAATCAAAGTAGTGAATCAGTTCTCATACTTGTCAACTATGATATTGCCCTAAACTAAATTAAGAAAATCTGACTGCATCTTCTTCTGAGCAGTATGAAGAATATACTGGTCCTAAAAGTAGATAAGAGGGCATCTCAACTAATTACTAGATGATTAGTTTTCAAAAACCCTTGAGTGGCTATCCACTAGTGTCTAGCCTGACCCTTAAGGATATAAGTACCCATATTAACCTTCTCAGTATCAGTACACCCCAAGTACTCAAAAGCAGTCTATATATTTATCAACCACTCTTCTGCCTCGATTAGGTCCTTAACCCCATTAAATGATGAAGGGTTCATCTTGAGGAAGTCCCTTAACCAGTCCATATCCATGTCATCTGGCCTTGTTTGTATTGGAGGCTGAGTGGCTGGAGGTGCCGGATGAGTTTGTGGAAGAGGTGGGGGCGAAACTTACGGAGGTGTAGGTGTTAAAGTCATAGTAGGCATGGTACCTAAGACATTAGCCCCGAAATGATGGGCAAGTATTGTCGCAATGTGATCAAATCCTTATTTCCATGACGCCCCGAAAGCTCAAAAAAACAGGGTATATTTAAAACTTTTTCACATCCATTCACAATTAAGGGTGCATTCCTGTGCAGTGTCATACATCATCATACATATCATACCTCATGATCTCATCATCTCATAACTATATTTCATACAATATACATTACTCAATCCAAGGTTAATTAATCCTAGCACATCCCATACATCATTGTTTGTCAAGTGTCTGTAATTACAATATTAGTCTGGGTACATGAAATATTAAAATATATCTCAAAGTACAATATGTAGCCTGGAGCTCAAATCCTCCACTAGCCACTAATCCATACGTCGCAGGAAACTCTCTTCACTTGAAGAAATCTGGGGGGAAGATAAAACCGGGTGAGCTTCTAAATCGCTTAGTAAGGGGGTAAAGGACTCATTACAATTAATGATTTGCACAACATAATCATTTGTTTTGTAGTTAAAAACTCGATAAAAATGTAGCATGACTCAATAAAACATCATTCTCGTCTCATTCTCCAAAATCATGTAAAACATGAGAGTATATAACTCAGTACAAAGTATAATTACAAGCATGTGGAAATCAGTATATGATAATGGCTTCTCTCATAAAACGTGATAAAAATCACCTCAATAGTAATGTACGTAGCGCAGTCACAAAACACAAACTCATTGTAAAACGAGACTAGGCAAATAAAACTCACATAAACATTCGTCATGGCACATCATAATAAATCTCCTCTCGGTGCGCATCCCAGGCATCCTCAAAAGAGGGAATGTCGACAATATGGTCCTATACATGGTATATTGGACTTATGCGTTACCAAAACAAGGCCCAGCCTTACATGCTACCAAAGTAATGCCTCTCCTCATGTACACTATCAGTCGTACATGCTACCAAAGCAAGGCCCGGACTTACATGCTACCAAAGCAAGGCCTCCTAGCTCTACCAAAGAGGGGAAAGATATCAGTCTTACATACTACTAAAGCAATGCCTCCTAGCGCTACCAAAGCGGGGAAAGATATCGGTCTTACATGCTACCAAAGCAATGCCTCCCAACGCTACCAAAGCGGGGAAAGATATTGGCCTTACATGCTACCAAAGCAATGCCTCCTAGCTCTACCAAAACGGGGAAAGATATCAGTCTTACATGCTACCAAAGCAATGCCTCCCAGCGCTACCAAAGCGAGGAAAGATTTTGGCCTTACATGCTACCAAAGCAATGCCTCCCAGCACTACCAAAGAGGGGAAAGGTATCGGCCTTACATGCTACCAAAGCAATGCCTGATGTGTATTCAACATGACACGCCTAAGTCTCAGTAATAGCCATTATCAAATAAAACGTTTTGCCTTCACGTAGAAATCATAATGGTTTTCTCTTATAAATCTAATTTAAAAAAATTTGTGCACTCAACACAAAATATGTTAAAACTGAGTTCCAATCGGTAAAACCATGCACACATTTCTTAATCTCAGTACGCCTTAACGTAGAGCCCAAATCTCTTTTCATGTTTTAAACACAAAACGATTGTAAAACATTTTCACACTTAGTTTACAACTCATAAAAGTTGGCCCCCAACCGGCTATAAAATCATGTGCAATACTCATTCACAACTCATAAAACATGCTTGTTTTCTCAAATCACAATTCATGCTACAATATTGCCACAAAACACACACACAAACGAGTTTAAGTTTTCCCTTACCTCGTTGCACCTCGTATAGTGCAATCGTTCCCCCGTATCACGGACTAGCCTCGCATTCCTCTCTGGAACTCCCGAGCTGTCCAAATAATGTTAAAACATCAATAATTCATCTCAATTACATCATCGAGCAAACATTTGCTCATATTTCTCATTAACCTATCCAATAGCCCAATTCTCATAATTCTATCACAATTCACATTCTCATCCACTACATCTCAAAATTCTATATTTCTCATACTATATTCCAGGCTAAATTCACCTCATTGTCTCAATTCCAATTTATAACCATAATTCCCAAAATTACCATAAATTGCCTACATTATCCTTACTCCAACAAAATCATAATTTCATCAATCTCTAACCATTTCCTAGCTATTTCTCACAATGCCAACAACCATAATCACTAAAGATCACTTAAGAATCCAAGATCAAAGTTTAGAAATTTACCCAACTTGTAGAGTGCTCAACTTTTGCCTCGATTCAATTTGTCTTTCGATTTTCAAGTATGTTGTTCTCCTTTGGATGAGGAATAACTTTCCCTCTTGCCACAACCTTCGATTTGGACGAAAATGGGGGTTTTGGAAGAGAGAGAAAGTTAGGGTTCGGCTGAAATGGAGGTTTAGAAGAGAGAGAAAAGATGAAATGCAGGAAAACACAGGGGTCTTTTATAGACGGAGGGTAGGAGATCGATCTAGTCCTTGATAAGATCGATCTGTGTTTGAATTTGGGAACGTTTTGGGGTAATTTTGTGCCTAGGAGATCGATCTGTCGTGGGGTGAGATCGATCTCTTAATGGCATAATGAGATCGATCTGCTCCTTAAGGAGATTGATCTTCTCCTTACAGAATGCTTCATGAGATCGATTCCTTCCTCATGAGATCGATCTCTTCATTACAGAATCATAAGGAGATCGATCCTCTTCCATTGGAGATCGATTTGCCCACTTAATTTCCTCTTTCCTTGTCATTTTGGACTGCCAGATCGATCCTCTCTTTTCCAAGATCGATCTGGCCTTATAGTTCCACACTTTGGTTAAACACTTAACATAAAATCTCCACATATAATTGCCATAGTTTATTCCATTAATCATTTCTCATTCATAACTCATTCATCACTTAGAAATTTCATTCCATACCACTTTAATATATGAGTACATTACATTTAGCTCAATCAAGTACACTTCATGTTCACATTACATAATTAGATATGTATAGAATTCTCAGATCTCACATCCTCCCCACTTTAACAAGAATTTCGTCCTTTAAAGTCAACTTAACTCGTCAAATAGATAGGGGTACTTCTCCTTCATGAGACTCTCCAATTCCCATGTCGCCTTCTCCATTGAGTGATGTTTCCATAAAACTTTCACTAATGGGATGTTCTTAGTCCGAAACACCTTCTCTTTTCTATAGAGAATTCGAACAGGTTCTTCAGTGTAGCTTATGTCCTCTTGTATGTCCATCTCTTCATACTCTATGACATGAAAAGGGTTCGGGTGGTACTTCCTCAACATAGATACATAAAGGACGTTGTGTATTTCGGACATCTGTGGGGGTAAAGCCAACCTGTAGGCTACCTCTCCCACTCTCTCAAGAATCTCTAATGGTCATATGTATCAAGGACTCAATTTCCTTTTCTTTCCAAACCTCATGATACCCTTACTCAGTGATATCTTTAGAAATACTGCATCACCAACATCAAACTCGAGTGGTCATCTACGCACATCCGCATAGCTTTTCTGTCTACTCTGCGCAGCCCGTAATCTCTCGCATATGAGTTTCACACTTTGTACAGCCTGTTCAACAAGTTCAGGAGCATTTATCTTCCTGTCACCCACGTCGTCCCACGCTACATGGGATTTACACCTCCTACCATATAGTGCCTCAAAAGGTGTCATTCCAATACTCGCATGATAACTATTATAGTGCCTCAAAAGGTGTCATTCCAATACTCTGCTGGGGGCAGGTGATCATCCCATGATCCCTTAAAATCCATTGTACAAGCCCTCAACATATCCTCCAAGATCTAAATAGTCCTCTCTGACTAACCATATGTCTGAGGATGATAGGCGGTACTAAAACTCAATCGAGATCCCATGGACTCTTGAAATTGGGTCCAAAATCTGGAAGTAAATCGGGAATCTCTGTCTAAAGTAATACTCACAGGAGCCCCATGTAATCTAGCTATCTCGCTGACATATAACTTAGCTAAGGCATCCATAGTATCTGTGCCCTTAATGGCAAGGAAGTGGGCAAATTTCGTCAGTCTATCCACTATAACCCATATCACATCACGACCCCTTCAGGTCCTCGGTAAACCCATAATAAAGCCTATGGTGACATGCTCCCATTTTCATGTAGGCACAGGTAAAGGTGATACGATCTAAACGTATTATCCGCAAGTGCACGGGTCGTACAAGTAATAATGGGATTTGAGTCTCGGATTATCGTCCCACAGAGAAGTTGACTAGCCTAATTAACTACCGGTTAATCTTACCCTAAGTATATCCTAGTAAATTATGAAGTTTAATGTGGGTGGTCTACTAAGTTTGAAAATTAAAAATACTGAAAATAATGACAGTTATAAAGTGAAGAAATTAAAACCGAGCTAAAAATTACTTACAGAGCTCAATGCAATTAAAAGCAAATACTTACAAAACTAATTAAAACAGTTAAAATTAATTAACGCAATTAAAATAAAATGCAAAAATGAAAAGAAACAAGATGAATTAAACTAAAATTAAACAAACCTAAAATAACATATGCATGTAATTAAACTAATTAATAAAAATGCAAATTAAACTAAACTAAAATCTAATAAAATAAAACTTCAATTAACCTAAAGAAATTCTTAAATCTAACTAAGAAATTAACTACCTAAAAACTAATCCTAAATTAAATCTAACTCTAACTAATTACTAACAATAAAACAAAATCTAAATAATGCATGAGAAATAATTTTTGGATTTTTCAAATTAAAATGAAAACTTAAAAACATGCATAAAATGATTTTACTCTAATATAATTCTAAATGCAATAACTAATACATAAATCCTAATATAATCACAATTTAGCTATTAATAAAATTAAACTAAACCTTAAACTAATAAAATAAGAAAATTAAACTAATATGCACATTAATATATAACTAAGCTACAAGTAACAAAAGACATAATAGCACTTAAACAAAATAAAAATAATTGCATGAGACTATCATTAAGTGCAGCCAAACATGGCCTTGTACACATGCCAGCCGAGTGGTCCCACTTCTGCACTATACACTCTTCTTCAACAATTGTTCATTTCCAGGTGCTCACGGGTTGCTTTCTATTTGCCATCTGCTGCATGTGTTCACGGTTTGCCTAGGCCTGCTTAGCTGCCAACGGTGCTGTGCTCGACCTGCCCAGCTATGCTGCTTCTGTCCTACCTGCTGCGCTGCTTCTGTCTGACTGCTGCTCCAGGTTCTAGCTTTGCTCTCGGTTTTGTCTTGTGCTTCAGGTGCTGCAGCTGGTTCTGCTTCTGCTTTGCTGCACATCCTCGACTGTTCTCAGTTCAGTGCTATTCATCCTCGGTATGTCCTTCCCGCATCCCAACAACACAGAACACAACCACTCTCTGCCCAGCTAGTATACGTCTCTGCACTTATACTTTGCTTCATAGGTGATGGCTTTCGCTGCTGCATCCAGAATCGCATCCTGCTCCAGGTCTTGCACAACTTTCTGCTGCACGGGTTCTCAACACACCATGCTGTCCACTGTTGCCTCAAGTCTGCATTGTGGCTCTTGCAACATTTCTGCATAAATGAACAGTACTAGAGCAACAAAATAGAGCCAAACAAAGGTTGAATGCCGAGCTAATCTTGCTGCCAGGATGAACCCATGCACTACAAATGCAAAGATGAAATGTAGTAAATGAAATGGACTAAAGAAACATGAGAAAATGCAGTAAAGAGAGGTTATAATACATTAAATGGAATTATATAATGAAACAGAGATTTAGAGCAGTAATAATAATCTAATTCGAAGTAGAAAAGGCATGAGTAGAGTTAGTAAATGAATGTTAAACCAAAGCAAGAAAATCTGTAAGATAGATTAGTTCTTAGCAAAATCAAGAATGCATGGAAGAACAACATACAGTATTCGGGCAACTGATGAAACATAAAAATCTAATGAAAAGCAAATAAAATGAAAAATAAAATTACAGAAAATTATAATGGGACAGTAACCGAACGAACACTACTGGAATAAAATAAAATGATAAAATGCTCACTTTGAAATTGGAAGATAGAAAGATTAAAGAAAAAAATGCAGTGAATGAAAATGAGCAGGGGCACGGGTTGAGTAATATTGTTGCTGTCACCACCCCCTCAAACCCGGATGGAAGTAAGAACTATTGCAAGCAATCAGTAAAAATTAAATAAATCTAAACAAACTGAGAGATTAACAACAAAAATGAAGGTCTTCCATTAAAACAAAAACAATGAGCAAATGGAAACAGGTATGAACAGTATCTTACCAATGGTGGCTAAAACAATTAACGAAAAATAAGGAAAAAACACTAGAGAAAATACTTCATAAAACTTTAATTTCAAAGTTATTCTAAAACTACTCTAAATTACTCTAAAAACTACTCCTAAATTACCTTACACTACTCCTAAATTTTACACTACTCCTAACCTAGGCTACTTGACATTTTCAATTACCATCATTTTCTATTTATATACACACTTAGGTGTACAAATGTAATTTTCCATCCTAGATGAGTTGGCATTGTTTGGCCACTTGTCTTCATTTGATTTGCTACAGAGTAGATATTTTCACATCATCAGTCTTTTTGTCCAATTGGTTGTGCGATGTGGCTCGGCGTGTGTCTTTTAGAAGGTTGGCACAGTGTCCATCGATCTTATCGTTTCGGAGCAAATAAAATACTGACACCTGGCATCACGCGTGTCCAGACGACTGATGACTCGGTTTGCAAATTGGAAGTGGTCCAGTCTCCTTTATCCCGATTTCAGCCCAATTTTGACTGAAATGACTGAGTTTCATCCGGATTTATTTTATCTGCACATTAAAGAATTTTAATTAAATAAAGGGGATAATTAATAAAATAAATTGGGGATTTAAATAATTAATTAGGAAATTAAGCAAAATAATTCTATTAAAAATAGAATTATCACACCTCCAAACTTGAGCTTTTGCTTGTCCTCAAGCAAAGCAAAACACATGTAGGAATGACAAGTATAAAACATAATAATTTTCGCAATATTATCCTCAAAGATAAAGTACAAACTATGATCTCAAAGAATCACAAATACAAGTCCATCATTCAAAATCATTCAATCATAAGTCCTAACCCAAATTGGACTCTTCGTGTGTGTGTGAAAATGTAAAAGCCACTTCACAGTACATTACCTGGATCAGATTATGCAAACACAGTGAATGCAAAGTCAATGACATGTGATCATTCCCATAAGTTTGTTGTTCACTTCTCTCTCCACTAATATAGTCACACTCAATCAAAGATCAATAGGACTTCATTAAGCTTACAAAGTAAGGCTGGAGCTAAGGTATGATAAAGTATATTTAAGTTTAATTACCCCTTAACGTGCATTACTTCTAGGATCTTTAATGTAAGAGCTCTTATTTTCCCCCAAACTTATTTATTTCATTATACATTTTATTCTATTTTTGTATTTTTCTTCTTCTTTTTCTTTCATTTTTCTTTTCTTTTTCTTTTTTTTTTCAAACTTTCACTATCACTAGATAACCATATGTACAAAGCTAACAATATATCCAATGACTTTTCATGCTTTCGGGATAAAGGATAGGAACAGAGTAGTTAAGCAAAGGAAAATTTATGCAGGTGTATTTACAGAGAAAACTTATTTGGCCCAAATGGGTGACTAGGGGTAAACTATGTACAGGGTTGGCTAGAAAGGCTCAAACGATCCAAAGATGGCCTAAATCATTTCTCTAATTAAGTGTGATCTAATATTTCACCTCGAGACAAGATCAAACAAATTCTAGAATATGACACACAAAATCAATTGAACAAATGCAATCCTATGTCCACATAAGCTTTCTCTAAATAAATATACAGATTCATGACATGACATGTGCATAAAATGAGGAAATCACAATCAGAAACAAGACAAACTCAAGAATTCAACTTCATACTTTTCCTATAATCATGCTTCTCATTTAATCAAAGTCAGACTAAATCATGGGGTCATATCATCGGAATAAGGGAAAACTACATGCTAAGCACTAAATCATCCCAAAATCAAACAATTTAAGCTTAAATTTTCAAAAAATTTTAATTTTTTTTTCAATTTTGCCCAAATTTTTGAAAAATGCTCAACTAATATCCCCTCCCTCAAATTGAAAGTGCACAGTGTCCTCAGTGTGCAGATAATGTAAGAATTGAAGCTCAAGAACAGAGTACTCCCCTTTCTAATGATGATGATGAACAACTGAAACTTGATTGAAAACATAATACTAAAAAAATGCAAAATAAACAAAGAAAGAAACAATAGAAAAGAAAAAGAACTATATACAAAGTGAAAAGAAAAATACAGCCACTTCAAACGCAACTAAAGAACACAACACTCAATAGCAGGGCGAAGAGTAGGAGGATCAACCAGAGTGATGACAGAATGTTGACAGTTAACTCCTCCTTAGCTCTATCTACTTCCCTCCTTTCGGATTTCTTATGCTCAAGCCTTATATCCTCCTCAACATCCATCTTAAGACACTCTTGAGAGTCATCAGGGAGCTTCAAAGGTTTGAAAACATGAAATGTCACCTCCTGATCTATGACTCTTATAGTCAACTCCCCCTTTTGTACATCAATTAACATTCTACTAGTCGCTATGAAAGGTCTGCCTAGTATGATGAGGACTTCCGTTTCTTCCTCCATGTCTAATATAATAAAATTCACAGGGAAAATAAATTTGTCCACCTTTACTAACACATCCTCAATGACCTCCTTTGGATATTTAATGGATCGATCAGCTAGCTGAAGGGTCACTGTGGTAGGCTTGACATCCCCTATTCCTAACTTTTGGTAGATAGACAAAGGCATCAGATTGATACTGGCTCCTAAATCACACAGGGCTCTACCAAAGAAAAGATTTCCAATAGTGCAGGGTATGGTAAAACTCCTGGGATCCTTGACCTTGGAGGGTAATTTCCTCTAGATAATTGCACTACATTCCTCAGTTAAGGCCACCGTCTCATAATCTTCCAATCTTCTTTTCCTAGTGAGGATATCCTTTAAAAACTTCGCATAACTTGGCATTTGCTCTAAGGCATCTACCAAAGGAATGTTGATGTGAAGTTTCTTAAAAACCTCAAGAAATTTGGCAAATTGATGATCCAATTTTTGATTTTGGAACCTTTGAGGAAAAGGTACTGGTGGTCTAACTAGAGGCAATGTAGTGGGAACCTGTGTAAAATCAGAGGACGAGGAAGGCAGTGAAGAAGAAGAAGGTATAGATGAACAAGCACCTATCTTTGATTCCTTTGCAACCTGATCTTTAGGTTCCTACTCTTTCTGAGCTGCCTCTTTAAAACTTAAGGATTCTTCGACTATGGGCTGTTCAAGTTTGGACTTAACTTGTGGATCATCTAGCTCTCTATGACTCCTAAGGGTGATGGATTTAGCATGTTCCTTACCCTCCCTTTGCCTAACAGGGTTAACTTTAATATTACTAGGAAGGGTCCCTTGAGGATGTTGGCTAAGAGCATTGGCTATTTGTCCAACCTGAACTTCTAACTTCTTAATTGAGGCAGCTTGATTTTGCAGGATAGTTGGGAACATTTCCTCAAGCGAGGTTTTCTTCTCAGCTGCTGGTGCATGGTAAAGTTGTGGCTGCATAGGTTGTAGTGGTGGTAGTGGTGGTGGTTGATGGAAGTGAGGTGGATGGGGATGATGTGTCACGCCCCGAAAATGCGAAAAATCGGGCAAATTTAAAACTTTTTACTCAACAATTCACAATTAAAAGTGCATTTCTGTGCAGTGTCATACATCATCACACTTATCATACCTCAGGATCTCGTCCTTAAATAGTATATATTATATCATATACATTACTCGATCTCAAGTTAATTAATCCTAATACATCCCATACAATGTTATACATCAAGTGTCTGTAACTACAATAATTGTCTAGGTACATGAAACGATAAATGATACCTCAAAACACAATATATGGCCTGGAGCTCAAGTCCTCCACTAGCCACTACTCCGTACGTGAAGGGAAACCCTTTTTCACATGAAGAAATCTGGGGGGAAGGAAAACAGGGTGAGCTTCTAAATCGCTAAGTAAGGGGGTAAGGGACTCGTTATATAAACCATAATGCACAACATAAAATATTTATTTGCACATGAAACTCAGTATACTCATTTGAAAACCATAGCATGAAAGCTCTCGAAACAACATTCTCATATCTCAAAATCATGTGGAAACATGAAGTAAAAGGCTCAGTATAGTTGTAACAAGCATGTGAAAATAATGCGATAATGGCTTTCTCAATATACGTGATAAAATCACTGTAATAATAATGCACGTGGCGCAGCCACCAACCACACGTGGCATAGCCACTGATTTAGATTCACACAAGGCACAGCCACAGAATAGGGTTTCTCATGGCAACGGCCACCAAATATACGTGGCATAGCCACAAAATGGGGTTTCTCACGTGGCAACGGCCACCAAATATATGTGGCATATCCACATAATGGGGTTTCTCACGTGGCAACGACCACCAATTAGGGTTCTCACGTGGCAACGGCCACCAAATATACGTGGCATAGCCATTGAATAGGGGATCTCAAGTGGCAACGGCCACCAATTAGGGTTCTTACGTGGCAACAGCCACCAAATATACGTGGCATAGCCACAGAATGGGGTTTCTCACGTGGCAACGGCCACCAATTAGGGTTCTCATGTGGCAACAACCACCAAATATACGTGGCATAGCCATAGAATGGGGGATCTCACGTGGCAACGGCCACCAATTAGGGTTCTCACGTGGCAACGACCACCAAATATAAGTGGCATAGCCACAGAATGGGGTTTCTCACGTGGCAACGGCCACCAATTAGGGTTCTCACGTGGCAACGGCCACCAATTAGGGTTCTCACGTGGCAACAGCCACCAAATATACGTGGCATAGCCACAGAATGGGATTTCTCACATTACTAGAACGGAGAAGAATCGGGCTTACATGCTACCAGAGCAATGCTCGGTGTGTACTCAAAGTTACACACCTAAGTCTTTATCAATAGCCATTATCATATAAAACTGGTTTGCCTTCACGTAGAACTCATAGTGGTTTTCTCTCAATAAACTCATTTAAAACCGTTTTGTACTCAACACAAAACATATTTAAAAATCGAGTCCCAACCGGTAAAACACGCACACATTTTTCAAATCTCAATATTGCCTTAACGTAGAGCCCAATTCATTTCTTACACAACCTCAACGGTTTATAAAGCAATTTCACACTCAACTTATAAACTCATAAAATAATAGGCTCCAACCGGCTATAAAAATCGTGTGCATTCTCATCAAAACACAACACATCAAACATGCTTGTTTTATAAATCGCAAATCATGCTATAATAGTTCACAAATCACATACACAAATGGTTTAGTTTCCCTTACCTCTTTGCACCTCGTATGGTGCAATTGTTTCCCCCTTGTCACAGACTAGTCTCGTATTCCACTCTGGAACTCCCGAGCTATCCAAACGATGTTAAAACATCAATACTCATCATCGCAGTAACCTTAATTCTCAAAATCGAGCATAATTGCTCATAACACCTCAAATCTCTCAATTCCCGTAACTCTATCACAATCCACAATCTCATTCACAACATCTCAACATCCTACACTTCCCATGCCACAATATCTATGCTAAATCACCACATTGTCTAAATTTTAATTTATAACTCAAAATTCCCAGAATTACCAAAATTGCTAAATATCATCATCACCCCAACTACATTGTAATTTCATCAATCCCTAATCATTTTCTAGCTATTTCAACACAATGCCAATAACCATTATCACCAAAATCATCTCTAATATCAAGATCGAGGTTTAGAAATTACCCAAAACTTATGGAGAGCTTATCTCTTGCCTCGATTCAATCCGTCTTCTGATTTCCAAGTATGTTGTTCTCCCTTTGATGAGGAACAACTTTCCTTCTTGCCACAGCCTCTGATTTGCACGAAAATGGGTGCTTTGAATGAGTGAGAAAGCTAGGGCTTCGATAGAAATGGGGTTTTAAAGAGAGAGAAAGCAAAATTACATGAGAAAGCAGGGGTTCCTTATATAGACGGAGGGTAGGAGATCGATCTGGCTCATGATGAGATCGATCTGCATTTGAATTTGGGGACGATTTGGGGTAATTTTATGCCAAGGAGATCGATTTCTCGAGGGGTGAGATCGATCTCTTTATGGCTTTATGAGATCGATCTGCTCTTTGAGGAGATCGATCTTCTCCCAAACAGAAATATTTAGAGATCGATCCCTTCCTCATGAGATCGATCTTCTCTCAAATAGAATCATAAGGAGATCGATCCTCTTCCATTGGAGATCGATCTGCTCCTTAAATTCCTCCTTCATTGTCATTTTTAACTCACCAGATCGATCTCTCCTTCTCCAAGATCGATCTGACCTCTTAGTTTCACACTTATGTTAAACACTTACACATAAATCTCCAAATATAATTTCCCCAATTCACTTAGCTCAATAAATTACACTTCAAGTTCTTATTACATCATTAAAATATATCTAAAATTCTCAGATCTCACATCCTCCCCACCTTAAAAGAATTTGGTCCTCCAAATTCAACTCAACTAGTCAAATAGATGGGGTTATTTCTCCTTCATGAGATTCTCTAGTTCCCACGTTGCCTCTTCCATTGAGTGATGTTTCCATAAAACTTTCACTAATAGGATGCTTTTAGTTCTTAGTACCTTCTCCTTTCTATCGAGAATCCTGACGGGTTCCTCAATATTGCTCATATCCTCTTGTATGTCCATCTCGTCATACTCTAAGACATAAGAAGGGTCCGGGTGGTACTTCCTCAACATAGACATATGAAAAACATTGTGTATTCCGGATATCCGCTGGGGTAATGCCAATCTGTAGGCTACCTCTCCCACTCTCTCAAGAATCTCAAATGGTCCTACGTATCGAGGACTCAATTTTCCTTTCTTCTCGAATCGCATGATACCCTTACTCGGTGATATTTTCAGAAATACTGCATCACCAACATCAAACTCGAGTGGCCATCTACGCACATCCGCGTAGCTTTTTTGTCTACTCTGTGCAGCCCGTAACCTCTCACATATGAGTTTCACACTCTATACAGCTTGCTCAACAATCTCGGGAGCATTTATCTTTCTGTCACCGACTTCTTCCCAAGCTACAGGGGATCTACACCTCCTACCATATAGAGCCTCAAAAGGTGCCATTCCAATACTCGCATGATAGCTATTATTGTACGCAAACTCTGCTAGGGGCAGGTGATCATCCCATGATCCCTTAAAATCCATCGTACATGCCCTCAACATATCCTCTAGGGTCTGAATAGTCCTCTCTGAGTGACCATCTATTTGAGGATGATAGGCAGTACTAAAACTCAATCGAGATCCCATGGACTCCTGAAACTGGGTCCAAAATCTGGAAGTAAATCGAGAATCTTTATCAGAAGTAATACTCACTGGAGCCCCATGTAATCTAGCTATCTCGCTGACATACAGCTCGGCTAAGGCATCCACAGTATCTATGCTCTTGATGGCAAGGAAGTGGGTACTCTTGGTCAATCTATCCAATATAACCCATATAGCGTTACGACCTCTTCGGGTCCTCGGTAAACCCATAATGAAGTTCATAGTGATATGCTCCCATTTCCATGTAGGTACAGGTAAAGGTTGTAGTTGTCCTCCAGGCTTCCGATGCTCAGCTTTCACTTGCTAGCATATTAAACATCTGGCCACATACTCTGCCACGTCTCGCTTCATACCACTCCACCAGTGCACCTTTCTCAAATCTCGATACATCTTAGTACTCCCTGGGTGCATGGTGTATCACGAACAGTGAGATTCTCTCAGTATTTGTCTCTTCAGGGTATCATCGTTTGGTACACAAATCCGTCCTCTGAATCTCAACAATCTATCCTCACTGACTGTGAGATCCGCTGCGAACTCTGTTCAGCTTGGCTAACCATATCTATCAACCTTTGATCATTACGCTGCTCAGTTCTAATCTGATCCATGATCCTGGGCTCTATCCGCAAGCTAGCCAAAAATCCAGTCTCTACCTCTTTAACTCTGATCTGGAGTTCGACGAACTGCTCCAGTAAATCCCATTCCCTGATCATCATCGTAGATATCATACTCTTCCTGCTTAGGGCATCAGCAACTACGTTTGCCTTACCCGGATGATATAGAATATCGCAGTCATAATCCTTAAGGAGTTCCATCCATCTCCTTTGTCTCATGCTTAACTCTTTTTTATCAAAGAGATATCTCAAACTCTTGTGATCAGTGAAGATCTGGAATCTTTCCCCATATAAGTAGTGTCGCCAGATCTTCAAGGAAAATACCACAGCGGGTAACTCCAAATCATGCGTGGGGTAATTTCGCTCATGGTCTTTCAACTGTCGCGATCCATATGCGACCACTCTTCCATGCTGCATAAGCACACACCTTAATCCTTGATGAGATGCATCACTATACACCGAAAATCCTCTTAATCCCTCAAGAATAGTTAACACAGGTGCCGCTGTCAACCTCCTCTTTAATTCCTGAAAACTGAGCTCACATTGATCAGTCCATATAAATGGAGTCTCTTTGCACGTGAGCTTTGTCAAAGGGGCGACAATCCTGGAAAACCCTTCCACAAACCTTCTGTAATATCCTGCCAAACCAAGGAAGCTTCGTACCTCCATAACTATCCTCGATCTTTCCTAGTTAAGCACAGCCTCCACTTTACTTGGATCCACCGATACTCCTTCCTCTGAGACTATATGACCAGGGAAAGCTATCTAATCCAGCCAAAACTCACACTTACTAAGCTTTCCATATAATTGTTTATCTCGGAGTATCTGAAGTACTAGCCACAAATGTTGTGCATGCTCCTCATACGACTGAGAGTACACCAGGATATCATCAATAAAGACTATCACAAACTTATCTAGATAGTCTCTGAACACCTCGTTCATTAATCTCATAAATGCTGCAGGGGCGTTCGTCAATCCAAAGGACATCACTAGAAATTCATAATGGTCATACCTCGTCCTGAAGGCCGTCTTTAGAATATCTTCTTTCTTGATCCTCAATTGGTGATAGCCCGATCTCAAATCAATCTTAGAAAAGACTGATTCCCCTCTCAGCTGATCAAGTAGATCATCAATCCTAGGCAATGGATATTTATTCTTCACCGTGGCTTTATTCAACAACCGGTAGTCTACGCATAATCTGAGACTACCATCCTTCTTCTTAACAAATAATACTGGTGCTCCCCACGATGAAACACTGGGTCTAATAAACCCTTGATCCAATAACTCCTGTAGTTGTTTCTTCAATTCCTCAAGTTCCACTAATGCCATCCTGTAGGGAGGTTTAGAGATCGACTGAGTATCTGGTACCAAATCATTGGTAAACTCCAACTCTCTCTCTGGTGGTAAACCTAGTAACTCATCTGGGAAAACATCCAGAAATTTGCAAACCACAGGTATATCCTCAATCCTCGGATGTTCCCGATCATCATCTGAGATGAGTGTTTCATAACCTTCACATGGACAATCATATTTAATATTCTCCAAAATAATATTAAAATTCTCAAATTGTTTACAAAATTTTATACGTCTATTTCCTTAATATTTCAAACGTACATTGTAAGGTTCAGGTAGGGAGAAAGTTACAATCTTAGTGTAGCAGTCTAAATTCGTTCTATTGGTTGCCAACCAATCCATCACCAGAATTACATCAAACCCATGCATATTTAACATGATTAGATCTGCTAACATCACTCTATCTCCCACCTTTATTCCACATCCTCTACAGATTAACTCAGTTCTTTGGGATTCACGTATAGGGGTATTTACATGTAGTATATATTCTAGAGGTTCAAACTTCAAGTTTAATCTACATGCAAAATGCTCAGAAATAAACGAATGTGTGGATCCTGGATCAATTAACACATGAGCCTTATAATCACAAATAGAGAGTGTACCTCTTATGGTTTCTGCAGAAGTGTCTGCGGTCTCCTTATCTAGGACAAACACACGTCCCTATGTAACAGGTCTCTTTCCTTTCTCTGCAGCAATGGCCCGTCTCTGGGGGTTCACTCTTTGAGGCTGTTGTCTAGTAGGCTCCGGAACATGTGGTTTCTGAGGTTGAGGGCAATCCTTCACCATGTGACCCATGTCTCCACATCTAAAACATCCATGGATCGACCCAGTACAACTTCCCTCATGTATTCGGCCACAATTTTTGTAAAACCTTGTCTCAGGCCTGAAATCTCGAGGGGTCTCCCTAATGTTAGGGTAACCTCTAGGTCTCTCTAATCTACCCTTCTGCACCTCAATCCTTCCTCTTCTGAAGGAGCCTTTTCGAGCCTCTGTTTGGAAAATCGCTGGCCTCTTGCCTTATCTCTATTCACTGCTCTGAGCTCATTCTGGGATTATACCATTTCAATTCCTCTTTCAATCTCTTATGCTCGTCTCAGAGCATCTCCAAACTCGGTAATACATAGCCCTATCAATCTATCTTTGATGACAGGCTTCAATCCATACACAAACTTCTCTATGCGGAGCTCTTCATTCTTGAAGGTCTCTGGGTCATATCTTAATAGCGCGGTGAATTGGCTCTCATAGTCATCCACAGACATATCACCCTGTACCAAACTCAAAAACTCAGCCTGTTTCTTTCTCTGGGTGGCTCGTGGTACATATTGTGTCCTAAAGGCTATCTGAAACTCTTCCCAACCAATCACATCTTAGTGGGACATCAGAATATCTTGGGTAGTACCCCACCAATCTCGAGCTCTCCCCTTCAATATATAGATACTCATACTGACCCTCTCAGCATCGGTGCACCCCAGATAATCAAATATAATTCTCAACTCCGCCAGCCACTCCTCAGCCTCTGTAGGATCCTTCTTTCCCCTAAATGCGGGTGGATTCATCTTCAGAAAATCCTTCAATCGGACTATACTTCTATTATCAGGCTGAGTGACGGGAGGCACTGGGTCCATCTATACTGGCGGTATGGGAGGTCCTTGTGGTGGTGTAGGAGTAGTACCCGAGACATTAACTCCAAAGTGTTGCGCGAATAGCGCGGCGATCTGCTCAAAACCTTGGCTTACATTGGTCTCAATCCGATTAAATCGAGAGTTAGGACTCTCTGGTTGGGGGGCAGGTGGCGGAAGGGACTCTGTCTGCCTCCTCGAACGACCTCGTCGTCTACTCATTCTCTATCTCAACTCGTCTCCTGAGCGTACATATCAAAATCGATTGAAATCTCAATCCTCAAATTCAGTTCATGACCAGACTATTACAGACACTTGGGATGTATTCTATTTCACTTAACCGACATTGACAGTACTAAACACCCTATGCTCTGATACCAAGAAAGCTCTGTCACTCCCTAAAAACGTAAAAAATCGGGCAAATTTAAAACTTTTTACTCAACAATTCACAATTAAGAGTGCATTCCTGTGCAGTGTCATACATCATCACACTTATCATACCTCAGGATCTTATCCTTAAATAGTATATATTATATCATATACATTACTCGATCTCAAGTTAATTAATCCTAATACATCCCATACAATGTTATACATCAAGTGTCTGTAACTATAATAATTGTCTGGGTACATGAAAAAATAAATGATACCTCAAAACACAATATATGGCCTGGAGCTCAAGTCCTCCACTAGCCACTACTCCGTACGTCGCAGAGAAACCCTTTTTCACTTGAAGAAATCTGGGGGGAAGGAAAATAGGGTGAGCTTCTAAATCGCTCAGTAAGGGGGTAAGGGACTCGTTATATAAACCATAATGCACATCATAAAATATTTATTTGCATGTGAAACTCAGTATACTCATTTGAAAACCATAGCATGAAAGTTCTTGAAACAACATTCTCATATCTCAAAATCATGTGAAAACATGAAGTAAAAGGCTCAGTATAGAGCAGTAACAAGTATGTGCAAATAATGAAATAATGGCTTTCTCAATATACGTGATAAAATCACTGTAATAATAATGCACGTGGCGCAGCCACCAAACACATGTGGCATAGCCACTGATTTAGATTCACACGTGGCACAGTCAGAATAGGGTTTCTCGTGGCAACGACCACCAAATATACGTGGCATAGCCACAAAATGGGGTTTCTCACGTGGCAACGGCCACCAATTAGGGTTCTCACGTGGCAACGACCACCAAATATACGTGGCATAGCCACTGAATAAGGGATCTCACGTGGCAACGACCACCAAATATAAGTGGCATAGCCACAGAATGGGGTTTCTCACGTGGCAACGGCCACCAATTAGGGTTCTCACGTGGCAACGGCCACCAAATATACGTGGCATAGCCACAGAATAGGGGATCTCACGTGGCTACGGCCACCAATTAGGGTTCTCACGTGGCAACGACCACCAAATATACGTGGCATAGCCACAAAATGGGGTTTCTCACGTGGCAACGGCCACCAATTAGGGTTCTCACATGGCAACGGCCACCAAATATACGTGGCATAGCCACAGAATGGGGTTTCTCATGTTACTAGAATGGAGAAGAATCGGGCTTACATGCTACCAGAGCAATGCCCGGTGTGTACTCAAAATTACACACCTAAGTCTTTATCAATAGCCATTATCATATAAAACTTGTTTGCCTTCACGTAGAACTCATAGTGGTTTTCTCTCATAAAACTCATTTAAAACCATTTTGTACTCAACACAAAACATATTTAAAAATCGAGTCCCAACAGGCAAAACACGCACACATTTCTCAAATCTCAATATTGCCTTAACGTAGAGCCCAATTCATTTCTCACACAACCTCAATGGTTTATAAAGCAATTTCACACTTAGCTTATAAACTCATAAAATAATGGGCTCCAACCGGCTATAAAAATCGTGTTCATTCTCATCAAAACACAACATCAAACATGCTTGTTTTATAAATCGCAAATCATGCTATAATAGTTCACAAATCACATACCCAAATGGTTTAGTTTCCCTTACCTCTTTGCATCTCGTATAGTGCAATTGTTTCCCCCTTGTCACGAACTAGTCTCACATTCCACTTTGGAACTCCTGAGCTATCCAAACGATGTTAAAACATCAATACTCATCATCGCAGTAACCTCAATTCTCAAAATCGAGCATAATTGCTCATAACACCTCAAATCTCTCAATTCCCTAACTCTATCACAATCCGCAATCTCATTCACAACATCTCAACATCCTACACTTCCCATGCCACAATATCTATGCTAAATCACCACATTGTCTAAATTTTCATTTATAACTCAAAATTCCCAAAATTACCAAAATTGCTAAATATCATCATCACCCCAACTACATTGTAATTTCATCAATCCCTAATCATTTTTCAGCTATTTCAACACAATGCCAACAACCATTATCACAAAATCATCTCTAATATCAAGATCGAGGTTTAGAAATTACCCAAAACTTATGGAGAGCTTATCTCTTGCCTCGATTCAATCCGTCTTCCAATTTCCAAGTATGTTGTTCTCCCTTTGATGAGGAACAACTTTCCTTCTTACCACAGCCTCTGATTTAAACAGAAATGGGTGCTTTGGATGAGTGAGAAAGCTAGGGCTTCGATAGAAATGGGGTTTTGAAGAGAGAGAAAGTGAAATTACAAGAGAAAGCAGGGGTTCCTTATATAGACGGAGGGTAGGAGATCGATCTGGCTCTTGAATTTGGGGACGATTTGGGGTAATTTTATGCCTAGGGGATCGATCTGTCGAGGGGTGAGATCGAACTCTTTATGGCTTTATGAGATCGATCTGCTCCTTAAGGAGATCGATCTTCTCCCAAACAGAAACATTTAGAGATCGATCTTCTCTCAAACAGAATCATAAGGAGATCGATCTGCTCCTTAAATTTCTCCTTTCTTGTCATTTTTAACTCACCAGATCGATCTCTCCTTCTCCAAGATCGATCTGACCTCTTAGTTTCACACTTATGTTAAACACTTACACATAAATCTCCAAATATAATTTCCATAATTCACTTAGCTCAATAAATTACACTTCAAGTTCTTATTACATCATTAAAATATATCTAAAATTCTCAGATCTCACATGATGAGAAGACGGATGATGAGGAAATGGATGCTGTGGTGGTACCTGAACTGGTGGAGCTTGAAAACTAGGGGGTCCTACAAATATGGAGTTAGAAGATTGCCCTTGATTTTGGCTCCATGAAAAGTTAGTATAGTTCCTCCACCTTGGATTATAGGTGTTTGAAAAAGGGTTATTCTGTTGCTTCTGAGAAGGTGCAACGTACTGAATCAATTCTAAGTTGAGCGGACACCTATCTATAGAGTGGGTACCACTACACAGCTCGCAAGAAAGAAAAGGACTCTGTACAAAGTAGACAGGAATAGGACTGGTGGAAGGATTATGCTCGGTACTGAGCGACTCTACCTTCTTCGTAAGGTTAGCGATTTGAAAGGTCAAGGTAGATAGCGTGTCGAGCTCATAGATACCCGTCGACTTCTTAGGCAATTGCCTCTCCGAGGACCATAGATAGTTGTTAGCAGCCATCTTGTCCAAGAGCTCGTAAGCTTCCTTTTTTGTTTTGCACATCAGGGCTCCACCAGCAGCAGCGTCAACAATGGTCCTATTTTTGCTTGTAAATTCGTTGTAGAAGGTTTGGACTTGCAACCACAAAGGTAGGCCATGGTGAAGGCACTTTCTAAGAAGCTCCTTATATCGTTCCCATGCTTCGTAAAGAGTTTTTGAATCGAACTGGGCAAAGGAAGATATGTCGCTACGGAGTCTGGCCATTCTAGAGGGAGGGAAAAACTTAGCTAGAAATTGATAGGCTAACTCGTCCCATGTAGAAATGGATCCTGGAGGCAAGGAGGTTAACCAGTGTCGCGCCCTATCCCTAACTGAGAAGGGGAATAATCTAAGCCTAAACGCATCATTAGATAACCCATTGTGTTTGAACATGTTGCACAAGTCCAAGAATTGCTCGAGATGAGCATGTGGATCGTCATACGGAAGCCCACTGAACTGCAGAGAAGTCTGGATCATCTGGAGGATGGAAGGAGTAATTTCAAAATTGTTTGCATAGATAGCTGGTGGCCTAATGCCGGAATAATATCCTCCAATCGTCGACATCGCATAATCTCCAACTGTCTTAATTTCCCTATTTTCTGCCATGATGTTTTGCAGTGGAGCTAATAATTTCCTAGAATCGTTTCAAATTTTTCTAAGTGTTCTTTCAATTTCAGGATTTAAAAGAAAGCAATCATAACTCCTGGCTCTATGCATGCAATCATCAAAAAGTCCTTAGAAAATTTTTTACATTTTTTTTTCAATTTTTAATTTTTCAAAATTTTTTTTATGAGAGAAAAAATTTAACTAACCTAAGTAAGGCTCTAAATATTTATAACCTAAATATTTACAAGCTAGAAATACACCTAAGCATAATTTCACCGATATTAATTCTAGCTAATTAAAAACTTCCCCGACAACGGCGCCAAAAACTTGATACGATCTAAACGTATTATCCGCAAGTGCACGAGTCGTACAAGTAATAATGAGATTTGAGTCCCGCATTATCGTCCCAAAGAGAAGTTGACTAGCCTAATTAACTACCGGTTAATTTTACCCTAAGTATATCCTAGCAAATTATGAAGTTTAATGTGGGTGGTCTACTAAATCTGAAAATTAAAAGTACTGAAAATAATAACAGTTATAAACTGAAGAAATTAAAACCGAGCTAAAAATTACTTACAGAGCTCCACGCAATTAAAAGCAAATACCTACAAAAATAATTAAAACAGTTAAAATTAATTAACGCAATTAAAATAAAATGCAAAAATGAAAAGAAACAAGATGAATAAAACTAAAATTAAACAAACCTAAAATAACATATGCTTGTAATTAAACTAATTAATAAAAATGAAAATTAAACTAAACTAAAATCTAATAAAATAAAACTTCAATTAACCTAAAGAAATTCTTAAATCTAACTAAGAAATTAACTACCTAAAAACTAATCCTAAATTAAATTTGTCACGACCCAAATTACCTAAAAATCAGAGTAAATTTTTCATTTTTTCGTTTATTATTTAATTCTTACCTTTCTCTCATCGTGACCATCTTACAAACAGTTGGACTATGATTCGGTGTTAGTTACCTCTCACCTATTTACCATTTCATTTCCATAATCACATTCACATATCAGAGTTTACTATCCTTTTACTTTAATTAAATACATACACAATGGTATTTATAACTCTACATCTCCAACATCATATCCGTTTACAGTACTGTGCATTACATATTTAGATATAAAACTATACAAATGTGTATACCTGTCTCTCGATGGGAAGCAGCTGATACCAAGAATGCAAATCCTCAGCCGCTTACTAATTTCTATGAGTGCTCTGAAAAGATGGAAAAATAAGGGGGTGAGCAAACCACACGCTCAGTAAGGCAATTATGCAAGTAAGTAGATAGCTCCACTATCTACATGCTCATAATGCCATGCCCTTAAAATCTATTACTTTTCATTAAAATCTCAAGCACAAATCATGTATTTCATCAATGACTTAGTTTATAAAACTATTCGTGCATATCGAAATCATGTATAAATAGCATTTTATGTGACATCATTAAATCATACTTAGCATGAATTAAATCAAAATTATGCATTACTTCATGCGATATAAAACAAATCGTGAGATACAATTATTTCATGAATTTATCATTAAAGCATGAAAAACTCATCATGGTACAAAATCATAAAATCAGGGGCCTAACCCCTCCCTCAGGTCTACCCTGGTCTATCGACCAATAATTATATCATGTGAGACATGTAGGTGACTATCAGTAACAACATAGGACTATGGCCATAACCTCATGATCCCTGGCAACATGGTACCTAGTGTATGGGGTATCACACCTGAAACAAGAGGTGGGTCATCCTACCCGTCAGAACGACATAACACCCAGATTGCGAGGGCAAGGCTTGCTGCCTCGTGGCTAATGCCGTTCCACTCCAACAATCCCTGCGGTACAACGTACTCCTCGTGACATACACAGTACAACGTACTCCGTGAACCCAAGCTCAGTCAAGGTGCCTGCAATAGGTCTTATCCACCCATATCATCTCTGTCTCAGTATGCACGTGTGAGCATATCATCTCACTGTGACACACAGTCTACAGGAGGCTCCAACACGGCTATATGCATGTCATATAAATCCCTGTGCGAGCGAAGCTCTAGCACGGCTCCATGCATATTCATGATATCTGAAAACCTCGTGCGAGTGAAGCTCTAGCACAGTTACATAGAAATCAATGAAATCTGCGTACGAGCAGCGCTCCAGTACGACTTAAAATAATTATAAATTCAAGTAAAATCCACGTACGAGCAATGCTCTAGTACGGATATGTATAAAGAAACTTAGTGAAAACCTCATACGAGAAAAACTCCAGTACGACTTTAAAATGAGTTATAAAACCATATAAAACTTCGTGTGAGCAACACTCTAGCACGAGTGAATGCTCAAGTAAATCAAAACTTCATACGAGCAACGCTCCAGTATGGCTTTATGCATAAATACATCAAATCTCGTGCAAGTTACAGTCCAGCACGGCTTTTATGCAATATCATATCAAAACTGGATGCGAGCTAAGCTCTAACATCTCTCATGCATGTCAAATCATTAAAACTAGTGCGAGCAATCGCTCCAGCACCATTTATGCATATCGAGTTAAAACAAGTGAAAACATGTCAAAACAGAGTGCGAGCTAGGCTCCAGCACCTCTCATTTCACAATAATAAAAATCAGTGCGAGCACCCTGCTCTAGCACATTTCATGCATATGATGTCACACAAGTCAGTACGAGTAACCGCTCAAGCACATTTATGCACACTCACAAACGCAGATATAGTGCGAGCTATGTGCCAGCACTATCTGTTTCCATATAAACTTGATAGTTAGCCCATTTTCCCAAGAAATTTCATTTAAATCTAAATAACACTTACGTAGTGTTATCTTGTGAAATTTATGCAATTACTGGCCAATCTATCAATTTACTTTGCTTAAAAACCAATAAAATTCCTTAATTCGAAAAATTCCTTAAATCATGCATTTCATGCATGTCATGCTTTCACCATCCTTAGGTGAACTTCCCTCAATAGGGGTAAATTAGCCTTTTTACCTATTTCGAGTCCTTAAAATCTTTAAACCATTTTTAGGACCTTTATACATAATCAGGGAATACATACATATTCAGTGTACATAAAAGCTATTAAAATATGCGTAGCTACCTCTAGCTACTCACACAATTCCCTTACCTTATTTTTCTGTACAGTCTGACCTTTCCACTGATGACTCATCATGCAGTCTGATTTGCTCCGAATCTAATCTCTGGAACTACGAATAAATGTTCATCAGGTCAAATACAGTATATGTAATGTATTTCATAATTTTCTGGGCTTAATTTAAATCATTGGACCCGTTTACCCATATTGGGCCTGATTGCACCATAATGGGCCTTAATCGGCCTTAAGCCCATTTTTCACTGACTATTCACATTATCGAGCCTATTGGGCTCACTGGGCCCATCAATATTTATTGAGCCTCGTTCTAAACTCTCGCATAGCTTAATTTAGCAGTTACGACAAATTATCCAAATTTCCAGAATTTAATTCATTTAATGCGAAAATTTAGATCCGTAATTTATGCGATAATTTCTAACATGCATAATAATGCAAAATTGTCGTAAATAAGGGTAACTTACCCGTGATTCCATGATAGTACGTAAATCGAGGTTGACTCGAGTCCTCGTTTGACGTTAATTGTCGAGCTACACAATTAAATATTTTTTCGGGTAAACTTTCAGTCCATTAATAAGCAAATTAAATATTTCAAAATTTAAATCTTTCAATTTTGATCGCTTACCGACTTACCCGTAGCTCGATTGCATGACTAGAATTTTTCTCAATTTTTCCTCTTTTTCTTTCTTTTTTCTCTCGTTATTTTCTTTTCTTTTTGGATGAACCGATCCGGTCCGGTTCAGCATACCCTCACTGCGCTGAACCGATCGTACCGATTCAAGCATCATTTAGTTATTTTGGCGCTGTCCGACCAGTTCCAAGCGTGCCGCTGCTGCTGTTCGGTGCGCCTCAGCCTGGGGACCTCTCGGCTGGCCTCAATCGGAGCCAACTCCTTGCCGGTGGCCGCCGTTTCTCTTCTCTTCTTTTCGACAATTCCTTCGTCGATCTGCTCCTATCGGTGCCGATGGGGTGCGTCTCTGGTGGCTGGGTGATCGCAAGGTGATCGGCTTCCTTTTCCGGTGGGCGTCGGGCCTCCTCGGTAGCCGGTGAGGGATCCTCGGTTCGCCCTTTTTGCTTTTTCTGTTTCGTTTCTTCCTCCAGAAAATCACAATTCGTGATTTTTCTGTTTTTTTTAACTTTTTTATTTATTTATAATTAAATTTTATTATTATTTTATTCATTAAAATATATTAAAATCTTAAAAATATCCCAAAAATTCATATTAAATTCATTTAATCTGTAAATGAATTTCTCAGTCCGATTTTACATTTTATATTTTTTTGATTATTTTCGGGATTATTTTTCGAGGCAAAAATTCCAGTTTATTCCAATAAATTCATATCTTGATCAATTTAATCTGAAATTTAATTATTTCTTCGTTATTGATCAAGATTTCTCAATCTCATATTTTTAATTAAATTTTCTTATCGAATTTATACCGACTTTTGATCTTTTGACTGTTTTACCCTTGCATGCTTTCAGAAATATCATTTCAGTCCTTTTGCATTTTTAAATGCACTCGAAAATTTCTATTCATTCCCTTTTGCTCTTACGATAAAAATCAGGTCTTACAATCTCCCCCACTTAAGAAATTTGGTCCTCCAAATTAGAACCAAGTCAAATGAGTCCATAAAAAACTCCAGGTACGTCTATCGCATCATACTCTTTAATTCTCATGTGACTTTTTTCGGAGTGTAATACTACCAACATACTTAACTAGGGAGATTGTCTTAAACCTCAACACTTTCTTCTTCCGTCTAATACCCGAATCGATTTCATACGTTAATACTTTCATTAAGCTGAGCTGTTGGAGCTCATATCCAATCACATATGTTGGGTCCGGATAGTATTTCTGAAGCATCAACAGATGGAACACATGGTGGATGCCTGTTTATTCCAGTGGTAACACCAACCTATAGGTCTTACCTTCCATTTTGTTCAATATCTCTTTCTGAATCTCATTACGTCCTTATGAAAAATAACTGCCAACAATACTAATTCACCCTCGGTGAATTCCAATGGTTTTCTGTCTCTTGTCAGCATAGCTTTTCTGTCTGCTCTGAGGTATTCTTAATCTCTCAAAAATCAACTGAACATCCTCAGAGGTTTGTCTTACCAATTCGGGAACAATTCTATCTGTCACCCACTTCTTCTTATCTAAGTCGGGAACAACTGCCTACGACTATACAATGCCTCATATAAAATGTTATCCCGATACTCAAGTGACAACTGTCATTATTGGCGAATGCGATTAGTAACAACTGATCATCCCAGGAGCTTATAAAATCAATGGCACACGCTCTCATCACATCCTCCAGAACCTGTACAGTCCTCTCTAACTGACCATCTGTCTGAGGATGAAAGCTGTGCTAACACTCAATCAGGTTCCCATAGCTTCCAAAAATAATATTCCCCGAAGTGGAAAATGAAGCGGGAATCCCTATCTAATACCATGCTCACTGGAACGCTACATAATATTCCACAATCTTCCATACACATAGTTCCACCTACACACTCAGAGTATCTAGGGATTTTCATAATCAGAAGATGGGTAGACTTAATCAATCTATCAACTATCACCCAGATAGCCTCGTGATTCATTCGGGTCCTCTATAACCCATCACAATATTCATGGTAACTTGTTCTCTTTTCCATGTCGATATAGGTAGAGGCTGTAATAACCTTACAACTTCTTTTGCTCTACCTTACTCTGCTGACATACGAGATACTTTTCTACAATCTTTACAATGTCTCTTTTCATATCTGACCACCAATACCTTTTTCAGAGATTTTGATATATTTATTATTTCCCAGATGCACTGTATATCTCGAAGAGTGAGCTTCTGACAATAACACTATCTCAGTAACTATGGTCCTGAGGAGCACTTATACTATCTCTGAACCTCTGTAAGTCATCATCACTCACTGTGAACTCTGTCACTATACCCTTCTGAATCTGACCCACACTATCGACACCATACCAATCATCACGCTAAGCCTGGCAAATTTGATCACTCAATTTCGGTTCTAACCTCAGGCTAGCTGTCATAAAATCATCGTCATCATCAGAAGGGATCACATCATTACTGAGGCTCACAATTGCTCTAGCAACTCATGCTCCCTGACCATCATATGTGATACCATCCCGAGGCTCTTTCTGCTCAAGGCATCAGCCATTACATTAGCCTTTCCTGAGAGGTACATTTTTTCACAATCATAATCCTTAGAAACTCTAACCCTCTTGGTTATCTCATATTCTACTCTTTCTGTGAAAACAAATACTCGAGGCTTTTATAATCAGTGCATATCTAAAATTTCTTACCATTTAAGTGGTAGCGCCATACTTTTAATGTAAACGCTACGACTTCCAACTCTAAATCATGGGTCAGATAGTTTCTCTCATGGTCCTTGAACTATATAGATCCATAAACAACTATCTTCCCATTTTACATCAATACACAGCCCAATCCTTATTTTGAGTTATCCATACACACTGAAACCTCTTGAGCTGTTGGTTATGGTGAGAATAATTACGGTGGTCAGTTTATTACTTCAATATACAAAAACCTCGTTGAAGCCATTTTCATACTTATCATACCACTCGTATGCAATCATTTTCCAAACGATACATGTCAACTGAGCAGCCAATGTAAACCCCAAAAATTTCTTACGTTTAATTAGATTATATAAAAATGGAAATATTATATTTTAATGGAAGTGTGAATGTTCGTTGTAGGGCTCGAGGAATATAGGAGCCGAGAAGCCCGTGAATGATCGGGAACCCGAAGATACAAGAAGGGATAAAGCAAATGCAAGTACAGAGGGATTGGAAAATTTTAAATTATTAGTTAAAAATTGATGATGTAAAAACTTGTATCGGGAATTCGTGAGGAGTGATGGAATCCCAATAATATTTCATTTCGAAATAATGGGAATTTCATGGAAGGCATAGATATTGTGTCCTTGGATAATCTTACAAGAAAATGGGTATATATAGATATATATATATATATATATACATAGGTGTATATGTATATATAATTATACATGACATTTAAATAGATGGATAATAATATATATATAACAAATATATATTATGTAATGTATAGTATTTAATATATATGTGTTAATAAAATTAAAATTAAAGCATAAGACAATTAAAAAAAATGAAATGGAAACCATACAAAAAAATAACAATACAAAATATATAAATAAATAATACATATATACTAATATAATATATATATATATTAAAATAATATATGTATATTATGGCATGTAGGGAATTGGCTTAGAAAAGCCAATTTCGTCTGCCACTATTTGGAATTGAAAAGGAAATCAAAAATAGAGGAGCTGGGCGGGAACCGAAAGAAGAAGAAAAAGGGGAGAAGAGGAAGGAGAAGAAAAGAGGGAGGAAAGAAAGAGAGGTCTCCAGGAGGGAAAGGAAACCAAGAAAGAAGAGGAAGCCGACTCTGTCGAGGAAGAAGAAAAGGAAAGAAGAGAAAAGGAAAGGGAAGGAAAAAGAAGAGAAAGGAAGGAGAGGGAGCTGCTTGTTGGGAGAAAAAAAAGGGGGAGAGAAGAAAGGAAGAAGAGAAAGGTGTATGGACTGAGGCTGATCGGGAGGGAAAATGAGAAGGAAGGAGTGGATAGCAGCAGGCAAGTTGAAGCCGAAGTGAGGAAACGAGAGGGGAAAGGTGAAGTCAGTAAAGGAAATGAAAACTGAAGTGGGAGACCGGAGAAGAGAGCTGGGAATAGAGGAATTCCTACCTTTGTAAAAACTACAGCAACGTAAAAGAAGGGATGGCTGAGAGAAGCTAGAGGAGATCGAAGCAGAGAAAAGAATGAGGGAGTGAGGAACTGAGAGGTTGAGGAAGAAGGAGAAATTGAGAGGCAAGCTGGAAATCGAGACTGAAGAAGGGGAAACCGAGGATGTGTAGGGCTGGAATTGAGAGCTGAGGGAGAAAAGGAAGTGCGACTGAATTGAGGCTGAACAGAAGAAACTGAGAGGGGGGAACAGAAATAAGAAATTGGGAATTGAAGCAAGTTGAAGGGGTGAGGCTGGAACTGAGGCTTCATTGAAGCAGGCCAAGAAAATAGGACAGAACCGAGACTGAAGGAAGCAGACCGAGGCAGGGGGAGGCTGAGTGAAAAAAGCAAGACCCGAAGGCTGAACGAGAAACAGGCCGGAACTGAAGCCAACGAAAGAGAAAGGCTGGAACCGAGGCATGGAAAAAGGAAGAAGAAAAGCATGCTGAGGGCTGGAACCGTGAGGCAGTGAAGCAGGGCACTGCACACGTAAAAAAAAGGGAAGAAAAGCAAGCAAAAAAAAAAAAGAAAGGAGAGAAAAGAGGTAAAAATCTAATGTATATATGTATATTTAATTGTACATGTATATATATATGTGAATGTGTATAAGTATGATAAGGTAAAGTACATATATGTATATACATGTATGTATGTTCAATGTACATGTAGATAAATATGTTGTAGATATAAGCAGGCTAGTATAGTTGAATTAGATTAAAAGTGGGATTGATGAGGAGTTGGCAAATATATATATATATATATGCATGTTTGTGATATTGAATAATGGAAACTAATAATAATATATGTATATATATATATGTGTGTATATATATATATTGGGTATATACATATAGGTGTATATAATGAATGGATATGTTAAGTATATGTACATACAAGAATATGTATGTATATGTGATAAGGAAAAGTGGAAAACAATAAAAATATATATATATGTATAGGAGTGTATATGTATATATATATATATATTTAGGTGTATATGCATATGGGTGTATATAAGATGAATGTGTGCTAGTTTATGTACATGCAAAGAATGTATATATGAGATAGGAAAAGAATGAAAACATATATATATATATATACATATGGGAGTGTATATATATATATATTTATGTGTACTTACATGTAGAGGTATATAATAAGGTGTATGTCAATAATTGTACATACAAAATAATACGTGGTAAGAGAAAATATATAAATGTGCGTGTTGACTTAGGTACCTACAATAATACGTACACACGCAGTACTAACGAATAGGTTACGATTTTAACGGAATTCGGACAGTTCGCACGAATAGGGTGCTAAGTGTACGATTTCAGTGTAGGTGATCGTAGAAGGAATTAAGGGAGGTACTAAGAGGCGTCACCACTCGAGCACGGAGATTTCGATAGATCGAGGTAAGGGGATATAATTAAAAATGGTAATAGTTACTTTCCGAACCTTGATAAAGAAAGCTTACAATGACATGAAGTATGATTTTCATGCATGTTTCTAAATTATATTTCGGATCAAGACTATGCTTTCTGTATTTATGCTTTTGAAATAAAAACATGTATTCTGAAATAATCTTTCAAATAAGATGATTTTATTTTGATGCTTTCGAATATGAAAACTATAATATGTTTTGAGACTAAGGGCAATTTATGTTGTGTGCTTACGCACGTCAACTTCGCCTGTGTGGTGTCTGAACTCGCTTGTGTGGTGTTTGAACTCACCTGTGTGGAACTTGTATTTCACCTGTGGGGCGCCTGTATTTCGTTTTCGTGGCTCATGTATTTCTCCTTCGTGGTACCTGTACTTCGCCTTTGTGGCGTCTGAAATTACCTTTGGGTTCTAAATTCCCTCTACGGAGGATGACCGGGTTATTTTGCCGCGTGATTGATTTGTTATTGCTGCGTGATAAATTGGTTATTGCCGCGTGATAAATTCATTATTGTCATATGATAATTATATGGCCGATGTAGTCTCAATTTGAAATTTTAACTTTGTTTTCAGAACCGGACTTGTAGTATGTGATTTGAATGTACGACCAGACTACGCAATATCTGTTACTTCGCCTGTGTGGCGTCTAAACTCGCCTGTGTAGCGTTTGAACTCGCGTGTGTGGTGCCTATATTTCGCTTGTGTGGCGCCTGTATTTCACCTTCATGGCACCTATATTTCGCCTGTGTGGCGCTTGTATTTCGCCTTCGTGGTGCCTATATTTCGCCTGTGTGGCTCCTGTATTTCGCCTTCGTGGCACCTATATTTCGCCTATGTGGCGCTTGTATTTCGCCTTCGTGGTGCCTGTATTTCGCCTGTGTGGCGCCTGTATTTCACCTTCGTGGCGCCTGTATTTCGCCTTCGTGGTGCCTGTACTTCGCCTTTGTGGCGTCCAAAATTACCTTTGGGTTCTGAATTCCCTCTACGGAGGATGACTGGGTTATTTTACCGCGTGATTGATTTGTTATTGCTGCGTGATAAATTGCTTATTGTCACGTGATAAATTCGTTATTGTCACATGATAATTATATGGTCTATGTAGTCTCAATTTGAAAATTTAACTCTGTTTTCAGAACCAGACTTGTAGTATGTGATTTGAATGTACGACCAAATTACGTAATATCTGTTAAGTTCACATACTTAAAGAATTACATTTTGAATCTCGATGTTTCTGATTTTCCTTAATCATTGAATGTTACTATTATTAGTTTTAGAAAGTATCATTATACGCACTATCATGTTTTATACATATTTGAATTGCTAGAATCGTTATAAATACATATTCTTACTAGGCTTTTTTTCTCGAAACCTCACCCCTCTACCTCTCAGATTACTTGTAGTAATCCGTAGGCGTTACTTACCGCGTTCACAACGTAGGCTGGTGGGGAGAGCTCCATAGGCTACTTTTTGTACACACAGAAAGGTATACATTTACATTCCTGTACCAGACATACCTGTACGCACAGACACGTATATTTGGAATGCTTTTTTTGGGATGTAATTTTGTAAGGAAACGATGTAAACAATCTTATTTTGGGATTATATTTTGAGATGACTAGTATTAGATCGAAATAGATGTATTGAGTGGTAAAGATGGATTTGAAAAGTATGCTTGGTAGTTGTGGATATCTAGGATTATCAAAAACAACTGAATTACAGTTGGGTAGGCTCATATGTGAGCCGTTATGCTGTTGAAATTTCTATCGGTCATATAAGTTAAAGTATGAAAATTAACTATAATTACGAATAAAGAATAAGGAAAAGTGTTTTGACACTGCATAGGAATACAACCTAAGTGAATAAGGGAATAAGTGGGTAAAGTAAATTCAAAAAAAAAAAATTTTCCCTGATTTTCAAGGGTTAAGGGTTGTTCCAGTTTAAGTGGTACCAGAGCGAAGGTTGTCTAGTACTGTCAGTGTTGAAAATAAGGATTAAATTACATCCCAATGTCTGTGCTTGTCTGGTTGTAGGTAATGTATACCTAATAACTTTAAGATTTGATCTTTGGAATTACGCGCAGGTATTAGATCACTGCGCGATGAGTGGGAGACGCAGACGTACTCTGAGGCAGGCTCAACCACCTCCACCTCTTCCACCGGAGCCAGAGAGTCCTCGTACTCGTATGGCTCAGTTTGAGCAGCAATTGGAGCAGCTCCTCGAGCGAGGTTTCGAGTCGATAGCTGCCATGGTTGCCTAACATCTAGGGGTAAATGTTTTTGATTCTGCTGGCACAGCACTAGTTCCTACTCCGGTGCAGACTCCTCCGCAAGCACCTCCACCTCCTCCTCCACCAGTTCCTCCAGTACCTATGGCGCCTCAGCCTCCTATACAGGCTCGGAGGGAGGAGAGGAATATCGGTAGGATGAGAGATTTCCTGAAGATGAGGCCTTGAGCATTTAAGGGAATTAAGAATCCGGTAGAGGTCGAAGAGTGGCTGGTGAGCTTGGGAAGATTTTCAACTTTTTGGGGTGTTCTGATGTTGAGAAGGTCTCTATGGCCACTTACATGCTGCAGAGCCAAATAGAGTATTGGTGGGGATCCACCAAGGTCCTTCTGACTGCTCAGCATCTGGTGATTAGTTGGGATGCATTCTCCACAGCTTTTAGGAAGCAGTTTGTTCCATTAGCTGCCCAGCAGAAGTTGAGGATAGACTTTCTAAATTTAGTACAGGGCAGTATGACTGTGGATGAGTATGAAAGTAAGTTCACTATGCTGATGAGGTATGAGCCGGAGACGTTCCAGAATGAAGAGCGTCGGACTAAGAGGTTCTTAGCAGGGTTAAGGCCAGCTATCAGAGACCGTCTTTTGGGGCTATGGATTACGAAATTTTAGGATGCCCTGGGTAGAGCACAGATGGTCGAGAGGGGCCTCAATGTCACTCAAACGGAGTATGGTTTTAAAGGAAGGACCAGAGATGAGAGTGTACAGATGGAGTTGGCGAGACGGGATTTTCGGAGGGGCCAGCCTAAGAGGCAGAGGAGAGATGAGTCTCGGGTTAGGATTGATAGGCCCATGACTCTTATAGCTACCTCACAGACTACTAGAGGCTTCCAGTAGTACGAGAGATTGTGCACTAGTTATGGTAATTTCCATACTGGTGCATATCACTGGTCCTCAAGGAGCTGTTTTAGGTGTGGACAGAGGGGGCACTGGATTAAAGATTGCCCATTGAATAAGTTTTCATAGCTTCCAGAGCTACCACGACAACCTGAGAGGCAAGCTCCCTAGAGACGGGCTACCGCAGCAGATAAGGGTAAGAAGCCTGTCACTCATGGGAAGGTCTTTGCTTTGGATACAAAGACTGCTGATGCCTCCGCTGAGACCATCCAGGGTAAGCTTTTAATTTGTAATCATGAGGCACGTGTATTGTTTGATTCAGGCTCCACACACTCTTTCATATCACCCCACTTCGCACGTTAATTGTATGTTAAGCCTGAAGCTCTAGATTTTACGTTACATGTTAGTACACCCATATATGAATCATAGAAAACTAATATGGTGTGTGAGAATTGTGAAATCAAGGTAGGAGATAGGATCATATTAGCAGATCTAATCTGGTTGAGCATGTATGGCTTTGATGTAGTTTTGGGTATGGATTGGCTAGCCACCAACCGTGTAAGTTTAGACTGCTACTCTAAGATTGTAACCTTCTCCTTACCTAGTAAGTTTGATGTATGCTTTGCAGTTAAGGAATAAATTTTACGATTTTATCTATGATGAAAATTTTCGGTGAGCATATTAATATGAAGGTTATGTTACATTCATCCTCGATACTAGTCGAAAATGTCCAAGTATTCAGGACATACCAGTGGTATGCGAGTTCTTGGATGTATTTTCCTGGTGAACTACTGGGACTACATCAGGAGGAAGAACTAGAGTCCACTATGGATTTGGCTCTAGATGTGCAGCCTATCTCGAAGTCTCCCTACCGGATGGACTTTGTAGATCTTGAGGAACAAAAAAAAAAAAAGGAGTTGCAAGAACTGTTAGATAAAGGAAGTTCAGAAACTCATAGGAGTTAATGGAAAAGATTCAAATCATTATAGAAAAAAGATTCAGAGTTTGAGATGTAAGGAAACTTTGGAATATGGATTTCATTAGGGGTTACCAAGGACTCGAAAGGGGCATGATACAATCTGGGTGATCGTAGACAGATTGACTAAGAGTACCCACGTCTATTTTGATGGACCTGAATGAATTTGAAGGACCAAATTCTTTTAAGGTGGGGAGAATGTAAACCCCACAAATTTCCTACGTTTAATTAGATTATATAAAAATGGAAATATTATATTTTAATGGAAGTGTGAATGTTCGTTGTAGGGCTCAAGTGGTATAGGAGTCGAGAAACCCGTGAATGACCGGGAACCCGAAGATACAAGAAGGGATAAAGCAAATGCAAGTACGGAGGGATTGAAAAATTTTAAATTATTAGTTGAAAATTAATGATGTAAAAACTTGTATAGGGAATTCGTGAGGAGTGATGGAATCCCGATAATATTTCATTTTCGAAATAATGGGAATTTCATGGAAGGTATAGATATTGTGTCCTTGGATAATCTTACAAGAAAATGGGTATATATAGATATATATACATAGGCGTATATGTATATATAAATATACATGACATTTAAATAGATGGATAATAATATATATATATAACAAATATATATATTATGTAATGTATAGTATTTCATATATATGTGTTAATAAAATTAAAATTAAAGCATAAGACAATTAAAAAAATGAAATGGAAACCATACAAAAAAATAACAATATAAAATATATATAAACAAATAATACATATATACAAATATAATATATATATATTATGGCATGTAGGGAATTGGCTTAGAAAAGCCAATTTCGTCTGCCACTATTTGGAATTGAAAAGGAAATCAAAAATAGAGGAGTTGGGCGGGAACCGAAAGAAGAAGAAAAAGGGGAGAAAAGGAAGGAGAAGAAAAGAGGGAGGAAAGAAAGAGGGGTCTGGCCGGGAGATAAAGGAAACCAAGAAAGAAGAGAAAGCCGACTCTGCTGAGGAAGAAGAAAAGGAAAGAAGAGAAAAGGAAAGGGAAGGGAAAAGAAGGGAAAGGAAGGAGAGGGAGCTGCTGGCTGGGAGAAAAAAAAAGGGGGAGAGAAGAAAGGGAGAAGAGAAAGGTGTGTGGACTGAGGCTGATCGAGAGGGAAAAAGAAGAAGGAATGAGTGGATAGCAGCAGGGAAGCAGAAGCCGAAGTGAGGAAATGAGAAGGGAAAAGTGAAGTCAGTAAAGGAAATAAAAACTGAAGTGGGAGACCGGAGAAGAGAGCTGGGAACAGAGGAATTCCTACCTCTGTAAAAACTACAGCAACGTAAAAGAAGGGATGGCTGAGAGAAGCTGGAGGAGATCGAAGAAGAGAAAAGAATGAGGGAGTGAGGAACTGAGAGGTTGAGGAAGAAGGAGAAATCAAGAGGCAAGCTGGAAACCGAGACTGAAGAAGGGGAAACCGAGGATGTGCAGGGCTGGAATCGAGAGCTGACGGAGAAAAGGAAGTGGGACTGCATTGAGGCTGAACAGAAGCAACCAAGAAGGGGGAACAGAAACAAGAAACTGGGAATTGAAGCTAGTTGAAGGGGTGAGGCTGGAACCGAGGCTTCATTAAAGCAGGCCAAGAAAACATGAAAGATCGAGACTAAAGGAAGCAGACCGAGGCAGTGGGAGGCTGAGTGAAAAGAGCAACACCCGAGGGCTGAATGGGAAACAGGCTGGAGCTGAAGCCAACAGAAGAGAAAGGCTGGAACCGAGGCAGAGAAAAAAGGAGAAGAAAAGCATGCCGAGGGCCGGAACCGTGAGGCAGTGAAGCAGGGCACTGCACACGCAAAAAAAAAAGGGAAGAAAAGCAAGAAAAAAAGAAATGAGAGAAAAGAGGTAAAAATCTAATATATATATGTATATTTAATTGTACATGTATATATATATGTGATTGTGTATAAGTATGATAAGGTAAAGTACATATATGTATATACATGTATGTATGTTCAATGTACATGTAGATAAATAGGTTGTAGATATAAGCATGCTAGTATAGTTGAATTAGATTAAAAGTGAGATTGATGAGGAGTAGGCAAACATATATATATGTATGTTTGTGATATTGAATAATGGAAACTAATAATAATATATGTATAAATATATATATGTGTGTATATATATATATATATATATATATATATTGGGTATATACATATAGGTGTATATAATGAATGGATATGTTAAGTATATGTACATACAAGAATATGTATGTATATGTGATAAGGAAAAATGGAAAACAATAAATATATATATATGTATAGGAGTGTATATGTATATATATATATATATATATATATATATGTATATATATATATACATATATATATATATTTATGTGTACATACATGTAGAGGTATATAATAAGGTGTATGTCAATAATTGTACATACAAAATAATACATGGTAAGAGAAAATATATAAACGTGCGTGTTGACTTAGGTACGTACAATAATACGTACACACACAGTAGTAACGAATAGGTTACGTTTAACGCAATTCGGACAGTTCGCTTGAATACGGTGCTAAGTGTATGATTTCAGTGTAGGTGATCGTAAAAGGAATTGAGGGAGGTACTAAGAGGCGTCACCACTCGAGCATGGAGATTTCGATAGATCGAGGTATGGGGATATAATTTAAAACGGTAATAGTTACTTTCCGAACCTTGATAAAGAAAGCTTACAATGACATGAAGTATGATTTTCATGCATGTTTCTAAATTATATTTCTGATCAAGACTATGTTTTCTGTATTTCTGCTTTTGAAATAAAAACATGTCTTCTGAAATAATCTTTCAAATAAGATGATTTTATTTCGATGTTTTCGAATACGAAAACTATAATATGTTTTGAGACTAAGGGCCATTTATGTTGTGTGCTTACGCACGTTAACTTCGCCTGTGTGGCGTCTGAACTCGCCTGTGTGGCGCCTGTATTTCGCCTTCATTTTGCTTGTATTTCACCTTCATGGCGCCTGTATTTCACCTGTGTAGCACCTGTATTTCTCCTTCGTGGCGCCTGTATTTTGCCTATGTGGCGCTTGTATTTCGCCTTCATGGTGCCTGTATTTTGCCTGTGTGGCGCCTATATTTCGCCTTCGTGGCGCCTGTATTTCGCCTTCGTGGTGCCTATACTTTGCCTTTGTGGCATCCGAAATTACCTTTGGGTTCTGAATTCCCTCTACGGAGGATGACCGGGTTATTTTACCGCATGATTGATTTGTTATTGCCGCGTGATAAATTCGTTATTGTCACATGATAATTATATGGTCGATGTAGTCTCAATTTGAAAATTTAACTCTGTTTTCAGAACCAAACTTGTAGTATGTGATTTGAATGTACGACCAGATTACGTAATATCTGTTAAGTTCACTTACTTAAAGAATTACGTTTTGAATCTCGATGTTTCTGATTTTCCTTAATCTTTGAATGTTACTGTTATTAGTTTCAGAAAGTATCATTATACGCACTACCATGTTTTATACATATTTGAATTGCTAGAATCGTTGTAAATACATCTTCTTACTGGGCTTTTTTTTCCCGAAAGCTCACCCCTCTACCTCTCAGATTACTTGCAGTGATCCGTATGCGTTACTTACCGCGTACACGACGTAGGCTGGTGGGGAGAGCTCCCTAGGCTACTTTTTGTACACGTAAAAAGATATACATTTATATTCCTGTACCAGACATATTTGTACGCACAGACACGTATATTGGGTATACTTTTGTTGGGATGTAATTTTGTAAGGAAACGATGTAAACAATCTTATTTTGGGATTATATTTTGAGATGACTAGTATTAGATCGAAATAGATGTATTGAGTGGTAAAGATGGATTTGGAAAGTATGCTTGGTAGTTGTGGATATCTAGGATTGTCAAAAACAACTGAATTGCAGGTGGGTAGGCTCATATGTAAGCCGTTATGCTGTCGAAATTTCTATCGGCCATATAAGTTAAAGTATGAAAATTAACTATAATTACGAATAAAGAATAAGGAAAAGTGTTTTGACACTGCACAGGAATACAACCTAAGTGAATAAGGGAATAAGTGGGTAAAGTAAATTCAAAAAAAAAATTCCCTCGATTTTCAAGGGTCAAGGGTCATTCCAGTTTAAGTGCTATCAAAGCGAAGGTTGTCTAGTACTGTCAGTGTCGAAAATAATGATTAAATTACATCCCAATGTCTGTGCTTGTCTGGTTGTAGGTAATGTATACCTAATAACTTTAAGATTCGATCTTTGGAATTATGCGCAGGTATTAGATCACTGCACGATGAGTGGGAGATGCGGCCGTACTCGGAGGCAGGCTCAGTCACCTCCACCTCTTCCACCGGAGCCAGAGAGTCCTCGTACTCGTATGGCTTAGTTTGAGCAGCGATTGGAGCAGCGCCTCGAGCGAGGTTTGGAGTCGATAGCTGCCATGGTTGTCCAACATCTAGGGGCAAATATTTCTAATTTTGCTGGCACAGCACCAGTTCCTACTCCGGTGCAGACTCCTCCACAAGCACCGCCACCTCCTCCTCCACTAGTTCCTCTAGTACCTGTGGTGCCTCAGCCTCCTGTACAGGCCCGGAGGGAGGAGAGGAATATCGGTAGGATGAGAGATTTCCTGAAGATGAGGCCTCTAGCATTTAAGGGAATTAAGAATCCAGTAGAGGTCGAAGAGTGGCTGGTGAGCCTTGGGAAGATTTTTGACTTTCTGGGGTGTTCTGATGTTGAGAAGGTCTCTATGGCCACTTACATGCTGCAGGGCCAAGCAGAGTATTGGTGGGGATCCACCAAGGTCCTTCTGACTGCTCAGCATCCGGTGATTAGATGGGATGCATTTTCGATAGCTTTTAGGAAGCAGTATCTTCCACTAGCTGCCCAGCAGAAGTTGAGGATGGACTTTCTGAATTTGGTACAGGGCAGTATGACTGTGGATGAGTACGAAAGTAAGTTCACTATGCTGATGAGATATGACCCGGAGACTTTCCAAAATGAAGAGCATTGGACTGAGAGGTTCTTAGCAGGGTTAAGGCCAACTATCAGAGACCGTCTTTTGGGGCTATGGATTACGAAATTTCAGGATGCCCTGGGTAGAGCACAGATGGTCGAGAGGGGCCTCAATGTCACTTAGACGGAGTATGGTTTTAAAGGAAGGACCAGAGGTGAGAGTGTATAGATGGAGTTGGCAAGATGGGATTTTCGGAGGGGCTAGCCTAAGAGGCAGAGGACAGATGAGTCTCGGGCTAGGATTGATAGGCCCATGGCTCCTATAGCTACCTCACAGACTACCAGAGGCTTCCAACAGTACGAGAGATTATGCACTAGTTATGGTAATTTTCATAGTGGTTCGTGTCACTGGTCCTCGAGAGCTATTTTAGGTGTGGTCATAGGGGGCGCTGGATTAAAGATTGCTCATTGAATAAGTTTCCACAGCTTCTAGAGCTACCACACAACCTGAAAGGCAAGCTCCCCAGAGACAAGTCCCACAGGGACAGGCTTTGGATAAGAAGCCTGTCACTCATGGGAGGGTCTTTGCTTTGGATACAGAGACTGCTGATGCCTCCGCTGAGACCATCCAGGGTAAGCTTTTAATTTGCAATCATGAGGCAGTGTATTATTTGATTCAGGCTCCACACAGTCTTTCATATCACCCCACTACGCACGTAAATTGTATTTTAAGCCTGAGGCTCTAGATTTTACGTTACACGTTAGTACACCCATGTATGAATCACAGAAAACTGATATGGTATGTAAGAATTGTGAAATCAAGGTAAGAGATAGAATCATATTAGCAGATCTAATCTGATTGAGCATGTATGGCTTTGATGTAATTTTGGGTATGGATTGGCTAGCCACCAACCGTGTAAGTTTAGACTGCTACTCTAAGATTGTAACCTTCTCCTTACATAGTAAGTTTGATGTATGCTTTGCAGTTAAGGAATAAATTTTACGATTTTTTCTATGATGAAAATTTTTTATGAGCATATTAATAAGAAGGTTATGTTACATTCATCGTCGATACTAGTCGAAAATGTCCAAGTATTCAGGACATACCAGTGGTATGCGAGTTCCTGGATGTATTTTCCTGGTGAACTACCGGGACTACATCAGGAGGAAGAACTAGAGTCCACTATGGATTTGGCTCCATATGTGCAGCCTATCTCGAAGTCTCCCTACCGGATGGACTTTGTAGATCTTGAGGAACAAAAAAAAGGAGTTGCAAGAACTGTTAGATAAAGGAAGTTCAGAAACTCATAGGAGTTAATGGGAAAGATTCAAATCATTATAGAAAAAAGATTCAGAGTTTGAGATGTAAGGAAACTTTGGAATATGGATTTCATTAGGGGTTACCAAGGACTCGAAAGGGGCATGATACAATCTGGGTGATCGTAGACAGATTGACTAAGAGTACCCACGTCTATTTTGATGGACCCGAATGAATTTGGAGGACCAAATTCTTTTAAGGTGGGGAGAATGTAAACCCCACAAATTTCCTACGTTTAATTAAATTATATAAAAATGGAAATATTATATTTTAATGGAAGTGTGAATGTTCGTTGTAGGGCTCGAGGAATATTGGAGCCAAGAAGCCCGTGAATGACCGGGAACCCGAAGATACAAGAAGGGATAAAGCAAATGCAAGTACGGAGGGATTGGAATATTTTAAATTATTAGTTGAAAATTGATGATGTAAAAACTTGTATCGGGAATTCGTGAGGATTGATGGAATCCCGATAATATTTCATTTTGAAAATAATGGGAATTTCATGGAAGGCATAGATATTGTGTCCTTGGATAATCTTACAAGAAAATTGGTATATATAGATATATATAGATATATATACATAGGTGTATATGTATATATAAATATAGATGACATTTAAATAGATGGATAATAATAATATATATATATATAACAAATATATATTATGCAATATATAGTATTTAATATATATGTGTTAATAAAATTAAAATTAAAGCATAAGACAATTAAAAAAATGAAATGGAAACCATACAAAAAAATAACAATACAAAATATATAAACAAATAATACATATATACTAATATAATATATATTAAAATAATATATATATATATATATTATGGCATGTACGGAATTGGTTTAGAAAAGCCAATTCCGTTTGCCACTATTTGGAATTGAAAAGGAAATCAAAAACAGAGGAGCTGGGCGGGAACTAAAAGAAGAAGAAACATGAGAGAAGGGGAAGGAGAAGAAAAGAGGGAGGAAAGAAAGAGGGGTCTGGCCGGGAGAGAATGGAAACCAGGAAAGAAGAGGAAGCCAACTCTGCCGAGGAAGAAGAAAAGGAAAGAAGAGAAAAGGAAAGGGAAGGAAAAAGAAGAGAAAGGAAGGAGAGGGAGCTGCTGGCCGGGAGAAAAAAAGGGGGAGAGAAGAAAGGGAGAAGAGAAAGGTGTGTGGACTGAGGCTGATCGGGAGGGAAAAAGGAGAACGAAGGAGTGGATAGCAGCAGGGAAGCTGAAACCGAAGTGAGGAAACGAGAGGGGAAAGGTGAAGTCAGCAAAGGAAATGAAAACTGAAATGGGAGATCGGAGAAGAGAGCTGGGAACAGAGGAATTCCTACCTCTGTAAAAACTACAGCAACGTAAAAGAAGGGATGGTTGAGAGAAGCTGGAGGAGATCGAAGCAGAGAAAAGAATGAGGGAGTGAGGAACTGAGAGGTTGAGGAAGAAGGAGAAACCGAGAGACAAGCTGGAAATCGAGACTGAAGAAGGGGAAACCGAGGATGTGCAGGGCTGGAATCGAGAGCTGAGGGAGAAAAGGAAGTGGGACTGAATTGAGGCTGAACAGAAGCAACCGAGAGGGGTGAACAAAAACAAGAAACTGGGAATTGAAGCAAGTTGAAGGGGTGAGGCTAGAACCGAGGCTTCATTGAAGCAGGCCAAGAAAACAGGATAGAACCGAGATTGAAGGAAGCAGACCGAGGCAAAGGGAGGCTGAGTGAAAAGAGCTAGACCCGAGGGCTGAACGGGAAACAGGCCGAAGCTGAAGCTAATGGAAGAGAAAGGTCGGAACCGAGGCAGGGAAAAAGGAAGAAGAAAAGCATGCCGAGGGCTGGAACCGTGAGGCAGTGAAGCAGGGCACTGCACACGCAAAAAAAAAGAGGAAGAAAAACAAGTAAAAAAAAGAAAGGAGAGAAAAGAGGTAAAAATCTAATGTATATATGTATATTTAATTGTACATGTATATATATATATGTGATTGTGTATAAGTATGATAAGGTAAAGTACATATATGTATATACATGTATGTATGTTTAATGTACATGTAGATAAATGGGTTGCAAATATAAGCATGCTAGTATAGTTGAATTAGATTAAAAGTGGGATTGATGAGGAGTAGGCAAACATATATATGTATGTTTGTGATATTGAATAATGGAAACTAATAATAATATATGTATATATATATATATATATGTGTGTGTATATATATGTATATATATTGGGTATATACATATAGGTGTATATAATGAATGAATATGTTAAGTATATGTACATACAAGAATATGTATGTATATGTGATAAGGAAAAATGGAAAACAATAAATATATATATATATATATATGTATAGGAATGTATATGTATATATATATATATATATATATATATATATATTTAGGTGTATATGCATATGGGTGTATATAAGATGAATGTGTGCTAGTTTATGTACATGCAAAGAATGTATATATGTGATAGGAAAAGAATGAAAACAAATAAAAATATATATATTTATATATACATATGGAAGTGTGTATATATATATATATTTATGTGTACATACATGTAGAGGTATATAATAAGGTGTATGTAAATAATAATACATACAAAATAATACGTGGTAAGAGAAAATATATAAATGTGCGTGTTGACTTAGGTACGTACACATGCATTAGTAACGAATAGGTTACGATTTTAACGCAATTTGGACAGTTCGCATGAATAGGGTGCTAAGTGTATGATTTCGGTGTAGGTGATCGTAGAAGGAATTAAGGGAGGTACTAAGAGGCGTCACCACTCAAGCATGAAAATTTCGATAGATCGAGATAAGGGGATATAATTTAAAACGGTAATAGTTACTTTCCGAACCTTGATAAAGAAAGCTTACAATGACATGAAGTATGATTTTCATGCATGTTTCTAAATTATATTTCTGATCAAGACTATGCTTTTTGTATTTGTACTTTTGAAATAAAAACATGTCTTCTGAAATAATCTTTCAAATAAGATGATTTTATTTCGATGTTTTCGAATATGAAAACTATAATATGTTTTGAGACTAAGGGCCATTTATGTTGTGTGCTTACGCATGTCAACTTCGCTTGTGTGGTGTCTGAACTCGCCTATGTGGCGCCTGTATTTTTCCTATATGGCACCTGTATTTCGCCTTCGTGGCGCCTGTATTTTGCCTGTGTGGCGCCTATATTTCGCCTTCGTGGCACCTGTATTTTGCCTGTGTGGCACCTGTATTTCTCCTGTGTGGCACCTGTATTTCACCTTCGTGGCGCCTGTATTTCACCTGTGTGGCGCCTGTATTTTGCCTTCGTGGTGCCTGTATTTCGCCTGTGTGGCGCCTGTATTTCGCCTTTGTGGCGCCTGTATTTCACCTTCGTGGTGCCTGTACTTCGCCTTTGTGGCGTCTGAAATTACCTTTGGGTTCTGAATTTCCTCTACGGAGGATGACCAGGTTATTTTGCAGCGTGATTGATTTGTTATTACAGCGTGATAAATTCGTTATTGTCACATGATAATTATATTACTGATGTAGCCTCAATTTGAAAATTTAACTCTGTTTTCAGAATCAGACTTGTAGTATGTGATTTGAATGTACGACCAGATTATGTAATATCTGTTAAGTTCACGTACTTAAAGAATTACGTTTTGAATATCGATGTTTCTGATTTTCCTTAATCTTTGAATGTTACTATTATTAGTTTCAGAAAGTATCATTATACGCACTATCATGTTTTATACATATTTGAATTGCTAGAATCGTTTTAAATACATCTTCTTACTGGGCTTTTTTTTTCGAAAGCTCACCGCTCTACCTCTCGGATTACTTGCAGTAATCTATAGGCGTTACTTACCGTGTACACGATGTAGGCTGGTGGGGGAGCTCCCTAGGCTACTTTTTGTACACGCCGAAAGGTATACATTTACATTCCTGTGCCAGAAATATATGTACGCACAGACACGTATATTGGGAATACTTTTGTTGGGATGTAATTTTGTAAGGAAACGATGTAAACAATATTGTTTTAGGATTATATTTTGAGATAACTAGTATTAGATCGAAATAGATGTATTGAGTGGTAAAGATGGATTTGGAAAGTATGCTTGGTAGTTGTGGATATCTAGGATTATCAAAAACAACTGAATTGCAGGTGGGTAGGCTTATATGTAAGTAGTTATGCTGTCAAAATTTCTATCGGCCATATAAGTTAAAGTATGAAAATTAACTATAGTTACGAATAAAGAATAAGGAAAAGTGTTTTGACACTGCACAGGAATACAACCTAAGTGAATAAGGGAATAAGTGGGTAAAGTAAATTAAAAAAAAATTTCCCCTGATTTTCAAGGGTCAGGGGTCGTTACAGCCAATTTCGAGAAACTCTCAACACCTCGTCTGTACGATAGTTTTCTGTTGCTACTCATGCTCTTCTATGGACTTCGAATACATCAAAATATCATCGCTAAAGATGACAACCAATCGGTCCAGGTAAGCTTTAAATACCTCATCGTAGTTAAGTTCCACTAAATATATCAATCATTCATATTCTTGACCTACGCACGCATAAACGTAAAACGTCATTTCGAAATCGATTCCGTTCAAGATACTAACCCACGTCATTTCTTTTTTTCTTATATTAACGACTTTTATAAAATTTTAATTTTTTAAACCTTCATGATTAATCAAATTCTACCAGTAAAGGTACCCAAATTTTAAATGTATATATTACGACTGTCGATTTCAATTTATAGGTTATGTGTGCGTTTCTAGATGCTGTCAAGTCTTCAGGCGGGGAAGTATTTTGAAATACCTTTATTAACCTTCAGACTTGACCACATAGACTGGGTATGGATATATCAACCCTTTATCCTTGGTCACAATTTATATTCACTACATATCGCATAATCCAAATTACTTTACATATCAAAGATATCTTTACCTTGCATACGCCTCTTATTCCAATATATCTCGTATTCAGGATCTATCACTTATAACAAACTCTTTCATTACTTGTTACACCTTACAGTATACTTTTCAGTGACGTTTTCACCCCTATTTTCAACTTACAATCTCTATACCCATATTCAGTTGGTGACAATCAGCTAACTATCATCATCTTGCCTAAAGGTACAGGCTTCACATCTTTCACTAGCTTATAAGCAACTGAAGGCGGTATGAATAAATGCGTGGCACCAGGATTAATTAAAATAATTACTTCATTATTCATAACCAATGTGGTATCTTCCACCACATCAAATGAAACATCAGTAGTGTCCTGGTCCAAGGCATACACTCGCCCTCGTCTAACATCTTATTTTCGTGGTAACTACCATACATTTTATACTATTCACATTGTTATGGAACAAGTCGGGGTCTTCCAATCATAATACCCCTCGTAAATGTTGAAATTGGATACACTGGGGCCTTACCAATCATCTTACCCCGTGACTCATCAGCTCTAAGCTTTTACTAACTACTTTTTTCCCATTCTGACATCCTTGTCATTCTCTATTCTCTTTTGTCTCAATTTTGGCCCTTCCTACCTTTCCCAATTTCAGAGTAGTTAAGCTAAGGAAAATTTATGTAGGTGTATTTACAGAGAAAAGCTTCTTTGGCCTAGATGAGTGACTAGGGGTAAAATATGTACAGGGTTGGCTAGCAAGGCTCAAACGATCCAAAGATGGCCTAAATCATTTCCCTAATTAAGTGTGATCTAATATTTCGCCTCGAGACAAGATCAAACAAATTCTAGAATATGACGCACAAAGTCAATTGAACAAATGCAATCCTATGTCCACATAAGCTTTCTCTAAATAAATATACAGATTCATGACATGACATGTGCATAAAATGAGGAAATCACAATTAGAAACAAGACAAACTCAAGAATTCAACTTCTTGCTTTTCCTATAATCATGCTTCTCATTTAATCAAAGTCAGATTAAATCATGGGGTCATATCTTCAGAATATGGGAAAACTACATGCTAAGCATTAAATCATCCCAAAATCAAACAATTTAAGCTCAGATTTTTGAAAAAATTTAAAAATTTTTTCAATTTTGCCCAAATTTTTGAAAAATGCTCAAGTGATATCCCCTCCCCCAAACTTACCCCAAACTTAAAGTGCACAGTGTCCTCAATGTGTAGATAATGTAAGAATTGAAGCTCAAGAACAGAGTACTCCCCTTTCTGATGATGATGACGAACAACTGAAGCTTGATTTAAAACATAATACTAGAAAAAAAATCTGCAAAATAAACAAAGAAAGAAACAGTAGAAAAGAAAAAGAACTATATACAAAGTGAAAAGAAAAATACAGCCACTTCAAAATGCAGCTAAAGAACACAACACTCAGCAGCAGGGCGAAGAGTAGGAGGATCAACCAGAGTGGTGACAGAATGTTGACAGTTAACTCCTCCTTAGCTCTATCTACTTCCCTCCTTCTTTCAGATTTCTTATGCTCAAGCCTTATATCCTCCTTAACATCCATCTTAAAACACTCTTGAGAGTCATCAGAAAGCTTCAAAGGTTTGAAAACATGAAATGTCACCTCCTAATCTATGACTCTCATAGTCAACTCCCCCTTTTGTACATCAATTAATGTTCTACCAGTCGCTAGGAAAGGCCTGCCTAGTATGATGAGGACTTCCCTTTCTTCCTCCATGTCTAATACAATAAAATTCACAGGGAAAATAAATTTGGCCACATTTACTAACACATCCTCAATGACCCCTTTAGATATTTAATTTATCGATCAGCTAGCTGAAGGGTCACTGTGGTAGGCTTGACATCCCCTATTCCTAACTTTTGGTAGATAGACAAAGGCATTAGATTGATACTGGCTCCTAAATCACACAAGGCTCTACCAAAGAAAAGATTTCTAATAGTGCAGGGTATGGTAAAACTCCCGGGATCCTTGAGCTTGGGGGGTAATTTCCTGTGGATAATTGCACTACATTCCTCAGTTAAGGCCACCGTCTCATAATCTTCCAATCTTCTTTTCCTAGAGAGGATATCCTTTAAAAACTTTACATAACTTGGCATTTGCTCTAAGGCATCTGCGAAAGGAATGTTGATGTGAAGTTTCTTACAAACCTCAAGAAATTTGGCAAATTGATGATCCAGTTTTTTATTTTGGAACCTCTGAGGAAAAGGTACTGGTGGTCTAACTAGAGGCAATGTAGTGGGAACCTGTGTAAAATCAGAGGACGAGGAAGGCAGTGAAGAAGAAGAAGGTATAGATGAAGAAGCACCTATCTTTGATTCCTTTACAGCCTGATATTTAAGTTCTTGCTCTTACTGAGCTGCCTCTTTAAAACTTAAGGATTCTTCAACTTTGGGCTGTTCAGGTTTGGACTTAACTTGTGGATCATCTAGCTTTCTACCACTCTTAAGGGTGATGGATTTAGCATGTTCCTTACCCTCCCTTTGCCTAATAGGGTTAACTTCAGTATTACTATGAGGGGTCCCTTAAGGATGTTGGCTAAAAGCATTGGCTATTTGTCCAACCTAATCTTCTAACTTCTTAATTGAGGCAGCTTGATTTTGCAGGATAGTCGTGAACATTTTCTCAAGCGAGGGCTTCTTCTAAACTGCTGCTGCATGGTAAAGTTGTGGCTGCATAGGTTGTGGTGGTGGTGGTGGTTGATGGAAGTGAGGTGGATGGGGATGATGAGAAGGCGGATAACGAGGAAATGGATGCTGTGGTGGTACCTGAACTGGTGGTGCTTGAAAACCAGGGGGTCCTACAGATATGGAGTTAGAAGATTGCCCTTGATTTTGGCTCCATGAAAAGTTAGGATGGTTCCTCCACCCTGGATTATAGGTGTTTGAAAAAGGGTTATTTTGTTGCTTCTGAGAAGGTGCAACGTACTGAACCGATTCTAAGTTGAGTAGACACCTATCTACAGAGTGGGTACCACTACACAGCTCGCAAGAAAGAAAAGGACTTTGTACAGAGTAGACAGGATTAGGACTGGTGGAAGAATTATGCTCGTTACTGAGAAACTCTACCTTCTTCGTAAGGTTAGCGATTTTAAAGGTCAAGGTAGACAGCGTGTTGAGCTCATAGATACCCGTCGACTTCTTAGGCAATTGCCTCTCCGAGGACCATAGATAGTTATTAGCAGCCATCTTGTCTAAGAGCTCGTAAGCTTCCTCCTCTGTTTTGCACATCAGGGCTCCACCACCAGCAGCGTCAACAATGGTCCTATTTTTACTTGTAAATCTGTTGTAGAAGGTCTGGACTTGCAACCACAAAGGTAGGCCATGGTGAGGGCACTTCCTAAGAAGCTCCTTATATCATTCCCATACTTCGTAAAGAGTTTTCGAATCAAACTGGGCAAAGGAAGATATGTCGCTACAGAGTCTAGCCATTTTTGAGGGAGGGAAAAACTTAGCTAGAAATTGATAGGCTAACTCGTCCCATGTAGAAATGGATCCTGGAGGCAAGGAGGTTAACCAGTGTCGCGCCCTATCCCTAACCGAGAAGGGAAATAATCTAAGCCTAAACGCATCATCAGATAACTCATTGTGTTTGAACATATTGCACAGGAATTGCTCAAGATGAGCATGTGGGTCATCATAGGGAAGCCCACTGAACTGCAGAGAAGTCTGGATCATCTAGAGGATGGAAGGCTTAATTTCAAAAATGTTTGCATGGACAGCTGGTGGCCTAATGCCGAAATAATATCCTTCAATCGTCGGCATTGCATAATCTCTAACTGTCCTAATTTCCCTATTTTCTGTCATGATGTTTTGCAGCGGAGCTAATAATTTCCTAGAATCCTTTCGAATTTTTCTAAGTGTTCGTTCAATTTCAGGATTTAAAGGAAAGCAATCATAACTCCTGGCTCTATGCATGCAATCATCAAAAAGTCCTTAGAAAATTTTTTAAGTTTTTTTTTTTTTTTAATTTTTCAAAATTTTTTTATGAGAGAGAAAATTTAACTAACCGAAGTAAGGCTCTAAATATTTACAACCTAAATATTTACAAGCTAGAATTACACCTAAGCATAATTTCACCGATATTAATTACTAGCTAATTAAAAACTTCCCCGACAATGGCGCCAAAAACTTGATACGATCTAAACGTATTATCCGTAAGTACACGGGTCATACAAGTAATAATGGGATTTGAGTCCCGCATTATCATCCCACAGAAAAGTTGACTAGCCTAATTAAATACCGGTTAATTTTGCCCTAAGTATATCCTAGCAAATTATGAAGTTTAATGTGGGTGGTCTACTAAGTCTGAAAATTAAAAGTACTGAAAATAATAATATATAGTCCTCTCTGACTGACCATATGTCTGAGGATGGAAAGTGGTGCTCAAACTCAACTGGGTTCCCATGGCTTCCTGAAAATGTTCCCAAAAGTGGGAAGTGAAGCGGGAATCCCTATCAGAGACTATGCTCACTGGTACACCGTGTAACCTCACTACCTCGCGTACATACAGCTCTGTTAATGAACTCAGAGTATCGGCTCCTCTCATAGCTAGGAAGTGGGCTGACTTTGTCAATCTGTCGACGATCACCCATATAGCATCGTGATTCCTGTGGGTCCTCGATAAACCCATCACGAAATCCATGGTGATATGCTCCCATTTCCATGTTGGTATAGGTAGAGGCTGCAATAACCCTGCAGGTTTCTGATGCTCTACCTTCACCTACTGACATACGAGACACTTTGCCACAAAGTCTGCTACATCTCTCTTCATACCCGACCACCAGTATACCTTCCGGAGGTTCTGATACATTTTGTTACTCCCCGGATGTAACGTATGCCTCGACAAACGACCTTCCGCCAATATCAATCTCCTGAGTCTTAGATCCTCGGGAACACACAATCTGCCTCTAAACCTCAGTAGTCTATCAGAACTCAACTCAAACTCAGTCACTGTATCCTTCTGTATCTAACTACTCACATCCATACAAAACGGATCAGTCTGCTGAGCCACTCTAATACTGTCCAACAGATCCGGCTCCAAGCGTAGACTAGCTATCACATAGCCTATATCAATGTCAGAAGGCACAACTCCCAAACTGAGGTTAGCAAACTGCTCTAGCAAATCATGCTCCCTAACCATCATATATGATACCATCCCTAGGCTCTTCCTACTCAAAACATCTGTTACAACGTTAGCCTTACCCGAATGATATAGTATCTCACAATCTTAGTCCTTCAGAAGCTCTAGCCATCTTCTCTGTCTGGTGGTAATCCTGGCAACTCATCCGAAAAACATCTGGGTACCCACTGACTATAGAAATATCTAACAACTCCGGATGTGCCTTTTCCATATCTACCACGTACGCAATAAAACCTTGATATGTTGAAGGTTTTCTAAGTCAGTAAATCATATCATAATCATAACTTCTCCTTTCATTTATTCTCATTAAATTTTACAACATATCTAGTAGGGTTAGGAAACATAACTGTTTTAGCATAACAATCTAAAACAACATGGTTTCAAATAACCAATCTATTCTTAAGATTATATCAAAGTCACTCATACTTAGCAATATTAGATTGGCTTTCATATCCTTATTCCCTACTCTCAACTTGCTTCCCCTTTTCTTCTGTTGTCACTCTCCTCCTCGAAGCAGAAGGATCAACTGGAGCTCTCGCTCGTGCCTCCTCAACCCGTGGTCTCTTACCGAAGAGTTTCCTCCCTCCTCGATAACTGAAACCTCTATCTCTAGTCGGCCTCTTCCTCTGTATATCTCAGCTCCGGCTAAACTTCCCAAACTCGAAAGCATTCATCTCATAATCTTACTCGCACAGTTGCGTCCTGCGCACTGCTTCCTCATAGGTGGTTATATCTAATGGGACCAACCTGGACCGCAAACCGGTCTTAATCCATTGATGAACCTGTGGACCTTCCTGGCCTCACTATACATGGTATCTGGGTCATATCTCCCTAGGGATAGGAATCGAGTCTCATACTCGTCCACTGACAAACTTCCCTGGTTCAGTCCTAAAAACCCAGCCTGTAGTTTTCGCTATGCGGTATCGGGAACAAACTGCCTCCTAAAGGCCTCTCGAAATATCTCCCAACTAATATCTGTGTGTCGGACTCGCAATATTGGTCGAGTGGACTTCCACTAATACTCTGCAGCTCTTTTCAGTAGGAACGCAGCAAATGCGACCATCTCCGATGTCGTACACTCGAAGAATCCATAAAACTTCTCCATCTCAGCAACCCACTCCCACAGTTACAGGGTCCTTGACCCCACTAAAAGATGGAGGTCTAAACTTCTGAAATTCTCGCAACCGATGCAGATCACATCCGTACCCTAATCCACTACTACCCGAAACTAGTGGGGGTGTAGGAGTATCTACAGTCCTCGGTGCATGAGCAGGCTGTGTAGGTGTATCAGGGGCAACTACCTCTCCTATCGTAGCTCCTACCTCCTATCCCTGTCTACCTAGTATCGTCTGTGCCAATATCTCTACTATCGTCTCTAGACTACGCTCTAATCTCGTAAAGCGCATCTCAACACACTCTGGTGCCTCAGTAGCACCTGGAGTCTCATGGGTAGGTAATGGTTCAACAGCAACTCGTCTCTCAGGCCTATCTCCACGGCCTCGAGCCCTACCTCTCGTCCCTCTACCACTACGAGTATTTTCCCTATAGGCAAAGTTCCTGTATTCACAATCATGAATCAGTACGTCTCCCATCTGGTATACACAGTTGTATCTAAACACAGCACAATACTATGGGGATGTACACTTTCCTATTTTCTAACACTAACACACATCAAACCAACCTCTTCTCTGATACCATTTTGTCAAGACCTCAATCTGTGACTTAACCAAAACCACTACAAATTTTTTGCATTTTTAACTTACCTTTCCTCTCATCAATGGTTGGGCTGTGATTCGATGTCAGAATCCTCGCTTACCATATCATTCTTCCATTTCCATACATACAAGTCAATACATTATCTACTGACTGTAATTTCTTTTATAATATATGTGAGCTCATATAAAAGCTAACACAAATCATTCCCCATAATATATATCATATACATCACTATGTTGTTTCTATGTTTAGATACATAACCGTACAAAATATGTATACCTGTCGATCGATAGGAAATAGCAGTGGACAATAGGAATACTATCCCTCAAATGCTCTCACTCTACGGCTAATACTCTGTAGAGAGATGTAAGAGAAAGGGGGTGAGCATACAATGCGCTCAGTAAGGAAATCAGGCAAGCAAGTAGATATCTACACTATCTACTCAAAATAATGCTATGCCTCAAAACGTTATTTCCTTAACTCATTTTCAAAGCATGTCTTTAAATATATATATATAAACTTGTACAGATTAAATCCCATGTACAGAAATCATGCTTTCTTTCTCAAATGTAGGCATGTAGTGGAAATAATGCATCTTTATAATATCACAATGCCTTTAGATAAATCATGCCATTTGTATTTAAATCACAATAAATATGGCATTTAAATCATTCACAACACAAAATCGGAGTTCGACCCATCCCTCAGGTCTATCCGCAATTAAATCAGTCAATCATGTAATATATCATGTGAGACTCTGTGGTGAAATGCAAAAATGCAATAGTATCCTGGACTATGATCATATCCGACAATGGTGATCCTAGGCAACACAGTACTCGGTGTGTGAGGCATCACTGCTGCAACAAGAGGGGGTCAGTCCATCACAACCGCCAGCTATATCCTCTTCAACTCCACAACAACACACGGTACAGTGTACTCCATGCCACATGCAAGGTACAACATACACCCGTGGACCCTACCTCACAGTCGAGGTGCCTGCCATAGGTGTTAGCCCTCAAAACCATGAAATATCATACCACGTCTCTAAATCCTCATGCGAACCTCTCATAGTGTGACACTCAGTCTACACGAGAAAATCAAGCATGGTTTTCAACATGTATTATATATCACATACAGTGCGCGCCTTTGAGAGCGACTCACAGTCGACACTCCGCTCAAACACTGTTTTACATCACAAACTCAACTCTAGTACAAGTAAACCTCTAGCAACTAGGTCAATGCATAGTTCATGTTTCAAATCAAGTACGAGTAATAGCTCCAGTACCATGCTATGCACAAAATTCATCAAATCAAGTACGAGCAATAGCTCCAGTACTATGTCATGCATCTCATGTAAAATTTGAGTACGAGCTAATCGTTTCAGCACTCTCTCATGCATAAATCACATAAAATTGAGTACAAGTAATAACTCCAGCACTCTATCATGCATGTCATGGAAATCTAGTGCGAATCATAATCCCGCACTAATATATGTGGAAAATATATGAAATCCAGTGCAAGTTGTGCTCCAGCACGATTTATTCTCACATAATATGATAGATGGCTCTTTAAAAAGGGATGATTTTCAAAATATCAAAATCAGCACTATAAAGTGTGCTTAATTCACATCAACCTTAAAATCATTAGCCAATCTACCTACTCTGTTGCTAAACAATAGCAAAACACTCAAAATGGTGGTTTCCATGCATTTTACAACTTTTCACCAAAAGTTGACTTTTTCCTAACTAAGGGAAAAATTGTAATTTGCCACTATCGGGTCACAATAATTATTATTCACTTTCTCTGACCCTCAGAGTTTTTAAGTGAATGTAAAAGCAGATGAAAATATGTGCAGGTATCTCTAACTACTCACAAAAGTCCCTTCACTGTAATCACTCGAGAAATTTCACTTTCTCATCACTGCTCGATCCAGCAATCTGATTTGATTCTCCAATACTCTCTGGAGCTACATATAACCATTTATCAGGTTAATTATACTTTTCCTACTATATTTCATATTAAATACAGTCTATTTCCCTTAATGGGCTTTAATAAACCTTAATGGGCCTAACTATGCCTTAAGCCCATTTCTATTTTACTATTTATTTTCGTTGGGCCTATTGGGCTTATAGGGCCCACCAACTCTTATTGGGCTTGTCCTAGACCCATTACATCTTATTGGGCCTAAAATAATTTGGCTTGGCCCATTGGACCTCTTGGCCACATGCCATGGCCGAGAGCATCCCATGTCGTCGGTCACACCATGGCATACCGTCCATGTCCATTTGTTTAGCCAATTCACTTAGCCATTTTCACAAACACTTGGTTGGCATGTCTTAAGCCTTTCCTATAGTTCATGTTGGCAATTTATCAAATACCTTATGTTCCATATCATACAACCATCCATATGAACAAATTGATTATAACTAACCATGTCATAATCATGTATACATGCATATCAACCTATACATGTCTTAAAATCACATGGGTATTTATCAAAACTCATATACCAACTTTCAGCCATCACATGTTCATAGTGTTTTCATGTGTTTCAATCCATAAAACATATACCAATCAACTCCATATAACTCATAGATTAACATATATGAAGTTGGAAGCTTGAAATTAAGCCTAGTATTTGTGTTCACACTTGGTCAAAAATTTGAAGCCTCATGGTTTGCACACTACGGCTCCTTGATAGCCAATTCCAACATATGTCACTCTCCTCTCAATTTGGAACAACTTTCATGAAGATTGCAAGTTCTAAATATGCCTTTTTCCTAGTGATTTCTAGTGAGAGAAAGCTTGGAAAACTTTTCGGTTATGGTTTCTTTACTTTGCCGAAAATGAAAGGATGAAGATGATTATGTGTTGGCTGGTATTTATAAGTCCATTACTTAGTCATTAAGCTAAAATCCAGCCACCTTAATTGACTTCCAAAAAAGTTTAGGTAATGGTTATCATTTTAGACTTTGTTACCTTTCATTAATGGCTTTTAACTTATTCAAATGGGCTTTCAATTAGGCTTCTCGGTTTGGGCTTTTCCTTTGGGCTTTTGGACTGAAATTTTTACTACCTATTGGGCCTTCAATTGTCTCAATATTAGGCCCATAAATTGGCCCAACAATTCGGCCCATTGGGCTTTTCAAATTCGGCCCATATTTATGATACTTTAATGGGCTTTAAAATTTTCAACTTTGGCTCATTGCATTTTTATCCATTAAATTAAATCCGAAATCCTTCCAAATTTTTCTTACTTCTGGGGAAGATTATCTTGTATTCCAGCCAAGAATATTTTTCCCCAATTTTTCTCCATACTTAGGTTAATTTTTAACCATGGTTAGTCAACTATGATAAAAGTCCACTTTTCTTAACTATAGTTGACTTTTTTCTTAATCATTGACCAAGTTGACTTTTTCTAAAAATTTTGAAAGTGTCATATCTTATGTCTTACACTCTCGTCTTTACATTTCAACCGTTCTCGATAGATAATTATACCCGAAACACCTTAACTTGCTAAAAAGGTCTATTTTACCCTTTTTAGCTTTTACTCTCGTTCTTTGTGTTCAGAACTAAATCAAACTGACTTTCCTTCATGAGCTCTCTATATTTTCTCATTTTAAGTTCTTCTCTTCAGTCAGAATGATTCAGATCCACTTGGTTTAACCTGTGACTCTTATAGCTCACATTAGGCTTTTTATGTAGCTTTTAAGTGTTAAAGCATTTCATTAACACTTAAATCTAGTAAATACTCTTCTTATGACTTAAATAACTCAATATCTATACATGTATAAATCATAAAGAACAAGCTACATAAAAATATGGGTCTAACACCTTTTGAAGTGATAAATGTGTATTGAATACAAAATGAGTGATGGAGTAAATTAATATGAAGTTAGCTTTGAGAATTTGGGATGAAATTGGCTAAGTATGATTACAGAACAAGGGGAGATCGATCTCAATGCTTGGGAGATCGATCTCATTACCCAAAATGAAGAGAAAGATGCATTTTGTGAAAGGGAGATCGATCTTGGAAGCAAGCAGATCAATCCCCTATGAAGAGCATATCGATTTATCCTCAAGCATATTGATCTCAATTGCTCTCAGCCAAAAGCATATCGATCTCATCCTTATGCCAGATTGATCTGTTTAGCTCTCTACCTGGTTAAGATTGATCTCATCCCTTAGAGCAAATCGATTTCATACCAAAGAGCATATCGATCTCATGCCTCAACAGATCGATCTTTTATGCTTAAAACTGAATGCAAGAAGGCTAAAAGTAGCAGCAGATTGATCCCTCACTAATAGAGATCGATCTCATCAAGCAATTTCTATAAAACAGGGCTGCTAAACTGTAATTCACAGGATAAAACTCAAACCTTCCATTCTAAGAAAAGTAACCTAGCTTTTCACTATAGAAAACCCTCATTTTTCATACAAAATTGAGAGAAATTGGTTTAGAAAAATTTTTTATAGTGGAGAGGAGAACAATTTAGCCCAAAAACAAGTGGTGAAACTTTTTGATTGAAGGAAACAAGATGATTTCTCCAAATTCAGCCAGAAGGATAAAAGTCAAGCTAGGTGAGATTTCAATTCACCAATCTCATGTATGTTGAACTATACAATTTTATGAGTTGATTGGTGTATATATTGTTGGTTGAAACATCTTAGAACATGTTTAATCCCCATTACCTATACATGGTGAAATGTGAGAAAAAGATGAAAAAGTTGAGTAGGCATGGATTTAATGATGATTTAAGCATGAAAAGATGTTATTAAGCATGTATATATGCTGGTATAATAGTTTGATGAAGTTCATGTACTAGAAGCAATAATAACTGAAATTGAGTATATGAGGTGTTCGATGAAATGCCACAATGAAATGAAAATGATGAACTCGAGATATAGTAAGCTAAATACCAATTTAATACGAATCAATAGGCTCGAGGAGTCTGAGAGATTCACGAGAATGAGTTAACTAGAAATAGACTCAAGAAAGGATAAAGTCCAATAATGATGTAATGAGGCCAAATGAGATATAAATGGCCAAATGCATTGATTTGAATATCATGCAAGTGAAATGAAGTATATGAAAATATACTGATGTGTGTAATACACAATTTCAGCTCCAGAAGATATCGTTGGAATCGATTAGATGGATCACAAAAAGTGGAAATCGAAGGAAAGTGATTCAAGCGTGATTCGAGGTAAGGGACTTATGCGAGCTATGGAGATAGTTATACGTATGTTTTCTTACCTACTGTGTGCGAATGTATGCTATGAATACATAGATAATGATATATCTAGGTAGAAAACTACGTATGAGAATAAGTCTATAGTATGAGTTGCATGACTTTTAAGATTGTTGTGAAAAGAGGTTTTGTAAACGTTTTGAGAAAAAAATAACAATAGACGGGCTCCCGGTTTAATTATTTGCATGAAATGTTTCTAACAATAGAAGGGAGAATCGCCCTCTCACTCATGACAGTATATAGAGCCCCTTCTATTTCTTTTCTGTGTGAAATCGTGTTAGAGCCTGAGGGGCAACGGTAGATTGACCAGCCCTGCTCGCACATTATTTTAAAGGTATTTTGAGAAAGCAAAAGAGTGCTTGATGCCTCGAGTGACGCTGTGTGTTCCACTTGAGATGCTCACACTAGATTTTCGGAATCATGCTGGAGCCTTCAAGTATTATTGTGTGTCTTGCTCTGACTATGCTTGCATGTAAATTCCTGGTAATACCGTGCTCGATGCCTCAGGTATGCTGTGTGTCTTACGCTGAGTTGCTCGCATGAGATTTTTATGATTGTGTTGTGTGTTGAGTAAAACCGTGTTCGAGCCGTCATGTACTGTTATGTGTCTTGCATTGATCTGTTCACACGTGGTTTATGAATGTGATGTGGTGAGTACAAAATTGTGCTTGAGCCATCGTATACTGCTGTATGTCTTACACTGACTTGCTCGCACGAGATTTTGAGACAATGAAAATGGGTGATAAGGATCCACGGGAGCACGATGTACCATAAGCATTAGTCATGGGGTACGATGTGCCATGATTTGAGTATGAGCTGAAGGGATGGTTGATCCGCCCCCCCCAAACGTAGGGTTCCCGCACACTTGATCAGTGTTGCCTGGAATCTGACTATGGCCATAAATCCAATATTTATCTGAGTGATATAACATAGTCACTACTGTGTGTGGTGACGTATGTTTCCCTTGTTGTGTGTCTGGGGATGTGAAATGTAAAGCATTTTTAAGTATGAACTGTGTGAATTAGATTATGCTATGTGAATCTGTGTGAATATGCATATAGCCATCCCGCGAATTAACGGTTTCACATTGATGGAAGTTGTTTTGGAAATAATGCATATGTTTTATAAGAAAAATGAATATATATGTATTTTAGCATATAGATAGTGTAGTTATCTACCTGCTTTCATATTTTCTTTACTGAGCGCATTAGCTCACCCCTTTATTTCTCCTCCATAGATACTACGCAGTAGTGCGTATACTGCAGTCATCCCTACTATTGTGTAGCTCTGGTTATCTAGCAGTATAGAGAGGTATACACTTGTGATGAAAGAAATTTTGTATCCTGTAAATTAATGTACAATGAAGTTTGTATTTTGTATTTTGGGGGATTTATATAATAGAAACTGATGTAAACGCTTCCGTACTTATATATAAAAGTCAAGTTTCTATTTTAATTCATTTATATGAAATTATTAAACTAAAATGGATGAGATATGTATTGGATATTGACTCACAGCCCAACTGTAAGTGGTAAGGTAAAGGTCACGGACTGGTAAAGAGGGTCGTGACAAAGTGTGAAAGTGCAAGCTATGTATAATTTCAAGCTTTCAAATTCATATATGTTAATGTATGAATTATTCTAAGTTGATTGGTATATATTTTATGTATTGAAACACATGAAATCACCATGAACATGGATTGGCTGAGAGTGGGTGATTGTAAATTAATGATTTCCCAATTGATTTTAATGCATGAATAAGTTAGAATACATGTGTTTATGATTATGATATAGTTTTAATCAATTTGATCAATCGGTGGATGAATTGAAGTTGGCAATCAAGGTGTTTGATAAAATGCCTAAATGACATACACGGTACAACGTACTTCGTGAACCCAAGCTCAATCAGGGGTGCCTGTAATAGGTCTTATCCACCCATATCATCTCTGTCTCAGAATGCACGTGTGAGCATATCATCTCACTGTGACACACAGTCTACAAGAGGCTCCAACACGGCTATATGCATGTCATATAAATACTTGTGTGAGCGAAGCTCTAGCACGGCTCCATGCATATTCATGATATCAGAAAACCTCGTGCGAGCGAAGCTCTAGCACGGTTTCATAAAATCAGTAAAATCTGCGTATGAGCAACGCTCCAGTACGACTTAAACTGATTATAAATTCAAGTAAAATCCACGTACGAGCAATGCTCTAGTACGAATATGTATAAAAACTCAGTGAAAACCTCGTACGAGAAAAACTCCAGTATGGTTTTTAAATGAATTATAAAACCATATAAAACTTCGTGCGAGTAACGCTCCAGCACGAATGAATGCTCAAGTAAATCAAATCTCGTTCGAGTTACACTCCAGCACGGCTTTATGCATAAATAAATCAAATCTCGTGCGAGTTACACTCCAGCACGGCTTTTATGCAATATAATATCAAAACAGGATGCGAGCTAAGCTCCAGCATCGTTCATGCATATCAAATCAGTAAAACTAGTGCGAGCAATCACTCCAGCGCCTTTTTATGCATATCACGTCAAAATAATCAAAACCTGTCAAAACATGTCAAAACAGAGTGCGAGCTAGGCTCCAACACTTCTCATGCATTTCACAATAATAAAATCAGTGCGAGTAACCGCTCTAGCACATTTCATGCATATGATGTCACACAAGTCGGTGCGAACAACCGCTCCAGCACATTTATGCACATTCACAAACGTAGATATAGTGCAAACTACGTGTCGGCACTATCTGTTTCCATATATACTTGATAGTTGGCCTATTTTCCAAAGAAATTTCCATTTAAATACAAATAACACTTACGTAGTGTTATCATGTGAAATTCATGCAATTATTGGCCAATCTATCGATTTATTTTGATTAAAACCAATAAAATTCTTAAACCATAAATTTCCTTAAATCATGCATGTCATGCTTTCACCATCCTTAGGTGAACTTCCCTCAATAGGGGTAAAATAGACTTTTCACCTATTTCGATCCTTAAAATCATTTAAACCACTTTTAGGATCATTATACAATAACAGTGTATACATACATAATCAGTGTATACAAAAACTATTAAAATACGCGTAGCTACCTCTAGCTACTCACACAATTCCCTTACCTCATTTTTCTGTACAGTCTGACCTTTCCTCTGATGACTCGTCACGCAGTTCGATGTGCTACGAATCCAATCCTCGGAACTGCGGATAAATATTCATCAGGTCAAATACAATACAATTTAATTGTATTTCATATTTTTCTGGGCTTAATTTAAATCATTGGGCCCGTTTACCCATATTGGGCCCGATTGCACCATAATGGGCCTTAATCGGCCTTAAGCCCATTTACCACACTTTATCGAGGCCTATTGGGCTCATTAGGCCCATCAGTATTTATTTAGCCTCGTTCTAAATTCTCGGATATCTCAATCTATTATTTACAACAATTTATCCAATTTTCCAGAATTTAATTCATTTATGAGGAAATTAAATCCGTAATTTATCAACATGCATAACGATGCAAAATTATCGTAAATAAGGGTTACTTACCCGTGATTCCAGGATAGTACACAAATCGAGGCTATCTCAAGCTCTCGGTTGACGTCAATTGTCGAGCTACACAATTTACATAATATTTTTCTGGTAAATTTCCAGTCGGACATTAATCAAATTAAATATTTCAAAAATTAAATCGGTCAATTCGACCGTTTACCGACTTACCCGAAGCTCGATTGCATCACTAGAATTTTCCTCAATTTTTTTCTCTTTTTCTTTTTCCCTTTTTCTTCCCTTTTGCTCTTACGATAAAAAATTCGGGCCTTACAATCTCCCCTACTTAAGAAATTTAGTCATCCAAATTAGAACCAAGTCATATGGGTTCATAAATAACTCCGGGTACATCATCGTATCATATACTGTCATCCTCAAGTGACTTTTTTTGGAGTGTAATACTACCATCATACTTAACTAGGGAGATCATCTTAAACCTCAACACTTTGTCCTTCCTGTAATACCCAAATCGATTTTTCCAATCATATGTTATACTTTCATTGAGCTAAACTATTGGAGCTCATATCCAATCACATATGCTGGATTCGGATAGTATTTCTGAAGCATCATAAGATGAGACACATAGTGGATGCCTGTTAATTCAAGTGGTAACGCTAATCTACAGGTCTTACCTTCCACTTTTGTCCAATCTCAAAGGATTCAATATAACGAAACTCAATACTGATTCACCCTCGGTGAATTCCAATGGTTTCTGTCTCTTGTCAGTATAGCTTTTCTGTTTGTTTTGAGGTGTTCTTAATCTTTCACAAAGCAACTGAACATCCTCAGAGGTTTGTCTTACCAATTCGGGAGCAATTTTCTATTTGTCACCCACTTCTTCTTATCCAAGTCGGGGAAATAACTCCCTTCGGCCATACAATGCCTCATAAAATGTCATCCCGATACTCAAGTGACAACTGTCATTATTGGCGAATTTGAGTAGAAACAACTGATCATCCCAGGAGCTTATAAAATCAATGGCACACTCTTTCATCATATCCTCCAGAACTTGTACAGTCCTCTCTGACTGACTATCTGTCTGAGGATGGAAGCTGTGCTAATACTCAATCAGGTTCCCATCGCTTCCTGAAAAATATTCCCCGAAGTGGGAAGTGAAGCGAAAATCCCTATCTGATATCATGCTTACTGGAAGGCTACATAATGCTCCACAATTTTCCATACACATAAATCCGCCTACACATTCAGAGTATCTGGGGATTTCCATAGTTAGAAGGTGGGTAAACTTAATCAATCCATCGACTATCACCCAGATAGCCTCATGATTCATCCAGGTCCTCTGTAACCCATTATAAAATTTATGGTAACTTGTTCCCATTTTCGTGTCAATATAGTAGAGGCTGCAATAACCCTGCAGACTTCTATTACTCCACCTTAATCTGATGACATACGAGATACTTTTCCACAATTTCTACATATCACTTTTCATATATGACCACCAATACTTTTTTTCAGAGATTTCAATATATTTATTATTTCTCAAATGCACTGTATATCCCGAAGAGTGAGCTTCTGACTATAACACTATCTCATCAACTATGGTCATGGGGAGCACTTATAATGTCTCTGAACCTCTGTAAGTCATCATCACTCAACGTGAACTCTGTCACTATACCCTTCTGAATTTGACCCACACTATCTACACCAAGCCGATCATCACGCTAAGCCTGGCAAATCCGGTGACACAAATTCGGTTCTAACCTCAGGCTAGCTGTCACACAATCACTGTCATCATCAGAAGGGATCACATCACTACTGAGGCTCACCACTGCTCTCGCAGCTCACGCTCCCTGACCATCATATGTAAAGCCATCCCTAGGTTCTTTCTACTCAAGGCATCAACCATTACATTAGCCTTTCTTGGGTGGTACAATGTACACAATCATAATCATTAGAAGCTCTAACCCTCTTGGTTATCTCATTTTCTACTCTTTCTGTGAAAATAGATACTCGGGGCTTTTACGATTAGTGCATATCCGAAATTTCTTACCATTTAAGTGGTGGCGCCATACTTTCAGTGTACAAGCTACGGCTGCCAACTTTAAATCATGGGTCGGATAGTTTCTCTTATGATCCTTGAACAATTTGGATCCATAAACAACTATCTTTCCATTTTACATCAATACACAGCCCAATCCTTATTTTGAGGTATCCAAACACACTGAAACCTCTTGAGCTGTTGGTTATGGTGAGAATACTTACGGTGGTCAGTTCATACCTCAATATACTAAAACTCATTAATGCCATTCTTTATACATCATACCACCTGTATGCAATCTTTTCCCGAATGAGATGTGTCAACTGAGCAGCCCATTTCAAGAAACTCACAGCATCTCGTCTAGAAAACAGTCTTCATTTTCTACTCATGTTTTTCTTAGACTTCGAATACATCGGAATATCATCGCTCAATATGACAACAAATCAGTCCAGATAAAGTTTAAATACCTCATCTTAGTTGAGTTCCACTCAAAATTTCAATCACTCTTATCCTTGACCTATGTACGCATAAACGTATAAAGTCATTTCGTAATCGCTTCCGTTTAGGATACTAACCCACTTCATTTCCTTTTTTTTCTTATATCAATGGATTTTATAAAATTTTAATTTTTAAACCTTCATGATTAATCAAATTCTATATTTCTTTATCGTACCAGCAAAGGTACCCAATTTTAAATGTATATATTATGACTGTCGATTTCAATTTATAGATTATGTGTGCGCTTCTAGACGCTGTCAAATCTTCAGGCAAGGAGATATTTTAAAATACATTTATTAACCCTCAGACTTGACCACATTTACTTTACATATTAGTCCATGTGGTCACAATTCATATTCGCTACATATCAAAGATATCCTTACCTTGCATATGCCTCTTATTCCAATATATCTCGTATTGGAGGATCTATCTCATCTCAAAGGTTATCTCCTTTCATATATCACTTATAACAACTCTTTCGTTACTTATTAAAACTTACAATACACTTTTCAGTGATGTTTTCACCCCTATTTTCAACTTACAATTCTATACCCATATTCAGTTAGTGAAAATTAGCTAACTAGCATCATCTTGCTTAAGGGTACAGGCTTCACATCTTTCACTAGCTTATAAGCAACTGAAGGCGGTATGAATAAATACATGGCACCAGGATCAATTAAAATAATTACTTCATTATTTACAACCAGTGTGGTATTTTCCACCATATCCGATGAAACATCAATAGTGTCCTCATCCAAGGCATACACTTGCCCTCGTCCAACATCTTGTTTCCATGGTAACTACCACACATCTTACACTGTTCACACTTGCTACACTGTTACACTGTTCTCACTACTACACTGTACACACTGCTACTCTGCTATACTGCTTATAATGCTCTGTAGCAGGTCGGGGTCCTCAAATCACAATACCCCTCAAAAGTGCTGCAATTGGATACACTAGGGCTTTACCAATCATCTTACCCTGTGATTTATCAGCTCTAAGCTTTTATCAACTACTTTTTCCCGTTCTGACATCCTTGTCATCCTCTATTCTCTTTCTTCTCTTTTTCGGCCCTTACTACCTTTCCCAATCTTAGAGGCATGCAACACATAATCTTATTCACACAACTGTAGTCTGCCCACTGCCTCGACATAGGTAGTGATATCTAATGGGCTAATCCGACTCTAATTGACAATCTGAGTCCTTCCATGAACTTTCAGGCTTTTCGACTCTCACTGTTCATAGTGTCCGAGTCATATCTACACAGGAATATACTGAGTTTCATACTCGTTAATCAACATGTTCCTCTGGGTCAGAGTAAAAATTTTATCTATAATTTCCTTTAAACAATATCCGAGATATTCTGTCACCGGAATACATCTAGAATTACTTTTCAAGTCCATTCTGGATGTCTAACTCTTAAGATGGGTCAAGCGAACTTTCACCAATACTCCGACTCGCCCTCAAATCGCATACATACTCTGAGCAATTAGCTCTAAAAATATTCTCCACACTTCGCTCTAACCTCACGAAGCGTGTCTCAATACTGTTCGATCTCTCTGTCGGACTCTGTGGGGCATGCACAACACCAGCCTCCACTTCAATCTCATCTCGAGTCTCATGTGGCGACACAGTACAACTCTCGGGCCTACCTCTACGGCCTCAAGCTCATGTACTTGCCTCTCAACCATAGCGGCTAACAGTTAATGAGTCTATTCTTGCATTTAAAACCAAATTCTTAGCTGCACTTCCATCTCGATATACACAATTGTATCTAAATAATGCACAGTACATGGGGATGTAAACTTCCTTAACCACTAACACCGAGTCATATCAGGCCAACTCAGCTCTGATACCAAAATTGTCACGACCCAAATTACCTAAAAATCAGAGTAAATTTTTCATTTTTTCATTTATTATTTAATTTTTACCTTTCTCTCATCGTGACCATCCTACAACACAATTGGGCTATGATTCGGTGTTAGTCACTTCTCACTATTTACCAACCATTTCCATATTCACATTCATATATCAGAGTTTACTATTTTAATTTTAAATAAATACATACCCAATGGTATTTATAACTCTACATCCCCGACATCATATCCGTTTACAGTACTGTGCATTACATATTTAGATACAAAACTATACAAATGTGTATACTTGTCTCTCGATGGGAAGCAGCGGATACCAAGCATGCAAGTCCTCGGCCGCTTACTAATTTCTAGGAGTGCTCTGAAAAGATGGGAAAATAAGGGGGTGAACAAACCACACGCTCAGTAAGGCAATTATGCAAGTAAGTAGATAGCTCCACTATCTACATGCTCATAATGCCATGCCCTTAAATCCATTTCTTTTCATTTAAAATTTCACGCACAAAACCATGCATATATCATGACATAGTTTATCCATAACTATTTCTGCATATAGAAATCATATAATTCATGCATCAAAGGCATTTTATGTGACATCATTAAATCATAATGAGCATGAAACAAATCCAGATCATGCATTCTTTCATGTCATGTAAGACAAATCATGAATTTGAAATAAAAGCATGGAAAACAACATCATGCTACTGCATTTAAATCATTTCATTTAAAACGTAGTATAAAATAACCCAAAGGGGTCAAGCATCTCATAATTCAAATCTCAACTCGTAAAACAATTCATTGTAAAACTTCAATTATAAAACTACCCTTCTTTCAGGGTCACAAATCATAAAATCATAAAATCGGGGGCCTGACCCCACCCTCGGGTCTACCCTGGACTAACGACCAATAGTTATATCATTTAAGACAAGCAGGTGATTTTATCAGTAACATCGAGGATTATGGCTATATCCTAGTGATCCCTGGCAACACGGTACCTAGTGTGCGAGGTATCACACTTGAAACGGGAGGCGGGTCATCCTACCCGCCAAAACAGCATAACACCAAGATTGCGAGGGCAAGGCTTGCTGCCTCGTGGCTAATGCCACTCCACTCCAACAATCCCCACGGTAAAGCGTACTCTGTGTGACATACACGGCACAACGTACTCCGTGAACCTAAGCTCAATCAGGGGCGCCTGTAATAGGTCTTATCCACCCATATCATCTCTGTCTCAGAATGCACGAGTGAGCATATCATCTCACTGTGACACACAGTCTACAGAAGGCTCCAACATGGCTATGTGCATGTCATATAAATCCCTGTGCGAGCGAAGCTTTAGCACGGCTCCATGCATATTCATGATATCAAAAAACCTCGTACGAGCGAAACTCTAGCACAGTTTCATAAAATCAGTAAAATCTACGTATGAGCAGCGCTCCAGTACGACTTAAACTGATTATAAATTCAAGTAAAATCCACGTACGAGCAATGCTCTAGTACGGATATGTATAAAAACTTAGTGAAAACCTCGTACAAGAAAAACTCCAGTACGGTTTTTAAATGAATTATAAAACCATATAAAACTTCGTGCGAGTAACGCTCCAGCACGAATAAATGCTCAAGTAAATCAAATCTCGTGCGAGTTACACTCCAGCACGGCTTTATGCATAAATAAATCAAATCTCGTGCGAGTTACACTCCAGCACGGCTTTTATGCAATATAATATCAAAACAGGATGCGAGCTAAGTTCCAGCATCGCTCATGCATATCAAATCAGTAAAACTAGTGCGAGCAATCGCTCCAGCACCTTTTTATGCATATCACGTCAAAACAGTCAAAACCTGTCAAAACATGTCAAAACAGAGTGTGAGCTAGGCTCCAGTACTTCTCATGCATTTCACAATAATAAAATCAGTGCGATCAACCGCTCTAGCACATTTCATGCATATGATGTCACACAAGTCGGTGTGAGCAACCGCTCCAGCACATTTATGCACATTTACAAACGCAAATATAGTGCAAACTACGTGTCGGCACTATCTGTTTTCATATAAACTTGATAATTGGCCTATTTTCCAAAGAAATTTCCATTTAAATACAAATAACACTTACGTAGTGTTATCATGTGAAATTCATGCAATTATTGGCCAATCTATCGATTTATTTTGATTAAAACCAATAAAATCCTTAAACCATAAATTTCCTTAAATCATGCATTTCATACATGTCATGCTTTCACCATTCTTAGATGAACTTCCTCAATAGGGGTAAAATAGACTTTTCACCTATTTCGATCCTTAAAATCATTTAAACCACTTTTAGGATCATTATACAATAACAATGTATACATACATAATCAGTGTATACAAAAACTATTAAAATGCGCGTAGCTACCTCAGCTACTCACACAATTCGCTTACCTCATTTTTCTGTACAGTCTGACCTTTCCTCTGATGACTCGTCACGCAGTTCGATTTGCTCCGAATCTAATCCCCGAAACTGCGGATAAATATTCATCAGGTCAAATACAATACAATTTAATTGTATTTCATATTTTTCTGGGCTTAATTTAAATCATTGGGCCCGTTTACCCATATTGGGCCCGATTGCACCATAATGGGCCTTAATCGGCCTTAAGCCCATTTACCACACTTTATCGAGGCCTATTGGGCTCATTAGGCCCATCAGTATTTATTTAGCTTCGTTTTAAATTCTCAGATATCTCAATCTATTACTTACGACAATTTATCCAATTTTCCAGAATTTAATTCATTTATGAGGAAATTAAATTCATAATTTATCAACACGCATAACGATGCAAAATTATCGTAAATAAGGGTTACTTACCCGTGATTCCAGGATAGTACACAAATCGAGGGTATCTCGAGCTCTCGGTTGACGCCAATTGTCGAGCTACACAATTTACATAATTTTTTTCGGGTAAATTTTCAGTCGGACATTAATCAAATTAAATATTCTAAAAATTAAATCGATCAATTCAACCGCTTGCCGACTTACCCAAAGCTCGATTGCATCATTGAAATTTTTCCTTAATTTTTTCTTTTTTTCTTTTTCCCTTTTTCTTCCCTTTTGCTCTTACGATAAAAAATTCGGGTCTTACATAAGACATGTTTAAAAACCATGATGATTTCCTCATGTAGACTGAGTGTCACACTATTGAGATGTTCACTTGTGGATTTAGAGATGTGGTATTAATTATCCATTGAGATAGGGTCCATGAGTGTATGTTGTACCGTGTATATGTCATGGAGTACGTTGTATCGTGTGTTGTTGTGATATGTATGAGGAGTTGATAGCTGCCGGTTGTGATGGACTGACCCCCATCTCATTGTAGCAGTGATTTCCTCGTACGTCGAATACTGTGTAGCTTAGGATCACCATTTTAGGATATGGCCATAGTCCAGGATATTATTACATTTAGCCACCGAGTCTCACATGATATATCACTTGATTTTATGATACGGATAGACCTAAGGGATGGGTCAGAATTCGATTGTTGTGTTGTGAATGATTTAAATTTCATATTTACTGTGATTTGAATATAAATGGCATGATTTATCTAAAGGCATTGTGAAATTATAAAGATGAATTATTTTGCACGAAATGCCTACATTTGAGAACTCAGCATGATTTCTGTACATGGGATTTAGTCTGTATAAGTATATATATATTTTTAAATACATGCTTTCAACATGAGTTAAGGAAATAGTATTTCCAAGGCATAACATTATTTTGAGTAGATAGTGTAGATGTCTACTCGCTTGCCTGATTTCCTTACTGAGCTGTGAGCTCACCCCTTTCATTTTCCACCTCTCTACAGAGCATCCATAGTAGAGCGAGTATGATTGATGGTTAGCATTCCCGTTGTCCGCTGCCATTTCCTATCGAGCGAAAGGTATACACATTTTGTACGATTTTGTATCTAAACATATAAACAACACAGTGATGTAAACGATGTAAATTATGGGGGATGTATTTGTATTAGATTTTATATGAGCTCACTTATGTTATAAAATAAATTACAGTCAATAGAAAGTATATTGACATGTATGTATGATAATAAACAAATGGTATGGCAAGCGAGGATACTAACATCGAATCATAGCCCAACTGTTGATAAGGAGAAAGGTAAGTAAAAAATGAAAAATTTGTAGTGGTTTTGGTTAAGTCATGGATGGTCATGACAATTTACCCCTTGCAGAGTTTACTTACAATAATATTTATCATGCCAATATCAGTATGACACCTTACGATGCTTTGTATGGCAAAAGATGTAGGTCCCTTATTGCTTGGGAAGAAGTGGGTGATAGGAAAATATTTGCTACCGATCTGGCTGAACAGGCAGTTAAGAGTGTAAAGGTTATTTGTGATAGACTTTGGGTTGCTCAAAGTCGACAAAAGAGTTACGTCGATGTGTGTAGACGACCACTCAAATTTCAGGTTGGGGACTCCATTTTTCTTAAGGTGTCTCCGAACAAGGGTATCATGTGTTTCGGGAAAAAGGGGAAGTTGAGTCCTCATTTCATTGGTATGTTTTAGACATTAGAGAGAGTGGGAGATGTTACCTACAGGTTAGCTTTGCCCCCACAACTTTCTAGGATACATAATGTCTTCCACGTCTCCATGTTGAGGAAATATAATCTAAATCCCTCTCATGTCATCGAGTATGAAGCCTTAGACATTCATGGAGATATGAGTTACATGGAAAAACTTGTTCGGATCCTCAACAGGAATGAAAAGATACTTCGTATGAAGAGAATTCTATTAGTAAAGGTTCTCTGGCAGCACCATTCAGCAAAAGAAGCAACTTGGCAGCTCGAGAGCCTTGTGAGAGAGAAGTACCCTATAAGACCCAATTGTTATCATATTTCCTTATGATTCACACATTTTATGGATATGGTTAAATGTTAATGGAATCATAAGATGAATTATTTGATCATATAAATATGAATGAAGTAGTCGAACGTACGTTAAATCCGAAAACAGACAATTAAGGAATTTCAAATTTAATTTATAAAATTTCAATTGTCCAGAAAAAGATACGAATTGTAAATGAGAAATTATAGTGGGTCCAAGAAGGAAAGTCGTCCTAAATTGGTCTCAAACGTGTAGAAGGGTAAAACGGTCAAAAGATCAAAATTCGATGTAAATTTGGTAAGAAAGTTTTAATTAAAAATAAGGATTTAGGATAGCTTAATCAATAATGAGGAAATTATCAAATTTCAAGTCCAATTGATCAAGATCCGAAATTATTTAGAATTATCAAAAATTCATTCGGGACAATATCCCGAAAATACGGAGAAAATATACCGAAAAATTGGGTAAAATATAATAAATAAATTAAATTAATTAATTATTAATAAAATAAAGAATTTATTAGATATTTTGGAATTTTTTTGAGTATTTTAATGATTATAATATTAATAAAATAAATTATAAATAATAATAAAAAAAAGTTTGCAGAATCACGAAATCGCGATTCTGCAGAAAACAAGCGAAAGCGAGGGAAAGAGAGAACTGAGGGAGTCGATTCCCTCCATCGGACGGCCACCGGCTAGAGGGAAGGCCAAGCGATGGTCGACGAAGGGATCTCGACATCGGGCGACCCACTAGGCGTCGGCACGTTCGTCGACGTTGCCGGATAACGCCAAATCGAGAGGGAGAGTGCCGCGAGGGAGAAGGGGGATTCGCCGACGATGGCGCCGTTTCGACCCACCCCGAGGCTCGATGATGAACGCCCAGGTGATGGCCGGACGGCACCTGAATCGCACCGGGAACCGACCGGACAGCGTTGAAATGGTGAAGTGAGGCTTGAACCGATACAGACCGGTTCAGTGCAGTGTAGTGTGCTGAACCGGACCGAACCGGTTTAGCCAAAAAGAAAAGAAAGAAAAGAAAAGAAAAGAAAAAGAAAAAGGGAAAAAGAAATAGAGGAAAAATTGGAGAAAACTCCTAGTGATGCAATCGAGCTACGGGTAAGTCTGTAAGCGATCGAAATTAACTGATTTAAATTTTGAAATATTTAATTTGCTTAATATTCGACTTGAAAATTTACCCAAAATATATGTAATTGTGTAGCTCGACAATTGACGCCAAACGAGAGCTCGAATCAGCTTCGATATGCATACTATCATGGAATCTCGGGTAAGTAACCCTTATTTACGACAATTGGCATAGTTATGCATGTTAGAAATTTACCGCATAAATTACGAATTTATTTTGTATAAATGAATTATATTATGGAATTTAAGATAATTATCGTAAATAATAAATTAAGTTATCTGAGAGTTTAGAACGAGGTCCAATAAATACTGATAGGCCCAATGAGCCCAATAGGTCTCGATAATGTGAATAGTAAGTGAAAAACAGGCTTAAGGCCGATTAAGGCCCATTAAGGTGCAAACGGGCCCAATAGGGGTAAACGTGCCCAATGATTTAAATTAAGCCCAATAAAAATAAAATATGAATTAATATGTTTGGATTTAACCCAATAAATGATTATCTGCAGCTCCGGAAAACATATTGGGAGCTAAACGGATCGGGTGATCAGTAGCGTTGGGAAAAGTCAGACTATACAAAAAAATGACGTAAGGGAATTTTACGAACTGCTAGAGGTAGCTTTACAAAATTTCAACTTCACTTGCAGTCTCTTAAATTGTCTGAAGGGTCTAGATTTAAGTTAAGAATTTTAGTGTCCGGATGGGCAAATGACCAAAATACCCCTGTGAAGGGTAAAATTTCCAAAATTAGGAAAAGGTACGAGAAGCAAGAACAAAGGTTTCTTGCTTGTTTTTGAGGTGGTTTGACACATGCATGGGTAGGCTGGCTAACTTTTAAATAAAATGCATAGCATTGCATAACTTTAATCAATGTTGATTTTCTCTGAAATTGATTTGAGAAATGTAGCTGCCTACGTGATTTTATAGAAATGTGACGTGCTAGAGCTCAGCTCGCACGAGTTTTTTATTTGTGTGATGCATGCATTAGTGCTGGAGCAAGGGCTCGCACTAGAGTCTTACATGCATTGGTGCTAGAGCCTAGCTCAAACCAGATTTTCACATGATATTCGTGACAGGGTGCTGGAGCCTAGCTCACACCAAATTTTTACATGATTTTCATGACAGGGTGCTGGAGTCTAACTCGCACCAGATTTTCACATGATTTGTGTAACAGAGTGCTAGAGCTTAGCTCGCACTAGTTTTACTTGATTTCATGAAAGTGCTGGAGTATCGCTCGCACTAGTTTTATGAGAACATGCGATGAGCCGTGCTTGGAGCGTCAGGTAGACTGTGTGTCACACTGATTAAATAGGCTCGCACGTGCATTTTGAGACAGGGCATGAGTATGGATATGAGATATGGGTCCACGGAGTACGATGTACCGTGCAAGTATCATGGAGTACGTTGTACCGTGCTGGGATTGATTATGTGGCATCTTCAGATGCGAGTGGCATCTTCAAATGCGAGTGGCACTTTCAGATACGAGTGATTGGATAGGACCGACGGGATGGACTGACCCACGTCCCGGGGCGGTTCCCGATCGTGGTGAGACCCCGCACACTAGGATCCGTGTAGCAGTGGGATCACAAGGACAAATGGCCATCGTCCTAGTTATTTACTCGAGATATATATATCTATTGCCTAGTCTCGCATGTTGATGTTTTTAAGAAACACGTTTTGTGGATTTTTATGTGAGTCTAGATCACCCGAGGGAGGGGTTGAGTCCTGACTGAGATGTGAGTTTGATGAGAATGAAACTGGGTTTTAAACTGAACTTGCATGATGTTATTTCGATGTTATTTAAACCAATGAGTGATGTAAATTGGTTTTACATGACATTCATTGTATCGCATATTTCTATTGCTATGAAAACCATTTGATTTCATGGTGTTGTGTGAGTCAGCAACACCCGAGGGATGGGCTGAGTCATAGCTTTGTTGTGAAATTTTAATGAGAATGAAATTATTTAAAAGAGTTGCATGTTGAATTTTCCATGCTCTTTGAAATCCAAATGCGAACTTTTTTTACATGATATCATGAATTATAGCATCTGTTTTGAAATGTGTGGAGAAAGGGTGGTTTATGCATGGCACCGCGTTCATGTAGGTAGTATGGTTACCTACTTGTTCGTAGGATTGCCTTACTGAGTTTGATGTGCTCACCCCTTTCATTTTCCTACACAGATTTCCTCCAGTAGACATTACGGTGACTGAGTACTGCATTCTTGATATCCGCTGCTGCCCATCATTTTGAGGTATATACACTTGTACATATTGTATCTAAATAAGAATAGCATAGTAACATGTTTGTAAGTAACTTTCGGGGATGTATAGATACTGTAAACACTTATAAATGAATGGGATAGAATTAATGAAAAACTCACGTGTTTACCTTTTCTTTAATAAGGAATTAAGTTATATGATGAATGAATGGTGGGACTGGCATTGACGCACAGCCCAATTGTTAATGGAGTGTGGTCATGATCAGAGGACATGTAAGTATGAAAGAAAAATGAAAAATTTACTCTGATTTTTAGGTAGTTTTGGGATGTGACAGACTGGTTCTGATTAATTATTGTGTTTTTATTAGTCTAATTAATTTAATGGACCTAGTTGAATTTTAAGGACCGAATTCCTAAAAGGTGGGAGGAATGTGAAACCCAACTTTTTCATACTATTATTTATCTAAAAGCTAAGATGAGGAGTTCAAAGACTTACCTAAGTGCTTATGTAGGGCCTAGAATAACCGAAGCACTGGGGTTAGTGGCACGAAGCTCGGGGCATGAAAATCGAGGTAAGATTTTAAGTTTAATAATTTCTCAAAGATTTCATGTATAGATATGTTTTGGTGGTTAGAATGTGAAACTAAGGTATTGGAAGTGAAAAAGTTAGTGAAAGCTCAGATTAGCACTAAACCGAGTAATTACGCCTAGCAAGTGAAATAAATTCAAAATAAATTCTATAAATTCATAAAAAATTATTCCAAGGACATAGGTAATTAAAGTAAGGTATATTTGACTAGGAGAATCAAAATTGTGTGGAAATCTTAAGGTTTCGGCAATCAAATTAATTTTTAAAGTAAACCGAAAACCTTAAGCAATTTTAATCGGTAATGACTAAATCAAGTAAAATGTGCTCAAACGGGGAACTTTTCTTGAACAACTGGGTCCAAAATTTTTATGGAACATACTAGCGACTTAGTATAACACATGAGAATTGGAAATTTGGAAGAAATTGGGCTAGAAACATTTTTCATGGATTTTACAAAACATAACTGCAGGCTGCCCTGGCCCAGAAAGCTATTGGCCCAATAGAAAAAGACCATTTTCATGACCTTGCATAAGGTCTGTTAATCTGAGCTTTGCCAAAATAAAATTTAACTCAATACACTTTCTGGAAAACTAAAAACCAACCCCAACCAACTTAAGACTCGAGAGAACCACTCACCCTTTTTGCTGTAGGCGTCTCTCCTGAACCAGACTTGTGTAATTTTTTCAGCCACTTTTAATTTCAGTGAAGAGGATAAAATCTTTCTTCCTAAGTCCTCTACAACATATAAAAAATCCAACCTTAAACAAGCTCATTTGCTAGGTGAAAAACTAGAGAGAAGAACAGGGGCAGAATTTGCCCTGTTTCTAATGTGAGAGAAACCTGAAATTTATAGTTTCTTGATTGGTATGAGCTTGTTTTTATGATTCTAAATTGTATCCTTGTTTATCTATAGCTGAGAGTCATTGTTGGAGGAAGAATCTCGAGTCAAACTTGGTCAACTCAAGGTAAAGTTGTTAGAAGATGATGAGTTTGATATATGTTTATGTTTAATGAATTTGCTTAATATTAGCTAAAGTATAAACTGATGAAATAATTTCTAATGATAAGGGTAGGTTTGGCCAGCATTGAAATGTTGAAGAAAAGATGAAATTTGGTTGAATCATGTTGTGGAACGATTGTTTAATATCGAAGAAACTCGGTTTATAGCTCAATTTAGTGGAGAACTGTGAAAATGTGAAAATTTGACAATTTGGTATGTTGAAAATTATTAATTAGATATTAGAATAAGTATGCAAGTCCTTAGGTTAATGAGTTTGAAATTAGAAGGAAAGAAACTAACGAAATAGCTTAAATCGACATTTTACTGGTAAAATCAAAAAAGTAGGGACAGTTTACAAAAATGACCGAATCTAGTGAGATTTAAGTACGTTGAGCTAAGTTTAAGTATGTTAAGGTGGATTTGAACATCATTTGATGGTTTTGCAATCATTTTGGGCAACTCGAGTCGTTGGCACTCAAAATGAGGTAAACTTAGTACCCGACGATTTAGTGTTGTCCAAGCCTCGTTTAGGTAAGGGATGCAATTTATTTTTGTAATGGTATTCCTTACTTGTAAATACATATTTATGACATGAAAAATGTTTTATAAAATAAGCATGAATTCTGAAAACAAGTTATAGCCCACATTTTATATGCGAGTGCACAATTCTTGTACTATTTATATTTTCGAATATTTGTGGACAAATATATATTTATGTGATTTTTGCGACATAATTTTCGTGATCTTTGTACAAATAAATGTAAAAATATTTTAAGTATGATAACATTAAGTTTTGAGACTAAGGGCGTGAAAGCATGCAAGTCAGGGTAAACCCGGGGGTCAATTTAAAGGGACTCAAGGGAATTCTAGTCGACGGCCTATGAACAGTCTAGGCCTTAACTATAACATGCATAATTCTATGTATCTATCATGTCACCTTCTTGGTAGTATCTGTTTCCGCTTGTGTGGCATTTATGTGACGTTGTTCGACCCTGATCTAGTCTACAACCCTACCATGGCCATAGGTATTTTATTCCTTTTGTGGAGGATACCCTTTTTTGAGGATGAAGTAGTGATTACACTCATGACAGTAATAGTAAATGCATATTCTCCATATTTTGGTTTTGTACGATTCGTCTATCACCTATGTTTAGTTATGCAAAGATTAGATTTTCAAGATTTTAATTGAAGTAAGAAATATATATGAATTATGTTGTGGTATGAGAAAGGTAAATGATTTAGATATGCAAACCTATATGATTTCTAACTGTCTGATTTGAAAATGGAACTCTGTCATTTAGTATCATCATTTTACGAAATGTTTTGAATACTATTTTTATTTAAAAGCATTCCTTGATGGGCTATCTGAAGCTCACCTTCTTTTCCTTTCTTCCAAATTATTTACAGTAATTAACTACTTGCCTGCTGCGTACCCAATATAGGTTGGTGGACGAGACTCTCCCCAAGCTATCTCTTGTACACAATTAAGGTATATTTCATTTGTATCTAGACATCCCGTATAGTACAGATACTTGTATGTAAAGGAACATTTGGGATGTAATTACTTTTGTATATGTATAAGAATGAAAAAGCAGGTAATTCTTGATGTTATAGTATATAATGGTTTGAGAATGAATGATAAGTTAGGAACTGATACTGAACAGGAATATACCTTAAGTATAAGATTAAGTTATAAAAAAAATTAAATCAATCTTAATTTTCGCGTTTCCAAGGCGTTACAGAAACGGCTAAGAATGTTACCCTATTTCTTTACGTGAACTTTCATCGACTATGAATAGGAAATGACTAAAGGAATGTTACCTCCTTGCCTTATGTGATTTTTCATCTACCATGCATAAGAAATGGCTAAAGGGATGTCATATCCTTGCTTAGTGTGAACTTTTGTCAACTATGCATAAGAAATGACTAAGGAAATGTTACCTTCTTGCCTTATGTGAATTTTGTTGATCATGCATGGGAAACGATTAAGGGAATTCATGCAGATGTATGGCCAAAGGAATGATACGTACTTACCATCTATGAGTTGGAGCTCATCACGTTGAAATGTGGCCAAAGGAATTATACATCCTTGCCATATGTGATTTCAAGCTGATCATGTGAGGTATGGTCAAGGAAATGATACAACCTTACCTTCTGCGATTTGGAGCTCATCACCCTAGAATGTGACCAAAGGAATGAAACATCCTTGCCATCCGTAATTTTGAGCTCGTCACGTTGAAACGTGGCTAAGGGAATGATATATCCTTGCCATCCGTGATTTTGAGCTGATTATGCTAAAGTATGGCCAAGGGAATGATATATCCTTGTCATCCACGATTTGGACCTCATCACATTGGAATGTGGCCAAAAGAATGATACATCCTTGCCATCCATGATTTCGAGCTGATCGTACTGAGGTATGGCTTATCATTTACGATTTGGAGCTCATCATGCTGGATTATGGCTAAGGGAATGCTACATCCTTGTCGTCTGTCATTTAGAGCTCGTCATGTTGAAATGTGGCCAAGGAGTGATACATCCATACTATTTGTGATTTTGAGTTGATCTTGCTGAAGTATGGCCAAGGAATGATGCGTCCCTACCATCTATGATTTGGAGCTCTTCACGTTAGAATGCAGCCAAAGGAATGAGACATCCTTACCATTCGTGATTTTGAGCTTATAATGCTGAGGTATGGCTAAGGGAATGATACATCCTTGCCATTCATGATTTGAAGCTCATCACGCTGGAATATGGCCAAGGGAATGATGCATCCTTACCATTTGTGATTTAGAGCTCATCACGTTGAAATGTGGCTAAGGAATGATACATTCTCTCCATCAGTGATTCCAAGCTGATCATGCTGAAGTATAGCCAACGGAGTGATACGTCTTTGCTATCCATAATTTAAAGCTCATCATGTTGGAATATGGCCTAGGTAATGTTATGTCCTTGCCATTTGTGATTTTGAGCTGATTGTACTGAAGTATGGCTAAGGGAATGATATTTCCTTGCCATCCATAATTTGGAGCTCAACACGTTGAAATGTGGCAAAGGGAATGATACATCCTTACCACCTGTGATTTCAAGCTTCGTAAGTTTCCCTTTTTGTTTTCATCACTTGAACTATTCACTCTTTCTTTCTCCATCTTCCTTGTAATGAGAACAATGATGGTAAAAAGTAGAAACCTCGATCATAGCCATTCTCAGTTCTATGTTGTGCGTCTTCCGTGATTCTTTGTCTGCTTTGGTCCTTACATAGTCGCTTTCAGACGAGATTTATTATCGAGATGACATTTCATACTTGACGATTTCGTTTGTGATGTTGTTTCAACACTTGAAATGTAAGACCCGATTTTAGTTAAAATATGAAATGAGTGAGTATTCGAGAAGGGAAGTCGGGTTAAATTAATCTTGAACACGTTGAAGGGCAAAATGGTCAAAAGATCGAAAGTCGGTAAAAATTCGATAAGAAAATTTAATTAAAAATAATGGATTGAGAAATCTTGGTCAATAAAGGTGAAATAAATTTATTTCGGGTTAAATTGATCAAGATATGAATTTATGAGAATTAATCGGGATTAATCAAAATTTTTAGTTTGAAAAATAATCTCGAAAATAATCGAAAAATATATCGAAAAGTCGAAATAATACCGATAATTTATTTATGGGTTAAATGAATAAAATACGATTATTTTTAGATATTTTGCCAAATAATAATAAAATAATTGAATATAATAATAATAAAAATAAAAAATAATAATAAAAAAAAAGGAAATAGAAAGCAGAATCGCGATTCGCGATTCTGCAAGGGAAAACAAAAGGAAGCAACCAAGGGAGGCCCATCTGCTCACCGACGGAGCCCGACGAACGGACCAGACGGGGCGACCGAGCCTCGTCGGCGCCGAAAGAGGGAGAAGAGGACGCGACCGGCGAGGGAAAAGAGAGGGAGAGAGAGAGACCAAGAGAGAAAAAGAGAAAAAGAGGAAAAGGAGGTGACCGGCGGCCGAGGAGGGGAAGAGCGACCCACCATCGGCCAGAGGGGAACATCTGCGACGCCGATCCAGGAGCAGATCAGCCAGAAATGGCGCCGATCGGAAGAGGAAAAATTGGGTGCCGACGCCGGAGGAGAGAAGAGGCCGGACCGGCCACTTTCCGGTGAGCTTTGGCGGAACCAACCCCAGATCCATGCATCGGACTACGTTGCGGACAAGCTGTAGGTGGAAGCCGGCAGAGAACCGATCGAAAAAGCCCCGAACGGCGAGGGTGAAAGTTGGACCGGGAGTGAATCGGATGAACCGGACCGGTATGAACCGGACTGAACCAGTTCAGCCAAGAAAGAAGGGAAAAAATGAGAAAAAGGGAAAAAGAAAAAGAGGAAAAATTGGGGAAAAATTTCGGCGATGTAATCGAGCTATGGGTAAGTCAGTAGCGATCGAAATTGACCGATTTAAATTTTAGAATATTTTATTTAATTAATTTTCGACTGAAAATTTACCCAAAAATTTATGAAATTGTGTAGCTCGACAATCGACGTCCAACGAGAGCTCGAGATAGCCTCGATTTACGTATTAGCATGGAATCTCGAGTAAATAAATCTTATTTACGATAATTTACATCGTTATGCGTGTTTCAGAATTAATTACCGCATAAAATAAATTAAATTATGAAAATTTAGATAAATTATCGTAAATAATAAATTGAACTATTTGAGAGTTAGAACGAGGCCCAATAAATTGTTGGTAGGCCCAATGAGCCCAATAGGCCTCGATAATGTGAAAATTAAGTGAAAAACGGGCTTAAGGCCAATTAAGGCCCATTAAGGTGCAATCGGGCCCAATAGGGATAAATGGGCCCAATGATTTAAATTAAGCCCAGAAAGTATTAAATACAATTAAGTTATATAATATCTGACTTGAGGAATATTTATACGCAATTCCGGACATTGGATTGGGAGCAGATCGGACTGCGCGACGTGACATTAGAGGAAAGGTCAGACTCGAGAGAAAAATAAGGTAAGGGAATTCTGCGGACTGCTAGAGGTAACTTTACAAAATTTTAAGTTCATTTGCAATTCTTTAAAAATTATCTGAAGGGTCTAGAGGTCAAATAATAATTTTAGTGCCCCGAATGGGCAAATTACCAAAATACCCTTGTTAAGGGTAAAATTTACAAATTTAAGAAAAATTGGGAGGAGCAAGAATAAGAGGTTTCTGCTCGTTCTGGAGACATTTTAATGCATGCATGAGTAGGCTGGCTAACCTTGAAAGAAAATGCACAGCATTGCATACTTTTAACGATATGATTGTTTTGAAAACTGTTTTAAGGAAACAGAGCGCCTACGTGTTTTTATTGACATGTGACGTGCTAGAGCTTAGCTCGCACGATGTTTTGATTTGTGTGATGCATGCATTAGTGTTGGAGCGAGAGCTCGCACTAGAGTTTTACATGCATTGGTGCTGAAGTCCAACTCGCTCCAGATTCTTTTTATATGATTTTCGTGACACGGTGCTAGAGTCTAACTCGCACCAGATTTTCACATGGTTTGCATACAGAGTGCTAGAGCTTAGCTCGCACTAGTTTTACCTAATTTGATGAGTGCTGAGCATCGCTTGCACTGATTTTATGAGAACATGCGATAAGTCGTGCTTGGAGCAGCGGGTAGACTGTGTGTCACCGATTAAATAGGCTCGCACGTGCCTTTTGAGACATGGCATGAGTATAAAGACATGATATGGGTCCACGGAGTACGATGTACCGTGCAAGTAGCATGGAGTACGATGTACCGTGTGGTATCTTCGGATACGGCATCTTCGAATGCGGCGTCTTCGGATGCATGGGATCGGATAAGACCGACAAGATGGATTGACCCACCTCCTGGGCGGTTCCCGATCATGGTGAGAATCTGCACTAGGATCTGTGTAGCAGAGGAACTCCCGAGGACACATGGCCATAGTCCTGGTTATTACCGATATACAGATGTTGCCTAGTCTCGCATGTTGATGATCTTGACGATGATTGAAACTGGGTTTTAAATTAAACGTGTATGATGATAACTTCCATGCTTTTTAAACCCATGTGTGAATGTAAATCATTTTTTTTATGGTTTTATGTGAATCAGGACCACCCGAGGGATGGGTTGAGTCCTGGCCTTGTTGTGAAATTTTAAACGAGAAAGAAATGATTTGAAATAATTTCATGTTGAATTTTGCCATGCGAATGGATTTACATAACATCATAACTCATATCATCTGTTTTAAAATGTGCGGAGAAAGGGTGGTTTATGCATGGCACCACGTTCATGTAGGTAGTATGGTCACCTACTTGTTCGTAGGATTGCTTTACTGAGCTTGATGTGCTCACCCCTTTCATTTTCTCACATAGATAATCTCCAGTAGATGTTGAGGCGACTGAGTACTGCATTTCGGATATCCGTTGCTGCCCATCATTTAAGGTATATATACTTATACATATTGTATCTAAATAAGCATAGCACAGTAACATGTTTGTAAGTAACTTTAGGGGATGTATAAATATTGTAAACAATTATAAATGACTGGAGAAAAAATAAGTACTATGGTAAATGAATGGTGGGACTGGCATTGACGCACAGCCCAATTGTTAGTGGAGTGTGGTCACGATCAGAAAGACAGGTATGAATTTAAGTAAGAAAATAACAAAACGCGAAAAATTAACTCTGATTTTTTTGGGTAGCTTGGGTCGTGACATATAAAGGTGGTATCAGAGCCAGGTTGGTCTGATGTGTGTCAGTGTCAGTAATTAGGAATTACATCCCCGTGTTACTGTGCTTGGTTAGATACAATAGTGTATATCGAGATGGGTTTCGACTAAGAAATGGTTGAGAATGCACGAATGCCTAATATGAGTCGTGTTAGATGAGATAGTGCACGAGGCAGAGGTCGTAGAGGTAGACCTGAGTCTGCTAGTCGTGCTGAGTTGACCTGTGAGAATCAGGATGAAATTGAAATGGGGGCTAATGTTGAGCATGCCCAAATGAGTCCGACAGAGAGATCAGACAGTATTGAGACACGCTTCGCGAGGTTGGAGCGGAGTGTGGAGATTATTTTGAGGAGCAAATTGCTTAGATTATGAATGAGATTCGAGGGCGCAGCGGAGAATTGGTGGAAACCCGCTCGACCCATCTTAAGTGTTAAACATCCAGAGCTAAGATGAGAAATGTTTATGGATGTATTCCGATGACAGGATATCCTGGACATTGTTTAAAAGAAATGATAGATAAAAGTCCTTACTCTTACCCAGAGGATTTGATTTATTGATGAGTATGTTTATAAGTATGAAACTCAATTATATTCCTGGGCAGATATTACCTCGACACTATGAACAAGTGACAGTCGAGATGTCTAAAAGTTCATGAAATGGCTCAACTTTTCAATTAGAGTCCGATTGGCCCATGAGATATTACTTATACCGAGGCAGTGCGCAGATTTACAGTTGGGTAAATAAGAACATGAATTGCACGCCTCTGAGATTGAGAAAGGTAGTGAGGGCTGAAATAGAGACAGAAAAGAGAATCGAGAAATGATAAAGATGTTTCATGGATGTGGTGTAAGATACCACACTTGTTATGAATAATGAAGTACATATGTTCATTGATCTTGGTGCCACACATTTATTCATACCGCCTTCATTCGCATATAAGTGAGTAAAAGGCATGAATGCCTACATCATTGGGCACAATACTGATAAATGAGTACCCCAATAGAGGAGGATTAATTAACAGAATATGGATATAGAGATTTTAAGTTGAAAACAGGGGTGAAAACATCACTGAAAAGTATACTGTAAGTGTTGACAAGTGATAAAAAGGGGTGCAACAGTTGAAATTAAAGGAGTAAAGGATTGTACTCACAGAATGAATAATGAAAGAGTTTTGTCATGAGGGATATACGAAAGGAGATAATCTTTAAGATAAGATAGATCCTAAATACAAGATGTATTGGAGTAAGAGACATATTCTAGGTAAGGAATACCCTTAATATGCGAAGTAATTGGGATTAAGTGATAAGTAGGGAATATAAATTATAACCAAGGATAAAGATGGATATAACCATAACCAGTCTATGTGGTTAAGTTTGAAGGTTAATAAAGGTATTTCAAAATACCTCTCTGCCTGAAGACTTGACAGCGTCTAAAAGTATATATATATATATAACTTATAACGTGAAATCGATCGTCATAATAAATACCTTTAGCATTAGGATACCTTTACTAAGACGATAAGAATATTAAAATTCGACAAATCATAAAGGTTAACATAGTAAAATTTAATAAGAATCGTTAAGATAAGAAAAGGAAATGACGCAGGTTAGTACCTGAAAACGTAAGCGATTTTGAAGGATCTTATACGCTTATGCGTAAATAAGTCAAGGATATGGATGATTGAAATAAGTAGTGGAGCTCGACTACGATGAAGTATTTAAACTTTACCTGGACCGATTTGTAATCATCATTATTGATGATATGATGGGTGTAGTTAAAGCCCAGGGCAAAATTGTAAGCAATAATTGAAAATGGCTTTTACAAATGGGTTGTTGCGAGTTCTCAATATGGTCTACTTGGTTGATACGTTTAACTAAGAAAACGTGGTCTTTGAATGAGATGATAAATAAGATGATAGATGTAACATGAATTTCGGTGTAGTGAAGTATGAACTGACCACCGTGATTAATTTCACCATACCTAACAGCTCAAGAGGTTCTCAGTGAGTATGGATACCTTAAAATAATGAAGGAGTTGTGTATTGATGTATAATGGGAAGATAGTCAATTATGGAGTCAAATAACTCCTTGATCATGAAATAAACTATCTGACTCATGATTTTAAGTTGGCAACGGTAGTATTTGTACTGGGGATATGGTACTATTATGTACAGGGTGAGAAATTTTAGATATGCACTGATCATAAAGCCCCGAGTATCTGTTTTTCACAGAAAGAGGCAAATATGAGAATACATAGTGGGTTAAAGCTTCTGAGAGATTTTGATTATGAAAATTGTACCACCCAGGAAAAGCTAATGGAATGGCTAGTGCCTCGAGTAGAAAGAGCCTCGAAATGGTACCCCATATGATGGTCAGGGAGCATGAGCTGCTAGAGCAGTTGTGGACCTCAGTAGTGATGTGATCCCTTCTGATGATGACAGTGATTATGTGACAGCTAGCCTGAGATTAGAACCGGATGAGAGTGCCCGGATTTGACAGGCTTAGCGTGATGATCGGCATGGTGTCGATAGTTTGGGTCAAATTCAGAAGGATACAGTGATAGAGTTCACAGAGTGTGATGATGATTTACAGAGGTTCCGAGACAGTATGAGTGCTCCCTAAGACCACAGTTGATGGGATAGTAATATTGTCAGAAGCTCACTCTTCGGGATATATGGTGCATACGAAAAGTAAAGAATGTATCAAAATCTCGAAAAGGGTATTGGTGGTCAGATATGAAAAGAGACATGGTAGAGATTGTGGAAAAGTGCCTAGTATGTCAGCAGAATAAGGTAAAGTATTAAAAGTCTGCAGGGTTATTGCAGCCACTACCTATATCGACACGGCACGAAAATGAGAGCAAGTCTCCATGAATGTCGTGATGGGTTACAGAGAACCCAGGTGAATTACGAGGCTATTTGGATGATAGTCGATAGAGTGACTAAGTCTAACTACCTTCTGGTTATGAAATCCCCAAATACTCAGAGTGTATATAAGGATTTATGTGTAAGGAAGATTGTAGAACATTAAGTAGCGTTCCAGTGAGCATGGTATCATATAGGGATTCTCGCTTCACTTCCCACCTCTGAGGATATTTTTAGGAAGCTATGGGAACCCGACTGAGTATTAGCATAGCTTTTCATCCTCAGACAGATGGTCAGTCAGAGAGGATTGTACAAGTTCTGGAGGATCCGATGAAAGCGTGTGCCCTTGATTTTTTTTATACTCCTAGGATGATCAGTTATTACAAATCGAATTCGCCAATAGTGACAGTTGTCACTTGAGTATCGGGATAACAAGATATGAGGCAGTGTATGGTTGTAGGGGTTGTTCCCCAAATTGGATAAGAAAAAGTGGGTGACAGATAGTAATTTCTTCTGAATTAGTATAATAAGTCTCTGAGGATGTTCAGTTGAGTGAGAGATTAAGAACACCTTAGAGCAGATAGAAAAGTATTGGAATTCACCGAGGGTGAATTAGTATGGTTGAAATGTTTCTTGTCCTAAGAGAATAAGGATATAGCGAACTTTTGGAAGAAGGTAAATTGAGTTTCGCTGGATTGAATCTTTTGAGAGATTGGACAAGTGGAAGATAAGACCTGTAGGTGGCATTTCCACTTGAATAAGCAGGCACCCACAATGTGTCCCATCTTTTGATACTTCGGCAATACTATCCAGATCCAGCATAGGTGATCGGGTATGAACTCCAACAGTTCAGCTCAGTGCAAATACAAGTATATTGAAGAAGTTGATTCGGGCATTAAACAGGAAAGAGAAAGTATTGAGATTTAAGACGATCTCCCTAATTAAAATCCTTTGGTAGCATTACACTCCGGAAAAGGGTCGCACGAGAATTAAAAAGTATGATACGATTAATGTACCCGAAGTAGTCTATGGACTCATATGACTTGGTTCTAATTTGGAGGACCAAATTCCTTAAGTGAGGGGGATTATGTAAGACCCGATTTTAGTTAAAATATGAAATGAGTGAGTATTCGTGAAGGGAAGTCGGGTTAAATTAATCCCGAACACATTGAAGGGCAAAATGGTCAAAAGATCGAAAGTCGGTATAAATTCGACAAGAAAATTTAATTAAAAATAATGGATTGAGAAATCTTGGTTAATAAAGATGAAATAAATTTATTTCGGGTTAAATTGATCAAGATATGAATTTACAAGAATTAATCGGGATTAATCAGGATTTTTAGTTCGAAAAATAATCTCAAAAATAATCGAAAAATATATCGAAAAGTCGAAATAATACCGATAAATTTATTTATGGGTTAAATGAATAAAATAGGATTATTTTTAGATATTTTGCCAAATAATAATAAAATAATTGAATATAATAATAAAAATAAAAATAATAAAATAATAAAAAAAAGGAAATAGAAAGCAGAATCGCGACGCGATTCTGCAAGGGAAAACAGAAGGAAGCAACCGAGGGAGGCCCATCTGCTCACCGACGGAGCTCGACGAACGGACCAGACTGGGCGACCAAGCCTCGTCGGCGCCGGAAGAGGGAGAAGAGGACGCGACCGGCGAGGGAAAAGAGAGGGAGAGAGAGACCGAGAGAGAAAAAGAGGAAAAGGAGGTGACCGGCGGCCGAGGAGGGGAGGAGCGACCCACAATCGGCCAGAGGGGAACATCTGCGACACCGATCCAGGCGCAGATCAGCCAGAAACGGCACCGATCGGAAGAGGAAAAATTGGGTGCCGACGCCGGAGGAGAGAAGAGGTCAGACCGGCCACTTTTCGACGAGCTTTAGCGGAACCGACCCCAGATCCATGCATCGGATTACCCCGCGGACAAGCTGGAGGTGGAAGCCGGTAGAGAACCGGTCGGAAAAGCCCCAAACGGCGAGGGTGAAAGTTGGACCGGGAGTGAACCGGATGAATCGAATCGGTCTGAACCGGTCTGAACCGGACTGAACCGGTTCAGCCAAGAAAGAAGGGAAAAAATGAGAAAAAGGGAAAAAGAAAAAGAGGAAAAATTGGGGAAAAATTTCGACGATATAATCGAGCTACGGGTAAGTCAATAGCGGTTAAAATTGACCGATTTAAATTTTGGAATATTTTATTTAATTAATTTTTGACTGAAAATTTACCTGAAAAATTATGAAATTGTGTAGCTCGACAATCGACGTCCAACGAGAGCTCGAGATAGCCTCGATTTATGTACTAGCATGGAATCTCGGGTAAGTAAATCTTATTTACTACAATTTACATCGTTATGCGTGTTTCAAAATTAATTACCGCATAAAATAAATTAAATTATAGAAATTTAGATAAATTGTCATAAATAATAAATTGAACTATTCGAGAGTTAGAACGAGGCCCAATAAATTGTTGGTGGGCCCAATGAGCCCAATAGGCCTCGATAATGTGAAAATTAAGTGAAAAATGGGCTTAAAGCCGATTAAGGCCCATTAAGGTGCAATCGGGCCCAATTGGGATAAATGGGCCCAATGATTTAAATTAAGCCCAGAAAGTATTAAATACAATTAAGTTGTATAATATCTGACCTGAGGAATATTTATACGCAGTTCCGGACATTGGATTGGGAGCAGATCGGACTGCGCGACGTGACATCAGAGGAAAGGTCAGACTCGACAGGAAAATAAGGTAAGGGAATTCTGCGAACTGCTAGAGGTAACTTTACAAAATTTTAAGTTCATTTGCAGTCCTTTAAAAATTATCTGAAGGGTCTAGAGGTCAAATAATAATTTTAGTGCCCCGAATGGGTAAATTACCAAAATACCCTTGTTAAGGGTAAAATTTATAAATTTAAGAAAAATTGGGAGGAGCAAGAACAAGAGGTTTCTGCTCGTTCTGGAGACATTTTAATGCATACATGAGTAGGCTGGCTAACCTTGAAAGAAAATGCACAGCATTGCATACTTTCAACGATATAATTGTTTTGAAAACTGTTTTGAGGAAACAGAGCCGCCTACGTGTTTTTATTGACATGTGACATGTGAAACCCGGATTTTTTCTCACTATGTTCATTATTTGGGACCATAAATTAAATAAAAGGGATTTAAATCGTTGGACGAAAGATACAGAATTTAAATGAGAAAAGATAGTGAGTCCGAGAAGGAAAATCGGTCTAAATTAATCCCGAACGTGTAGAAGGGTAAAATGGTCAAAAGATCCAAATTTCGGTGTAAATTCGATAAGAAAATTTCATTAAAAATATGGATTTAGGAAATCTTGATCAATAAAGGAGAAATTATGGAATTTCGAGTCCAATTGGTCAAGATACGAAGATATTACGAATTTTCGTAATTTTCGCTCGGGACCTTATCCTGAAAATATGCGAAAAATACATCGAAAAAGTTAAAATAAATTAAATTAACTAATTAATCAAATAAAATATGATTTTTGAAATATTTTGGGTATTTTTATTATTATTTTATTTGATTAAAATATAATAAAAATAATAATAAAGTAAAAAAAAATTGAAATTGGGATCGCGCGACAGCGCGCGACCCCAAACCACCGAAGGCAACAGCCTTCTCCTCCGACGAACGGAGGAGGCTGCCGGCGAGGGAGAAGGCTCGGATGAGAGGCGACGAGGCAGGCAAACCAACGTCGGCACCGATATGCCCGGAGAAGCCGCGATCGGCGACGAAAAAGAGAAAAGGAAACCGAAAGAAAAAAGGAGATTCGGCGGCCACCGGCGACGATCAGCCCCGACCACCACAAGCCGAAGGTTCTTGAGGCGAAGACGGACCGATTGGTGGGTGAATCGGCTGGTGAAACGACCGGCAGTGCCGTCAACGGCGAAGGGGAGAAAACGGCAGTGACGTCGAAGAGGAGAAAGGTCGAACCGGCCTCATCGCCGTCGATCCGAGCGGGGATGTCACCAGATTTGTGCATCGGACAGCCAGATGGACTCGCTGAAGGTGAAAACTGGTAGGGAACCGGTCGTCGGAACCGAAAACCGGACGGTTCAAGCTGAACCGGTTCGGACCAGTTCACTGAAGAGTACTGTGCTGAACCGGACCGGACCGGACCGGTTCAGCCAAGAAAGAGAGGGAAAAATAAGGGAGAAAATGAAAGAAAAAGAGAAAAAGGAAAAAGGAAAAGAAATTTTTGAGGATACACCAGATTTCGGGTAAGTCGGTAAGAGGTCCAATTGATCGATTTAATTTTCAAGAAATTTATTGAAATTATATTTGATCGACAATTAATTCGGGTTCAAAATATAAAAATTGTGCAGTTCGATGATAAATCACGTATGTGAGCCCGATTGAACTTCGATTTGTGCACCATCATAAAATCTCGGGTAAGTAAAACTCATTTACGACAATCTATGTGATTATTGCGCATTAAAAGTTTATTTTACAAGTTACGGATTAAATTGCGCATTTAGTGGATTAAATCAAGATTTTTAATTAAATTGTCGTAAATGATATAAGGCTATTCAAAGATTCTAGAAAAAGGCCCAATAAGTACTAATGAGCCCAGTGAGCCCAATAGGCCTCGATGAAAGAATTAATAAGTGGAAACGGGCTTAAAACGGATTAAGGTCCATTAAGGTGCAATCGGGCCCAATAAGAGAGAAATTGGTCCAATTAGCTAAATCAACCATAATAAATATGAGGAAAATATTTATTGAGTTAAATACGATTAAATCGAGATTTATACCGATAAAACCGAGCAAAAAGAGTAAAATTGATAAAAGTCAACTTTTGATCAAAGCTTCGATATAATCACATATTGGATATGTTGAAATGAATTTAAGCCATATGTGATAAGTTGAACTTGTTTTACAGCAGCTCGATCTATCGACACGTTTTACGAGGTAAATTCGAGTATCGAGAAAAGTGCTCTACATCAGTCGCTAAGAGGTAAGGGATATAATTTAGAGTAGCGTTAGTACTCCTACGTCCTTACCAACTGTTTATGTATGAGAATTGGATGAGATTTTACGAAATGGATTTTCAACGGTATTTAAACCGAAGCCAAAACCATTTCCCGAGTTTTCAGCATGTTTTATATATTTGAGATACATTTTACAGCATATATGTTTATAAAAGTGATTTTTCACTTTTGAAACGAAAGCATAGTATTTTTATGTGAGATTACGGGTTAAAGTCCTGATATGTTTTACGAAACCATGTTTTCATGATACGGGTTAAAGTCCCGAGACAGCTTTTAAGCTATATTTTCACAGTACGGGTATGAGTCCCAAGAAATAACTATTATAACTATGCTTTCCATATTTACACGGGCTAGAGTCCCGCAATGAATTATGAAAACTATGTTTTCTATGAGAAACGGGCTAGAGTCCCGTAATGATTTATGAAAAACGGGTTAGAGTCCCGTAACGATTTTAATACACGGGTATGAGGCCCGAAATGATTTTGATAAATTGGGTAAGAGGCCCAAAATGATTTTTGTGGGGTAAAAAGGCATGATATGAAGAAAGTCAGAGGATCTGGGGTCGATCTCGTATGGAGACGATCGAGGATCTACCTAGCCGACGGCCAGAGAACGGGCAGGCTCTGACTTGATATGAGAAACGTGCGTATAGACCACACTTGGTGATGCACGTGAGTTCGTGCGTATAGTCCCCATTTAGTGGTGCACGAGAGATAGGGCAACGTACGACCCTGATCCAGTCCTACGGCTCCCTGTACTATGGCCATGAATACCCATGATTTAGTCCTATGGGACCAGATGTATGATGTCCTTCGGGACTAGTATATGAGACGATTGCCTGACCCTACACGATGAATTGACGGAATGATATATATATGTTTTCGCACATTTCATGCTACCTGTTTTATGATTTGCTATTGAGCACATATTTTCTATGATGAGATTTTAAAGGTAGCCATGAGTATATTTTTACAAAATGTGCATATGACAATACAATTTCATTTTAAAGTGATAAGCATGTTATGATATGCATGATTAAGTTTTGAGATGCTTTTACTTGTTTACACGACGTGATATGCATATTATATATGAGTTTTACTAAAAGGATGCATGATGTGTAAACTTATGATTTAAGCATGTTTTTACTGCTTTTATGAAATGTAAGCATCTCTACTCCAGTACATTTTTATGCTAATTTGTAAAACCATGAGTTTTATCATGTTTTGAGTATTTAAAGCTATTTTAAATGTATCTCTTACTGAGTCTGAAAAACTCACCCCCTCCTCTCCATCTCCCAGATTATCTATAGCGAGTCTACTGCACATACGAGACTGTGGTCATTGATAAGTTAGTCCGACCTTTCATCGGATTCTTTTGTAACCTTGAGGTACAGTCTTACTTATATTCCAGACATGTGATACATAATAGACACTATTGTATATAATAGTCGGGATGTAATAGTTGTAAATGATTTTATATATACATAATGTATGTGATGTAATGAGATCCTGGAAAATGAAAAGATTTTAATTTTAGACATGGACAGGAAAACAACATAGTTAATGGATAAAAAGTTTTAATTAGCCCCATTTTTCCGCGCTTCCGGGGTGTGACATGACGTGCTAGAGCTTAGCTCGCATGATGTTTTGATTTGTGTGATGCATACATTAGTGCTGGAGTAAGAGCTCACACTAGAGTTTTACATGCATTGGTGCTGGAGTCCAACTCGCACCAAATTCTTTTTATATGATTTTCGTGACACGGTGCTAGAGTCTAACTCGCACCAGATTTTCACATGGTTTGCATACAGAGTGCTAGAGCTTAGCTCGCACTAGTTTTACCTGATTTGATGAGTGCTGAGCATCGCTCGCACTGATTTTATGAGAACATGTGATAAGTCGTGCTTGGAGCAGCGGGTAGACTGTGTGTCACCGATTAAATAGGCTCGCACGTGCATTTTGAGACATGGCATGAGTATAGAGACATGATATGGGTCCACGGAGTATAATGTACCATGCAAGTAGCATGGAGTACGATGTACCGTATGGTATCTTCGGATGCGGCATCTTCGGATGCGGCATCTTCGGATGCATGGGATTGGATAAGACCGACAAGATGGATTGACCCACCTCCCGGGCGGTTCCCGATCATGGTGAGAACCCGAGCACTAGGATCCGTGTAGCAGAGGAACTCCCGAGGACACATAGTCATAGTCCTAGTTATTACCGATATACAGATGTTGCCTAGTCTCGCATGTTGATGATCTTGACGATGATTGAAACTGGGTTTTAAATTAAACCTGCATGATGATTACTTCCATGCTTTTTAAACCCATGTGTGAATGTAAATCGATTTTTTTATGGTTTTATATGAGTCAGGACCACCCGAGGGATGGGTTGAGTCCTGGCCTTGTTGTGAAATTTTAAACGAGAAAGAAATGATTTGAAATAATTGCATGTTGAATTTTGCCATGCGAATGGATTTACATAACATCATAACTCATATCATCTGTTTTAAAATGTGTGGAGAAAGGGTGGTTTATGCATGGCACCACGTTCATGTAGGTAGTATGGTCACCTACTTGTTCGTAGGATTGCCTTACTGAGCTTGATGTGCTCACCCCTTTCATTTTCTCACACAGATAATCTCCAGTAGATGTTGAGGCGACTGAGTACTGCATTTTCGGATATCCGCTGCTGCCCATCATTTAAGGTATAGACACTTGTACATATTGTATCTAAATAAGCATAGCACAGTAACATGTTTGTAAGTAACCTTAGGGGATGTATAAATATTGTAAACAATTATAAATGACTGGAGAAGAAATAAGTACTATGGTAAATGAATGGTAGGACTGGCATTGACGCACAGCCCAATTGTTAGTGGAGTGTGGTCACGATCAGAAGACAGGTATGAATTTAAGTAAGAAAATAACAAAACGCGAAAAATTAACTCTGATTTTTTTGGGTAGTTTGGGTCATGACATGAAAAGTTTTTGCTCTACGTTTCGAGCTTCACATGGCCACTTTTTCTTGAGATTCATTGTGAAGGTACGTTCCATATTTAAGGTTTTATTTTGCTTTCCCCTGTCGTTTTAATACTTAGCTAGAATTTTGTTGTGTAAGGTGTGACTTCAAGACGAAGTCATCAGACTTAGCCAAATTTGTGGTCATTAGAAGAACATCTCCACACATTGTATAATGCATGTGTCGTGGCTGAGAGTTCCATTTCTTGCATATTGACACGCTACCACACTTGGTCACATTTGGGTGTCCCAACACTTAACCAAATTTTTTCTATGAAAGCTGCTGCGACTTTGAATCACTGTCGAATGCATGTGCCATGGATGAAGATTTCATTCCTTGGTTGTTAACACACTACCACACTTTATTACATTTTGGTGTCCCAACACTTACCAAGTTTTCACCATGAAAGTAACTACTTCAAATCGTTGTAAAAATACAGCCAATTGTTTTGGTGTTTGGGGTGCGACACAGCACTTTGTCCAATGCATGTGGCGTGGATAAGACTTCATTCCATTCTTGTTGGCACACAACCACACTTTGTCACATTTTGGTATCCCAACACTTTGCCAAATTTTCACCATGAAAATTGCAGCTTCAAATCGTTAAAAAAAACAGCTAAAATTTTAGTCGTTTGGGGCATGACACTATACTTTTTCAAATACATGTGGCATGGATGAGGACTTCATTTTATTCTTGTTGACACACTACCTCACTTAGTCACAATTTGGTGTTCCAACACCTAGCCAAATTTTCATTGTGGAAGTTGCGACTCCAAATCACTGTAAAAAGGCTTAGCCAAATTTTTTGTCGTTTAGGGTGCGACACCACAGTTTGTCAAATTTATGTGGCGTGAATGAAGTCTTCATTTCATGCTTGTTGACACAGTGCCATATTTGGTCACAATTTAGTGTTCCAACACCTATCCAAATTTTCATCGTAGAAGTTGCAACGACTTCAAATCGTTGTAAAATGAATTAGCCAACACCTAACCAAATTTTAACCGTAGAAGTTGCAGCGACTTCAAATTGTTGTAAATGAATTAGCCAAAATTTTGGTCATTAGGGGCGCAAGAGCATACTTTGTCTAACGATTGTGGTGTAAATGAGAGCTCCATTTCTTACTTGTTGACACAGTACCACACTAATGACCTTAAATGGCATCTACCGAAAGTGCAAATGTTGTACACGTAATATAGGAACTAAAGTCCCAGAACATCATCCCACAGAGATTTAGTTAGCTCAATTAATTACCAAATAATTACATCCTAAAGTATATGCTAGCCATTTATGAATGTGGGTGGTCTACAAGTCTACTAAGGCATGATAAAATAAAAATATAAAAATAAGCAAATAATAAACAAAAACAAAATGAAAATAATAAAAGAAATGTGAAATAAAAATATACTTACAAAGCCTAAATAAGAAATAGAAAGCAACTACAAAAGAAAAATAACAAAATTAAAATTGAAAATGAAAATGGGCCAAAAATGCAAATGTAAGAAAATATGAGCTTGAAATGCAAATAATGAAAATAAATCTTGAAAATCCTAATTTGAGATGAAAAATGCATGCATCTAATTTAATTAAATGAAATAAAAATGAAAAATAATCTAAATTAATGCATGAAAAAATAAAATCATAATAAAAAACGTTAAAAATCCTAAATAGTAATTCTAACCCTAAAATGCCTTAAAATGCAAACTCCAAATACTGCCTAAACCTAAACAAATCTTAAACTACTAAAATGAATGATTAAATAATAAATTCTATTTTAAACGATGTAAGAAAAAATATATTTTTTTTGAAAATTTGAAATTAAAATGAAGACAAATAAAAAATACATTAAATGAATCTTAACCCTAAACTAACCCTAAATGCATGACATAAACCCTAAACTAATGCATGACAACTAAATGTTTTAATACAGTCGATATAGTAGTAAGGTTTCCTAAAAAAATGTGAATATTACTTTAATCTACACTTATTAAATATATGCAAAAATCTAACGTTAATGACTTAGATCTCACAATACATAACTTATAAACTACCTTTGTATTATACTAAAACCACATTAAATATACCAGCACAGTAGTAAAATGTAAGACCCGAATTTAATTAAAATATGAAATGAATGAGTAATTGTGAAGGAAGTCGGGTTAAATTAATCCCGAACACGTGTAAGGGCAAAACGGTCAAAAGACTGAAGGTCGGTATAATTTCGATAAGGAAGTCGGTATAATTTCGATAAGAAAATTTAATTAAAAATATGGATTTAAGAAATCTTGGTCAATAAAAGTGAAATAAATTTATTTCGGATTAAATTGATCAAGATATTAATTTATTGGAATTAATCAGGATTAATTGAAATTTTTAGTTCGGAAAAATAATCCCGAAAATAATCAAAAAATATACCGAAAGGTCACCCGGGACAATATCCCGAAAATACGGAGAAATTATACCCAAAAAAAAGGGGTTAAAATATAATAAATAAATTAAATTAAATTAAATTAAAGAATTTAGAATTAAATATCAATTTTTGAGAGATATTTTGGGTATTTTAATGTATTTTAATGAATAGTAAAATAATTAAAATAAATAATAATAATAATAAAATTAAAAAAAAGAGGCAGAATTCGCGAAAATGCGAAAAGGAAAACGGAAAGCAGCCGACGGAAGAGGAGCCTCACGACCGGCGACCAGGCGAGGCCGGCGAAGGCAAGCCAGACGCAGCCCGACCCATCACCGGCCCCTTGGAGACCCGAATGGCGGCCACCGGCGAGCAAAACGGCAGAAAATCGAGACCGAGGGGGGAGAGAGACTTCCGGCGATCGGCGCCGATTCAGGCCCAATCGACCACCACCGAAGCTTCCCCAGGCACCGGTGAGTCGATTGGTGGTAGCCCCGACCGGCGAAACTGCCGACAAACGTCGGAAACGGCGGAGGAAAGGAAATGGGTCCGACGGCCGAGGGAGAACAGCCGGACCGGCGGCGTTCCGGCGAGCTTGACCCAAACCGAGGGCAGATTCGAGATGCGGACGACCTCACGGAGCCACTGGCGGTGGAAGCCGACGGAGAACCGGTTGGCAAGGTGGTGAACCGACGGTGAACCGATCGAACCGACGGTCTGAACCGGTCCGAACCGGACTGAACCGGTTCAGCCAAAAAGAGAGGAAAAAAGGAAGAAAAAGGGAAAAAGAAAAAGAGAAAAAATTGGGGAAAATTCCTGTGGTGTAATCGAGTTTCGGGTAAGTCAGTGAGCGGTCGAATTGACCCGATTTAAATTTTGGAGTATTTAATTTAATTAATTTTGGGCTGACAACTTACCCGAAAAAATTATGGAATTGTGTAGCTCGACGATTGGCATCCAACGAGAGCTCGAGATAGCCTCGATTTGTGAACTAGCATGGAATCTCGGGTAAGTAACCCTTATTTACGACAATTACCTCGTTATGCGTGATATTGATTTAATTTCCGCATAAATTGAATTAAATTATGAAAATTTAGATAATTATCGTAAATATTGAATTTAGCTATTCGAGAGCTAGGACGAGGCCCAATAAATTATTGGTAGGCTCAATGAGCCCAATAGGCCTCGATAATGTGAAAATTAAGTGGTAAACGGGCTTAAGGCCGATTAAGGCCCATTAAGGTGCAATCGGGCCCAATAGGGGTGAACGGGCCCAATGATTTAAATTAAGCCCAGAAAGTATTAAATACAATTAAATTATATAATATCTGACCTGAGGAATATTAATACGCAGTTTCGGGTATTTGATTGGGAGCATATCGGACTGCGCGACGAGACAACAGAGGAAAAGAAAAGGTCAGACTCGACAGGAAAATAAGGTAAGGGAATTCTGCGGACTGCTAGAGGTAAACTTTACGAAGTTTTAAATTCATTTGCAGTCATTTAAAAATTACCTGAAGGGTCTAGAGGTCAACTAATAATTTTAGGGCCCCGGATGGGCAAATTACCAAAATACCCTTGTTAAGGGTAAAATTTACAAAGTTAGGAAAAATTGGGAGGAGCAAGAACAAAAGGTTTCTGCTCATTCTGGATGTGTTTTGAGGCATGCATGAGTAGGCTGGCTCACCTTGAAAGAAAATGCACAGCATTGCATACTTTCAACGTGATATTGTTTTGAAAACTGTTTTGAGGAAACAGAGCCGCCTACGTGTTTTTATTGACGTGTGACGTGCTAGAGCTCAGCTCGCACGATGTTGTCGATTTGTGTGATGCACGCATTAGTGCTAGAGCGAGAGCTCGCACTAGATTTTTACATGCATAGGTGCTAGAGTACAACTCGCGCCAGATTTCATATGCTTTTTCGAGACAGGGTGCTAGAGTTTAACTCGCACCAGATTTTATAAGATTTTCATGTGATTTATATACAGAGTGCTGAGCTTAGCTCGCACTAGTTTTACCGAATTTGTGGAGTAGCGCTGTCTGCCCTTGGAGTCAGCCAAAAGGCCCAACAGGCTCAAGAGACCTCTTAGGTGGGGTGAGAGTGAGGGATGAGGTTGGCGGCCTTGTGGGGATGTAAAGCGGGCTCTGCCAGTTTTACTTGATTGATGTGAGTGCTGAGCATCCCTCGCACTGATTTTATGAGAACATGCGATGAGCCGTGCTTGGAGCATCGGGTAGACTGTGTGTCACCGATTAAATAGGCTCGCACGTGCGTTTTGAGACATGGCATGAGTATAGAGATATTATATGGGTTCACGGAGTATGATGTACCGTGCAAGTAGCATGGAGTACGATGTACCGTGTGGTATCTTCGGATACGGAATCTCCGGATGCAGCATCTTCGGATGCCTGGGATCGGATAAGACTGACGGGATGGATTGACCCACCTCCTGGGCGGTTCCCGATCATGGTGAGAACCCACACACTAAGATCCGTGTAGCTGAGGAACTCCCAAGGACACATATGGCCATAGTCCTAGTTATTGCCGTTATACAGATATTGCCTCGTCTCGCATGTCGACGATTTCGATGATTTAAACTGAGTTTTTAAACTAAATTTGCATGATGGTATTTCCATGCTTTTCAAACCCACGTGTGATGTAAACCGTTTTCATGGTTTTGTGTGAGTCAGGATCACCCGCAGGAGGGGTCGAGTCCTGACTTTATTGTGAAAATTTTAATTGAGAAAGAAATGATTTGTAATAATTGCATGTTGATTTTCCGTGCAAATGTGTTTTACATAACATCATAACGCATATCATTGTTTTAAAATGTGTGGAGAAAGGGTGGTTTATGCATGGCACCACGTTCATGTAGGTAGTATGGTTACCTACTTATTCGTATGATTGCCTTACTGAGCTTGATGTGCTCACCCCTTTCATTTTCTCCCACAGATAATCTCCAGTTGAAGTTGCGACGACTCAGTACTGCATTCCGGATATCCGCTGCTGCCCATCAATATAAGGCATATACACTTGTACATATTGTATCTACATAAGCATAGCACAGTAACATGTTTGTAAGTAACTTCAGGGGATGTATAAATATTGTAAACAATTATAAATGACTGGAGAAGAAATAAGTTAGATGATAATTGAATGGTGGGACTGGCATTGACGCACAGCCCAATTATTAGTGGAGTGTTGGTCACGATTCGAGGACAGGTAAGAATTTAAGTAAATAATAAAACGAGAAAAATTAACTCTGATTTTTGGGTAGTTTGGGTCGTGACATAAAAAAAATCAGGACAAAACAAAAAAGAAACTACCACCAAACAGATTTAATAACACATTAAGCAAAAAGAAAAAACCTTCATGACATAAAACTTTTGCATTTTCTATACTAATACTACTAATACATTAATTAAAAGGTAAAATACTATGGAAACCTCTTAATGATGAAGCACATTTAAAACCCACGTGAAACTACTTTAAGCAGGAAACCGTCATTTATTGAATATATATAATATATAAATGCAAATATTATGAACTACATCTACTTTAATCAATTTAACTTCAGTACTATATAACTTGCAACAATATCGGCCCAAAAGCAAAAGAAATTATGAGATTGATGTCGCTACAGTTGGCAATAAACAAAGACAAGTAGCTATGAACTATCCAAAAAAATCCTAAAGGAAACAAGCTATGCAAATCATAATGGACAAACAAACTTATTTTCTTCTTTTTTATATATATTTTTACTTATCAAAACTCTAATAGAATGCTTCCATAACTCAATCTAAAATTTCAAAATAATAACTAATCAACTAAATATCAATAAAATTAATCCTATTATAGAGAAAGAAAATTGAAAGAAAACTATTATGGATCAAGCTTAAACTGTCACGACCCATTTTTACCTATAATCGCGACAAATTTTTTGCTTTTTCCTTTCCTTTCCCGTCGTGATCATTCTCACCACCAAACAGTTGGGCTATGAGTCAGTAATAGTCACTCTTTATCATCCACTATACCATTTATCTTTTAATTTATTCAAAAGCAACACCTATACTTTATAATTGAGATTCAATACTTGTACGTGTTTACTAATATTTACATCCCCCATATTACATTCCAAAATGATTATTGTGCTATTACATGTTTAGATACAAAAAGATACCAGTGTGTATACCTCTTGGTGATGGGAAGCAGCGGATATCAAGATGCAACTCCTCAGCCACTCACAAACTATTGTGTGAGCTCGTAGAGAGGGAAAATGAAAGGGATTGGCTCACTAGCTCAGTAAGGCAATAATGCAAGCAGGTAGATAACTACACTATCTACATGCTTATAATGTCATGATATAAAATCGCTTACATTTGAGCATGAGGTAAGACTAAAAATGATGCCACATGTATATATCTTTCATATAAGATAAATCATGAAATCAGGCATATAAAACAAACATGAAAAAATTATCATGTATGACATCTCATGCTCATCACATTAAAACTTATCAGTTTCATCATAAAACAATACATCATTCTTTAAAAACATCCCACAAGGTTCGACCCCTCCCTCGAGTCTACCCTGGATAAAACAAAGCATGTTTAGTGCATATAAAAATCATGTGATATCATGTGAGACAATTGGTCATTGTATACAATCAAGGACTCTGTTGGCCAACTATATAAGATTATATATATATATATAAATATTTGGAGATAGGAAAGAAGGCACAAAGATAATTGGGAAACCTGAAGGAAAGAGCTCTAGGGAAATTAACAGGGTAGACCAGACCCACTGACTCCAGTCACTAAGGCATTGAGGACTACGGGCAGACACCAAGGTAAGGAAATTATATCTACTACTAGAGATAGATTCACGTATTTTTTTGTGGATTTGTAGATATTACATCCTAGGTCGAATATATATATATATATATATATATATATATATATATATATATATATATATATATATATATATATCGAAATTGTAGAAGGCATTAGGCCGATTTTATGGTACCGAAAATTACAGAAAACTTTAGTCTCAATTATATGGCTTATCTACACTGACATAAATCTAATTTAATTAAATATATATCAATGTAGCTTTAATTATTGATTTTAGTCGAAAATCCCTGATTAAATCACCATAGCATATTTACTGACATTTTTAATCGAAAAAGGGCTAGTCAGCCTCTTTTGAATTGTTTTATGAAACGAACTAAATTTATAAGTGTCACGACCCAAATTACCTAAAAATCAGAGTAAATTTTTCATTTTTTCATTTATTATTTAATTCTTACCTTTCTCTCATCGTAACCATCCTACAACATAGTTGGGCTACGATTCGGTGTTAGTCACCTCTCACCTATTTACCATTCCATTTTCATATCACATTCACATATCAGAGTTTGCTATCTTTTGACTTTGAATAAATACATACACATTGGTATTTATAACTCTACATCCCTGACATCATATCTGTTTACAGTACTGTGCATTATATATTTAGATACAAAACTCTACAAATGTGTATACCTGTCTCTCTATGGGAAGCAGCGGATACCAAGCATACAAGTCCTCAGTCGCTCACTAACTATTGCGAGTGCTCTGAAAAGATGGGAAAATAAGGGGGTGAGCAAACCACACGCTCAGTAAGGCAATTATGCAAGTAGATAGCTCCACTATCTACATGCTCATAATGCCATGCCTTTAAAATCCATTTCTTTTCATTAAATTCTCAAGAACAAAACCATGCATATATCCATGACATAGTTTATCAAAACTGTTCGTGCATCTAGAAAGCATGTAAATTCAGGCATCAATAGCATTTTATGTGACATCATTAAATCAATAATCAGCATGAATTAAATCAAAATCATGCATTACTTCATGCGATATAAAACAAATCGTGGGATATAATCATTTCATGAATTTATCATTAAAGCATGGAAAACTCATCATGCTACTGCATTTAAATCATAAAAACGCAGTATAAAATAACCATTCCGGGTCAATTATCTTATAAAACAATTCGTTATAAAATTCTCAGAAAAGTCTATCATCATAGTACAAAATCATAAAATCGGGGGCCTGACCCCTCTCTCGGGTCTACCCTGGTCTATCGACCAATAGTTATATCATGTGAGACAAGCAAGTGATTATATTAGTAACATCGAGGACTATGGCCATATCCTAGTGATCCCTGGCAACACAGTGCCTAGTGTGCGGGGTATCACACCTGAAATGGGAGGTGGGTCGTCCTATCCGCCAGAACAGCATAACACCAGGATTGCGAGGGCAAGGCTTACTGCCTCGTGGCTAATGCCACTCCACTCCAACAATCCCCACGGTACAGCATACTCTGCGTGATATACACGGTACAACGTACTCCGTGAACCCTCAATCAGGGGTGCCTGCAATAGATCTTATTAACCCATATCATCTCTGTCTCAATATGCACGTGTGAGCATATCATCTCACTGTGACACACAGTCTATAGGAGGCTCCAACACGGTTATATGCATGTCATATAAATCCCTGTGCGAGCGAAGCTCAAGCAAGACTCCATGCATATTCATGATATCAGAAAATCTCGTATGAGCGAAGCTCTAGCACGGTTTCATAAAAATCAGTAAAATCTGCGTACGAGCAGCGCTCCAGTACGACTTAAACTGATTATAAATTCAAGTAAAATCCACGTACGAGTAATGCTCTAGTACGGATATGTATAAAAACTCAGTGAAAATCTCGTACAAGAAAAACTCCAGTACGACATTCAAATGAATTATAAAAACCATATAAAACTTTGTGCGAGCAAGCTCCAGCACAAATGAATGCTCATGTAAATCAAATCTCGTGCGAGTTACACTCCAGCACGGCTTTATGCATAAATAAATCAAATCTCGTACGAGTTACACTCCAGCACGACTTTTATGCAATATAATATTAAAACAGGATGCGAGCTAAGCTCCAACACCTCTCATGCATATCAAATCAGTAAAACTAGTGCGAGTAATCGCTCCAGCACCTTTTTATGCATATCAGGTCAAAACAGTTCAAAACCGTCAAAACAGTCAAAACAGAGTGCGGGCTAGGCTCCAGCAGCTCTCATGCATATCAAATCAGTAAAATCAGTGCGAGCAATCGCTCTAGCACATTTCATGCATATGATGTCACACAAATCGGTGTGAGCAACTGCTCAAGCACATTTATGCATCTTCAGAAACGCAAATATAGTGCGAGCTATATGTCAGCACTATCTGTTTCCATATAAACTTGATAGTTGGCCCATTTTCCAAAGAAATTCCATTTAAATATGAATAACACCTACGTAGTGTTATCTTGTGAAATTTATGCAATTACTGGTCAATCTATCGATTTGCTTTGATTAAAACCAATAAAATTCCTTAATTCAAAAAATTCCTTAAATCATGCATTTCATGCATGTCATGCTTTCACCATCCTTAGGTGAACTTCCCTCAATATGGGTAAAATAGTCTTTTCACCTATTTCAATACTCAAAATTATTTAAACCACTTTTAAGATCATTATACATAATCAAGGTATACATACATATTCAGTGTACAGAAAAGCTATTAAAATACGAATAGCTACCTCTAGCTACTCACATAATTCCCTTAACTCATTTCTCTGTACAGTCTGACCTTTCCACTGATGACTCGTCACGCAGTCCGATTTGCTCCCAATCCAAATCAAATCTCCGACACTGCGGATAAATATTCATCAGGTCAAATACAATACAACTAATTGTATTTCATAATTTTCTAGGCTTAATTTAAATCATTAGGCTCGTTTACCCATATTGGGCCTAATTGTACCATAATGGGCGTTAATTAGCCTTAAGCCCTTTTTCCACTCACTATTCACATATCAAGGCCTATTGGGCTCACTAGGCCCATCAAAAATTATTGAGCCTCGTTCTAAACTCTCGAATAGCTTAATTTAGTATTTACGACAATTTATCCAATTTTTCAGAATTTAATTCATTAAATGTAGAATTTAAATCCGTAATTTATGCGGTAATTTTTAACACGCATATCGATGCAAAATTGTCATAAATAAGGGTTACTTACCCGTGATTCCATGATAGTACGTAAATCGAGACTGTCTCGAGCTCTCGTCTGACATCAATTGTCGAGCTACACAATTAAATATTTTTTCAGGTAAATTTCCAGTCGAATATTTATCAAATTAAATATTTTGAAATTTAAATCGATCAATTCGACTGCTTACCGACTTGCCCGTAGCTCGATTGCATCACTGAAATTTTCTCCAAATTTTTCTCTTTTTTCTTTTTCCCTTTTTTCTTTTTCCTTTTCTTTTTTTTTTAGCTGAACCGGTCCGGTCCGGTCCGGTTCAGCACAGTCACTTTCTCACTGAATCGCCGAAATTCTCAATTTCTTTGTTTTCTCTCTCCCTGAAATTCTCTTCAGATTTCATTTTTTTTACTTTGTTTATTTATTTATAATTTATTTTTAATATTATTTTAATCATTAAAATAATATTAAAATCTCAAAATATCTAAAAAAATTATTATTTATTTCGTAAATGAATTTATCAGTCCGATTTTACCTTTTCGGTATATGTTTCGATTATTTTCGAGATTATTTTTCGATACGAAAATTTCGGTTTATTCCAATAAATTCATATCTTCATCAATTTAACCCGAAATTTAATTATTTCTTCGTTATTGATCAAGATTTCTCAATCCCATATTTTTAATTAAATTTTTTTGTCCTGATTAATATCGAATTTTGATCTTTTGACCGTTTTGCCCTTGCACGTGTTCGAAAATACCATTTTAATCCCTTTGCATTTTTAAATATACTCGAAAATTTCTATTCATTTCCTTTGCTCTTACGATAAAATCGGGCCTTACAATAAGCCTTTTGAAGGAAATAATTTGCTTATAAAGTTATTATAATGATATGTCCTTGAGTGCGTACTGACTGTGTTTCGTACGGTCTAACTCGTACTGATTTTGAGACAATAACGTTGATTAAATCATGCTACACTTCTGTCTGTTTCTGTTTCTGTGGTCCACGGAGTATGATGTATCGTTCAGAATGCACGTGAGTACGATGTACCATGTCTTTTGGTCTTCGGACATTCTGATTCTGTTTTGTGAGCCATTAGGATAGCTGACCACTCCCACGGCGATTGACATCCCGACTCACCTGATCAATGATCTGTCTTGTCTCATCTATTTGATTTTCAAAACTGATTGTATGAACGGTATCGTCTATTTGATTTTTTGGACTGACCGTATGAACGGTATCGTCTATTTGATTTTTTGAACTGACTGTATGAATGGTATCGTCTATTTGATTTTCTGAACTGACCGTATGAACAGTATCGTCTATTTGATATTCTAGATTTGACTGTATGAACTGTATTATTTGGAAATCGTTTATGGTACTGCTTAAAGTTTTAAAATTTTGTATTTACGGTAGTAAACTGATTACACTACGGCTGTTGATTTTGTTATCAATTTTTTATTTCGCCCTTCTGAATTTGACATTTTATCTGTATGTTTTTCGTGGAAATTTCAATTTTGGCATTATGGATTTCTGTCTTTGATTTTACTATTATTTTTGGATTGCTAAATTATCTGTATATTTTCATGAGAACTCCGATTTTGGCATATATAAATAGGTAGTGTATTTATCTACCTGCTGCATTTTTCTTACTGAGCATGTTGAGCTCACTCTATACTCTCATCCACAGATCCTCATCAGTAGAGGGACCGTATTTTGTAAGTTGAAATATTTTAGACAGTCATACGTTAGTAAAGTATTCATCCGTGCTAAAGGTATACCCAGTATAGACATCCATTTTGTATCTAAATTTTGTAAGTACAGTAATGCATAGGGAAATGTGTCCGAGGAATGTAAACACGAATATTTTGTAAAAGAACAATTTCGCTAATTAAATTGGAAAGTATTACCATTGTTTTATTTAAATTTATTACTAAGAAATTAAATTGAACAGTCGAATTTGTTGTTCTGATCTATTATCGACTTATAGCCCAACAAAAACGTTCGTAAATCGGGTCATTCCAGGATCAGATTTTTGTAATTTTTAATTTGATCTGACCTAAAGCGGGTTTTTATCTTGTGATCCTTATCCGATCCGAATGGAAAAATATAAGATCTGATTTGATCCAAATTCATACGAATCAGTTCGGATCAGTCATTTGTATTTTTTGAGGTTAAGTAATTTTGGGTCTTATCTTAATTTTTTCTTAAACATTAGTAACTTTAGATTTTATTTCAATTTTTCCTTAGACATTTAATTAAATTAAAAACTTTAAATGTTGATGTAAATAGTAAAAATTTCGAAATATTAAATAACAAAGTATTCAAATAAAATATGTATCCGAATTTATTCAAATCCAAATCGAATCAAATGAATTCGGTTTGATAACCTCACGATCCGAATTCGAACCTAATTTTGTTATTATCTGAGCCAAATCGATCTAAAGCCTTCGATTTGAGTTGATTTTTTAGTTTTCTTGGTTTTTTTCCAACCCTATCTCATTCTTTCTTTGCTCTTTTTGCTTCAACACTTTTCATTGTTTGGTTTATACATTTAACTGTTCCTCATTTACTCATCCATTTCTCTCTTTTCCTGCTACTATGTGCATCAAATCAAGAAAAAACAGGTGGAAAAAAAATGAATAAGCCAACCTGGAAATATAAGACAAAATTCCAGGCATTCGAATACCTCATAAGAGGAAATCGATTATCTATAAGAACAAAGCTTAAAGAACTATACAATTCATGATTTTCATATGTATGTCATGTATAAAGATATGTACAGCTCGAATAACACAAGGATATTTGAATACCTTAAAGTATGAATACCTTATCGGACAAACTCCCGGTAATAAAAGTGAGAAAAATAAAGGTATACAAAAATCCATGAAGAGGAAATTTCTCACACTCTATAGAAAGCTATAAACTAGTATGTACATTTAATGTTTCCCATATGTACATCTTGTATGAACATTTATACGTTTCTTCCAATTCAAAAAATCATTAAGGGAATCAAATACCTCTATGTAGGAATTTTTAATACATGTAAAGGAAAAAGCATTGTGTAAAATAATAGATAATAATATGTAGAATTCAAATACCCTAGAATAGAAAATGAATGCCATTTATATAAAGGATGAAAAATCTATGTACATAAGTCACGAAGATATGTATATCCTATATGAACATTTGCACAGTACCATTAAGGTAGGAATTTATGCAAATGATTCAAATACCTTATTTAGGAATTTGGATACCAATATTTGCGAAGCATTATGATGAAAACTGAAAATAAGAAATTTGAATGCAATTATAAAGGAATTCGAATACTGTCACGACCCAAACTACCCAAAATCAGAGTTAATTTTTCGCGTTTTATTATTTTCTTACTTAAATTCTTACCTGTCTTCTGATCGTGACCACACTACACTAACAAATTGGGCTGTGCGTCAATGCCAGTCCCACCATATATTTACCATATAACTTAATTCTTTCTCAGTCATTTATAAGATGTTTACATTATTTATACATCCCCTAAAGTTATTTACAAACATGTTACTGTGCTATGCTTATGTAGATACAATATGTACAAGTGTATATACCTTAAATGATGGGCAGCAGCGGATATCCGGAATGCAGTACTGAGTCGCCTCAACTTTAACTGGAGATTATCTGTGGGAGAAAATGAAAGGGGTGAGCACATCAAGCTCAATAAGGCAATCCTACGAACAAGTAGGTAACCATACTACCTACATGAACGTAGTGCCATGCATAAACCACCCTTTCTCCACACATTTTAAAACAGATGATATGAGTTATGATGTTATGTAAAACACATTTGCACGAAAAATTCAACATGCAATTATATTCAAAATCATATCTTTCTCGTTTAAAATTTCACAGTAAAGTCAGGATTCGACCCCTCTTTCGGGTGATCCTGACTCACACAAAATCATGAAAATCAGTTTACATCACACATGGGTTTAAAAAGCATGGAAATAACCATCATGCACATTTAATTAAGAACCCAGTTTAAATCATCATCAAGATCAACATGCGAGACTAGGCAACATCTGTATATCGACAATAACCAGGACTATGGCCATATGTGTCCTCGTGAGCCCCTCTGCAACACGGATCCTAGTGTGCGGGGTCTCACCCTGATCGAAAACTGTCCGGGAGGTGGGTCACTCCATCTTGTCGATCTTATCTGATCCCATGCATCCGAGATGCCAACGTATCACAAAGATACCAACGTATCACAAAGATACCACACGGTACATCGTACTCCATGCTACTTGCACGGTACATCGTATTCCATGCTACTTGCACGGTACATCGTACTCCGTGGACCCCCAGCCTTATCCCTCGTTCGGGCTCATCAGCTGGACCTCCAACCCTTATCCCTCGTTCGGGCTCATTAGGTGGATCTACAACCCTTATCCCTCGTTCGGGCTCATCAGGTTGTTTCTCTAACCCTTATCCCTCGTTCGGGCTCATCAGGTTGTTTTAACATGCCATGTCTCAAAACGCACGTGCGGGCCTATTTAATCGGTGACACACAGTCTATCCGATGCTCCAAGCACGGCTTATCGCATGTTCTCATAAAATCGGTGCGAGCAATGCTCAGCACTCTCATCAAATCAAGTAAAACTAGTGCGAGCTAGGCTCTAGCACTCTATATATGAATCACATGAAAATCTTATAAAATCTGGTGCGAGTTAAACTCCAGCACCCTGTCTCGAAAAAGCATGTGAAATCTGGTGCGAGTTACACTCTAGCACCTATGCATGTAAAACTCTAGTGCGAGCTCTCGCTCCAGCACTAATGCATGCATCACACAAATCAAACATCATGCGAGCTAAACTCTAGCACGTCACATGTAAATAAAAACACGTAGGTGGCTCTGTTTCCTCAAAACAGTTTTCAAAACAACTATATCGTTGAAAGTATACAATGCTGTGCATTTTCTTTCAAGGTTAGCCAGCCTACTCATGCATGCGTCAAAACACCTCCAGAATGAGCAGGAACCTCTTGTTCTTGCTCCTCCCAATTTTTCCTAAATTTGTAAATTTTACCCTTAACAAGGGTATTTTGGTAATTTGCCCATTCGGGGCAGTAAAATTATTATTTGACATCTAGACCCTTCAGATAATTTTTAAAGACTGCAATGAACTTAAAATTACGTAAAGTTTACCTCTAGCAGTCCGTAGAATTCCCTTACCTTATTTTCCTGTCGAGTCTGACCTTTTCTTTTCCACTGTTGTTTCGTCGCGCAGTCCGATCTGCTCCCAATCAAATGCCTGAAACTGTGTATCAATATTCCTCAGGTCAGATAACATACAATTTAATTTTATTTCCTATTTTCTGGGCTTAATTTAAATCATTGGGCCCGTTTACCCCTATTGGGCCCGATTGCACCTTAATGGGCCTTAATCGGCCTTAAGCCCGTTTTCCACTTAATTCTCATATTATCGAGGCCTATTGGGCTCACTAATAATTTATTGGGCCTCATTCTAACTCTCGGATAGCTAAATTTATTATTTACGATAATTTATCCGACTTTTCATAATTTAATTCAATTTATGCGGAATTTAAATTCATATCACGCATAATGATGTAAATTATCATAAATAAGGGTCACTTACCCGAGATTCCATGCTAATCCGCAAATCGAGGCTATCTCGAGCTCTCGGTGGATGTCAATCGTCGAGTTACATAATTTCATAATTTTTTGGGTAAATTTCCAGTCGAAAATTAATTAAATAAAATATTCCAAAATTTAAATCTGTCAATTTGACCGCTTATCGACTTACCCGAAGCTCGATTGCATCGCTGAAATTTTCTCTAATTTTTTCTCTTTTTCTTTTTCCCTTTTTCTCCCTTTTTTCCTCTCTTTTTGGCTGAACTGGTTCAGTCCGGTTCGGACCGGTTCAAACCACCGGTTTAAGGCCTTACCGATCGGTTCTCTGCCGGCTTCCACCGCCAACAACTACGTGAGGTTGTCCGCATCTCAGATCTACCCTCGATTTCACCCAAGTCCGCCGAAAGGTCGTCGGTCCGACCGTTCTCCTTTCGGTCGTCGGAACCCATTTCTTTCCTCGCTGTTTCTGACTTTTTTCGACAGCTTCGCCGGTCGTGGCTGCCACCAATCGGCTCACCGGTGCCTGGGGAACGTTCGGTGGTGGTCGATCGGGCCTGAATCGACGTCGATCACCGAAAATCTCTCTCCCCCTCTCGATTTCGATTTTCGCCGTTTTGCTCCACCGTTCGCCGCCGTTCGCATCTCCGTTAGGCCGGTGGTGGTCGGGCCTCGTCGGGCTTCCTTCCTCAGTCTCGCCTGGTAGCCCCGATCGCCGGCGAGAGGCTCCTCGGTCGGCTGCTTCCGTTTTCCTTTTCTTTCGCGTTTTCGCGATTTCGTTTTCAGTACAAATTTTTCGCTTTTGAAAAATCTTTCTTACCTCCTCGTGACATATTCCTCTAAACAGGTCGGGCTGTGAATCAATATCGATATACCATTCAAACCATTAAGAAATATCACACGTAAACATACATACTGATATCATTAATCATATAATAGAGTGGTCGGTATGTTTATACATCAAATAATTCTATATTTACATCCCCAAATATTCTTTCATATACAATACTGTGCTGTAAGCATATTAATACAAAATTCTGTACGTGGTGTATACCTGACAGTCGATGGGAAACAAAGATATCAGCTATGCCGTCTACTCTCTACACCCGCTATCTCTATGGTGGAAATACTGAAAGTGGATGAAAAATGAAAGGGTGAGCTCCACATGCTCAGTAAGGCAATAATACAAATGGGTAGATAGCTATACTATCTACATGCTGATAAGAAAATCAGGATATATGTGAGCATGAGGTAAAAACAATGATATGCCATATATATAATATCATCTGTTCTAAAACAGGAAATCGGTATATTAAAACATGGAATAATCCTCATGTGAAAACATCTCATGCTCAATGAAACAACACGTTTTAAAATACCCCATCTGGGTCAAAATACGATACACTCACAAATCAAAATCAATTTCAGCAAAATTCTTTATTTTCAAATCTCCGTTATAAAACACCCTTCTCACAGGGTTACAAATCAATGAAAATCTCATAAAATCCCTCAATGGGAATAATCAAACCTCAATTGAAATCATAAGAAAATCGGGGCCTGACCCCTCCCTCGGGTCTACCCTGGTCTATCAAGACCAATAGTTATATCATGTGAGACATGTAAACGACTATATCGGTAATATCCAGGACTATGGCCATAGCCTCGTGATCCCTGGCACACGGATCCTAGTGTGCGGGGTATCACACCTGAAACGGGAGGTGGGTCATCCTACCCGCCAGAACAGCACAATATCAGGATTGCGAGGGTAAGACTTACTGTCTCGTGGCTAATGCCACTCCACTCCAACAATTCCCACGGTACAGCGTACTCCGCATGATATACACGGTATATCGTACTCCGTGAACCCAAGCTTAATCAGGGGTGCCTGTAATAGGTCTTATCCACCCATGGTATGTCTCAGTATGCACATGTGAGCATATCATCTCACTGTGACACACAGTCAACAGGAGGCTCCAACACGGCTATATGCATGTCATATAAATTCCTGTGCGAGCGAAGCTCCAGCACGGCTCCATGCATATTCATGATATCTGAAAACCTCGTGCGAGCGAAACTCTAGCACAGTTTCATAGAAATCAATTAAAATCTGCGTACGAGTAGCGCTCCAGTACGACTTAAACTAATTATAAATTCAATTCAAATCCACGTACGAGCATTGCTCCAGTACGGATAAGTATTAAAACTCAGTGAAAACCTCGTACGAGAAAACTCCAGTACGGTAGTCATATAAAACAAATTTGTAAAATAGTGCGAGCAAGGCTCCAGCACTCTGAGTATGAGTTAAAATATAAAATCCAGTGCGAGCAGTGCTCAAGCACGGTTACAACTCATATAACACTGATAGGTGGCTCAATATTATCAAAACATGTTCAATAAAAATCATCTGGCACCTAACTTGTGCCTTTTCACTTAAAACATGTAAATAATAGCCAACATATCCATAAATTGCTTGAATTAAAGCAATATCATCATGAAAACATTAAAATCATGAAATTCATGCAATTTCATAGCCTTACTACCCTTTTTGAAATTTTCCTAACTGGGGGCAAAATAGTCATTTTTCACTATTTCCATATTTTTCCGTAAAAATTATTATTCTGTTTTCAGGTAGCCTATTGAATTTAACGTAATGTAAATCCCCTCAAAATTACGTACAGCTACCTCTAAGTGTTCATAAAATTCCTTTACCTGGAATCACACACAAGCTTATCCCGACTCGGCCGTACCAGGTTTCTCAGTCCAATTCGCTCGTCTACGGAGCTGCATATAACCACATATGGGTTCAGTTCAATATACAGATCAGTATTTCACTCTTACTGATTGAATCTAAAGCTCTGGGCTCATTTTTTACTCTATTGGGCCCAATTGCACTTTAATGGGCCTCAAACCCCTTTTTCAGCCTATTTTCACTTTTAAATCCCTTCTTCGGGTTTACTGGGCTCATTTGATTTATCAATAATCATCAGGCTTCGTTCCAAACTCAGTGGATAGTCCGGATATTGTTCACGATAATTACTTTGAAATTTCGAATAAAATTCCTTTTATGCAGAATTAATCCGTAAATTCCGTAAAATAATCGAAACTCTGCATTAAAGGACTCATATTATCGTAATTAAAATGTACTTACCCAATATGCTGCGGGGTACGAAAATTGGAGCTAAATCGGCTCTCGTTCGGGCTCTGTAGTGACACTGCACAATTATTTAAATTCGGGTCATTTTCCAATAAAATAATATTAAATTGAATTCTCGGGATTTATCCACAGGTCAATCCCGACCCTCGATCACTTACCCGAATTTTTGAGTCGTCCCCGGGTACGCTTTCTTCCTTTTTTCCTCTTTTTTTCCATTTTTTTCTTTTCTTTTTTCTTTTTCTTTTTCTTTTTTTCTTTTTCTTTTTCTTTTCTCCCTTCTCGGCTACGGTGCCGTTTTGGCCCGTTTGCCGTCGCCGGAGATTCCGGCCATCTCGCCGACAGCCAGTGGGTTCAAAAGAATCGTCTCGGCCAGGGGAGTGCTCGGCTGGCCTGAATCGGAGCTGGGGTGCCGCCGTTCACCGGGACCGACGCGTTTTCTCCCCGGGACTTTCGGCATTCGATTCGTCGGAAATAGCTGCCGTCGGCGCGCGTCACCGGTACCTTCGGAATCGTCGGGCGTCGCTCTACCTTTTCCGACCTTCACCTGGGCTCAACGGCCGCCGGTGGCTCGTCGGACGTCACGGGTTCAGACGGGTTTCGGTTGGGTGCGTTTCGGGTTTCGCGGGTCTTTCTCTCTCCCCGACGGATTTTCAGATTTTTTTTGTTTTTTTATTATTATTATTAATTTATTTATTAATTGATTTATTATTATTTTAATACATTAAAATATATTAAAATAATCCAAATATCTCTTAAATAATCTTTAAAAAATATTATTAAATTTATTTAATCAATAAATGAATTTATCAGTGTATTTTCGTCTTTCTCGATATATTTTTCGATTCTTTTCGGGATAATTTTTTGAATTAAAAATCCCGATTAATTCCAAATTAATTCCCGTAAATTTCAATAAATTTATATCTAAATCAATCGACCTCGAATTTAAATATTTTCCTCGGTATTGATCCAGATTTCGCAAATTTCATAATTTAACGAAAATTACTTATCGAATTTATACCGAATTTTGGTCTTTTGACCATTTTACCTTCTACGTGTCCGGGACCAAATTGAATCGACTTTCTTTCATCAATCCACAATCTTTTTCCTATTTTCAATTTTTCATTTTCAGTCAACTCGATTTAATTCCTTAGACAAACTTGTTGCTTCTTCATTTTCTCGATTTATCCTTATTCGATTTTACGTACATTTATTTCGTTTCATCCACATTTAACTAATCCGAATCAACCATCTTATGAATCCATTAACATATACTAATGTCATACAATATGAAAATCATAAGGAATATCATACAAAAATTGCGGATCTCACAAATACATTCAATGGAAACCTTTAAAAGACAATGTATTATTTGTTACAAAGATATGTACATCCGATGTTAACAAAGTACATTTATTCCAATTTAGGAAATAATCTTAATAATTCGATTACCTATATCTTGGAATTTGAATACTTATTCTTGCTTGAGAACAGAAATTGCCAGAAATCGAATGTCTATTTGAGGTATTTGATATGTATTGAAGGTACTAGAAATAAAATATTTCTCTAAGTAGCTATTTCGTAGATAGCAAAATAGAGGTCGAACCCATAAAGATTGAGAAAATTGAATTAATATAAAAACTATAGTCTAAATATATAAAGGAAAACAATAAAAAAAGGGGTTTCTATAAAGAAATTAAAATTTTCTAAAAATGGCAATTATAAATAATGAAAATTACTATAAATAGTAAGTATTGAAATCAAATTGTAATGAAAGCATCAAGTAAGAAAGCATTCAATTAGTATGTATCTTGATTTTCTTGGTTTAAGATGTTGATTATTGAATTCTAAAGATGTCATTAAAGTATGCATTCAACCGTAATGCAACAACAAACCATGTTAACAACATCTTCCCTTACTTCTTAGTTTAGTTAATTACAACAAGCTCTTTATTTAATCTCTAAGTATAAAAACTACCTAGAAAAAACTCCCAAGATATATTTATGTAGTAACATTAGAATCATTGAAAAATATTAGTTGAAGTTAAGTAACAAACACATAAGCTTGATTCATTTAGTCTAAACTTAATTTTTTCTATATCTCTATGTGAATTAAAACATTAAGAAATTAAGTTTTAAATCTAGCAATAGATTATTAAATTTAACTAAATAGTCTATAACCAATCAAATTAAACTAACAATCATAAAAAGATTGCTATGGAAAATTTTAGATACTTAACTAATATATTTTTTGATCATACTTCTCACAACATCATGTAACCCAGCTTTAATCAAGAAAACATACTAACCAAATAAGGAAAACTACTCACTACTCATATTTAGAGAAATCATCAACAAATAAATAAAAGAATCAACTATGAGGAAATTATAAAGTTAACGTACACAATATTAAAAAGTGGAAACAAGCTTGTAAACTAACTCTAAAAATTTCAATAACTATATATTAAGAACTAAAGGCAACTTAGTTTTTATAAAATAAAAGAAAATTGGTTTTGCAATTATTAAAGAAAATTGACAAGAACACTAAATATTAAAGAAAAATCGAAAAACACTTTATATAAGAACAAATACAATCGATTAATGTAAACCCCACAAATTTCCTACGTTAATTTAATTATATAAAAAAATGAAAATAATATATATTAACAGAAGTGTGAATATTCGTTGTAGGGCTCGAGGACTATAGGAACTGAGAAGCCCGTGGGATGACCGGGAACCCGAAGATACAAGAAGTAATAAGGCGAATGCAAGTACGAAAGGATTAGAAAATTTTAATTTGTTATTCGAAAAGTATCGATGTAAACACTTGTATTGAGAACTCATGGAGAATGATAGAATCCCGATATTGTTTTAATTTCGGAATAAGGAAAATCTCATGGAAGGCATGATATTATGTCTTTGGATAAATTATATAAGAAAATGTATATATGTAGATATGTACATAGGTGAATATGTATGTATACATATATATATACATATGTACTAACATTTAAATAAAAGGAAAGGTATATGTATATATATATATATATATATATATATATATATATATATATATATATATATATATATACATAGGTATAATATATATATATATATATATATTATACCTATGTATATATATATATATATACACATATACTAGACAATTTAAAATGGAAAAATGATGATATACATATATATGACAAAATATATATATGTATTGTAAAGTATAATGTATAAGACATTTAATATAATAATAATAATAAATAAATAAATAAATAACAATGACAATACACAAACAATATATTTATACTAATATAATGTATAAATATACATTGATACACTATATAGGAGTGGGTATAAAAATATAATAACCATACAAATACATAACAATTAATACCTACATACTAATATAATATATATATATATATATTAAACTAATATATATATATATATTATGGCATGTACGAAATTGGCTTAGAAAAGCTAATTTCGTCTGCCACTGTTGCAATTGGAAAGGAAATCAAACAAAAACAGAGGAGGCTCAGGCGGGAAAAAAAAGGAAGAGAGAAAGAGGAGAAGAGGAGGAGAAGAAAAGAGGGAGGAAAGGAAGAGAGGCATGCCGGGGAAGAAGAAGAAGGAAAGGAAAGGAAGAAAAGGGAAGAGGAAAATCGAAAGGGGGAAAGCTGGTCGGGGAAGAAGGGAAGAAGAGAAGCAAGGTAGGAAAGAGGAAGAAGAAAAGAGAGAGAGAATCTGTCGGCTGGAAAGGAGAAGAGAGGAAGAGAAGAAAGGGGGACTGACTGAGAGAGAGAGGAGTGGAAAGGAGGGAGAAGAGTGAGCCAAAAAGAGAAGGGGGAAGAAGGAAGGGGAGAGTTATCCTGCCGAGGAAGAAGAAAAGGAAAGGGAAGAGCAGGAAGGAGAAGAAGAAAGCAGGGGAACCGAAGGGGGGTGCTGAAAATTGTGAGGTGAGGAAAAGAAAACAGAGGAGGAAAGAGCCGAGAGGGCTGAAGCTGAATGTTGACCGAGAGCCTCTGATTGAAGCAGCACCGAGAAGGAAAGAAACTGAGGCAGGATCGAGAACTGAACTGGAATAGAGGAGGATCGGGGAGGCAGAACAGGGCAACCCGAGAGGAACTGTAGCTGGAAATGGAGGCTGTAACTGAGGCCAAGCAAGGGAAACCGTGAGGGAGAAAGGGGCTGGAACCGAAGGAGAAAGGGAGGAATAAGAAGGGCTGACCGAGAGGAAAAGGAGAAAAGAAAAAAAAAAGAAGAAAAATAAGAAAAGATAAAAAGAAAGGAAGGTAAGATTTAAGTATATACATGCATATTTAATTTACATGTATATATATAGATTGAATTATAAGCATGATTATTATAAATTTAAATGGTGTAAAAAAAAAGGGTAGTGATGAATGATGGATAAAGGGAGAGGTAGATGCATGTACGTATATATGTATATATGTATATTTATGTGAGGGTGCGTAAATGGAAACAAGTAAAAATGATATATATATATATACATATATCCATGTGGGTATGTATGAGTATACATATACATATATTGAGTATTTACTTAGGTGTACATATAAAGAAATGTATGAGAGATGTGTATATACTAGGAGGTATATACAAATGAAGGTATAAGGTAAGAATGTGTTTTAATATATGTACATACATGGGATGGATACATGTGATGAGGAAAGAAATGAAAACAAATAATGATGCATATATAGGAATATATATACATATATACTCGCCAGTATATACATGTAGTTGTATATAATAATAGGTATATCGAGGTGTGTACGTACAAAAATAATATAGGGTAAGAAAATATATATATATACGTACGTGAATAGCCTAGGTACGCACGATTAAACGTACACACGAGGAAGAACGAATAGGTTACGATTTTAACGTATTTCGAGTGACTCATATGAATAGGAAGCTAAGTAACCTACCTTCGATGTAGGTAAAACGTAGACGAAATTGACAGAGGTGTTGGAAGGCGTCATTTCGTGAACGTGAGATATCCGATACATCGAGGTAAGGGGTACTATTTAACTATGTCCTGATAATGCATATTGTTTTTACCAATGAATGACTTTATGAAAAGAGCATGTGATTTCGAAATGATTTATAGATGCTTTTATACCTGTACAATGATTATGTAACACGTTTTAAATATGTTAAATGTCCCCCGAATACTTTACATGATATGAAATAAATTTTTCCAAGGGTATGAAGCGTATGGATGTTTTATATTTACTCATGATTTTTATATCCATATCGCTAAAGTTAACTTTTGACAATTTCAAAGAAAATAGGGAAAAAGAAAATATGTTTTGAGACTTAGGCTTCATGCTTGGCTACTTCTCGTGGTGTTCCCGCTCCACCACTTGGGGTGCCGGTACGTTGGCCCTTTTAGCACTTGACTCAACCTGTGTGGAAGATGTCGTGCTACTTGTGGTTTATGATGATGATGTTTTGGTAGTATCTCGTACCCGCGCAGCACGCAATTATGTTGCCCACACGGAGAGTGCCATTGGTGCCCGTGTCCTAGCTATGTGCTAGTGAGAGTATGTAAGATGAATACTACCCATGTTTTACGAAAGAGCTGTACGACCCTGATCCAGTCTACAGCCACTTACCATGGCCATAGGTAACATGTTTAGCTCTCTACGGAGAATGACACGTATCGCATGACTTAGTTATAGCCTAGTCTCCATGAATTAGTTATGAATGATAAATGTGGCAACGAATATGTGCCTTATAAATTTCAGTGATTGGTTATGAACCAACACGTTTATGTAATGTTTACAAAGTAATTATGAAATGTTTCATGAAAGCTTCACAAAATGTTTATGACATGTTTACGAAAGTAAAACGAGATGATTATGCAATGTATGCGAAAAGCTTATGAAAGAATTTATAGCATGGTTGAGCATGATTCTTGCTTTGAACTTGCATGCTTTTGACTTTTACGATGAATTGCATGAAGTGATGATTTAAGTTTTTCCTTTTATTTAAAGTATGATCTTACAAATAATTTTTACATGCTTTTCATATTTATATATATATATATATATCAGGATTAATTTAAAGGTACTATCTTACTGGGCTTTTCCCCAAAAGCTCACCAATCTACCTTCAGATCATTTGCAGTGTATTTATAGACGCTACCTGCCGCGTACACGACGTAGGCTCGTAGGAAGAGTTATCATAAGCTACTTTCTTGTACACGCAGAAAGGTATACATTTACATTCCTGTACCAGACATATCTGTATGCACAGACACATATAATATAAATAATTTGTCGGGATGTAATTTGTAAGAAAATGATGTAAAGAATATAATTCTTGGGATTAGGTTGTAAGATGATTGTATAAATCGATATCGATACACTGAGTTGTAAAAGTGGATTGAGAAAGTATACTTGGTAGTTGTAGATATCTAGGAATGTTGGAAAGCATGCTTGGTAGTTGTGGATATATAGGATTGTTGGAAACAACTGAATTGCAGGTGGGTAGGCTCATATATAAACCGTTATGCTGCCGAAATTTCCATCGGCCATATAAGTTAAAGTATGGAAATTAATTATAATTACGAGTAAAGAAATAGGAAAAGTGTTTTGACACTGCACAGGAATGCAACCTAAGTGAATAAGGGAAGTAAGTGGGTAAATTAAATTCAAAAAAAAATTTATCCCGATTTTCAAGGGTCAAGGATCATTACAGTTTAAGGTGGTATTAGAGCGAAGGTTGTCTAGTACTGTCAGTGTCGAAAATAAGGATTAAATTACATCCCAATGTCTGTGCTTGTCTGGTAGTAGGTAATGTATACCTAATGAATGTAAGACTTGGTCTTTGGAATTACGTGCAGGTATTAGATCACTGCACGATGAGTGGAAGACGCGGATGTACTCAAAGGCAAGCTCAACCACCTCCACCTCCTCCACCGCACTTAGAGGGCCTCAATACACGTATGGCTCAGTTTGAACAGCGGTTGGAGCAGTACCTCGAGCGAGGTTTGGAGTCGATAGCTACCATGATTGCCCAACATCTTGGGGCAAACGTTTTCGATTCAGTTGGCACGGTACCATTTCCTACTCCGGTGTCGATTCCTCTACAAGCACCACCACTTCCTCCTCTACAAGTTCCTCTAGTACCTATGGCGCCTTAGCCTCTTATACAGACCCGGAGGGAGGAGAGGAATGTCAGTAGAATGAGGAATTTCTCGAAAATGAAGCCTCCAGTATTTAAGAGAAAGAACAATGATAAGAGTAAGCGAACGGAGTCTGTGAGACAGGATCTTCAGAGGGGCCAGCCTATGAGACAGAGGACAGATGAGTCTCAAGCTAGGATTGATAGGCCCACAACCCCTATAGCTACCCCACAGACTACCAGAGGCTTCCAGCAGTACGACAGATTTTGCACTAGATGCAGTAAATTTCATAGAATTGCGTGTCACTGGTCCACAAGGAGCTGCTTTAGGTGTGGACAGAAGGGGCACATGATTAAGGATTGCCCTCTGAATGAGTTCCCACAACCCCCAGAACCACCACGACAACCTGAGAGGCAAGCTCCCCAGAGACAAGTCCCACAGAGACGGGCTACCACGGCAGAGAAAGGCAAGAAGCCTGTCACTCATGGGAGAGCCTTTGCCTTGGACTGATATGGTGTGTAAGGATTATGAAATCAAGGTAGGAGATAGGACCATATTAGCAGATCTAATTTTCTTAAACATGTATGGCTTTGATGTAATTTTGGGTATGGATTGGCTAGCCACCAACCGTGTAAGTTTAGACTGCTACTCTAAGACTGTAACCTACTCCTTACCTAGTAAGTTTAATGTATGTTTTGCAGTTAAGGAACGAAGGGTATGATTTTGACTATTAATGAAAGTTTTGATGAACGTGCTAATGTGAAAGTTATATTGCATTCATCTCCGACACTAGTCGAGAATGTCCAAGTATTCAGGACATATTTGTGGTATGCAAGTTTTCGGATGTTTCCTGAGGAACTATCGAGGCTACCACTGGAGAGAGAGTTGGAATTCACTATAAGTTTGGCACGAGAGACAGTCAATCTCGAAGTCTCCTTGTTGAATGAACTTTGTGGATCTTTAGGAATTGAAAAAGGAGTTGCAAGAACTGTTAGATAAAGGAATTTCAGAAACCCATAGGAGATATTGAGATATTTAGTCAAGCTAAGATGACTCCATTTGAAATTACTTTGAGGAAACAGAGCGCAAGGCGCAATTATGATGATATGAATTTTATATTTCTAAAGTCACTAAGAGAGGGAAAGATAAAAAGAATGACGAAAAAGAGATCTACAAAGGAAATAGTGACAATGAAAGGCACAGTTACTATACTGGAAGAATGAATCAGAGAACCAACGGTATAAATAAGACTCTAAAGGTTGCACTGCTCACATGATGGATAAATATAGGGCGTGTAAGGGGTATAGAAACATTCCTGTAAACAGGGAAAGTTTTCTGACACATGATCAAATGATTTATCAAGTTACCCCTAAACAAAAAGGAGAAGTTCTGGAATTGATTTAGCAGGTTGTATCGAATTAATTACTCAAACCATTGTACTGAATGACTTGCTTGGATTAGAAACGCTGAGAGAGTGATTATAAGAACTATATGAATGTGGGATTTTCGGACCGAGTGACCCACTTTGGAGTGTATTGGTGTTAAATTTTAAGGAGACTCAGAGTGTCTTGGGTCACGGTGTATTAAGGATGGGTGTAAGTAGGATTTTCCAAACATAGGCGACATGTTAATTTGAAAGATTCAAACTATTATGAAAATTTAAAGTTGAGATATAAGGAAACGTTGGAATATGGATTACATATTGAATCTAAAGATTGTAACTTCTATATTTTTATGTCTTGAATGTGAGACTAAATTGGAATGAGGAAAGAGTTCTAATATAATTGATGTACGAAATGAGGCAAGTTTGAAATGAGATAAATCTTGAATATACGAGTCATATTGGATTAAGAGAGGTATGCAAGGAACGAACATTTCTAGTATGTGAAGTGATTGGATCAAGTGATATAAATTAAGAATAAGTTCTCATTAAGGATAAATGAGAAATTGTGGTAAGTTTAGTGTCTCAAATGATAATGCCTTAAGGCAAAAGATCTTAAAAGAGTTTCATTGTTCTCGGTACACCATGGACTCGGAAAGCACTAAAGTGTACCATGATTTATGAAAGGTATATTGGTTGGTCAGTATGAAAGGAAATGTAGTTGAGTTGTGGCTAAGTATTTGATTTGCCAACAGATTAAGATCGAACACCAAAGACCAGCGAGGATTACTTAAGATTTTTTTTTTCCAGTGCCTACTTGGAAATGATTGCACATTACTATGGATTTCATAATGGGATTACCAAGGACCTAAAAGGGGCATGATACAATCTGGGTGATCGTAGACAGATGGACCCGAATGAATTTGGAGGACCAAATTCTTTTAAGGTGGGGAGAATGTAAACCCCATAAATTTCCTACGTTAATTTAACTATATAAAAAAATGAAAATAATATATATTAACAGAAGTGTGAATATTCGTTGTAGGGCTCGAGGACTATAGGAACTGAGAAGCCCGTGGGATGACCGGGAACCCGAAGATACAAGAAGTAATAAGGCGAATGCAAGTACGGAAGGATTAGAAAATTTTAATTTGTTATTCGAAAAGTATCGATGTAAACACTTGTATTGAGAACTCATGGAGAATGATGGAATCCCGATATTATTTTAATTTCGGAATAAGGAAAATCTCATGGAAGGCATGATATTATGTCTTTGGATAAATTATATAAGAAAATGTATATATGTAGATATGTACATAGGTGAATATGTATGTATACATATATATATACATATGTACTAACATTTAAATAAAAGGAAAGGTATATGTATATATATATATATATATATACATTGCTATAATATATTTATATATATATATATATATATATATATATATATATATACATATACTAGACAATTTAAAATGGAAAAATGATGATATACATATATATGACAAAATATATATATATATATATATTGTAAAGTATAATGTATAAGACATTTAATATAATAATAATAATAATAATAATAATAATAATAAATAAATAAATAAATAAATAAATAACAATGACAATACACAAACAATATATTTATACTAATATAATGTATAAATATACATTGATACACTATATAGGAGTGGGTATAAAAATATAATAATCATACAAATACCTAACAATTAATACCTACATACTAATATAATATATATATATATATTAAACTAATATATATATATATTATGGCATGTACGGAATTGGCTTAGAAAAGCTAATTTCGTCTGCCACTGTTGCAATTGGAAAGGAAATCAAATAAAAACAGAGGAGGCTCGGGCGGGAAAAAAAAAAGGAAGAGAGAAAGAGGAGAAGAGGAGGAGAAGAAAAGAGGGAGGAAAGGAAGAGAGGCCTGCCGGGGAAGAAGAAGAAGGAAAGGAAAGGAAGAAAAGGGAAGAGGAAAATCGAAAGGGGGAAAGCTGGTCGGGGAAGAAGGGAAGAAGAGAAGCAAGGTAGGAAAGAGGAAGAAGAAAAGAGAGAGAGAATCTGTTGGCTGGAAAGGAGAAGAGAGGAAGAGAAGAAAGGGGGACTGACTGAGAGAGAGAGGATTGGAAATGTAAGACCCGATATTTTCGAGTGCATTTAAAAAAATGCAAAAGGACTTAAATGGTATTCCCGAATACGTGCAAGGGCAAAATGGTCAAAAGACCAAAATTCGGTATTAATCGGGACAAGAAAATTTAATTAAAAATATGAGAATGAGAAATCTTGATCAATAACGAAGAAATAATTAAATTTCGGGTTAAATTGATCAAGATATGAATTTATTGGAATAAATTGAGATTTTCGTATCAAAAAAATAATCTCGAAAATAATCGAAAAATATACCGAAAAGGTAAAATCGGACTGAGAAAATTATTTACAGATTAGATGAATAAAATATATTTTTTTAAAAGATATTTGTGTATTTTAATATTATTTTATTGATTAAAATAATATTAAAAATAAATTATAAATAAAAAAAAAAAAATAAATAAAAAAAAAAAAAAAAAAAAAAAAAAAAAACAGAATTCGCGAAAAACGCGAATCTGCGAAAAACAAAAACAGAGGAAAAAACGCGAAACGCGAAGGCCGACTGAGGAACCCACCGGACGAGCCACCACCGGCGGCCAAGGGCCCCAGGCGAGGGTCGGCGAAGGTCGACCGACCTCAGGCGAACCCACCGGTGGCATCGACGCGCGGCCAGGTGGCCGGAAAACGTCGGAAACGGAGGAGAAGACCGCGGGGGAGAGAACCCCGATTCGCCGGCGATGGGGTCGATTCGAGCCAAACCGAGGCCCGATTTAGGGAGCCCAGACGATTGCGCGCCGATTGGCACCGGAATCATGCCGGGAACCGGCCGGACGGCGCCGGCACGACCAAAGGGAGCCTGGACCGGCCGAACCGGACAGAACCGGCCGAACCGGACCAGACCGAACCGGCGGTCCGAACCGGGTTGAACCGGACCGGACCGGTTCAGCCAAAAAGAGAGGGAAAAAAGGAAGAAAAAGGGAAAAAGAAAAAGAGAAAAAATTGGAGAAAATTCCAGTGATGCAATCGAGCTTCGGGTAAGTCGGTAAGCGGTCAAATTGACCGATTTAATTTTCTGAATATTTAATTTAATTAATTCCGACTGGAAATTTACCCGGAAAAATATATTTAATTGTGTAGCTCGACAATTGGCATCCACTGAGAGCTCGAGACAGCCTCGATTTGTGTACGATCATGGAATAACGGGTAAGTGACCCTTATTTACGACAATTTTATATCGTTATGCGTGATTGATATTTAACGCATGAATTACGGATTTAATTTCCGTATAAATGAATTAAATTCTAGAAATTGGGATAAATTGTCGTAAATAATTCATAAGCTGTCTGAGAATTTAGAACGAGGCTAAATAAATATTGATGGGTCCAATGAGCCCAATAGGCCTCGATAAAGTGTGGTAAACGGGCTTAAGGCCGATTATGACCCATTATGGTACAATCGGGCCCAATATGGGTAAACGGGCCCAATGATTTAAATTAAGCCCAGAAAATTAAGAAATACAATAAATTGTATTGTATTTGACCTGATGAATGTGTATCCGCAGTTCCGGAGATTTGATTTGGATTCGGAGCAAATCGGACTGCGTGACAAGACATCAGTGGGAAAGGTCAGACTGTACAGAAAAATGAGGTAAGGGAATTGTGTGAGTAGCTAGAGGTAGCTACGCATATTTTAATAGTTTTTCTGTACACTGAGTATGTATGTATACATGGATATTGTATAATGATCCTAAAAATGGTTTGAATGATTTTAAGGATCGAAATAGGTGAAATGTCTATTTTACCCCTATTGAGGGAAGTTCACCTAAGGATGGTGAAAGCATGACATGCATGGAATGCATGATTTAAGGATTTTTATGATTAAGGAATTTTCTTGATTTTAATCAAAGTAAAGCGATAGATTGGCCAGTAAATGGATGAATTTCACAAAATAACACTACGTAGGTGTTATTAATATTTAAATAGAAATTTCTTTGGAAAACGGCCAACTATCAGTTTATATGGAAACAGATAGTGCCGACACGTAGTTCGCACTATATCTGCGTTTGTGAATGTGCATAAATGTGCTTGAGCAGTTGCTCGCACCGACTTGTGACATCATATGCATGAAATGTGCTAGAGCATGGTGCTCGCACTGATTTTTAATATTGTGAAATGAGAGCTGCTGGAGCCTAGCTCGCACTCTGTTTTGACATGTTTTGACATGTTTTGATTTGTTTTAACGTGGTATGCATAAAATAGTGCTGGAGCGATTGCTCGCACTAGTTTTAATGATTTGACATGCATGAGAGATGCTGGAGCTTAGCTCGCATCCTGTTTTGATTTGATATTGCATAAAGCCGTGCTGGAGTGAATCTCGCACGAGATTTGATTTAATTATGCATAAAGCCGTGCTGGAGTGTAACTCGCACGAGATTTGATTTACTTGAGCATTCATTTGTGCTGGAGCATTGCTCGCACAAAGTTTTACATGGTTTTCATAATTCATTTGAATGTCGTACTGGAGTTTTTCTCGTACGAGGTTTTCACTGAATTTATATACATATCCGTACTAGAGCGTTGCTCGTACGTGGAATTTACATGAAATTATAATCAGTTTAAGTCGTACTGGAGCGCTGCTCGTACGCAGATTTCACTGATTTTTATGAAACCGTGCTAGAGCTTCGCTCGCACGAGATTTTCAGATATCATGAATATGCATGGAGCCGTGCTTGAGCTTCGCTCGCACAGGGATTTATATTACATGCATATAGCCGTGTTGGAGCCTCCTGTAGACTGTGTGTCACAGTGAGATGATATGCTCACACGTGCACTCTGAGACAGATATGATATGGGTGGATAAGACCTATTACAGGCACCCCTGATTGAGCTTGGGTTCACGGAGTACGTTGTACCGTGTATGTCACGCGGAGTACACTGTACCGTGGGGATTGTTGGAGTGGAGTGGCATTAGCCACGAGGCAGCAAGCCTTGCCCTCGCAATCCTGGTGTTATGCTGTTCTGGCGGGTAGGACGACCCACCTCCCGTTTCAGGTGTGATACCCCGCACACTAGGTACCGTGTTGCCAGGGATCACTAGGATATGGCCATAGTCCTCGATGTTACTGTTAATTACCTGATTGTCTCACATGATATAACTTGTGGTCTGTTAGACCAGGGTAGACCCGAAGGAGGGGTCAGGCCCCCGATTTGATGATTTGATGATTTCAGATGATTTTATGATATGTGACCCTGAAAGAAGGGTGGTTTTATAAATCAAGATTTATAATGAAATATAACAAACTGTTTTATGAGTTTTGAGATGATTGACCCAGAGGGGTTATTTTAACTGCAGTTTTAATGTTTTGATTTAAATGCAGTAGCATGTGAAGTTTTCCATGCTTTCATTTGAAATCCATGTTTTGTCTTACATGGCATAAAAGACTGCATGATCTTGATCTAATTCATGCTTAATATGATTTAATGATGTCACATAAAATGCTTTGAATGCATGAGTTACATGATTTATATATGCACAAATAGTTTTGGATAAACTATGGCATTGAATATGCATGACTTTGTGCGTGTAATTTTAAATGAAAAGAAATGGATTTAAGGGCATGGCATTATGAGCATGTAGATAGTGGAGCTATCTACTTACTTGCATAATTGCCTTACTGAGCGTGTGGTTTGCTCACCCCCCTTATTTTTCCATCTTTTCAGAGCACTTGCAATAGATATTGAGCGGCTGAGGACTTGCATGGTTGATATTTGCTGCTTCCCATCGAGAGACAGGTATACACATTTGTATGGTTTTGTATCTAAATATGTAATGCACAGTACTGTAAATATATATGATGTCGGGGATGTAGAGTCATGTAAATACCATTGGGTATGTATTTATTTAAAGTCAAAAGGATAGTAGACTCTGATATATGATTATGGGAATGAAATGTTAAATAGTGTGAGGTGACTAACACCGAATCATAGCCCAACTGTGTTGTAGGATGGTCACGACGAGAGAAAGTTAAGAATTAAATAATAAATGAAAAAAACGAAAAATTTACTCTGATTTTTAGGTAATTCGGGTCGTGACAGGTTTAATGGTATCAGAGCTTAAGTTGGCCTGATATGAGTCGGTGTTAGTGGTTAAGGAAGTTTACATCCCCATGTACTGTGCATTATTTAGATACAATTGTGTATATCGAGATGGAAGTGCAGCTAAGAATTTGGTTTTTAAATGCAAGAATAGACTCATTGACTGATAGCCGCTATGGTTGAGAGGCGAGTACAAGAACTCGAGGCCGTAGAGGTAGGCCCGAGAGTTGTACTGAGTCGCCACATGAGACTCGAGATGAGAATGACGTGGAGGCTGATATAGAGCATGCTCCACAGAGTCTGATAGAGAGATCGGATAGAGTCTGACAGAGAGATCAGACAGTATTGAGATACGCTTCACGAGGTTGGAGCGGAGTGTGGAGAATATGTTGCGAGCTAATTGCTCAGGGTATATATGATATATGAGGGCGAGTTAGAGCATTAATTGAAGTTCGCTCGACCCATTTGAAGAGTTAGACGTCCAGAATGGACAAAAAAAAAAAAATTCTATATGTATTCCGGTGACAGAATATCCCGGATATTGTTTTAAAGGAAATTACAGATGACATTATTTACTCTGACCCAGAGGAACATGTTGATTGACGAGTATAATACTCAGTTTATATTCCTGGGCAGATGTGACTCGGACACGATGAACAGTGAGAGTCGAGATGTTTGAAAGTTCATGGAAGGACTCAGATTAACAATTAGAGTCCGATTAGCCCGTTAGATATCACTACCTATGCCGAGGCAGTGCGCAGACTACAGTTGTGTTAAATAAGATCATGAGTTGCACGCCTCTGAGATTGAGAAAGGTAGTAAGGGCTGAAATTGAGACAAAAAGAGAATAGAGAATGACAGAGATGTCAGAACGGAAAAAAAATGTAGTTTGGTAAAAGCTTAGAGCTGATAAATCACGGGGTAAGTTGATTGATAAACCCCAGTATATCTAATTTCAATACTTACGAGGGGTATTGTGATTCGAGGACCCCGACCTGCTACGTAACAGTATAACAGAGTAGCAGTGTGAACAGTGTAAGATGTGTGGTAGTTATCACGAAAATCAGATGTTGGATGAAGGCGAGTGTATGCCTTGGACCAGGACACTATTGATGTTTCATAGGATGTGGTGGAAGATACCACACTGGTTGTGAATAATGAAATAATTATTTTAATTGATCCTGGTGCCACGCATTTATTTATACCGCCTTCAGTTGCTTATAAGTTAGTGAAAAAAAATGTGAAGCCTATACCTTTAAGCATGAAGAGGATGATAGTTAGTTGATTTTCACTAACTGAATATGGGTATAGGGATTGTAAGTTGAAAATAGGGGAGAAAATATCACTGAAAAGTGTATTGTAACTTGACAAGTAAGGAAAGAGTTTGTCACAAGTGATATATAAAAGGAGATATATTGGAATAAGAGACGTATGCAAGGTAAGGATATCATTGATATGCAAAGTAATTTGGATTAAGCAATATGTAGTGTATATGGATTGCGACCAAGATAAGGGGTAGATATATCTAAACCCAGTTGATGTGGTCAAGTCAAAAGGGTTAATAAAGGTATTTTAAAATATCTCCCTGCCTGAAGATTTGACAGCGTCTGGAAGCGCACGCATAATCTATAGATTGAATTCGACGGTCATAATATATACATTAAAATTTGGGTACCTTTGCTGGTACGGTAAAGAGATATAGAAATTCATTAATCATGAAAGTTTAAAAATTAAAATTTTATAAAAAAAAAGCCGTCAATATAAGAGGAAAGAAATGACGTGAGCTAGTATCTTGAACGAAAGCTATTTCGAAATGACATTGTACGTTTATGCGTACATAGGTCAAGTATATGAAAAATTGAAATATTGAGTGGAACTCAACTACGTTAAGGTATTTAAACCTTACCTGGACCGATTGGTTGTCATCTTTAGTGATGATATTATGATGTATTCGAAGTCCAGGGAAGAGAATGAGTAGCAACAGGAAACTGTCTTACAGACAAGGTGTTATGAGTTTCTTGAAATGGGCTGCTCAGTTGAGATGTCTCGTTTGGAAAAAGATTTCATACGAGTAGTATGATAAGTATGAAAATGGCTTCAATGAGTTTTGGTATATTGGAGTAATGAACTGACCACCATAAGTATTCTCACTATAACCAACAGCTCAAGAGGTTTCAGTGTGTATGGATACCTCCAAATAAGGATTGGGCTGTGTATTGATGTAAAATGGGAAGATAGTCGTTTATGGATCCAGATATATTCAAGGACCATAAGAGAAACTATCCGACCCATGATTTAGAGTTGGCAGCCGTAGCGTTTACACTAAAGGTATGGCGCCACCACTTATATGGTAAGAAATTTCGGGTATGCACTGATCGTAAAAGCCCCGAGTATCTGTTTTCACAGAAAGAGTAGAATATGAGATAACCAAGAGGGTTAGAGCTTCTAAGGATTATGATTGTGAACATTGTACCACCCAGGAAAGGCTAATATTATGGCTAATGCCTTGAACAGAAAGAGCCTCGAGATGGTATCACATATGATGGTCAGGGAGCGTGAGCTGCAAGAACAGTTGTGAACCTCAGTAGTGATGTGATCCTTCTGATGATGACGGTGGTTTTGTGACAGCTAGCCTGAGGTTAGAACCGAATTTGTGTGACCGGATTTGCCAGGCTTAGCGTGATGATCGGCTTGGTGTCGATAGTATGGGTCAGATTCAGAAGGGGACAGTGACAGAGGTCACAGTGAGTGATGATAACTTGCAGAGGTTCAGAGACAGTATAAGTGCTCCCCAGGACCACAGTTGATGATATAGTGTTATTGTCAGAAGCTCACTCTTCGAGATATACAGTGTATCCGAGAAATAATAAATATATCGAAATCTCTGAAAATGGTATTGGTGGTCAGGTTTGAAAAGTGATATTGTAGAGATTGTATAGCAAGTGTCTCGTATGTCAGCAGAGTAAGGTAGAGTACTAGAAGTCTGCAGAGTTATTGCAGCCTCTACCTATATTGACACGGAAATGGGAACAAGTTACCATGGATATTCGTGATGGGTTACAGAGGACCCGAATGAATCATGAGACTATCTGGGTGATAGTTGATAGATTGATTTAGTTACCCACCTTCTGGTTATGAAAATCCCTAGATACTCTAAGTGTATAGGCGGATTTATGTGTGTGGAATATTGTGAAACATTGTGTAGCGTTCCAGTGAGCATGGTATCAGATAGGGATTCCCGCTTCACTTTCCACTTCTGGGAATATGTTTTTTGAAGCTATGGGACCCTGATTGTGTGTTAGCACAGCTTCCACCCTCAGACAGATGGTCAGTCAGAGAGGACTGTACAGGTTCTGGAGGATGTGATGAGAGCGTGTGCCATTGATTTTATGAGCTCCTAGGATGATCAGTTGCTACTAATCAAATTCGCCAGTGATGACAGTTGTCACTTGAGTATCGGGATGAGATTAAATGAGGCATTGTATGGCCATAGGGAGTTGTTCCCTGACTTGGATAAGAAGTGGGTGACAGATAGAAAATTGTTCCCGAATTAGTAAGACAAACCTCTGAGGATGTTCAGTTGATTTATGAGAGATTAAGAACACCTCAGAGCAGATAGAAAAAGCTATGCTGACAAGAGACAGGAAATCATTGGAATTCACCGAGGGTGAATCATTATAGTTGACAGTTATTTGTCATAAAGACGTAACGAGATTCGGATAGAGAGATATTGGACAAGTGGGAGATAAGACCTGTAGATTGGCGTTACCACTTGAATAAACAGGCATCCACTATGTGTCCTATCTTATGATGCTTCAGAAATATATCCGGACCCAGTATATGTGCAGATATGAGCTTCAACGGGTTAGCTCAATGAAAGTATAACGTATGATTGGAGAACTGATTCGGGTATTAGACGAAAGGAAAAAGTGTTGAGGTTTGAGATGATCTCCCTAGTTAAGTATGATGATAGTATTACACTCCGGAGAAAGTCACTTGAGGATGACTGTATATGATACGATAGATGTACCCAGAGTTATTTATGGACTCATATTACTTGATTCTAATTTGGAGGACCAAATTTCTTAAGTGGGGGAGATTGTAAGACCCGATATTTTCGAGTGCATTTAAAAAAATGCAAAAGGACTTAAATGGTATTCCCGAATACGTGCAAGGGCAAAATGGTCAAAAGACCAAAATTCGGTATTAATCGGGACAAGAAAATTTAATTAAAAATATGAGAATGAGAAATCTTGATCAATAACGAAGAAATAATTAAATTTCGGGTTAAATTGATCAAGATATGAATTTATTGGAATAAATTGAGATTTTCGTATCAAAAAAATAATCTCGAAAATAATCGAAAAATATACCGAAAAGGTAAAATCGGACTGAGAAAATTATTTACAGATTAGATGAATAAAATATATTTTTTTAAAAGATATTTGTGTATTTTAATATTATTTTATTGATTAAAATAATATTAAAAATAAATTATAAATAAATAAAAATAAATAAATTAAAAAAAAAAAAAAAAAAAAAAAAAAAAAAAATCATATTTCGCTAAAAACGCGAATCTGCGAAAAACAAAAACAGAGGAAAAAACGCGAAACGCGAAGGCCGACTGAGGAACCCACCGGACGAGCCACCACCGGCGGCCAAGGGCCCCAGGCGAGGGTCGGCGAAGGTCGACCGACCTCAGGCGAACCCACCGGTGGCATCGACGCGCGGCCAGGTGGCCGGAAAACGTCGGAAACGGAGGAGAAGACCGCGGGGGAGAGAACCCCGATTCGCCGGCGATGGGGTCGATTCGAGCCAAACCGAGGCCCGATTTAGGGAGCCCAGACGATTGCGCGCCGATTG